>CP136058.1:436212217-438612217 GCA_032464435.1 Aegilops umbellulata | reverse complement strand
TATGCCTCAACGCATTTCGTCATGATGCATCAATGGGCGCGGCAAGCCGCCGCGCGGGTATCGCTAGTCTACTACTGCCGATCCTAGTACTACTACCGATCCCACATCTACGCCCTTCATCCCTCATCTACACGGCAATGGCGACTTTCCCATTTGATCCTACGCCCTTCATCCCTCAAGGCCACCAACGTATGGATGTGGTGGGCAGACCGGCCCGGATTCGCATCTTGGCGGATCCAGTCACACCTCTGCATGAGGAATGGGCTATAGCGACGATTGTTCCTATGCCCAACCTTCCAGTCCAGTTCAACACCATCCGTGAGGTATTATCTGAATTCCTCACTGACGTCAAGCACATTGAGTTCTCAGAGATCTCTCCTTGCCCTTTCGGTCAAGCGTATATTAGGCTCAACAGTGTTTTTGATAGAGATGATTTGGTCAGAACCAGCCCTCATCAGTACACGGATGTCCATGTGATTTTTGAGAAACACAACCAAGGCATGAATTGGAGGAGGTTAGAGCTTAGCAGAGAAGTATGGATTTTACTCTGTGGATTCCCCTTGGATAGGAAGAGTATTCATGAGATTAGTAATGCCGTCAATAAGTTTGGTAAATTCGTGATGTGGGACAGGAATAAGAGTACCCGTGCAAATCAAATGGTGAAAGTTAAAGTCGAAGAGCTCCGAGACATCCCTGCCAGCATTGTGATTGGGGAGGGAGATGACACTGCTACTCTCTCTGTACCAGTAGTGATTTTACAAGATATCATGCTGGGCATTGTAGCTCCTGATGAGAACCCAATCCCTCCTTTCGGTAACCCTCACCCAGTACCTATGCAAGCTAATTTTCACCAGAACCAGCATAATCACTTTCTGGGGCCTCTTCAGCATCATGAGCAGGAAGATAATAATCAGCAGCCTCAGCATGACCTCAATCTGCAGCTTGTGCCCAACAATGCTGTGATGGAGGAACAAGAAGATGAGGATCAGGATTTACCTGGATGGGGTCATTGGGCCCTACCTGCAGAGAATGAACTTGTGGACCAAGAGCTACATGCTGGTGAATTTTTGAATCTCAATGAGATTATTGAGCCCTTGGGAGAGGATCAAGATTTGCAGGGTGGGAATGGAGATAGTAATATCACCTTATCACAGGAACCCCCAAATGACAGTACTGAGACGGCTGCATCAGCTAATGGGCCTTTGGCGCCAGCCCTCCCTGATTTAAATGTTCTGATTGGGCCTCAAGAGCACAGTGAGCCAATTCCTCTCAGGGCCCAAGAGCATCTTGTTTCTGGGCCTCTTTATGAAGATCCCAGCCTGGCTGCCATTCTATTGCATCATTCTGAACCCATCTTTTCTGCTGTGGATCCTATGCAACTGGAGGTTTCTAATGCGGTTTTGGCCAGTAAGGTGATTCCTCCTGCAACACCTAGCCAGCTACCACCCATTGGTAGGTCTGATAACATGGATGACAGAATTGTTCCACATGGAAAGGAAACAGATATGTGCAATGTAGAGGACAGGGGTTTTGCTTTAACAGCAAGCATAATTGTTTCTGCTGTTAAGCATTCTAAAGAAGACATTCAGACTGCTTTTGATCAAGGCAATGATCCCATTCAGCATGAGACTCAAGTTTCCAAAGAACTTCGCATACTAGAAGCACAAAATCCAGGTGAATCTCTTTCGGACATCTCTGTTCCTCCTGGCTTTTCTCAACCCATTTATCTCCCCAATTTGCATCCGGCTGAAAGCTCATCTACCCACAATTCCCCAGATCTTCCTTTAGATGAAATGCTTGGCAAGGAAGGAGCTTACACATGGGAAACTCACTTTGCTCCTAAAGAACATAGCAAGCTCATCATCCAGGTACCTACGGAGTGGGTTAATTTTCTATCTGTCACTTTTCTTACTCCTGATAAGTTTGTGTGGGCACAGAAATTTATTAAGTCACAAGTTTGGGAGATCATCACACAGAATAAGGAGGCCAAGAACTGTTTGCCTTTTGCCATCCCGGACTCATGTCCAAATTCTAACAGCATGCTCTCTTTAATGAATAACCCTCAGGATCAGGAAAACACCCCTTCCTCTAAGGGGGATACTCAGGAATTATCTGCTTCCTCAACTTCTGCCCTGCATCAGAACAGGAAAAGGAAAGAAAAAGGACCATTGGTGGAAACTGAGGTAAGAAGGAGCTGCAGACTACAGCAATTACAAAAAGGATTTAAGAAATCTGTCTGTATGGACAAAGATTGTTTAGCCTGTCATTCCCTGCCTCCTTCCTTACCTACCAAAGTGATTAAGAACTTGAATACCTCTTTTTGCAAGGTGAATGCTCAGAACACATCAGAAGAGAAACTCTCCAACATCCCCAAGAAGGCAAAAACTACCAGCAAGTCCAAGGAAGGAAATATGGCTCCTAAGGGTGGCAACAAGTCAAAGGAGGGAAGTAGGGTGTCTAAAGGCACCAACAAGACCATGACTTAATCCTGTTGGTCCAATGGGACTTGTAATAGACCAGTTATTTGTCTTTATTTTGGTCTTCTGAATACTAGTATCAGGACTGCAAGAAGTCATTCTGAGATGCATGGTTCTTGGAAAGAAACAGATTTTCTTGAATGTTATATGCTTGAGTTTTCTTCCTCCTTACCCCCTGCTTATCTGCAATGGTTGTTTTTGTTCCCAGTTGCAATATGCATTTGGTTACCAGTAGGATCAGAGTATTATCTTCTTCCCAGGAGTGCAGTTACCAGATTTAATTTCATCCCAGTTCTTGTCCAGCTATCTTCTTCATGGCTAGAAATTGGAATGTGTTAAATTGGAATATTAGGGGCATCAATGATCCAAAGAAATGGGATGCCATTTCCAATAAGGTTGAGGAGACTGGCTGCTCAGTGCTATGTATTCAGGAAACAAAAAGAGAGTTGTTTGATCAATCATATATCAGAAACTTTTGTCCTAAAAGTCTTTCAAAGTATGAATTTCTTCCCTCTACTGGTGCTTCTGGAGGAATCCTCACTGTTTGGAATGACAACCTCTTCTCTGGTCACATCTTCCACCAAAATGCTTTCTCTTTATCAATCCATTTCACCTGTAGACTTGATGGTTCTGTTTGGATCTTGACAAATGTGTATGGGCCTTGTAGTCGTGATGACCGGATTTCCTTTCTTGACTGGCTCCAGAATTTTCAAATAGATGATCAGATGAATTGGATGATCCTTGGGGACTTTAATTATATCAGGTACCCTCAAAACAGAAATAGGGAAGGAGGAAATATTAATGACATGCTGCTGTTCAATGAGGCTATAAGCAGGCAAGCACTGGTTGAGATCCCACTCAAGGGTAGAAACTTCACTTGGAGTAATATGCAGGATGCACCACTGCTAGAAAAACTAGATTGGTGCTTTACATCTGAATCATGGGCTCTCTCTTTCCCATCGACTCTGGCCATTCCCCTTGCTAAAACTACTTCTGATCATACTCCTATTCTCATCAAGATTGGTACTTCTATCCCTAAATCACAGATTTTCAGATTTGAGAACTACTGGACTAAACATCGTCAATTTAAGGAGGTTGTGAAGCAAATTTGGGAACAAGATGTTCAGGAAGTGGATAGTGCCAAATGTATTGCTGCTAAATTCAAGAGGCTAAGAAAGGGTCTGAAAATTTGGGCTAGGACCATTTCAAACTTGAAAGCCACCATTGAAAACACCAACTTCTTGATTCTATGCTATGATGTAATTGAGGAGTACAGAGACCTAACTACTGAGGAATCTAATGGCAGACTTATCTTAATTGAACATCTGAGAGAGATTAATGAGCAGCAAAGGATTTATTGGCAACAGAGAGCTACCATTAGAAACATTAAAATGGGGGAAGCAAATACCAAGTATTTCCAAGCAAAAGCCACCATCAAGCATAGGAACAACCACATTGCTGTTTTAAGGGATGAGGATGGTTTTGAACATCATGAGCACCAAGCCAAAGCATCCATTCTTTACAGAGCTTTTAAAAGCAGGATGGGTACTGCATCCAAACCAGAAAACCCTCTGTTGCTACACACTCTGCTTCACCAGCAACTAGATCTATCTGATTTGGAACTGCCTTTTTCCAAGGAGGAAATTGATGATGTGGTTAAGCACATGCCTGCTGAAAAGTCCCCAGGGCCAGATGGTTTCAATGCCAAATTTCTCAAGGTTTGCTGGGATATCATTGCCCAAGACTTCTACAGATTAATTGAAGATTTCCACAAGGGGACTGTCAACCTGCAAAGCATCAATTACTCTTTCATCACACTCATTCCCAAGAAAGATGCTGCTCTTCTGCCAAATGATTATAGACCTATCTCTCTCTTGAATTGCACTTTGAAGATCATCACCAAGCTGTTGGCAAATAGACTGCAGAAAGTAATCCTCTCCTTAGTGCATCAAAATCAGTATGGTTTTCTTTTCAATAGATGCATTCAGGACTGTCTAGCCTGGTCTTTTGAATATATTCATCAATGCAAGCAGTCCAACAAAGAACTGATTCTCTTGAAATTGGATTTTGAGAAGGCATTTGATATGCTCAATCATGATACTTTATTGGAAATTCTTGAAGCTAAAGGTTTTGGCAGTAGATGGATTCAGTGGATTAAGATGATATACAGTACAGGTTTTTCTTCTATGCTGCTTAATGGGGTTCCAGGCAAGCAATTCTTATGTAAATGTGGTGTTAGACAAGGAGACCCACTGTCCCCCCTCATCTTTGTCATTGCTGCAGATATTCTTCAAACAATGTTGAATGAGGCCCAAAGAAATGACCTCATCACAGCACCACTAATTCATCAGTACAGCCAGGACTACCCCATTGTCCAATATGCAGATGATACTATTTTGATAGTAAATGCAGAAGCATCACAGCTACAGCACATCCAGAACCTTTTACTTCACTTTGCTGCATACACTGGCCTCAGAGTTAATTATTCCAAGTCAACCATGATTTCAATCAATACTCCTGAAGACAAGCTGCAATTTCTCTCTGCCCTTCTGGGATGTCAGATTGGTGCTCTTCCACTTCAGTATCTAGGCCTCCCTCTCAGCCTAAGCAAACCAAGGGTGGAAGACTATCTACCCTTACTGAAAAGAGTTGAATCTAGACTTCTCTGCTGCTCAACGTTGCTTTTTACTGGTGATAAGCTCACACTAATTAAATCAGTCTTCTCCAGTCTGCCCATCTATTTCATGTGCTCCCTTCAGATTTCAATTACAGTGGTTAATCAACTTCATAGCTATTTCAGAAACTGCTTTTGGAGGAAATATGGTTCCCAAGACAGAGGGGCAGTCTTGATTGCATGGAGCGCTGTTTGCCAACCCAAGTCAAATGGGGGCTGGGGATCCTAAATATTGAGGTGCATAATCAGGCTCTGCTCATGAAACAAGTACACAAATTTCTTAACAGAGAGAATATTCCTTGGGTGAATATCATTTGGGAAACATACTACCATAACTCATTACCTGGAGATCGATTGGTGGGATCCTTTTGGTGGAAAACAATGCTTAAACTGATGCCTCGCTACAAAGCATTTGCTGTCTCCTCAGGTCATTCTGGTAACTCAACTCTATTCTGGTCAGACTGCTGGTGGGACCAGACACTTCTCAGCAAATTCCCTGAGGTCAGCTCTTTCAGAAACAATGACAATGTTTCCTTGCAGCAAATTCTGGGCACTGAAGATTTGGCTTCCCATTTTCATACACCTTTATCCCAGCAGGCTTTTAGTCAGTTTAATACTTTGCAAGAATATCTACAAGGAAGAAATGATATGCAAGGAAATGATAGATGGTCTATTATGGGCTGTCCCAAAGGATATTCATCTATCCAAATGTACGCACATCTGATGGGACCCTCTAAAGTTCACTCTTTGTTCCAAGATATTTGGAAAACAACATGTCGTTTGAGGCACCAGATTTTCTTTTGGCTACTTCTTCATGATAGAGTTAATTCCAGAAATCTTCTTCATCGAAAATCAATGGTCTTGGACAGCTACAACTGTGTGCTCTGTGCGGACAATACTGAGGAAACAAACCTACATTTATTCTGGGATTGTCCATTTGCTTTACTTTGTTGGGACAAGATCATACCGAATAGGAACAGAGGCATTTCAGTGATTGATGATATCCAGCTGGCTATGCAACATCTACCTGACAGCATTTCTTTAGAAATTATCATCATGGGCTGTTGGGGTATTTGGTCTGTCAGAAATGATAAAATCTTCAGACATGCTGCTACACATGTGCAAAGTTGGAGTTATTATCTGCAGGAAGGGCTTACAGCAGTGCAAATAAGAGCTAAACAAGCAAAGGCGCAAAGGATTAGGGACTGGATAGTTTCTCATTGTTAATTTCCATGTTTCATAAAACTGGTATTGGTTGATGGTAGACTTTTGCTTTTGTACTTTGTATATAATTTAATAATGAAAATACCGTAGAACAATTGTTCTACGGTCCGTGCTTCAAAAAAAAATCCCACATCTACTACTACCAATCCTAGTACTACTACTACCGATCCTTCTATTCCATGTTCTTCCACACTTATATATCTCTTGGAAAATTCAAATCTGAGCCCGAGCTCATCTGCACCTGCGCTTGTGAAAAAAATCAAAATAAATACTAGAAAAATTCAAACAATTCCAAAAACATTTTGGGTGGTAGACAATTTGATGCGTGAGGTACGCTCCAATTTTCAAAACATTTGGACTTCATTTTCAAAACATTTGGACTTCTGTGCAGCTCTCAGCAAAAAAGACAAATCGGAGGTCTGTAAAAATGTGCACTGTTTATATACTGTTCTGGTCTGATTTGTCTTTTTTGCTGAGAGCTGCGCAGAATTCCAAATGTTTTGAAAATTGGAGCGTACCTCGCGCATCAACTTGTCTACCATCCTTTTTTTTTGAATTTTTTTGAATTTTTTTGAATTTTTTTGAATTTTTTACGAAATTGTTTTTGACCGGGTGCAGATGCACCCGGGCACCGAAACGCCGCTCTCTATATTTCTCTCTTTATATACTATATACATCCGCCTGTTCTAGTTCATCTGCTTCCAATCAAATCTATTCTGGTAGTTCTCTGCTCGCCTACTAGCGCATCACATTGCATCGCCCGCTAGCCGATTTGCTCGCCCGCCCGCGCACTCGCGTGATTGCCCGCATCACCTCACCCGACGCCGCCACCCGTCACCGCCGTCGGCTCCTCTTTCGCTGCTGCCGCCGCCGCCGGTCACTGCCGCTTCCGGCTCTCTCGTTTCCGCACCGCTGCTACTCCACTCGTCCCCTGCCTTCCGCCGCTATAACCATCGCCGCTGCGATGTCTTCTACCACGTCGTCTCTCTTCGGCTACATATACGCAGACGCGCTGGATCCCTTCACCACGCCGCAGGTTTTTCCGGTGGGCCATCCGACCAACTTCGCCGTGCCGCAGCAACCGGCCAGTGCCGGCCCTATGGCTCTGCTCGCCATGCCGATGGCCGGCGGCCATGCTCCGCCCGCCCCAGTTCAGCCCTACGGCGGCTTTGCCTCGCTGCCGATCTCACCGTCATGGGACACTACTTCCTTGGCCGCCCTGCACTCGGCCCCATCATCGGCAGCGCTTGGTACCGGCGGCGCTTGGTACATGGACTCGGGCGCCACCGCCCACATGACATCTCATTCCGGTACTCTCACCTCCTCCACTCCGGTTCATACTCCTACTTGCATCACCGTTGGCAACGGTTCCTATTTACCTATCACACATGTTGGTCGTGTTACGTTTCCTTCCACATCTACACCTATTACTATGTCTGATGTTCTTGTGTCTCCTGATTTAGTTACGAACCTTGTATCTGTTCGTCGTCTTGCCCGTGAGAATCCCATTACCGTTGAATTTGATGATGTCGGTTTTTCTGTGAAGGACGCCCGTACTCGGATGGTCCTTCACCGTTGTGATAGTCCTGACGAGCTCTATCCGGTGCACTCCTCCACCACCGCCTCCACCACCCCAGCCGCCCTCGCCGTAGGTGTCGACCTTTGGCATGCTCGTTTGGGACACCCGAACTCCACCACTTTGCGTCAAATACTTAAGAGGTTTTCATTCTCATGCAATAAGATCAACGACCATACTTGTGAGGCTTGTCGTTTTGGCAAGCACGTTTGTCTTCCCTTTAGCACGTCTACCACTATTTCCACTTTTCCGTTTCAGTTATTGCATAGTGATGTTTGGACATCCCCGATTGCAAGCAACACGGGCTACCTATACTATTTGGTGATCTTAGATGATTTCTCTCATTATGTGTAGACATTTCCTCTTCGTCGTAAGTCCGACGCTCTTGCCCCACTCACTGCATTTTATTCCTACGTCACCACACAGTTCAGTCGTCCTATCCTTGCTTTACAAACTGACAATGGAAAAGAGTTTGACAACGCCGCTGTTCGTAACCTTCTAGCCTCCCACGGCACTATCTTTTGCCTCGCTTGCCCCTACACGTCCCAACAAAATGGTCGTGCCGAGCGTATCCTTCGCACTCTTAATGACTGCGTCCGCATGTTACTCTTTCACTCTAACGTGCCTCCCTGGTTTTGGCCAGACGCTGTTGCCACCGCCACCCTCCTCATTAACATCCGCCTGTGTCACCCACGCTGGAACTATGCCCCTCACCATCTCCTCTTTGGTGCGCCCCCATCTTATGATGGCCTTCGCATCTTTGGCTGTCTCTGCTATCCTAGCCTTGCCACTACTGCGCCTCATAAGCTTGCACCTCGCTCAGTCACTTGCATCTTCCTCGGCTACCCACCTAACACCAAAGGATACCGCTGCTACGATCCCATCTCACATTGTGTATTCACCTCCCGGCACGTTTACTTTGATGAGACGGTGTTTCCATTTCAGTAGGTAACTCCCGCCGCCCCGTCGCCTCCGGCCACCGGCGGCCCTCCAGTGACCCCGTCAGGTGGATGGTCCCGCTCGACTCTTGGACCACCTCCGGGCTTCGGCGGTCCTCCTGCCGTGGGACGAGCCGTGACTCGCGCCCCCACGACGTCCTCGCCGACTCCGTCAGGGGCCCCAGCATCGCCCGCCTCGCCGGCATCTTCGCCGGCAGCCGCTGCTTCGCCGGCATCTTCGCCGGCCGCCCCGTCGCCGGTATCTTCACCGGCCACCTCAGGCGCCGCCCCATCGCCGACTGTCTCGGTCGGCCCCGCCGCCTCGGGTGCCTCGGGCGGCGCCCCGCCTTGCCCGCCACCCCCGCTTCGCCCGCCCCCTACGCCTCGGGCATGGGCGCTTCGACGGCTTCGGGCGATGCTTCCTCACCAGCCATCTCGCCAGCGGCCTCGCCGGCTGCCTCGCCAGCTGCTTCGCTGACCGCCTCGCCAGCCGCCGAGTTGCCATCTCGCCCCGCCACTCGGGCTCGAGCCGGCGTTCATCGCCCGAGTCTACGGTACTCCAGCGACGAGTATCTTCTCGCCGCCTCCACCACTGAGCCGCCACCGATCCCTGCGTCCGCTCGCGCAATTCGTGATCCTCACTGGCTTGCCGCGATGCAGGAAGAGTTCAGCGCTCTTCAGCGGAACCGTACCTGGACACTGGTTCCTCAGCCTTCTCGCGCCAATGTCATCAGCGGCAAGTGGGTCTTTTGCCATAAGACCCGCTCGGATGGTACACTTGAGCGCTACAAGGCTCGCTGGGTGGTCCGTGGTTTTTGGCAGCGCGCTGGAGTTGACTTCACCGAGACGTTTGCCCCGGTTGTTATACCGGGCATGACCGCACAGTTGTCCAGCTGGCAGTTTCCCGAGGCTGGCCGGTTCATCAGATGGATGTCTCCAACGCCTTCCTTCACAGCCATCTTGAGGAGCAGGTTTATTGTGAGCAGCCGACCGGTTTCGTCGACGCATCTCTTCCTAGGCATGTGTGTTTGCTGTCTCGGTCTCTCTACGGGCTCAAGCAAGCACCTCGCGCCTGGTACCAGCGTATCGCCGGGTTCCTTCAGACACTGGGCTTCCGCGTCACTTGCTCAGATGCCTCGTTGTTCGTTTATCACCGCAGTGACATGCCTGCATATTTGCTCCTCTACGTCGACGACATCATCCTGACGGCCTCCTCCGCAGCCCTTCTTCAGCAGATTACTCTCCGGCTGCGTGATGAGTTTGCCATCAAGGACCTGGGCGCTCTACATTATTTCCTTGGCATTGAGGTTGTTCGGCGACCCGGCGGCTTCTTTCTTCATCAGCAGAAGTATGCGCACGAGCTACTTGAGCGTGCCGACATGCTCAACTGTCACCCTGTTGCTACTCCTGTTGACACGAAGGCCAAGGTTTCTGCTCTCGAGGGCTCTCCCACGTCGGATGCTCCATTCTACCGGTCCATTGTTGGTGCTCTTCAGTATCTGACTCTCACTCGGCCGGATTTACAGTATGCTGTTCAGCAGGTGTGTCTGCATATGCATGCCCCTGGTGACTCCCATTGGACCCTCGTGAAGCGGATTCTCCATTACATCCGCGGCACGATGGCTCTTGGGTTTACTCTCAGGCATCCACTTCTCTGCAGATGGTGGCCTACTCCGACGCGGACTGGGCCGACTGCCCCGACACCCGTCGGTCCACCTCTGGCTACTGCGTTTACCTCGGTCCTTCACTCCTCTCGTGGTCGTCCAAGCGACAACCTACGGTTTCGCGCTCTAGCGCGGAGGCTGAGTACGCTACGACAGTTACTTCAGGAGTTGCATCATGACGTCTCCCAGGCTACGGTTGTCTACTGTGACAACGTTTCTGCGGTGTACCTTTCTGCCAACCCCGTTCATCATCGTCGGACTAAGCACATTGAGCTGGACATTCACTTTGTGCGCGAGCAGGTGGCCCTTGGACGTATTCGGGTCCTCCATGTTCCGACTGCACAACAGTTCCCGATGTGATGACTAAGGGACTTCCGACTTCCACCTTCGAGGAGTTTCGTTCCAGTCTCTGCGTCTCCGGCGCCTCTTCGACTGTGTGTGTGTGTGTGGGGGGTGTTGAATATTTGTGTACGTGTATATTGTGTCTTGGGCCCACCTCCTAGTTCATCTGTATAGTTGAGGTTGTGGCCCCTTCTGTACTCATATATACATGCCTGGTGCACCGATCAATGCATTGTGTTTGCACAGCCTATTCTTTCTCTTCTGCACCAGTAACAGTTTTTCACGCATGTGTCCAGAGCATTGGCTTAAAGCATTTAACAGCCAATCCGGGTTAGGTTCGGCAAGTACTGGTTCTTTTGGTAATGCCCAATGTTCTCTTATCTTTTCTCTAAGAGCTCTAGCCTTGGTGCAGTTCACAACAGCATGGTGAGCATCCTCTTTCTCTATACCACATATATTACATATTCCATCAATTTCCAGGTCCTCCTCCTTTTGTTTTCCTTTGTGGGAAGTGAATCTGTGGCAATTCTCCAGGCAACAATACAAACTTTGTGAGGGACCTATGCTTTCCAGACCAAATTCCATAGATTTTCCCTTCCAGTGCTGATGCTACGGGACGAACCAGCTATTCCTTCCTGTTGCTTCAAGTTCATACCCAATCTATAAGCACTTCTTACCATGAAGATGCCATTTTTCTCATAGTTCCAAGCTAGATGGTCTTCAGTCTCTTTGATAGGAATCTTTATTTTGCATATTTCCTCGGCGTCAAAATTATGGAATAGCTTGTCGATAAGGGGAACATTCCATTCCCTTGCTTGTGGCAACATGAGCTGCTTAACCCATCTGATTCGGCTCCAGGTCTTAAGAGATAGAACCTTGAGTCCTGATTGCCTTGGGATCCAATTATCCCTAAGGATTTGGATACTATTTCCATTTCCAACTCTCCAAACAACACATTTCTTCAGGAGTTCTAGGCCAAATTCAATCCCTCTCCACATAGGAGACGCATCGGACGCGAAGAACGTGTCCAGCAGATTGTCATTCGGATAATAATTTGACTTCAGAATCCGAGCACACAAACTCTCAGGTCTCTGAATTAAGTGCCAGGCTTGCTTAGCCAGCAGGGCCTGGTTGAAAACCTGCATGTCTCGAAATCCCAGGCCTCCATGACATTTTGGTTGTGTCATTTTCTCCCATGACATCCAGTGAACTCTTCTTTGATTTTGCTCGTCACCCCACCAAAAATCACGCACCATTTTCTCGTATTGCTCACAAAAATCCACACTCATCTTGAACATACTCATGGTATAAGTAGGTAATGCTTGAATCACCGATTTGATCAAAATATCTTTAGAACCATGGGACATAGATCTTTCAACCCAATTAGTGAGCCTTTTAGTGAAGTGCTCAAAGATAGGTTGAAATTGGGACCTCTTCATGTGCCCCTCAGGTGTGGGCAAACCCAAATACCTCTCCTCAAAAGTGACTGAGCTAATATCCAGAATTTGCTTAATCTCATTCTGGACCTGCGAAGGGCAAGCTCTGCTAAACAACATGGAACATTTACTTGGGCTTAACAGTTGGCCCGTCCCGTGCTGAAATTTGTTGATGGCATTATTGATACTCCTTGCTTCATCACTATCAGCTTTAAAGAAGAGAAGGCTATCATCTGCGAATAGAAGATGGGAGATACCTCGGCTCCCTCTCGCCACTTTCAAATGGGTGATCTTACTAGCAGCACATTCACCCTCAAGGGCACGTGATAGACCTTCAGCCACAAACAAGAACAAATACGGACTTAAAGGGTCATCTTGACGGAGACCCCTCGAAGGTTCGAAGAAATCCACGATTTCTCCATTTAGCTTCACTGCATATCTTTGTTGTTGCAAAACCTCCCCTCGAGCAATCCACTACTCGGCATGTTCGACGAATGTGCGTTTCGAAACTTACATCCCTTTTCCATCATCTTTATGAATAAAGACGCGCTAAATGAGTGGTGAAAAGGGGGCAACAAGTAGCAGGTGCATCGCTGAATGTCAATATTTCGGTCCTTGCTTCGGTAGACCCCCCAACAAAACGTAGAAGGGCAGAATGGTCATACAAAAGAAGGGTATGCCCACCTCGTATTGTACAGTTCTGCCTGGCGTACGTAGACAGCGCATGGAAAAAACTGCCAGTTGCACGCCCCATCTACCTGCCCGCCCCATCTGCTCACCCGGCGATCACGGTAGTTCGAGGTGTCCGATCGCCGCCGTCGCGGCCGTCCGACCCCGTGCGACGCCACCGTCGCTGTCCCAACGGCGTCCGTCGCCGCATCTCACCGTCGTCGTCCGCCGCCGCGGACGTGAAGGGCCCGACGTCCGACGCCGCCTCCGAACCACTCTCGCCCCCGCCACGGATCCTGCCAAACACCCGGTGGGTGGCTCATCGTGCACGTTGCCGCCTGCTAGATTCAAGGCGGGGACGCCTGCCATCGTCGAACGCCGGCGACGTCTACACCGCGGGACAAGGTTTGTCATCTAAACCTAGCGGGCATGATGGATACAAGTTAGGGCTAGTGGCGAATCTAGGACGTAACAGGAGGGTAGGCTTAATTTCAAGAACGCTAAATTTTTACCATGATGACATCACACAATGTGCACACACCGATGGGCAACCTCAACTAGTTGTTTCACACATCACTAAAAAGTGTTGTTTGAACCATTGCATTAAGAAAAAATTCATGGTTTACAAGTTTATAAGTAGAAGTAGCTGCCTGGTTCATGGATTACACATCTTTCTCTTCCTTTGCAAACCAACATGAGTTTTTGCCCTTATTGTAATCAACACTTCAAATCTGCCACATGAGTTTTTGTCCTTGTTGTAATCAACACTTCAAATGTTTTGCAGTCCTGTGAGTTAGGCGTGTTGACATGGACGAAGAAATAACAGTCGGGAGGGATGAGAATGATACTAATAAGGTGACTAAGACTGATAACGATAATTTTAACGAAGATGATGACAACAGCGACAATGATTCCGTCTCATCATATGATATCTTACCTCCGGAGGATTCTGATAATAATGACCATGGCGCAAATAGTGAAAATGTAAGTGGCGTATATTCCGATTTTATTTTTGAATTTGCAAAGTATGACATGGCTCACTATTTATCTTTGTGTACAAATTTGCAGGAAGATGTGGATGTTGACAATGTGCAAAATAGTTGGCAGGAATCATTCGCAAATAACTTGAGCCAGGTTAGTTGAAAGATGTTGTACATCGATCAGTAGTATGAATTAAATGATAGTGATTGACATATATATTTTCAAATGAATGTTGTAGGAGGAGTCAGATGGTCCTAGCGGTGATCATGATGAGGGTGAGATCGACATTGAGGAGGCTCGAAGGCAGCAGAAGATGCTGGAGACACATTGGAAGGTCATGGCTATGACCTTTCGGTCGCAAGGGGATGCATACATATTCTACAACAATCACGCCAAAGAGCATGGGTTTAGCATCAGGAAACAGAAGGTGAAACGAGGTGCTTCAGGAATGATACGGTATCGGCGGTTTCTTTGCTCCAGGGTAGGGAGAAGGCAGAGCAAGTTCACAACAAAGGAGGGCCGCAAGCGCAGGCTTAGACCGGAGACTCGTTGCGACTGCGGTGCACATATATATGGTGGTGAGGCTGGACAGAGAACGTGGCGTTTGGTTCGTCGCATCATTCGTGGATGATCACAACCACGCGATGGCTCGGCCCGACGAGGTTTGTTTTTTGTGGTCACACAGACGGATTGGAGATGGCAAGAGGGACGAGATATTGGCGATGGAAGCGGCCGGGATAAGAAAGCATATAATAATGGACAACTTCATCAGTAGATACGGTTCGTACGATAAGTGCAGGCTTATCAGGAGGGACATTTACAATCTTTGTTGCAGAGAAAAAAATGAAGCTCATTGCAAAGGGTGATGTAGAGACGACAGTTGGCATTATGAGGAGCAGGAAGGACAAGGACCCTGAGTTTTTTTGAGTATGTGCTTGACAAGGAAGGGCGACTGAAGAGTATGTTTTGGTGCGATGCACAGTCGTGGAGCGAATATCAGGACTACGGAGATGTGGTCGTGTTTGATAGCACGCATAAGATGAATAGATATGGTATGCCATTTGTCCCCTTTGTTGGAGTTAACAACCACCGTTGCACCACAGTGTTTGGTTGTGCTATCATTGCTGACGAGACGGAAGGGACATACGTGTGGCTGCTGCAGACATTTATGAAGGCAAACTGTCAGGTGAAGCCAAAGTCAATAATCACAGACGGTGACGCTGCAATGATCCAGGCTATTTGGACTATCCTTTCAGACGTGTTCCATCGTCTTTGCTCCTGGCATATCGAGAAAAATATGCAGAGGCACCTGCATTACAAGTCACTTGATGAATTCAGATCGCTCCTGTACTATGTGACCTCTCAAGCGAACTTTGAGCAGAGAAGGACCACTTTCTATGAAAAGTGGAAGACAGATAGAACTGAAGAGTGGCTTGACAGGATGTACCAGAAGAGGAGACTTGGGGCAGCTTCATATCTTTCCGATGGGTTTTTTCTTGGTATGCGAAGTAACCAGAGGAGTGAAAGCCTCAACTCATGCCTTCACCTTCACCTGGACTACGGTATGACAATAGTTAATTTGGTAGTGCATTATGAGAACTGTATAGTTCGCTTGCGGCAGCGGAACTTCTGATCTAGGGTTAACCCCAAGGGTTTTTGGAATATTTGGGAATTTATAGGGTAAAGAGGGGGTGCGGGAGGCCACCAAGGTGGGCACAACTGGGCCCCCCAGGCGCGCCCTGGTGGGTTGTGCCCCCTTCGGGGCACCTCCCAGGTGCTTCTCTGGCCCACTGGTGGTATTCTGGTCCATAAAAAAACCACAAAAAGTTTCGTGGTGTTTGGACTCCGTTTGATATTGATTTCCGGTGATGTAAAAAACATGCAAAAAACAGCAACTGGCACTTGGTACTATGTCAATAGGTTAGTACCAAAAAATGATATAAAATGATTATAAAACATCCAAGAATGATAGTATAACAACATGGAACAATAAAAAATTATAGATACGTTGGAGACGTATCATTACCCGTTACGAATTATCTTATCACAGAACTATCTGTTACTGATAATTTCAGTGCTTGCACAGAATACCTTGCTGAAAACCAGTTGTCATTTCCTTCTGCTCCTCATTGAGTTCGACACTCTTACTTATAGAAAGGACTACGATAGATCCCCTATAGTTGTGGGTCATCATTCTCTTCTTCGTTCTTCCTCCCATTTTCCTCCCTAGCATTAGTTGCTTTGGTGGGATTTGGGAGAGAAGGACTTGGGCACTCTATGTGCCCTTGCCATTGTATTTGGAGCATCGGTTTGAGTTCTCCACGGTGATACGTGGAAGTTACAAGTTGAGAAGCTTGTCACTCTTGGGTGCTTGGTACCCTTGAGCTTCTTCCTCGTGGGTGCTTGGGCGCCCTAGAAGGTTGGTGGTGTTCGGAGCTCAATCATTGTGGTGTAAAGGTCCGGGCAAGTGTGTAGCGACCCGACCCGAATGGGACAAGTCTCTGTGCTTACGTGTCATCCCTGGATCGGTATGCTGACACACACAGTACTCGAAGGATTTATAACAGAGGTAAATCACATGTATAGAGTAACGTAAATACTATTACCTCAATCCAATATAGCGGAAGCAACAAGGTTGTGGATTCCCATCAACACCAACGGCAAAGTTGAGTGTAGAAATCGTAACCCTAACGTATCACTTACTCGTCGTAAGAAAACCTGCAACATGAGACGTTGCAGCCCGAAACGGGTCAGTACATTGAATGTACTGGCAAATTCACACCATAGAGAAAATGATGAACAATGGCTATCACTACATGCATATATGGCTGGTGGAAAAGCTCTATGGTTATAAGGTTTTTGCGAAAAGCCAATTTTTCCCTACTGCAAAGGAATAAATTTTATTTAACTATCATGGTGGTTGTTAAACATTGAGAATGGTTGACAGCATCCTCAATCCCAATTAAAAGTAGTCATTAACATCCCAACAAAATTAATTAAAGTAACGTGATGATATCAACATGAAAATCCAAGAACTAGATACTCAAGACGTCCATAACCGGGGACACGGCTAATCATGATTAGTTTGTACACTCTGCAGAGGTTTGCGCACTTTTCAGCACAAGACTCGATCGCCTCGTTGGATTTCTCGCTCTACATGGTGTTTGAGAAACGGATGACCGAGACATAGTCTTTCAGAAGCGCTAGCACCTTACGTTGGATATACCGGTACACCTACTTTCCCCTACATCTGCTAGTCTACCCTGTAAGAGTTCGCATGACTTAATCAACTATGCCAGAGCCCATAATGGCTTGTGGCTGCACACGGAAGTTACTAGCATGAATGATCTTATGATCCCTTTGAGCCTGGGTGGCGGTCCAAAAAAAATAGGAAAGTCCTGATAGAACCCAGGTGCCTCAATCCACCCAGATGTGTGTTTAAGTTGCCACCTTAGATAAACCATTAATTAACATAACTCACATCTGTCATGGATATCACTCACCCAATCCACGTCTACTAGCATAGCATGGCATAATAAGCAAACGTAGAAGTAACTCCCAAAGGTTTCATAAGTAAAATAGGTAATAGGTACTACCTCAACTACTTCCCATCCCACAATTTAATTAGATCCTAATCATGCAAATGTTTGAGGATTGATCTAATGCAATAAAACTGGGTATGAAAAGGGTTATGATCAAAGTGTGAACTTGCCTGCAATGTTGATGAAGATGATTCGCACTCAACACACTTGATAGATCTACTCGTCACACTCCGGTCAATCTATCGTAATCAAGCAATAGTAACCATACATAAGCAATCACTCAGAAGATCAGAAAGATCGAAGAAAACGATTCGGAAAACATCCAAACCAAGCAAATAAATCTTGCAACATAAAACAATTTCTAACAACACCAAAATTATGTGAATTTGGCCTTATCAGAAAGTTTAGGTCAAGAGCTTTAATTTGCAAAAAGAATCAACACAAACGGAGTTACGAAACTCAAGTTTATGAGCAAACAAAGTTTGAATTCAAATCTGATCTAATGCAAATTTTAAAACTTTCAAAAACATGTTTGAGTTGGATTACTGGATAGAGGAGACCATAACGAAGTAGTGGGCATTGGTTTCGTTGGATTTGGACAAACGAGTAAAAAGTAGTGATCGTTTGAAGTACAGGCACTAATCTATGAAGAAAATTATCACGAATAAGTCCCTGGCCGAAATAAAAAAATACTATATAACGAATGTTCGCTACCGGACGCTAACGAACAAAATCGTTCGCTGCGAAGGAATAAACAGTAAACGTTTTCTAATTAGATCTAACTAAAAGAAAACCGACTTAAGATGAAAAACCGAAAAAAAAAACCTATTCGGGTTTTGTGCGGGTTTTACCGGTTCGCGATGAAATAAAGCGGCAGCGGTTTCCGGCGATTAACCGGAGCGGCAGTGGCGGCGACGAGATGCGGCAGCGGCGGCGGTATTGCGAGGTGGTGGAGCTTGCAGCGGCGGCGGCGGCGTCAGCGGCGCGGAAGCGGGCGGAGGTGCGGTGACGGCACAAGGCGTGAGGCGGCGGGGCTACGGTGTGGCAGTGGCGGCGCGGTGGCGCAGCGCGACCTGGCAGCGGCGGCGGCTCCGCGGGCTCCGGCGGCTCGGCGAGATTCGGCAGTGGCGGCGGCGAAACACGGCGAGGTGCGGGGAAAGAGAGAGAGAGGGCGGCGGGCGCGGCTTTTAAGCAGGGGGGGCTGCGCGAGGCTTGGAGAAGGGGGCAGAGGAGGAGGTCGGACGGTGCACGACGGCCATGGCGGTGCGGCGGCGTGCCCGAGCGGGACTCCCGCTCGGAAAGGAGAGAAGCGGCGCGCTGGGCTGGGCTTGGCCTGGCCCGGTTGGAGCTGGGCCGGCCCAGTCGGCGACGGAGCGTTTTTTTAATAAAACATTTGTTTTAAAAAAACAGAGGGAAAAAGAAAGAAAAATTAAAATAAATTAAAATATTATATAGGCATGTAATATATCAAGATTTTCAGAAAAAGATTTTCTACAACATGAACATTTTTGTAAAGTCAAATAAAATCCAGAAAAATTCAAATAATTCAAAGAGTGCCTCTACTCTAATAAAATCCAGTAAAGTTCATTTTAAAAATACCAAAATGACTTCAAATTTATTTATCTCCAATTTTCTGATGTAGGGAATCATGTTACCCTATTTTCCATATATTTTATTTTTGGAGAAAAATAATTTGAATAAAACTCATATAACCCAATTTGAGAATAAATTCAAAAGAACTTTGAATTTACTTCTTTGAAACTCCCAACTCATATTTCGTATATTTTGAAGAAGTCATTTTAGCTTCACTCTGAAAATCATTGAGCTGCATGAAGTTTATGAATTGAAATATTTTCAAACGAAATTCAAATATTTTCAACACCCCTTGTCATTTGAATAAATGGAAGAAGTCATGTCATCTTCTCTCCAGGGTTTTGTGATGAAAAGTATTTGAATTCACGGAGAGCATAAATGAAAAATGAAAGTTTGGGAAAGTCCTTTTATTCCCTCTCATTTAACTTTCATACAGTTTCGAATTCACTCACTCAATCACACAACAATCAAACAATCAATCAAGTCTATCTATTTATTATAACATTCCAAAATTTAGAATTTTGGGATGTTACAAAGTGTTGGGGTCTCCAATTAGGTTGTGGAGATCGCCCCCAGCAATTTGACGGGTACCGGTGAGCGCCCCCAAGGGTTACCAAAGTGTAAGGATTCGGTGACCGCCCCCAAGGGTTGCCAAAGTGTACGGGTTCTGTCGTGGTTTTGTCACGACAGATATCCTAATGTAAGGACTTAGTCATGGAGCCATCGCAACGTAGTTAGCTTAAAGGGGTTAAAGCGGGACAAAGGACGCAAAGAGTTTATACTGGTTCGGCTCCTTGCGGTGAAGGTAAACGCCTAATCCAGTTGATGTGGAATTGCTAGGGTTTCAATGACTAGGGAGCGAATCCGCTATGCCTGGCTCTCAAGTTGTTGTTTATTGTCCCTAAACCGTCGCCGGGTCGTCCCTTTATATACACAGGCTGACACCCAGCGGTTCACAGAATGTCGGCTGGCTCATAAACGTGTCCGGCTCAGTTTCTACCCTTTCCTATCTTACAACACCAGTTTACATGTCATATGGCGGTTTATGTCTACGGGCCCTAACCCGCCTTTGGGCCTTGGGCCTTCATGTTAGATCTCCTCAGCA
The DNA here is from genome assembly GCA_032464435.1 of Aegilops umbellulata. NCBI lineage: Eukaryota > Viridiplantae > Streptophyta > Magnoliopsida > Poales > Poaceae > Aegilops > Aegilops umbellulata. Next base: position 438,591,996 of record CP136058.1, on the reverse strand, counting down.
AAGCGCCATATTCCTTGTCTTCATGGGCTTCAATATGAATAACTCATTATGGGCATAATCCGGTCCCTCCTGGCCGGTTTATACTCAATAGTAATATCCCCAACATTAGGCCCCAGATTGATTTGAACCTGTTCATGTCAATCTTCAATACTTCGCAAATTCCTTCTTCAGCACCTTCACGTAAATCTTGTAATCCTCCATGACGTCATCTTCCAGGATTATAATAAACCGCCATGACATCACCTGTTATTAAAAATTGTATATACCGCACCTTCATTAATGAGTCTCCGACAATCGAGGCGACAGCTCTGTCACATATCCAATTTTTGGGCTCCTCGATTCTCGCGCCTGTCACTTATCCCTTCACCTTATAAATAAGGCCGAGGGTCATTTTCATCTTTCCCCCTCGTGCCTCTTCACATCGTCCCCTTCCTTGCGTCGACCTAGCGCTCGAGCTCCGCCGCCGCCGTCGACCTTCGCTTCTGCCCCAACAATGGCCGCTGCATCACCCTGATCGAACCAGAGAACCTCGGCGCCTCTCCGCTGCTCCCGTGACACTGGTAAGTCCTCTTTCCTTCCACCCTAGATCTGTCATTAGGGTTTCAGTGTTCATCGGAGTTCGTCGGTGTTCATCACTGTGCCATGCTCTTAGATTCAAACCTTAACTTTTTTCTCCGTTTAGTGATATCTGTAGTCCTTTCCATTAGTGCATCTCTCCATAACGGAAAATCCCATTTGGATCCCTTGAATGTTCAAGTATCAGAATTTTAGGTCTAAATATATTTTGAGTTGCTAACACACCGCATATCTGAAATTATCATATTAATCTGTGAAACCTATTTTTCCATCACTTAGTTATTTCAGATCTGTACCTTCTATACCAAAGTAGGAGGTTTAACTTTTAGAAATTTGTAACCCACCAAGTACCATTAGCCCTCTATTAAACCACCAATTCGTCATTTTTGTAACCTTGCCAATGTCAAAATCTGGTTTAACATGTATATATGCTTTAACGTCTTTTCCTTCTGACCTTGCAATGCTTTATACTTGTCAGTCATGAATCTTAAACCAGCATTGATCTTTTTCCAGCTTTTCATTGAAATGACCAAACAATTTTATGCTTGCAACTGGGTCCCCTCCCGGGTTACTGAAGAAAAACTGAATGGGTGTGTTGCAACCGGCGCCTTAGCAAAAAAGGATGTCATTCACTAGAGGCCCCCCGGTCCAGAAAATCCTCCTGTTGATCACCTGGGTCGAGGGTTTAGCCCTCCCGGATCAAAATTTTTCCGTGATGTGCTTGCTAGCTTCCAACTCCACCCTCAAGATATTGGGCCTAACTCTGTGTCCAATATTTGCAATTTCCAAGTATTTTGCAAGGCTTATCTACAAGAGGAACCCACTGTGGAACTGTTCAGAGACTTCTTCTATTTGAACCATCGTACTGAATTTACAAATGGGCCCAACACTGAACTTGGTGGGTTTTCAATTCAAAAGAGGAAAGATGTCAGTTTTCCTCACGCCAAACATCATACTCACCCCAAAGATTGGAACCAGACTTCGTTCTATTACCAAGATACGTCTCCTATTGAAGAGAATCCTCTGCCGGGTTATCGTACTCACCGGCTTACCAACACACATCCATTCCCTCAAATGCTGACCGCAAAGGAACGGTCCAACTACGCACCACAACTCTCAAAGCTCAGAGCCTTTGTTGCGAATGGTTTAACATGCGTTGACTTTGTTCGCTGCTGGATATCCTGGAGCATTCTGCCTTTAAGCTGTCGCCCTGGTTTAATGTGTGAATATACAGGGGACTTAAAAGATCCTCAATGGCATATCAACATTTAGCTAACTGATGCTGAAATTACAGAAGCTGCTAAAAAGATATTGGATGAACCGGTGGCTGTCTGCAGCAAAACAGGGCTTAGTCCCTTCTGCGTTTTCAATAAACCGCCATCAGTAAGAATTACGTAACTCTTATTTTTAACCCGACCCCTTTAATCTTCCCTTATAACCTTCATCAATCTTTGACAGGGCGATGATCCGTTCTGGAAAAAGAAACCGCAGGATAAACCGGCGAAGACACCTCGCCCCAAGACTAAGGTTACCAAAAAACCTGCCAAGAAGAAAACCGCTGAACCTTTTGAACCAAACATTGATGATGATCTGGATAATCCGGAATCAGAGGTATAACTTGACTCTCTTGGTTCGTTTTTCATACACCTCATTGACAATGACTATTATCAGGATGACGCTGAAGGCAGCCAAGCTGATGATGTAGAGGTAATTATTCTTTCCTCCGGTTCAGATCCTCTGCCAACACAGAGAATCCGTCAAGCAAACTGGAAAGTAAGATTTTCTCACCCCCTAGCTCACTTGGACCCAAACTTTCTTTTGAAGAAGCAGCAACATGAAGCTCGTTGCACAACCCAGCACAGCGGCCAAGTAGTCACTTCAGCCGGTTTACCGAACACTCCAGTTCGAAAACGTCGATCCAAGGTCTCATATACTTCTGATACTTCTTATCCCAAGGCGGGTTATTTTCGACAACCTCTTAATCCGTCCGATTCAAATTATGAGGGAACACCTCATTCATCCTCTGGCGAGTCAACAGCCACACAACTTCCAACCCTCAAGACGGTTCCTGGGTGAGTTATGTTTTAATTTTACCCTTAATACGTTATGGTTGCCCACTGTACCAACCTTTATGTTTGTTCCTATCAGCGCCAAACCTAGACCCAGCAAAAAGGCCAAGTTAAATAAACCGGCTGATGTCAATACGACCGCTGAACCGGAGAAAACTCTAGAACCGGAGGATGCAAATGCTGACGCCATGCTTAATGACCCGCCACCGCAGGATTATGACTTTGTTGTTGAACAAGTGGAAGTTGATCCAACGGGCCATGCTAATGAACCAACAAGCCCGGTCCGAGCTACTAATAAACCATCAAGACCGGTCCGCGCCGCTGATAATCCGTCAAGCCCAGTCAAGGCTGCGGATCACAAGGCAGATGATGTTATGATTACTGGCTTCGGCCACACCACCCCTGGCAATCCTGTTGCTTTATGAAAGCATAGTGCCAAGGAAGAACTTTCTGCTATGGGCAAAGGCAATGGGAATGCAGATTTGTCAAGCTATGCCCATCTCAACGCCCAAGACATTCATTCTGGCTTTTTGAACCACCTGTACACAAGCCGCGACTATGAAGCCGGTTTAGTGAATCTGATGAAAGAGCGATATGAGGTAACTACTACTTAATTCTGCATAACTATTTCTCTCTTGTGTCCAATTTCTTAATATCAAACCCAGTAGTCCCCAAGGGCCGGTTTTATCATATCAATGTAAACCGGGGCTTTGTAATACTTCAACTATGTTTGCGTAGCCCCCAAGGTCCGATTTATCTTTTCAAGATGAACCGGGACTTTAGAATATCAGTCTTGCAACTTTCACCTGTGTAGCCCCCAAGGGCCGGCTTATTCTTTCAAGATGAACTGGAATTTTTATCCTGCAAATCTCTTGTTGAATAGCGTTCTACACCAATCATCCACTAAGCCGACTAATGGAAATAATATCCATGATGTTACGTTGAGCAAATATACATTAGCCCCCAAGTGCCAGGAATAATACTTGTATTGTGCTTGGGACTTGTAAAAATTTCTGATAACAAGCAAATAGGCATTAGCCCCCAAGTACCAAGTGTATAACTTGTTATGGGCTTGGTACTTCAAATATGTGCTGCCAACTCATGATATGTATGTCTCTTATAGGCCGAGCTAAGCAAAAAGGAGTCCCAAACCGCTGATCTTCAAGGAAACATAAGTCCCAACAAGCAGAAACCTCTAAAGCCAAAGATGAGATGACTAGTGCCTTAGCAGCCATGGAGAAGCTGAAGGAGAGTTTCAAGAAGGAGCGGGCAGATTGGGATATAGAGAAATCCGCATTGCAAAAGAGAGCTGATGACGCAGAAGCAGCCCTTAAACCGGTGGTAGAAGAGCTGACTTGTTTAAAGCGGAAAATAGATGCCATGACTTCTGCTGTTTTCGGTAACAAACCTCTTCATAACACTTTAGCATGGAATGTCCATAAATCTGTTGGTTTACTGATTATTGTGTATAATGAAGGATCTCACATCACGCACCTTGGCTCAGATGCGCGGAAAAAGTTGAAAGCTGCCTATGCTCTCATAGAGCAACTGTATACCGGTGCACAACGGATCATCTGCACTGCCTCTCATAACAAGCCGCCCCCAACTTTAATCAAGGAAACCTTAGAAAGGTTGTCGATGCTGCCTGCCTGGTTTGAGGAGTTAAAAAGATCAGCTGCAAGGGCAGGTGCTCTGACCGCACTAACCCGGACGAAAGCATGGGTACCTGATCTTGATCCGGCTGACGTGTGGAATAGCTATCCAAGCTAAAGGTAGGACGAATCAGATTTTGATAATAATTATCTTCGAGCTGTGATGAGGGAAATGCGCCCCTTGGCTAGCAGGCTGGCTGAAGAAACCAACCTTTCCCATTATCAGTCAATTTATGACGCCTACAACAAGCGGGTTAATGCGCCGACTTATGATGTGCAAAATCTTATCCCGCCAATCCGTAAGCATACTTACGCTCCTGATGTTGAACCCTCCACGCTTATAAGCGATGAAGCTATATTCCAAGCCCTAACTGGGATCGATTGGGCAACCATTGACTTCCAGCCACTGGGTGGAGAGGAGGAGGATGAACCGGCGCAGGATGATCCACAACCATCAAGTCAGCCCGGCGAAGAGGTAGGATCCGGGGGCCGGTTTAACCTTCTATATACCGCAACACTTGCTGAAAACAATTACTTCTTTTGGGCATCAAAGCGCCTTGTAATAGGCTAGCTGAAACACTTGGTCTGCTATGCCATCGTGCATATTCATTTTGCATGACACTGTTAATCCGCCATCATTATATTATGTCTGCTTATCATTCTTAGCAGATTTAGTCAACCTGTTTCTGCATACAACAAGTTTAAAGTGTCCTGGCAGTTTACCGCCGGATGGTCATAATGCTCAACACATAACCCGGGTTTATAACCAAGGCTGCATTTAAAAATAATTACATATGAAATATATCATACCTGTGACATTGAATCACATCGTTGGTTTTACCAACTTTTTGTAGTCAGGGTGATAACCCCAATCTTGAGTATTGATAACTCCTCCCATATTTTGCCGGTTTATAATAAAACCGTACCGGGTTGTAATAAACACCGGATTATCCTTATATGATACTGGCGACTTGTAGTCGAAACCAGACCGGGTCAATAAGCACCGGATTATAACTGATCATGTACTGACAACTTGTAGTTGAAAGCCAAGCCGGGTCAATAAACACCGGTTTATCATAAGATATTATAAACCTCATCAAAGGAGAAAAACTTGGCAAATAAAAGCATAAAAAGAGCATGTGAGGCTTTTCATGGGCTGCCAGGCCAAAGTCAAGGCTTTTCATGGGCTGCCAGGCCACTGGGTTAAACCATTTTACAAAGCCTTTTAAGATGGACCTCACATTAACCAATCATTGTTTTAACTTTGACAAGTTCAGGGTCTATAAGATTGACTTGCCAAACGTTCGGCAGGTCATACCAGGATTACCTGGACGGGATGGCTTACTTAAAAAAGGTAGGATAACCCATGGTTTTAGGTGGATACACCTGGCTTCCAAGCCTGACTTGATACTGTAACGCCCCCGATGTAACTTGCCATATTTGTATTCCAACTCTTGCCATTTTCGGCTATGTGCTATGATACTCCCTCCGTGGTTGGGTTCTCTCCGTTTTGTATTTTGGTCATGTCATGCATTTCATATCATGTCATCATGTGCATCGCATTCGCATACGCGTTCGTCTCATAAATCCGAGCATCTTTCCCGTTGTCCGTTTTGCAATCCGGCACTCCTATGTCTCCCGGCGTCCCCTTTTACATTTCTTCGTGAGCGGGTATTAAACATTCTCGGAATGGACCGAGGTTTGACATGTGGCCTCGGTATAGCACCGGTAGACCGCCTGTCAAGTTTCGGGTCAATCGGAGTTCGTTTGGTACTCCAACGGTTAACCGGGTAACCGTGAAGGCCTCGTGTGTGTTGCAGCCCAACACCCCTTCCAACAGCCCAATAACCCATCTAAGTCACTCCCATGTCCTCCGCCGTTCGATCACGATCGCGTGGGCGAAAACCGCACTCCGTTTGGAGCTCCCTAGCTCCTTCTAGCTATAAAAACGTCCTCCCCTTCCAAATCTGAGAGAGATCACCCCGAAACCCTAGATCCTTCCTCGAAATCCGCGCCCGCAGTGCCCCGCCGCCACCTGTCCCGCCGCCGGCGCGCCCGGGCCAACCGCCCCTCGCCACGTCAGCGCCGGTCCCGCCTCTCTCTCCCCTCCGCCGCCGCGGCCCGCGGGGCCCGAGGCAGGCCCGCGCGGGCCCGAGTCCCGCCGCCGCCGCGCGGTAGCCGCCGCCCGCCTCCCGCGCGAGACCGCCCGGCCCGCGCCGCGCTCCGCCGTCGCCCGGCTCCGCCGTCACCTCGCCGGCCCCGCCACCGCGCCGCCACGCCGGCGCCGCTCGCCTCCGCGCCGGTCGCCGCCTCCTCCACCGCGCCACCGCGCCGCCCCGCACTTCGCCGGCGCCGGATCCGGCCAGATCCGGCCCGCCCCGACCTCTCCTCCGCCTCCTCGCCTCCGAGCTCCGGCGAGCCGCCAGATCCGCCGCTCCCTCCGGCGAACTTCGTAAACCGTGCCGGCTGGGTTGACTTTTACCTCCTCCCCGAAAACTCTAAGTCATTTATTTCATCATCATCATCGTATTTTCGACATGCCATAACTTTGCATCTGTAGCTCCGATTCGTGCGTATAATATGTCGTTTTGTTCGTATCGAAGAGTACATCATTTTGTTCCATTGCATCGTTTTCATTTGAGGTCATCTCGATGCCCGAAATGCTGTTAGCAGAGGGCTAGTTGATGTTTATTGCTGGATCTTATCTGAAAATGCTCTTTTGTCATTTTTGCCATGATTGATGTGTACCTCCTATGTAGTTGAGTCCTACATGAGTTTTGTAATATGCCATGTTACCTTTCCAGGGAATTTTGCTATGTATTTTTGTGATGCTTGAGGTGGCTAGAAATTGCATGCAAAGTAGGGATGATGATATTGCTGTTTTCAGAGACTTAGTGATTTCACTAAGTCCCTTACTTTTGTTATTATCATGCCATGTGTTCATGTTGTTTCCGAGAGATCTATGCATAATTTGAGCATGATCAGTAAGGGAGTTTTGAACTTGAGTATTTGCTTAATCCATTCATGCCTTCGTTTGCAATTATGGGGTGCCATAGCTTGAGTCAATCGAGCTCTACTTTTGCTTCAAAATATTGCTGGCAGATTGTTTACATGTTATTCGATTTTGCCAAGCTTGGTGTAGTTGATCCTTGCATGATATGATGTTCTTCTTGCCATGCCTTGTTACTATGCCATGTCTTCTTGATGTATGTATGCTTAGTTTATCATGACTTGCTCTGTAGCGAGTGCATCGAGCTCACGAACATGCCTAGTCGTTATTAGTTTTCTGCCATGTCCAGTTTTCTACTAAGTCTGAAACCTGTAACGAAACTTGCTTAATTGACATGGGCGTAATCATATTTTCTGGTCCTTTTTGGCTTATGGTCAGTAAGAGACTTTTGTCAAGTGCTATGAGTAGATTCATGCCATGCCTTTCTTTGCTAAGTTCTGAACCTGTAGCATGTTGTTTTATTGCTCTGAACTTGTCATCCTGATGTTGTTTTCCTGACTTGCTGTTATTTCACTAAGTCTGTGAATCTGTTATAAGTTGCACTTTTGCCATGCTTGTTTGAACCTGTTATGATGTGAATTAGCCGTAGCTCAGTGTTCATTTTTGTCGTACATCTTGATTAGATTCCTGTCATATGCTTTGTTGCCATGTTCGGGTGCAGTAGCTTAATTATTTATTGCTTGCCAAGTAGCATCATGCTGTTTATGGCAGATTCGTGTCATTCTTGTATTGCTTGCCATTTGCAAACCGTGCATCCGATTCCGGTGATCTTTATATCGATTTCAACCGAAATCACCTCATCTATCCAGCGGCATGCTTGGTTTGCCAAGATTATGCCCTGTTCATCCTTGTCCTCCCGGAGCATGCATACGCACTGCATATCACCTCTCGCATGTCATGCCATGTTTTGCATCATGTTGATTGCGCATTGCATCGTGTTTGATATTGGTTCCTTTGCTTGTTCTCTTGTCTTGGGTAGAGCCGGGAGACGAGTACTTGAACGAGGAACCTGTTGAGAACGTTTACGAGGACCAAGCTTTCGACAACTCTGAGAACCTTGCAGGCAAGATGATCATACCCTCGAAATCACTTCTATCTTTGCTAGCTAGATTGCTCGCTCTTTTGCTATGCCTATGCTGTGATACCTACCACTTGCTATATCATGCCTCCTATATTGCCATGTCAGCCCCTAACCATCCATGTCCTAGCAAACCGTTGTTTGGCTATGTTACCGCTTTTGCTCAGCCCCTCTTATAGCGTTGCTAGTTGCAGGTGAAGATGAAGTTTGTTCCTTGTTGGAACATGGACTTGTTGTTCCTTGTTGGAACATGTTTACTTGTTGGGATATCACAATACCTCTTATTTAATTAATGCATCTATATACTTGGTAAAGGGTGGAAGGCTCGGCCTTATGCCTGGTGTTTTGTTCCACTCTTGTCACCCTAGTTTCCGTCATACCGGTGTTATGTTCCCGGAGTTTGCGTTCCTTACACGGTTGGGTGATTTATGGGACCCCCTTGACAGTTCGCTTTGAATAAGACTTTTCCAGCAAGGCCCAACATTGGTTTTACCATTCGCCACCTAGCCTTTTCCCTTGGGTTCTGCAGACTCAAGGGTCATCTTTATTTTAAACCCCCGGGCCAGTTCTCCTTCGATTGCTGGTCCAAACTAGAGCCCTTTGCAGCGCCACCTCGGGGCAACTCGAGGGCTGGTTTTAGTTGTACGGACTGCTCATCCGGATGTGCCCTGAGACCGAGATATGTGCATCTCCTATCAGGATTTGTCGGCACAATCGGGCGGCTTTGCGGGACTTGTTTTATTGCTGTTGAAATGTCTTGTAGTCCGGGATTCCGAGATTGATCGGGTCTTCCCGGTAGAAGGAATATCCTTCGTTGACCGTGAGAGCTTATCATGGGCTAAGTTGGGACACCCCTGCAGGGTATTATCTTTCGAAAGCCGTGCCCGCGGTTATGAGGCAGATGGGAATTTGTTGATGTCCGGTTGTAGAAAACCCGAAGTTGACCTTAACTAAAACACATCAACCGCGTGTGTAACCGTGATGGTCTCTTCTCGGCGGGGTCCGGGAAGTGAACACGGTTGTTGGAGTTATGTCTGACGTAGGTTGTTCAGGATCACTTCATGATCATTTCTAGCTTCTCGACCGTGCTTTGCCTTCTCTTCTCGCTCTCTTTTGCGCTGTAGCCACCATATGCTAGTCGCCTGCTGCAGCTCCACCTCACTCCCCTTTCCCACCTTTAAGCTTAAATAGTCTTGATCTCGCGGGTGTGAGATTGCTGAGTCCCCGTGACTCACAGATTTTATCACCTCAGTTGCAGGTACCACCGATGTCAGTGCAGATGACGCGACCGAGCTCACTTGGGAGTTCGATGAGGAACGTGGCCGTTACTATGTTTCTTTCCCAGATGATCAGTAGTGGAGCCCAGTTGGGTGATCCGGGGATCTGTTTAGCATTTGGGGTAGTCTTCTTTCATTTTGGTGCCGTAGTCGGACCTTGAGTGTAATCTGTTTGATGGATGTTATTTATGTACTTGTGTGAAGTGGCGATTGTAAGCCAACTATGCATCTTTCCCCTTTATTTATTACATGGATTGTGTGAAGATTACCTCACTTGCGACTTTGCTTTCAATGCGGTTATGCCTCTAAGTCGTGCCTCGACACGTGGGAGATATAGCCGCATCGAGGGCGTTACAAGTTGGTAATCAGAGCCTTTCCCGACCTTAGGAGCCCCCACTGTTTGATCGTCTTTAGTGGCCGAGTTGTGTCTAGAAAAATGTTTTGAGTCATTTAGGAATTATATATCGGAGAGTTTAGGAATTCTTTTTACTTCCCAGTCCCTTCGACCTTCTGGTGAGGCATCCTGACGTAGAGTTTTGACTCTTCTCTTCTCAAATTTCACTAATTTTTTTTTTAGGATCACGCGGGTATATTACAATCGTTCCGATGGTTTTATGATGACAACATTGTCTTGGTTGCCTCCTGACATTTAGGGGTTGTGGCAGTGTCCCGGGGAGTTGAGCTCCGAGGTGTTGTCGTCATAATCTTATCGTTGCGGTTTTGGAATACCTGAGTTTAGTACGACCGACATCGAAAATCTCTTTTGTACAGTTGTTGGTGAGATAACCTGATAGCCCAGTACTGTGGCGAGTGCAGGAGTATTGCCATGACTTGTATAACGGATGTGTTTTCGAAGGTTGAGGTAGACGATTTCCGAAGGTTTCTTGGTTATGTGTTGAAGGATGGATACAGCTGGTTGTAGGATTTGCTAGTTTGGGTGAGATATTATGCTTCCCCTGTATCCCCAACACCTGATTGCATAACCAGAAAGTTTCGGGAGTTTATAAGTGGGAATTCTTGTAGCTCTAGTATTTTCTTCCGCAGATATTTGGTTTGTGATTGGGTAATCCTTACCAAGTATTTGTTCATATTCGTACCTTGTTGATTTTATTCCTTACCATGTTCTAAGTGGCTTCTCAGCTTTGGAAGTGTGATAATTTTCATTGGAATTCATTCGTTCATTCTCGTTCGAATGTTAATTGTGAAGACTATATGTTGCAATTTCGATCCTTTGATTCAGCTTCAATATATCTCTGTCAAGATGCTAATGGATGTCACCCTCTTCAGGATGGCTCCGCCTACGCGTCAGAATCCGGAACGCAATGACGGGAATCAGGCTAACCCTCCGCCACCACCTCCACCTCCGGAAGCTTGGCAAGCCTTGATGACTGCTACAAATGCCAATGCTCAGATTCTGATTCAGCTCTTGCAAGATCGCAACCAAGGGCAAGCTAATCAAGAGAATCAAGGCCAAGGCAACAATCAGCCGCATTTCGCTTCACTGAACCAGTTCCTTGCTAATCAGCCGAAAACCTTCAGCTACTGTGTCGAGGCCACAGACGCAGATGATTGGCTCGTGGACATAAGCAAACATTTCGAGTGCAGCAATGTCAGACCTGAGGACTTTGTCAAGTTTGCCTCTTTTCAACTCAAAGATCAAGCTGCTGAGTGGTTCCAGCAATACAAAGATTCCAGAGGAGGTCGTGTGATCACTTGGGATGATTTCCGCCGTGACTTCAAAGCGCACCACATTCCAGAAAGTGTTGTTGAGCTGAAGCGTGAGGAATTCCGCAATCTCAAGCAAGGCAACATGACTGTCTATCAATACAACACTCAGTTCCAGAAGCTTTCTCGTTTTGCAAGGCAAGACATTCCTGATGAGAAGAGTATGATCTACCAGTTCAGGCGTGGTCTCAGAGAAGATCTGCAGCTTGCTCTCGTGCTTTTCGAGCCATTAAAGTATGATGAATTCTACAACATGGCACTGAAACAAGAAGCTGCTCAGCTCAAGTGTGAGGCATCTAAGAAGAGAGTCAGAGACGCAGTTCAGTCTTCTTCTTCCTCACTTGTGGCAGCTAAGCAACAGAAGTTCTGGTTGCCTCCTCCTCCTCCTCCGTTCCGTCAGCCTTATCAGCAGAAGAACTCAAGTGGTCGTGGATCTTCCCACCCACCCAACCCTGGTTATCAGAACAAGTCTCAGAATCAAGCTCCAAGGCCAAGTGCTCCTTATCATCGTCCGCTCTCAGAGGTGACTTGTAACAAATGTCAGCAGAAGGGTCACTATGCGAACAAGTGCTTCAACCAGAGGCGCCTTCCGCCTCCTCCTCCTGTGAAGTCTTCCAGCAATGCAGTGGTCAAGCATAATTCCCAGCATGCCAAGGTGAACATGTTGAATGCAGCTCAAGCAGAGGATTCTTCTGAAGTGATCATGGGTAATCTTCCTGTTAATGATATTCCTGCCAAAGTCTTATTTGATACGGGTGCATCACATTGTTTCATCTCAAGACCTTTTGCATCTAAGCATGATTTCGTTACTCAAGTTTTGCCGAGACCTTTGTCTATTGTGTCCCCGGGTAAGCAATTGACTTCTCGAGTTTTGGTTCCGGATGTTTCTATCAAGATGGGTGATTACAAATTTCTATCTTCTCCAATGGTGCTTGGTGATTCTGATATTGATCTCATTCTCGGGATGGACTGGCTTTCTAAGCACAAGGCTCAGCTTGAGTGTGCTGCCAGGGAAATCAAATTGACTCACACTTCGAACGATGTGATCATCTATGCTTCTCGTGATGATACCATTCGGTTGTTTTCTCTCAATGAGATGGGTGAAATGGAGGCTATCTCTCAGATTCCAGTTGTTTGTGAGTACCAAGATGTTTTTCCAGAAGAGCTTCCGGGTATGCCTCCCCGCAGGCCAGTTGAATTCATGATTGAGCTTGAGCCTGGCACAGAACCCGTTTGCAAGCGTCCTTACAAGCTTGGACCAGATGAGCTCAAGGAATTGAAGATTCAACTCGATAAACAAGAACGTCTGGGTCTGATCAGACCGAGTTCTTCTCCTTGGGGTTGTGGTGTTCTTTTTGTCAAGAAGAAGGATGGCACGGACCGACTTTGCGTCGATTACCGTCCATTGAACAAGAAGACTATCAAGAACAAGTACCCACTTCCCAACATCAATGAGCTATTTGAGCAACTCAAAGGTGCTAAGGTGTTCTCCAAGCTTGACCTTCGTATGGGTTATCATCAGATTCGCATTCGTGAAGAAGATATTCCCAAGACAGCATTCAGAACAAGCTTTGGTTCTTATGAATATACTGTCATGTCTTTCGGCCTTGTCAATGCTCCTCCGTATTTCACTCGATTGATGAATTTCATCTTCAACCCATACATCAACGAATTTGTCTTGGTCTATCTCGATGATATTTTGGTCTTCTCCAAGAATAAGAAGGATCATGCCGAACATTTGCGATTGGTACTCGACAAGCTCAGAGAGTATCAATTATATGCGAAGTTCTCCAAATGTGAATTTTGGCTGGATGAAGTTCTTTATCTTGGTCATATCATCTCTGCCAAGGGCATCGCTGTTAATCCAGAGAGGGTGTCTGCAGTTTTGAATTGGAATCCTCCTCAGAATGTCAAGCAGCTTCGCAGTTTCCTTGGACTTGCAAGCTATTGCAGAAGATTCGTTGAGAATTTCTCCAAGATTGCCAAGCCTCTTTCCAACCTCCTCCAGAAGCATGTGAAATATGTCTGGTCTCCTGAGTGTGACGTTGCTTTCAACACTCTCAAAGAGAAACTTGTCACTGCTCCAGTCTTGACTCCTCCTGATGAATCCAAACCTTATGAAGTATTCTGTGATGCTTCTCTCTAGGGCCTCGGTGCTGTGTTAATGCAAGAGAAGAAGGTTGTTGCCTATACCTCTCGCCAGTTGAAGCCCAATGAAAGGAACTACCCCACTCACGATCTTGAGTTGGCGGCAGTTGTCCACGCACTAATAACATGGAGACATCTCCTGTTGGGAAGGAAAGTGGACATATTCACAGATCACAAGAGTCTCAAGTATATCTTCACTCAGCCTCATCTCAACCTCAGGCAAACTCGATGGGTCGAAATGATTCAAGAGTATAATCCGAGTATTGAATACACTCCAGGCAAGGCTAATGTGGTTGCAGACGCTTTGAGCAGAAAGGCTTACTGCAACAGCTTAATCCTCAAGCCTTTTCAACCAGATCTCTGTGAGGCTTTTCGCTAGTTGAATCTCCAAGTTGTTCCTCAAGGTGTTCTTGCCAACCTAATTGTCTCTCCTACTTTGGAAGATCAAATTCGTGAGGCACAATTGTTGGATACCATGGTGAAGAAGGTGAAACGTGGTATTGAAAAGAGCATCCCCAAATACAAGTGCTATCGAGTTGATGACAGAGATACTCTTTTCTTCGAGGACCGGATCGTGGTTCCAAAGGGTGATCTTCGTAAAGTCATTATGAATGAAGCACACAATTCTCTTCTGTCTATTCATCCTGGAAGTTCAAAGATGTACCATGACCTCAAGCAGTCGTATTGGTGGACTCGAATGAAGCGTGAGATCGCTCAGTTCGTGAATGAGTGTGATGTCTGCAGAAGGGTGAAAGCAGAACACCAACGACCAGCTGGACTTCTCCAACCTCTTGCTATTCCTGAATGGAAGTTTGATCATATCGAAATGGACTTCGTGACTGGTTTTCCTAAGTCCAAGCGTGGAAATGATGCTATCTTCGTCGTCATCGACAAGCTCACCAAAGTGGCTCATTTTCTTCCTATCAAAGAGTCTATCACAGCAGCGCAGCTGGCAGAGCTCTACACCTCCAGAATTGTCTCGTTGCACGGCATTCCACAATTGATTTCTTCAGACCGTGGCAGCATCTTTACCTCCAAGTTTTGGGATTCTTTTCAGACGGCCATGGGCACCAACATTCGCTTCAGCACAGCTTTCCACCCTCAGACTAGTGGACAAGTCGAGCGTGTCAATCAAATTCTTGAAGATATGCTCAGAGCCTGTGTTATCTCTTTCGGCATGAAGTGGGAGGATTGTCTTCCTTATGCTGAGTTCTCTTACAACAACAGCTTTCAAGCCAGCTCGGGCAAAGCCCCATTCGAGATTCTCTATGGCAGAAAGTGCCGTACTCCTCTCAACTGGTCTGAAACCGGTGAACGTCAATTGCTCGGCAATGATTTGATCTCAGAGGCTGAGGCCATGTGCAAGGTGATTCGTGAGAACCTCAAAGCAGCGCAATCGCGCCAGAAGAGCTATTACGATAGCAAACACCGTGATGTGGCATTCGAGATCGGAGACAATGTTTACCTCCGTGTCTCGCCAATGAAAGGAACTCGTCGCTTCGGTATCAAGGGGAAACTTGCTCCCAGATACGTGGGTCCCTTCAAGATCAACGGGAAACGAGGCGATCTCGCCTATCAACTTGAGCTTCCCTCCAACTTTGCAAATGTGCACGATGTCTTCCACGTGTCACAGCTTCGCAAGTGCTTCAAGACGCCTGAGCGCACCATCAACTTCGAAGAGATTGATCTTCAAGAAGATTTGTCCTATCATGAGCATCCAGTTGCCATTCTTGAGACAACTGAGCGCAAGACTCGCAACAAGTCAATCAAATTCCTCAAAGTGAAATGGTCACATCATTCAGACCGAGAGGCCACCTGGGAGCGTGAAGACCACCTACGTTCTGAGTATCCGGAGTTCTTTCAGTCCTAGATCTCGGGACGAGATCCTCTCGTAGTGGTGGTGTGTTGTAACGCCCCCGATGTAACTTGCCATATTTGTATTCCAACTCTTGCCATTTTCGGCTATGTGCTATGATACTCCCTCCGTGGTTGGGTTCTCTCCGTTTTGTATTTTGGTCATGTCATGCATTTCATATCATGTCATCATGTGCATCGCATTCGCATACGCGTTCGTCTCATAAATCCGAGCATCTTTCCCGTTGTCCGTTTTGCAATCCGGCACTCCTATGTCTCCCGGCGTCCCCTTTTACATTTCTTCGTGAGCGGGTATTAAACATTCTCGGAATGGACCGAGGTTTGACATGTGGCCTCGGTATAGCACCGGTAGACCGCCTGTCAAGTTTCGGGTCAATCGGAGTTCGTTTGGTACTCCAACGGTTAACCGGGTAACCGTGAAGGCCTCGTGTGTGTTGCAGCCCAACACCCCTTCCAACAGCCCAATAACCCATCTAAGTCACTCCCATGTCCTCCGCCGTTCGATCACGATCGCGTGGGCGAAAACCGCACTCCGTTTGGAGCTCCCTAGCTCCTTCTAGCTATAAAAACGTCCTCCCCTTCCAAATCTGAGAGAGATCACCCCGAAACCCTAGATCCTTCCTCGAAATCCGCGCCCGCAGTGCCCCGCCGCCACCTGTCCCGCCGCCGGCGCGCCCGGGCCAACCGCCCCTCGCCACGTCAGCGCCGGTCCCGCCTCTCTCTCCCCTCCGCCGCCGCGGCCCGCGGGGCCCGAGGCAGGCCCGCGCGGGCCCGAGTCCCGCCGCCGCCGCGCGGTAGCCGCCGCCCGCCTCCCGCGCGAGACCGCCCGGCCCGCGCCGCGCTCCGCCGTCACCTCGCCGGCCCCGCCACCGCGCCGCCACGCCGGCGCCGCTCGCCTCCGCGCCGGTCGCCGCCTCCTCCACCGCGCCACCGCGCCGCCCCGCACTTCGCCGGCGCCGGATCCGGCCAGATCCGGCCCGCCCCGACCTCTCCTCCGCCTCCTCGCCTCCGAGCTCCGGCGAGCCGCCAGATCCGCCGCTCCCTCCGGCGAACTTCGTAAACCGTGCCGGCTGGGTTGACTTTTACCTCCTCCCCGAAAACTCTAAGTCATTTATTTCATCATCATCATCGTATTTTCGACATGCCATAACTTTGCATCTGTAGCTCCGATTCGTGCGTATAATATGTAATTTTGTTCGTATCGAAGAGTACATCATTTTGTTCCATTGCATCATTTTCATTCGAGGTCATCTCGATGCACGAAATGCTGTTAGAAGAGGGCTAGTTGATGTTTATTGCTGGATCTTATCTGAACATGCTCTTTTGTCATTTTTGCCATGATTGATGTGTACCTCCTATGTAGTTGAGTCCTACATGAGTTTTGTAATATGCCATGTTACCTTTCCAGGGAATTTTGCTATGTATTTTTGTGATGCTTGAGGTGGCTAGAAATTGCATGCAAAGTAGGGATGATGATATTGCTGTTTTCAGAGACTTAGTGATTTCACAAAGTCCCTGACTTTTGTTATTATCATGCCATGTGTTCATGTTGTTTCCGAGAGATCTATGCATAATTTGAGCATGATCAGTAAGGGAGTTTTGAACTTGAGTATTTTCTTAATCCATCCATGCCTTCGTTTGCAATTATGGGGTGCCATAGCTTGAGTCAATCGAGCTCTACTTTTGCTTCAAAATATTGCTGGCAGATTATTTACATGTTATTCGATTTTGCCAAGCTTGGTGTAGTTGATCCTTGCATGATATGATGTTATTCTTGCCATGCCTTGTTACTATGCCATGTCTTCTTGATGTATGTATGCTTAGTTTATCATGACTTGCTCTGTAGCGAGTGCATCGAGCTCACGAACATGCCTAGTCGTTATTAGTTTTCTGCCATGTCCAGTTTTCTACTAAGTCTGAAACCTGTAACGAAACTTGCTTAATTGACATGGGTGTAATCATATTTTCTGGTCCTTTTTGGCTTATGGTCAGTAAGAGACTTTTGTCAAGTGCTATGAGTAGATTCATGCCATGCCTTTCTTTGCTAAGTTCTGAACCTGTAGCATGTTGTTTTATTGCTCTGAACTTGTCATCCTGATGTTGTTTTCCTGACTTGCTGTTATTTCACTAAGTCTGTGAATCTGTTATAAGTTGCACTTTTGCCATGCTTGTTTGAACCTGTTATGATGTGAATTAGCCGTAGCTCAGTGTTCATTTTTGTCGTACATCTTGATTAGATTCCTGTCATATGCTTTGTTGCCATGTTCGGGTGCAGTAGCTTAATTATTTATTGCTTGCCAAGTAGCATCATGCTGTTTATGGCAGATTCGTGTCATTCTTGTATTGCTTGCCATTTGCAAACCGTGCATCCGATTCCGGTGATCTTTATATCGATTTCAACCGAAATCACCTCATCTATCCAGCGGCATGCTTGGTTTGCCAAGATTATGCCCTGTTCATCCTTGTCCTCCCGGAGCATGCATACGCACTGCATATCACCTCTCGCATGTCATGCCATGTTTTGCATCATGTTGATTGCGCATTGCATCGTGTTTGATATTGGTTCCTTTGCTTGTTCTCTTGTCTTGGGTAGAGCCGGGAGACGAGTACTTGAACGAGGAACCTGTTGAGAACGTTTACGAGGACCAAGCTTTCGACAACTCTGAGAACCTTGCAGGCAAGATGATCATACCCTCGAAATCACTTCTATCTTTGCTAGCTAGACTGCTCGCTCTTTTGCTATGCCTATGCTGTGATACCTACCACTTGCTATATCATGCCTCCTATATTGCCATGTCAGCCCCTAACCATCCATGTCCTAGCAAACCGTTGTTTGGCTATGTTACCGCTTTTGCTCAGCCCCTCTTATAGCGTTGCTAGTTGCAGGTGAAGATGAAGTTTGTTCCTTGTTGGAACATGGACTTGTTGTTCCTTGTTGGAACATGTTTACTTGTTGGGATATCACAATACCTCTTATTTAATTAATGCATCTATATACTTGGTAAAGGGTGGAAGGCTCGGCCTTATGCCTGGTGTTTTGTTCCACTCTTGTCACCCTAGTTTCCGTCATACCGGTGTTATGTTCCCGGAGTTTGCGTTCCTTACACGGTTGGGTGATTTATGGGACCCCCTTGACAGTTCGCTTTGAATAAGACTTTTCCAGCAAGGCCCAACATTGGTTTTACCATTCGCCACCTAGCCTTTTCCCTTGGGTTCTGCAGACTCAAGGGTCATCTTTATTTTAAACCCCCGGGCCAGTTCTCCTTCGATTGCTGGTCCAAACTAGAGCCCTTTGCAGCGCCACCTCGGGGCAACTCGAGGGCTGGTTTTAGTTGTACGGACTGCTCATCCGGATGTGCCCTGAGACCGAGATATGTGCAGCTCCTATCAAGATTTGTCGGCACAATCGGGCGGCTTTGCGGGACTTGTTTTATTGCTGTTGAAATGTCTTGTAGTCCGGGATTCCGAGATTGATCGGGTCTTCCCGGTAGAAGGAATATCCTTCGTTGACCGTGAGAGCTTATCATGGGCTAAGTTGGGACACCCCTGCAGGGTATTATCTTTCGAAAGCCGTGCCCGCGGTTATGAGGCAGATGGGAATTTGTTGATGTCCGGTTGTAGAAAACCCGAAGTTGACCTTAACTAAAACACATCAACCGCGTGTGTAACCGTGATGGTCTCTTCTCGGCGGGGTCCGGGAAGTGAACACGGTTGTTGGAGTTATGTCTGACGTAGGTTGTTCAGGATCACTTCATGATCATTTCTAGCTTCTCGACCGTGCTTTGCCTTCTCTTCTCGCTCTCTTTTGCGCTGTAGCCACCATATGCTAGTCGCCTGCTGCAGCTCCACCTCACTCCCCTTTCCCACCTTTAAGCTTAAATAGTCTTGATCTCGCGGGTGTGAGATTGCTGAGTCCCCGTGACTCACAGATTTTATCACCTCAGTTGCAGGTACCACCGATGTCAGTGCAGATGATGCGACCGAGCTCACTTGGGAGTTCGATGAGGAACGTGGCCGTTACTATGTTTCTTTCCCAGATGATCAGTAGTGGAGCCCAGTTGGGTGATCCGGGGATCTGTTTAGCATTTGGGGTAGTCTTCTTTCATTTTGGTGCCGTAGTCGGACCTTGAGTGTAATCTGTTTGATGGATGTTATTTATGTACTTGTGTGAAGTGGCGATTGTAAGCCAACTATGCATCTTTCCCCTTTATTTATTACATGGATTGTGTGAAGATTACCTCACTTGCGACTTTGCTTTCAATGCGGTTATGCCTCTAAGTCGTGCCTCGACACGTGGGAGATATAGCCGCATCGAGGGCGTTACAGATACCCTATTACAAGGGTGTAGACTCTTTGTTCTTTGAGAAGCAAAGAACCCCCGAGCAATATTTTGAGTTGTGGTCAGTGGGTGCCTATGTTTGAGTTGTGCGTTTGCAACACTCTCTTTGGCCCCCAAGTGATTTCCCTGGTGGCCTTACGCCGATCAAGAGGTGTAGCTATGGTTCAAATATGACTAAGCCCCAAGTGATTTCCTTGGTGGCCTTACGCCGATCAAGAGGTGTAGCTATGGTTCAAATACGACCAAGCCCCCAAGTGATTTCCCTGGTGGCCTTATGCCGATCAAGAGGTGTAGCTATGGTTCGAATACGACCAAGCCCCCATGTGATATATATATATATATATATATATATATATATATATATATATATATATATATATATATATGGCTTTATAAGTCGGATCAATGGGTAAAAAGAAATCTGCTTTACAAACAGAAGACCCCATGTAACCACACATGATGTAAGAAAAACAACAGAGACCCCGCTTTGGCTGAGGCTCCGGTTTATTATATTGATCATAATATATACATTGTCATAACTATGTACATAAGAAGAGTCTATGGCTCAAGTATAGTAAGGCCGAGATGAGCGATATTCCACAACCGGTGGGTCTCCTCCTCCGATTTACGTGAGTCTTTGTGCTCTCGAACATCGATAAGGTAGTATGACCCGTTATGCAGATTCTTGCTGACCACAAAGGGTCCTTCCCAAGGCGGGGATAACTTGTGCATATCAGTCTGATCCTAGATGAGCCGGAGCACCAGATCGCCTTCTTGAAAAGTTCTGGTTCTAACCCAGCGGCTGTGATAGCGACGCAGATCTTGCTGGTAAATCGCCGAACGAGTTGCTGCAATGTCACGCTCCTCATCTAACAAGTCAAGTGCTTCCTGTCGTGCCTTCTCATTGTCAGCTTCAACATAAGCCGCCACACGAGGCGAGTCATGACAGATGTCACTAGGGAGAACCGCCTCTGCTTTGTAAACCATGAAAAAAGGCGTGTAACCCGTAGATTTGTTGGGCGTGGTATTGATGCTCCATAACACAAAAGGTAACTCCTCCAACCAACAACCCGGCGTCCGTTGTAAAGGAACCATGAGCCGGGGCTTGATGCCTCTCAGGATCTCTTGATTGGCTCTCTTCTCTTGACCATTAGACTGGGGGTGAGCCACTGATGATACGTCAAGCTGAATGTGCTCACGTTAACAAAATTCTTTCGTAGCACCCTTCACTAGATTAGTGCCATAATTAGTTATGATGTTGTGTGGAAAACCAAACCGGAAAATCACCTTTTTGACGAATTGAACCACCGTGGCTGCATCACACTTACTGACTGGTTTTGCCTCTACCCACTTAGTGAACTTATAAACCGCCACCAGAAGGTGAGTCTTCTTATCCTTGGATCTCTTAAAGGGCCCAATCATATCCATCCCCAAAGTTGCAAACAGCCAGGTGAATGGAATTATCCTCAATTCTTGAGCCGGTACGTGAGCACGCCGTGAGAATTTTTGACAGCCATCACACTTTTTGTCCAAATCTTCAACATCAGTATGAGCTGTCAGCCAATAGAAGCCGTGACGAAAGGCCTTGGCTACCAGAGACTTTGAACCGGCGTGGTGACCACAATACCCTTCGTGGATCTCACGCAAAATCTCACGGCCTTCTTCAGGAGATACACACTACTGAAACGCCCCTATTACACTGCAATGATGTAATTCTCCATTGACAATGGTCATTGACTTGGATCGCCGGATTATCTGCCTGGCCAAAGTTTCATCCTCCATAACTCGCCCCGGTTCCTGTACGCCAAATATGGGACGGTCCAATCTGGGATAACATGAAGAGCCGCCACCAACTGAGCCTCCCGGATCAGGGACAACCAAGTCCTCCTCTGTAGGTAGCTTGACCGACGGGTTATGCAAAATGTCCAGGAAAACATTAGGTGGAACCGGTTTACGTTGGGAACCCAAACAGCTTAAAGCGTCCGCCACTTCGTTCTTTCGCCGGTCCACATGATCAACTTGATAACCCTTGAAGTGACCAGCCACAATATCCACCTCTCGTTGATACACCGCCATGAGCGGGTCCTTGGAGTCTCAAGTACCAGACACTTGTTGAGATACCAGGTCCGAATCACCAAAGCACTTAACCCGGCTTAAATTCATCTCCTTAGCCATTCGAAGACCATGGAGTAAAGCCTCATATTCAGCTGCATTGTTAGTGCAAGGGAACATTAAACGGAGAACATAACAAAACTTATCACCTCTTGGAGAAGTTAACACGACTCCAGCCCCCGAGCCCTCCAATTGCCTGGACCCATCAAAATGAATGGTCCAATAAGTGTGATCCGGCTTCTCTTCTGGCGCCTGCAACTCTATCCAGTCATTGATAAAATCCACAAGCGCTTGGGACTTGATTGCCATCCGAGGCATATATTTTAACCTGTGAGGTCCAAGCTCAATGGCCCACTTGGGAACCCGGCCTGTTGCTTCCCTATTTTGGACTATATCTCCCAAAGGGGCAGAACTGGCCACAGTGATGGGATGACCTTGAAAATATTCCTTAAGCTTACGGCTCGCCATGAACACTCCATACACCAGCTTCTGCCAATGTGGGTACCTCTGCTTGGACTCAATAAGCACCTCACTAATATAATAAACCGGTCGTTGAACCAGATATTCCTTTCCAGCCTCCTTGCGCTCCACCACAATGGCCACACTAATAGCCCGTGCATTAGCAGCGACATATAACAACATCTGCTCTTTATCAACAGGAGTAGCAAGGACAGGTGGCTCAGCTAGCTGCCGCCTTAAATCCTCAAATGCTTCATTGGCGGCATCACTCTAGACGAAGTCATCCTTATTCTTCATCATCTGATACAAAGGGATGGCCTTTTCCCCAAGGCGACTAATAAACCGGCTTAAAGCTGCAATCCGGCCTGCCAAGCGTTGAATGTCATTGACACACTTCGGTTTAGCCAGAGAAGTAATAGCCTTGATCTTCTCCGGATTAGCTTCAATGCCCCTGTTAGACACCAGAAAACCCAAGAGCTTGCCTGCCGGTACACCAAAGACACACTTAGCCGGACTAAGCATCATCTTATAAGCCTGGAGATTATCAAAAGTCTCCTTCAAATCATCTATCGACGTCTCCTCTTTCCCGGACTTCACCACAATATCATCCACATAAGCATGAACATTACGCCCAATCTGATTATGAAGACAATTCTGCAAACAACGCTGATTAGTCGCCTGGGCACTCTTGAGCCGAAAAGGCATAGATACATAGCAGAAGGCTCCAAAGGGAGTTATAAAAGTTGTCTTCTCCTGGTCCTTAACTGCCATTTTGATCTGATGGTAACCAGAATAAGCATCCAGAAATCTCAAACGCTCACAACCCACTGTAGCATCAATGAGTTGATCGATACGAGGGAGAGCAAAAGGACCCGCTGGACAAGCCTTGTTCAAATCTGTGTAGTCCACACACATACACCAAGTGCCGTTCTTCTTAAGTACTAGCACCGGATTAGCCAACCACTCAGGGTGAAATACTTCAATGATAAACTCAGCCGCCAAGAGCCTGGCTACCTCCTCACCAATGGCCTTGCATCTTTCTTCATTGAAGCGGCGGAGAAACTACTTGACCGGTTTAAACTTGGGATCGACATTAAGAGTGTGCTCAGTGAGTTCCCTCGGTACACCTGGCATGTCAGAAGGTTTCCATGCAAAGATGTCCCGGTTCTCACGGATGAACTCGTTGAGCGCGCTTTCCTATTTCAGATCCAAGTTAGCGCTGATGCTAAACTGCTTGGATGAATCGTGAGGAACAAAATCAACCAGCTTAGTCTCATCAGCCGATTTAAACCCCAAGGACGGATCATGCTCTGTAGTTGGCTTTTTCAAAGAAGTCATATCCGCCGGATCAACATTGTCCTTGTAAAACTTCAACTCCTCTGTTGCACAAACCGACTCAGCATAGGCCACATCACCCTCTTCACATTCCAAAGCGATCTTATGGCTCCCATGTATTGTGATGGTCCCCTTATGACCCAACATCTTGAGTTGCAGATAAACATAACAGGGCCTTGCCATGAACTTAGCATAAGCCGGCCGTCCAAACAGGGCATGATACGGGCTCTTGATTTTTACCACTTCAAAGGTCAAGGTCTCTGATCTTGAATCTTGCTCATCTCCAAAAGCAACCTCCAGAGCTATCTTGCCAACTTGATACGCTGATTTACCAGGCACCACACCATGGAAAACGGTGTTTGACGGTTTAAATTTTTTATCTGTCAACCCCATGCGACGAAAGGTTTCATAATAAAGGATATTGATACTTCTCCCTCCATCCATGAGCACCTTGGTGAAGTTATACCCTCCAACCTGGGGCGCCACCACCAATGCCAGATGACCCAGATTATCAACCCGGGGCGGATGATCCTCTCGACTCCACACAATGGGCTGTTCAGACCAGCGCAAGTAACGAGGCACCGCCGGTTCAACGGAGTTTACTGCCCTTTTATGAAGCTTCTGATCGCTCTTGCACAGGCTAGTGGCGAAGACATGATACTGCCTACTATTCAACTGCTTCGGGTTGCTCTGGTAACCCGACTGCTGCTACTTTTGATTCCCCTGATGATTATAACCACCCTGGTTGCCCTGACTGCCTTGATTGCCTTGTCCGCCTTGCTTACCCTGAAATCCTGAGCCAGAACTGCCTCCACCATAACCCGGCCCATGAGAATCGGGTCCTGAACCGCTGGACGGACCATGATCATATCGAAAAAGATCCGAATTTTTGAACTCCCGCATAATAAAACAATCCTTCCAGAGGTGCGTAGCTGGCCTTTCTCGCGTCCCGTGCTTTGGGTAGGGCTGGTTTAACAGGCGCTCAAGATTGGGGCCTGATCCTCCACCCTGCGGGGGCGGTTTACCCTTACGACGTTGACCATTATCCTGTGTGTTGGTGTTAGCCACAAAGTCTAAAGTGTTATCCGCTTTACGCTTACCGCTGTTTCCATGACCCGCCAGGTTATGTTGCTGCCCTTTGGTGCTGCTGCTCTTCTTTCCCTTTCCCGGCTTTTCATCGTCAGCTCAGGGTCCTTGGTACTATCAGAGTCGGCATACTTAACCAGAGCTGCCATATGCGTCCCCATGTCATTGCAGTGACGTTTGAGCCGTCCCAACTTCAACTTCAGAGGTGCGAACCGGCAATTGCCTTCCAATGTTAAAATTCCTGTATCAACGTTGATGCGATCCGATGAATGCAAAATTTCTGAAACCCGACGCACCCACTGTGTTGGATATATTACTACTGGGCGTAAACCGGCCTACCTGGGCCGGGTTAACTTCATCAGTAGTTCAAAGGTGTTAAAGCCCAAAGAAGCAGATAAGGGCCCAAGGCCAGTAGTCGGTTCAAGGTCTATAGCCGTAAACCGACCTTATATGTAAACTTGTATTATAAGTTAGAAATAGGGAGAGACCAACCCGGATACGAGTATGAACCGTAGATTGGGACTCTGTGAACCGACGGGCGTCACTCGTGTATATAAGGGGACGACCCGGCGGCGGTTCAGGGAGAGACAACAACTACACGAGACTTAGGCGAAGCTTATTGGCTCCCTAATCATCGAAACCCCATCAATTCCATCACAACTAGACGTAGGCTTTTACCTTCATTGAAGGGGCTGAACTAGTATAAACTCTTTGCGTCCCTGTGTTCGCTTTAACCCCTTCAAGCTAACCCGTCGCGATGGCTCCACGACTAAGTCCTTTTACTAGGACATCTGCCATGACAAAACCACGACAATTGGCGCCCACCGTGGGGCTATCGCACGATGGTTTCAAGTTCTTGGAGGGCCGCTTTGAAGGACTCGAGGGCTACGCTGTGGGCCGGATGACCAAGAGTCGTCGCGGCAAGCTCTACATCGACGATGCAGGCTGGGGCCCCGAGGCCGGCTCAATTGAGTACGGGTACCGGGTCCCCTTTGGTGGCATACACGTCTTCATCGGTAAGATCGATGAACCGAGCCCTGAGTCGGACATCTGCACCGACCTCGTCGAGACGGCTCAGCGTGCGCGATCTGCCCAGGTTAAACCGGCCATGAAACGAGCCTTCATGGGAGTCATCCATGGAGGAAGTTATTATAACGGATCAGAATCTGGTGGCGAGACCGTCGTTTACTCCGGCGATGAGTCATGAACCGGAGAAACCGAATCTCTGTATCAACTGCAAGATGGCCGGATTGGGGGCTGTTCCGATAGCGACAGTATTCCAGACCCCTCTGACCTGCCCCATCGGGTTGGAATAATCATGGCCGGTACGCAGGCCGCGCCTCACTCTTCGACCGCGACGGCAATGGTCTCCGGTTCAGTAGCGGTGACGGCTGCCGGGGCAGGAGGCTCTGTGCACCCGCCGGCTCAAATGTTATCGGATCTGTTCGATGCGTTGGCTGCGCTCATGGCGGAAGCTAACCCAGCGGATCAGGACGCTCACAATGCGGAGATTGCAAAGGTGAGGGAACAAATCACTCGGGCTAAAGAAGACCTAGCAGCTGAAGATGCCAGGATGACTGCGGAGTGGGCCGCTTTAGACGCACAAGCCTACAGGCTCATGTTGGATCAGAACGCATCGCATGAAGTCATGAAGAGGAAATACAGATCCCGTTTTCCTTCGGTCTTCGAGGCCAGAGATCTCTTCAATACCCCTGGGGCAGGAACTAGTAATCCGCCAGTGGTGAACCGGACGGAAGCACCTGGGACGGGCGCACCGGTTCAGCCCCGTTTGATAGATCTACCTCGCCATAACATTGTCGTACCTTAGGCTGTTTCAACGCCCCCGGGTCACTACTCCAACCCGATGGACAACCTTGTTGCGGCTGCTGCACGACTGGAGGCCATTCCAATTGAAGGTGATTCACCGCAGGCGGTAGAGACGCGTCGGGTCAAGGAGCTCCTTAGAACAGCTTTGGTCCAACAAGAAGCGTATTCGTACAGCCGTGATCGAATCCACTCAACCCCTCGCCCGAGCCGGAGCTATAGCAGGCATATGGATGAACCGGCCATGTCAAGCAATGCGCGGCGAGGAGCGCCCCATGGTAACAACCCGACCGGTGGTGTTGATAATGCTCAGGAGGTGGTGGACCGGGCCCGACCGCGCAGGGAGGCTGAGTTAGCAGCACAGTATCAAGATCGTCAGCTTACACCGGTTCGTCCGACCACCATGGTCGAGCCTGGAGTTCCTTCTAGTGCTTTGGGGGTGCCTTGCCTTATTCCCGCTTTACGCAATGTGCGCCTGCCCAAGGATTTGAAGGGCCCACGCAAGGTACCAAATTATATGGCGGATCAACCACCCGAGACGTGGGTGGAAAGCTATGAGATGGCCATGGAGATGCTTGACGTGGATGAGGCGGCTTGTGCAAAGTATTTCACCATGATGCTTGAAGGAACGGCCCGTACATGGTTAAAAAGCTTACCAGCCAATTCCATCAGTTCATGGGCCCAGTTACGAGCCCGGTTTATCAGCAATTTCAAAGACACGTGTAAGCAGCTGATGTCAATAGTGGATCTAGCTGCGTGTGTCCAGGAGGAAGGAGAATCAACGACGCATTGGGTGCGCCGGGTCTCGCAAGTTTTGCATTCGTCAGACCGCATCAACGCTGACACCACGGTTATAACCCTGGAAGGCAATTGCCGGTTTGGACCCCTAAAGTTGAAATTAGGGCGGATGAAGCGCCATTGCACTGATATAGGGACTCTTATGGGCGCTTTGGTAAAGTATGCTGATTCTGATAGTACCAAGGATCCCGAGTCTGATGATGAGAAGACAGGGAAGGGAAAGAAGAATGGCAACTCCAAAGGTCAGCAACATCACCCAACAGGTAATGGTGGCGGAGGCAAGCGCAAAGCGGATGGCAACATGGACTTCGTGGCTAATACCAACGCGTAGGACAAGGGCCAATGGCGCAAGGGTAAACCGCAGAATTGCAGTGGAGCGCCTAACCCTAACCCGGACCGCCTAAACTATTTGTTGAACCAGCCCTGCCCAAAACATGGGACGAAGGAGGTGCCAGCAAACCACCTTTGGAAGGATTGTTACATTATGCAGGAGTTCAAAAGTTCTAATGCTTTCCAGTACGATCACGGCTCTGGCGGTGGCTCAGGGTCTGGGCCGGGTTACGGTGGAGGAAATTCTGGTTCAGGATTTAATGGTAATCCGGGCGGACATAGTAATCAGAATAATCAGAGTAACCAGGGTGGTTACAACCAGCAGCAGCAACAATCAGGTTACCAGAGCAACCCAAAGCAGTTGAATAGTGGGCAGTACCATGTCTTCACCACTAGCTTGGATAAGCGAGACCGGAAGATTCAGAAGCGGGCAGTCAACTCAGTTGAACCGGCCGTGCCCCGTTACTTACGCTGGTCTGAGCAGCCAATCATATGGAGCAGGGAGGATCACCCACCCTGGGTTGATAACCTGGGTCAGCTAGCGTTGGTGGTGGCACCTCAGGTGGGAGGTTATAAGTTCACCAAGGTACTCATGGATGGAGGGAGCAGTATTAATATCTTGTACTATGAGACCTTCCGTCGTATGGGGTTGACAGATAAAAATCTCAAACCGTCCAATACGGTGTTCCATGGGGTGGTACCTGGCAAATCAGCATATCCTGTTGGTAAGATAGCTCTGGAAGTGGCCTTTGGAGATGATCATGATTCCAGGACGGAGACACTGACGTTTGAGGTGGTAAAAATCCAAAGTCCGTATCACGCTCTGTTTGGGCGACCGGCCTACGCCAAGCTCATGGCACGGCCTTGCTATGTGTATCTGCAGCTCAAGATACCGGGTCACAAGGGGACAATTACGGTTCACGGAAGCCGTCGAGTTGCTTTGGAGTGCGAGGAAGGAGATGCGGCCTACGCAGAGTCGGTTTGT
This sequence comes from Aegilops umbellulata, assembly GCA_032464435.1. Classification (NCBI taxonomy): domain Eukaryota; kingdom Viridiplantae; phylum Streptophyta; class Magnoliopsida; order Poales; family Poaceae; genus Aegilops; species Aegilops umbellulata. The sequence goes on along the minus strand of CP136058.1, from coordinate 438,563,318 downwards.
GCCACCGAGGAGCTGAATTTCTACAAGGACAATGTTGATCCGACCGATATGACTCCTTTGAAGAAGCCTACTACGGAGCATGATCCGGCCCTAAAATTCACATCAACGGCTGAGACTAAGCTTGTTGACTTCGTGCCTGGCGATTCGTCCAAGCAGTTCAGCATCAGTGCTAATTTGGATCCAAAATAGGAAAGCGCGCTCATCGAGTTCATCCGTGAGATCGGGACATTTTTGCATGGAAGCCTTCTGACATGCCAGGTGTACCGAGGCGACTCGCTGAGCAGACTCTTAATGTGGATCCTAAATACAAACCGGTGAAACAGTTCCTCCACCGGTTTAACGAAGAAAGACGCAAGGCTATTGCAGAAGAGGTAGCCAGGCTCTTACCAGCTGGTTTTATTGTTGAAGTTTTCCACCCTGAGTGGCTTGCTAATCCGGTGCTGGTTCTTAAGAAAAACGGCACCTGGCATATGTGTGTGGATTACACAGACCTTAATAAGGCTTGTCCAGCAGATCCTTTTGCCCTCCCCCGTATTGATCAAATCATTGATGCTACGGCGGGTTGCGAGCGTTTGAGTTTTTTGGATGCATATTCTGGTTATCATCAGATCAAAATGGCGGTTAAGGACCAGGAGAAGACGGCGTTCATCACTCCCTTTGGAGCCTTCTGCTATGTATCTATGCCTTTTGGGCTCAAGAGTGCCCAGGCGACTTATCAACGGTGCGTACAGAATTGCCTTCACAAGCAGATTGGCCGTAATGTACATGCTTACGTGGATGATACTGTGGTTAAGTCAAGGAAGAAGGAGACTCTGGTTGATGATCTGAAGGAAACCTTTGATAACCTGAGGACGTACAAGATGATGCTCAATCCGGCCAAATGTGTCTTTGGTGTACCGGCAGGCAAGTTGTTGGGTTTTCTAGTGTCCAACAGGGGAATTGAGGCTAATCCGGAGAAGATTATAGCCATCACCTCCCTGGCTAAACCGAAGTGTATCAATGATGTTCAGCATTTGGCTGGACGGATTGCTGCATTGAGCCGGTTTATCAGCCGCCTCGGTGAGAAGGCGATCCCCTTGTATCATATGTTGAAGAAGACGGATCAATTCGTCTGGAGTTCTGCTGTTGATCAGGCATTTGAGGACTTAAATTGGCAATTGGCCAATCCGCCCGTGCTCGCCGCTCCCATTGAGAAGGAACCATTGCTACTGTATGTCGCTGCCAATGCTCAGGTGGTCAGTGTGGCTATTGTGGTGGAGCGGAAGGAGACATGCAAGGAGTATCCGATTCAGCGTCCGGTTTATTATATCAGCGAGGTGCTTATTGAGTCCAAGCAAAGGTATCCACATTGGTAGAAGCTGGTATATGGAGTTTTCATGGCAAGCCGAAAGCTGAAGCAGTATTTCCAAGGGCACCCCATCACAGTGGTCAGTTCTGCTCCCTTAGGCGATATCATCCAGAACCGGGAAGCGACTGGCCGGATTGCCAAGTGGGCTATAGAGCTTGGCCCGCACGGGTTGAGGTACGTGCCCCAAACGACGGTGAAGTCTCAAGTGCTTGTTGATTTCATCAATGATTGGACGGAGCTGCAAGCACCTGAAGAGAAGCCGGATCACACATATTGGACCATCCATTTTGACCGATCCAGGCAATTGGAGGGCTCGGGGGCTGGAGTCGTATTAACTTCCCCACGAGGTGACAAGTTCTGCTATGTTCTCTGCTTAATGTTCCCTTGTACTAACAATGCAGCTGAGTATGAAGCCTTGCTCCATGGTCTCCGGATGGCTAAAGAGATGAATTTAAGCCAGGTTAAGTGCTTCGGTGACTCAGACCTAGTGGCTCAACAGGTGTCCGACACTTGGTATTCCAAGGACCCACTCATGGCTGCATATCGTCATGAGGTGGATATTGTTGCAAGTCACTTCAAAGGCTATTAGGTGGATCACGTGGATCGTCGGAAGAATGAAGCGGCGGACGCTTTAAGCCGGTTGGGCTCTCAACATAAACCGGTCCTGCCTAATGTTTTTCTTGATGTGCTACACCACCCGTCGGTCGGGCTCCCTGGTGAAGCGGATTTGGCGATTCCTGATCCGGAGGCTCAACTGGTGGCAGCTCTACACGTCATTCCGGATTGGACGCTTCCTTATCTTGCGTACATGAACCGGGGCGAGTTACCAGAGGAGGAAACCTTGGCGCGGCAGATAATCCGGCGATCCAAGTCTATGATTATTGTTAATGGTGAATTGCATCATTGCAGTGTGTCAGGGGCGTTTCAACGTTGTGTGTCTCCAGAAGAAGGTTGTGAAATTTTGTGTGAGATCCACGAAGGAGATTGCGGTCATCACGCCGGTTCAAAATCTCTGGTGGCTAAGGCGTTCCGCCATGGTTTTTATTGGTTAACTGCTCATGCTGATGCGGAGGATCTGGTCAGACGATGTGACGGCTGCCAAAAATTTTCAAGACGCGCTCATGTGCCGGCTCAGGAATTGAGGATGATTCCAATCACTTAGCCGTTTGCAACTTGGGGGCTAGATATGGTGGGGCCTTTCAAAAGGTCCAAGGATAAGAAGACCCACCTCCTGGTGGCAGTTGACAAATTTACTAAGTGGGTGGAGGCAGAACCGGTTAGCAAGTGTGATGCGGCCACGACGGTTCAGTTCATCAAAAAGGTGATTTTCCGGTTTGGTTTTCCACACAGTATCATTACACATAATGGTACCAATTTGTCCAAGGGAGCTATAAAGGAATTCTGCGAACGTGAGCACATCCGACTTGATGTTTCATCAGTGGCGCACCCACAGTCCAATGGGCAAGCAGAAAGAGCTAATCAGGAGATCTTGAGAGGCATCAAGCCCAGGCTTATGGTTCCTTTGCAGAGAACACCGGGTTGTTGGGTAGAAGAGTTTCCTTCTGTGTTGTGGAGCATAAATACCACACCCAACAGATCGACAGGATGCACGCCGTTCTTCATGGTCTATGGAGCGGAGGCGGTTCTCCCTAGTGATATCCGTCATGATTCACCTCGTGTGGCGGCTTATGTTGAAGCGGACAAAGAGACAGCACAACAAGACGCTTTGGACCGGTTGGATGAAGAGCGTGACATAGCAGCTGCCCGCTCGATGATTTACCAACAGGATCTTCGCCGTTATCACAGTCGCCGGGTTAGAACCAGAACCTTTCAAGAAGGAGATTTGGTGCTTCAGCTCACCCAAGATCAGACTGATATGCATAAGTTATCCCCACCTTGGGAGGGACCTTTTGTGGTCAGCAAAAATCTGCACAACGGGTCATACTATCTGATCGATATTCGAGAGCATAAAGACTCACGTAAGTCAGAGGAGGAGACCAACAGGCCGTGGAACATAGCTCATCTTCGGCCTTACTATACCCGAGCCATCGGCTCCATTTATGTACATATTATGATAGTGTATATATTATGATCAATATAATAAACCGGAGCCTCGGCTAAAGCGGGGTATATGTTCTTTTACATCATGAGTGGTTACACGGAGTTGTTCTATCTTAAAGCAGCCTCCGGTTTACCCCTTGAAATTTTTTATAAACATCACTCGGGGGCTTGGTCGTATCCGAACCAATGCAACGCCTTTTGATAGGCGAAAGCCACCAGATCACTTGGGGACATGGTCAAGTCTGAACCAGTCACGCCTCTTAATCGGCCTAAGGCCATAGAATCACTTGGGGGCTTGGTCGAACCCGAACCATTGCCATGCCTCCTGATCGACATAATGCCACGGTTTCATTTGGGGACCTGGCTGACTTGAACCATGGCTACACCTATTGGGAGCTTGGTCGTGTCCGACCATGGTAACACCATCTGATCGGCTCAGTAAAGCCTCTTTTTGCGAACGGTTTTATTATTACCTTTTGTCTTAATATCTTTCTTAAATGCTATTGCTGTTGCGTTTTTTAAAACCAACAACATTTTCAACCGGTTTAAACTGTCAAATTGACGGAACACGGTTCATTTTTAATCCGGAGATTATTTGCCCGATTTGATTTTCTCTGTTTACATCCCATGATGGAGTAACAAGGGTGTTTTTTGTAACCCGGCACGGTTTACATGGTAAACCGGCTTTGTATACACAGGAGCTATTTTCTCCTTCGACGGTACAGGTTTGTAAACCTCCACTTCAAGATTGGTTAAGCCAACTTCATGCCCAACGATGGCAGTTTGAGATTTTATGATTGCAGGAGAAATAGATTGAAGGTTTCGATCTTTCAAATAAAAGTATCAGCATTGATGCAGGAAGGCATCTCAGAAGCAAGAGTATTAACTACCCTATTACAAGGCAACATGGTGCCCAAATAAAGATCATTGTTCTTTCTGGGCGGAATATAATGAAGCAGCCCTTTAAACCGGCTTCCGGTTCAAGCTTGGTCACCTCCTGGATCTGATGGTTGAAGGTCTTCCTGTGCCGCTTCAGCTTCTTCTTCCCTACCCAGTGGCTGAAAATCAACAGTGGTCCAGTCGATTCCCATTAAGGCTTGAAAGACAGCTTCATCATGAATCAGGGACGACGGTTCAATATCAGGAGCGTATGTATGCTTACGGATTTGAGGGATCAGATTCTCCGCTTCGGGAATTGGTGCAGACACTCGTTTATTCTGGCTGTTATACTGAGCTTGATAGTGCGACAAGTCTGCCTCCTCCGCCAATTGGCAAGCTAAAGGGCGCACTGCCCGGTTTATTGCTCTCAGGTCCTCCTCATTGAATTCCAAACCGTCTTCCTTCAAACTGGGATAACCTTGAGCTGCCTCAACAGGATCGAAATCCGGTACCCAAGCCTTTGCCCGGATCAAGGCCTTGATGGAACCGGTTCGAGCAACAGATTTCTTCAGCTCTACAATACGGGCAGGAAGCATTGACAACCTCTTGAGAGTATCCTGGATTAAAGAGGGCGCCGGATTATTGTGTGATGCAGTAGAGATGATCCGCTGCGCTCCATTGTACATCTGTTCACTCAACGTATAGGCGGCCTTCAACTTCATCCGAACATCTGACCCCAAGTGACCAATGCGTGTACCTACAACATCACAAAGAGTTCACAAACCGGACCGGTCCTAGGAAGGTCAAATTATTACATAAGTCACAGGAAGCTTACCAAAGATGGCAGCAGTCATGGCATGCACTTGCCGCTTTACGCTGGTTAGCTCGTCTACCACTGGTTTAAGGGCAGCTTCAGCATTTTCAATTTTCTTTGTCAAAGAGGCTTTTTCAGTGGTCCAATCCGCCCGCTCTTTGTTGAAACCCTCCTTCAGCTACTCGATAACGCCTAAAGCGCTGGTCAACTCCTCTTTTGCCTTGGAGGTTTCAAGTTGTTGGGTTTTCAAATTTTCTTGAAGATCGGCGAGTTGGCTCTCTTTGGTTTTCAGCTCAGCCTGCATATAGACAGTCATATAATTTGATGAAACGGTACAAGAATTGAAGTACCAACCACGTAACAAGTTATGCACTTGGTACTTGGGGGCTAATGCGTATTTGATCTTCATCTATCAATTAATTGCTAAAGTCCCAAGCCCAATACAAGTATTCAACTTGGCAATTGGGGGCTAATGGCTATTTGTTCAAGTAAGTTCTGATGTTGCTATATTATTTAAAGTTCCGGTTTAACTACATTAAAGTTGAACCGGCCCTTGCGGGCTACATCAGCAAATTCCGAAGTATTTCGGATTTATGTTTACAAGTCCCGGTTTGAAAGAAGATTACAAACCAGCCCTTGGGGGCTAGGGGAATCAGCAAGATTACAACATTTAAGCAGAAAGAAGCATACGGAAGTTACCTCAAATTTTTCTTTCATCATATTTACTAGGCCAGCTTCATAATCACGACTGGTATACAGTCGGTTTAGGTAGCCAGAATGAAGATCTTGGACATTCAGAGCGGCATAAGTCGCCAAATCGACATTCCACTTGCCCTTGCCCATTGTGGCAAATTCATCCTTGGTAGTATGTTTGGACAAGGCGACAGGGTTGCTCGGTTCGGCATGGACAACACCAGTGATAACAACTTCATCATCCTGGACATCACCGGTTTGCACTAGGGCTATCGGTTTATCAGTAGTCTTGGATGGGCTGACGGATTTCTCAACCTGGATGGGACTTCTAGGCTGGTTGGCAGGACCAGAGGCTTCAACAGATCTTTCTTCAGCAATAAAACCTCATCTTGAAGTGGCGGATCATTGGGTATGTCTTCACGGATAGCCGCTTCAACGTCTGGGGCTTTGTCCGTTTCAGGAGCAATTTCTTCTTCAGCCGCTTTATCCAGGCGAGCCTTCTTGCTTGGCCTAGGCTTGGCCCTACAAGGAATAGCCAAAATCACATACAGCATATGTTCCAACATGAGGTATCAGAAATAGTATGATAAGTATAGCTTACCCAAGCACCGTCTTGAGTGGTGGCAGCTGAGTAGCTGATGACTCGCCAGAGGATGAGTGAGAAGTAACCTGATAATCGGAGTCAGACGGATTAAGAGGTTGACGATAACAACCCGCTTTAGGACAAGCACTGACAAGCAAATTAGAGACCTCTGAACGGCGTTTCCGAACCAGACTGTTCGCTAAACCGGTGGAGGCAACTACCTGGCCGCTGTGCCGAGTTGTGCGGCGAGCTTCGTACTGTTGGGTCTTCATAAGAAATTTGGGATCCAAGTAAGCAAGAGGATGAGAAAATTTAACTTTCCGGTTCGCCTGACGGATTTTTAGTGAAGGCAAAAGTTTCGAATCAGAAGAAAGACAGATTACCTCTGCGGCATCCGCTTGGCTAGCTTCGGCCTCATCCTGACAAATATTATCATCAATAAGGCGTGTGAAAAGTAAGCCAGGTGAATCAAGTTCTACCTCAAGGTCTGGATTACCCACATTGTCCTCATCGGGCGGATCAGAAGATGCAGTGGTTTTTCTTTTATGAGCAGGCCTCTTAGTGACTTTTGTTTTTGGCCGGATTGGTCTTTCCAGCTTATCTAGTTTCTCCAGAGAAAGCTTCTTGCTCCAAAACGGATCGTCACGATGTTTAAGCCGCAGTTGATGTTAAAGAATATACAGAAATAGCAATAACATGTTCAGTAAAAGTACAGTTAAAATCTTACAGCTGGTGGTTTGTTGGTAGCACAGAAGGGAAGAAGGCTGGTTCGAGCGCAGAGGTGTTCCGGTTCGTTCAACATTTTCTTTACAGCTTCTGTGACCTCATCATCTGTGAGCTGGATGTTAACATGTCGGAGTGGGTCGTCGACATTACCAGTATACTCACACATTAAACCGGAGCGCTGACTGAGGGGCAGTATGCTCCATGATATCCAACAACGTGCGAGACCAATGCCTGTTAAACCGTTGGCCATAAAGGCTCTGAGCTTGGATAATTGGGGAGCGTATTTACTTCTCTCCTTGGCTGTCAGCCTTTGCGGAAAAGGGTGTGTATTGCTGAGCCGCTCCAGACGAAAGCCAGGTAAAGGATTCATTGGCAGGGGAGGTGTCTTTGCAATAGAACCAGGAGTGATTCCATTCTTTGGGGTGGCTGTGCAGCTTGGCGTGAGGGTAAGTGACTTCCTTCCTTTTATGAATCACCACACCACCCAATTCCGTATTGGAGCCATCAGTGAATTCTGTGCGGCGGTTTAGGTGAAAGCAGTCTCTAAACAGCTCAACTGTGGGTTCCTCTTGAAAGTATGCCTCACAGAGCACTTGGAGGTGACAGATGTTGGTAACAGAGTTGGGGCCAGTGTCTTGCGGGCGAAGTTGAAAGTTGGCTAAGACATCTCAATAGAATTTTGAACCGGGCGGATTAAAACCCCGGGCTAAGTGATCTGCAAAAACGACAACCTCTCCCTCTTGAGGGGTAGGCGGGCATTCTTTGCTAGGGACCCTCCAGTGAATGGTATTTTTGCTGCTTAAAGCGCCAGTCAGGACAAGATTATTCAGTTGAGTTTCTGTGACGCAAGAAGGAACCCAGTTGCACTCATACACTTGTTTGGCCATGATCAGGTCTACAAAATATATTATTCCGGTTCAAGAATTGTGTTCAGTAAAAGGTATATACCGGAATAAACAATGTTAAACTGGAGGCAATTACATCTAAATCAGAGTTCTATAAAGCGGGGACATATGGTTAAGGAGTTCTGGCAGTTCAATCAGGGGACTAATGGTATATACCGATTTATTAACTTCTTCTATGCTAAGTTAAACCGCCTGATCTAAACATTGAAAACAATTGAGGTTGCGGGTGGCTAAGTGTACAGAAACAGGTTTCACAAGATTTCTCTACAACAATGGATCTAAAGCCAGTTCAGAAAAAAGGTAAAATATTCAAAAAAAAGATGGAAACAGAGCAATATTGATTCAGTGAGCAGGAAAAGATATGTGAGATCTATGGATTTGAGCATGAAACTACAGGCGGATGCTAAGGGCTACTCCTAATCAGAGCAGGGTGTCACAGATCTATCCAGAAGTCTGGCATAAGCATGAGCAGTTAATGGACCACCGCAAGAACATGGAACCCTAGAACAAATCTAGGTCGAGAAAGACAGAAGACCTACCAGAGCTGAGGAAGATGCAGAAGATTGCCGCGGTTTTCTGGTGCGTTCAGGTTGATGCAGCGGCCCAAGACGGTGCAGAGGTCGACGGCGGCGGCGGAGCTCCGAGGCTGGTGACGCGAGGAAGACGAAGTGGAAGGGGACGAAGGGGAGAAAAGGAATGGCCCTTCGGTCCTATTTATAAGGCAAGACATGTGTCAGGCGCGGGAATCAAGGAACCATAAATGTTGGAGCGGAGCTGTCACCTCGGATATTGTGGATCTATTAAACAAAGGAGATATGATGAATGTTATCTTTATGATGACGTCATGCCGGTTTACAGCAATCAGAGAAGATGACATCACGGCGGTTCAGCAATTACAAGAAGATGCAGAAGATGAAGATTTTTCGCTAAGGATTGACATGAACCTGTTCAAATCAATCTGGGGCCTAATGTTGGAGATATTACTACTGGGCGTAAACCGGCCTACCTGGGCCGGGTTAACTTCATCAGTAGTTCATAGGTGTTAAAGCCCAAAGAAGCAGATAAGGGCCCAAGGCCTGTAGACGGTTCAATGTCTGTAGCCGTAAACCGGCCTTATATGTAAACTTGTATTATAAGTTAGGAATAGGGAGAGACCAACCCGGATACGAGTATGAACCGGAGATTGGGACTCTGTGAACCGACGGGCGTCACTCGTGTATATAAGGGGACGACCCGACGGCGGTTCAGGGAGAGACAACAACAACTCGAGACTTAGGCGAAGCTTATTGGCTCCCTAATCATCGAAACCCCATCAATTCCATCACAACTAGACATAGGCTTTTACCTTCATTGAAGGGGCCGAAATAGTATAAACTCTTTGCGTCCCTGTGTCCGCTTTAACCCCTTCAAGCTAACCCATCGCGATGGCTCCACGACTAAGTCCTTTTACTAGGACATCTGCCGTGACAAAACCACGACACAATGGGTTGTCGATTCTCCTTCCTCTTGCACACAGGCAGCTAAGTCCACAATTGACATGGGTTGCTTGCACGTGTCCTTGAAGTTATGGATAAACCGGGCACTTAACTCGGCCCATGACCCAATGGAGTTAGCTAGCAAGTTTTTCAACCAAGTGCGAGCGGTTCCCTCCAACATCATGGTGAAGTATTTAGCACATGCCGCATCATCCACATACAGCATCTCCATCGCCATCTCATAGCTTTCGACCCATGACTTAGGGGATAAGTCGGAAGTATAATTGGGCACTTTACGTGGACCCTTGAAATCCTTTGGCAGCCGTACATTACGTAAAGTCGGGGTGAGACACGACACCCCCAAAGAACTGGAGGTAACTCCTGGCTCCACCGAAGTTGTCAAACGAACTGGAGTAAGCTGACGGGCTGCGTACTACGCCGCTAACTTGGCTTCCCGACGCGCTCTTCCTTGGTCTACCACGTTCTGAGCATCAACACCGCCACCCACCGGATTATGGCCACGAGGCGGAATACAATTCCGCGCACTGCTCGACACAACCTGTTCATCAACATGCCTGCTGTAACTCTGGCTTGGGCAGGGGGTGGAATGGATCCTCTCGCGGCTGTAAGAATAAGCGTGCTGCTCAGTCAAGGTTGTCTGAAGGAGATCTCTTGCCCGTCGTGTCTCAACCGCTACTGGGGACTCGCCTTCGATCGGGAGAGCTGCCAATCGTGAAGCGGCAACGACTATGTTATCCAACGGGTTAGAGTAATGACCCGGAGGCGTTGAGACGTGCGGCAACGGTACATTGTTCTGACGAGGCGGATCCATCGGGCGCGGCTGAACCGGCGCCCCCATTCAAGGTGCCTCCACCCGGTTTACCACTGGCTGGTTACTGGTTCCTTCTCCTGGCGTGTTAAAGGGATTCCTTGCCTCATAAACCGGAGGCAGGTCAGACCGGTACCTTCTCCTCATGACATCATTTGATGCGCTCTGATCCAACATAAGCCGGTAAGCCTATGCCTCCAACTCGGCCCGCTCTGTAGCCATCCTGGTGTCCTCGCTGCTAGGTCCGCTTTGGCCTGCGCTATTTGATCCTTCACTTTCGCAACTTCCATGTTATGTTCATCCTGATTCGCCGGGTTAACTTCTGCCGCCAACATCGTTGCCAAAGTGTCGAACAAGTCAGACAAACCTGAGCCGGCGGTCGCACAGGGCCTCCTGCCCCGGCTGTTGTCGCTGCTACTGACCCGGAGATCATCGCTGCTGCATTCGAAGAGTGCTGCGCAGGCTGTGTACCGGCCATGAAGATCGCAACCCAGCTCGGCGGATCGAAGGGGTCCGGAATACTGTCGCCATCGGAACAGCCCCCAAATTGGCCATCTTGCAGCTGGTATAATGACTCGGTCTCTCCAGTAGATGGCTCGTCATCAGAGTAAACGACGGTTTCACCACCAGATGCCGACCTAACCTTAGATTTCGCTCCGTGGATGACTCCCACGAAGGCACACTTCATGGCAGGCTGAACCCGGGCAGGTCTCGCACGCTAAGCCGTTTCGACGATGTCGGTGCAGATGTCCGGCTTGGGGCCCGGTTCGCCGATCTTGCCAATGAAAACGTGAATGCCGCCGAAGGGGACCCGGTACCCGTACTCAATTGAGCCGGCCTCGGGCCCCATCCCGCGTCGTCGATGTAGAGCTTGCTGCGACGACTCTTGGTCATCCGGCCCATAGCGTATCCCTTGAGCCCTTCGAATCTGCACTGTAAGAACTCGAAACCATCGTGCGATAGCCCCACGATGGGCGCCAACTGTCGTGGTTTTGTCACGGCAGATGTCCTAATGTAAGGACTTAGTCGTGGAGCCATAGCAACGTAGTTAGCTTAAAGGGGTTAAAGCGGGACAAAGGACGCAAGGAGTTTATACTGGTTTGGCCCCTTGCGGTGAAGGTAAAGGCCTAATCCAGTTGATGTGGAATTGCTAGGGTTTCGATGACCAGGGAGCGAATCCGCTATGTCTGGCTCTCGAGTTGTTGTTTCTTGTCCCTAAACCGCCGCCGGGTCATCCCTTTATATACACAGGCTGACACCCGGCGGTTCACAGAATCCCGGCCGGCTCATAAACGCGTCCGGCTCAGTTTCTACCCTTTCCTATCTTACAACACAAGTTTACATATCATATGGCGGTTTATGTCTACGGGCCCTAATCCGCCTTTGGGCCCTGGGACTTCATGTTAGACCTCCTCAGTAAAGCGCCATATTCCTTGTCTTCATGGGCTTCAATATGAATAACTCATTATGGGCATAATTCGGTCCCTTCTGGTCGGTTTATACTCAATAGTAATATCCCCAACATATTCGGCGACCGCCCTCAAGGGTCCCTTAGTGGAATCACGACATCTTTCATTGTGCGGGGGCGTGAGGAGATTACGGTGGCCCTAGTGGCTTCTTGGGGAGCATTGTGCCTCCACACCGCTCCAAATGGAGATTAGCATCCGCAAGGGTGTGAACTTTAGGATACATCGTCTTCTCCGCATGCCTCGGTTATTTCTTACCCGAGCCCCTGACTTATGCACTTTACTTTGTGATAGCGATATTGTTTCATGTTATATATCTTGCTATCACCTAGTTGTTTATCTTGCTTAGCATAAGTTGTTGGTGCACATAGGTGAGCCTAGTTGTTGTAGGTTTTGTGCTTGGCAAATTAACCGCTAGGTTTATTCCGCGTTTGTTCAAGCCTAAACTGTTATTATTTTAAAGCGCCTATTCACCCCCCTCTAGGCGACATCCTCGATCTTTCACAGTGGCAAGTAACTCCTCCAATCCCAAACCAGGAAAGTGGGGCGCTGTCGAATGTTGTTGCCTTTTTAGAGAAACATAGTGTAGACACAGATGCTCACGTACACGCAAATAGACTCACCCCTATGGACGTACAATGCATAATCTACCCCTATGAGCACCTCCAAGAGACTAGGCTGGTGGGCCTTGAGATTGACGAAGTCATTATTCTCAATGAAAGAATAATTTGCCTTTATGAGACACAAAAGTGTCAAACCTGGTCGACTCTTGTTGCCTGAGCTTCAAGGACACCATGGCCAATACTATCAAAACTAGAGATTAGTAAATCAATCCCAAGGTTCTCATGAATTTCTACAATACATGAACTTTTGAAACATACATGCATGCAGAATATCCTCACGGTGAATCTTGCACAAAGGACATAGGCTGCTCAGTATGATATATCTGTTAGCTAATATACCATTAATTAGAAGGAATATCTCCATGCAACATTCTCCAGCAGATTTTTTACTTTCAGTGCTGCCTTCGGCCATATACCTGCGCACAGTCAGGTTTCAACTCCGTAGAACTCAAATGGTTGGTTCATGTAGTTTTTACCCATGCTAGTGCTCCCACTCAGTGTAGTACGCTGATTTGACCATGAACAAGCCTGATCTGGTGTAGTTCCAAGAAATAGAATCCTCCATTAGCCCCATAGCCATAGGGATTTTTAGGATTCTGGATTAATCAATTGACAAGAATAAATTCCTAACCATATCCTTGTCCCAGTTCCTAGTCTCTAGCTTCGCCACTTTTGTAACCACAATATTGCTTGTAGTAGAGAGCACTTTCCTTGATAGACTATTAGGGATCAAGGGGTCATTCCAAATATTAATTTGGTAATCATCACTTACTATCCAAATATTTCCTATTTTAATAGTCTGGATCCCCACTTGAATACTTTGCCAGGTGTATGATGACCTCTTCCAATTCAACATTAAGGAGATCACTTGAAGGGTAATATTTTGCACAGAGCACCTTAGTACATATGGATTCTTTCTCACATAATTGTCGCCACACCTGTTTAGCAAGGATTGCCAAATTAATACTTTATAGCCAATAAAGTTAGCGATTGCTTGTGACCCATGTTGGGGCATTAAGGTGGTGTGTATGTCTAGGGTTTAGGGTTTGTGCTTGGTTCAGTCAGTTGCATTTACTACCCGCCTGTTCTAAGATGCGTAGTGGGTATGGAGCACTCAAGTGGATGCTCTAGATGTCCTTGTACCTGAAGGCTGGCTTCTCAGAGAAGTTGATTACCGCTCGCTTCCAACAGTGGGCGGATAAAAGGTCGTTGACCCTTTGGCCTTATTCATCCCAATGTTCCTAGATGACATAACACCATCTTTTAAAAATTAAAAAATTTTAACCTCTTAAACCCATTCCTCCTCTTTCCTTAGGAATACACACATCTTCCACTTTGTGAACCAGTGCATATACTTATTGCCATCCTCGTCTCCTTGCTAGTAACATATCATATATAGCATATGTGATATCTTTTGTTATCTATCTAGGAAGCTTGAAGACAGACATATCATACGTCGTGATTGCTTGTGCCACTGCCTTGAGAAGCGTCTCCTTTCCTCCATAAGAGAGCATCTTCTCCTTGTATCCTACCAAAATTTTACACACTCTATCAATCAAATGCTGGAAACATTCATATCTCTGGACTCCAAATATAGGTTGGAGGCCTAAATATTTAACAATTATTGCTTCAGTCTTAATATTAAGAATTGAACATACCTCCACCTTATCAACCGAAGTAAAAGGACAGGGAAAAATGATTGATTTGGAATCAATAACTCCTTAACATGATGTTGCACAATATGCTTGGAGAACATTTCTTAGAGTTGTATCATTTTCAGCATCAATCTTCATCAGTATGAGAGATTCATCAAGAAATAATAGATGTGTGATAGATGGGGTTGCCCGACACATTCGGACCTTGTAAGGTTGCCTGATTCCTTCGTGTGCATCAGAATATTAGCCAATCCCTCAACAGAGAGTAAAAATAGATAGATAGACAAGGGGTTGCATTGGCAAAGACCCCTAGTAGGGGTAAACCTTTCTATTTCAGCCATGTTGAAGCAAGCTTGGTAATTAATAGAGCATACACAAGACATGATCATATTATCCACATGGGAGAAATGCCACGCCAATTCAACATCTTCTTAAGAAAATCCATTCCACCGTATAGTACGCCTTGAGTATGCCAAGCTTGATGACACGCATGCCATAGTTTCCATTCCTCATTTACTTGATTGTATGGTAAGATTGATACACCACTAGTTTGTTATCCGTTATCAGCCAACCGGGCGAAAGCACTTTGATTGGATGACACTATCTCTAGTAATATAAGATTAATCCTCCATGCCAAAACCTTAGAAATAACCTTATAGAGAACGTTACAAGGACCGATAGGACTGTATTGTGTTCCCTCCTCGAGGTAGTTGACTTTGATAATTAAAACAATGATCGTGTTGTTCCAATCTTCTGGAACTAGCCCAGATTTAAGACTCTGATGACTTCATTGGTAAGCTCGCCACCCAACAATGGACAATACCTTTTGAATAAAACAACATGAAAATCATCGTCTAGACCAAGAGCCTTGAGGTTGCCAATATCAAACAGAGTTTTTTTAAACTTCACCATGAGTTTAAGGAGAACATAGAGCTTTATTGATATCATAGTTACACATGGCTTCAACTTGTTAATAACCTCCCCGGAAGGATCCATAAGTTCACTAGAGAACAAGTGCTGGAAGTGGAAGTTAATATGGAACACCAACTCCTCTTATTCTTCGATCAAGTTGCCATTATCATCTTTTAACTTAACCATATTGAAATTTTTGTGCACAAAGGCAAAGCTCTGAAAACATGGTGTATTTCGATCACCCTTTTTCCTCCACTTTGCATGACTATATTGTATCCATTTCATCTCTTCTTCTCTTGAAGTTTCTCAATTTGGAATGGATTTTTGGTTATTTCATAGTTGCCTCGTCCTACAACGGACCAGTCATCACCAAATCCCCTTCATCCCTGAGAGCCAATAGATGACGTTGAGTATCTTTTAGTACGTGCATGTCCCATGCATGAAGGGCCTTATGGGCCGCCTTCACACGCTGGCCGAGGCCCCCTGGGCCGGGACTAATTATGTCCTGCCAAGAAGCCTCGACCACCTCATCAACCGTCTCTTCAAGCACCCACTTTACTTAAGTCAGTTCTTTCTATTTGGTGTAATAGCATTTACATCAGAGATATAATCACAATTAACATTGATTGTCTGGTGATCAGACTTCGTGAAGTCCTCATGCATAACACCAACCATAGGAAATAAATTACTCCACCTTGGGTCATAAACTGTGCGGTCCAATCTCTCTTGTCTACGACCCCTTCTCAATGTAAATATGTCTCCGACAAGTCCCATATCTAAGAGGTTGCATTCTATGAGGGCATCACAAAAGACTTGCATACATATTTCTGGTCTGAAAGCACGCCTTCCTTCTTGTTGCCCATAAGAATCTCATTAAAATCTCCAAGAACAATGCATGGTAATCAACGATAACATTTAGGGGGCGAAGATAGTACAAAATCAGGTAATTCCTGTCACCACTTGTCTCGCCATATATTCCCGTAATGTGTCATCTTGCACCACCTAGCTTCATCAATACGGATGTCCATGTAGTTTGGGTGAATTTCCTTAGACGACACCTTCAGATACTTTTGCCAGAGAAGCATGAGCCCACCACCCTACTATCGCTCTCCGACATGATCATCTCATCGTAACAAAGATTCCTATTTATTTTTTCCACCCTAGCAGTACTTAGATGTGCTTTGGATAAAAAAAAGAACATCGGATTCCATACGCCCTTGGAGCCCCAGGAGCGATCAAACTGTCGAGGATTTACCCAATCCCCGATAATTCCAACTTTCTATTTTCACTGTTATCAGGAAGACTCCATGCCAGAGCCCCCCAATCCTGAGTTTTTGGTGCAATGTCAAACCCTCCTTGTTCTTCCTCTATCTTTTCTTCTCTTGCAAAGATGACAACAATGTCGTTGGGTCCTCATGATCCTTTTGCGAGCTTTTGACAATCTTGGCCACATTGGAGCCCCACGGTGAAGTCTAAGTGGGAGGGAGGTCCTGACCCGATCCCAACTGAAGCCTCTTGCGTGATTTTGGGTGAAGAACCATCAAAATTTTATTGTTCTTTTTTGGAGGACTTGTGCCCATATCGTTGTAATCGTATCATTAGAAAATTCTTCAGTGTTTGCATCTCTGCCACCATCAATAGTTTATTTTAGACAAGTTTTTCAGAATAGTATTTTCTCGGCAAAGTTTTTTAGAATAGTTAAAAAATAATATCAGCTATTGCGCCTCAGCAGCCTTGCATTAGTACGCCCACAGGCCACAACCCATCTATCTGTCTGGCCCAACCAATCTAGCTCAAACTGCAACCGCGTGCTCCTCCACGGATCTATCTCTAACATCGATCGCCCAGCCGACCTCGATATCATCGATCATCGGCGCCGGCGCCGGTGTTAAATGATATAGTTGTAGTTTGTGTAACATGACTTATATTACGATGGTGTGTATGCGTGAGTTGTAATCTTGGCAGGTTGTTGGAGTAGGAGATCCTTATCTTGTATAGACTTGGATGAGGGGTCAAGCCACACAACAACCTGCTCCATGTACTTGTTCTCTCTATATAACACGCACGCGTCCCTGCATTATTGCATACGCTTCCAATCTTCTTTTCTTTCATGGTAATCAGAGCCTACCTCGAACTCATCCATGGCAAGCTCCTCCATGAACTCCTTCCCCTCGTCACCGTTTGCACACATCGCCACAGAGAAGCTTACGAGAGGGAACGAGCCGCTATGGCGTGCCACCGTGCTCTCGGCCATCCAGGGGGCGCAGATGGCGGCGTTCCTCGACATCGAGCAAGAGGTGCCGCCCATGCACATTGAAGTCACCGGCGCCGACGGGAAGACCAAGTCCAAGGCTCCCAACCCAGAGTTTGGCGTGTGGTATGCGCGTGATCAGCAGGTGTTCTCGTACTTGCTGACCATGCTACCGCGTGAGATGGCCGTGCAGGTGGCGACCTGCCACACTGCAGCAGCTGAGCTGTGGAACACCGTGCAGGGGATGCTGACATCGCAAACCCGAGCGCAAACCGTCAACGTTAGGATCGCCCTCGCCAATGTTCATAAGGGAAACTCCACGATCACTGAGTAGGTTGGTAAGGTTAGAACTCTCTGTGATGAACTTGTTGCTTCAGGGAAGACGGTGGATGAAGAGGACGTTGTGTCCCACATCCTAGCTGGACTAAATGAAGAGTTCGACTCCGTGGTGTCAGCCATGTGCTCTCGGGTCGAGACAGTCAAGGTCCCGGAGTTGTACTCGCAGCTCCTGAGCTTTGAAACCCGCATGAATCTTCGTGGCGGGTCCTCCCAGTTGTCTGCAAACGCAGCCGGTCGTGGGCGCTCCAACAACAGAAACAGCGGCGGCGGCGGTGACCGTGGCCCCGGCAGGCAAGGCGGCGGCGGTGATCGCGGCCGCGGCAACTCCTCCAGGCCATCCAACCGTGGAGGCGGCAGCGGTGGAGGTGGGAACTACAACAACAATCCCACCACCAAGCTGACATGCCAGATCTGCGGCAAGGTGGGTCATCCAGCGTGGAAGTGCTGGAAGCGCTATGACTCCGCCTACCAGGGAGGAGAAGAGCGCTCGGCGAACATGACTGCACCGCAGTATGGGGTGGACACCAACTGGTACATGGACAGTGGTGCCACTGACCATATTACCGGTGATCTGGAGAAGCTCACCGTCCGTGAGAGGTACACCGGCAACGACCAAATTCACGCGGCCAATGGGTCAGGTATGGCTATTGATCACATTGGTCACACAACTATTTCAACCCCAGATCGTGATCTATATCTCAATAATGTTCTTCACGTTCCGGAGGCCACAAAAAGTCTAATCTCAGCAAGCAAACTTGCCCTTGATAATGATACCTTTGTTGAAATTCACCCTCATTTTTTTCTTGTCAAGGATCTGGAAACGAGGAGGGTTCTACTCCGAGGCAGGGGTAGGAAAGGTATCGATCCTGTCAAGCACGTCGGGACAAACGTCAAGAAGCAAGTGCTAAGTGTCACCAAACCATCTTTGGATTGGTGGCACCGACGTTTTGGTCATCCATCTTCCATCCTTGTTCGGAAGATCATTAGTGAAAATAAACTCCCGAGTGCTAGTAGTGATGATAATAAACTTGTATGTGACGCCTGCCAAAAAGGCAAAAGTCACCAGTTGCCTTATCCTCAATCTATGTGTGAATCAAAATTTCCTTTGGAACTTATTTTCTCTGATGTTTGGGGTCTTGCCGTTGAAACCATAGGAAGAAAGAAATACTACATTAGTTTCATTGATGATTTCAGTAAGTTTACATGGATCTATCTCATAAAACACAAGTCTGAAGTTTTTCAAAAATTTCATGACTTTCAAAAACTTGTTGAAAGACAGTTTGATCGAAAGATCCTTGCCCTTCAAACCGACTGGGGAGGGGAGTATGTCAAGTTGAACTCCTTTTTTCACAAAATTTGGTATCTCTCATCTCGTTTCCTGTCCTCACGCTCATCAACAGAACGGCTTGACCGAACGAAAACATTGTCACATAGTTGAAGTCGGTTTGTCCTTACTTGCTCAAGCTTCCATGCCCTTAAAATTTTGGGATGAAGCCTTCATTGCAGCTACCTATGTCATCAATAGGATGCCAAGCAAAGTCATAAATTTTGAGACACCTCTCACTAGGTTATTTGGTGAAACCACAAACTACTCATCTCTCCGTATCTTTGGATGCGCTTGCTGGCCCAATCTTCGGCCATATAACACACATAAGCTTCAGTTTCGTTCTAAACAATGCGCCTAACTTGGATATAGTAACCTTCATAAAGGCTACAAATAGTTGGATATTTCCACTGGACAAGTTTACATATCTCGTGATGTAGTTTTTGATGAAACATGTTTCCCCTTCTCTACTTTGCATCCTAATGTGGGTGCTCGTCTTCGCGCTGAAATCCTCCTGCTTTCACCGGAGCTCTTAAATCCTATTGATAAAGGGGGTGAATGTGTTAATGATCATGTGGTTAATAGTGCTACTGACCCTGATCGTCATGGTGCAGAAACAGGCAGCAAAAATGATGAAAAAATGCTGCTACATAGCGTGATTTTATGCTCCATATCACGCCAAAGGGAACCGGCACGGGACACGAGACGGATCTGCCTGCAGTTGCTAATCCCGAGAGATCCAGCGGTGCAGGATCCGACGCCCCAATCATGCGCGCAGACGTCCAGATGGATCTGTCTCCTCCACCCACGGGCAGCCCCTCCACGTCCGACACGCGGCCCGCGTCTGCTGAGCGGTCAGGCGCACCCGGCTGTGGCGCGTCCCCTAGTGCCAGTTGTCGCTCTTCGGCTGGATCGCCCGCGCCTGGCCCACTGCGTATTGATGGCGCTGGCCCGTGGTCTCCAGGGTGTGTGTCGCCCACACGACAAATCAATCCGGCGCGTGATCCCACGCCTGATCAAGCGGCAGCCAAGGGAGATCCCCTGACGGATCTGCCGGTACGAGGAGCAGGATCCTCTGTAGCGCCAAGATCGTCTGCGGCTACTATTCCTGCGCGTCTGAGTACACGGTCACAACGAGGTGTGTTTAAACCATTTGTCCCAAAGGATGGCACGGCTAGGTATGACAAGAATTTCAAATTTGTGAACTTTGCTGCTACTGCTACAGAACCACGAGATCTAGCAGAAGCTCTAAGCAATAAAAATTGGAAACATGCTATGGAGGTTGAATATGATGCACTTATGAAAAATCAAACCTGGCACTTAGTTCCATCTAGACAAGGTAGAAATATAATAGATTGCAAGTGGGTGTACAAAATTGAAAGAAACTCAGATGGCACTATAGATAGATACAAGGCTAGATTAGTTGCTAAAGGATTTAAACAATGCTATGGTATTGATTATGAGGACACGTTTAGTCCTATTGTTAAAGCAGCTACTATCAGACTTGTTTTGTCTATTGCTATCTCTAGAGGTTGGAGCCTTCGCCAATTGGATGTACAGAATGCGTTCCTACATGGCGTTCTCGAGGAAGAGGTCTATATGAAGCAACCACCTGGTTTTGAGAATGCCACCAAGCCACAACATGTGTGCAAATTAGACAAAGCATTGTATGGTCTGAAACAGGCACCCAGAGCTTGGTACTCAAGACTAAGCACAAAACTGCAACAGCTTGGGTTCAGACCTTCAAAGGGAGACACTTCTTTATTCTTCTTCAAGAAAGGGAAGGTGATCATTTATATGCTTGTTTATGTAGATGATATAATTGTTGCTAGCTCCTCTCAAGAAGCCACCGCAGCTTTGCTTAGAAACTTGAAAAATGATTTTGCTCTCAAAGACTTGGGGGAATTGCATTATTTCCTCGGCATTGAAGTAAACAAGATACATGATGGTATACTGTTGACCCAGGAAAAATATGCCAAGGATATACTCAAACGGGTAGGTATGAAAGATTGTAAACCCTCCAGTACACCTTTATCCACAACAGAAAAACTGTCACTGCATGAAGGAGAACTGTTGAGTGCAGAGGAAGGAACTAAATATAGGAGTGTTGTTGGTGCACTCCAATACTTTACTAGATGAGCTAGAAGTAAAAAGGTCACACACCTCTTACTTATGGTGTGATAATCTTGGAGCAACGTATCTCTCTGCCAATCCAGTGTTTCATGCAAGGACAAAACACATAGAAATTGATTTTCATTTTGTTAGAGAAAGAGTTGCTAGAAAACTGTTGGAGATCAGATTTATTCCAACAGGAGATCAAGTGGCAGATGGATTGACAAAACCATTGCAGGTTCGACAACTACAAGCTTTCAAGAACAATCTCAACCTTGACACGTTTAGATCGAGGGGGGATGTTAAATGATATAGTTGTAGTTTGTGTAACGTGACTTATATCACGATGGTGTGTATGCGTGAGTTGTAATCTTGGCAGGTTGTTGGAGTAGGAGATCCTTATCTTGTATAGACTTGGATGAGGGGTCAAGCCACACAACAACCTGCGCCATGTACTTGTTCTCTCTATATAACACGCACGCGTCCCTGCACGATTGCATACGCTTCCAATCTTCTTTTCTTTCAGCCGACACGGTCTCGTCGGACGATTGCACCGCAGAGAGGCTGTTAGACCTTCGCCCTCGTCCCCGTCTCAGGCATCCAGCCATGCAGATGCAGGATCCGCCGCCGCCAGGGGAAACCCAAGACCGTAAGCCTCCTGCTCCACTCTGCATCTTAGCCTCAGTTTTCCAACACTGTTTAGATCTTAGCCTCAGTTTAGGAGCATGTAGCAAGCTGATTAACTCAAAGATAGGTCCAATTCTGCAGCAATGTTTCCGCTGTTTTTTGTACTATGAGCTGTTTGCTTGTGCTTGTATCCCTTTGTTTTCTGTACTCTTATCATCACTCTGATGTACCCAGGTGTCTGCAAACAGGACGGACAACCCTGCCAACAAGATGATAGTTATCAAGATGGCGGAGTTATACCGGACCTTCCAGAGGTATAAACTGGATCCTAGTCTTGCCTCACCACAATAAACCTTATAATTTGGCCTCACAAGCGATAAACAATGATTTTCTCTTTCTATAAATCTAAACAATTATATCTATAATTTTGAACCACCATATTATGTGATGTGTGTTATTTTCTAGATCTATTAGAAGTGTGATGATTTCTCTGGTGTCTGAATCTCCAACATATGCAATATATAAGCAGCTATACCGCTACATTTTCTGCCCTAGCCATACCTTGTGATGCAATGGAAACATTTCAGAGCTTGCCTGGTATACACAGAAACCAAAGGAACTCTATCTTCTTCCTCTGATTTTTCTCCAAGAATACACTACAAATGGGAGAATACACTTGGCACTTTTCTTTTCAAGACATTGTTAATTGGACTTGTTCCCATGTTACTATGTTAGGCAAATTATATTATATAGAGTGCAATGTTTTGAGAAAACCACTAGAAAAGGGCTCAGAAAATGATTAATTAGAGAACATTCCTTGATGGAATTCATCACAGAATTGAAGTTCACCATGGCGTCTCGCTTGTCGAGATGGTCGATATGGACATATGGTTTGCCTAAGCCCCATGTTAAGCATATTTTATTCCTTATTGCATATTTAAAACACAAGAAAATATTTCCCAAAATGATTAATTAAATATTCTACCATGATGAGTCCATTGAATGATCACTTCAAATCCACCGTCATGTCTGGCTTGCTAAACCGGTAGAAATGGATATGTGGTTTGTCCATTCCCGAATGGCTCCTTGTTTTGCTAAGTGACGTGGCAGCCTGGTCGTTTCGAATATGGATACCTATTTGTCATATGTACTGCTATGTTAATCTAAATCAAAACCGTTATAATTTGGACCAAATAATTTGGCCTATGTGGAAGAATGTTTTTTGCAAGACATCTCCTATGAAATCATTTATTGGACTTGTTCCCGTGTTACCATGTGAGGCAAATCATATTCTATATAGTACAATGTTTCAAAGAAAAGCGCTAGGAAAGGGCTCTGAAAATTATATAGACAATATTCCTTGACAGTATTCATCACAGAGTTGAAGTTCACAATGGCGTCTGGTTTGTCGAGATGGTCGATATCAACATATGATTTTCCTAAGCCCTTGTTTAAGCAAATTTTATTTTTTATTGCATTTTTTAAACGCAAGAAAAGATTGTCCACATTGCTTAATTAGATATTCTACCATGATGACTTCATTGAATGATGATTTCAAATTCACCGTCATGTCTGACTTGTGGAGCCGATAGAAATGGACATGCGGTTTTCCTAATTTGTACTATGGATAAAAGTAAATGCGCACGTATGGCATGTTCGATCCCGAATGACTCCTTGTTTTGCTAACTGACGTGACAGCCTGGTCGTTTCGAATATGGATACCTTTTTGTCATATGTACTACTATGTTATTCTTAAATCTGAACCGTTATAATTTGGACCAAATAATTTGGCCTGTGTGGATGAATGCAGTGACTTGTCTGCATCTTGTTTTAATAATATAATATATATTTGTAATATAGCAAGTTTTTGCAATCAGTTTATAGATTTCTTTTATAACCCCAATAATTGATCTCCCGTTCTTTTGTATAGAGGATATCCGTCGACATATTCATGCCCAATTACCACTGCGGGATGCTGCCCGTGCAGCTTGTGCATCACACTCATTTCTGAGATCATGGAGATGCCATCCCAGCCTTATCTTAAGTCACGAAGCACTAGGTTTAGATGGATATCTCATCAGCAAAGTTGACAATATTCTTAAAAATCACTCCGGCATTGGCATGAAGAAATTAAGGCTTGAACTTTATGGTAACAAGGTCGATTCCTTTTATGTTGATAGGTGGATTCATATTGCTGTTACAGTAGGAGTTGAAGAACTCGCCATTATTATGCCGCACATTCCTGGGAAAGAAGAATACAATTTCCCATTCTCACTTTTATTTAATGGGGGTGAAAACTCAATTCGTTATCTTTAGATTGCCATGTGTGCCTTTCGTCCCACGGTTGGGCTTGGTTGCTGGACAGAATTGACAAGGTTATTACTAAGTAATGTATGGATTGCCGATGATGAGCTAGAGGGCCTTCTTTCCAACTGTACTGAAATTCAACATTTGGAACTCAAGAATTGCAGTCAGATAGTTTTCCTGAAGATGCCTTTGCTGGAGTGCCTTACGTTCCTGAGAGTGTATCTATGCATAAATCTGCAATTTATACAGAGCGATGCTCCAAACCTCTCCACCTTTTGCCTGTTTGGTGGCTTAGTATCGATTCTATTTGGAAGTGATGTAAAGAATATAGAAGTGTCGTGCTTAAAATTCGGCCCGCCCAACATTGTCCGGTTTGCTCGAACCGAGCTTCTGTCCGATGCGCCAGATGTTGAAAGACTTGTCATAACCTCGCCTAATGAACTATATTCTGAAAGTTTAGATGAGTATAGACTAGCTGTTTTCATATAGCAGTTTTCATGCCTTGTCATATAACTAATCTAAGGTGTCTTTATGCAGATGGAAAGTACACCAATGCTATCTAGAAAATTCCTCCACCTCAAGTACTTGCATATTTCTCTAATTGCAAATGAAGCTATTTCACCAGCTTATGTTTACCTTTCTCTGGTTTCTTTTTTTGAAGCTTTTCCTTGCCTGGAGACTTTCATCTTTGAGGTAAGTTATCTCATCTTTTTTTTTCTTTTTCGAAAAGGGTAGTACCCCGGCCTCTACATCACAAGATGCACACAGCCAAGTTATCTCGTCTTGCAAGCAGAGTGTGTATTGTGGAACTGCTGATGCGAGCATCTTTGGCTTTCCATGTAGGTACAACAGCCTGACATGAAGCATGATTCTGTTATCGGGGATTCCTCGCCTCTGAGACGGCTTCCACAATACAGGCACAACAACCTAAAGAGTGTGACGATCATCGGCTTCTGCTCGGCGAAGAGCTTGGTTGAGTTGGCATGCCACATTATTGAGAACGCGACATCGCTCGAGCGCCTCACTTTGCACACCTCCCATGGCTGTCGGAGTCCTGGTGGGCGTGGCGTCGATAAACCTGACAGATGGCACTATACAGTGAGTGGGAAAGGACACTGAAAGATTGAACCCAAAGCTAAGCACTTCTCCCATTGCAAGAAAAACCAATCTAGTAGGCCAAACCAAACTGATAATTCGAAGAGACTTGCAAAAATAACCAATCATACATAAAAGAATTCAGAGAAGATTCAAATATTGTTCATAGATAATCTTGATCATAAACCCACAATTCATCGGTCTCAACAAACACACCGCAAAAAGAAGATTACATCAAATAGATCTCCACAAGATAGGGGGAGAACTTTGTATTGAGATCCAAAAAGAGAGAAGAAGCCATCTAGCTACTAACTATGGACCCGAAGGTCTGAGGTAAACTAATCACACTTCATCAGAGAGGCTATCATGATGATGTAGAAGCCCTCCGTGGTGGATTCCCCTTCCGGCGGAGCTCCGGAACAGGCCCCAAGATGGGATCTCGTGGGTACAGAAGGTTGCGGCGGTGGAATTAGGTTTTTGGCTCCGTATCTGATCGTTTGGGGGTATGTAGGTATATATAGGAGGAAGGAGTACGTCAGTGGAGCTTCGAGGGGCCCACGAGGCAGGGGGCATACCCTGGGGGGGTCCTCCACCCTCGTGACCGCCTCGTGGCTTTCTTGACGGAGGGACCAAGTCTCCTGGATCATATCTGATGAGAAAATCACGTTCCCGAAGGTTTCATTCCGTTTGGACTCCTTTTGATATTCCGTTTCTTCGAAACACTGAAATAGGCAAAAAAACAGCAATTCTGGGCTAGGCCTCCGGTTAGACCTGGCCATGGGCAGCTCGGCCCGGCCGGCCCGGCCCGGCCCGACGCTGCTCCCGGGCCGGGCTCGGGCCTAGATTTTTAGCCCGAACGCCGGGCCGGGCCGGGCCCGGGCCCATCGTTTTCGTGTTTTTCTGAAGGACGGGCCAGGCCGGCCCGAAGCCCGACGGGCTTTTACTGTTGGGGAACGTTGCAGAAAATTAAAATTTTTCCTACGGTTTCACCAAGATCCATCTATGAGTTCATCTAGCAACGAGTCATGGGAGAGAGAGATTTCATCTACATACCACTTTGTAGATCGCGAGCGGAAGCGTTCAACGAACGGGGATGAAGTAGTCGTACACACCGTGATCCAAATCACCGGAGATCCTAGCACCGAAAGCACGGCACCTCCGCGTTCAACACACGTACGGTCAGCGTAACGTCTCCTTCTTGATCCAGCAAGGCAAAAGGAGAGGTTGGGGAAGAAGACTCCAGCAGCAGCACGACGGCGTGGTGATGGTGGAGCCGCAGTACTCCGACAGGGCTTCGCCGAGCTCTACGGAGGAGGAGGAGGTGTTGGAGAGGGAGAGGGAGGCGCCAGGGCAAAGGGTGCGCAGCCCCCCTCCCCTCCCCCCTTTATATAGGCCTCTGGGGGGGGCGCCGGCCCTGGGAGATCCTTGAACTTGTCGATAACCCTTAGCGACTAGCCGAGCTTTATAGATGGTCACATTACCATCCGCGTCTGTCTTCTTCTTAAAGATCCATTTATTTTCTATGGCTCGCCGTTCAACGAGCAAGTCAGTCAAAGTTCATACTTCGTTTTCATACATGGATCCTATCTCGGATTTCATGGCTTCCAGCCATTTGTCGGAATCCGGGCCCGCCATTGCTTCCTCATAGTTCGAAGGTTCACCGTTGTCTAACAACATGATTTCCAAGACAGGGTTCCCGTGCCACTCTGGTGCGGAACGTGTCCTTGTGGACCTTCGAATTTCAGTAGGAGCTTGATTAGAAGTATCTTGATCATCATCATTAATTCCCTCTCTAGTCGGTGCAGGCACCTCAGGAACGTTTTCTTGAGTTTCGCCATTTTCCGGTTCAAGAGGTAACACTTCATCAAGTTCTACTTTCCTCCCACTTACTTCTTTCGAGAGAAACTCTTTCTCTAGAAAGGTTCCATTCTTGGCAACAAAGATCTTGCCTTCGGATCTGAGGTAGAAGGTGTACCCAACAGTTTCTTTAGGGTATCCTATGAAGACGCATTTTTCCGACTTGGGTTCGAGCTTTTCAGGTTGAAGTTTCTTGACATAAGCATCGCATCCCCAAACTTTTAGAAACGACAGCTTAGGTTTCTTCCCAAACCATAATTCATACGGTGTCGTCTCAACGGATTTCGACGGAGCCCTATTTAAAGTGAATGCGGCAGTCTCTAAAGCATAGCCCCAAAAAGATAGCGGTAAATCGGTAAGAGACATCATAGATCGCACCATATCTAATAGAGTGCGATTACGACGTTCGGACACACCATTACGCTGAGGTGTTCCAGGCGGCATGAGTTGTGAAACTATTCCACATTTTCTTAAGTGTGTGCCAAATTCATGAATCAAGTATTCTCCTCCACGATCTGATCGTAGAAACTTGATCTTTTTATCACGTTGATTTTCAACCTCACTCTGAAATTCCTTGAACCTTTCAAAGGTCTCAGACTTGTGTTTCATTAAGTAGACATACCCATATCTACTCAAGTCATCAGTGAGGGTGAGAACATAACAATAGCCACCGCGAGCCACAACACTCATTGGACCGCACACATCGGTATGTATGATTTCCAATAAGTTGGTTGCTCGCTCCATTGTTCCTGAGAACGGAGTCTTAGTCATTTTACCCATGAGGCATGGTTCACACGTGTCAAATGATTCATAATCAAGAGACTCTAAAAGTCCATCTGCATGGAGCTTCTTCATGCGTTTGACACCTATGTGACCAAGGCGGCAGTGCCACAAATATGTGGGACTATTGTTATCAACTTTAACTCTTTTGGTATTCACACTATGAATATGTGTATCATCACGTACGAGATTCATTAAGAATAAACCATTCACCATCGGAGCATGACCATAAAACATATCTCTCATATAAATGGAACAACCATTATTCTTGGATTTAAATGAGTAGCCATCTCGAATTAAACGAGATCCAGACACAATGTTCATGCTCAAACTTGGCACTAAATAACAATTATTGAGGTTTAAAACTAATCCCGTAGGTAAATGCAGAGGCAGCGTGCCGACGGCGATCACATAAACCTTGGAACCATTCCCGACGCGCATCGTCACCTCGTCCTTCGCCAGTCTCCGTTTATTCCGCAGCTCCTGCTTTGAGTTACAAATGTGAGCAACTGCACCGGTATCAAATACCCAAGAGCTACTACGAGTACTGGTAAGGTACACATCAGTTACATGTATATCACATATACCTTTTGTTTTGCCGGCCTTCTTGTCCGCTAAGTATTTGGTGCAGTTCTGCTTCCAGTGACCACTTCCCTTGCAATAAAAGCACTCAGTCTCGGGCTTGGGTCCATTCTTTGGCTTCTTCCCGGCAACTTGCTTACCGGGCGCGGCAACTTCCTTGCCGTCCTTCTTGAAGTTCTTTTTACCCTTGCCCTTCTTGAACTTAGTGGTTTTATTCACCATCAACACTTGATGCTCCTTCTTGATTTCTACCTCTGCTGATTTCAGCATAGCATATACCTCAGGAATGGTCTTTACCATCCCCTGCATATTGTAGTTCATCACAAAGCTCTTGTAGCTAGGTGGAAGCGACTGGAGGATTCTGTCAATGACCGCTTCATCCGGGAGATTAACTTCCAGTTGAGTCATGCGGTTGTGCAACCCAGACATTTTGAGTATGTGTTCACTGACAGAGCTATTTTCCTCCATCTTACAGCTAAAGAATTTGTCGGAGACTTCATATCTCTCGACCCGGGCATGAGCTTGGAAAACCATTTTCAGCTCTTCGAACATCTCATATGCTCCATGTCTCTCAAAACGCTTTTGGAGCCCCGGCTCTAAGCTGTAAAGCATGCCGCACTGAACGAGGGAGTAATCATCGCAGCGTGACTGCCAAGCGTTCATAACGTCTTGTTCTGCAGGGAGAATAGGTGCGTCACCCAGCGGTGCTCGTAGGACATAATCTTTCTTGGCAGCTATGAGGATGATCCTCAGGTTCCGGACCCAGTCCGTATAGTTGCTACCATCGTCTTTCAGCTTGGTTTTCTCTAGGAACGCGTTGAAGTTGAGGACTACGTTGGCCATTTGATCTAAAAGACATATTGTAAAAAATTTAGAATAAGTTCATGATAATAAAGTTCATTTAATCAAATTATTTAATGAACTCCCACTTAGATAGACATCCCTCTTCCAGTCATCTAAGTATTACATGATCCGAGTCAACTAGGCCGTGTCCGATCATCACGTGAGACGGACTAGTCAACATCGGTGAACATCTTCATGTTGATCATATCTTCTATACGACTCATGCTCGACCTTTCGGTCTTCTGTGTTCCGAGGCCATGTTTGTACATGCTAGGCTCGTCAAGTCAACCTAAGTGTTTTGCGTGTGTAAATCTGTCTTACACCCGTTGTATGTGAACGTTAGAATCTATCACACCCGATCATCACGTGGTGCTTCGAAACAACGAACTGTCGCAACGATGCACAGTTAGGGGAAACACTTTCTTGAAATTATCATGAGGGATCATCTTATTTACTACCGTCGTTCTAAGTAAACAAGATGCAAAACATGATAAACATCACATGCAATCAAATAATAAACGTGACATGATATGGCCAATATCACATAGCTCCTTTGATCTCCATCTTGGGGCTCCATGATCATCCTGTCGCCGGCTTGACACCATGATCTCCATCATCATGATCTCCATCATCGTGTCTCCATGAAGTTGCTCGCCAACTATTACTTCTACTACTATGGCTAATGTGTTTAGAAATAAAGTAAAGTAATTTACATGGCGTTTCTTAATGACACGCAGGTCATACAAAAATAAAGACAACTCCTATGGCTCCTGCCGGTTGTCATACTCATCGACATGCAAGTCGTGATTCCTATTACAATAGCATGAACATCTCATACATCACATATAGATCATTCATCATTCATCACAACTTTGGCCATATCATATCACAAAGCACTTGCTGCAAAAACAAGTTAGACGTCCTCTAATTGTTGTTGCAAGTTTTACGTGGCTGAATTAGGGTTCTAGCAAGAACGTTTTCTTACCTACGTAAAAGCCACAACGTGATTTGTCAACTTCTATTTACCCTTCATAAGGACCCTTTTCATCGAATCCGCTCCAACTAAAGTGGGAGAGACAGACACCCGCCAGCCACCTTATGCAACTAGTGCATGTTAGTCGGTGGAACCGGTCTCACGTAAGCGTACGTGTAAGGTTGGTCCGGGCCGCTTCATCCCACAATACCGCTGAAGCAAGATAAGACTAGTAGCGGCAAGAAGAGTTGACAACATCTACGCCCACAACAAATTGTGTTCTACTCGTGCAATAGAGAACTACGCATAGACCTAGCTCTGATGCCACTGTTGGGGAACGTTGCAGAAAATTAAAAAATTTCCTACGGTTTCACCAAGATCCATCTATGAGTTCATCTAGCAACGAGTCATGGGAGAGAGAGATTGCATCTACATACCACTTTGTAGATCGTGAGCGGAAGCGTTCAACGAACGGGGATGAAGTAGTCGTACACATCGTGATCCAAATCACCGGAGATCCTAGCACCGAAAGCACGGCACCTCCGCGTTCAACACACGTACGGTCAGCGTAACGTCTCCTTCTTCTTAATCCAGCAAGGCAAAAGGAGAGGTTGGGGAAGAAGACTCTAGCAGCAGCACGACGGCGTGGTGATGGTGGAGCCGCAGTACTCCGACAGGGCTTCGCCGAGCTCTACGGAGGAGGAGGAGGTGTTGGAGAGGGAGAGGGAGGCGCCAGGGCAAAGGGTGCGCAGCCCCCCTCCCCTCCCCCCCTTTATATAGGCCTCTGGGGGGCGCCGGCCCTGGGGGATCTGATCTCCCAAGGGGGGGGGGCGGCCAGGGAGGTTTCCCTCCCCCAAAGCCATCTAGGAGGTGCCTTCCACCACTAGGACTCCTCCCTTTTGGAACCCTAGGCGCATGGGCCCTTCGGGGCTGGTTCCCCTTGGCCCATGCAGGCCAAGGCGCACCCCCTAAGGCCCATGTGGCCCACCGGGGCAGGTGGCCCCACCTGGTGGACCCCCGGGACCCCTCCGGTGGTCCCGGTACAATACCGATAACCCCGAAATTTGTCCCGATGGCCGAAACAGCACTTCCTATATATAATTCTTTACCTCCGGACTATTCCGGAACTCCTCGTGACGTCCGGGATCTCATCCGGGACTCTGAACAACATTCGGGTTACTGCACATACATATCCCTACAACCCTAGCGTCACCAAACCTTAAGTGTGTAGACCCTACGGGTTCGGGAGACATGCAGACATGACCGAGACGGCTCTCGGGCAATAACCAACAGCGGGATCTGGATACCCATGTTGGCTCCCACATGGTCCACGATGATCTCATCGGATGAACCACGATGTCAAGGATTCAATTAATCCCGTATACGATTCCCTTTGTCAATCGGTATTTTACTTGCCCGAGATTCGATCGTCGGTATCCCAATACCTCGTTCAATCTCGTTACCGGCAAGTCACTTTTCTCGTACCGTAATGCATGATCCTGTGATCAAACACTTTGATCACATTGAGCTCATTATGATGATGCATTACCGAGAGGGCCCGGTGATACCTCTCCGTCAAGCGGAGTGACAAATCCCAGTCGCAATCCATGTCAACCCAACAGACACTTTCAGAGATACCCGTAGTATACTTTATAGTCACCCAGTTACGTTGTGACGTTTGGCACACCCAAAGTACTCCTACGGTATCCGGGAGTTACACGATCTCATGGTCTAAGGAAAGGATACTTGACATTGGAAAACTCTAGCAAACGAACTATGCGATCTTATGCTATGTTTAGGATTGGGTCTCGTCCATCACATCATTCTCCTAATGATGTGATGTCGTTATCAATGACATCCAATGTCCATAGTCAGGAAACCATGACTATCTGTCGATCAACGAGCTAGTCTACTAGAGGCTCACTAGGGACATATTGTTGTCTGTTATTCACACATTTATTACGATTTCCGGATAACACAATTATAGCACGAATAAAGACAATTATCATGAATAAGGAAATATAATAATAATGCTTTTATTATTGCCTCTAGGGCATATTTCCAACATTTACGTGTTCGGGCCGGGCTCGGGCCTAGAAAAACAAGCCCGACGGTCGGGTCGGGCCGGGCTCGGGCCTGGGTTTTTTGCGTCGGGCTTGGCTAGGCCCGGCCCAAAGCCCGGCCCGGCCCGAGGTATGGCCCGGTATACCTCTGGTTAATAGGTTAGTCCCAAAAGTAATATAAAAGTGGAAAATAAAGCCCAATATAGTCCAAAACACTAGATAATATAGCATGGAGCAATCAAAAATTATAGATACGTTGGAGACGTATCAGGCATCCCCAAGCTTAATTCCTGCTCGTCCTCGAGTAGGTAAATGATAAAAAGAGAATTTTTGATGCGGAGTGATACTTGGCATAATTTCAATGTAAATCTTCTTAATTGTGGTATGAATATTTAGATCCGAAAGATTCAAGACAAAAGTTCATTTTGACATAAAAATAATAATACTGCAAGCATACTAACAAAGTAATTATGTCTTCTCAAAATAACATGGCCAAAGAAAGTTATCCCTACAAAATCATATAGTCTGGCTATGCTCTATCTTCACCACACAAAGTATTTAAATCATGCACAAGCCTGATGACAAGCCAAGCAATTGTTTCATACTTTAACATTTTCAAAACTTTTTCAATCTTCACAGAATACATGAGCGTGAGCCATGGATATAGCACTATATGTGGAATAGAATGGTGGTTCTGGAGAAGACAAAAGGAGGGGAAGATAGTCTCACATCAACTAGGCGTATCAACGGGCTATGGAGATGCCCATCAATAGATATCAATGTGAGTGAGTAGGGATTGCCATGCAACGGATGCACTAGAGCTATAAGTATATGAAAGCTCAACAAAAGAAACTAAGTGGGTGTGCATCCAACTCGCTTGCTCACGAAGACCTAGGGCAATTTGAGGAAGCCCGTCATTGGAATATACAAGCCAAGTTCTATAATGAAAGATTCCCACTAGTATATGAAAGTGACAAAACGAGAGACTCTCTATCATGAAGATCATGGTGCTACTTTGAAGCACAAGTGTGGTAAAAGGATAGTAACATTGTCCCTTCTCTCTTTTTCTCTCATTTGTTTTATTTGGGCCTTTTCTCCTTTTTTATGGCCTCTTTTATTTTCTCTTTCTTTTTATTTTTCCTCTAGAGTCTCATCCCGACTTGTGGGGGAATCATACTTTCCATCATCCTTTCCTCACTTGGGACAATGCTCTAAAAATGATGATCATCACACTTTTATTTTTCTTACAACTCAACAATTACAACTCAATACTTAGAATAAAATATGACTCTATGTGAATGCCTCCGGAGATGTACCGGGATATGCAATGAATCAAGAGTGACATGTATGAAAGAATTATGAATGGTGGCTTTGCCACAAATACGATGTCAACTACATGATCATGCTAGCAATATGACAATGATGGAGCGTGTCATAATAAACGGAGCGGTGGAAAGTTGCATGGCAATATATCTCGGAATGGCTATGGAAATGCCATGATAGGTAGGTATGGTGGATGTTTTCAGGAAGGTATATGGTGGGTGTATAATACCGGCGAAAGGTGCACGTTATTAGAGATGCTAGCAATGGTGGAAGGATGAGAAAAAGTGCGTATAATCCATGGACTCAACATTAGTCATAAAGAACTCATATACTTATTGCAAAAATCTAGAAGTTATCAAAGCAAAGTATTAGGCGCATGCTCCTAGGGGGATAGATTGGTAGGAAAAGACCATCGCTCGTCCCCGACCGCCACTCATAAGGAAGACAATCAATAAATAAATCATGCTCCGACTTCATCACATAACGGTTCACCATATGTGCATGCTACGCGAATCACAAACTTTAACACAAGTATTTCTCAAATTCACAACTACTCTACTAGCATAACTCTAATATCACCATATTCATATCTCAAAACAATTATCAAGCATCAAACTTTTCTTAGTATTTAACGCACTCAAAAGAAAGTTTTACAAATCTGGAATACCAAGCATATTATTATTAAGCAATTTACCATGCTACTTAAGACTCTCAAAATAATATAAGTGAAGCATGAGAGATCAATAGTTTCTTTAAAACAAATCCACCACCGTGCTCTAAAAGATCTAAGTGAAGCACATAGAGGAAAATTATAAAGCTCAAAAGATATAAGTGAAGCACATAGAGTAAAACTATATAGCTCAAAAGGTATAAGTGAAGCACATAGAGTATTCTATCAAATTCCAATTCATGTATGGCTCTCTCAAAAGGTGTGTACAGCAAGGATGATTGTGGTAAACTAAAAAGCAAAGACTCAAATCATACAAGACGCTCGAAGCAAAACACATATCATGTGGTGAATAAAAATATAGCTCCAAATAAAATTACCGATGGAAGTACACGAAAGAGGGGATGCCTTCCGGGGCATCCCCAAGCTTTGAGTTTTTTGTGTCCTCGGATTATCTTGGGGGTTCCATGGGCATACCCAAGCTTAGGCTCTTGCCACTCCTTGTTCCATAATCCATCAAAAGATTTCACCCAAAACTTGAAAACTTCACAACACAAAACTCAACAGAAATCTCGTGAGCTCCGTTAGCGAAAGAAAACAAAAGACCACTTCAAGGTACTGTAATGAATTCATTCTTTATTTATATTGGTGTTAAACCTACTGTATTCCAACTTCTCTATGGATTATAAACTATTTTACTAGCTATAGATTCATCAAAATAAGCAAACAACACACACAAAATAGAATCTATCAAAAACAGAACAGTCTGTAGTAATCTGCAACTAACGCAAACTTATGGAACTCCAAAACATCAGCCAAAATAGGAAGACCTAGGCAATTTGTTTATTGATCAGCAGAAATTGGAATCAGTATTTACCACGTTCTGGTGATTTTTAACAATTGTTTTCGTGAACAGAAAGTTTCTGGAAATTCCAGCAAG
The DNA here is from genome assembly GCA_032464435.1 of Aegilops umbellulata. Lineage (NCBI taxonomy): Eukaryota > Viridiplantae > Streptophyta > Magnoliopsida > Poales > Poaceae > Aegilops > Aegilops umbellulata. Next base: position 438,528,266 of record CP136058.1, on the reverse strand, counting down.
ATCAAATAACTATCATCCAAGAAGATCCTATAGGTTTAACTTGGCACAAACACTAATTAAAATATAAAACCACATCTAAACAGAAGGTAGATGGATTATTTATTCCTAAAAAGAAACAAAAAACAAAAAACTAAAATAAAGTTGGGTTGCCTCCTAACAAGCGCTACCGTTTAACGCCCCTAGCTAGGCATAAAAGCAAGGATAGATTTAGGTATTGCCATCTTTGGTAGGCAATCCATAAGTGGCTCTGATAGATTCATATGGTAGTTTTATTTTCTTCCTAGGGAAGTGTTCCATGCCTTTCTTTAATGGAAATTGGAATCTAATATTCCCTTCCTTCATCTCAATAATTGCACCAATCGTTCTAAGAAAAGGTTTACCAAGAATAATAGGACAAGAAGGAATGCAATCTATATCAAGAACGATAAAATCTACGGGCACATAATTACTATTTGCAACAATAAGAACATTATTAATTCTTCCCATAGGTTTCTTAATAGTGGAATCCGCAAGGTGCAAGTTTAGAGAGCAATCATCAAAATCACGGAAATCTAGCAAATCACACAAAGTTTTGGGAATAGTGGAGACTCTAGCATCCAAATCACATAAAGCATAAAATTCATGATCCTTAATCTTAATTTTAATAGTAGGTTCCCACTCATCATAAAGTTTTCTAGGGATAGAGACTTCCAACTCAAGTTTTTCTTCATAAGATTGCATCAAGGCATCAACGATATGTTTGGTAAAGGCTTTATTTTGACTATAAGCATGAGGAGAATTTAGCACGGATTGCAACAAGGAAATACAATCAATTAAAGTGAAACTTTCATAATTAAATTCCTTGAAATCTAATATAGTGGGTTTAGCAACATCTAGGGTTTTATTCTTTTCAATCCCACTTTTATCAATTTCATCATCAAGATCTAAGTACTCCGAATTTTTAGAACGCCGTCTAGGTAAAGGTGGATTATATTCAGTTTCATCAAGATTCATATTGCAAAATAAAGATTTAATAGGGGACACATCAATAAATTTTAGATCTTCATCTTGATTTTCATAGGAATTGGAAGAACACGCTTTAATAAAGGCATCTTTCGTAGCACGCATCCTAGCAGTTCTTTCCTTGCATTCATCAATGGAAATTCTCATGGCTTTGAGAGACTCATTGATATCGTGTTTGGGAGGAATAGATCTAAGCTTTAAAGAATCAACATCAAGAGAAATTCTATCAACGTTCCTAGCCAATTCATCAAATTTAAGTAATTTCTCTTCAAGCAAAGCATTAAAATTCTTTTGTGAATTCATAAGCTCTTTAACACTATTCTCAAATTCAGAGGGCATCTTATTAAAATTTCCATAAGAGTTGTTGTAGGAATTTCCATAATTATTAGAAGGATTACTAGGATAAAGCCTAGGATTAAAATTCCCTCTATACGCGTTGTTACCAAAATTATTCCTACCAACAAAATTCACATCCATTGATTCATTATTATTCTCAATCAAAGTAGACAAAGGCATATCATTAGGATCAAAGAAACACTCTTATTAGAAAATAATTTTATAAGTTCATCCATCTTTCCACTCAAAACATTGATTTCTTCTATCGCATGCACTTTTTTATTAGTAGATCTTTCAGTGTGCCATCGAGAATAATTAACCATAATATTATCTAGGAGTTTAGTAGCATCTCCTAAAGTGATTTCCATAAAAGTGCCTCCCGCGGCCGAATCTAAAAGATTTCTAGAAGCACAATTCAATCCGGCATAAATTTTTTGTATAATCATCCACAAATTCAAACCATGAGTAGGGCAATTACGTAACACTAATTTCATTCTCTCCCAAGCTTGTGCAACATGTTCATGATCAAGTTGCTTAAAATTCATAATATCGTTTCTAAGAGAGATGGTCTTAGCGGGAGGAAAATACTTAGAGATAAAAGCATCTTTGCACTTGTTCCAAGAATCAATACTATTTTTAGGCAAAGACGAAAACCAAGCTTTAGCACGATCTCTAACTGAAAAAGGAAATAGCTTCAATTTAACAATATCATTATCGACATCTTTCTTCTTTTGCATATCACATAAATCAACGAAGCTATTTAGATGAGTAGCGACATCTTCACTAGGAAGGCCGACGAATTGATCTTTCATAACAAGATTCAACAAAGCAGTATTGATTTCACAAGATTCAGTATTGGAAAGAGGAGCAATCGGAGTGCTAAGGAAATCATTATTGTTGGTATTGGTATAGTCACACAATTTGGTATTATCTTGATCCATCGCGACGAACAAGCAATCCAACACACGAGCAAACAAAAAGCAAGCGGGAAAAAGGCAAACAAAAAAGAGAGGGAGAATAAAACGGCAAGGGTGAAGTGGGGGAGAGGAAAACGAGAGGAAAATGGCAAATAATGTAGTGCGGGAGATAGGGATTGTGATGGGTACTTGGTATGTTGACTTTTGCGTAGACTCCCCAACAACGGCGCCAGAAATTCTTCTTCCTAGCTCTTGAGCTTGCGTTGGATTTCCCCGAAGAGGAGAGGATGATGCAGCAAAGTAGCGTAAGTATTTCCCTCAGTTTTTGAGAACCAAGGTATCAATCCAGTAGGAGGCTACGCGCGAGTCCCTCGTACCTAGACAAAAACAATAGCTCAACGCAACCAACACGATTAGGGGTTGTCAATCCCTTCACGGTCACTTACGAGAGTGAGATCTGATAGAGATGATAGATAATATTTTTGGTATTTTTGATATAGAGATGCAAAGTAAAAAGTAAAAAGCAAAGTAAAAAAGCAAAGCAAGATTAAAGTGATGGAGATTGATATGATGAGAAGAGACCCGGGGGCCATAGGTTTCACTAGTGGCTTCTCTCAAGAGCATAAGTATTTCTACGGTGGGTGAACAAATTACTGTTGAGCAATTGACAGAATTGAGCATAGTTATGAGAATATCTAGGTATGATCATGTATATAGGCATCACGTCCGAGACAAGTAGACCGACTCCTGCCTGCATCTACTACTATTACTCCACTCATCGACCGCTATCCAGCATGCATCTAGAGTATTAAGTTAATGAAAAGAGAGTAACGCCTTAAGCAAGATGACATGATGTAGAGGAATAAATTCATGCAATATGATAAATACCCCATCTTGTTATCCTCGATGGCAACAATACAATACGTGCCTTGCTGCCCCTTCAGTCACTGGGTAAGGACACCGCAAGATTGAACCCAAAGCTAAGCACTTCTCCCATTGCAAGAAAAACCAATCTAGTAGGCCAAACCAAACTGATAATTCGAAGAGACTTGCAAAGATAACCAATCATACATAAAAGAATTCAGAGAAGATTCAAATATTGTTCATAGATAATCTTGATCATAAACCCACAGTTCATCGGTCTCAACAAACACACCGCAAAAACAAGATTACATCGAATAGATCTCCACGAGAGAGGGGGAGAACTTTGTATTGAGATCCAAAAAGAGAGAAGAAGCCATCTAGCTACTAACTATGGACCCGAAGGTCTGAGGTAAACTACTCACACTTTATCGGAGAGGCTATGATGATGATGTAGAAGCCCTACATGGTGGATTCCCCTTCCGGTGGAGCTCCGGAACAGGCCCCAAGATGGGATCTCGTGGGTACAGAAGGTTGCGGCAGTGGAATTAGGTTTTTGGCTCCATATCTGATCGTTTGGGGGTACGTAGGTATATATAGGAGGAAGGAGTACGTCGGTGGAGCTTCGAGGGGCCCGTGAGGCACGGGCGCCCTAGGGGGGCGCCCTCCACCCTCGTGACCGCCTCGTGGCTTTCTTGATGGAGGATCCAAGTCTCCTGGATCATATCTAATGAGAAAATCACGTTCTTGAAGGTTTCATTCCGTTTGGACTCCGTTTGATATTCCGTTTCTTCGAAACACTGAAATAGGCCAAAAACTGCAATTCTGGGCTAGGCCTCCAGTTAATAGGTTAGTCCCGAAAGTAGTATAAAAGTGGAAAATAAAGCCCAATATAGTCCAAACAGTAGATAATATAGCATGGAGCAATCAAAAATTATAGATACGTTGGAGACGTATCAGTACTAAATAGTAATATCCGCAACATTTAGGCCCCAGATTGATTTGAACCTGTTCATGTCAATCTTCAATACTCAGCAAATTACTTCTTCAGCACCTTCACGTAAATCTTGTAATCCGCCATGATGTCATCTTCCAGGATTATAATAAACCGCCATGATGTCACCTAGCGCTCGAGCTCCTCCGCCGCCGTCGACCTTCGCTTCTGCCCCAAATACGGCCGCTGCATCACCCTGATCAAACCAGAGAACCTCGGCGCCTCTCTGCTGCTCCCGTGACACTGGTAAGTTCTCTTTCCTTCCACCCTAGATCTGTCATTAGGGTTTTAGTGTTCATCGGAGTTCGTCGGTGTTCATCACTGTGCCATGGCTCTTAGATTCGAACCTTAACTTTTTTCTCCGTTTAGTGATATCTCTAGTCCTTTCCATTAGTGCATCTCTCCATAACGGAAAATCCCAACTGGATCCCTCGACTGTTCAAGTATCAGAATTTTAGGTCTGAATATATTTTGATTTGCTGACACACCGCAGATCTGTAATTATCATATCAATCTGTGAAACCTGTTTTCCCATCACTTAGTTATTTCAGATATGTACCTTCTATACCAAAGTAGGCGGTTTAACTTTTAGAAATTTATAACCCGCCAGGTACCATTAGCCCTCTATTAAACCACCAATTCGTCATTTTTGTAACCCTGGCAATGTGAGAATCCAGTTTAACATGTATATATGCTTCAACGTCTTTTCCTTCTGACCTTGCAACGCTTTATACTTGTCAGTCATGAATCTTAAACCGGCATTGATCTTTTTCCAGCTTTTCATTGAAATGGCCAAACAATTTTATGCTTGCAACTGGGTCCCCTCCCGGGTTACTGAAGAAAAACTGAATGGGTGCGTTGCAACCGACGCCTTAGCAAAAAAGGATGTCATTCACTGGAGGGTCCCCGGTCCAGAAAATCCTCCTGAACCCAAGGATGGAGAAGTGATTGTATTTGTTGATCAACTGGGTCGAGGGTTTAGCCCTCCCGGATCAAATTTTTTCCATGATGTGCTTGCTAGCTTCCAACTCCACCCTCAAGATATTGGGCCTAACTCTGTGTCCAATATTTGCAATTTCCAAGTATTTTGCGAGGCGCCAAACCTAGACCCAGCAAAAAGGCCAAGTTAAATAAACCGGCTGATGTTAATACGGCCGCTGAACCGGAGAAAACTCCAGAACCAGAGGATACAAATGCTGACACCATGCTTAGTGACCCACCACCGCAGGATTATGACTTTGTTGTTGAACAAGTGGAAGTTGATCCAATGGGCCATGCTGATAAACCGACAAGCCCGGTCCGAGCTACTGATAAACCGTCAAGCCCGGTCCACGCCACTGATAATCCGGAAGCCCAGTCAAGGTTGCAGATGACAAGGCAGCTGATGTTATGATTACTGGCTTCGGCCACACCACCCCTGGCAATCCTGTTGCTTTATCAACGCCCAAGGAAGAACTTTCTGCTTTGGGCAAAGGCAAGTGGAATGCATATTTGTCAAGCTATGCCCATCTCAACGCCCAAGACATTCATTCTGGCTTTTTGAACCGTCTGTACACAAGCCGCGACTATGAAGCCGGTTTAGTGAATCTGATGAAAGAGCGATATGAGGTAACTGCTACTTAATTCTGCATAACTGTTTCTCTCTTGTGTCCAATTTCTTAATATCAACTCTAGTAGCCCCCAAGGGCCGTTTTTATCATATCAATGTAAACTGGGACTTTGTAATACTTCAACTGTGTTCGCGTAGCCCCCAAGGTCTGTTTTATCTTTTCAAGATGAACCGGGACTTTAGAATATCAGTCTTGCAACTTTTGCCTGTGTAGCCCCCAAGGGCCGACTTATTCTTTCAGGATGAACCGGAATTTTTATCCTGCCAAATCTCTTGTTGAATAGCGTTGTACACCAATCATCCACTAAGCCGACTAATGGAAAGAATATCCATAATGTTACGTTGACAAAATATACATTAGCCCCCAAGTGCCAGGAATAATACTTGTATTGTGCTTGGGACTTGTAAAAATTTCTGATAACAAGCAAATAGGCATTGGCCCCCAAGTACCAAGTGTATAACTTGTTATGGGCTTGGTACTTCAAATATGTTCTGCCAACTCATGATATGTATGTCTCTTATAGGATGAGCTGAGCAAAAAGGAGTCCCAAACCGCTGATCTTCAAGAAAACATCAAGTCCCAACAAGCAGAAACCTCTAAAGCCAAAGATGAGATGACTAGTGCCTTAGCAGCCATTGAGAAGCTGAAGGAGAGTTTCAGGAAGGAGCGGGCGGATTGGGAAATAGATAAATCCGCATTGCAAAAGAGAGCTGATGACGCAGAAGCAACCCTTAAACCGGTGGTAGAAGAGCTGACCGGTTTAAAGTGGCAAATAGATGCCATGACTTCTACTGTTTTCGGTAACAAATCTCTTCATAACCCTTTAGCATGGAATGTCCATAAATATTACGGTTTACTAATTATTGTGTATAATGCAAGATCTCGCATGATGTACCTTGGCTAAGATGCACGGAAAAAGTTGAAAGATGCCTATACTCTCATAGAGCAACTATATACCGGTGCACAACGGATCATCTACACTGCCTCTCTGTGACACCCCGATAATTAAGCTACAGTAAACCTCTGCTAATGTTGCCACATCACCTCGGTTACTGTTGGTAAACTCGCGTTGATTCGAAACCGTTCCAAATTCAAATTCAAAAGTCAAGTCAAACGATAAAGGTTTTCAAACTTTAAAACAAAAATGGTTGGGTTGTGCCAAATAAAGCAAAGGTAATTTTGGTGAAGAGACCACACTTTTATAAATTGTTTAAATACTCTAAAATATATAAAACGCAGCGAGAACAATTATTTAAATGCTTTTAAAATAATAAACAATTACAAACTAATTTATTATAGGTGCCAAGTTAATTGTGGTGGTGGCATATTTGTTCATACTAATTTAGGTACAAGTAATGTATTTTATAAAACTAATGTATTCAAAATATAAAATTAAAACAGAAAAGATCAGAGAATAAACAAAAGACAAAAGGGAAAATAAAACAGAAATAAAACGAAAACCCCCAGACCAACCGGGCCTCGGCCCAGCCAGTGGCCTGCCAGGCCGGCCCACTCCCTCCCCTGGCCTATATGGCCCCCCTGCCCACGACCCAAACCCTAGCCCCACCCAGACCGCACACTCACCCCCCACGTCGCCCACTCCCCTTCCCCGATCCAGATCGGATCGGGGCTGGCCGCGCCAGTACGTCGCCGCCCCGATCCCGTTCCCCCCCGACCCGAGCGCCGTCATCGACTGTCGCCCCGACGCCGTGCTCCCCCGTTCCCTCGCCTCGCCATCCACCCCGAGCCCGGCGCCTCCTTCACCGACGTCGTTGCTGTGCGTCACCACCATCGCCCGAAGACCTCGCCGTCGCCGGACTGCCTCCCCGTCGCGCGCCGTCTTCGTCCTCCACCACGAGCACCACTGCCCTGGGCCCTACATCCCTCCGTGAGCGCCACCCCCATCTCCCTCTCTGACCCCGCGCCGGAGTCGTCCTCGACGGGACTCGCTCGCCCGCGTGCTCCCGCAGCTCCCCCTCTCCTCGTCCAGTCACTGCACGCCCGTGCCCGTGCACGCACCGTGGCCGCGCCGTTCTCCCTACGCACGGCCTGCCCGCTGCGAGGCCGAGCCCCGCGCTGCTCCGCTCAACGCCGACGCCCCTGCAGCCCACCTCCAGCAGCCCCCACGACCACCATCCGGTGCCCCTCGTCGCGATGCGCCTGCCGAGCCCACCCACAGCTCCAGCCGTCGCCGAAGATGGCCGGCCGACGAGCTCTGCCGCCCCTGTTTAGCGTCGGCGGTTAGCCGCCATGAAGTGCTGACGTGGCCACGTGGTTAAGCCACTAATGGCCCTAATTAATCTAACCCTAGCCCTATGACAAACGGGGCCCGTGCCCCAGAACGTTTTATAAAAAAGGGAATAAAAATAAATAAATAAATAATAATTAAAATATTAATTAATTAATTAAAGAATTAATTAACTTAATTAATCCTGATTAGATTAACCTAATCACCTAGTTTAGTTAATTAATCTGTTAGGTTATTTAACAGTCAATGACATGCCGGACCCACACGTCAGTTTGACCCACTCAACCTCTATTGACTGCTGACGTCATGCTGACATCATCAATCACTGTTCTGGATAATGTTGCATTAAAATAATTAAATAAATCCTAAAAATGATTTAAATCTTTTAAAATTAATATAAAATAAACCGTAGCTCGGATGGAAAAACTTTGTACATGAAAGTTGCTCAGAACGACGAGACGAATCCGGATACGCAGCCCGTTCGTCCGCCACACATCCCTAGCATAGCAAACACGCAACTTTCCCCCTCCGGATCATCTGTCCAAAACGCGGAACACCGGGGATACTTTCCCGGATGTTTCCCCCCTTCGCCGGTATCACCTAATACCGCGTTAGGTCACCTCTAGCACCGTGTATTGCCGCTTCTTGCTTTGTGTTACTTTTGATTGCTTTGTTATTTATTGTGTTCCCCCTCCGTTACTTCTTTCCGGTAGACCCTGAGACCGATGCCGGTACCCCCCTGTGATCGACTACACCGACGACCCCTCCTTCTTGTCTGAGCAACCAGGCAAGCCCCCCCCCCTTGATCACCAGATATCGCCCATTCTTCTCTATACTGCTTGCATTAGAGTAGTGTAGCATGTTACTGCTTTCCGTTAATCCTATACTGCTGCATAGCCTGTCCTTGCTACTACTGTTGTTACCTTTACCTGCTATCCTACTGTTTAGTATAAGATGCTAGTGTTCCATCAGTGGCCCTACACTCTTGTCCGTCTGCCATGCTATACTACTGGGCCGTGATCACTTCGGGAGGTGATCACGTTCATATGCTATATATTTTACACTGTTACATTACCTGTGATACTGTTCGGAGATGGGGGCTGAAGGGGCAGGTGGCTCCATCCCGGTAGAGGTGGGCCTGGGTTCCCGACGGCCCCCGACTGTTACTTTGTGGCGGAGCGATAGGGCAGGTTGAGACCACCTAGTAGAGAGGTGGGCCTGGCCCTGTCGGCATTCGCGGATACTTAACACGCTTAACGAGATCTGGGTATTTGATCTGAGTCTGGCCATTTGGTCTATACGCACTAACCATCTACGCGGGAGTAGTTATGGGTATCCCGGCGTCGTGGTATCAGCCGAAGCCTTCGTGACGTCAGCGACTGAGCGGCGCGCGCCAGATTGGGCCGCGTAACGTGACTTCCGTTGTACTGGAGGTTGCTAGGTCTGCTTCTGGCTGCCCTCGCAACGTGCAGGTGTGCTCAGGGCGAAGGGCCCAGACCCCTGCGCGCTTAGGTTTAGACCGGCGTGCTAGCCTCTCTGTTGTGCCTAGGTGGGGCTGCGACGTGTTGATCTTCCGAGGCGGGGCATGACCCAGGAAAGTGTGTCCGGCCAAATGGGATCAAGCGTGTTGGGCTATGTGGTGCACCCCTGCAGGGAAGTTAATCTATTCGAATAGCCGTGTCCCTCGGTAAAAGGACGACCCGGAGTTGTACCTTGACCTTATGACAACTAGAATTGGATACTTAATAAAACACACCCTTCCAAGTGCCAGATACAACCCGGTGATCGCTCTCTAACAGGGCATCGAGGAGGGGATCGCCGGGTAGGATTATGCTATGCGATGCTACTTGGAGGACTTCAGTCTACTCTCTTCTATATGCTGCAAGACGGAGGCTGCCAGAAGCGTAGTCTTCGACAGGATTAGATATCCCCTTCTTATTCTGGCATTCTACAGTTCAGTCCACTGATATGGCCCCTTACACATATATCCATGCATATGTAGTGTAGCTCCTTGCTTGCGAGTACTTTGGATGAGTACTCATGGTTTCATTGTTTCCCCCTTTTCCCCTTTCCTTTACCCGATTGCTGCGACCAGACGTTGGAGCCCAGGATCCAGACGCCATCGTCGACGACGACTCCTACTACACTAGAGGTGCCTACTGCTACGTGCAGCCCGCTGACGACGACTAGGAGTAGATTAGGAGGATCCCAGGCAGGAGGCTTGTGCCTCTTTTGATTTGTATCCCAGTTTGTGCTAGCCTTCTTAAGGCAAACTTGTTTAACTTATGTCTGTACTCAGATATTGTTGCTTCCGCTGACTCGTCTATGATCGAGCACTTGTATTCGATCCCTCGAGGCCCTGGCTTGTATTATGATGCTTGTATGACTTATCTTATTTGTAGAGTTGTGTTGCGATATCTTCCCGTGAGTCCCTGATCTTGATCGTACACATTTGCGTGCATGATTAGTGTACGATTGAATCGGGGGTGTCACAAGTTGGTATCAGAGCCGACTGCCTGTAGGAATCCCCCTTTCCAACTCCTTGGCCGAAGTTGAGTCTAGTCATTGCAAAACTTTTACTAACATGGCTGTGTGCCTTACGGGCCCACGTTGCCCTTGGGTGGTAGTAGGATCTTTTATTCCTCGACCTATACTCTGGGATTCTGATCTCTCTTCTATTTGGGTTAAATGATTTTGCTAAAAACAAAACTAACTTTAGGTTCTCGAAAGTACTTTCTCCTGGAGAGCCCCTCACTCCAGATGATCGCCGGCTGCACCTGAAGGTTTCGAAGTTACTCTCTGATACTCTTTCGAAACTTTGTGCCATCACTTTTGCAATTCCCATCCATCGATAAACCTCAATGGATAACCACGTACACTTGTCATTCATACATTCATCCCCTGTTGACCTTCTTATTACAAAATACATCGAAATGCTCTCTATTGTTCCGAGAATACTTTGTGCCTACTGCCTTGCAGTTCTTTGCCACCTGAATACCCCCTACGGATAATTCCTCGCACTTACCGAGCATCCGTTCTCTCACCGTTGTTCATGTGTTCACCAAAGTCTTCGGAATACTATTTGATCTTTCGAAAATCCTCAACAGCCTGTTGTTCTTGGAATTCTTGTCTGCTTGCCTTATGGTTGCGTTCCATATGACTAGCAATATTCATTAGTATCCTTTTTCATGATCATTTTGATTCCCTTGATTCAATATGTTGTGAACGCTCTCAATCCTCAGTCAGATCCTAGAATTCATCCTTCGGGCTCAGACGTCATTTGTATATGAGCTGCTTCTAGACAATCAATGCCTTGATCGGTTGTGCTTCTAAGTCTATTGAACTTATTCACTTTCGATCAAAACGTTTGCTTTTGATCCCTTGATTTGGAAATCATAATTCCTTTGTCACTTAAACGTTGAATTATTCAGATGTCCTATAAACTGATGCATTTGCATTCTTTCTTCCTCTGATTGGGTATCGATACTCACATCAGCTCCATTGTGGATCGCCATATCCACTGTTGGATTATTGTCCGACGGTGTCCTTCATAATTAATCACCTTGTGAGTTCTTTCTCCGATACATAATGCCTTTGGTAAATTGTATCCTCTCCTTTTGCCAACCATGCTCTGCTTTCGAGCTGGTGATATCTACTCTTGAAGATTGTGGTATATGTTTGCACGATACCCTAACGGGTTGATCCGATGCCTTCCTTTATATGTGTGAACTCGGAAGTTTTCACGAGTCATACTCATCTGGTATTTCACCAGGTAAAACTTTCAACACTAATGCCTTTATCAAAGCGAAAAGTGAATGGAAGGTTATACACTGAAGAAGTGGGAGTCGACCTTGAACCTTGCGTTCATGCCCAGGGACACGATGTATAACTTATCATGGAAGCTGCTCGTAAAAATAATTAGCCCTTGTTATAAGTTCATCTTGTATCCGTGGTTAGATCCTTTATGATCGTGGATTCCGACCATGTTCTCCTTTAAATACCATTTCTCGTGCAAGTTTAAGCCCTTGTCTTCTGCAGAGCAATACCCCAGTCCAACCTCTACTTTGGTCCGTCATCAAGTATTACCCCCTCTGGTATCTCGAGATTATCATGGAACTGCATAACTTCTTATGAGTTATTCTTCAATTATTATTTCGCACTGATTCCAAAATTCCCCCGGGTTCTGAGTTATTTCACTCGACAACACCGATAAGTGAATCGATTCCGCACTCCGATTCAATAACTCTAAGTAATCTTCATTGCTTACGAGTTTAATAATCCTTCAAGTCATTCCTAGCCTGATCGGCTATATCATTGTGCTAAATTTTAACTGTACTACCTGGTCCTTCTTCCCAGAGCATAATTTTTGAAGATGAGATAACCTTACGCCATTCTTCCTCGCCGAATCATTTTGCCTTGAAAAGTAAGCTTAATTTTGAGTTTTTGTCATACCCATGGTTCCAATAACCTCTTGGTTCATCATTCCTTTGACTTGATGTCATCGCTGATCGATTACATCTTCAGGCAATCTCTCGACAAATGTGTCGTGATCATTATCAACATTCTGAGCTCTTCCAGGCTATCAATTGAATTCATGATGAGAAATACCATCCTTGCCCCTCGATGATTTGTGTTATCATCGGCAACATTCTTGCTTTCCCTTCAACACAAACTTGTTCATGTCTTGTGTTGTACCTTGAGTTCCTGGCTATCCAGCTTGTCTTATGTCCTACCTTGAAGTAATACCATCTTATATATCAAGGATTATGTGAGAATTTCACCACCTCTTAAGAATTCTTGGTATGGTGATACTCCTCACCCTCACCATTCTTTCTTGGTACCCGTGTTGTTTCTAACCGGAATACCGACAATTGAACTATGATGTGTGAATTCGAAACTTCTAGCAACCCTATTGCTTGAAGTGAATGATCGATAGTTTCATTCTAATTCTTTTGTTCATTAAGTCACCATTTTAACATTGTTCGTGCGACCCAGCCCATATTTCGGGTACACCTTTCAACCAATGTTTAAAAGAGTATGTTTCCCCGAGCATACCTCATTGTATCATTTTAACTGACAATTGTCATCCCCTTGTTCACCTAATTGTGGAAATCCATCCTTTGGAGTTCTCGATGAATTGTCGTTGAGACCATCAACCACCTCCTCATCCTCTCCTTGATTTAATGAAGAACTCTTGATTTGGAACTTGCTTCCAAAGTTCATTTCTCGAAAATCTTACATGGTCATCTCTTCAAAATTGTGTTGCACCTTTTCTTCTCAGGCATCCTAATGTCTGAGGTATCCTGACACCAATCGGATCTGAATCTCGATCAGATATGATGGTTGGGACATCTTTCCGATAGTTATGATGTTGGTCCTGTGATGACCCGGTAACATGATGTCATGCCTAGCACCCCCCCCCCCCCCGGCTGGGGGACCTATCATTATAGTTTCCTTTTTAACAAGGTTAACCATTCTTCCATGAGAAAATTGTAAGACTTATTCTACAAGTTATTCCTGATGGATCCTTTGTGTTTCCAAAGTCTGACCTTTGCTTGAAGACCATGTCAATGCTATCTCGAAGCATGTCTGTGATACTCTGATTTTCAACAAGAACATTTGAAGTCCAATGCTAAATGTTTCTTGCTCAATTATCCAAACAACGTTGTATGGGTAATGTCATGAAATTTCTCTCCCCTACCTAAGGAGGTTTCTTCATAATATCCTGTCATGGATATCATGCTCTGCTTGTCCTTGGGAAGGATTTACCCCTGAATTATGTGTTTTAAATTTCCTTTCCATCATTATGTTCAACCTGATGATCACATTTTCCTTTCCATTGGTTTGTTTGACCTTTCTTGTGATCTATATAAACTAAGCAGTAATAATTCACTGCTTATGTAAACACCTCGGTGTACAACTTTGCCAGTGAGACCCTGTTTCTATTGTTGATGACATTTCGGTAACCGCCGATGGATGAGAACTTTGCCTCTTGGCCCGCCTCATTTCAACGAGCAGGAAAATGGTTCTCTTCGTCCCTCGCCCTTGGTACCGGCATTGTTGGCGACATAACTGACATGATACTCTCTGACATGCCTTGCTATTGTGATCGCACAAGATGTCAGCTTAACCCACATGGTGGGCCCATAAACCACAGTTCCGCAGGACCGAAACCTGACTCTCCTGTACAACCTATTGTCGAAGTTATTCCCCATGTTTGACCTCATATGTAATTCACGAGCCACTTGCCTGTTGATCTATTCTGGTATCGGGCACAATACTTATTCCCATTGCTCTGAACCCCTTTCGCACTCTGCTTCAGGCAATTAACGATTGCCTATCCGCTTGATGCTTCTTATTGCACCGTCTTACTTTGCTCTCGATGTGTCTCATTGTTCAACTCGAGAGATACTCATATGTTCATTCTTGGGATACCCCCAGATGAATTTCCCTTATAACATCCTATCATTGTAGAGCTGCCCCTTACCTATTCGTAAGTACGATGGAGTTCCCCGAAGAAAGGACGACAACTTCATCATGATGCTTTGGAATAGAGAATTGAAGACATCAACGAAAGGTATTAACTCCTTCGAGAAGATCCGTTAGAATATCGTAACCAGAACTTCCCCCCTTACTCCCCTCTTAAATCTCGGGACGAGATTTCTTGTAGTGGAGGAGAATTGTGACACCCCGATAATTAAGCTACAGTAAACCTCTGCTAATGTTGCCACGTCACCTCGGTTACTGTTGATAAACCCGCGTTGATTCGAAACCGTTCCAAATTCAAATTCAAAAGTCAAGTCAAATGATAAAGGTTTTCAAACTTTAAAACAAAAATGGTTGGGTTGTGCCAAATAAAGCAAAGGTAATTTTGGTGAAGAGACCACAATTTTATAAATTGTTTAAATACTCTAAAATATATAAAACACAGCGAGAACAATTATTTAAATGCTTTTAAAATAATAAACAATTACAAACTAATTTATTATAGGTGCCAAGTTAATTGTGGTGGTGGCATATTTGTTCATACTAATTTAGGTACAAGTAATGTATTTTATAAAACTAATGTATTCAAAATATTAAATTAAAACAGAAAAGATCAGAGAATAAACAAAAGACAAAAGGGAAAATAAAACAGAAATAAAACGAAACCCCCAGACCAACTGGGCCTCGGCCCAGCCAGTGGCCTGCCAGGCCGGCCCACTCCCTTCCCTGGCCTATATGGCCCCCCTGCCCACGACCCAAAGCCTAGCCCCACCCAGACCGCACACTCACCCCCCCCCCACGTCGCCCACTCCCCTCCCCCGATCCAGATCGGATCGGGGCTGGCCACGCCAGTACGTCGCCGCCCCGATCCCGTTCCCCCCCGACCCGAGCGCCGTCATCGACCGTCGCCCCGACGCCGTGCTCCCCCGTTCCCTCGCCTCGCCATCCACCCCGAGCCCGGCGCCTCCTTCACCGACGTCGTCGCTGTGCGTCACCACCGTCGCCCGAAGACCTCGCCGTCGCCGGACTGCCTCCCCTTCGCGCGCCGTCTTCGTCCTCCACCACGAGCACCACTGCCCTAGGCCCTACATCCCTCCGTGAGCGCCACCCCCATCTCCCTCTCTGACCCCGCGCCGGAGTCGTCCTCGACGGGACTCGCTCGCCCGCGTGCTCCCGCAGCTCCCCCTCTCCTCGTCCGGTCACTGCACGCCCGTGCCGTCCCGTGCCCGTGCACGCACTGTGGCCGCGCCCTGCTCCCTACGCACGGCGTGCCCGCTGCGAGGCCGAGCCCCGCGCTGCTCCGCTCAACGCCGGCGCCCCTGCAGCCCACCTCCAGCAGCCCCCACGACCACCATTCGGTGCCCCTCGTCGCGATGCGCCTGCCGAGCCCACCCACAGCTCCAGCCGTCGCCGGAGATGGCCGGCCGACGAGCTCTGCCGCCCCTGTTTAGCGTCGGCGGTTAGCCGCCGTGAAGTGCTGACGTGGCCACGTGGTTAAGCCACTAATGGCCCTAATTAATCTAACCCTAGCCCTATGACAAACGGGGCCCGTGCCCCAGAACGTTTTATAAAAAAGGGGATAAAAATAAATAAATAAATAAATAAATAAATAATTAAAATATTAATTAATTAATTAAAGAATTAATTAACTTAATTAATCCTGATTAGATTAACCTAATCACCTAGTTTAGTTAATTAATCTGTTAGGTTATTTAACAGTCAATGACATGCGAGACCCACACGTCAGTTTGACCCACTCAACCTCTATTGACTGCTGACGTCATGCTGACATCAGCAATCACTATTCTGGATAATGTTGCATTAAAATAATTAAATAAATCCTGAAAATGATTTAAATCTTTTAAAATTAATATAAAATAAACCGTAGCTCGGATGGAAAAACTTTGTACATGAAAGTTGCTCAGAACGACGAGACGAATCCGGATACGCAGCCCGTTTGTCCGCCACACATCCCTAGCATAGCAAACACGCAACTTTCCCCCTCCGGATCATCTGTCCAAAACGCGGAACACCGGGGATACTTTCCCGGATGTTTCCCCCCTTCGCCAGTATCACCTAATACCGCGTTAGGTCACCTCTAGCACCGCGTATTGCCGCTTCTTGCTTTATGTTACTTTTGATTGCTTTGTTATTTATTGTGTTCCCCCTCCGTTACTTCTTTCCGGTAGACCCTGAGACCGATGCCGGTACCCCCCCTGTGATCGACTACACCGACGATCCCTCCTTCTTGTCTGAGCAACCAGGCAAGCCCCCCCCCCTTGATCACCAGATATCGCCCATTCTTCTCTATACTGCTTGCATTAGAGTAGTGTAGCATGTTACTGCTTTCCGTTAATCCTATACTGCTGCATAGCCTGTCCTTGCTACTACTGTTGTTACCTTTACCTACTATCCTACTGTTTAGTATAGGATGCTAGTGTTCCATCAGTGGCCCTACACTCTTGTCCGTCTGCCATGCTATACTACTGGGCCGTGATCACTTAGGGAGGTGATCACGGGCATATGCTATATATTTTACACTGTTACATTACTTGTGATACTGTTCGGAGATGGGGGCTGAAGGGGCAGGTGGCTCCATCCCGGTATAGGTGGGCCTGGGTTCCCGATGGCCCCCGACTGTTACTTTGTGGCGGAGCGATAGGGCAGGTTGAGACCACCTAGGAGAGAGGTGGGCCTGGCCCTGTCGGCATTCGCGGATATTTAACACGCTTAACGAGATCTGGGTATTTGATCTGAGTCTGGCCATTTGGTCTATACGCACTAACCATCTACGCGGGAGTAGTTATGGGTATCCCGGCGTCGTGGTATCAGCCGAAGCCTTCGTGACGTCAGCGACTGAGCGGCGCGCGCCAGATTGGGCCGCGTAACGTGACTTCCGTTGTACTGGGGGTTGCTAGGTCTGCTTCTGGCCGCCCTCGCAACGTGCAGGTGTGCTCAGGGCGAAGGGCCCAGACCCCTGCGCGCTTAGGTTTAGACCGGTGTGCTAGCCTCTCTGTCGTGCCTAGGTGGGGCTGCGACGTGTTGATCTTCCGAGGCCGGGCATGACCCAGGAAAGTGTGTCCGGCCAAATGGGATCAAGTGTGTTGGGCTATGTGGTGCACCCCTGCAGGGAAGTTAATCTATTCGAATAGCCGTGTCCCTCGGTAAAAGGACGACCCGGAGTTGTACCTTGACCTTATGACAACTAGAACTGGATACTTAATAAAACACACCCTTCCAAGTGCCAGATACAACCCGGTGATCGCTCTCTAACAGGGCATCGAGGAGGGGATCGCCGGGTAGGATTATGCTATGCGATGCTACTTGGAGGACTTCAGTCTACTCTCTTCTATATGCTGCAAGACGAAGGCTGCCAGAAGCGTAGTCTTTGACAGGATTAGATATCCCCCTCTTATTCTGGCATTCTACAGTTCAGTCCACTGATATGGCCCCTTACACATATATCCATGCATATGTAGTGTAGCTCCTTGCTTGCGAGTACTTTGGATGAGTACTCACGGTTTCATTGTTTCCCCCTTTTCCCCTTTCCTTTACCCGATTGCTGCGACCAGACGTTGGAGCCCAGGATCCAGACGCCATCGTCGACGATGACTCCTACTACACTAGAGGTGCCTACTGCTACGTGCAGCCCGCTGACGACGACCAGGAGTAGTTTAGGAGGATCCCAGGCAGGAGGCTTGCGCCTCTTTCGATCTGTATCCCAGTTTGTGCTAGCCTTCTTAAGGCAAACTTGTTTAACTTATGTCTGTACTCAGATATTGTTGCTTCCGCTGACTCGTCTATGATCGAGCACTTGTATTCGAGCCCTCGAGGCCCTGGCTTGTATTATGATGCTTGTATGTATCTTCCCGTGAGTCCCTGATCTTGATCATACACATTTGCATGCATGATTAGTGTACGATTGAATCGGGGGCGTCACAAGTTGGTATCAGAGCCGACTGCCTGTAGGAATCCCCCTTTCCAACTCCTTGGCCGAAGTTGAGTCTAGTCATTGCAAAACTTTTACTAACATGGTTGTGTGCCTTACGGGCCCACGTTGCCCTTGGGTGGTAGTAGGATCTTTTATTCCTCGACCTATACTCTGGGATTCTGATCTCTCTTCTATTCGGGTTAAATGATTTTGCTAAAAACAAAACTAACTTTAGGTTCTCGAAAGTACTTTCTCCTGGAGAGCCCCTCACTCCAGATGATCGCCGGCTGCACCTGAAGGTTTCGAAGTTACTCTCTGATACTCTTTCGAAACTTTGTGCCATCACTTTTGCAATTCCCATCATTCGATAAACCTCTACGGATAACCACGTACACTTGTCATTCATACATTCATCCCTTGTTGACCTTCTTATTACAAGATACATCGAAATGCTCTCTATTGTTCCGAGAATACTTTGTGCCTACTGCCTTGCAGTTGTTTGCCACCTGAATACCCCCTACGGATAATTCCTTGCACTTACCGAGCATCCGTTCTTTCACCGTTGTTCATGTGTTTCACCAAAGTCTTCGGAATACTATTTGATCTTTCGAAAATCCTCAACAGCCTGTTGTTCTTGGAATTCTTGTCTGCTTGCCTTATGGTTGCGTTCCATATGACTAGCAATATTCATTAGTATCCTTTTTCATGATCATTTTGATTCCCTTGATTCAATATGTTGTGAACGCTCTCAATCCTCAGTCAGATCCTAGAATTCATCCCTCGGGCTCAGACGTCATTTGTATATGAGCTGCTTCTAGACAATCAATGCCTTGATCGGTTGTGCTTCTAAGTCTATTGAACTTATTCACTTTTGATCAGAACGTTTGCTTTTGATCCCTTGATTTGGAAATCATAATTCCTTTGTCACTTAAACGTTGAATTATTCAGATGTCCTATAAACCGATGCATTTGCATTCTTTCTTCCTCTGATTGGGTATCGATACTCACATCAGCTCCATTGTCGATCGCCATATCCACTGTTGGATTATTGTCCGACAGTGTCCTTCATAATTAATCACCTTGTGAGTTCTTTCTCCGATACATAATGCCTTTGGTAAATTGTATCCTCTCCTTTTGCCAACCATGCTCTGCTTTCGAGCTGGTGATATCTACTCTTGAAGATTGTGGTATATGTTTGCACGATACCCTAACGGGTTGATCCGATGCCTTCCTTTATATGTGTGAACTCGGAAGTTTTCACGAGTCATACTCATCTGGTATTTCACCAGGTAAAACTTTCAACACTAATGCCTTTATCAAAGCGAAAAGTGAATGGAAGGTTATACACTGAAGAAGTGGGAGTCGACCTTGAACCTTGCGTTCATGCCCAGGGACACGATGTATAACTTATCATGGAAGCTGCTCGTAAAAATAATTAGCCCTTGTTATAAGTTCATCTTGTATCCGTGGTTAGATCCTTTATGATCGTGGATTCCGACCATGTTCTCCTTTAAATACCATTTCTCGTGCAAGTTTAAGCCCTTGTCTTCTGCAGAGCTATACCCCAGTCCAACCTCTACTTTGGTCCGTCATCAAGTATTACCCCCTCTGGTATCTCGAGATTATCATGGAACTGCATAACTTCTTATGAGTTATTCTTCAATTATTATTTCGCACTGATTCCAAAATTCCCCCGGGTTCTGAGTTATTTCACTCGACAACACCGATAAGTGAATCGATTCCGCACTCCGATTCAATAACTCTAAGTAATCTTCATTGCTTACGAGTTTAATAATCCTTCAAGTCATTCCTAGCCTGATCGGCTATATCATTGTGCTAAATTTTAACTGTACTACCTGGTCCTTCTTCCCAGAGCATAATTTTTGACGATGAGATAACCTTACGCCATTCTTCCTCGCCGAATCATTTTGCCTTGAAAAGTAAGCTTAATTTTGAGTTTTTGTCATACCCATGGTTCCAATAACCTCTTGGTTCATCATTCCTTTGACTTGATATCATTGCTGATCGATTACATCTTCAGGCAATCTCTCGACAAATGTGTCGTGATCATTATCAACATTCTGAGCTCTTCCAGGATATCAATTGAATTCATGATGAGAAATACCATCCTTGCCCCTCGATGATTTGTGTTATCATCGGCAACATTCTTGCTTTCCCTTCAACACAAACTTGTTCATGTCTTGTGTTGTACCTTCAGTTCCTGGCTATCCAGCTTGTCTTATGTCCTACCTTGAAGTAATACCATCTTATATATCAAGGATGATGTGAGAATTTCACCACCTCTTAAGAATTCTTGGTATGGTGATACTCCTCACCCTCACCATTCTTTCTTGGTACCCTTGTTGTTTCTAACCGGAATACCGACAATTGAACTATGATGTGTGAATTCAAAACTTCTAGCAACCCTATTGCTTGAAGTGAATGATCGATAGTTTCATTCTAATTCTTTAATTCATTAAGTCACCATTTTAACATTGTTCGTGCGACCCAGCCCATATTTCGGGTGCACCTTTCAACCAATGTTTAAAAGAGTATGTTTACCCGACCATACCTCATTGTATCATTTTAACTGAGAATTGTCATCCCCTTGTTCACCTAATTGTGGAAATCCATCCTTTGGAGTTCTCGATTAATTGTCGCTGAGACCATCAACCACCTCCTTATCCTCTCCTTGATTTAATGAAGAACTCTTGATTCGGAACTTGCTTCCAAAGTTCATTTCCCGAGAATCTTACATGGTCATCTCGTCAAAATTGTGTTGCACCTTTTCTTCTCAGGCATCCTAATGTCTGAGGTATCCTGACACCAATCGGATCTGAATCTCGATCAGATATGATGGTTGGGACATCTTTCCGATAGTTATGATGTTGGTCCTGTGATGACCCGGTAACATGATGTCATGCCTAGCACCCCCCCCCCCCCCGGCTGGGGGACCTATCATTATAGTTTCCTTTTAACAAGGTTAACCATTCTTCCATGAGAAAATTGTAAGACTTATTCTACAAGTTATTCCTCATGGATCCTTTGTGTTTCCAAAGTCTGACCTTTGCTTGAAGACCATGTCAATGCTATCTCGAAGCATGTCTGTGATACTCTGATTTTCAACAAGAACATTTGAAGCCCAATGCTAAATGTTTCTTGCTCAATTATCCAAACACCATTGTATGGGTAATGTCATGAAATTTCTCTCCCCTACCTAAGGAGGTTTCTTCATAATATCCTGTCATGGATATCATGCTCTGCTTGTCCTTGGGAAGGATTTACCCCTGAATTATGTGTTTTAAATTTCCTTTCCATTATTCTGTTTAACCTGATGATCACATTTTCCTTTCCATTGGTTTGTTTGACCTTTCTTGTGATCTATATAAACTAAGCAGTAATAATTCACTGCTTATGTAAACACCTCGGTGTACAACTCTGCCAGTGAGACCCTGTTTCTATTGTTGATGACATTTCGGTAACCGCCGATGGATGAGAACTTTGCCTCTTGGCCCGCCTCGTTTCAACGAGCAGGAAAATGGTTCCCTTCGTCCCTCGCCCTTGGTACCGGCATTGTTGCCGACATAACTGACATGCTACTCTCTGACATGCCTTGCTATTGTGATCGCACAAGATGCCAGCCCCCTTTTTACTTTTAACCCACATGGTGGGCCCATAAACCATAGTTCCGCAGGACCGAAACCTGACTCTCCTGTACAACCTATTGTCGAAGTTATTCCCCACGTTTGACCTCGTATGTAATTCACGAGCCACTTGCCTGTTGATCTATTATGGTATCGGGCACAATACTTATTCCCGTTGCTCTGAACCCCTTTCGCACTCTGCTTCAGGCAATGAACGATTGCCTATCCGCTTGAAGCTTCTTATTGCACCGTCTTACTTTGCTCTCGATGTGTGTCATTGTTCAATTCGAGAGATACTCATATGTTCATTCTTGGGATACCCCCAGATGAATTTCCCTTATAACATCCTATCATTGTAGAGCTGCCCCTTACCTATTCGTAAGTACGATGGAGTTCCCCGAAGAAAGGACGACAACTTCATCATGATGCTTTGGAATAGAGAATTGAAGACATCAACGAAAGGTATTAACTCCTTCGAGAAGATCCGTTAGAATATCGTAACCAGAACTTCCCCCCTTACTCCCCTCTTAAATCTCGGGACGAGATTTCTTGTAGTGGAGGAGAATTGTGACACCCCGATAATTAAGCTACAGTAAACCTCTGCTAATGTTGCCACGTCACCTCGGTTACTGTTGATAAACCCGCGTTGATTCGAAACCGTTCCAAATTCAAATTCAAAAGTCAAGTCAAACGATAAAGGTTTTCAAACTTTAAAACAAAAATGGTTGGGTTGTGCCAAATAAAGCAAAGGTAATTTTGGTGAAGAGACCACACTTTTATAAATTGTTTAAATACTCTAAAATATATAAAACGCAGCGAGAACAATTATTTAAATGCTTTTAAAATAATAAACAATTACAAACTAATTTATTATAGGTGCAAGTTAATTGTGGTGGTGGCATATTTGTTCATACTAATTTAGGTACAAGTAATGTATTTTATAAAACTAATGTATTCAAAATATAAAATTAAAACAGAAAAGATCAGAGAATAAACAAAAGACAAAAGGGAAAATAAAACAGAAATAAAACGAAAACCCCCAGACCAACTGGGCCTCGGCCCAGCCAGTGGCCTGCCAGGCCGGCCCACTCCCTCCCCTGGCCTATATGGCCCCCCTGCCCACGACCCAAAGCCTAGCCCCACCCAGACCGCACACTCACCCCCCACGTCGCCCACTCCCCTCCCCCGATCCAGATCGGATCGGGGCTGGCCGCGCCAGTACGTCGCCGCCACGATCCCGTTCCCCCCCCCCCCGACCCGAGCGCCGTCATCGACCATCGCCCCGACGCCGTGCTCCCCCGTTCCCTCGCCTCGCCATCCACCCCGAGCCCGACGCCTCCTTCACCGACGTCGTCGCTGTGCGTCACCACCGTCGCCCGAAGACCTCGCCGTCGCCGGACTGCCTCCCCGTCGCGCTCGTCTTCGTCCTCCACCACGAGCACCACTGCCCTGGGCCTTACATCCCTCCGTGAGCGCCACCCCCATCTCCCTCTCTGACCCCGCGCCGGAGTCGTCCTCGACGGGACTCGCTCGCTAGCGTGCTCCCGCAGCTCCCCCTCTCCTCGTCCGGTCACTGCACGCCCGTGCCGTCCCGTGCCCGTGCACGCACCGTGGCCGCGCCCTGCTCCCTACGCACGGCGTGCCCGCTGCGAGGTCGAGCCCCGCGCTGCTCCGCTCAACGCCGGCGCCCCTGCAGCCCACCTCCAGCAGCCCCCACGACCACCATCCGGTGCCCCTCGTCGCGATGCGCCTGCCGAGCCCACCCATAGCTCCAGCCGTAGCCGGAGATGGCCGGCCGATGAGCTCTACCGCCCCTGTTTAGCGTCGGCGGTTAGCCGCCGTGAAGTGCTGACGTGGCCACGTGGTTAAGCCACTAATGGCCCTAATTAATCTAACCCTAGCCCTATGACAAACGGGGCCCGTGCCCCAGAACGTTTTATAAAAAAGGGAATAAAAGTAAATAAATAAATAAATAAATAATAATTAAAATATTAATTAATTAAAGAATTAATTAACTTAATTAATCCTGATTAGATTAACCTAATCACCTAGTTTAGTTAATTAATCTGTTAGGTTATTTAACAGTCAATGACATGCGGGACCCACACGTCAGTTTGACCCACTCAACCTCTATTGACTGCTGACGTCATGCTGACATCAGCAATCACTGTTCTGGATAATGTTGCATTAAAATAATTAAATAAATCCTGAAAAGGATTTAAATCTTTTAAAATTAATATAAAATAAACCGTAGCTCGGATGGAAAAACTTTGTACATGAAAGTTGCTCAGAACGACGAGACGAATCTGGATACTCAACCCGTTCGTCCGCCACACATCCCTAGCATAGAAAACACGCAACTTTCTCCCTCCGGATCATCTGTCCGAAAACGCGAAACACCGGGGATACTTTCCCAGATGTTTCCCCCCTTCGCCGGTATCACCTAATACCGCGTTAGGTCACCTCTAGCACCACATATTGCCGCTTCATGCTTTGTGTTACTTTTGATTGCTTTGTTATTTATTGTGTTCCCCCTCCGTTACTTCTTTCCGGTAGACCCTGAGACCGATGCCGGTACCCCCCTGTGATCGACTACATCGACGACCCCTCCTTCTTGTCTGAGCAACCAGGCAAGCCCCCCCCCCCCCTTGATCACCAGATATCGCCTATTCTTCTCTATACTACTTGCATTAGAGTAGTGTAGCATGTTACTGCTTTCTGTTAATCCTATACTGCTGCATAGCCTGTCCTTGCTACTACTGTTGTTACCTTTACCTGCTATCCTACTGGTTAGTATAGGATGCTAGTGTTCCATCAGTGGCCCTACACTCTTGTCCGTCTGCCATGCTATACTACTGGGTCGTGATCACATCGGGAGGTGATCACGGGCATATGCTATATACTTTACACTGTTACATTACCTGTGATACTGTTCGGAGATGGGGGCTAAAGGGGCAGGTGGCTCCATCCTGGTAGAGGTGGGCCTGGGTTCCCGACGGCCCCCGACTGTTACTTTGTGGCAGAGCGACAGGGCAGGTTGAGACCACCTAGGAGAGAGGTGGGCCTGGCCCTGTCGGCATTCGCGGATACTTAACACACTTAACGAGATCTGGGTATTTGATCTGAGTCTGGCCATTTGGTCTATACGCACTAACCATCTACGCGGGAGTAGTTATGGGTATCCCGGCGTCGTGGTATCAGCCGAAGCCTTCGTGACGTCAACGACTGAGCGGCGCGCGCCAGATTGGGCCGCGTAATGTGACTTCCGTTGTACTGGAGGTTGCTAGGTCTGCTTCTGGCCGCCCTCGCAACGTGCAGGTGTGCTCAGGGCGAAGGGCCCAGACCCCTGCGCGCTTAGGTTTAGACCAGCGTGCTGCCCTCTCTGTTGTGCCTAGGTGGGGCTGCGACGTGTTGATCTTTCGAGGCCGGGCATGACCCAGGAAAGTGTGTCCAGCCAAATGGGATCAAGCGTGTTGGGCTATGTGATGCACCCCTGCAGGGAAGTTAATATATTCGAATAGCCGCGTCCCTCGGTAAAAGGACGACCCGGAGTTGTACCTTGACCTTATGACAACTAGAACCGGATACTTAATAAAACACACCCTTCCAAGTGCCAGATACAACCCGGTGATCGCTCTCTAACAGTGCATCGAGGAGGGGATCACCGGGTAGGATTATGCTATGCGATGCTACTTGGAGGACTTCAGTCTACTCTCTTCTATATGCTACAAGACGGAGGCTGCCAGAAGCGTAGTCTTCGACAGGATTAGATATCCCCCTCTTATTCTGGCATTCTGCAGTTCAGTCCACTGATATGGCCCCTTACACATATATCCATGCATATGTAGTGTAGCTCCTTGCTTGCGAGTACTTTGGATGAGTACTCACGGTTGCTTTGTTTCCCCCTTTTCCCCTTTCCTTTACCCGATTGCTGTGACCAGACGTTGGAGCCCAAGATCCAGACGCCATCGTCGACGACGACTCCTACTACACTGGAGGTGCCTACTGCTACGTGCAGCCCGCTGACGACGACCAGGAGTAGTTTAGGAGGATCCCAGGCAGGAGGCCTGCGCCTCTCTTGATATGTATCCCAGTTTGTGCTAGCCTTCTTAAGGCAAACTTGTTTAACTTATGTCTGTACTCAGATATTGTTGCTTCCGCTGACTCGTCTATGATCGAGCACTTGTATTCGAGCCCTCGAGGCCCCTGGCTTGTATTATGATGCTTTTATGACTTATCTTATTTGTAGAGTTGTGTTGTGATATCTTCCCGTGAGTCCCTGATCTTGATCGTACACATTGGCGTGCATGATTAGTGTACGATTGAATCGGGGGCGTCACACTCTCATAACAAGCCACCCCCAACTTTAATCAAGGAAACCTTAGACAAGTTGTCGATGCTGCCTAACCGGTTTGAGGAGTTAAAAAGATTAGCTGCAAGGGCAGGTGCTCTGACCGCACTAACCCGGACGAAAGCATGGGTACCTAATCTTGATTCGGCTGACGTGTGGAATGGCTATCCAAGCTTAAGGGAGGACGGATTAGATTTTGATAATAATAATCTTCGAGCTTTGACGAGGGAAATGCGCCCCTTAGCTAGCAAGCTGGCTGAAGAAACCGACCTTTCCCATTATCAGTCAATTTATGACGCCGACAACAAGCGGGTTAATGCGCCGACTTATGATGTGCAAAATCTTATCCCGCCAATCCGTAAGCATACTTACGCCCCTGATGTTGAACCCTCCACGCTTATAAGCTATGAAGCTATATTACAAGCCCTAACTGGGATCGATTGGGCAACCATTGACTTCCAGCCACTGGGTGGAGAGGTGGAGGATGAACCGGCACAGGATGATCCACAACCATCAAGTCAGCCCAGCAAGGAGGCATGATCCGGGGGCCGGTTTAACCTTCTATATACCACAACACTTGCTGAAAACAATTACATCTTTTGGGCATCAAAGCGCCTTGTAATAGGCTAGATGAAACACATGGTCTGCTATGCCATTGTGCATATTACTTTTGCATGACACTGTTAATCCGCCATCATTATATTATGTCTGCTTATCATTCTTAGCAGCTTTATTCAACCTTTTTCTGCATACAACAAGTTTAAAGTGTCCTGGCGGTTCACCGCCAGACGGGTCATAATGCCCAACACATAACCCGGATTTATAACCAAGGATGCATTTAAAAATAATTAAATATGAAATATATCATACCTGTGACATTGAATCACATCGTTGGTTTTACCAACTTTTTGTAGTCAGGGTGATAACCCCAATCTTGAGTATTGATAACTCCTCCCATATTTTGCCGGTTTATAATAAAACCGTACCGGGTTGTAATAAACACCGGATTATCCGTATATGGTACTGGCGACTTGTAGTCGAAACCAGACTGGGTCAATAAGCACCAGATTATAACTGATCATGTACTGACAACTTGTAGTTGGAAGCCAAGCCGGGACAATAAACACCGGTTTATCATAAGATATTATAAACCTCATCAAAGGAGAAAAAACTTGGCAAATAAAAGCATAAAAAGAGCATGTGAGGCTTTTCATGGGCTGCCAGGCCCAAAATCATGGCTTTTCATGGGCTGCTAGGCCACTGAGTTAAACCATTTTAAAAAGCCTTTTAAGATGGACCTCACATGAACCAATCGCTGTTTTAACTTTGACAAGTTCAGGGTCTATAAGATTGACTTGCCAAACGTTCGGTGGGTCATACCAGGATTTCCTGGACGGAGTTGGTTACTTAAAAAAGGCAGGATAACCCAGGGTTTTAGGTGAATACACCTGGCTTCCAAGCCTGACCTGATAGCCTATTACAAGGGTGTAGACTCTTTGTTCTTTGAGAAGCAAAGAACCCTCGAGCAATATTTTGAGCTGTGCTCAGTGGGTGCCTATGTTTGAGTTGTGCTTTTGCAACACTCTCTTTGGCCCCCAAGTGATTTCCAAGGTGCCCTTACGCCGATCAAGAGGTGTAGCTATGGTTCAAATACGACCAAGCCCCCAAGTGATTTCCCTGGTGGCCTTACGCCGATCAAGAGGTGTAGCTATGGTTCAAATACGACCAAGACCCGAAGTGATTTCCCTGGTGGCCTTATGCCAATCAAGAGGTGTAGCTATGGTTCGAATACGACCAAGCCCCCAAGTGATTATATATATATGGCTTTATAAGCCGGATCAATGGGTAAAAAGAACTCCCCTTTACAAACAGAAGTCCCCATGTAACCACACATGATGTAAGAAAAACAAGAGAGACCCCGCTTTGGCTGAGGCTCTAGTTTATTATATTGATCATAATATATACATTGTCATAACTATGTACATAAGAAGAGCCTGTGGCTCAAGTATAGTAAGGTCGAAATGAGCGATATTCCACGGCCGGTGGGTCTCCTCCTCCGATTTACGTGAGTCTTTGTGCTTTCGAACATCGATAAGGTAGTATGACCCGTTATGCAGATTCTTGCTGACCACAAAGGGTCCTTCCCAAGGCAGGGATAACTTGTGCATATCAGTCTGATCCTGGATGAGTCGGAGCACCAGATCGCCTTCTTGAAAAGTTCTGGTTCTAACCCGGCGGCTGTGATAGCGACACAGATCTTGCTGGTAAATCGCCGAACGAGCTGCTGCAATGTCACGCTCCTCATCTAAGAGGTCATGTGCTTCCTGTCGTGCCTTCTCATTGTCAGCTTCGACACAAGTCGCCACATGAGGCGAGTCATGACGGATGTCACTAGGGAGAACCGCCTCTGCTCCGTAAACCATGAAAAAAGGCGTGTAACCCATAGATTTGTTGGGCGTGGTATTGATGCTCCATAACACAGAAGGTAACTCCTCCAACCAACAACCCGGCGTCCGTTGTAAAGGAACCATGAGCCGGGGCTTGATGCCTCTCAAGATCTCTTGATTGGCTCTCTCTGCTTGACCATTAGACTGGGGTGAGCCATTGATGATACGTCAAGCCGAATGTGCTCACGTTGACAAAATTCTTTCATAGCGTCCTTGGATAGATTAGTGCCATTATTAGTTATGATGCCGTGTGGAAAACCAAACCAAAAAATCACCTTTTTGACGAATTGAACCGCCGTGGCTGCAACACACTTACTGACTGGTTCTGCCTCTACCCACTTAGTGAACTTATCAACCGCCAGCAGAAGGTGAGTCTTCTTATCCTTGGATTACTTAAAGGGCCCAACCATATCCATCCCCCAAGTTGCAAATGGCCAAGTGATTGGAATCATCCTCAATTGACGATACGTGAGCACGCTGCGAGAATTTTTGACAGCCATCACACTTTTTGACCAAATCTTCAACATCAGCATGAGCTGTCAGCCAATAGAAGCCGTGACGAAAGGCCTTGGCTACCAGAGACTTTGAACCGGCATGGTGACCACTACCCCCTTCGTGGATCTCACGCAAAATCTCACGGCCTTCTTCAGGAGATACACACCGCTGAAACGCCCCTGTAACTCGCCCCGGTTCATGTACACCAAATATGGGACGGTCCAATCTGGGATAACATGAAGAGCCACCACCAACTGAGCCTCCGGATCAGGGACAACCAAGTCCTCCTCTGTAGGTAGCTTGACCGACGGGTTATGCAAAACGTCCAGGAAAACATTAGGTGGAACCGGTTTATGTTGGGAACCCAAACGGCTTAAAGCGTCCGCCACTTCGTTCTTTTGCCGGTCCACATGATCAACCTGATAACCCTTGAAGTGACCAGCCACAATATCCACCTCTCGTCAATACACATCCATGAGCGGGTCCTTGGAGTCCCAAGTACCAGACACTTGTTGAGCTACCAGGTCCGAATCACCAAAGCACTTAACCCGGCTTAAATTCATCTCCTTAGCCATTCGAAGACCATGGAGTAAAGCCTCATATTCAGCTGCATTGTTAGTGCAAGGGAACATTAAATGGAGAACATAACAAAACTTATCACCTCTTGGGGAAGTTAACACGACTCCAGCCCCCGAGCCCTCCAATTGCCTGGACCCATCAAAATGAATGATCCAATAAGTGTGATCCGGCTTCTCTTCTGGCGCCTGCAACTCTGTCCAGTCATTGTTGAAATCCACAAGCGCTTGGGACTTGATTGCCGTCCGAGGCATATATTTTAACCCGTGAGGTCCAAGCTCAATGGCCCACTTGGGAACCCGGCCTGTTGCTTCCCTATTTTGGATTATATCTCCCAAAGGGGCAGAACTGGCCACAGTGATGGGATGACCTTGAAAATATTGCTTAAGCTTCCGGCTCGCCATGAACACTCCATCCACCAGCTTCTGCCAATGTGGGTACCTCTGCTTGGACTCAATAAGCACATCACTGATATAATAAACCGGCCGTTGAGCCGGATATTCCTTTCTAGCCTCCTTGCGCTCCACCACAATGGCCACACTAACAGCCCGTGCATTAGCAGCGACATATAACAACAAGGGCTCTTTATCAACAGGAGCAGCAAGGACAGGAGCCTCAGCTAGCTGCCGCATTAAATCCTCAAATGCTTCATTGACGGCATCACTCTAGACGAAGCCATGCGTCTTCTTCATCATCTGATACAAAGGGATGGCCTTTTCCCCAAGGCGACTGATAAACCGGCTTAAAGCTGCTATCCGGCCTGCCAAGCGTTGAACTCATTGACACACTTTGGTTTAGCCAGAGAAGTAATAGCCTTGATCTTCTCCGGATTAGCTTCAATGCCCCTGTTAGACACCAGAAAACCCAAGAGCTTGCCTGCCGGTACACCAAAGACACACTTAGCCCGATTAAGCATCATCTTATAAACCTGGAGATTATCAAAAGTCTCCTTCAAATCATCTATCAATGTCTCCTCTTTCCCGGACTTCACCACAATATCATCCACATAAGCATGAACATTACGCCCAATCTGATTATGAAGACAATTCTGCACACAGCGCTGATAAGTCGCCTGGGCACTCTTGAGCCCAAAAGGCATAGATACATAGCAGAAGGCTCCAAAGGGAGTTATAGATGTTGTCTTCTCCTGGTCCTTAACTACCATTTTGATCTGATGGTAACCAGAATAAGCATCCAGAAAGCTCAAACGCTCACAACCCACCGTAGCATCAATGATTTGATCAATACGAGGGAGAGCAAAAGGATCCGCTGGACAAGCCTTGTTCAAATCTGTGTAGTCCACACACATACGCCAAGTGCCGTTCTACTTAAGTACTATCACCGGATTAGCCAACCACTCAAGATAAAATACTTCAATGATAAACCCAGCCGCCAAGAGCCTGGCTACCTCCTCACCAATGGCCTTGCATCTTTCTTCATTGAAGCGGCGGAGAAACTACTTGACCGGTTTAAACTTGGGATCGACATTAAGAGTGTGCTTAGTGAGTTCCCTCGGTACACCTGGCATGTCAAAAGATTTCCATGCAAAGATGTCCTGGTTCTCATGGATGAACTCGATGAGCCCGCTTTCCTATTTCGGATCCAAGTTAGCGCTGATGCTAAACTGCTTGGATGAATCGCCAGGCACAAAATCAACGAGCTTAGTCTCATCAACCGATTTAAACTTCAAGGCCGGATCATGCTCTGTAGTTGGCTTTTTCAAAGAAGTCATATCCGCCGGATCAACATTGTCCTTGTAAAACTTCAACTCCTCTGTTGCACAAACTGACTCAGCATAGGCCGCATCACCCTATTCACATTCCAAAGCGATCTTACGGCTCCCATGTACTCTGATGGTCCCCTTATGACCCGACATCTTGAGCTGCAGATAAACATAACAGGGCCTTGCCATGAACTTAGCATAAGCCGGCCATCCAAAGAGGGCATGATAAAGGCTCTTGATTTTCACCACTTCAAAGGTCAAGGTCTCTGATCTTGAATCATGCTCATCTCCAAAAGCAACCTCCAGAGCTATCTTGCCAACTGGGTACGCCGATTTACCAGGCACCACAACATGGAAAACGGTGTTTGACGGTTTAAGATTTTTATCTGTCAACCCCATGCGTTGAAAAGTTTCATAATAAAGGATATTGATACTACTCCCTCCATCCATTAGCACCTTGGTGAACTTAACACCTCCAACCTAGGGCGCCACCACCAATGCCAGATGACCCGGATTATCAACCCGGGGCGGATGATCCTCTCAACTACATACAATGGGTTGTTCAGACCAGCGCAAGTAATGGGGCACCGCCGGTTCAACGGAGTTTACCGCCCTTTTATGAAGCTTCTGATCGCGCTTGCATTGGCTAGTGTAATAAACATGATACCGCCTACTATTCAACTGCTTCGGCTTGCTCTGGTAACCCGACTGCTGCTACTACTGATTCCCCTGATGATTATAACCACCCTGGTTGCCCTGACTGCCTTGATTGCCATGTCCGCCTTGATTACCCTAAAATCCTGAGCCAGAACTGCCTCCACCATAACCCAGCCCGTGAGAACCGGGTCCTCAATCGCCGGATGGACCATGATCATATCGAAAAAGATCCGAATTTTTGAACTCCCGCATAGTAAAACAATCCTTCCAGAGGTGCATAGCTGGCCTTTCTCGCGTCCCGTGCTTTGGGCAGGGCTGGTTTAACAGACGCTTAAGATTGGGGCCTGATCCTCCACCCCGTGGGGGTGGTTTACCCTTACGACGCTATCCATTATCCTGCGCGTTGGTGTTAGCCACAAAGTCTAAACTATTATCCGATTTACGCTTACCGTTGTTTCCATGACCCGCCGGGTTATGCTGCTGCCCTTTGGTGCTGCTGCTCTTCTTTCCCTTTCCCAGCTTTTCATCGTCAGCTCAGGGTCCTTGGTACTATGAGAGTCGGCATACTTAACAAGAGCTGCCATAAGCGTCCCCATGTCATTGCAGTGACGTTTGATCCGTCCCAACTTCAACTTCAGAGGTGCGAACCGGCAATTGCCTTCCAATTTTAAAACTGTTGTATCAGTGTTGATGCGGTCTGATGAATGCAAAATTTCTGAAACCCGGCGCACCCAATGGGTTGTCGATTCTCCTTCCTCTTGCACACAGGTAGCTAAGTCCATAATTGACATGGGTTGCTTGCACTTGTCCTTGAAATTCTGGATAAACCAGGCCCTTAACTCGGCCCATGACCCAATGGAGTTAGCTGGCAAGTTTTTCAACCAAGTGCGAGCGATTCCCTCCAACATCATGGTGAAGTATTTAGCACATGCCGCATCATCTACATCCAGCATCTCCATCGCCATCTCATAGCTTTCGACCCATGACTCAGGGGATAAGTCGGCAGTGTAATTGGGCACTTTACGTGGACCCTTGAAATCCTTGGGCAGCCATACATTACGTAAAGCCAGGGTGAGACACGGCACCCCCAAAGAACTAGAGGTAACTCCTGGCTCCACCAAAGTTGTCGGACGAACTAGAGTAAGCTGACGGGCCGCGTACTGCGCCGCTAACTCGGCTTCCCGGTGCGCTCTTCCTTGGTCTACCACGTTCTGAGCATCAACACCGCCACCCGCCGGATTATGGCCACGAGGCGGATTACAATTCCACGCACTCCTCGACACGGCCGATTCATCAATAAGCCTGCTGTAACTCCGGCTTGGGCAGGGGGGGAATGAATCCTCTCGCGAATGTATGAATAAGCCTGCTGCTGAGTCAAGGTTGTCTGAAGGAGCTCTATAGCCCGTCGTGTCTCAATCGCTACTCGGGACTCGCCTTCGATCGGGAGAGCCGCCAATCGTGAAGCGGCAGCAACTATGTTATCCAACGGGTTAGAGTAATGACCCGGAGGCGTTGAGACGTGCGGCGACGGTACATTGTTATAACGAGGCAGGTCCATTGGGCGCGGCTGAACCGGCACCCCCATTCCAGGTGCCGCCACCCGGTTTACCACTGGCTGGTTACTGGTTCCTGCTCCTGGCGTGTTAAAGAGATTCCTTGCCTCATAAACCGGAGGCCGGTGAGACCGGTACCTTCTCCTCATGACATCATTTGATGCGCTCTGATCCAACATAGGCCGGTAAGCCTGTGCCTCCAACTCGGCCCGCTCTGTAGCCATCCTGGTGTCCTCAGCTGCTAGGTCCGCTTTGGCCTGAGCTATTTGATCCTTCACTTTTGCAACTTCCGCGTTATGTTCATCCTGATTCACCGGGTTAACTTATGCCGCCAGCATCGTTGCCAAAGCATCGAATAAGTCAGACAAAACCTAAGCCGCTGGTCGCGCAGGGCCTCCTGCCCCGGCTGTTGTCGCCACTACTGACCCGGAGATCATCGCCACTGCAGTCGAAGAGTGTTGCGCAGGTTGTGTACCGGCCATGAAGATCGCAACCCGGCTCGGCAGATCGAAGGGGTCCGGAATACTGTCGCCATTGGAACAGCCCCCAAACCGGCCATCTTGCAGCTGGTATCATGACTCGGTCTCTCTAGTAGATGACTCGTCATCTTGGGCGTACTCAATTGAGCCGGCCACAGGCCCTAGCCTGCGTCATCGATGTAGAGCTTGCCGCGACGACTCTTGGTCATCCGGCCCACAGCGTATCCCTTGAGCCCTTCGAAGCTGCCCTCTAAGAACTCGAAACCATCGTGCGATAGCCCCACAGTGGGCGCCAATTGTCGTCGTTTTGTCACGGTAGATGTCCTAATGTAAGGACTTAGTCGTGGAGCCATCGCAACATAGTTAGCTTAAAGGGGTTAAAGCGGGACAAAGGACGCAAGGAGTTTATACTGGTTTGGCCCCTTGCGGTGAAGGTAAAGGCCTAATCCAGTTGATGTGGAATTGCTAGGGTTTTGATGACCAGGCAGCGAACCCGCTATGCCTGGCTCTCGAGTTGTTGTTTCTTGTCCCTAAACCACCGCCGGGTCGTCCCTTTATATACACAGGCTGACACCCGGTGGTTCACAGAATCCCGGCCGGCTCATAAACGTGTCCGGCTCGGTTTCTACCCTTTCCTATCTTACAACACAAGTTTACATATCATATGGCGGTTTATGTCTACGGGCCCTAATCCGCCTTTGGGCCCTGGGCCTTCATGTCAGATCTCCTCAGTAAAGCGCCATATTCCTTGTCTTCACGGGCTTCAATATGAATAACTCATTATGGGCATAATCCGGTCCCTTCTAGTCGGTTTATACTCAATAGTAATATCCTCAACAGGTTCGGTGACCGCCCTCAAGGGTCCCTTAGTGGAATCACGACATCTTTCATTGTGCGGGGGCGTGAGGAGATTACAGTGCCCCTAGTGGCTTGTTGGGGAGCATTGTGCCTCCACACCGCTCCAAATGGAGGTTAGCATTCGCAAGGGTGTGAACTTTAGGATACATCGTCGTCTCCGCGTGCCTCGGTAATTTCTTACCCGAGCCCCTTACTTATGCACTTTACTTTGTGATAGCGATATTGTTTCATGTTATATATCTTGCTATCACCTAGTTGTTTATCTTGCTTAGCATAAGTTGTTGGTGCAAATAGGTGAGCCTAGTTGTTGTAGGTTTTGTGCTTGGCAAATTAACCGCTAGGTTTATTCCGCGTTTGTTCAAGCCTAAACTGTTATTATTTTAAAGCGCCTATTCACCCCCCTCTAGGCGACATCCTCGATCTTTCACAGTGGCAAGTAACTCCTCCAATCCCAAACCAGGAAAGTGGGGCGCTGTCGAATGTTGTTGCCTTTTTAGAGAAACATAGTGTAGACACAGATGCTCACGTACATAAAAATAGACTCACCCCTATGGACATACAATGCATAATCTACCCCTATGAGAACCTCCAAGAGACTAGTCTGGTGGGCCTTGAGATTGACAAAGTCACTATTCCCAATGAAAGAATATTCTGCCTTTATGAGACACAAAAGTGCCAAACTTGGTCGACTCTTGTTGCCTGAGCTTCAAGGACACCATGGCCAATACTATCAAAACTAGAGATTAGTAAATCAATCACAAGGTTCTCATGAAATTCTACAACATATGAAATTTTGAAACATACATGAATGCAGAATATCCTCATGATGAAACTTGCACAAAGGACATAGGTTGATCAGTATGATATATCTGTTAGCTAATATACCATTAATTAGAAGTAATATCTCCATGCAACATTCTCCAGAAGAATTTTTTTACTTTCAGCGCTACCTTCGACCATATACCTGCGCACAGACAGGTTCCAACTCAGTAGAACTCAAACTGTTGGTTTGTGTAGTTTTTACCCATGCTAGTGCTCCCACTCAGTGTAGTACGCTGATTTAACCATGAACAAGCCTGATCTGGTGTAGTTCCAAGAAATAGAATCCTCCATTAGCCCCATAGCCATAGGGATTTTTAGGATTCTAGATTAATCAATTGACAAGAA
This sequence comes from Aegilops umbellulata, assembly GCA_032464435.1. NCBI lineage: Eukaryota > Viridiplantae > Streptophyta > Magnoliopsida > Poales > Poaceae > Aegilops > Aegilops umbellulata. The sequence continues at coordinate 438,491,931 of CP136058.1, read as the reverse complement.
TAAATTCCTAACCATATCCTTGTCCCAATTCCTAGTCTCTAGCTTTGCCACTTTTGTAACCACAATATTGCCTGTAGTAGAGAGCACTTTCCTTGATAGACTATTAGGGATCAAGGGGTCATTCCAAATATTAATTTGGTAATCATCACTCACTATCCACATATTTCCTATTTTAATAGTCTGGATCCCCACTTGAATACTTTGCCAGGTGTATGATGACCTCTTCCAATTCAACATTAAGGAGATCACTTGAAGGGTAATATTTTGCATAGAGCACCTTAGTACATATGGATTCTTGCTCACATAATTGTCGCCACACCTGTTTAGCCAAAAAAGATAGCGATTGCTTGTGACTCATGCAGGGGCATTAAGGTGGTGTGTATGTCTAGGGTTTAGGGTTTGTGCTTGGTTCAGTCAGTTGCATTTACAACCCGCCTGTTCTAAGTTGCGTAGTGGGTATGGAGCACTCAAGTGGATGCTCTAGATGTCCTTGCACCTGAAGGATGGCTTCTCAGAGAAGTTGATTACCGCTCGCTTCCAACAGTGGGCGGATAAAAGGTCGTTGACCCTTTGGCCTTATTCATCCCAAGGTTCCTAGATGACATAACACCATCTTTTAAAAAATAAAACTTTTTAACCTCTTAAACCCATTCCTCCTCTTTCCTTAGGAATACACACATCTTCCACTTTGTGAACCAGTGCATATACTTATTGCCATCCTCGTCTCCTCGCTAGTAACATATCATATATAGCATATGTGATATCTTTTGTTATCTATATAGGAAGATTGAAGACAGACATATCATACGTCGTGATTGCTTGTGCCACTGCCTTGAGAAGGGTCTCCTTTCCTCCATAAGAGAGCATCTTCTCCTTGTATCCTACCAAACTTTTACACACTCTATCAATCAAATGCTCGAAACATTCATATCTCTGGACTCCAAATATAGGTTGGAGGCCTAAATATTTAACAATTATTGCTTCAGTCTTAATATTAAGAATTGAACATACCTCCACCTTATCAACCGAAGTAAAAGGACAGGGAAAAAATGATTGATTTGGAATCACTAACTCCTTGACATGATGTTGCACAATATGCTTGGAGAACATTTCTTAGAGTTGTATCATTTTTAGCATCAACCTTCATCATTATGAGAGATTCATCAAGAAATAATAGATGTGTGATAGATGGGGTTGCCCGACACATTCGGACACCGTAAGGTTGCCTGATTCCTCTGTGTGCATCAGAATATTAGCCAATCCCTCAACACAGAGTAAAAATAGATAGACAGACAAGGGGTTGCATCGGCAAAGACCCCTAGTAGGGGTAAACCTTTCTATTTCAGCCATGTTGAAGCGAGCTTGGTAATTAATAGAGCATACACAAGACATGATCATATTATCCACATGGGAGAAGTGCCACGCCAATTCAACATCTTCTTAAGAAAATCCATTCCACCGTATAGTACGCCTTGAGCATGCCAAGCTTGATGACAAGCATGCCATAGTTTCCATTCCTCATTTACTTGATTGTATGGTAAGATTGATACACCACTAGTTTGTTATCCGTTATCAGCCAACCGGGAGAAAGCACTTTGATTGGATGACACTATCTCTTGTAATATAAGATTAAGCCTCCATGCCAAAACCTTAGAAATAACCTTATAGAGAACGTTACAAGGACATATAGGACTATATTGTGTTCCCTCCTTGAGGTAGTTGACTTTGATAATTAAAACAGTGATCATGTTGTTCCAATCTTCTGGAACTAGCCCAGTTTTAAGACTCTGATGACTTCATCGGTAAGCTCGCCACCCAACAATGGAAATACCTTTTGAAGAAAACAAAATGAAAATCATCGTCTGAAATACCTCTGAGGTAGTTGACTTTGATAATTAAAATAGATTTTTTTTAACTTCACCATGAGTTTAAGGAGAACGCAGAGCTTCATTGATATCGCAGTTACACATGGCTTCAACTTGTTAATAACCTCCCCGGATGGATCCATAAGTTCACTAGAGAACAAGTGCTGGAAGTAGAAGTTAATATGGAACACCAACTCCTCTTATCCTTCGATCAAGTTCTCATTATCATCTTTTAACTTAACCATATTGAAATTTTTGTGCACAAAGGCAAAGCTATGAAAACATGGTGTATTTTGATCACCCTGTTTCCTCCACTTTGCATGACTATATTTTATCCATTTCATCTCTTCTTTCTCTTGAAGTTTCTCAATTTGAAATGGATTTTCGGTTATTTCATAGTTGCCTCGTCCTACAACGGACCAGTCATCACCAAATCCCCTTCATCCCTGAGAGCCCATAGATGACGTTAAGTTTCTTTTAGTACGTGCATGTCCCATGCATGGAGGGCCTTATGGTCCGCCTTCACACGCTGGCCGAGGCCCCCTGGGCCGGGACTAATTATGTCCTGCCAAGAAGCCTCGACCACCTCATCAACCATCTCTTCAAGCATCCACTTTACTTAAGTCAGTTCTTTCTATTTGGTGTAATAGCGTTTACATTAGAGATATAATCACAATTAACATTGATTGTCTGGTGATCGGACTTCGTGAAGTCCTCATGCATAACACCAACCATAGGAAATAAATTACTCCACCTTGGGTCATAAACTGTGCGGTCCAATCTATCTTGTCTACGACCCCTTCTCAATGTAAATATGTCTTCGACAACTCCCATATCTAAGAGGTTGCATTCTATGAGGGCATCACGAAAGACTTGCATACATATTTGTGGTCTGAAAGCATGCCTTCCTTCTTGTTTCCCATAAGAATCTCATTAAAATCTCCAAGAACAATGCATGGTAATCAACGATAACATTTAGGGGGCGAAGATAGTACAAAACCAGGTAATTCCTATCACCACCTAGCTTCATCAATACGGATGTCCATGTAGTTTGGGTGAATTTCCTTAGACGACACCTTCAGATACTTTTGCCAGAGAAGCATGAGCCCACCACCCTACTATCGTTCTCCGACATGATCATCTCATCGTAACAAAGGTTCCTATTTATTTTTTCCGCCCTAGCAGTACTTAGATGTGCTTTGGATAAAAAAAGAACATCCAATTCCATACGCCCTTGGAGCCCCAGGAGCGATCAAACTGTTGAGGATTTACCCAATCCTCGATAATTCCAACTTTATATTTTCACTGTTATCAGGAAGACTCCATGCCAGAGCCCCCCGATCCTGAGTTTTTGGTGCAATGTCAAACCCTGCTTGTTCTTCCTCTATGTTTTCTTCTCTTGCAAAGATGACAACAATGCCGTTGGGTCCTCATGATCCTTTTGCGAGCTTTTGACAATCTTGGCCACATTGGATCCCCACAGTGAAGTCTAAGTGGAAGGGAGGTCCCGACCCGATCCCAACTGAAGCCTCTTGCGTGATTTTCGGTGAAGAACCATCAAAATTTTACTGTTATTTTTTGGAGGACTTGTGCCCATTCGTTGTAATCATATCATTAGAAAATTCTTCAGTATTTGCATCTCTACCACCATCAATAGTTTATTTTAGACAAGTTTTTCAGAATAGTATTTTTTAGGCAAAGTTTATCAGAATAGTTAAAAAATAGTATCAGCCATTGCGCCTCACCAGCCTTGCATTAGTATGCCCACAGGCCACAGCCCATCTATCTGTCTGGCCCAACCAATTTGGCTCAAACTGCAACCGCGTGCTCCTCCACGGCTCTATCTCTAACATCGATCGTCAGCGCCGGCGCCGGCACGGTCTCGTCGGACGATTGCACCGTAGAAAGGCTGTTAGACCTTCGCCTTCGTCCCCATCTCAGGCATCCAGCCATGCAGATGCAGGATCCGCCGCCGCCAGGGCAAACCCAAGACCGTACGCCTCCTGCTCCCCTCCGCATCTTAGCCTCAGTTTTCCAACCCTGTTAAGATCTTAGCCTCAGTTTAGGAGCATGTAGCAAGCTGATTAACTCATAGGTAGGTCCAATTCTGCAGCAACGTTTCCGCTGTTTTTTATACTATGAGATGTTTTCTTGTGCTTTGTATCCCTTTGTTTTTTGTACTCTTATCGTCACTCTGATGTACCCAGATGTCTACAAACAAGACGGACAACCCTGCCAACAAGATGATAGTTATCAAGATGGCAGAGTTATACCGGACCTTCCAGAGGTATAAACTGGATCCTAGTCTTGCCCCACCATAATAAACCTTATAATTTCGCCTCACAAGCGATAAACAATGATTTTCTCTTTATATAAATCTAAAAAATTATAGCTATACTTTTGAACCAACAAAATATGTGATGTGTGTTATTTTGTAGATCTATTAGAAGTGTCATGATTTCTCTGGTATCTGAATCTCCAACATATGCAATATATAAGCAGCTGTACCGCTACATTTTCTTCCCTAGCCATACCTTGTGATGCAATGGAAACATTTCAGAGCTTGCCTGGTATACACAGAAACCAAAGGAACTCTATCTTCTTCCTCTGATTTTTCTCCAAGAATACACTGCAAATGGGAGAATACACTTGGCACTTTTCTTTGCAAGACATTGTTAATTGGACTTGTTCCCATGTTAGGCAAATTATATTATATAGAGTGCAATGTTTGGAAGAAACTGCTAGAAAAGGGCTAGGAAAGTGATTAATTAGAAAACATTCCTTGATGGAATTCATCACAGAATTGAAGTTCACCATGGCGTCTCACTTGTCGAGATGGTCGATATGGACATAGGGTTTGGCTAAGCCCTATGTTAAGCATATTTTATTCCTTGTTGCATTTGTAAAACACAAGAAAATATTTCCCAAAATGGTTAAATAGATATTCTACCATGATGAGTCCATTGAATGATGACTTCAAATTCACCGTCGTGTCTGGCTTGCTGAACCGGTAGAAATGGATTTGTGGTTTACATACTTTGTACTATATGGATAAAAGTAAATATACATGCATGGCATGTCCATTCCCGAATGGCTCCTTGTTTCGCTAAGTGACGTGGCAGCCTGGTCGTGTCGAATATGGATACCTATTTGTCATATGTACTGCTATGTGAATCCTAAATCAGAACCGTTATAATTTGGACCAAATTATTTGGCCTATGTGGATGAATGTTTTTTTGCGAGACATCTCCTATGAAATCATTGATTGGACTTGTTCCCGTGTTACCATGTTAGGCAAATCATATTCTATATAGTGCAATGTTTCGAAGAAAAGCGCTAGAAAAGGGCTCTAAAAATTATTTAGACAATATTCCTTGACGGTATTCATCACAGAGTTGAAGTTCACAATGGCGTCTGGCTTGTCGAGATGGTCGATATGGACATATGATTTGCCTAAGCCCTTTGTTAAGCAAATTTTATTTTTATTGCATTTTTTAAATGCAAGAAAAGACTGCCCAAATTGCTTTAATTAGATATTCTACCATGATGACTTCATTGAATGATGACTCCAAATTCACCGTCATGTCTGACTTGTGGAGCTGATAGAAATGGACATGCGGTTTTCCTAATTTGTACTATGGATAAAAGTAAATGCACACGTATGGCATGTTCGATCCCGAATGACTCCTTGTTTTCCTAACTGACGTGGCAGCCTGGTTGTTTCGAATACGGATACCTTTTTGTCATATGTACTACTATGTTATTCTTAAATCTGAACCGTTATAATTTGGACCAAATAATTTGGCCTATGTGGATGAGTGCAGTGACTTGTTTGCATCTTGTTTTAATAATATAATATATATTTGTAATATAGCAAGTTTTTGCAATCAGTTTATAAATTTCTTTTATAAACCCAATAATCGTTCTCCCGTTCTTTTGTATACAGGACATCCGTCGACATATTCATGCCCTATTACCACTGCGGGATGCTGCCCGTGCAGCTTGTGCATCACACTCATTTCTGAGATCATGGAGATGCCATCCCAACCTTATCTTAAGTCACGAAGCACTAGGTTTAGATGGAGATCTCATCAGCAAAGTTGACAATATTCTTAAAAATCACTCGGGCATTGGCATGAAGAAACTAAGGCTTGAACTTTATGGTAACAAGGTCGATTCCTTTTATGTTGATAGGTGGATTCATATTGCTGTTACAGCAGGAGTTGAAGAAGTCGCCATTATTATGCCGCATATTCCTAGGAAAGAAGAATACAATTTCCCATGCTTAGTTTTCTTTAATGGGGTGAAGACTCAATTTGGTATCTTTACATTGCCATGTGTGCCTTTCGTCCCACGGCTGGGCTTGGTTGCTGGACAAAATTGACAAGGTTATTCCTAAGTAATGTATGGATTGCTGATGATGAGCTAGAGGGCCTTCTTTCCAACTGTACTGCAATTCAACATTTGGAACTCAAGAATTGCAGTGAGATAGTTTTCCTGAAGATACCTTTGCTGGAGTGCCTTACGTTCCTGAGAGTGTCTCTATGCATAAATCTGCAATTTATAGAGAGCGATGCTCCAAACCTCTCCACCTTTTGCCTGTTTGGTGGCTTAGTATCAATTCTATTTGGAAGTGATGTAAAGAATATAGAAGTGTCGTGCTTAAAATTCGGCCCGCCCAACATTGTCCGGTTTGCTCAAACCGAGCTTCTGTCCGGTGCGCCAGATGTTGAAAGACTTGTCATAACCTCGCCTAATGAGGTATATTCTGAAAGTTTAGATGATTATAGACTAGCTGTTTGCATATAGCAGTTTTCATGCCTTGTCATATAACTAATCTGAGGTGTCTTTATGCAGATGGAAAGTACACCAATGCTATCTAGCAAATTCCTCCACCTCAAGTACTTGCATATTTCTCTAATTGCAAATGAAGCTATTTCACCAGCTTATGATTACCTTTCTCTGGTTTCTTTTATTGAAGCTTCTCCTTGCCTGGAGACTTTCATCTTTGAGGTAAGTTATCTCATCTTTTTTTTTCGAAAAGGGTAGTACCCCGGCCTCTGCATCACAGGATGCGCACAGCCAAGTTATCTCGTCTTGCGAGCAGAGTGTGTATTGTGGAACTGCTGATGCGAGCATCTTTGGCTTTCCATGTAGGTACAACAGCCTGACATGAAGCATGATTTTGTTATCGGGGATTCCTCGCCTCTGAGACGGCTAACACAATACAGGCACAACAACCTAAAGAGTGTGACGATCATCGGCTTCTGCTCGGCGAAGAGCTTGGTCGAGTTGGCATGCCACATTATTGAGAACGCGACATCGCTCGAGCGCCTCACTTTGGACACCTCCCATGGCTGTCGGAGTCCTGGTGGGCGTAGCGTCGATAAACCTGACAGATGGCACTATACAGTGAGTGGTGTTGACGTATAATGTGCTGCCTAGTCTCTTCCATCAGATCGATCTTTTGGTTGCATTGGCTAGAGCATGCACTTCTACATGGTATCGGAGCCAAGAGGTCTCGAGTTCAAGACCCGGCTGGCACAATTAAATTGCAACCCACTTTCGGTCCACGGCCTGAGGGAGCCACACATGAGGGGGAGTGTTGACGTATAATGTGCTGCCTAGTCTCTTCCATTAGATCGGTCTTTTGGTTGCATTTTCTAGAGCATGCACTTCTACAAGTGGTAGCCTCATGGCGGCCCCACCTGACAGGTGCCTCCCTGTGTGGGGTCATGGCATCGAGGAGTCTCGCAGGGCGCGTTTCGCAATCAGAAGACACATTGAGTGGAAAGTTCCCTTCGGAGTCGTGTTTGAAATCGTCGTGCCTTGCAGTTGGTCCTTGATGCCGAACTTTTAGATGCCCAAGTAGCATCATGCCCAACGGTGCTGTTTATGATGCTTTATTTCCAAACTATCACTATCAGGTCTGAAAACGATGGTTGTGTGAGATTTCATAGGTCGTACTCTGTTTCTTAAACTATCAGAGGTGCCTCATGTTTAATTATGTAAAACTGTTGTACTAGTAGTGATTCCTGCAGACATATGAAGTCAGGGAAATGACTTTGCTGCGTTTTTTGTTGCTGTTTTCAGAGATATCAGAGGCCAGCGTGCTCTACTCGTGGATGTTTTCCCGATTGTTATGTGTACTTTTGTACTGTACTTTAAGAATGCGGCGGAACTCTTTAGTTGCTTATGAATCTCATTGATTTTGTGCATGTCAGTCTGATCAATATAGAAGGGGCATTATGTGGAAGTTGGAGCTTCCTACTGGTTTGTGGATTGTGAACAATCGTTCCAGCATGAACCCCGCCTTCTCACTGTTGCCTCGCCGTTTCCTCCAAATAAGCTCCAGCATCTCCTTCTCTTCATCTTCTGCTTCTTGGTTGAATGTCAAAAATTCCAAGGATTAGAATCCTCTCCGAGGGCAGGAGCTCATCACAGTGTCGTGTTGAAGTCATGATTTTTGTTGTTGCAAAACCTCCCCTTGCACAATTCACTACTCGGCATGTTCGACAAATGTGCGTTTTGAAACTTACATCCCTTTTCCATCATCTTTATGAATAAAGACGCGCTAAATGAGTGGTGAAAAGGGGGCGACAAGTGGCAGGTGCATCGCTGAATGTCAATCTTTCGGTCCTTGCTTTGGTAGACCCCCCCCCCCCCACACACACACACAAAACGTAGAAGGGCAGAATGGTCATACGAAAGAAGGGTGTGCCCACCTCGTATTATACAGTTCTGCCTGGCGTACGTAGACAACGCATGGAAAAAAAACTGCCAGTTGCACGCCCCATCTACCCACCCGCCCCATCTTCTCGTCCGGCGATCACGGTAGTTCGAGGTGTCCGATCACCGTTGTCCGACCCCGTTCGCCGCCGCCGTCCGACCCCGTGCTACGCCGCCATCGCGGCCATCCGACCCCGTGCGACACCGCCATCGCCGTCCCAACGACATCCGTTGCCGCATCTCACTGTCATCGTCCATCGCCGCGGACGTGAAGGGTCCAACATCCGACGCCGCCTCCGAACCACTCTCGCCCCCCCCCCCCCCCCGCCATGGATCCTGCCAAACACCTGGCGGGTGGCTCATCATGCACGTCGCCGCCTGCTAGATTCAAGGCGGGGACGCCTACCATCGTCGAATGCCAGCGACGTCTACACCGCGGGGCAAGGTTTGTCATCTAAACCTAGCGGGCATGATGTATAGAAGTTAGGGCTAGTTTAGTGACGAATCTAGGACGTAACAGGAGGGTAGGCTTAATTTCAAGAACGCTAAATTTTTGTCATGACGACATCACACAATGTGCACACACCAATGGGCAACCTCAACTAGTTGTTTCACACATCACTAAAAAGTGTTGTTTGAACCATTGCATTAAGTAAAAATTCATGGTTTACAAGTTTATAAGTAGAAGTAGCTGTTTGGTTCATGGTTTACACGTCTTTCTCTTCTTTTGCAAACCAACATGAGTTTTTGCCCTTGTTGTAATCAACACTTCAAATCTGTCACATGAGTTTTTGTCCTTGTTGTAATCAACACTTCAAATGTTTTGCAGTCCTGTGAGTTAGGCGTGTTGACATGGACGAAGAAACGGCAGCCGGGAGGGATGAGAAAAATACTAATAAGGTGACTAAGACTGATAATGATAATTTTAACGAAGATGATGACAGCAGCGACAATGATTCTGTCTCGTCATATGATATCTTACCTCCGGAGGATTATGATAATAATGAACATGGCGCAAATAGTGAAAACGTAAGTAGCATATATTTCAATTTTATTTTTGAATTTGCAAAGTAAGACATAGCTAACTATTTATCTTTGTGTACAAATTTGCAGGAAGATGTGGATGTTGACAATGTGCAAAATAGTTGAGAGGAATCATTCACAGATAACTTGAGCCAGGTTAGTTGAAAGATGTTGTACATCGATCAATAGTATGAATTAAATGATAGTGATTGACATATATATTTTCAAATGAATGTTGTAGGAGGAGTCAGATGGTCCTAGCGGTGATCATGATGAGGGAGAGATCAGCATTGAGGAGGCTCGAAGGCAGCAGAAGATGCTGGAGACACATTGGAAGGTCATGGCTATGACCTTTCGGTCGCAAGGGGATGCATACATATTCTACAACAATCACGCCAAAGAGCACGGGTTTAGCATCAGGAAACAGAAGGTGAAACGAGGTGCTTCAGGAATGATACGGTACCGGTGGTTTCTTTGCTCCAGGGTAGGGAGAAGGCAGAGGAAGTTCATAACCATGGAGGACCGCAAGCGCAGGCTTAGACCGGAGACTCGTTGCGACTGCGGTGCACATATGGTGGTGAAGCTGGACAGAGAACGTGGCGCTCTGTTCGTCGCATCATTTGTGGATGATCACAACCACGCGATGGCTCGGCTCGACGAGGTTTGTTTTTTGTGGTCACACAGACGGATTGGAGATGGCAAGAGGGCCGAGATATTGGCGATGGAAGCGGTCGAGATAAGAAAGCATACAATAATGGACAACTTCATCAGCAGATACGGTTCGTACGATAAGTGCAGGCTTATTAGGAGGGACATTTACAATCTTTGTTGCAGAGAAAAAATGAAGCTCATTGCAAAGGGTGATGCAGAGACGGCAGTTGGCATTATGAGGAGCAGGAAGGAGAAGGACCCTGAGTTTTTCTTGAGTATGTGCTTGACAAGGAAGGGCGACTGAAGAGTATGTTCTAGTGCGATGCACAGTCGCGGAGGGACTACCAGGACTACGGAGATGTGCTCATGTTTGATAGCACGTATAAGATGAACATATATAGTATGCCATTTGTCCCCTTTGTTGGAGTTAACAACCACCGTTGCACCACAGTGTTTGGTTGTGCCATCATTGCTGACGAGACGGAAGGGACATACGTGTGGCTGTTGCAGACATTTATGAAGGCAGACTGTCTGGTGAAGCCAAAGTCAATAATCACAGACGGTGACGCTGCAATGATCCGAGCTATTTGGACTGTCCTTTCAGACATGTTCCATCGTCTTTGCTCCTGGCATATCGAGAAAAATATGCAGAGGCACCTGCATTACAAGTCGCTTAATGAATTCAGATCGCTCCTGTACTATGCCAACTCTCAAGCAAACTTTGAGAAGAGAAGGACCGCTTTCTATGAAAAGTGGAAGACAGATAGAACTAAAGAGTGGCTTGACAGGATGTACCAGAAGAGGAGACTTTGGGAAGCTTCATATCTTTCCGGTGGGTTTTTTCTTGGTATGCGAAGTAACCAGAGGAGTGAAAGCCTCAACTCATGCCTTCACCTTCACCTGGACTACGGTATGACAATAGTTGATTTGTTAGTGCATTATGAGAACTGTATAGTTCACTTGCGGTGGAGGAACTTCTGATCTAGGGTTAACCCCAAGGGTTTTTGGAATATTTGGGAATTTATAGGGTAAAGAGGGGGTGCGGGAGGCCACCGAGGTGGGCACAACTGTCCCCCAAGGCGCGTCCTGGTGGGTTGTGCCCCCTCGGGCACCCCGCAGGTGCTTCTCTGGCCCACTCGTGGTCTTTTGGTCCATAAAAAATCCACAAAAAGTTTCGTGGTGTTTGGACTCCGTTTGATATTGATTTCCGGTGATGTAAAAACCATGCAAAAAAACAGCAACTGGCACTTGGCACTATGTCAACAGGTTAGTACCAAAAAATGATATAAAATGACTATAAAATGATTATAAAACATCCAAGAATGATAGTATAACAACATGGAACAATAAAAAATTATAGATACGTTGGAGATGTATCATTACCTGTTACGAATTATCTTATCACAGAACTATCTGTTACTGATAATTTCAGTGCTTGTAGAAAATACCTTGCTGAAAACCGGTTGCCATTTCCTTCTGCTCCTCATTGAGTTCGACACTCTTACTTATCGAAAGGACTACAATAGATCCCCTATACTTGTGGGTCATCATTCTCTTCTTTGTTCTTCCTCCCATTTTCCTCCCTAACATTAGTTGCTTTGGTGGGATTTGGGAGAGAAGGACTTGGGTACTCTGTGTGCCCTTGCCATTGCATTTGGAGCATCGGTTTGAGTTCTCCATGGTGATACGTGGAAGTTACAAGTTGAGAAGCTTGTCACTCTTGGGTGCTTGGTACCCTTGAGCTTCTTCCTCGTGGGTGCTTGGGCGCCCTAGAAGGTTGGTGGTGTTCGGAGCTCAATCATTGTGGTGTGAAGCTCCGGGCAAGCGTTGGGGTCTCCAATTAGGTTGTGGAGATCACCCCCAGCAATTTGACGGGTACCGGTGACCGCCCCCAAGAGTTACCAAAGTGTACGGATTCGGTGACCGCCCCCAAGGGTTGCCAAAGTGTACGGGTTCTGTCGTGGTTTTGTCACGGCAGCTGTCCTAATGTAAGGACTTAGTCGTGGAGCCATCGCAACGTAGTTAGCTTAAACGGGTTAAAGCGGGACAAAGGATGCAAGGAGTTTATACTGGTTTGGCCCCTTGCGGTGAAGGTAAAGGCCTAATCCAGTTGATGTGGAATTTCCAGGGTTTCGACGACCAGGGAGCGAATCTGCTATGCCTGGCTCTCGAGTTGTTGTTTCTTGTCCCTAAACCGTCACCGGGTCATCCCTTTATATACATAGGCTGACACCCGGCGGTTCACAGAATCCCGGCCGGCTCATAAACATGTCCGGCTCGGTTTCTACCCTTTCCTATCTTACAACACAAGTTTACATATCATATGGCGGTTTATGTCTACGGGCCCTAATCCGCCTTTGGGCCCTGGGCCTTCATGTGAGATCTCCTCAGCAAAGCGCCATATTCCTTGTCTTCATGGGCTTCAATATGAGTAACTCATTATGGGCATAATCTGGTCCCTCCTGGCCGGTTTATACTCAATAGTAGTATCCCCAACATTTGGCCCCAGATTGTTTTGAACCTGTTCATGTCAATCTTCAATACTTAGCAAATTCCTTCTTCAGCACCTTCACGTAAATCTTGTAATCCGCCATGACGTCATATTCTAGGATTATAATAAACCGCCATGACGTCACCTGTTATTAAAAATTGTATATACCGCACCTTCATTAATGAGCCTCCGACAGTCGAGGCGACAGCTCTGTCACATATCCAATTTTTGGGCTCCTCGATTCTCGCGCCTATCACTTATCCCTTCACCTTATAAATATGGCTGAGGGTCATTTTCATCTTTCCCCCTCGTGCCTCTTCACATCGTCCCCTTCCTTGCGTCGACCTAGCGCTCGAGCTCCGCCGCCGCCGTCGACCTTCGCTTCTACCCCAACATCGGCCGCTGCATCACCCTGATCGAACCAGAGAACCTTGGCGCCTCTCCGCTGCTCCCGTGACACTAGTAAGTCCTCTTTCCTTCCACCCTAGATCTGTCATTAGGGTTTCAGTGTTCATCGGAGTCCGTCGGTGTTCATCACTATGCCATGGCTCTTAGATTCAAACCTTAACTTTTTCTCCATTTGGTGATATATGTAGTCCTTTCCATTAGTGCATCTCTCCATAACCGAAAATCCCATCTGGATCCCTCGACTGTTCAAGTATCAGAATTTTAGGTCTGAATATATTTTGATTTGCTGACACACCGCAGATCTGAAATTATCATATCAATCTGTGAAACCTGTTTTTCCATCATTTAGTTATTTCAGATCTATACCTTCTATACCAAAGTAGGCGGTTTAACTTTTAGAAATTTATAACCCGCCATGTACCATTAGCCCTCTATTAAACCGCCAATTCGTCATTTTTGTAACCCTGCCAATGTCGGAATTCGGTTTAACCCTGCTTCAACGTCTTTTCCTTCTGACCTTGCAACGCTTTATACTTGTCAGTCATGAATCTTAAACCGGCATTGATCTTTTTCCAGCTTTTCATTGAAATGGCCAAACAATTTTATGCTTGCAACTGGGTTCCCTCCCAGGTTACTGAAGAAAAACTGAATGGGTGCGTTGCAACCGGTGCCTTAGCAAAAAAGGATGTTTTTCACTGGAGGGCCCCCGGTCCAGAAAATCCTCCTGAACCCAAGGATGGAGAAGTGATTGTATTCGTTGATCACCTGGGTCGAGGGTTTAGCCCTCCCGGATCAAAAAATTTCCGTGATGTGCTTGCTAGCTTCCAACTCCACCCTCAAGATATTGGGCCTAACTCTGTGTCCAATATTTGCAATTTCCAAGTATTTTGCGAGGCTTATCTACAAGAGGAACCCACTGTGGAACTGTTCAGAGACTTCTTCTATTTGAACCGTCGTACTGAATTTACAAATGGGCCCAACACTGAACTTGGCAGGGTTTCAATTCAAAAGTGGAAAGATGTCAGTTTTCCTCACGCCAAACATCATACTCACCCCAAAGATTGGAACCATACTTGGTTCTATTACCGAGATACGTCTCCTATTGAAGAGAATCCTCTGCCGGGTTATCGTGCTCACCGGCTTACCAACACACATCCATTCCCCAAAAGGCTGACCGCAAAGGAACGGTCCAACTACGCACCACAACTCTCAAAGCTCAGAGCCTTTGTTGCGAACGGTTTAACATGCCTTGACTTTGTTTGCTGCTGGATATCCTGGAGCATTCTGCCTTTAAGCTGTCGCCCCAGTTTAATGTGCGAATATACAGGGGACTTAAAAGATCCTCAACGGCATATCAACATTCAGCTAACTGATGCTGAAGTTACAAAAGCTGCTAAAAAGATATTGGATGAACCGGTGGCTGTCTGCAGCAAAACAGGGCTTAGTCCCTTCTGCGTTTTCAATAAACCGCCATCTGTAAGAATTGCATAACTCTTATTTTTAACCCGACCCCTTTAATCTTCCCTTATAACCTTCATCAATCTTTGACAGGGCAATGATCCGTTTTGGAAAAGAAATCGCAGGATAAACCGGCGAAGACACCTCGCCCCAAGACTAAGGTTACCAAAAAACCTGCCAAGAAGAAAACCGCTGAACCTTTTGAACCAAACATTGATGATTATCTGGATAATCCGGAATCAGAGGTAGAACTTGACCCTCTTGGTTTGTTTTTCATACACCTCATTGACAATAACTATTATCAGGATGACGCTAAAGGCAGCCAAGCTGATGATGTTGAGATAATTATTCTTTCCTCCGGTTCAGATCCTCTGCCAACACAGAAAATCCGTCAAGCAAACCGGAAAGTAAGATTTTCTCACCCCCTAGCTCACTTGGACCCAAACTTTCTTTTGAAGAAGAAGCAACACGAAGCTCGCTGCACAACCCAGCACAACGGCCAAGTAGTCACTTCAGCCGGTTTACCGAACACTCCAGTTCGGAAATGTCGATCCAAGGTCTCATATACTTCTGATACTTCTTATCCCAAGGCGGGTTTTTCTAACAACCTCTTAATCCGTCCGATTCAAATTATCAGGGAACACCTCATTCATCCTCTCGCGAGTCAACAGCCACACAACTTCCAACCCTCAAGACGGTTCTTGGGTGAGTTATGTTTTAATTTTACCCTTAATACGTTATGTTTGCCCACTGTACCAACGTTTATGTTTGTTCCTCTTAGCGCCAAACCTAGACCCTGCAAAAAGGCCAAGTTAAATAAACTGGCTGATGTCAATAAGGCCGCTGAACCGGAGAAAACTCTAGAACCGGAGGATACAAATGCTGACGCCATGCTTAATGACCCGCCACCGCAGGATTATGACTTTGTTGTTGAACAACTAGAAGTTGATCCAATGGGCCATGCTGATAAACCGACAAGCCCGGTCCGAGCTACTGATAAACCGTCAAGGCCGGTCCGCGCCGCTGATAATCCGTCAAGCCCAGTCAAGGCTGCGAATGACAAGGCAGATGATGTTATGATTACTGGCTTCGGCCACACCACCCCTGGCAATCCTGTTGCTTTATCAAAGCATAGTGCCAAGGAAGAACTTTCTGCTATGGGCAAAGGCAAGTGGAATGCAGATTTGTCAAGCTATGCCCATCTCAACGCCCAAGACATTCCTTCTGGCTTTTTGAACCGTCTGTACACAAGCCGCGACTATGAAGCCGGTTTAGTGAATCTCATGAAAGAGCGATATGAGGTAACTGCTACTTAATTCTTCATAATTGTTTCTCTCTTGTGTCCAATTTCTTAATATCAACTCCAGTAGCCCCCAAGGGCCGGTTTATCATATCAATGTAAAGCGGGACTTTGTAATACTTCAACTGTGTTTGCATAGCCCCCAAGGTCCGGTTTATCTTTTCAAGATGAACCGGGACTTTAGAATATCAGTCTTGCAACTTTCGCCTATGTAGCCCCCAAGGGATGGCTTATTATTTCAAGATGAACCGGAATTTTTATCCTGCCAAATCTCTTGTTGAATAGTGTTGTACACCAATCATCCACTAAGTGGACTAATGGAAAGAATATCCATAATGTTATGTTGAGCAAATATACATTAGCCCCCAAGTGCTAGGAATAATACTTGTATTGTGCTTGGGACTTGTAAAAATTTCTGATAACAAGCAAATAGGCATTAGCCCCCAAGTACCAAGTGTATAACTTGTTATGGGCTTGGTACTTCAAATATGTGCTGCCAACTCATGATATGTATGTCTCTTATAGGCTGAGCTGAGCAAAAGGAGTCCCAACGCTGATCTTCAAGAAAACATCAAGTCCCAACAAGCAGAAACCTCTAAAGCCAAAGATGAGATGACTAGTGCCTTAGCAGTATATCTGGCCATGGGCCGGGCAGGGCCTAAAAAATCCCACGGCGAAAAACTGAGGCCCAGGCCCTCCCAGGCCGTACCATAGGGCCTACTTTTGAAGCCCAAGCCCGGCCCATCTGGTAAAAAGCCCTAAAAAGACCTTAGGGCTTAGGGCCGTGGGCCGGGCCTCTTCCTTAAAATGCCAATATGCCAAGCCCAAGCCCGTACAGGCCCTGCAGATGGGCTCAAAACTCAGGACCAAGCCCGGCCCATGGGCAAGCCCATCGGGCCTAGGCCCTGGATTTTAGGGCCGGGCCTGGGTGGGCCGACAGGGCTGGGCCTGAGATGGCCATGACTACTTAGCAGCCATGGAGAAGCTGAAGGAGAGTTTCAAGAAGGAACGAGCGGATTGGGATATATAGAAATCCGCATTGCAAAAGAGAGCCGATGACGCAGAAGCAGCCCTTAAACCGGTGGTAGAAGAGCTGACTGGTTTAAAGCGGCAAATAGATGCCGTGACTTCTGCTGTTTTCGGTAACAAACCTCTTCATAACCCTTTGGCATGGAATGTCCATAAATCTGTCGGTTTACTGATTATTGTGTATAATGCAGGATCTCGCATCACGCACCTTGGCTCAGATGCGCCGAAAAAGTTGAAAGTTGCCTATACTCTCATAGAGCAACTCTATATCGGTGCACAACGGATCATCTGCACTGCTTCTCATAACAAGCTGCCCCAACTTTAATCAAGGAAACCTTAGAAAGGTTGTTGATGCTGCCTGCCCGGTTTGAGGAGTTAAAAAGATCAGCTGCAGGGGCAGGTGCGCTGACCGCACTAACCCGGACAAATGCATGGGTACCTGATCTTGATCCGGCTGACGTGTGGAATGGCTATCCAAGCTTAAGGGAGGATGGATCAGATTTTGATAATAATGATCTTCGAGCTTTGACGAGGTAAATGCGCCCCTCGGCTAGCAAGCAGGCTGAAGAAACCGACCCTTCCCATTATCAGTCAATTTATGACGCCGACAACAAGTGGGTTAATGCGCGGACTTATGATGTGCAAAATCTTATCCCGCCAATCCGTAAGCATACTTACACCCCTAATGTTGAACCCTCCACGCTAATAAGCGATGAAGCTATATTCCAAGCCCTAACTGGGATCGATTGGGCAACCATTGACTTCCAGCCACTGGGTGGAGAGGAGGAGGATGAACCGGCGCAGGATGATACACAGCCATCAAGTCAGCCCGGCGAGGAGGCATGATCCGGGGGCCGGTTTAACCTTCTATATACCGCAACACTTGCTGAAAACAATTACTTCTTTTGGGCATCAAAGCGCCTTGTAATAGGCTAGCTGAAACACTTGGTCTGCTATGCCATCGTGCATATTCATTTTGCATGACACTGTTAATCCGCCATCATTATATTATGTCTGCTTATCATTTTTAGCAGCTTTATTCGACCTGTTTCTGCATACAACAAGTTTAAAGTGTCCTGGCGGTTTACCGCCGGACGGGTCATAATGCCCAACACATAACCAGAGTTTATAACCAAGGCTGCATTTAAATATAATTAAATATGAAATATATCATACCTGTGACATTGAATCACATCGTTAGTTTTACCAACTTTTTGTAGTCAGGGTGATAACCCCAATCTTGAGTATTGATAACTCCTCCCATATTTTGCCGGTTTATAATAAAACCGTACCGGGTTGTAATAAACACAGGATTATCCGTATATGATACTAGCGACTTGTAGTCGAAACTAGACCGGGCCAATAAGCACCAGATTATAACTGATCATGTACTGACAACTTGTTGTTGAAAGCCAAGCCTGGTCAATAAACATCGGTTTATCATAAGATATTATAAACCTCATCAAAGGAGAAAAAACTTGGCAAATAAAAGCATAAAAAGAGCATTCGAGGCTTTTCATGGGCTGCCAGGCCACTGAGTTAAACCATTTTACAAAGCCTTTTAAGATGGACCTCACATTAACCAATCGTTGTTTTAACTTCGACAAGTTCAGGGTCTATAAGATTGACTTGCCAAACGTTCGGTGGGTCATACCAGGATTACCTGGATGGAGTGGCTTACTTCAAAAAGGCAGGATAACCCAGGGTTTTAGGTGAATACACCTGGCTTCCAAGCCTGACTTGATAGCCCATTACAAGGGTGTAGACTCTTTGTTCTTTGAGAAGCAAAGAACCCCCGAGCAATATTTCGAGCTGTGCTCAGTGGGTGCCTATATTTGAGTTGTGCTTTTGCAACACTCTCTTTGGCCCCCAAGTGATTTCCCTAGTGGCCTTACGCCAATCAAGAGGTGTAGCTATGGTTCAAATACGACCCAGCCCCCAAGTGATTTCCCTGGTGGCCTTACGCTGATCAAGAGGTGTAGCTATGGTTCAAATACTACCAAGCCCCAAGTGATTTCCCTGGTGGCCTTACGCCGATCAAGAGGTGTAGCTATGGTTCGAATACGACCAAGCCCCCAAGTGATTATATATATATGGCTTTATAAGCCGGATCAATGGGTAAAAAGAACTCTGCTTTACAAACAGAAGCCCCCATGTAACCACACGTGATGTAAGAAAAAGAATAGAGACCCCGCTTTGGCGGAGGCTCCGATTTATTATATTGATCATAATATATACATTGTCATAACTATGTAGATAAGAAGAGCCTGTGGCTCAAGTATAGTAAGGCCGAAATGAGCGATATTCCACGGCCAGTGGGTCTCCTCCTCCGATTTACGTGAGTCTTTGTGCTCTCGAACATAGATAAGGTAGTATGACCCGTTATGCAGATTCTTGCTGACCACAAAGGGTCCTTCCCAAGGCGGGGATAACTTGTGCATATCAATCTGATCCTGGATGAGTCGGAGCACCAGATCGCCTTCTTGAAAAGTTCTGGTTCTAACCCGGCGGCTGTGATAGCGACACAGATCTTGCTGGTAAATCGCCGAACGAGCTGCTGCAATGTCACGCTCCTCATCTAACAGGTCAAGTGCTTCCTGCCATGCCTTCTCATTGTCATCTTCGACATATGCCGCCGCACGAGGCGAGTCATGACGGATGTCACTAGGGAGAACCGCCTCTGCTTTGTAAACCATGAAAAAAGGCGTGTAACCCATAGATTTGTTGGGCGTGGTATTGATGCTCCATAACACAGAAGGTAACTCCTCCAACCAACAACCCGGCGTCCGTTGTCAAGGAACCATGAGCCGGGGCTTGATGCCTCTCAGGATCTCTTGATTGGCTCTCTCCGCTTGACCATTAGACTGGGGGTGAGCCACTGATGATACGTCAAGCCGAATGTGCTCACGTTGACAAAATTATTTCATAGCACCCTTAGATAGATTAGTGCCATTATTAGTTATGATGTTGTGTGGAAAACCAAATCGAAAAATCACCTTTTTGACGAATAGAACCGTCGTGGCTGCTTCACACTTACTAATTGGTTCTGCCTCTACCCACTTAGTGAACTTATCAACCGCCACCAGAAGGTGAGTCTTCTTATCCTTGGATCTATTAAAGATCTGAACCATATCCATGCCCCAAGTTGCAAACGGCCAAGTGATTGGAATCATCCTCAATTCTTGAGCCAGTACGTCAGCACGCCGTGAGAATTTTGGCAGCCATCACACTTTTTGACCAAATCTTCAACATTAGCATGAGTTGTCAGCCAATAGAAGCCGTGACGAAAGGCCTTGGCTACCAGAGACTTTGAACCGGCGTGGTGACCACAATCCCCTTCGTGGATCTCACCCAAATCTCACGGCCTTCTTCAGGAGATACACACCGCTGAAACGCCCATGTTACACTGCAATGATGTAATTCTTCATTGACAATGGTCATTGACTTGGATCGCCGGATTATCTGCCCGGCCAAAGTTTCATCCACCGGTAACTCGCCCCAGTTCATGTACACCAAATATGGGACGGTCCAATCTGGGATAACATGAAGAGCCGCAACCAACTGAGCCTCCAGATCAGGGACAGCCAAGTCCTCCTCTGTAGGTAGCTTGACCGACGGGTTATGCAAAACGTCCAGGAAAACATTAGGTGGAACCGGTTTACGTTGGGAACCCAAACGGCTTAAAGCGTCCACCGCTTCGTTCTTTCGCCGGTCCACATGATCAACCTGATAACCCTTGAAGTGACCAGACACAATATCCACCTCTCGTCGATACACCGCCATGAGCGGGTCCTTGGAGTCCCAAGTACCAGACACTTGTTGAGCTACTAGGTCCGAATCACCAAAGCACTTCACCCGGCTTAAATTCACCTCCTTAGCCATTCGAAGACCATGGAGTAAAGCCTCATATTCAGCTGCATTGTTAGTGCGAGGGAACATTAAACGGAGAACATAACAAAACTTATCACCTCTTGGGGAAGTTAACACGACTCTAGCCCCCGAGCTCTCCAATTGCCTGGACCCATCAAAATGAATGGTCCAATAAGTGTGATCCGGCTTCTCTTCTGGCGCCTGCAACTCTGTCCAGTCATTGATGAAATCCACAAGCACTTGGGACTTGATTGCCGTACGAGGCATATATTTTAACCCGTGAGCCCAAGATCAATGGCCCACTTGGGAACCAGGCCTGTTGCTTCCCTATTTTGGATTATATCTCCCAAAGGGGCAGAACTGGCCACAGTGATGGGATGACCTTGAAAATATTGCTTAAGCTTCTGGCTCTCCATGAGCACTCCATACACCAGCTTCTGCCAATGTGGCTACCTCTGCTTGGACTCAATAAGCACCTCACTGATATAATAAACCTGCCGTTGAACCGGATATTCCTTTCCAGCCTCCTTGCGCTCCACCACAATGGCCACACTAACAGCCCGTGCATTAGCAGCGACATATAACAACCAGGGATCTGTATCAACAGGAGCAGCAAGGACAGGTGGCTCAGCTAGCTGCCGCCTTAAATCCTCAAATGCTTCATTGGCGGCATCACTCCAGACGAAGTCATCCGTCTTCTTGATCATTTGATACAAAGGGATGGCCTTTTCCCCAAGGCGATTGATAAACCGGCTTAAAGCTGCAATCCGGGCTGCCAAGCGTTGCACGTTATTGACACACTTCGGTTTAGCCAGAGAAGTAATAGCCTTGATCTTCTCCGGATTAGCTTCAATGCCCCTGTTAGACACCAGAAAACCCAAGAGCTTGCCTGCCGGTACACCAAAAACACACTTAGCCGGATTAAGCATCATCTTATAAACATGGAGATTATCAAAAGTCTCCTTCAAATCATCTATCAACGTCTCCTCTTTCCCGGACATCACCACAATATCATCCCCATAAGCATGAACATTACGCCCAATCTGATTATGAAGACAATTCTGCACACAACGCTGATAAGTCGCCTGGACACTCTTGAGCCCAAAAGGCATAGATACATAGTAGAAGGCTCCAAAGGGAGTTATAAAAGCTGTCTTCTCCTGGTCCTTAACTGCCATTTTGATCTGATGGTAACCAGAATAAGCATCCAGAAAGCTCAAACCCTCACAACCCACTGTAGCATCAATGATTTGATCAATACGAGGGAGAGCAAAAGGATCCACTGGACAAGCCTTGTTCGAATCTGTGTAGTCCACACACATACGCCAAGTGTTGTTCTTCTTAAGTACTAGCACCGGATTAGCCAACCACTCAGGATGAAATACTTCAATGGTAAACCCAGCCACCAAGAGCCTGGCTACCTCCTCACCAATGGCCTTGCGTCTTTCTTCATTGAAGCGGCGGAGAAACTACTTGACCGGTTTAAACTTGGGATCAACATTAAGAGTGTGCTCAGCGAGTTCCCTCGGTACGCCTGGCATGTTAGAAGGTTTCCATGCAAAGATGTCTCGGTTCTCACGGATGAACTCGATGAGCTCGCTTTCCTATTTCGGATCCAAGTTAGCGCTGATGCTAAACTGCTTGGATGAATCGCCAGGCACAAAATCAACCAGCTTAGTCTCATCAGCCGATTTAAACTTCAAGGCCGAATCATGCTCTGTAGTTCGCTTTTTCAAAGAAGTCATATCCACCGGATCAACATTGTCCTTGTAAAACTTCAACTCCTCTGTTGCATAAAGTGACTCCGCATAGGCTGCATCACCCTCTTCACATTCCAAAGCGATCTTACGGCTCCCATGTACTGTGATGGTCCCTTTATGACCCGACATCTTGAGCTGCAAATAAACATAACAGGGCCTTGCCATGAACTTAGCATAAGCCGGCAAATAGGGCATGATACGGGCTCTTGATTTTCACCACTTCAAAGGTCAAGGTCTCTGATATTGAATCATGCTCATCTCCAAAAGCAACCTCCAGAGCTATCTTGCCAACCGGATACGCCGATTTACCAGGCACCACACCATGGAAAACGGTGTTTGACAGTTTAAGATTTTTATCTCTCAACCCCATGTGACGAAAGGTTTCATAATAAAGGATATTGATACTGCTCCATCCATCCATGACCACCTTGGTGAACTTATACCCTCCAACCTGGGGCGCCACCACCAATGCCAGATGACCCGGGTTATCAACCCGGGGCGGATGATCCTCTCGACTCCACACAATGGGCTGTTCAGTCCAGCGCAAGTAACGGGGCAGCGCCGGTTCAACGGAGTTTACTGCCCTTTTATGAAGCTTATGATCATGCTTGCATAGGCTAGTGGCGAAGACATGATACTGCCTACTATTCAACTGCTTCGGGTTGCTCTGGTAACCCGACTGCTGCTACTACTGATTCCCCTGATGATTATAACCACCCTCGTTGCCCTGACTGCCTTGATTGCCATGTCCGCCTTGATTACCCTGAAATCCCGAGCCAGAAATGCCTCCACCATAACCCGGCCCATGAGAACCGGGTCCTGAACCGCCGGACGGACCATGATCATATCGGAAAAGATTCGAATTTTTGAACTCCCGCATAATAAAACAATCCTTTTAGAGGTGCGTAGCTGACCTTTCTCGCGTCCCGTGCTTTGGGCAGGGCTGGTTTAACAGGCGCTCTAGATTGGGGCCTGATCCTCCACCCCGCGAGGGTGGTTTACCCTTACGACGCTGACCATTATCCTGCGTGTTAGTGTTAGCCACAAAGTCTAAATTGTTATCCGCTTTACGCTTACCGTTGTTTCCATGACCCACCGGGTTATGCTGCTGCCCTTTGGTGCTGTCGCTCTTCTTTCCCTTTCCCGGCTTTTCATCATCAGCTCAGGGTACTTGGTACTATTAGAGTTGGCATACTTAACCAGAGCTGCCATAAGCATCCCCATGTCATTGCAGTGACGTTTGAGCCGTCCCAACTTCAACTTCAGAGGTGCGAACCGGCAATTGCCTTCCAATGTTAAAACTGTTGTATCGTGCAAAATTTCTGAAAACCGGCGCACCCAATGGGTTGTCGATTCTCCTTCCTATTGCACACAAGCAGCTAAGTCCACAATTGACATGGGTTGCTTGCACGTGTCCTTGAAATTCTGGATAAACCGGGCCCTTAACTCGGCCCATGACCGAATGGAGTTAGCTGGTAAGTTTTTCAACCAAGTGCGAGCGGTTCCCTCCAACATCATGGTGAAGTATTTAGCACATGCTGCATCATCCACATCCAGCATCTCCATCGCCATCTCATAGCTTTCGACCCATGACTTAGGGGATAGGTCGGCAGTGTAATTGGGCACTTTACGTGGACCCTTGAAATCCTTCGGCAGCCGTACATTACGTAAAGCCGGGGTGAGACACGACATCCCCAATGAAATGGAGGTAACTCCTGGCTCCACCGAAGTTGTCGGACGAACTGGAGTAAGCTGACGGGCCGCGTACTGCGCCGCTAACTCGGCTTCCCGACGCTCTCTTCCTTGGTCTACCACGTTCTGAGCATCAACACCGCCACCCGCCAGATTATGGCCACGAGGCGGATTACAATTCCGCGCACTGCTCGACATGGCCGGTTCATCAATATGTCTGCTGTAACTCCGTCTTGGGCAGGGGGTGGAATGAATCCTCTCGCGGCTGTATGAATAAGCCTGCTGCTGAGTCAAGGCTGTCTGAAGGAGCTCTCTAGCCCGTCGTGTCTCAACCGCTACTCGGGACTCGCCTTCGATCGGGAGAGCCGCCAATCGTGAAGCGGCAACGACTATGTTATCCAACGGGTTAGAGTAATGACCCAGAGGCGTTGAGACGTGTGGCGATGGTACATTTTTCTGACGACGCGGATCCATCGGGCGCGGCTCAACCGGCACCCCCATTTCGGGTGCCTCCACCCGGTTTACCACTAGCTAGTTACTGGTTCCTTCTCCTGGCGTGTTAAAGAGATTCCTTGCCTCATAAACCGGAGGCAGGTGAGACCGGTACCTTCTCCTCATGACATCATTTGATGCGCTCTGATCCAACATAAGCTGGTAAGCCTATGCCTCCAACTCGGCCCGCTCTGTAGCCATCCTGGTGTCCTCAGCTGCTAGGTCCACTTTGGCCTGAGCTATTTGATCCTTCACTTTCGCAACTTCCGCGTTATGTTCATCCTGATTCGTCGGGTTAAATTCTGTCGCCAGTATCATTGCCAAAGCGTCGAATAAGTCACACAAAACCTGAGCCGGCGGTCGCACAGGGCCTCCTGCCCCAGCTGTTGTCACTGCTATTGACCCGGAGATCATCGCCGCTGCAGTCGAAGAGTGCTGCGCAGGCTGTGTACCGGCCATGAAGATCGCAACCCGGCTCGGCGGATCGAAGGGGTCCGGAATACTGTCGCCATCGGAACAGCCCCCAAACCGGCCATCTTGCAGCTGGTATAATGACTAGGTCTCTCCAGTAGATGACTCGTCATCAGAGTAAACGACGGTTTCACCACCAGATGCCGATCTAACCTTAGATTTCGCTCCGTGGATGACTCCCACGAAGGCATGCTTCATGGCAGGCTGAACCCGGGCGGGTCTCGCACGCTGAGCCATTTCGACGATGTCGGTGCAGATGTCCGGCTCAAGGCCCGGTTCGCCGATCTTGCCAATGAAAACGTGAATGCTGTCGAAGGGGACCCGGTACCCGTACTCAATTGAGCCAGCCTCGGGCCCCAGCCTGTGTCGTCGATGTAGAGCTTGCCGCGACGACTCTTGGTCATCCGGCCCACAGCGTATCCCTTGAGCCCTTTGAAGCTGCCCTCTAAGAACTCGAAACCATCGTGTGATAGCCCCACGGTGGGCGCCAATTGTCGTGGTTTTGTCACGGCAGATGTCCTAATGTAAGGACTTAGTCGTGGAGCCATCGCAACGTAGTTAGCTTAAAGGGGTTAAAGCGGGACAAAGGACGCAAGGAGTTTATACTGGTTCGGCCCCTTGCGGTAAAGGTAAAGGCCTAATCTAGTTGATGTGGAATTGCTAGGGTTTCGATGACCAGGGAGCGAATCCGCTATGCCTGGCTCTCGAGTTGTTGTTTCTTGTCCCTAAACCGCCGCCAGGTCGTCCCTTTATATACACAGGCTGACACCCGGCGGTTCACAGAATCCCGGTCGGCTCATAAACGTGTCCGGCTCGGTTTCTACCCTTTCCTATCTTACAACACAAGTTTACATATCATATGGCGGTTTATGTCTACAGGCCCTAATCCGCCTTTGGGCCCTGGGCCTTCATGTTAGATATCCTCAGTAAAGCGCCATATTCCTTGTCTTCATGGGCTTCAATATGAATAACTCATTATGGGCATAATCCGGTCCCTTCTGGCCGGTTTATACTCAATAGTAATATCCCCAACAGGTTCGGTGACCGCCCTCAAGGGTCCCTTAGTGGAATCACGACATCTTTCATTGTGCGGGGGCGTGAGGAGATTACGGTGGCCCTAGTGGCTTCTTGGGGAGCATTGTGCCTCCACACCGCTCCAAATGGAGATTAGCATCCGCAAGGGTGTGAACTTCAGGATACATCGTCGTCTCTGCGTGCCTCGTTTATTTCTTACCCGAGCCCCTAACTTATGCACTTTACTTTGTGATAGCGATATTGTTTCATGTTATATATCTTGCTATCACCTAGTTGTTTATCTTGCTTAGCATAAGTTGTTGGTGCACATAGGTGATCCTAGTTGTTGTAGGTTTTGTGCTTGGCAAATTAACCGCTAGGTTTATTCTGCATTTGTTCAAGCCTAAACTATAATTATTTTAAAGTGCCTATTCACCCCCCTCTAGGCGACATCCTCGATCTTTCACAGTGGCAAGTAACTCCTCCAATCCCAAACCAGGAAAGTGGGGCGCTGTCGAATGTTGTTGCCTTTTTAGAGAAACATAGTGTAGACATAGATGCTCACGTACATACAAATAGACTCACCCCTATGGACGTACAATGCATAATCTACCCCTATGTGCACCTCCAAGAGACTAGTCTGGTGGGCCTTGAGACTGACAAAGTCACTATTCCCAATGAAAGAATATTCTGCCTTTATGAGACACAAAAGTGCGAAACTTGGTCGACTCTTGTTGCCTGAGCTTCAAGGACACCATGGCCAATACTATCAAAACTAGAGATTAGTAAATCAATCCCAAGGTTCTCATGAAATTCTACAACATATGAAATTTTGAAACATACATGCATGCAGAATATCCTCACGATGGATCTTGCACAAAGGACATAGGTTGATCAGTATGATATATCTATTAGCTAATATACCATTAATTAGAAGGAATATCTCCATGCAACATTCTCCAGAAGAATTTTTTTACTTTCAGCGCTACCTTCGACCATATACCTGCGCACAGTCAGGTTCCAACTCAGTAGAACTCAAACTGTTGGTTCGTGTAGTTTTTACCCATGCTAGTGCTCCCACTCAGTGTAGTACGCTGATTTGACCATGAACAAGCCTGATCTGGTGTAGTTCCAAGAATTAGAATCCTCCATTAGCCCCATAGCCATAGGGATTTTTAGGATTCTGGATTAATCAATTGACAAGAATAAATTCCTAACCATATCCTTGCCCCAATTCCTAGTCTCTAGCTTTGCCACTTTTGTAACCACAATATTGCCTGTAGTAGAGAGCACTTTCCTTGATAGACTATTAGGGATCAAGGGGTCATTCCAAATATTAATTTGGTAATCATCACTCACTATCCACATAATTCCTATTGTAATGACCTCTTCCAATTCAACATTAAGGAGATCACTTGAAGGGTAATATTTTGCATAGAGCACCTTAGTACATATGGATTCTTGCTCACATAATTGTCGCCACACCTGTATAGCAAGGATTGCCAAATTAATACTTCATAGCCGATAAAGTTAGCGATTGCTTGTGACCCATGCAGGGGCATTAAGGTGGTGTGTATGTCTAGGGTTTAGGGTTTGTGCTTGGTTCAGTCAGTTGCATTTACAACCCGCCTGTTCAAAGTTGCGTAGTAGGTATGGAGCACTCAAGTGGATGCTCTAGATGTCCTTGCACCTGAAGGCTGGCTTCTCAGAGAAGTTGATTACCGCTCGCTTCCAATAGTGGGCGGATAAAAGGTCGTTGACCCTTTGGCCTTATTCATCCCAAGGGTCCTGGCCTGGATGACATAACACCATCTTTTAAAAAATAAAACTTTTTAACCTCTTAAACCGATTCCTCCTCTTTCCTTAGGAATACACACATCTTCCACTTTGTGAACCAGTGCATATACTTATTTCCATCCTCGTCTCCTCGCTAGTAACATATCATATATAGCATATGTGATATCTTTTGGTTATCTATCTAGGAAGCTTGAAGAAAGACATATCATACGTTGTGATTGCTTGTGCCACTGCCTTGAGAAGCGTCTCCTTTCCTCCATAAGAGAGCATCTTCTCCTTGTATCCTACCAAACTTTTACACCCTCTATCAATCAAATGCTGGAAACATTCATATCTCTGGACTCCAAATATTCGTTCGAGGCCTAAATATTTAACAATTATTGCTTCAGTCTTAAGGTTAAGAATTGAACATACCTCCACCTTATCAACCGAAGTAAAAGGGCTGGGAAAAAATGCTTGATTTGGAATCACTAACTCCTTGACATGATGTTGCACAATATGCTTGGAGAACATTTATTAAAGTTGTATCATTTTCAGCATCAACCTTCACCAGTATGAGAGATTCATCAAGATATAATATATGTGTGATAGATGGGGTTGCTCGACACATTCGGACCCCGTAAGGTTGCCTGATTCCTTCGTGTGCATCAGAATATTAGCCAATCCCTCAACACAGAGTAAAAGTAGATAGACAGACAAGGGGTTGCATTGGCAAAGACCCCTAGTAGGGGTAAACCTTTCTATTTCAGCCATGTTGAAGCGAGCTTGGTAATTAATAGAGCATACACAAGACATGATCATATTATCCACATGGGAGAAGTGCCACGCCAATTCAACATCTTCTTAAGAAAATCCATTCCACCGTATAGTACGCCTTGAGCATGCCAAGCTTGATGACACGCATGCCATAGTTTCCATTCCTCATTTACTTGATTGTATGGTAAGATTGATACACCACTAGTTTGTTATCCGTTATCAGCCAACCGGGAGAAAGCACTTTGATTGGATGACACTATCTCTAGTAATATAAGATTAAGCCTCCATGCCAAAACCTTAGAAATAACCTTATAGAGAACGTTACAAGGACCGATAGGACTATATTGTGTTCCCTCCTTGAGGTAGTTGACTTTGATAATTAAAACGGTGATCATGTTGTTCCAATCTTCTGGAACTAGCCCAGTTTTAAGACTTTGATGACTTCATTGGTAAGCTCGCCACCCAACAATGGAAATACCTTTTGAAGAAAACAAAATGAAAATCATCGTCTAGACCAAGAGCCTTGAGGTTGCCAATATCAAACAGAGATTTTTTTTAACTTCACCATGAGTTTAAGGAGAACGTAGAGCTTCATTGATATCGCAGTTACACATGGCTTCAACTTGTTAATAACCTCCCCGGATGGATCCATAAGTTCACTAGAGAACAAGTGCTGGAAGTAGAAGTTAATATGGAACACCAACTCCTCTTATCCTTCGATCAAGTTTTCATTATCATCTTTTAACTTAACCATATTGAAATTTTTGTGCACAAAGGCAAAGCTATGAAAACATGGTGTATTTTGATCACCCTGTTTCCTCCACTTTGCATGACTATATTGTATCCATTTCATCTCTTCTTTCTCTTGAAGTTTCTCAATTTGCAATGGATTTTCGGTTATTTCATAGTTGCCTCGTCCTACAACGGACCAGTCATCAACAAATCTCCTTCATCCCTGAGAGCCCATAGATGACGTTGAGTTTCTTTTAGTACGTGCATGTCCCATGCATGGAGGGCCTTATGGGCCGCCTTCACACGCTGGCCGAGGCCCCCTGGGCCAGGACTAATTATGTCCTGCCAAGAAGCCTCGACCACCTCATCAACCGTCTCTTCAAGCATCCACTTTACTTAAGTTAGTTCTTTCTATTTGGTGTAATAGCATTTACATCAGAGATATAATCACAATTAACATTGATTGTCTGGTGATCAGACTTCGTGAAGTCCTCATGCATAACACCAACCATAGGAAATAAATTACTCCACCTTGGGTCATAAACTGTGCGGTCCTATCTCTCTTGTCTACGACCCCTTCTCAATGTAAATATGTCTCCGACAAGTCCCATATCTAAGAGGTTGCATTCTATGAGGGCATCACGAAAGACTTGCATACATATTTGTGGTCTGAAAGCATGCCTTCCTCTTGTTGCCCATAAGAATCTCATTAAAATCTCCAAGAACAATGCATGGTAATCAATGATAACATTTAGGGGGCGAAGATAGTACAAAATCAGGTAATTCATGTCACCACTTGCCTCGCCATATATTCCCGTAATGTGTCATCTTGCACGACATAGCTTCATCAATACGGATGTCCATGTAGTTTGGGTGAATTTCCTTAGATGACACCTTCAGATACTTTTGCCAGAGAAGCATGAGCCCACCACCCTAATATCGCTCTCCGACATGATCATCTCATCGTAACAAAGATTCCTATTTATTTTTTTCCGCCCTAGCAGTACTTAGATGTGCTTTGGATAAAAAAGGAACATCCGATTCCATACGCCCTTGGAGCCCCAGGAGCGATCAAACTGTTGAGGATTTACCCAATCCTCGATAATTCCAACTTTCTATTTTCACTGTTATCAGGAAGACTCCATGCCAGAGCCCCCCGATCCTGAGTTTTTGGTGCAATGTCAAACCCTCCTTGTACTTCCTCTATCTTTTCTTCTCTTGCAAAGATGACAACAATGTCGTTGAGTCCTCATGATCCTTTTGCGAGCTTTTGACAATCTTGGCCACATTGGAGCCCCACGATGAAGTCTAAGTGGGAGGGAGGTCCCGACCCGATCCCAACTGAAGCCTCTTGCGTGATTTTGGGTGAAGAACCATCAAAATTTTACTGTTCTTTTTTGGAGGACTTGTGCCCATATCATTGTAATCATATCATTAGAAAAAAATTTAGTGTTTGCATCTCTGCCACCATCAATAGTTTATTTTAGACAAGTTTTTCAGAATAGTATTTTTTAGGCAAAGTTTTTCAGAATAGTTAAAAATATAGTATCAGCCATTGCGCCTCAGCAGCCTTGCATTAATACGCCCATAGGCCACAGCCCATCTATCTGTCTGGCCCAACCAATTTGGCTCAAACTGCGACCGCGTGCTCCTCCACGGCTCTATCTCTAACATCGATCGCCCAGCCAGCTTTGATGTCATCGATCGTCGGCGCCGGCGCCGGCACGGTCACGTCGGACGATTGCACCGCAGAAAGGCTGTTAGACCTTCGCCCTCGTCCCCATCTCAGGCATCCAGCCATGCAGATGCAGGATCCGCCGCCGCCAGGGGAAACCCAAGACCGTACGCCTCCTGCTCCCCTCCGCATCTTAGCATCAGTTTTCCAACCCTGTTTAGATCTTAGCCTCAGTGTAGGAGCATGTAGCAAGCTGATTAACTCATATATATAGGTCCAATTCTGCAGCAACGTTTCCGCTATTTTTTATACTATGAGTTGTTTGCTTGTGCTTGTATCCCTTTGTTTTCTGTACTCTTATCATCACTCTGATGTACCCAGGTGTCTGCAAACAAGAGGGACAACCCTGCCAACAAGATGAAAGTTATCAAGATGGCGGAGTTATACCAGACCTTCCAGAGGTATAAACTGGATCCTAGTCTTGCCCCACCATAATAAACCTTATAATTTCGCCTCACAAGCGATAAACAATGATTTTCTCTTTCTATAAATCTAAAAAATTATAGCTATAATTTCGAACCACCAGAATATGTCATGTGTGTTATTTTGTAGATCTATTAGAAGTGTCATGATTTCTCTGGTATCTGAATCTCCAACATATGCAATATATAAGCAGCTATACCGCTACATTTTCTGCCCTAGCCATACCTTGTGATGCAATGGAAACATTTGACAGCTTGCTTGGTATACACAGAAACCAAAGGAACTCTATCTTCTTCCTCTGATTTTTCTCCAAGAATACACTACAAATGAGAGAATACACTTGGCACTTTTCTTTGCAAGACATTGTTAATTGGACTTGTTCCCATGTTACTATGTTAGGCAAATTATATTATATAGAGTGCAATGTTTTGAAGAAAACCGCTACAAAAGGGCTCGGAAAGTGATTAATTAGACAAGGTTCCTTGATGGAATTCATCACAGAATTGAAGTTCACCATGGCATCTCGCTTGTCGAGATGGTCAATATGGACATATGGTTTGCCTAAGCCCTATGTAAAGCATATTTCATTCCTATTGCATTTTTAAAACACAAGAAAATATTCCCCAAAATGATTAATTAGATATTCTACCATGATGAGTCCTTTGAATGATGACTTCAAATTCACCGTCATGTCTGGCTGGCTGAACCAGTAGAAATGGATATGTGGTTTACCTACTTTGTACTATGGATAAAAGTAAATGTACACCCATGGCATGTCCATTCCCGAATGGCTCCTTGTTTTGCTAAGTGACGTGGCAGCCTGGTCGGGTCGAATATGGATACCTATTTGTCATATGTACTACTATGTGAATCCTAAATCAGAACCGTTATAATTTGGACCAAATTATTTGGCCTACGTGGATGAATGTTTTTTGCAAGACTTCTCCTATGAAATCATTGATTGGACTTGTTCCCATGTTACCATGTTAGGCAAATCATATTCTATATAGTGCAATGTTTCGAAGAAAAGCGCTAGAAAAGGGCTCTGAAAATTATTTAGACAATATTCCTTGACGGTATTCAGCACATGGTTGAAGTTCACAATGGCGTCTGGCTTGTCGAGATGATCGATATGGACATATAGGATTTGGCTAAGCCCTTTGTTAAGCAAATTTTATTTTTATTGCATTTTTTAAATGGAAGAAAAGACTGCCCAAATTGCTTAATTAGATATTCTACCATGATGACTTCATTGAATGATGACTTCAAATTCACCACCATGTCTGGCTTGTGGAGCCGATAGAAATGGACATGCGGTTTTCCTAATTTGTACTATGGATAAAAGTAAATGTGCACGTATGGCATGTTTGATCCCGAATGACTCCTTGTTCTCCTAACTATCGTGGCAGCCTGGTCGTTTCTAATATGGATACCTTTTTGTCATTTGTACTGCTATGTTATTCTTAAATCTGAACCGTTATAAATTGGACCAAATAATTTGGCCTATGTGGATGAATGCAATGACTTGTTTGCATCTTGTTTTAATAATATAATATAGATTTGTAATATAGCAAGTTTTTGCAATCAGTTTATAAATTTCTTCCATAACCCCAATAATTGATCTCCCGTTCTTTTGTATACAGGATGTCCATCGACATATTCATGCCCTATTACCACTGCGGGATGCTGCCCGTGCGGCTTGTGCATCACACTTATTTCTGAGATCATGGAGATGCCATCCCAACCTTATCTTAAGTCACAAAGCACTAGGTTTAGATGGAGATCTCATCAGCAAAGTTGACAATATTCTTAAAAATCACTCAGGCATTGGCATGAAGAAATTAAGGCTTGAACTTTATGGTAACAAGGTCGATTCCTTTTATGTTGATAGGTGGATTCATATTGCTGTTACAGCAGGAGTTGAAGAACTCGCCATTATTATGCCGCATATTCCTGGGAAAGAAGAATACAATTTCCCATGATCAGCTTTATTTAATGGGGGTGCAAACTCAATTCGGTATCTTTACATTGCCATGTGTGCCTTTCGTCCCACGGCTGGGCTTGGTTGCTGGACAAAATTGACAAGGTTATTACTAAGTAATGTATGGATTGCTGATGATGAGCTAGAGGGCCTTCTTTCCAATTGTACTGCAATTCAACATTTGGAACTCAAGAATTGCAGTGAGATAGTTTTCATGAAGATACCTTTGCTGGAGTGCCTTACGTTCCTGAGAGTGTCTCTATGCATAAATCTGCAATTTATAGAGAGTGATACTCCAAACCTCTCCACCTTTTGTCTGTTTGGTGGCTTAGTATCGATTCTATTTGGAAGTGATGTAAAGAATATAGAAGTGTCGTGCTTAAAATTCGGCCCGCCCAACATTGTCCGGTTTGCTCGGACCGAGCTTCTGTCCTGTGCGCCAGATGTTGAAAGACTTGTCATAACCTCGCCTAATGAGGTATATTCTGAAAGTTTACATGAGTATAGACTAGTTGTTTGCATATATCAGTTTCCATGCCTTGTCATATACCAGCTTATGATTACCTTTCTCTGGTTTCTTTTATTGAAGCTTCTCCTTGCCTGGAGACTTTCATCTTTGAGGTAAGTTATCTCATCTTTTTATTTGTTTTTCGAAAAGGGTAGTACCCCGGCCTCTGCATCACAGGATGCACACAACCAAGTTATCTCATCTTGCAAGCAGAGTGTGTATTGTGGAACTGCTGATGCGAGCATCTTTGCCTTTCAATGTAGGTACAGCAGCCTGACATGAAGCATGATTCTGTTATCGGGGATTCCTCGCCTCTGAGACGGCTACCACAATACAGGCACAACAACCTAAAGAGTGTGAAGATCGTCGGCTTCTGCTCGGCGAAGAGCTTGGTCGAGTTGGCATGCCACATTATTGAGAACGCGACATCGCTCGAGCGCCTCACTTTGGACACCTCCCATGGCTGTCGGAGTCCTGGTGGGCATAGCGTCGATAAACCTGACAGATGGCACTATATAGTGAGTGGTAGCCTCACGGCGGCCCCACCTGACAGGTGCCTCCCTATGTGGGGTCGTGGCATCGAGGAGTCTCGCAGGGCGCGTTTCGCAATCAGAAAACACATTGAGTGGAAAGTTCCCTTCGGAGTCGTGTTTGAAATCGTCGAGCCCTGCAGTCGGTGCTTGATGCCGAACTTTTAGATGCCCAAGTAGCATCATGCCAAACGGAGTTGTTTATGATGCTTTTATTTCCAAACTATCACGTCTGCAAACGATGGTTGTGTGAGATTTCATAGGCCGTACTCTATTTCGTAAACTATGAGAGGTGCCTCGTGTTTAATTATGTAAAACTGTTGTACTAGTAGTGATTCCTGCAGACATATGAAGTCAGGGAAATGACTTTGCTGCGTTTTTCGTTGCTGTTTTCAGAGATATCAGAGGCTAGGGTGCTCTACTCATGGATGTTTTCCAGATTGTTATGTGTACTTATGTACTTTAAGAATGCGGCAAACTCTTTAGCTGGTTATGAATCTCATTGATTTTGTGCATGTCAGTCTGATCAATATAGAAGGTGCATTATGTGGAAGTTGGAGCTTCCTACTGGTTTGTGGATTGTGAACAATCGTGACAGCATGAACCCCGCCTTCTCACTGTTGCCTCGCCGTCTGCTCCAAATAAGCTCCAGCATCTCCTTCTCTTCATCTTCTGCTTCTTGGTTGAACATAAAAAATTCCAAGGATTAGAATCCTCTCTGAGGGCGGGAGCTCGTCGCAGTGTCACGTAAGTCATGATTTTTTGTTGTTGCAAAAGCTCCCCTCAAACATTGTACTACTCGGCATGTTCAACGAATGTGCGTTTCGAAACTTACATCCCTTTTCCGTCATCTTTATGAATATAGACGCGCTAAATGAGTGGTGAAATTGTCGGGGGTTCGGTGTGACATATGCCAATGGATGACTTATCATGGTGGGAGCGAGTAGAACGTCGCTGGTGCCTGGAAGCGGGATGAGGCGTAGACACGAACGCCGGCGCACTTTACCCAGGTTCGGGGCTCTCCTAGGAGATAACACCCCTAGTCCTGCTCTGCGGGGTCTCCGCATGATCACCAAAGCAGTAGTGAGTACAAGGGTGCTCCTCGAGCTGTATGCTAGAGGTAGGAAAAGGCAAGGCTAGCTCTCTCATTTCTCTATGGGTTGGTCTAATTCTAACAGGTTGCGAACCCCTTGCATGGGTGCCCTAGGGGGTTTATATGGGCCTACCCCAAGGGTACAATGGTAATCCGGCCGGGTGTAGGACCCGGCTGTCAGTCTCTCTGGTGGTCGGCTTCTCCGCCGGCTGCTGGGGCCCGCCGCCTGGGGGGCCCTGCCGACTGGTCTGGTACGGAGCCGACAGGCCGCCTTCGCCGCTCGCGGGTCTTGTCGGCTGCCGATCACGGTAGCCGTGATGTTGATGACGCGGGCTTGGTCAAGGGAGCGTGGCTACAGCCCCGCCGCCTGGCGGGCAATTACTGTAGCCACTCTGTGTCTTGTCTAGTTAATGGCGCGTGGACCCCGAGGAAGGGGCGGGCCAACTGCTGGGGGCCGAATCCCTCGGATCCGACTGGTGGGGCTCTAGCCGTCTTCCGGGCTCTCACTGATTGGTGGGGCCCATCGTCCTTGGGCCGTACCGACAGGCCGTCGTGGGAGCAGGGTTCCGTCTGCTCGGGGTGACGTTAGGAGTGGAGTGGCAACAGTGTCGCGCTGGGCAGAGATTTCCGCGCGTACGGTGCACTGTGGCCACGCCCATCCCTGAATCCGGGAGGGAGGGCTACACTGTAGCCACTCCCTGTCTTATCTTCTTGATGAGGGCGCGGGCTTTGCGGGTGCCTCGGGTCGACTGCTAGGGGCCGGCTTCTCTGGAAGCAGCCTACTAGGAGTCGGCTTGTCTTGATGCCGGCTTCAGGAACTCGGCCGACTATGGGCAGCCGGCTATTCCTCCAGCCGGCCTCCAGAAGGCGGCTCTTCATCTTGATGCCTTGAGGGGCGCGGCCAGCCCCGATGTCTTGAAAGGTTCTGGGTCTTGGGTTAGCCTACCCGTGGCCCATTACTCCGACAGTAGTCCTCGAAACTGGTGAGGCGCCGCGGCCGAGCAGCTGAGGAGCCTCAGCAGTTTCTTTCTCCGAGTGCTTGAGGTGGAGCTTCGTCCGACTTCTGCCGAGCCGACAGGCGGGAGTCGGCTTCGCCCAGCCTGACTCATCCAAACTTCGAACGCGACGGCGGGAACCAAGTGGCGTGCTAGCTAAGCCTCCAGGCCGCCGCCTATCGTGGGCATGTCACGTGGCGCCGAGCGGCCGGGCCAGTCTGCCAACTCACGCTCATGA
Organism: Aegilops umbellulata; assembly: GCA_032464435.1. Lineage (NCBI taxonomy): Eukaryota > Viridiplantae > Streptophyta > Magnoliopsida > Poales > Poaceae > Aegilops > Aegilops umbellulata. Next base: position 438,454,890 of record CP136058.1, on the reverse strand, counting down.
TGGGACACGCCTGCTGGCGGGGCCCGCCACTACCGCGCCTCGGCACGCAAGCGGATCCGCTGCGGCCGAGGTGGGCGGTTGAGTTTTCCCGCAGAGTTACTGCGTGCAGTAACTCGCGCGATAAACGTGGGGGCGTGGGGTCGTGGGCGCAGTAAATCCCACGATCGCCCCCTCGGCTTCGCAGCCTGTAGGCCTATAAGTAGGGGTAGGAGGGGGAGCGGCGGGGCACGTGCGCCCCTCCACCCCTTTCTTTCCTCCCTCTTCTTTCTCTCGCAGTAGCACCTCCAAGCCCTGCCGAGCGCTGCGGTGGTTTCTCTCCATGAGCTCATCATCCAACCCCACGCCCCCCATGGCGTGCTCTGGCGCATGGGGCGGCTCCGAAGTTCACGACGACCACATCGACTTTCTCCGCCAGACGCGGCGGCTGCCCGGCAAGGACTACGTGAAGGTCCGCCTCGCGCCAGTGCAGGAGATCACGCCGGCACTAGAGGAAGGCGAGCGGGTTGTCTTCCGCTCGCACTGCCTGCGCGGCCTTGGCCTTCCGGCGAGCAGCTTCTTCTGGTCCTTCCTCGAGTTCTACGATCTTCAGCCGCACCACCTCACCCCGAACAGGGTGGTGCTGTTGTCCGCCTTCGTCACCTTGTGCGAAGGCTTCCTCGGCGTCCTCCCCACCATCAAGCTCTGGGGGGAGTTCTTCTACTCCAAGCTCAGCACCCTTGTCGCGGGCGTGCCGACTCAATGCGGCGCGTTCATTGCGGTGCGGAGGCCAGCGGCTGAAAATCCGTTTCCTCCCATCACACTGATCAAGTCGGTGAAGATGTGGCAGCGGTCATACTTCTACGTGAAGAGCGTCTTCTCGGAGGGCAACTGGGTCAAGATGCTGGCTTACGAAGCTGGCCCGCCGGTTGGGAGGCGGCCCAACTGGTCGTACCTGTCCAAGACTCTAACGCCTTCTGGAGCCGCCGCCGTCGCGCGGCTCCGAGTGTTGACACAGTCGGAGGGCCTGACCGGGCCCATCTTGTTGTCTGCCTTCGTGGCACGCCGAGTACTCCCGCTCCAGGGCCGCCCTCACATGACCTGTCAGATGAGCGGGCATCGGGACCCAAGCCGGCTGTGCACCAAGGAGATGCCTCACGCCGAGGTAGCTCACATGGTGAACTATCTTGCGAACTGCGAGCTCACGGAGGAGTGGCAGTTTGGCAAGGTGTCGTACTCACGCGCTGACCCCCCGCCTATGGTAAGTTATCTTTTCTTTTTCTCTATCCTTTGCTGCCGAGTTCGGCTTATCCAACCTAACCAATCGGCCTTTGAACAGAACCCCCTCCTCCAGCCGGCAGCCGGCGCCGCGGAGCCGGAGCGCCGATTCCTCCCCGACCGAGCGGAGAGCAACGTTGATGACCCCGACTTGGGGGCGGCGGCCTTGGAGGACGACGCCGAGGGAGGAGGCAGCGAAGCAGGTGGCTCGAGGCTCGGAGCTAGCCTCGAGGACTGGCCCGATGATGATGCGGGGGAAGTCGCCCCGCGCCACCAGCCAGGGCCCGGCCAGCCGGGCGCGAGCTCGTATGCTGCGCCGGACGCCCAAGGCGGCGCGAAGAAATGCAGGGCCGCGACGAGCATGTTCGTCAGCCGGCCGAAGAAGCCCAAGGGCTCGGCAGCCGGCCGAAGAAGCCCAAGGTCTCCGTCGCAGCGACCAAGCGGGATGAAGCGGCCGCGAAGGCCATCCGCTTCCGCAAGGTGGTAAAGGAGCCGCCGCTGGTTTCTGCGTAAGTACTGCCTTCCTCACGCGCCTTCATTTTTTCCTTGTTGGTTCTGTCTGAGTTTGTTTACTTTGTTTCCCTTGGTCTAGGGCTCCGCTCTCTCTTGAGAAGGTGGTCGCCGCATCCATCGTGGGGTCGGCAGAGACTTCCACCACCACTCGGCTGATCGATCCGACCGCCGACCTCCGAGAGGCGAGGGAGCGGAACGCGCAGGAAGCGCGCGAGGAGCAGGAAGCCGCCCGCCTGAAGAAGGCAGAAGCAGAGAAGGTGGAGACCGCCGCCCTGAAGAAACTGGCGGAAGCCGAAGCAGCCGACGCGGTGAAGAAGCAGGCCGAGGAGGCCGCGCGCCGCCATTCGGCGGTTTTCATCACTCCCCTGAACTCTGCGCCGCCACCACAGGAGTTCATGGCGCAGACTGGGGAAACCGGTGATGAGCACCCGGTCATGGAGAGGGACAACGGTGATGTCGCCATGCCGGACGTGATCGTGCCACCACCGCCGCCGTCTGGGAACGCGCAAGGCGAGCAGCCGGCGGACCCGCCGGTGCCGCCAGCTGGAAACGAGGTGGTGATGGTCCCGACTCCTGAGATCGGCACACCGACGCGCCGCCGACTTGCAAAGGCGGCTTCGGCGCCACGCCCGCTGGAGACCGGCGCCGCGAGCTCCTCGATCCCGGACACCGAGGCGACCAGCGCCGCGCCCGCTGGGTGGGCGCGGGGAGGCGGGACGGGCCCTTTGAACAAGGCGATCATGGATGTTCAAGCCAGGCTCCGCGCCGAGGCCGACGCCATCAAGCACTCCAACAAGATGTTCCTGGCATCGCGAGAGGCCATCCGGGTACGCTTCTTGCTTCTTTGTTTTTAACTCTTGTGTTGCTTCATAGGGGCGCGTCAGGGCACCCACTTGGTGTAGTCCCCGAGTTCCGAGCCGGCTGCTGAGCAGGCGGCTCGGAACTCTAATTAGCAGGCTCTGAGCGCTGATTCCTTGCTGCAGGATTATCATAACCTCTGTGCGGCCGCCTTCAACTCCAAAGTACAGGAGTTGGATTAACGTGTTGCTGACTTGTCGGAGAGCCGAAGTAAGTCCTCTTCTTTCTCTGCGGGGGCGCGCTCGTGCACCCGCGGCCTGTAGTCCCCGAGATTCGAGCCGACTGCTGAGCAGTCGGGCCGGATCTTCCTGGCGACCGATCTTCTTTGAGTTGATATTGATAACTTCTTTCTCCGCGAGGGCGCGCTGGCGCACCTGCGGGCTGTAGACCCCGAGACTCGGGCCGACTGTTGAGCAGTCGGGCCGGATCTCCCCGGCCACTATGCTTCTTCTTTGTTGATTGCTGAGGCTCTTCCCTTCTTATTTTATTCTACAGAGGCCAATGCCACCTTGCAGCAGCAGCTCGGCGAAGCCAACACCGCGATGCGCTCTAAGGAGGAGGAGTGCGGCAAGCTGGCTGAAGAGCGTGACTGGCTGGTCGCGCAACTGGCGGAGCAGGCGGAGATTCACAAGAAGGCCCAGAAGGAGGTAGCGGACAAGGAGACCAACCTCCTTGCTGATTTTGCGACCGAACGCTCCGCCTGGACCGACAAGGAGGCGATACTGACTTCCGACTTACACGAGATTGAGGACATCATTGATGGTGAGCTTCCCTCTTTTTCCTTCTTTGAGCTGTCGGCTGCTGGTTGAGCCGGCCTCTCATCTCTAACTTTGGCTCTTTGCTTTCTGTCTTGGCAGACTTCTTTCCTGGCCTCTCGACGCCGCCAATAAGGCCATTGAAGCTGATCGCGAAGGACGGAGAGCGGAAGGCGCACAGATTGCTGCTGACGCCCCCCGAACCCTTAGCGAGCAGATCCTGAGTATCGAGGCCCGTCTTCGGCCGGCTCATCGGATGATGCACCGTCTTCAGCGAGTCGGTGCCCAGACGATCGCCTCCCTGTGGCCAGACATGCTAGTGCCGCGCACTCCCGGTTGGACTGCCGACTGGCTGGAGGTGGCGGTCGGCTGTCTTGAGGCCTGGAAAGGCTCCTTGGCCTGGGCCGGAGCGCACCAAGCCTTGGAATTGTGACACCCCAAAATTTTTGACCTTGCTTTATTAATTAAAATTTTGCCAGGAATTAAAACTTTAATTTTCCGAGCTCCCTTTTTATTTTTGAACCATTATCCCCTTGGTCATTATGGAGTTTTTCCCCAAAAAGAGAACTTTTCAAATATGTTTTTGGACTTGTTTAAACCTCTCAAGAAAAAATTTTCTTTTATTAGTAGAACAAATTTACATAATTAATTTGCTTGCTCTTTATTTTCTTGAAAATGGTTTTTTACATGTTAAATGGCCATATTTGAACTACAACCTCTTTAAGAATTTATTCAAAAATCCCACCAAAATTTGGAGATGTCATGTGATGTTTTTAAATCACCTTTGTACAAAAATAACTTTCATTCATAAAATATTTTGAGCTCTACACCCAATTTTCTTCTCTGGCCCAGTGGGCAATTTTGCACTACAACCCATTTAAATGCTTCTCTCTAGCCTCCACCAAAATTATGGGATGTTAGTAGCAGCATATGATTCAACTTTATGCAAAAACCCAGTGAGGTCCTTTGAAAAATTTGAGTGAATCAACCTCATCTTCATTCTGGCCCAACTTGCTGGTTTGTACAACAACCACATTTTTAGTTGCTCCTTTACCCATGATTCCTTTTTATACTTGTAGCCAACCCTACCAAACCCCTAAGTCCAGGAGCATGCACTCTTTGGAACACTTTTGGTCCATGTTGTGATGCCATTTACCTTCTGTCCAGAACTGGAGTTTTGCAAAAATTGCACTAACAAGTTTCTCCTTTAAACAAACTAACTTCACCACCCTCTCATACATCCATAGAGACCCCACTCTGGAAGTTTTGGCCACCCCAAGAGATGCCTAGGTGCATGTGGCATTCTGTCGAGCACCCTCTAGGCACGACCAGTTTTGACATGAGTTTTAGCTTGCACTGTGATCTTGCTTCCCTTGCCTAGCTACCTTGTCCAATAGACTCCTCACTACTCATAACCTAGGTCTGCTAATTCCCAGCCTCACCCGAGACCTCTAGCACGCCCTAGCATTTCGCCGAGCAGCTGGTGGGCGTGCACTGGGCGCGCCCAGAGCACGCCAACTGCAGCCGCGCACCCGAGCCTCCGCGTCGCGCGCCCCTGGTTTGGCCCGCACTGCAGAACCTCGCCATGCACTCCCCTCCTCGCCGTGTCACGCCAAAAGGCCCCGACCGCTCCCTGGCTCCCTACAGCGCTGCCGTCAGATGCCGTTTGGCGGCACGCCCGCGGCCGCAACCGCCGCCCGACCACTCCTGCGCTAGCCAGCGCCGCCCAAGCCCCCAGCGCTCGCCACTTGCCCCCTGGAGCAGCGCGAGCTCATCCGCAGCCATGTCCACTAGCGCTCATCGCCGCCACGTCGCCCTGCAGCACAGAGAGGCGGTTCGCCGCCGTTCTTATCCCCGGCCGCCGCAAACCGACGTGGATATACTATAAAGGAGGTCCCCGAACTCCCCCGAGCACGCAGGCAACCCTCAGGCCACCCTAGTGGCGCTCCCCTAGCTCGCATTCGACTCAGGGAGGCTTTCTTCCCCGTCTCCGGCAACTCCAGCCGCCGCCACTGCCCGGCCGTTCCGGTGCCACCAAGGCCTCCCCCGCTCCGTTCTATTCACCAGGAACCCCCTCACCCTCTCGCGAGTCCGTCCCCCTACTCAATCTTGATCGGGACTCGCCGCGGGCAAAATATCACTTTTCCGACGACCACCGTCCGCCGCGGAGCTCGCCGTCGGCAGCTCCGTCTACCCCAGAGAACAAAACAACCACCGGAGTAACCGCCTCGACCCCCTGAGCCCGTGGATGACCTCCGTTTATCAGCGGTGCCGCCGTTCGCCGGCGATGATCGCCGGAGCCCCGTACCGCTCAGGCAGAGGAGGGAGACGACGCGGGTGACTGGTCAAACCTGACCAGTGGGCCAGGCGGGCCCACCGTCAAAGACCCAGCGCCGGTCCACGTGGGTTAAGTGCAGGCGTAAAACCTCAAGTACGCCTCCTCTGACCGAAAGCGTATTCTCGTTGAAAACGTTTTCTTTTTCTGTTTTTATTCAAATCAGTTTTTGACCAGAACTTTTACTGACTATATCTTTTTAAATATAACTCCAAATGAATTAATTATTTTTCCTACATCTCTCAAATATTGTCTAGTTTATTTTAAGATTTATTTGAAAAAATTTCCAAACAACTTTTTGTGCTGTTTTTGAAATATGTGTTATTTGCATATTTTTGAAAATAGGATTTTTGGAGAGAGGAAGAACGCTTTCAAAAGATTTGGAGTGTACCCTGCCTTTCTACGTCATGAAGGCAAGCATTCTGAACCCCGGAATAATATTTTTGGTGTGTTAGTTGACACGTTTATGACACCACCTTAATTGGGTGTGTTGTTATTTCGTGTGATATGATCATTTGCATGGATGCATTATTGTGATTTCCTTGCTGTTGGAAATGAGCATACCCGTGTGATGGCAATCATCCTCATGTGCCTTACATGCATGCCGGTAGGGAATCTAGGAAAGCCTCTGCCTTGGGTAGGTGTGAGCTTGTCGCCGGTCTCCGTCGGGACGGTTACATCCGGTATGGCATGGTAAAGTATAATGGGTGGTGATTTGTTGGTTGAAGTATTTTTGTTGTGCTAACCATGCAGGGAACATTGATAAGCCTCCTGAGTCGGCCATAGATCGAGTCTTGTTCCGGTAACCCCCATACTTGTTTCGTACTGCCACTGGTCCCTACCGTATGTGGGGTATGGTTCAGTAAGTTGTTATCCCTTGTCTTGGCACACACCGTATAGAGAGGCCATGGTGGAAGATACCGGCTGCATCCGGTAGGCAGGCCACCTGGTCCGGGGGCATGGGTGTATCCGGTTGGGACCGAGAGGGGGATACCCCTTAGAGCGCGCAATAGAAATTTGATCCCATGCTACGCGACGTTGTAGCCTTCCCACTTAGAGTTTGCTTGACAGGTGTCGTGGGTGATTCCAGACACCGGTGAGTTAAGCTGGTGTGTGCAAGTCAGGTGTGTTTTCAATTAAAAGACCATAGACGGAATTAGTCCCGATGGACTAAAGGAATCCGTTACTCGTGGGTAAAGAGTACACCCTCTGCAGAGATTAAACCTATTCGTATAGCCGTGTCCATGGTTAAGGATTACAGTCTGGGATGGGTCAAGTGTCGGTCTTAGTGTCGGTCTTCGGAGGAGAAACCACTAAAACTCGAATATTGATTATGACTTGTGATATATGATGGTTATGATTATTATTATCCTTATGGACTAACCGTTTTGCATGATTTGAAATAAAGAATACCCCTGGGACGGTACCACCTCCTGGATATTCACTATGATAATTTCATTTTTATATAAGCCCTTTATGTGGTGTCGCTAAGACGCCCGACTGTGGCGTTTCTTTTAAAGCCCTTTATGTGGTGTCGCTAAGACGCCCGACTGTGGCATTTCTTTTAAAGCCCTTTATGTGGTGTCGCTAAGACGCCCGACTGTGGCATTTCTTTTAAATCCCTTTATGTGGTGTCGCTAAGACGCCCGACTGTGGCATTTCTTTTAAAGCCCTTTATGTGGTGTCGCTAAGACGCCCGACTGTGGCATTTCTTTTAAAGCCCTTTATGTGGTGTCGCTAAGACGCCCGACTGTGGCATTTCTTTTAAATCCCTTTATGTGGTGTCGCTAAGACGCCCGACTGTGGCATTTCTTTTAAAGCCCTTTATGTGGTGTCGCTAAGACGCCCGACTGTGGCATTTCTTTTAAAGCCCTTTATGTGGTGTCGCTAAGACGCCCGACTGTGGCATTTCTTTTAAAGCCCTTTATGTGGTGTCGCTAAGACGCCCGACTGTGGCATTTCTTTTAAAGCCCTTTATGTGGTGTCGCTAAGACGCCCGACTGTGGCATTTCTTTTAAAGCCCTTTGTGTGGTGTCGCTAAGATGCCCGACTATGGCATTTCTTTTAAAGCCCTTTATGTGGTGTCGCTAAGACGCCCGACTGTGGCATTTCTTTTAAATCCCTTTATGTGGTGTCGCTAAGACGCCCGACTGTGGCATTTCTTTTAAAGCCCTTTATGTGGTGTCGCTAAGACGCCCGACTGTGGCATTTCTTTTAAAGCCCTTTATGTGGTGTCGCTAAGACGCCCGACTGTGGCATTTCTTTTAAAGCCCTTTATGTGGTGTCGCTAAGACGCCCGACTGTGGCATTTCTTTTAAAGCCCTTTGTGTGGTGTCGCTAAGACGCCTGACTGTGGCATTTCTTTTAAAGCCCTTTATGTGGTGTCGCTAAGACGCCCGACTATGGCATTTCTTTTAAAGCCCTTTGTGTGGTGTCGCTAAGACGCCCGACTGTGGCATTTCTTTTAAAGCCCTTTATGTGGTGTCGCTAAGACGCCCGACTGTGGCATTTCTTTTAAAGCCCTTTATGTGGTGTCGCTAAGACGCCCGACTGTGGCATTTCTTTTAAAGCCCTTTATGTGGTGTCGCTGAGACGCCCGATTGTGGCATACTCATTTTCACTATCCTTTCGAGACGTCGCTTTAAGACATCCGATCGGCACACCTTATTTTTATTTTGTCATTGCATAAATTTCCGGTTGCATATGAATAACCTGCTTGCATGCATCAAGATATTTGTTTTCATGACTAACTAAGTGAGCATAGAATCTTGCAAAGCATGATTATCAGTGGCTATATTATACCTGTGTTCTTAATGTTTGCGAGTACATTCAAAGTACTCACTGGCTTGTCCCTGGCTATTGTCTTGGCCAGATTGCTTGCTTGGAGAGGAGCGTTGGGACGACAGCCTCGGAACCTAAGCAACGGTGATAGCAGCCTCGCGAAGATAGGAGTTAACCTGGTCAGCTGTTCCCGTGGGAAATGGAGTCCCATAGACCGTGGTGATCCACAAACCGCTTCCGCCCTCAACCACTAGAAACCATTTGATGTACTCATAGGCCACAATGGTCTTATACTACTTATTTTGTACTCTTGCTTGGAATTTCTGTATCAAGTTGAGGCCTCATCAGCTAACAGTAATCCTGGGGCTGATGAGCTCGACGGCCATTTTCTGGAAATTAATGTCCGGAAAACCGGTCGCGACAGGAATTTGTCAAGGCATGGTACCCTGGTCTAAGTTTAGACCAACTAGCCACGTTTCGGCTGGAGGCTCAGGCGGAGTTGGCGGTCGTGGAAGATGACCTCGTCAAGCATGCGGCGGCAATCGCCGAGTACACCAATACCAGCGTCTTTGTCCCGGAGCGGGTCGAGAACGGTGCCGAGGTGCCACCCGACTGGTTCGGGCTGAACCCGGAGGATGGCGAGGACTCGGCCGAGGTGATCGACTCCATCGGCGAGGAAGGAGACGAGGAGGACGAGGAAGGCGAAGAGGAGGCACCATAGGTTGGAACGGACGGCCAACCTCAGCTCGACCGCGCCTCCAGCAACGAGCCACGCCTAAGCGAGCCGGCTGCCACTGGAGGCGACCAAGCAGGGACTGACCAGCCGGCCGCTCCACCAACCGGCGCCACCAACTCCTCCGATCCACCGAACCCGTCTGCCGCTCCCTAGGCCGCCAGTTTATCTTTTGCTTTTCCTGTCTATCAGTCTCGACGAACTTGTTGATTTTGCACAATTCCACCCGCGGGGTGTACCTTAAACTTTCGTTGAATATCGTCCAAGGGCCTTTTGCTATGTAAAATATTTTTCCGAGTTCTATCTTTTCTTGCTTGCTGCTCTTTGGCTTTTTTCCTTTGCCGCCTTCCCTTGGTTTCCGTCTTGCCAGCCAAACAACCACTCTGCGGACTGTGGCTGGGTCAAGTACTTAGCTACTTTGGGAAGGCAAGTACTTAGCCGTTTTAGAGTTCTTTAGCAAGTTAAGTAGAAGCCGGCTGGCCGGCCGCTCAACAGCCGGTCGTAGAGGCGGGAAGCCGGCTTAAACTATGTACATGCTTTGGGTCCTTAGCCATTTTTCTCGTGGGCACCCTTTCTGCCTTACTCCTGCCCACCAGACAGTCGCTCTGCGAGCTGCGGCTTCTGGCAGGAGACAGCTTAAGTGCCAACACGTTACTTGTCTGGCTGCAGGAAGCATTTCATAGTAAAAGGCGGCGAGTCCCTAGGCCGACTAGCTAGTCGGACCCGGTGCCAAGCGGTATAAAGAAAATAACACATTCATAGGCATAATTCTTATCGTATAGATAAAAGAGGGCAGTCCCCGAGCTCTTCTCGGGGGACCAGGAGTCTTCGTACTTTAATACAAAAGGTAGCGTGGTACATACTGTGTCAACTGTAAAATCTTCGGAGGAGATTTGCATTCCATGGCCGCTTCGTCTCCTTGCCGGAGTTGTCCCTCTTGTGCGCTCGAGGCTTATGGGCGTCGATCAGGTAGTAGGAGTCGTTGCCCAACACTTTGCTCATGATGAAGGGGCCTTCCCAAGGCGCTGAGAGCTTGTGCTGGCCGGCTGTTCTCTGGATCTGCCGGAGCACAAGGTCTCCCTCTTGGAAAGATCTTGGCTTGACCTTCCGGTTGTAGTATCGGCGGAGGCCCTGCTGGTAGATGCTGGACCGGCTGAGTGCCAACAGCCGGCCCTCTTCAGCAGATCGACGCCGTCTTGTTGCACTTCTTCTGCTTCCTCTTCGGTGTACATGGTGACTCGAGGAGATTCGAATTATATGTCCGTCGGGATGACGGCTTCGGCACCGTAGACGAGGAAGAAGGGCGTGAAACCGGTTGACTTGTTCGGAGTTGTGCGTAGGCTCCAGAGGACGACTGGTAGCTCATCGAGCTAGCAGCCAGCCGAACGCTCCAGAGGCTCGACCAGTCGGGGCTTGATGCCGGACAAAATGAGGCTGTTTGCTCGCTCCACCTGGCCGTTTGACTGTGGATGGGCAACGGACGCTAAGTCCAGTCGGATGCCCTACGTCGCGCAAAAACGGGCCAAGGCGCCTTTGGCAAAGTTCGTGTCGTTGTCGGTGATGATGATGTGTGGTATGCCATACCGGATGATGATGTCGGAGATGAAAGTCACAGCAGTCGGACCATTCAATTTCTCGATTGGTTTTGCTTCTATCTGCTTGGTGAACTTGTCCACCGCGACAAGCAGATGAGTCATGCCGCCTCGTGCAGTCTTGAATGGTCCCACCATGTCCAGGCCCCAGACGGCGAAGGGCCAGGCAATGGGGATAGTCTTGAGTGTAGAAGTCGGCTGATGTGGCTTGGAGCAGAACTTCTGGCACCCTTTGCATTTCTGGACCAAGTCTTTGGCGTCTTCTAAAGCAGTAGGCCAGAAAAAAACCGTGTCGAAAAGCTTTGGCCACAAGTGCTCTTGAAGCCGCGTGGTGACCACACTCGCCTTGATGAATGTCTTTGAGGATTGCTTGGCCTTGCTTCGGCTCTACGCAGCGCTGGTAGACAACAATGACACTGCGCCTCACAAGCTCTCTGTTGACTATGGTGTATGCTGCTGCCCGACGTTGCACTTGCCGGGCCGAGATCTCATCAGCCGGCAGCTCTTTGTTTATCAGGAAGTTGAGGATGGGCTGGGCCCATGAAGGTGCTACAATTTCTTCGACTGCTAGGACTGCAACTTGCACGAGGGCGGTTGGGCCGGGAGGCAGCGGGTTGGAGTCAGCTGCCGCTTGCTGAGTCGATGAAGTCCCCGGGCCGACTGCAGCAGTCCCCGAGCCGAGTTCTGAATTCTTCAGGTCGAGTGCGGCTGCTTGTCACGCCCAAGATGCGACCCTATCCTAAAGGAACTCGAAGGTCCCACCAAGGATAGAAGCGCATCTTGAAGACGCTTTTGCAAGGTGGATATCATTACATCAACATTACATAATAGTAGGGATACAACCAAGACATACAATGTCACATGAATACAACAATACATCATATACAAGTTCAACCTCCGACTACGGATGAAACAGAAACAGAAACCCAAACGACATCCACCCTGCTAGCCTAGCCTGCCGACCAGGAACCTATCCCTCAATCGAAGAAGAAGCAGAAGAAGAACTCCAACACAGATAAACATCGCTCTCACGTCACGATCATCGCATATCCTTTACCTGCAACTGTTGGTGTAGAATCTGTGAGCCACGAGGACTCAGCAATCCCATTACCATGGGTATCAAGACTAGCAAAGCTTAATGGGTAAGGAAGGGGTAAAGTGGTGAGGTTGCAGCAGCGACTAAGCATGTATGGTGGCTAACTTAGGCAATAAGAGCGAGAAGAGAAGCAAAGCAAGCGGTCGTCAACTAGTAATGATCAAGAAGTGATCCTGAACTCCTACTTACGTCAGGCATAACCCAGAAACCGTGTTCACTTCCCGGACTCTGCCAAAAAGAGACCATCACGGCTACACACGCGGTTGATGCATTTTAATTCGAATCTGGTGTCAAGTTCTCTACAACCGAATATCAACAAATTCCCATCTGCCACATAACCGCGGGCACGGCTTTCGAAAGTTCAAACCCTGCAGGGGTGTCCCAACTTAGCCCATAATAAGCTCTCGCGATCAACGAAGGATATTCCTTCTCCTGGGAAGACCCGATCAAACTCGGAATCCCGATAACAAGACATTTCGACTATGGTAAAACAAAACCAGCAAGACCGCCCGATGCGCGGACAATCCCGATAGGAGCTGCACATATCTCGTTCTCAGGGCAACACCGGATGAGACAGGCTACGAGTAAAACCAAGCCTCGAGTTTCCCCATGGTGGCCCCGCAGGCGGCTCGGTTCGAACCAGCACTTAGAGAAGCACTGGCCCGGGGGGGGCTAAATAAAGATGACCCTCGAGAGCGTGACTCCCAAGGGAAAAGTAGGTGGTGGTGAGGCAAATGGTAAAACCAAGGTTGGGCCTTGCTGGAGGAGTTTTATTCAAAGCGAACTGTCAAGGGGGTCCCATAAATCACCCAACCGCGTTAGGGACGCAAAATCCGGGAACATAATACCGATATGACGGAAACTAGGGCGGCAAGAGTGGAACAAAACACCAGGCATAAGGCCGAGCCTTCCACCCTTTACCAAGTATATAGATGCACTAATAATAATATAAGAGATATTGTGATATCCCAACATAAACATAATCCTACATGGAGCAATCTTCATCTTCACCTGCAACTAGCAACGCTATAAGAGGGGCTAAGCAGAGTGGTAACATAGCCAAACAACGGTTTGCTAGGAAGGGTGACAAAGGTTAGAGGTCCATGGCAATTTGGGAGGCTTGAGGAGCAAGTGGTGGGTAACGCAGCATAGCGATAGAACGAAGCAACTAGCATAGCAATGATAGTAAAGAGATCCAAGGTGACGGTCATCTTGCCTGAAATCCCGCAAGGAAGAAGAACGAATCCATGAAGAAGATGAAGCCACAAAGACGAACCAAGCGTGGACGAACGAATCCTCACGATCGCAACGAAACGGGAACTATCGAGAAGAAGCACACAACATGGTAAACACACCACACATGAACAAGGCATGATGCTCAACCAACTATGATGCATGAAAAGGCTACATGAGGCTACTCATGGCAAGAGATGATGCATACAAAACAACACATCAAAGCAAGTTTAAATGAGGCCGGAAACAACATATAACAAATCCGGTAAGTCCTCATGCAAATTTCGAAATTGGTCCAGAACTGAATAAACCTTATGTTCAAGTTGTTAAACAGCAAGTTAAGATGCACCACGATGGTCTACACAAAATTCTAGTCAAGTTACATATGAAGTTCATTAGATTCGGAGCTACGGCCTAGAAGATATGAGCCAAATAAGATAAGCATGGCATTGATGCAAAATGCATGCAAACATCAAGCAAACACACTCAAAACATGGATGCAACAAGGTAACATGAAACTACATGCAAAATTAAGCAAGTTCTATATAGAGCACAATCAAAACAGAGCAACGGTTCAACACATACACACCATATAAGTTTAAAGGGCTTGCTGTCCAAAGCAGCAACTAGGCATCTTACAAACATCAAAACTACATGCTACAGGATCTCAACATGAAAACAAAAGGCATGGTCATGATGTAAAGGTAAAGCATAACAAAACATGAACACTGAGCTATCTCCATAAACTAATAGAACAGGATCACAAGGACATGGAAATATTGCAAATAGTAACAGGTTCACAGACTTAGCAGAATTCACAGGACATGGCAGAAATAATATCAGGTTGCAATGTTTAGAGCTATAAAACAACATGTGGCAGCAAGCTATCGTGTCACACTAGAGCACAGAATGAATCTACTCAAAGCATATAACAAGAGACCCTTACTGACCATAAGCCAAAAGGGATCAGAAGATATGATGACACCCATGTAAACATAGAAAGTTTCGTTACAGATTTCAGACTTAGCAGAAAACTGAACATGGCAACAACAGCGTCATGAAGGCATCTTCGCGAGCTTGATGCACTCACTACAACGCATTGCATGACAAACCAAGTATATACCCAGAAACTAGACATGGCATAGAAACTATACATGGCAAGAAAAATAACATAGCATGCACGGATCAACTACAACAAGCTTGGCAAAATTGAATAACATGTAAACAATCTGCCAGGAACATTTTATAGCAAAAGTAGAGCACGATTAAGACATGCTATAGCACTCTATAAATTAAAACAGAGGCATGGATGGATATAGCATAACCATATGAACAAAACACCCTTACTGAACATACTCAAAAGAGGCATGGATCTCACTATAGCAACATGAATACATGGCATAAAAATAACACCAGACAGACAGTGAAATTCTAAGTCCTGAAATCAGCAACATCATGGAGGCGACTTTGCAAGCTTGAAACAATCAATACAAGGCATATCATGAAGAATGGGTTGCACCACAGCAAAGATGGCATGTTGTAGCTCATAACATATGAAGACATCATGATCAAAAGAAAATCACACAAAAAATGCAAAAATGACAAATGAGCATATTCTGATAAACTACAGCAGACAACATTATATAGCACTCTTGCAACAGCATTTAGAGCATCAAGATGAACTCAAATGAACATGGCCCAATGGAACAAAATGTAGATCATCTCATGATGAACATTTAGATATATTATATGCATGAATCGGAGCAATATACAACGAGTTATGGCATGTCAAACATTGCAGCAGAAATCAATATTTTCGGGACTTTGAGAAAAACTACCTCGCGAAAAGTCAACGGGCGGACGAGGAGATCCCGGGATGAAGAGATCCGGGGACGGGGACGGTGTTTGGATCGGGGACCGGTGGATCTGGTCCCGATCTGGAGGTCGCCGGAGAAGCTCGCCGAAGACGGTGGGGAAGGAGGCCGGAGACGAGGGAGCTCGCCGGAGGAGGGCGCGGGTGGCCCCCGGGGTCGGGCGGTGCCCGGAGGAGGCTGGATCCGGCGGCTCCCGGCCGGATCGGACCGGAGGCGGTGCGGGGACGCGGCGGCACGCGGTGGCGGAGCTTGGCAGCGCGGCGGCAGAGCGGCGGCGGCGGGCGCTCGCGGGAGCGGCGGGCGCTGGCGGCAGCGAGGCGAGAGGCGGCGGCGCTCGCGGGACGCGCGGGCGGCGGTGCAGAGGGCGGCGAGGCTGGTGAGGGCGGCGGCTATGGGCGGCGCCGACGGAGGCGCGACGGCGGGGCAGAGCAGGCGAGCGGCCGGGCGCGGGCGGCTTCGGGCCTGGGGCGGCTCCGGCGGGCCGGAGATGGGCCTGGCAGGCCTGTGCGGCGATGTGGTCACGACAGGGACAGGTGGCGGCCTGGGAGTGGAGGAGAGAGGCGGCGGCGCTGAGGTGTCGGCCTCTCGTTGGCCGGAGCGATGTGGCGGCGGGGGTGGACGCGTCCGGCACGGACGGACATGTCCGGCGGCGCGGAGGGAGGAGGAGGTTAGGGTTCATCCGCGAAAATTCAGAGGGAGACACATATTTATAGCTAGGAGGAGGTAGGAGTGTCGAAATGGGGAGCGGTTTTCGCCCACACGATCGTGATAGAACGACCGAGAGGATGGAGGGGGTTAGGATGGGTTATTGGACTGTTTTGGAGGGGTGTTGGGCTGCACACGAAAGAGGCCTTTGCGGCTACCCGGTTAACCGTTGGAGTATCAAACGGACTCCAAATGACCCGAAACTTGATAGGCGGTCTACCGGTGCTATACCAAGGCTGCTTGACAAACCTCGGTCCATTCCGAGACCGTTTAACACCTGCACACGAAAAGAGGCAAACGGGGGCGTCGGAGGACATAGGAGTGCCGGATTGGAAAACGGACAACGGGAAAAAGCTCGGATGCATAAAACGAACACGTATGCAATGCAGTGCCCAAGATGACATGATATGAAATGCAGATGATGACATGGCAAAGTGCAACACGCAAGCAAATGACATGGCAACGACGGTGAATAACTAGCGGACACCTGCCGCATTGAATCCGGGGCGTTACACTGCTGCAGTTCCCGGGTCACCTACCTGATTCCTCGTGCCGGCTGCTGGGGTCCTCAAGTCGGATTCAGCTGCTTCGGGAGGAGCCGGCACAAAGATAGAATCCGATTCTAGCGATGGCTTGACAGATGGCTTGAGGAGGCGTTGTAGGGCAACGCCGGTTGGTATTGCTTGACGGGTGGATCTGATTCGTGCCAAGGCATCTGCTTGCTCATTGTCATTCCTTGGCACATGGAGGAACTCGCACCCATCAAAGTATCCACTGAGTTGTTGTACGAGGAAACGGTAGCTCGCCATGTTTGCATCTTTGGCGTCCCAGTCACCCAACGACTGCTGGACCACCAAGTTAGAGTCACCATAGCACAGGATCTGGCGAATGCCGAGTTCTTGTCACGACCGGTTTTCCAATAAAATGTTTATTGAGAAGCCGATCTTTTGAGTCCAGTATGAGGAAAATCCTCCTTACTAGTAGACAAAATTCTTGATACAGTAAGCCAGTAGCATATAATATATTACAAGGTCGAGCTAAGGCTTCTCAACAAATTATTACAAGCACGCCAATAACTATACATAATGGCGGATATGACACAATGGTGTGGGAGCATACTACTGACTCGAGATAAAAGTGGTGGTGGAATATCACAGTGAAGAGTGGATAATATGACTCCTAAACTGGCAGCTCATCAAGCGTCGAGGTGAGGCTCGATGAATTTATTCGGGTAGCGGAAGCGGATATAATATAGTAACCAAATCCAGGATCACTCGAGACTGACTGGGACTCCTCTAGGCGTCGGACTCGCTATCAAACTCTTCATCCATGAGATCGCCTTCTTCAACATCTGGCCAAATCAACAAGCCAGGTGAGTACTTTGAAAGTACTCGCAAGATAGTTCGGACATAAGATATAACAAATGCATGCATAAATGCGTCATGAGTAATTAGTAATGCACATTCAATTTCATAAATATTGACACAACATGATAAGTAAAAAGGGAGTCTGGCGGTAGTCTTCCCGAAATCCCAACAAGATAACTGAAAAACCGATCGGGTGTCTGGAGCGACGCCTCAAAGGGTGAACAAATAAATAATCATGCTGCAGTCGGGCGTCCAAGCGACACCACGTAAAGGGCTTATATTGAAAAGTAAATGACATGCGTGCCACAGTCGGACGTCGGAGCGACATCGCAGAAAGGGCTTTATATCGCAAGTAAATAACAAGCATGCCACAGTCGGACGTCTGAGCAACATCACAGAAAGGGCTTATATCAAAAGAAAATAACAAGCGTGCCACAGTCGGACGTCTGAGCGACATCACAGAAAGGGCTTATATCAAAAGTAAATAACTAGCGTGCCACAGTCGGACGTCTGAGCGACATCTCAGAAAGGGCTTATATCGAAAGTAAATAACAAGCGTGCCACAGTCGGACATCTGAGCGACATCACAGAAAGGGATTAAATTTCCTCATTCATATCTGATAAGTTCACAAAGATATAATACTCACAATAAATATTCAACACACAATAATAAACGGGTTAGTCCATCCACAGGAATAAACATTTAACCAGACTTAACACTCGGGCATAAGACTGGCATGCTACAACACTGCCATCTTACCCATCTCATGCCATCACATGGCCATGCAAACTCATATCCAACAACTTATGGATTTTCGAAACTCACTTGCCTCAACTTTGCATGTAATATGACATTCATCGAGATGCTCATAAACATGCCATGAAACTACTTAATGCAAACATGCCAAGGACACTCATCGTATCAAAAGTTCAAACATGCTTGCCTGGTTCAGAGTAGTCGGAGCCTAGCTCGGTGAGGTTCGCGGTTCCGTCACCTCCTTCGATATCTACGGTATAAAGAAACATACGCGCTAACGTAAATACCGTGAGGTGCACAAAAGGAATCCCAAATATTTTTCAAATAAATATGATAAAAAACTAGACAAAAATTTAAAGAGGACAGAAAAAGAATCAATCAAAAATCCTTTTCTGTTTAAAAGTTATAAGGGTTTTAATCCAGGGACCTTTCTGTAATGAAACAGAAAATTCTCAGGGTTCATTTTATAAAACAGAAGACGTTTCGTTTGAGAATACGCCGGCCCAGAAGGGAGATGTACTTTGGCAGAAGACGCTTTCAGAAAACATTTCGTTTAAAAGAAAAGAGAGGCTAACGGGGGGTCCCACCCGTCAGGTTTGAAATTTCAAACGAGGAGGAACAGAGCTCGTCGGCGTCCGAGAGCTGCGGTGGTCGCCGGCGGCGATCCACAGCAAGTTAGGAGGATCGGAGAGTACCTACGTGCTCAGTGTGTCCTTCCGCATCAGGGGTGGTGGTGGTGGTCGTCGGCGAGCACCACGTCGACGGCGGTCCTTGCTCCAGCGGACGGCGGCTCGGGTGGAGTTGGATCTCGTCGGGGAAGGCTGCAAAGGTCAAATTGAAGCCTAGGTTAGATCACTGGGTGCTCGAGGTTTGGGCGGCGGGGATGGCCTCACCGGAGTGGATCGAGCTAGTGGCCAAGGCGGATCGGGGCGGCCGGAGTTGGGGGAGGAGACTACTGGCGAGGTTTGGGCGGCGGGGATGGCCTCACCGGAGTGGATCGAGCTGGTGGCCGAGGCGGATCGGGGCGGCCGGAGTTGGGGGAGGGAGACCTCCTCGAGGTCCTCCTAGTGGTTTGGCGGGGTGTTGGTGGGGCGCAGTGGTGGTGCGTGCTCGAGAGCGAGCTCGGGGCCCCTTTTTATAGGCGATCCGAGGCGGTGGTCGTGAACGGAGATCTCCGGCGATGGTTACGGCGGCGCAGAGCTTGGTCGGGGAGTTTAGGGAGTTGGGCGTCAACGCGGAGTTCCTCTGGTTCCATTTAGGTGCTAACCAAGCTTGGATTAGGGCTCTTGGTGGGTTTGACGGAACGGGGCGGTGCGGGCCCGTCGGCGGCAGAGGGCGCGCCCTGTGCTTGCCGGGCCACGGCGATGGTGCTGCGATGTGCGCTGGCGTGCATGAGGCCACGCGGAGGGCAAGGGAGCGATGGGCGGCACCGGATGGCGTAGCGAGCTGGCACGGGCTCTCGCTGGCCGCCACGGGTGGCTCTGCCACTGCAGAAGCTGCTGACGTCGGCAATGCTCGCCGCCACCGACACCTGCACTCGTCCAAGAGGGCGTGCGGTGCTCTAGCCAGGGAGGAGAGGCCGTGCGCAACGCGCCAGGGTGCACTGGTGATGGATGACAAGCCACTGACGAAAAACGACACTGACTGGATTCTGAAACTCTGAATTTTCTGAAAGTCTACAGAAACAGTGCCGACCAAGTGTTTGACGAAATGATTTTGGCATGTGGGGAATTTTCCTTGAGCTAATTTTTGGTGGGGTGGCCTCTCATTGCATCTGGGGGCTACCTGAATTTTGGTAGAATTTTTGGAGAAGAGAAGATATGAATTTCACCAAATTTGACAAATCTGGTCCAAACTTGCAGAGGTTGAAACTTGAAAATTTTGAAAAGAGGAAGAGTGGATCTTGATGGATCTAGGTTGGGGGTGCTAAGGACTATCCAGAGGAGTTGGTTTGAGATCAAAACTCAAAGGGAATTAGATACTTGCTTTGTAAATCACCTGGGCTTAAAATGAATGACAGAATTGTTTTGGGAAATAAAATAAATGAAATAAAATCCAAAAATGGGTTGGACTTGTTGGGAACATAGAGTTTAGATTTCTACAAAGAGGAAGGAGGGGTGTTTGGGAGGGATTACCACATGAGGCATGGTAAAACCATGGGTGATTTCAAGATAAGAGAAGCCCCAAAACTCATAGAGTTCCTTTAAAAGAAAATAAATAAATTCCAAAAATATATTTGAGAAGGGAACCATCAGAGAAAAGGTTTTTTAAATAATCAAACACCAGAGTTGAAGAAGATACAAAATAAAATCCTTGCCAGGGGAAAAGTTTTGAGAGAGAGGTTTTTTGGAAGGATTTAAATGACCTTCTTCAAAACCAACAAAGTTTTTGTTGAAAATTAAATAAAAAATTTGGAGTGTCACAGTTCTTTGGCAAGCCAGAGCCCGTGAATGAGCGCTTCGTATTCAGCGACGTTGTTGGAGGCGGCAAAATGGATTTGCAGCACATATCTGAGCTTGTCGCCTTTGGGAGAGGTGAGGACGATGCCGACTCCCAAACCGGTGCGCATCTTAGAAGCATCAAAATGCATCCGCCAATGGGTGGAGTCTGGCATTGGTGGCAGGTACTGGGTCTCGGCCCAGTCGACGAGGAAGTCGGCCAGTGCTTGTGACTTGATGGCGGTGCGAGGCTGGTAGTAGATGGTGTAGGGGGCAACTCTATGGCCCATTTAGCCACTCGGCCCGAAGCATCCCGGCTTCCAATGATCTCGGCAAGCGGAGCAGTGCAGACAACAGTGATTGGGTGCTCTTGAAAATACGGCTTCAGCTTCTTGGCGGGAAAGTGCACGCCGTAGCACATCTTCTGATAGTGGGGGTAGTCTTGCTTGGAGGCTGACAGTACTTCACTCAGGTAATACACTGGTCTCTGGACTGGTAGTGTCTTGCCTTCCTCCTTGCTCTCTACCACTATGACTGTGCTGACCACCCGGCTGGTGGCGACGATGTAGAGGAGCATGGGCTCCTTAGGAGTCGGAGCCGCCAGGACAGGTGGGGTAGTCAACATCTTCTTGAGCTGGAGAAAAGCTCCATTCGCCTTGTCGTTCCACTTGAAAAAAGTGGTCTTCTTCATGAGTTGGTACAGGGGAAGAGCCTTCTCCTCCAGCCGACTGATGAAGCGGCTGATGGAAGCCAAGCAGCCGGTGAACTTTTGCACGTCGAGTAGTCAGGTGGGCACTTCCATCCTCTCGATGGCCTTGATCTTCACAGGGTTGCACTCTATGTCGCGCTCTAAGACCAGGAAGCCAAGAAGCTAGCCGACTGGTACTCCGAAGATGTATTTCTTCGGGTTGAGCTTGATTTGAAATCGGCGCAAGTTCTCAAAGGTCTCCTTGAGGTCTTCTAGCAGCATTCCATGCTTCTCCGTCTTCACCACAACGTCGTCCACATACACGTGGGCGTTCCTACCGAGTTGCTTGAGGAGGCACTTCTGCATGCAACGTTGAAACGTGGCGCCAGCATTCCTCAAGCCAAACATCATGGTCAAGTAGCAGAAGGCTCCAAATGGTGTGATGAAGGCGTTCTTCAGCCTGTCAGTCGGGTTCAGCTTGATCTTGTGATACCCTGAGTATGCGTCCAAAAAACTCAACAGCTCGCATCCGGCTGTGGAGTCTATCACTTGGTCAATTCTCGGCAAAGCAAATGGGTCTTTGGGGCAGGCTTTGTTGAGGCTGGTGTAATCAATACACATGCGCCACTGCTTGTTTTTCTTCATCACAAGGACTGGGTTGGCCAACCACTCAGGAAAGAACACTTCCATGATGAAGCCGGCTGCCAGCAGCCGGGCTATCTCTTCTCAACGACTCTTCTCTTCTCTTCTGACAGGCGGCGCAAGGGCTGCCAGACTGGCTTGGCATCGGACTAGACATGTAACTTGTGCTCGGCGAAATCCGTCAGAACACCCGGCATGTCTTTAGGGGACCATGCAAAGATGTCCTGATTCTCACGGAGGAAATCAATGAGCTTGCCTTGCTATTTGCTGTCAAGGTTTGTACCTATGACAGCGTACCTCTCCGGGTGCTCCGGGTCTAAGGGTATCTTCTTTGTCTCTTTGGCCGGCTTGAACGAGCCCTCGGCTTTCGACTCCTTGGGGTTGGGTGACATTTCCGGCTGCTTGCCTGTCATTGCCACAACTCGGTCGAGGAGCCGCTTCTCGGCCGCGATCACAAGGGACTCGGCCAGCCGGCTGCTATCTGCCGCGCAAGCGGACGACTTCTTGTAGTCCCCACTATGGTCAGAATTCCCTTGGAACTCAGCATCTTTATCTTGAGGTAAGCATAGTGGGGGACCGCCATGAACTTGGCTAGAGCAGGTCGGCCAAGTAGTGCATGGTATGGGCTCTCAAGGTCCACCACCTCAAACCAGACTGGCTCTCAGCGGAAGTGATCTTTGTCTCCAAAGAGGACGTCTATCTGGATCTTGCCGATTGGTGAGCAGGAAAGGCCAGGAACTATGCCGTGGAATACGGTCCGGCTGTGCTGAAGCTGTCTTTGTTTGATTCCTAACTTCTCCATGGTATCCTTGTACAGGATGTTGATGCTGCTGCCACCATCTATCAGAACTCGGAAAAACAAGCAACTCGCCTATGTATGGCGAAAGTGGCATCTAGAACCAGGGCGTAGGAGCCGGGATTGGGCATTACTTCCGGGTGGTCGGCTCTGCTCTAGCTGATGGGCTTCTCGGACCAATGCATGAACTCGGGGGTCTCTGATGCCACCGCATTCACTTCTTGTTGTCGTTGCCGTCTGCTCTGCTTATCGTCGGCCACACTGGTGAACACGACATAAGCTCCGTGCTCTTCAGGATACTCGTCTTGTATGGCTTCGACTGGTCGGGCTGCCGGCTGCTGGGGGGAGGAGGAGGCGGCTGCCCAACAGGCGGGGGAGGCAGAAGGCCATCACCCTTGGCGATCCTGGTGAGCCAATGGCACTTCTGAGCGATGTGGTTGGACGGCTTCGCGCCACTATGGAACTTGCAGGGAGCGTCAAGGGTCTGCTCATACGAGAAAGCGGGCAGCCAATTGGGCTTGCCGCCCTTCTGGCGCTTGGATGGGGGCTGCCCATCCGGCTGCTGATCTTCGACTGTCGCTGATACGTCTCCAACGTATCTATAATTTATGAAGTATTCATGCTATTATATTATCCATCTTAGATGTTTTATATGCATTTATATGTTATTTTATATGATTTTTGGGACTAACCTATTAACCTAGAGCCCAGTGCCAGTTTATGTTTTCTTCTTGTTTTAGAGTATCGCAGAAAAGGAAAACTAAACGGTCCAATTGACGTGCCACTTGACAGAGATCATTTTTGGACCAGAAGAAGCCCACAAAGTACCAGAAATAGGCCATAAGAGTCCCGGGCTGCCCACGAGGGTGGAGGGCGCGCCCCCCTACCTCGTGGACAGCCCGGAGACCCCCATCACGTGAAATCAATGCAAAACTCTTCTATATATACCCAAACTTCCAGAAAGAAACCTAGATCGGAAGTTCCGCCGCCGCAAGCCTCTGTAGCCATGAGAAGTCAATCTAGGCCCTCTCCAGCACCCTGCCGGAGGGGGCCATGATCACCGGTGGCCATGGAGGAGTGTCCCGGAGGGGCCATCATCACCATGAAGGCCAAGGACCAGAGGGTGGAGGCCATGGAGGAGGAAGCTGATACGTCTCCAACGTATCTATAATTATTGATTGCTCCATGCTATATTATCTACTGTTTTGGACTATATTGGGCTTTATTTTCCACTTTTATATTATTTTTGGGACCAACCTATTAACCGGAGGCCCATCCCAAAATTGTTGTTTTTTTTTGCCTATTTCAGTGTTTCGGAGAAACAGAATATCAAACGGAGTCCAAACGGAATAAAATCTTCGGGGACGTGATTTTCTCACCGAACGTGATCCAGAGGACTTGGACCCTACGCGAAGGCATCGAAGAGGCGGTCACGAGGGTGGGGGGCGCGCCCCCCTGCCTCGTGGGCCCCTCGAAGCTCCACCGATGTACTCCTTCCTCCTATATATACCTACGTACCCCCAAACGATCAGAACAGGAGCCAAAAACCTAATTCCACTGCCACAACCTTCTGTATCCACGAGATCCCATCTTGGGGCCTGTTCTGGAGCTCCGCCGGAGAGGGTCGTCATCACGGAGGGCTTCTACATCATCATAGCCTCTCCGATGAAGTGTGAGTAGTTTATCTCAGACCTTCGGGTCCATAGTTAGTAGCTAGATGGCTTCTTCTCTCTTTTTGGATCTCAATACAAAGTTCTCCCCCTCTCTTGTGGAGATCTATTCGATGTAATCTTCTTTTTGTGGTGTGTTTGTTGAGACCGATGAATTGTGGGTTTATGATCAAGTCTATCTATGAATAATATTTGAATCTTCTCTGAATTCTTTTATGTATGATTGGTTATCTTTGCAAGTCTCTTCGAATTATCAGTTTGGTTTGGCCTACTAGATTGGTTTTTCTTGCCATGGGAGAAGTGCTTAGCTTTGGGTTCGATCTTGCGATGTCCTTTCCCAGTGACAGAAGGAGCGGCAAGGCACGTATTGTATCATTGTCATCAAGGATAACAAGATGGGGTTTATTTCATATCGCATGAATTTATCTCTCTACATCATGTCATCTTGCTTAAAGCGTTACTATGTTTCTAACTTAATACTCTAGATGCTGGATAGCGGTCGATGAGTGGAGTAATAGTAGTAGATGCAGGCAGGAGTCGGTCTACTTGTCACGGATGTGATGCCTATATACATGATCATACCTTAGATATTCTCATAACTATGCTCAATTCTTTCAATTGCTCAACAGTAATTTGTTCACCCACCGTAGAATACTTATGCTCTTGAGAGAAGCCACTAGTGAAACATATGGCCCCCGGGTCTATTCTCATCATATCAATCTCCATCGCTTTAATCTTGCTTTGCTTTTTTACTTTGCCTTTTACTTTTCTCTTTGCATCTGTATATCAAAAATACCAAAAACATTATCTATCAGTTCTCACTCTCGTAAGTGACCGTGAAGGGATTGACAACCCCTAATCGCGTTGGTTGCGAGTTGCTATCGTTTTGTGCAGGTACGAGGGACGTGAGAGTGGCCTCCTACTGGATTGATACCTTGGTTCTCAAAAACTGAGGGAAATACTTACGCTACTCTCCTGCATCATCCTCTCCTCTTTGGGGAAAACCAACGCAAGCTCAAGAGGTAGCAAGAATAATTTCTGGCGCCGTTGCCGGGGAGTCTATGCAAAAAGTCAACATACCAAGTACCCATCACAATCCCTATCTATCGCATTACATTAGTTGCCATTTGCCTCTCGTTTTCCTCTCCCCAACTTCACCCTTGCCGTTTTATTTTCCCTCTCCTTCTCCTTCTCCGTCTCCTTCTCCTTCTCCTTCTCCTTCTCCTTCTCTTTTTTCCGTTTGCCTTTTTTTTCTTGCTTGCCTTTTGTTTGCTCGTGTGTTGGATTGCTTGTTTGTCGCGATGGCTCTACCAAATTTTGGTGATCTTCACCTTAAAAGGTTAGAGGAGATCGAAAACAATGTCAGGAAGTTTATGGTTTTGCAATTTGAGCATAATAATTTCTTTAGAAACAAGCTTAAGGAACAAAAAAGTTTTATGAGTTATATGAATAAAGAGCTCGATGATATGTCTAAAGAATTTGATGGTATAAGATCCCAAATTGCTTGTCTTGAAAAGTTGACTGCTAAAATTTCGGATATGCAAGCTACCTTAGTCAATAAGATGGCCACTAAACCGAATTCCGATGAAAATAAAGATGAAGATCTAAAAGTTATTGATGTGTCCCCTATCGAATATTTGTTTTGTAATATGAATCTTGATGAAACTGAATATGATCTTCCTTTACCTAGAAGGCGTTCAAAAAATTAGAAGTATTTAGACCTTTATGATGAAATTGATGAAAGTGGGATTGAAAGAAATAAAACCCTAGATGTTGCTAAACCCACTATATTGGATTTCAAGGAATTTAATTATGAAAGTTGCTCTCTAATTGATTGTATTTCCTTGTTACAATCCGTGCTAAATTCTCCTCATGCTTATAGTCAAAAGAAAGCCTTTACCGAACACACTGTTGATGCCTTGATGCAATCCTATGAAGAAAAACTTGAGTTGAAAGTTTCTATCCCTAGAAAACTCTATGATGAGTGGGAACCAACTATTAAAATTAAAATTAAAGATCATGAGTTTTATGCTTTGTGTGATTTGGGTGCTAGTGTCTCCACTATCCCCAAAACTTTGTGTGATTTGCTAGATTTCCATGATTTTGACGATTGCTCTCTAAATTTGCATCTTGCAAACTCCACTATAAAAAACCTATGGGTAGAATTAATGATGTTCTTATTATTGCAAATAGGAATTATGTGCCCGTAGATTTTATCGTTCTTGATATAGATTGCAATCCTTCTTGCCCTATTATTCTTGGTAGACCTTTCCTTAGAACGCTTGGTGCGATTATTGATATGAAGGAAGGGAATATTAGATTTCAATTTCCATTAAAAAAAGGGCATGGAACACTTTCCTAGAAATAAAATAAGATTGCCATATGAAACTATCATGAGATCTACTTACGGATTGCCTACCAAAGATGGCAATACCTAAATCTATCCTCGCTTTTATGCCTAGCTAGGGGCATTAAATGATAGCGCTTGTTGGGAGGCAACCCAATTTTATTTTGAGTTTTTTTGTTTTTGCTTCTGTTTAGGAATAAATAATCCATCTACCTTCTGTTTAGATGTGGTTTTGTGTTTTAATTAGTGTTTGTGCCAAGCTAGACCTATTGGATCTTCTTGGATGATAGTTATTTGATCTTGCTGTAATTTCCAGAAACTTTGCGCTTAGTGCCCGAATTATTAAAAATCACCAGAACGTGATAAAATTCTGATTCCAATTGCTGCTGATAAATAAACATATTGTCTAGGTCGTCTAATTTTGGTAGATTTTTTGGAGTTCCAGAAGTTTGCGTTAGTTACAGATTACTACAGACTGTTCTGTTTTTGAATTCTGTTTTTCGCGTGTTGTTTGCTCATTTTGATGAATCTATGGCTAGTATTGGAGGGTATGATCCATAGAGAACTTGGAATACAGTAGGTTTAACACCAATATAAATAAAGAATGATTTAATTACAGTATCTTGAAGTGGTTTTATGTTTTCTTTCTCTAACGGAGCTCACGAGATTTCTATTGAGTTTTGTGTTGTGAAGTTTTCAAGTTTTGGGTGAAATCTTTTGTGGATTATGGAACAAGGAGTGGCAAGAGCCGAAGCTTGGGGATTCCCAAGGTACCCTCAAGATAATCCAAGGACACCAAAAATTCAACGCTTGGGGATGCCCCGGAAGGCATCCCCTCCTTCGTCTACTTCCATCGGTATTTTACTTGGAGCTATATTTTTATTCACCAACATGATATGTGTTTTGCTCGGAGCGTCTTGTATTATTTGTATCTTTGTTTGTTAGTGTGACACAATCATCCTTGATGTGCACACCTTTGAGAGAGCCATCTATGAATTAAAATTTGTTAGAATACTCTTTGTGCTTCACTTATATCTTTTGAACTAGACAGTTTTGCTCTATGTGCTTCACTTATATCTTTCGAGCGTGATAATTTTTCTCTATGTGCTTCACTTAGATTTTTTTTAGAGCACGGTGGTGGACTTGTTTTAAAGAAACTATTGATCTCTCATCCTTCACTTAGATCATTTTGAGAGTCTTAATAGCTTGGTAAATTGCTTAATATTAATATGCTTCGTATTCATGATTTGTGAAATTTTCTTTTGAGTGCGTTGAATACTAAGAATAGATTGAAGCAAGATAATTGTTTTGATATATGGAGGTGATAATATTAGAGTCATGCTAGTGGAAGTAGTTGTGAATTTAAAGAATACTTGCGTTGAAGTTTGTGATTCCCGTAGCATGCATGTATGGTGAACCGTTATGTAACGAAGTCGGAGCATGAGGTGTTTATTGATTGTCCTCCTTATGAGTGGCGGTCGGGGACGAGCGATGGTCTTTTCCTACCAATCTATCCCCCTAGGAGCATGCACGTAATACGTTTCTTTGATAACTTCTAAATTTCTGCAATAAGTATATGAGTTCTTTATGACTAATGTTGAGTCCACGGATTATACGCACTTTTTCCCATCCTTCCAGCATTGCTAGCCTTTCTAATACCACGCACTTTTCGCCGGTATCATACACCCACCATATATCTTCCTCAAAACAGCCACCATACCTAACTATCATGGCATTTCCATAGCCATTCGAGATATATTGCCATGCAACTTTTCCACCGTTCCGTTTATTGACACGCTCCATCATTGTCATATTGCTAGCATGATCATGTAGTTGACATCGTATTTGTGGCAAAGCCACCATTCATAATTCTTTCATACATGTCACTCTTGATTCATTGAATATCCCGGTACCCCGCCGGAGGCATTCATATAGAGTCATATCTTGTTCTAAGTATCGAGTTGTAATTGTTGAGTTGTAAGAAAAATAAAAGTGTGATGATCATCATTTTTAGAGCATTGTCCCAAGTGAGGAAAGAATGATGGAGACTATGATTCCCCCACAAGTCGGGATGAGACTCCGGACGAAAAATATAAAAAAAGAGGCCATAAAAAAAGGCCCAAATAAAAAAAATGAGAGAAAAAGAAAGAAGGGACAATGCTACTATCCTTTTACGACACTTGTGCTTCAAAGTAGCACCAAGATCTTCATGATAGAGAGTCTCCTATGTTGTCACTTTCATATACTAGTGGGAATTTTTCATTATAGAACTTGTCTTGTATATTCCAATGATGGGCTTCCTCAAAATGCCCTAGGTCTTCGTGAGCAAGCGAGTTGGATGCACACCCACTTAGTTTCTTTTGTTGAGCTTTCATATACTTATAGCTCTAGTGCATCCGTTGCATGGCAATCCCTACTCACTCACATTGATATCTATTAATGGGCATCTCCATAGCCCGTTGATACGCCTAGTTGATTTGAGACTATCTTCCCCTCTTTTTGTCTTCTCCACAACCACCGTTCTATTCCACATATAGTGCTAGATCCATGGCTCACGCTCATGTATTGCGTGAAGGTTGAAAAAGTTTTGAAAATGTTAAAGTATGAAACAATTGCTTGGCTTGTCATCGGGGTTGTGCATGATTTAAATACTTTGTGTGGTGAAGATGGAGCATAGCCAAACTATATGAATTTGTAGGGATAACTTTCTTTGGCCATGTTATTTTGAGAAGACATAATTGCTTTATTAGTATGCTTGAAGTATTATTACTTTTATGTCAATATGAACTTTTGTCTTGAATCTTTCGAATCTGAATATTCATACCACAAATAAGAAGTTTTATATTGAAATTATGCCAAGTAGCACTCCGCATCAAAAATTCTCTTTTATCATTTACCTACTCGAGGACGAGCAGGAATTAAGCTTGGGGATGCCTGATACGTCTCCAACGTATCTATAATTTTTGATTGCTCCATGCTATATTATCTACTGTTTTGGACTATATTGGGCTTTATTTTCCAATTTTATATTATTTTTGGGACTAACCTATTAACCAGAGGCCCAGCCCAGAATTGCTGTTTTTTTGCCTATTTCAGTGTTTCGGAGAAACAGAATATCAAACGGAGTCCAAACGGAATAAATCTTCGGGGACGTGATTTTCTCACCGAACGTGATCCAGAGGACTTGGACCCTACGCCAGGGCATCGAAGAGGCGGTCACGAGGGTGGGGGCGCCCCCCCTAGGGCACGCCCCCCACCTCGTGGGCCCCTCGAAGCTCCACCGACGTACTCCTTCCTCCTATATATACCTACGTACCCCCAAACGATCAGAACAGGAGCCAAAAACCTAATTCCACCGCCGCAACCTTCTGTATCCACGAGATCCCGTCTTGGGGCCTATTCTGGAGCTCCGCCGGAGAGGGCCGTCATCACGGAGGGCTTCTACATCATCATAGCCTCTCCGATGAAGTGTGAGTAGTTTACCTCAGACCTTCGGGTCCATAGTTATTAGCTAGATGGCTTCTTCTCTCTTTTTGGATCTCAATACAATGTTCTCCCCCTCTATCATGGAGATCTATTCGTTGTAATCTTCTTTTTGCGGTGTGTTTGTTGAGACCGATGAATTGTGGGTTTATGATAAAGATTATCTATGAACAATATTTGAACCTTCTCTGAATTATTTTATGTATGATTGGTTATCTTTGCAAGTCTCTTCGAATTATCAGTTTGGTTTGGCCTACTAGATTGGTTTTTCTTGCCATGGGAGAAGTGCTTAGCTTTGGGTTCGATCTTGCGGTGTCCTTTCCCAGTGATAGAAGGGGTAGCAAGGCACGTATTGCATCGTTGCCATCGAGGATAACAAGATGGGGTTTATTTCATATTGCATGAATTTATCTCTCTACATCATGTCATCTTGCTTAAAGCGTTACTCTGTTTCTAACTTAATACTCTAGATGCATGCTGGATAGCGGTCGATGAGTGGAGTAATAGTAGTAGATGCAGGCAGGAGTCGGTCTACTTGTCACGGACGTGATGCCTATATACGTGATCATACCTTAGATATTCTCATAACTATGCTCAATTCTGTCAATTGCTCAACAGTAATTTGTTCACCCACCGTAGAATACTTATGCTCTTGAGAGAAGCGACTAGTGAAACCTATGGCCCCCGAGTCTATTCTCATCATATCAATCTCCATCACTTTAATCTTGCCTTGCTTTTTACTTTGCCTTTTACTTTTCACTTTGCATCTCTATATCAAAAATACCAAAAAGATTATCTATCAGTTCTCACTCTCGTAAGTGACCGTGAAGGGATTGACAACCCCTAATCGCGTTGGTTGTGAGTTGCTATCGTTTTGTGTAGGTACGAGGGACTTGAGCGTGGCCTCCTACTGGATTGATACCTTGGTTCTCAAAAACTGAGGGAAATACTTACGCTACTCTGCTACATCATCCTCTCCTCTTCGGGGAAAACCAACGCAAGCTCAAGAGGTAGCAAAAGCACAAGGGGAGAACCTCTCCTCCTCTCTTTCGGTGGCGCCGGAGTGCCATCGGGAGGGGAATCATCGCCATGGTGATCGTCTTCATCAGCATCACCATCATCATCACCATCCTCATCTCTTTTACGCGGTCCACTCTCCCGCACCCCGCTGTAATCCCTTACTTGAACATGGTGCTTTATGCCACATATTATGATCCAATTATGTGTTGCCATCCTATGATGTTTTGAGTAGATATCTTTTGTCTTTGGGTTGATTGATGATCTAGATTGGTATGAGTTGTATGTTTTACTTTGGTGCTGTCCTATGGTGCCCTCCATGTCGCGCAAGCGTGAGGGATTCCCGCTGTAGGGTGTTGCAATACGTTCATGATTCGCTTATAGTGGGTTGGTGAGTGACTGAAACACAAACCCGAGTAAGAGGGATTGTTGCGTATGGGAATAAAGAGGACTTGATGCTTTAATGCTATGGTTGGTTTTACCTTAATGATCTTTAGTAGTTGCGGATGCTTGCTAGAGTTCCAATCATAAGTGCATATGATCCAAGTAGAGAAAGTATGTTAGCTTATGCCTCTCCCTCATATGAAACTGCAATAGTGATTACCGGTCTTGTTAACAATTGCCTAGGACAATTCCGCACACCGATCCACCATTATTCCACACTCGCTATTTATAATATTTAGTAATATATTCTAACTTTATGATAACAGCACCTACTTTCATATCTTAGCTCTCCAATACCATACAAAGTTATCCTCTTCATACCCACAACGTAGTTTTATTTCTCGTTTCTAGTTGGAAGCAAACACTCGGTGTACGTAGAGTCGTATCAGTGGCAGATAGGGCTTGAGAGAATATTGATCTTACCTTTAGCTCCTTGTGGGTTCGACACTCCATACTTATCACTTCCACCTTTGGAAATTACTACGATGATTCCCTGCACTTGGGGATTATCAGTCGCCACCTGCCGGCTTGTAGAAGCCGGCTGCGTGGCCTTGCGTTTTTGTCGTTGGGTTGCTGACGCCGACTGGAGTCGCCAGCCGGGGCCCGAGGAGCCGGAGGCGCCACTTTGCCAGGCGCGTCAACTTGGATCTATGCCTTCATGGAGGAGTCGGTCGTGGCGTATTTATCTGCTATGATCAGCAGCTCGTCGAGGGTCGCCGGCTCGTCGCAGAGAAGCCGGTGCTTGAGGAAGGTGCCCTCTCGGCACCCGGCGGTGAAGTACTCGATGGCCTGCACCTCATGCAGGCCCTCGCATGAGCTGCGGAGCTTGGCCCAGCGCGTGAGATAGTCACGGGTCGACTCATTGGGGCCTTGGACGCACAAGGAGAGCTGTCGAGGCTTGGGTGGCCGCTTCTATGTGCTGGTGAAGTTGCGGATGAAGGCTTGCTATTGATGCTGCGAGGTTTCAGGTTGTTCAGCCACGTCCGGGCCTTGCCCTGGAGCATGAGCGGAACATACTTCATGGCAACACGCTTGTTGCCGTTGGCGATGCTGACGGCTGTGGAGTAGTCGACCAGCCAGTCCTCCGGCTTCACAAAGCCGGTGTACTTGGGAGTACCCCTCGGGAGCGTGAATCCTTTGGGGAAAGGCTCATCGAATGCGGGGGCCAAAACAAGGCGGACCCAGCTCATCTTCTTCTTCTAGCGCCAGGGATCGGTGGAGATGGTCGATCCGGTGGCGGGCATCATTCTCTCCGACTCCTTCTCGGCGGCCAAGGCGGTCGTCGAGTGTCGGATGTTCAACAAGCGGCGGGGAGACGCGCCTTTCCCTGCGAGGTGGAGGAGGCGGACAGTCATCCCGTCGTTCCATCGCCCCTGGGCGGCCGTCCTGGTCACGCTCGATGGTGAGGCGAGTCCGGCTACGGCTGGCAACCGGCTCCTTGTCTCTTCTTTCGCGGACGCCACCAGTCGGCGTCCGGGATGTCGCGCCTTGATCTCGGCGGGGAGGCAGATCGTCATTTTGCCGGTTGGGAGCCTCAGTACGGCAGTCGGCCTCGTGCTGCTCAGCAGCCGCGTCGAGGAGTCACTGGACGCGCTCCGCCATCTGGCGGCGCTCCTCGCCCTCAAATCTGTCCAGTTCTTCTGTTGTCGCCTGGGCAGCTCGTATGTTTTCCGCGGGCATGGCGTAGACAGGGAGATCTGCCCCGAATAGGCTGGCAAGGACCGCGCCGTGTTGCCAGACCGTGCCGATGCGGCTCGGCCCGCCAGGAGCCGGTGTGCCACCCACAGCGCGGTCCATCTCATGCTAGTAGGCATCCGATAGGTGTCTCATGTTGGCCAGCTTCTTGGCGCTCTCGACTAGCTGGGCGCCGCGCTCTTCCAGCATCTCGGCGTCGGCGTCTTCTGGAATGGGCACCGTCAAGTCTTGAAGTGCCGCATCGAGCGGGTCATGAGCACCTCTGCCAGAGTGCTCGCTGTGACCGAGGACAAGCACCTCCATGACGGTGCTTCCACCGCTCTCCGCACGAGGGAGCGGCTCGTCGTAGACCACCACGTTGGTGGCGAATACGTCAAGTGACGCAGTGTCGGAGTCGACCAACATCAGGTCGGTGGAGCCTATAGACTCCAGGTCCGCAGTAGTCTCGCTGGTGACATGGAGTTGTTCGAGGAGGCCCGCGAGGCGGCTCTCGGGGCCTTAAGTGCCCGCGTCGGACGCGGGCTCGTCGGAGAGGCGAACCTCGCCAATAAGATCGGCGAGGCAGCTCGCCTCGCACGCGACCTCCGCGCCATGCAGCGCATCGGCGCAGACCGTCTGGCGTGCCGGGCTAGCTGCGCTCGCCAGGGAGGAAAAGGGTTCCCATCCAGAACAGGTCTCCGGACAACGGTGCACCTCGCCCACGGTGGGCGCCAAATGTCGGGGGTTGGGTGTGACATATGCCAATGGATGGCTTATCATGGTGGGAGCAAGTAGAACGTCGTCGGTGCCTGGAAGCGGGATGAGGCGTAGACACGAACGTCGGCGCACTTTACCCAGGTTCGTGGCTCTCCTAGGAGATAACACCCCTAGTCCTGCTCTGCGGGATCTCCGCATGATCACTAAAGCACTAGTGAGTACAATGGTGCTCCTCGAGCTGTATGCTAGAGGTAGGACAAGGCAAGGCTAGCTCTCTCCTTTCTCTATGTGTTGGTCTAATTCTAACAGGTTGCGAACCCCTTGCATGGGTGCCCTGGGGGGTTTATATAGGCATACCCCCCAGGGGTACAATGGTAATCCGGCCGGATGTAGGACCCGGCTGTCAGTCTCTCTGGTGACCGGCTTCTCCGCCGGCTGCTGGGGCCCGCCGCCTGGGGGGCCTTGCCGACTGGTCTGGTACGAAGACGACAGGCCGCCTCCCCCGCTCGCGGGTCTTGTTGGCTACCGATCACTGCAGCCGTGATACTGATGACGCGGGCTTGGTCAAGGGAGTATGGCTACAGCCCCGCCGCCTGGCGGGCGATTGCTACCTCTTAAGCACTGCGTTGGTTTTCCCTTGTAGAGGAAAGGGTGATGCAACAAAGTAGCGTAAGTATTTCCCTCAGTTTTTGAGAATCAAGGTATCAATCCAGTAGGAGGCTATGCGCGAGTCCCTCGCACCTACACAAAACAAATAAATCCTCGCAACCAACGCGATAAGGGGTTGTCAATCCCTTCACGGTCAATTACGAGAGTGAGATCTGATAGATCTGATAGGATAATATTTTTGGTATTTTTGTGATAAAGATGCAAAGTAAAATAAAAGCAAAGGAAATAACTAAGTGTTGGAAGATTAATATGATGAAGATAGACCCGGGGGCCATAGGTTTCACTAATGGCTTCTCTCAAGAGCATAAGTATTTTACGGTGGGTGAACAAACTACTGTTGAGCAATTGACAGAATTGAGCATAGTTATGAGAATATCTAGGTATGATCATGTATATAGGCATCACATCTGAGACAAGTAGACCGACTCCTGCCTGCATCTACTACTATTACTCCACTCATCGACCGCTATCCAGCATGCATCTAGAGTATTAAGTTCATGGAAACAGAGTAACGCCTTAAGCAAGATGACATGATGTAGAGGGATAAATTCATGCAATATGATAAAAACCCCATCTTGTTATCCTCGATGGCAACAACACAATACGTGCCTTGCTGCCCCTACTGTCACTGGGAAAGGACACCGCAAGATTGAACCCAAAGCTAAGCACTTCTCCCATTGCAAGAAAGATCAATCTAGTAGGCCAAGCCAAACTGATAATTCGAAGAGACTTGCAAAGATAACCAATCATACATAAAATAATTCAGAGACTTGCAAATATTGTTCATAGATAATCTTGATCATAAACCCACAATTCATCGGTCTCAACAAACACACCGCAAAAAGAAGATTACATCGAATAGATCTCCACGATAGAGGGGGAGAACATTGTATTGAGATCCAAAAAGAGAGAAGAAGCCATCTAGCTAATAACTATGGACCCGAAGGTCTGAGGTAAACTACTCACACTTCATCGGAGAGGCTGTGGTGTTGATGTAGAAGCCATCCGTGATGGATGCCCCCTCCGGCGAAGCTCCGGAACAGGCCCCAAGATGGGATCTTGTGGGTACAGAAGGTTGCGGCGGTGGAATTAGGTTTTTGGCTCCGTATCTGATCGTTTGGGGGTACGTAGGTATATATAGGAGGAAGGAGTACGTCGGTGGAGAAACAGGGGCCCCACGAGGGTGGAGGGCGCGCCCTGGGGAGGTGGGCCTGCCCCCTACCTCGTGGCCTCCTCTTTTGTTTCTTGACGTAGGGTCCAAGTCTCCTAGATCATAATCTTCCTAAAAATCACGTTCCCGAAGGTTTCATTCCGTTTGGACTCCGTTTGATATTCCTTTTCTGCGAAACTCTGAAATAGGCAAAAAACATCAATTCTGGGCTGGGCCTCCGGTTAATAAGTTAGTCCCAAAAATAATATAATAGTTAATAATAAATCCCAATAATGTCCAAAATAGTAGATAATATAGCATGGAGCAATAAAAAATTATAGATACATTGGAGACGTATCAAGCATCCCCAAGCTTAATTCCTGCTCGTCCTTGAGTAGGTAAATGATAAAAACAGAATTTTTGATGCGGAGTGCTACTTGGCATAATTTCAATGTAATTCTTCTTAATTGTGGCAGGAATGTTCAGATTTGATATGATTCAAGACAAAAGTTTAATATTGACATAAAAACGATAATACTTCAAGCATACTAACTAAGCAATTATGTCTTATCAAAATAACATAGCCAAAGCAAGTTATCCCTACAAAATCATATAGTCCTGCTATGCTCCATCTTCCCCACACAAAATATTCATATCATGTACGACCCCGGTTTTGGCCAAGCAATTGGTTCATACTTTTAACGCGCTTCAGCCTTTTCAATTCTTACGCAATACATGAGTGCAAGCCATGGATATAGCACTATGGTGGAATAAGGTGTAATGGTAGGGGTTATGTGGGAAGACAAAAAAGGAGAAAGTCTCACATCAATGGGCTATGGAGATGCCCATCAATCGATGTTAATGTGAGGAGTAGGGATTCCATGCAACGGATGCACTAGAGATATAAGTGTATGAAAGCTCAAAAAGAAACTAAGTGGGTGTGCATCCAACTTGCTTGCTCATGAAGACCTCGGGCATTTGAGGAAGCCCATCATTGGAATATACAAGCCAAGTTCTATAATGAAATTTCCCACTAGTATATGAAAGTGAAAAAATGAGAGACTCTCTATCATGAAGATCACGGTGCTACTTTGAAGCACAAGTGTGGTAAAAGGATAGTAACATTGTCCCTTCTCTCTTTTTCTCTCATTTTCATTTTTTTATTTTTTTATTTGGGCCTTTCCTCCTTTTTTTATGGCCTCTTTTTTTAGTCCGGAGTCTCATCCCGCATTGTGGGGGAATCATAGTCTCCATCATCCTTTCCTCACTTGGGACAATGCTCTAATAATGATGATCATCACACTTTTATTTACTTACAACTCATGAATTACAACTCAATACTTAGAACAAAATATGACTCTATATGAATGCCTCCGGCGGTGTACCGGGATATGCAGTGAATCAAGAGCGACATGTATGAAAGAATTATGAACGGTGGCTTTGCCACAAATACAATGTCAACTACATGATCATGCAAAGCAATATGACAATGATGGGGTATGTCATGATAAATGAAATGGTGGAAAGTTGCATGGCAATATATCTCGGAATGGCTATGGAAATGCCATGATAGGTAGGTATGGTGGCTGTTTTGAGGAAGATATAAGGAGGTTTATGTGTGAAACAGCGTATCATATCACGGGGTTTGGATGCACCGGCGAAGTTTGCACCAACTCTCAAGGTGAGAAAGGGCAATGCGCGGTACCGAAGAGGATAGAAATTTGCAGAAAGGTAAGAGTGAGTATAATCCATGGATTGACATTATTCATAAAGAACTCATATACTTATTGCAAAAATTTATTAGCCCTCGAAGCAAAGTACTACTACGCATGCTCCTAGGGGAATGGTTGGTAGGAGTTAACCATCGCGCGATCCCGACCGCCACACAAAGGAAGACAATCAACAAATACTTCATGCTCCGACTTCGTTACATAATGTTTCACCATACGTGCATGCTACGAGAATCACAAACTCCAACACATGTATTTTTCAATTCCACAGTTACTCAACTAGCACAACCATGATATTACCACCTTTATATCTCAAAACAATTATCAAGCATCAAATTTTCTCATGCTATTAATTAAAGCAAATTGCCATGCTATTTTAAGACTCTCAAAATAATCTAGGTGAAGCATGAGAGACCAATAGTTTCTATAAAACAAATCCAACACCGTGCTCTAAAAGATATAAGTGAAGCACTAGAGCAAAACTATATAACTCAAAAGATATAAGTGAAGCACATAGAGTATTCTAATAATTTCTGAATCATGTGTGACACTCTCAAAAGGTGTGTACAGCAAGGATGATTGTGGAAAACTAACAAATAAAGACTCAAATAATACAAGACGCTCCAAGCAAAACACATATCATGTGGTAAATAAAAATATAGCTCCAAGTAAAGTTACCGATGTAAGTAGACGAAAAGAGGGGATGCCTTCCGGGGCATCCCCAAGCTTTGGCTTTATGGTGTCCTTAGATTATCTTGGGGGCGCCATGGGCATCCCCAAGCTTAGGCTCTTGCCACTCCATGTTCCATAATCCATCAAATCTTTCACCCAAAACTTGAAAACTTCACAACACAAAACTCAACAGAAATCTCGTGAGCTCCGTTAGCGAAAGAAAACAAAAGAACACTTCAAGGTACTGTAATGAACTCATTATTTATTTATATTGGTGTTAAACCTAATGTATTCCAACTTCTCTATGGTTTATAAACTATTTTACTAGCCATAGATTCATCAAAATAAGCAAACAACACACGAAAAACAGAATCTGTCAAAAACAGAACAGTCTATAGTAATCTGTAACTAATGCAAACTTCTGGAACTCCAAAATATATACCAAACTAGGAAGACCTAGATAATTTGTTTATTTATCAGCAGCAATTGGAATCAGTATTTTATCACGTTATGGTGATTTGTAACAATTTTTTTGGTGAACAGAAAGTTTCTGGAAATTTCTGCAAGATCAAATAACTATCATCCAAGAAGATCCTATAGGTTTAACTTGGCACAAAAACTAATTAAAATATAAAAACACATATAACCAGAGGCTATAAAAAATATATATTCCTAAATAGAAGCAAAATGAAAAAAACTAAAAATAAAATTGGGTTGCCTCCCAACAAGCGCTATCGTTTTACGCCCCTAGCTAGGCATAAAAGCAAGGATAGATATAGGTATTGCCATCTTTGGTAGGCAATCCATAAGTGGCTCTCATGATAGATTCATATGGTAATTTTATTTTCTTCCTAGGGAAGTGTTCCATGCCTTTATTTAATGGAAATTGGAATCTAATATTCCCTTCCTTCATATCAATAATTGCACCAATCGTTCTAAGGAAAGGTCTACCAAGAATAATAGGACATGAAGAATTGCAATCTATATCAAGAACGATAAAATATACGGGCACATAAATCCTATTTGCAACAATAAGAACATCATTAATTATTCCCATAGGTTTCTTAATAGTGGAATCCATAAGGTGCAAATTTAAAGAACAATCATCAAAATCATGGAA
Source organism: Aegilops umbellulata (assembly GCA_032464435.1). Lineage (NCBI taxonomy): Eukaryota > Viridiplantae > Streptophyta > Magnoliopsida > Poales > Poaceae > Aegilops > Aegilops umbellulata. The sequence goes on along the minus strand of CP136058.1, from coordinate 438,415,780 downwards.
ACCTAGCAAATCACATAAAGTTTTGGGAATAGTGGAAACACTAGCACCCAAATCACACAAAGAATAGAACTCATGATTTTTAATATTAATTTTAATAGTAGGTTCCCACTCATCATAAAGTTTTCTAGGGATAGAAACTTCCAACTCAAGTTTTTCTTCATAAGATTGCATCAAAGCATCAACGATATGTTTGGTAAAGGCTTTATTTTGACTATAAGCATGAGGAGAATTTAGCACGGATTGCAACAAGGAAATACAATCAATCAAAGAGCAATTTTCATAATTAAATTCCTTGAAATCCAAAATAGTGGGTTTATTAGTATCTGGGGTTTTGATTTCTACAATCCCACTTTTATCACTTTTAGCATCAAAATCTAAAGACTCCGAATTTTTAGAACGCCTTCTAGGTAAAGGTGAATCATATTCAGCCCCATCATTATCAAGGTTCATTTTGCAAAACAAAGATCTAATTGGGGACACATCAATAACTTTTAGATCTTCATCTTTATTTTCATAGGAACTAGAAGAACACGCTCTTATAAAGGCATCTTTCTTAGCACGCATCCTAGCGGTTCTTTCTTTGCACTCATCAATGGAAATTCTCATAGCTTTAAGAGACTCATTGATATCATGCTTAGGAGGAATATATCTAAGCTTTAAAGAATCAACATCAAGAGAAATTCTATCAACGTTCCTAGCCAAATCATCAACTTTAAGCAATTTCTCTTCAAGCAAAGCATTGAAATTCTTTTGCGAATTCATAAACTCTTTAACACTAGTCTCAAACTCATAAGGTATCTTATTAAAATTTCCATAAGAATTGTTGTAGGAATTACCATAATTATTAGAGGGATTACTAGGATAAGGCCTAGGATTAAAGTTTCCTCTATACGCGTTGTTACCAAAATTATCCCTACCAACAAAATTCACATCCATAGATTCATTATTATTCTCAATCAAAGTAGATAAAGGCATATCATTAGGATCAGAACAAACACTCTTACTAGCAAATAATTTCATAAGTGCATCCATCTTTCCACTCAAAATGTTAATTTCTTCTATCGCATGCACATTTTTATTAGTAGATCTTTTAGTGTGCCATTGAGAATAATTAACCATAATATTATCTAGGAGTTTAGTAGCTTCTCCTAAAGTGATTTCCATAAAAATGCCTCCCGCGGCCGATTCTAAAAGATTTCTAGGAGCAAAATTCAACCCGGCATAAAAAATTTGTATAATCATCCACAAATTTAAACCATGAGTAGGGCAATTACGTATCATTAATTCCTCTCCCAAGCTTGTGCAACATGTTCATGATCAAGTTGCTTAAAATTCATAATATCGTTTCTAAGAGAGATGATCTTAGCGGGAGGAAAATACTTAGAGATAAAAGCATCTTTGCACTTGTTCCAAGAATCAATACTATTTTTAGGCAAAGACGAAAACCAAGCTTTAGCACGATCTCTAAGCGAGAAAGGAAATAGCTTCAATTTAACAATATCATTATCAACATCTTTCTTCTTTTGCATATAACACAAATCGACAAAGCTATTTAGATGAGTAGCGGCATCTTCACTAGGAACGCCGGCGAATTGATCTTTCATGACAAGATTCAACAAAGCAGCATTGATTTCACAAGATTCAGTATTGGTAAGATGAGCAGTTGGAGTGCTAAGGAAATCATTATTGTTGGTATTGGTAAAGTCACACAATTTGGTATTATCTTGAGCCATCGTGACAAACAAGCAATCCAACACACGAGCAAACAAAAGGGAAGCGAAAAAGAGGCGAACGGAAAAGAGAGGGAAAATAAAATAGCAAGGGTGAAGTGGGGGAGAGGAAAACAAGAGGCAAATGGCAAATAATGTAATGCGGGAGATAAGGGTTTGTGATGGGTACTTGGTATGTTGAATTTTGCGTAGACCTCCCCGGCAACGGCGCCAGAAATCCTTCTTGATACCTCTTCAGCACTGCGTTGGTTTTCCCTTGAAGAGGAAAGGGTGATGCAGCAAAGTAGCGTAAGTATTTCTCTCAGTTTTTGAGAACCAAGGTATCAATCCAGTAGGAGGCTACGCGCGAGTCCCTCGCACCTACACAAAACAAATAAATCCTCTCAACCAACGCGATAAGGGGTTGTCAATCCCTTCACGGTCACCTACGAGAGTGAGATCTGATAGATATGATAGGATAATATTTTTGCTATTTTTGTGATAAAGATGCAAAGTAAAAAAAAGCAAAGAAAAAAAGCAAAGGAAATAACTAAGTTTTGGAAGATTAATATGATGAAGATAGACCCGGGGGCCATAGGTTTCACTAGTGGCTTCTCTCAAGAGCATAAGTATTTTACGGTGGGTGAACGAATTACTGTTGAGCAATTGACAGAATTGAGCATAGTTATGAGAATATCTAGGTATGGTCATGTATATAGGCATCACGTCCGAGACAAGTAGACCGACTCCTGCCTGCATCTACTACTATTACTCCACTCATCAACCGCTATCCAGCATGCATCTAGAGTATTAAGTTCATGGAAACAGAGTAACACCTTAAGCAAGATGACATGATGTAGAGGGATAAATTCATGCAATATGATAAAAAACCCATCTTGTTATCCTCGATGGCAACAATACAATACGTGCCTTGCTGCCCCTACTGTCACTGGGAAAGGACACCGCAAGATTGAACCCAAAGCTAAGCACTTCTCCCATTGCAAGAAAGATCAATCTAGTAGGCCAAACCAAACTGATAATTCGAAGAGACTTGCAAAGATAACCAATCATACATAAAAGAATTCAGAGAAGATTCAAATATTGTTCATAGATAATCTTGATCATAAACCCAAAATTCATCGGTCACAACAAACACACCGCAAAAAGAAGATTACATCGAATAGATCTCCACGATAGAGGGGGAGAACATTGTATTGAGATCCAAAAAGAGAGAAGAAGCCATCTAGCTAATAACTATGGACCCGAAGGTATGAGGTAAACTACTCACACTTCATCAGAGAGGCTATGGTGTTGATGTAGAAGCCCTCCGTGACGGATGCCTCCTCCAGCGGAGCTCCGGAACAGGCCCCAGGATGGGATCTCGTGGGTACAGAAGGTTGCGGCGGTGGAATTAGGTTTTTGGCTCCGTATCTGATCGTTTGGGGGTATGTAGGTATATATAGGAGGAAGGAGTACGTCAGTGGAGCAACAGGGGTCGCACGAGGGTGGAGGGCGCGCCCTGGGGAGGTGGGCGCGCCCCCCTACCTCGTGTCCTCCTCTTTTGTTTCTTGACGTAGGGTCCAAGTCTCCTGGATCATAATCTTCCTAAAAATCACGTTCCCGAAGGTTTCATTACGTTTGGACTCCGTTTGATATTCCTTTTCTGCAGAACTCTGAAATAGGCAAAAAAAAGCAATTCTAGACTGGGCCTCCGGTTAATAGGTTAGTCCCAAAAATAATATAGAAGTGAATAATAAAGCCCAATAATGTCCAAAACAGTAGATAATATAGCATGGAGTAATCAAACATTATAGATACATTGGCGATTACTATAGCCACTCTGTGTCTTGTCTGGTTAATGGCACGTGGACCCCGAGGAAGGGGCGGGCCAACTGCTGGGGGCCGAATCCCTCGGATCCGACTGGTGGGGATCTAGCCGTCTTCCGGGGTCTCACTGATCGGTGGGGCCCGTCGTCCTTGGGCCGTACCGATAGGCCGTCATGGGAGCAGGGTTCCGTCTACTCAGGGTGACGTTAGGCGTGGAGTAGCAACAATGCCGCGTCGGGCGGAGATCTCCGCCCGTACGGTGCACTGTGGCCACGCCCATCCCTGAATCGGGGGGATGGGCTACATTGTAGCCACTCCCTGTCTTATCTTCTTGACAAGGGCGCAGGCTTTGCGGGTGCCTCGAGCCGACTGCTAGGGGTTGGCTTCTCTGGAAGCCGCCCACTAGGAGTCGTCTTGTCTTGATGCCGGCTTCTGGAACTCGGCCGACTACGGGCAGCCGGCTATTCCTCCAGTCGGCCTCCAGAAGGCGGCTCTTCGTCTTGATGCCTTGAGGGGTGCGGCCAGCCCCGATGTCTTGAAAGGTTCTGGGTCTCGGGTTAGCCTGCCCGTGGCCCATTACTCCAACAGAAATGGGGGTGACAAGTAGCAGGTGCATCGCTGAATGTCAATCTTAAACGGTGCGCCTCTTTCATTCGTGTCTTCTTCCTAGCGCTCCTCGTACCAGGCACAAGCTCCTACACGTCACGTTTGAGTTTTTTTCCAGATTATATATATAAACGCTTGCACCTCTACTGTGTTAAAAAAAGATAATGATTTTATTTGTTTACATAAAAAACTTTATTTCTCAGATAATCGTGAGATAGTTTACAACAAGATGAGAAATAAAGTCTAGGACTGCATTCTCCCAAACCTCAGAAGATCTATTAGATAGAGATGATTTGGCCATACAATCAACTACACTATTAGCTTCACGGAAACACTTCGTCACTTGATATTGCACTTCAAACATGCCGAGTAGTAAATTGGGTCCTCGTCCCATTGACAGTGGGTCCATTAGTTCTTCAACCTTTGTCAACATTGTTGCTCCCCTTGGGGTTATAATTTTGGGACTCACTTGATGGGATTCAAGGATCATGCCAGATATTAATTTTTTAGCCCGTACCTACTCGCCAAATGCATTCTCTTTTGAAACTTTGTATGCCTGATACAATACTTTGCCCAGTAAACCCTTCTTAGGGCCAGCATTCAATATGTTCGCATCCGGATGAGTGATTGACAAAAAACTACCACCTTATGGGTTTGCGTCCCACTAAACTACCATTTTTAAAAAAGTGATCAAAAACTACCAAATTATTTTAAATTTTGTGACTAAAAACTATCATTTTTGGAAAATGACCTGTTTAGACGATTTAAACATGTTTATGACATGCGGGACCCACCCATTAGGGACGACATGACGGCAAAGTCACCTTCGTTTATTTTGACCATTACTACAGCTATGGCCCATACGTCAGCATCAACCTTCTTCTTCCTCCTCCCCTCTCTCTATTTGGCATTTCAACAAACAGCTCACGAGCACCACCACGTTGCCGCCAGTGATGAGCTCTGAACGCCGCCGAGAACACCGAAGAGTTGGCCTACTAGCCACGGCCGACCCCGAGCTGCTCCAAGAGCTCGTCCAGAACATGATGAACAAGAAGGTCCACCTCGTCTTCCCGCCCAACAAGAAGGAGCGCTTCGGCACTAGCGCGGGCATCGGGAAGGAGGACCCTCGCCTTGTCGATGTCGACGCGGTCCAGGGGCTCCTCAACGACCTGCGAAGGCTGGCGTCGCAGCCGAGCCGTCGTCAACACGTCGTCCATGGAGCGACTGACCACCACCAGCAGCAGTCGGGTCTTGGCTGGAACAAGAGCGTCGCGGCCGCGTTGGCGGGAACCAGTAGCAGCCGAGTCTTGGCTGGAACAGTGACTGCCTCGCCGGAATATGGAGGGGCGGGTGTGTCAGGCCCAAGTCTGAAGATCCCCTGTTTCTGCGTGCCAGTTACGATTACAGCCGTCCATCTCGTATCCTAGGGGCACCAGGCCAAGTTAACGGTTCGCTTAAGTTGGGTCGCTCTCCTCCGTCGATCGACCATCCAACGGCTGTGAAGACGCAAGAGTTGTTGTTCCTCGTCCGACAAGCCATGTGCTCTGCTTTTCTGCTTTTCTACTTTCTAGTTGCTGTAGTGGCTATAAAAGCCAGCTCTCTCTCTCTTTCATTCGGCATGTAAAAGAATTATTGGGTGTAAACCCTAGCCGCCGGTGGCGTGCTAACTACTTTCCCCTCTCTCTGCAATGAAAACCCTGCTCGATTCGCTCAATTCCTGCCTTAGATTTGCTAGTTTGTGTTAAAATTCAGTAGTTTGGAACTCTGTCCCTGACAATTGGTATCAGAGGCCAGTCCTTCCTCGGCGGCGGTGTTGATTGGAGCGCTGTAGAGGTTGGCTCCAGCTGTAAAATCCCTCTTCAAGCCCTGATCTGTTAACTGTATCAAGATCTAACAGTTGGTGGCGGCCGGAGTGGCAATTTTCGGGTGCAGTCAAGGAAACAGTCTGGTTGCCGGGAATAATTCTCTGGTGGTAAAATTCCAGCTCCTGTGATTTGACCGTGCACCATCGGAGGCGGGCGCAGGCGGCGGCGTCAGCGGCGGTGACAGGCCATCCCACCCTCCCAACCCTTTATGGTGGTGATCGCAGGCGGCGAAATCATGACGGGCCATGTGGATTCAGGCTCTACGGCGGAACTGCAGCTCGAATCTCTCGAGTTGGACATCAAAACACTGCAGCGGGACCGAGAAGAAGATCGCAAGGAGTTCCAGCAGTTTCAAGCGACAGTTAATAGAAATTTTGCTACAATGCAGAAGAACTTTGACAAGATCCAAGACAACTTCAGACGCCTACTGTTAGATCCTGAACCAGCCCAAGACGATGGTATGGAAGGGCAAGGCAGTGTGCAAATGAAGGACAACCAGATCAATTCACCGCGAGTGGCTCCTGGCCGGCCAAAACAACTACAAGCACCTACTCCTCCTTCCGTTGCAATGCCTGAAAAAGGAGCTCCTTTGCCAATTGGCACAGCTGTTCTACGTGATCAGACAGGTAAGGAGTTGAACATGGATGGGACTCCTAAAGTTCCCTACAGACATCCACACTATGGGCAAAACAAGGAGAAAGAACACTTTCAGTCAGCATAGAGAGATGTGGTTCAGTTGGAGGAACTACAAGAGGAAGATGGGGCTGAGAATTATTATAGAAGAAGAAATGTTCTTACTGTCAAGCCTGCTAAGTTGAACATCACTGAGTTTCAAGGGCAAGACCCTGAATCATGGATTCAGAACTTGGAGCAATATTTTGCTGCTGCAAGAACTCCACTTGAGCATAGGACAGAACTGGCCATTTCCTATCTTAAGGGACCTGCTATTCAGTGGTGGAGGGGTACTGGGTATGCACCCTCTAATGTGCCATGGCATAAGTTTTGTTCTTACCTATCTGATAGGTTTTCTGTGGAGTCAGCTTGTGATGTGGTCAGTAATTTCCATGCTGCACATCAGGCAACAACAGTGGCTGCTTATGTGGAACAATTTGAGCAACTAGTGAATGGGATGAGAAGACAAAACCCTGCTATACCTGATGATTATTATGTCTCCAGTTTTGTTTCAGGCCTCAATCCTTATATCAGAAGTTTAGTAGAGTGTTTTAAATCAAAGGATCTGCAAACAGCTATGTGGTATGCCAGAAGAATGGAGAAATCTCAGCCTCCTTGTCAATCAGTGCAAAGTAAGCAGTATGTACCTCAACCAAGAAGACAAGTTACGTTTGAACAGCCCAAACAAATGTTTCCTAACGCAGCACCAAATAGAAATGTGGTTATTCAACAAGCCAAACAGAGCCAGGTGTGCTATAAGTGTAGAGAGCCTTGGGTGCCTGGTCACAGACAGGTATGTAAGATGAACCAAAAGGCACAAATTCAAGCTCTACAAGCTCAGGAGGATGGAACCCCTGAAACTATTTTTCTGGCAGAATATGATGATCAGGACCTAGACAATACAGAACAGCTAACTGATGAAACTGTATTGAAAGTCTCAATGCATGGTGCTATGGGCATTGGAGCAACTAAAAATACTTTCATCCTGACTGTTAAGCTAGGTAATACTATGGCAACTGCACTGGTGGATAGTGGTAGTACTACTACTTTTATCTCTCCACAAATGGCTAGCAAGTTGGATGTTGTTCCTAGTCCTACACCAAAAACTAAAGTAGTGGTTGCTAGTGGAGGCATCCTGTGGAGTGAATTTCAAGCAAAGAACTGTGGCTATGAAATACAGGGCCATACATTTATTGATAATTTCAGAGTGCTGAAGTTAAAGGGCTATGACATCATTTTGGGAGTGGATTGGTTGAGGAAATATAGCCCTATCCAAATGGATTTTATTAAAATGGAAATGAAGATATCTGCTCCTGAAGGACAATTTATCACTTTTGTGGATGAAACTGTACCTCTCTCTAATGTTACTGAAGTAACTGATAGCACTGAAAAATTAGTGGAACAAGCTGTATGTGGATTTTTCTTATTCACTACTTCTGGTCCTCAAATGATAGCAGCTGCTCAAGAAGTACCTGCTGAATTAAAACCACTGCTAGATCAATATGAGAAGCTTTTTTCGGAACCTACTGAACTTCCACCAAGTAGGCCTTGTGACCACAGAATTCCTTTGGTAGAGGGAGCAAAAGTAGTCAACCAAAGGCCTTATAGAATTCCTCGGCACCAAAAAGAAATTCTGGAGAAAATCATCTTAGAACTTCTCAAGAATGGAATAATCAGGCCCAGCACCAGTCCTTTCTCCTCTCCTGTGCTGCTAGTTAAGAAAAAGGATGGAACATGGAGGCTCTGTACTGATTATAGGAAATTAAATGCAATTACCATCAAGAACAAATATCCTATTCCTGTTATAGAAGATCCGTTGGACCAATTAAAAGGGGCCAAAATATTTTCAAAAATTGATTTGAGAAATGGTTATCACCAGATCAGAATGGCTGAGGAAGACATTCCAAAAACTGCATTTGCAACTCACATGGGACTGTTTGAGTACTTAGTCATGTCCTTTGGACTTACTAATGAACCTCCTTCATTTCAGGCCCTAATGAACCTCCTTTTTGGACTTCTCAAGTTTGTAGTGGTATTTTTTGATGATATTCTGGTGTTCAGCTTTTCCATGGAGGAGCACTTAGATCATCTCAAGCAGGTGTTTGATATATTGCAAGCAAACAAGTTGTATGCCAAGCTAGAGAAATGTTCTTTTGGCCAGAAGGAAATTGAGTATTTGGGCCATGTCATTAACTCTGAGGGAGTTTCGACTGATCCTACAAAATTGAGGCTATTAAATCATGGCCTGCTCCAACAACTATAACTGAATTGAGGAGTTTCTTGGGACTAAGTGGATATTACAGGAGATTCATCCAGGGATATGGGATAATCTGCAGGCCCCTATTTGATTGCTTGAAGAAAGATGCTTTTGCTTGGGCACAAGAGCAACAGCAAGCATTTGAAACACTGAAGCAGAAACTCACTCATACACCTGTCTTGGCCCTGCCAGATTTCAAAAAGCCATTTGTTCTAGAAGCAGATGCTTGTGGCTATGGGCTAGGTGCTGTACTGATGCAGGAGGGCAGACCACTTGCTTATTTCAGCAAGAGTATTGGCCCAAAAGTTGCTGCCTTAAGCACTTATGATAAGGAAGCTATGGCTATTATTGAAGCTGTAAAGAAATGGAAACATTACTTCTCTGCTACTTCTTTGATCATCAGAACAGATCAAGAGAGTTTGAAATATATCCAAGAGCAGAAAATTACAGAGGGTATTCAGCACAAGCTGTTGTTAAAGTTGCTGGGATATAACTTCACTATAGAGTATAAGAAAGGCAAGGAGAACAAGGCTGTTGATGCACTGTCCAGAGTAAAACATGCAGTTTCTGCATTATTTACTACTGCTACATCACCTGCTTGGGTTAAAGAAGTAGTGAGTAGTTACCAGCAGGATGAGAAAGTCAAGGAGTTAATTGTTGAGTGTTCTGTGGATAAAAGCACTGCCAATGCTTATTCCTTTAAGAATGGTATATTGAGATTCCACAACAAAGTGGTAGTTGGGAAAAGCACTAACCTGAGGCAGGAGATACTAGCAACATTTCATAATTCTGAGCTAGGAGGACACTCTGGTGAGAGAGCGACTTATCACAGAGTAAAACTAGTTTTTCATTGGCAGGGTTTGAAACAAGATGTGATCACCTTTGTGAAAAATTGTCCTGTCTGCCAGTTGAACAAGTCTGAACATATTCCTTACCCTGGATTGTTAGAACCACTGCCTGTTCCTGATTTTGCATGGGCTCATATTAGCATGGACTTTATAGAAGGCTTGCCTACATCAGAGAACAAGAACTTGATCCTGGTGGTAGTTGACAGATTTACGAAATACTCCCACTTCATTGCTATGAAGCATCCTATAACAATCCAGTCTGTTGCAAGAGCATTCTCTGAAAATGTGTTTAAACTTCATGGAATGCCACTAGTGATTGTTACTGACAGAGATAGAATTTTTACAAGCAATCTCTGGCAGAAGTTATTCAAGTCACTGAACATCAAGTTGCACATGAGCACTAGTTATCATCCACAGACAGATGGGCAGACAGAAAGAGTGAACCAATGTTTGGAGAATTATTTGAGATGTATGTGCTTCCAGCAACCAAGGAAATGGCATGGATGGCTGGCCCTAGCAGAATGGTGGTATAATACCTCTTTCCATACTTCCCTGAAGATGACACCTTTTCAAGCCCTTTATGGTTTTCCACCTCCTATGGTTGCTGAATCAGCTCTACCAGACACTATTTGTGAGGACAGTGAAGATTTACTGCAGAACAGAGAGCTAGCAGTAGAAGTGATCAAACAGAACCTCTTGAAAGCACAAGCTAGAATGAAATTCTTTGCTGGTAGAAACAGGACAGAGAGAGAATTGGTAGTAGGAGAAATGGTTTATCTAAAACTGCAGCCTCACAGACATAATTCTCTCAATTTGCACAGACACATGAAACTGCATTCCAAGTTTTATGGGCCATTCAAAATTCTGAGTAAAATTGGAAATAATGCATACAAGCTGCTTCTGCCTGAAGACTGTCAATTGCATGATACATTCCATGTCAGTCAACTTAAAAGGCACATAGGTCCCAAAGTGGTACCCTCCTCCAATCTTCCCCTGGTTGGTCCAGACAGAACAATCAGAATTGAACCTGAGGCTATTCTGGAGAGGAAGCTCATTCCAAGAAAACAAGGCAATATAAGCATTCCAGTGGTTAGATGGTTGGTGAAATGGGCAAATCTACCACCAGAGGAGGCAACGTGGGAAGATTCAGCTTTTATTCAGAAGGTTTTTCCTGCATTTGGAGCTTGAGGACCAGCTCCAGCTCAATCGGGGGGTATTGTCAGGCCCAAGTCTGAAGATCCCCTGTTTCTGCGTGCCAGTTACGATTACAGCCGTCCATCTCGTATCCTAGGGGCACCAGGCCAAGTTAACGGTTCGCTTAAGTTGGGTCGCTCTCCTCCGTCGATCGACCATCCAACGGCTGTGAAGACGCAAGAGTTGTTGTTCCTCGTCCGACAAGCCATGTGCTCTGCTTTTCTGCTTTTCTACTTTCTAGTTGCTGTAGTGGCTATAAAAGCCAGCTCTCTCTCTTTCATTCGGCATGTAAAAGAATTATTGGGTGTAAACCCTAGCCGCCGGTGGCGTGCTAACTACTTTCCCCTCTCTCTGCAATGAAAACCCTTGCTCGATTCGCTCAATTCCTGCCTTAGATTTGCTAGTTTGTGTTAAAATTCAGTAGTTTGGAACTCTACCCCTGACAGGGTGCTCGTCGAATCTCGCGGCACCGGCGGCCAGCAGCTCCCTTGCCGGGAGATGGAGGGGCGGGTGCTCGTCAGATCCCGCGACGCTAATGGCTAGCGGCTGTCTCGCTAGCCGGATCAAGCGACGGTGCAGTGCGGGATCGGGAGGAGAGGCGGAGACGCAGAGGTGAGATTGGGGATTTAGAAAAAAATAAGGCTATTTTTTAGAATGACGGGTGGGCCACACCTGTAATAATGGTCAGCTTAACTGTCAAAATAAATGGAATTGACTTTGCAGCCACATCGGCCCTGACGGGTGGGCCTCGCATGTCATAAACATGTTGAAATCATCTAAACTGCCATTTTTCTGAAAATGTGGTAGTTTTTAGTCACAAAATAAAATAATGGTAGTTTTTGGTTACTTTTTTTAAAAGTGGTAGTTCAATGGGATGCAAACCCCTAAAGTGATAGTTTTTTGCCAATCACTTCATCCGGATAGTATTTTGCACTTAGAACTCATGTGCACAAAGACTCTGGATTCTGGAGCAAAGGCCAACATTGTTTGCTAGTTAGGCAAGATTAAAATTGTGAAGGTCTCTAAACCCCAAGCCTCCTTTTCTCTTTGGGATACACAATTTCCACCATGTAAACCAATGCATTCTTTTCTTCTCTTCAATGTCTTCACACCAAAACCCTGCCAAGTCAAATGTTATTGATTTACAAATACCCTTGGGCAATTTAAACACTAACATAGCATATGAAGGAATTGATTGGGCCACTGCTTTCAATAAAATTTTCTTCCCTTGCATTGATAGTACCTTTTCCTTCCAACCTTGTATTCTCTGACAGATTCTATCAGTAAGATGCTGAAAGCAATCACTCATGTCCATCCCTACCATTGTAGAGAGACTAAGTTACTTATCCGAGAGTGCTTCCGTTAGAATAACAAGATTTCAACAAACATCCTCTCTAATAATAACACTCGTGTTAGGGCTGAAGAATATGGTAGATTTTACTGTGCTTACAAGTTGTCCGGAACTTGCACAATAAACATCCAGCACTCTTTTTAGTGTGCTTGTGCTCTAAACATTTGCTTTCATGAGTATTAGTGAGTCATCTACAAAAAATAGGTGAGAAATAGATGGTGTATTATGACAAACTCGAATACCTTCCAAGCCACCCACCTCTTCTTCATGAGCCAACAAGAAAAGATAATGACTTGATCGTACGGCTGTGGAATCCTGGATGGCTGACAATAATAAAAGGACGATAAAAGAGAAAGGACAAAGGGTCGAAAAAGCCGGCTGATTTCTTGGCTTCATCAACCGCCTCCGACGCGGTTCGATCCCACGCGATCGTACGGAGTGGAGGGTCCCCCTTTCACTACTACTACTAGGGCAGATATCCGGTGATACGACCTCTTAGATGATACGATGCTCCGGCAGATTCTGAACCATTAGATCACGTCCAAAGGGATAGGATGGATGCATAGGTGTTGGCCATCTGTTCCACTTTGAAATATGCGGAAAACACCCTGGATCATGTCCTTAATTGAGCGCCCGTACCAACTACTAGTCTTTTTTATCATCCTTTACCAACTAGTACTAGTCTGCCTCACTTTCGTTAATAGTGAGAAAATAACTTAATTCCCTTTTTTTAAGAAAAAGAAAGCTTAGTTCCACGCAGTCAAACCCAAGGGATTTTTTTTGAAACTATGATGATTTTTATAGCAAATTCGGAAACTATACGCTCTAATGCATAAAAATCGAAACTATTACCCCGTCGGCCTTCTGTTGGCTGAAGAGGGACTTTTCGGCCTACCATTGGCCGAAGTGGGCTCTTCAGCCTTCCGTTGACCGAAGAGTGCCGAGCTGGGCCGAGGATAGTTCGGCTTCCTGTTGGCTGAAGAGCACACTTCGGCTTCTCGTTGGCCGAAAAGTGTCAGGGGCACAAAATGTAATTAAGATGGCCTCAAATGAAAAAAATATCAACATAAAAAATCTTCGTCTCGTCGAAATGGTTGATTTTGATATAAAAGTCGTCTTAATCCGACGTCGTATGCAACCTGTAGAGCCAAAATAAGGTCAGAGGCAGAAGCTGCAGAGTTATTTCGGACAGACCGAATGGATGTCAGAAAATTTGTCACGGGACACCCAGTGCACTCGGTGAGACCGTGTGGAATATAGAAGAGTACACAAGTTTGTTCACGTTCACTCGGTGAGACCGATCCAAACCACTCCGAGGCTTCGAATGGATCCGAAAATTGCCAAAGATTCCTGTCCGAGTTAAAGTTAGGATTTTTTATCTAAAAAATTGTTCGTCTGCACCGGAAAGACTGCTTGCGTACCGTGCTTCTGGCCGGGTCTCCTTCCACGTGAGCTACGATGCATCACCCCAGCATCAAGGGTACACGGTGACGTTTTTGTGTGCATCACCCCCGGCGCCGAGGGTACACGATGACGGGCCTGAGAGGTGACCATTCCCTCTACTTTGCATGGTGGATGATGCCACCGCCGAAAGTTTTGGTCTCAATTCCTGCCATCGCAACAGAGACATTTCTTCAATGTCGGCATGTGTCTTCCCGGTGCAGATGAATAATGCCCACATCGATTTATGAGGCGGTTGGACATCTCGTACAATAAAAGGACTAAAAATTCTATCCAAAAATCTTTGACAATTTTTCGGAGCCTCCGAGTGGTTTGGTTCGGTCTCACCGAGTGAATGTGACCAAACTTGCGTACTCTTCTATATTTCACACGGTCTCACCGAGTGCACCGGGTGTCCCATGACAAATTTTCTGACATCCATTCGGTCTGCCCAAAGTAACTCTGCAGCTTCTACCCCTGACTTTCTTTTGGCTCTACAGGTTGCATACGATGGATTAAGACGATTTTTATATCAAAATCAACCGTTTCGACGAGACGAAGATATTTTATGTTGATAATTTTTTTAGTTGAGGCCATCTTAATTACGTTTTGTGTCTCTGACACTTTTCGGCCAACGGGAAGCCGAAGAGTGCTCTTCGGCCCAGCTCGGCACACTTCGGCCAACGGGAGGTTGAAGAGCCCACTTCGGCCAAGGGTAGGCCGAAAAGTCTCTCTTCAGCCAACAGAAGGCCGATGGGTCATAGTTTCGATTTTTATGCATTAGGGCGTATAGTTTCCGAATTTGTTATAAAAATCATCATAATTTTTAAAAAAAATCCAGTTTCCCTCAAGTCTTGAGGTTGTGCCATCTTCGTATTTTGTCGTTGTACTGATAAAGTTCAACAAAATAAATTCACTAATTTGTTGGTTACTTTCTTCATGAATAATAATATACTGGTTTGGTATGTTAAGTCCATGAATACTCATATTTCCTTATGTTCTAGTTTTTTTATTATGATTATAATCTATAAAAGTAATAACTAAAAATGTGCTAATTTATTTTTTTAAGTTGGTTTTCACAAATTCCATGTATATTATAGTTTGTACAATATACAAATTGGGTGCAGCTAGACAACCAAGCTATATACGTTACCATTGCCTGCGCTAAAGCTACTTGAGTTTTTTTTTAGTGAACATGCAAACAAGCTTTTGCATTTATCTTGAAGATGAACAAAATTTATTTGAGTGAATATTGTGGTCAACTAAAATGCACCATTTTGGCATACGCTACCAAATAAACAATGAGCAAATCTAAGAAAATAACGACTTATGAGCATTGATTTGGTAGTATACATATGTCCACTTATTGCTTGAGGCCTCACGCTCAATTAAGAATATGTCCAGGGCGCTTTCTGTATATTTTACCATGGAGGAGCTAGCCATCGCATGCGCATTCATCACGTCCCTTCGACCACAATCCAACAGTTCATGATACCCTGGAGCATTGTATCACCTAAGTGGCCGTATCACCAGATACTTTCTGTACTACTCCCTCCGTCTCATAATGTAAGACGTTTTTTAACACTAATGTACTGTAATGTTAAAAAACGTCTTACATTATGGGACGAAGGGAGTACTTCACACGCGGTGCTTTTCCCACATAAGCTAAATAACAGCACGAGGAAGCGCGAAGCGAGCATCAAAGGATTTGGCACTAGCAAGCTCAATGGTTGCTTTGATAGGCAGCACACACTTTTCTTTTCTTTTTTCGAAAAGGAGCACACACTTTTCATGGAGATACGTGGCTGCATTTCATTTACTGTAGCTCAGTCAAGCATCATCGCTGCAAGCTGTTTTATACATAGTGTTGGCTGGGCGTTACTTCTGTAACCTAGATGCATGATGCTGCGAGGTCGGTCGTCGCCGCTGCAAGCGAGACACATGACACTAGAAGCCCATCCGTCAGACGTTACAAGATCGGCACCACTGCAAAGTATATAGTCGGCCCAGTCGAGATGGTACACTGCAAAGGCTAATCGGGACTACTGTGAGCCGCCCGGTAATTAACTAAGCCTACCAAGCGTTTTGGAAGGATCAATGTTGAGTTTTACTACTAGGCTAATGTGCAGCCTGAGTTCAGTAGTCTAATATACAGTTAATTCAGAAGGAACAAGGGCAGGTATAGTTTGGCTGTTCGTCTCTCACGTATCGTGGAGACAGACCGGCGGCAGCGAGCAGAGGCTGACCTGGGCGCACGGTGCGGCTGGCATTGCGTTTGCGTGGAGCACATCCATCCTCGGGAACGGCTTGCATCCTCAATACGTGTCCCTCTCTTCGTGATTAGGTAAGTTTGCGAACTGATTTGAGATTGATAGCCTAGAGCTTTAGATTTTAATGTCGAAGCATGGGGATTTGGCCATTATAGACGATCACGCCTTCATGAACCTATTATTCAGGTCAGAAATTTGTTTTAGATAGTTGAATGTTAATTCATATTTTAAATTATTAAATTTCAGATATTAGAAGATTTTTTATTAACATTGGATTTTTGTCTGTGAAACTGAATATTGATTCAGTTTAGAATTAAATCTGCATGACTACTGTGTTTATATTTTCACTTCATTATTTGTATATAGATTTGTGGCTCGAAAGTTTGGTGCTCTTTTGTATGCCGCGTATCCAAACACTCGATTTCTATATTCTTTTTTTTTTGGAAAAGGGGCGCAGCCCCGGCCTCTGCATCAGAAAGATGCATACGGTCACTCGATTTCTATATTCAGATTAGACACTAAAAGCTAAAACTTGCCCGGGCTTCACAACAGTTCTGGCTCCACCTGCAATGGCGCGATCGCGGCATCGTCTGTGTTGCAATGTGGCAACCGCTAGCGTCCTTCGTGTTTTCAATGGACGGCCGCAACGTCTTTCATGTTTGCAACAAGCAACCATAGTGCTGTCCGTGTTGCGATGGTGGTAGCCCAATCCTACGGTCAAGCACAAGTGCGCAACATGACTCTTGTTGCAAAACTCTCGTCTTGCACCGAACCTCCAACTGCAACATTGTTCATGTTACGAACACTTGTCAGCCGGCATTCCAACCAAGTCGATCTTTGCAACAGCTTAGCTTGTCGACGTGTAGCGCGGTCCCTCCCTTTTTGTCGTGGGAGCCGAACTTTTGTATTCGAATCAAACATTTGCTTTGGAATCTATGATATTATTTTTGGTAATTGGAATCTCTATGATTTTAGTTGCGTAGAATTTTCTTTCCTTTCTTTGTTGCAACAATATAAAATACTTCCTTCATCCTAAAATAAGTGTCTTTTTAGGACGGAGGGAGTAGTTTTATTCTGAGATTTGAGCATTGATGATTCATTTTCTAGAGCTCTATCCCTTGCTACAGAGGAGTTACAAATACCTAGTGCCCAACGCATACGTGGTGTGTGACAGACTCACAGCGATGCCGCGTGTAGGGGTGGGCAAAAAAACCAAGAACCGGAGACCGGAGCCGAAAAAACCGGGACCGAAGCGGAATAACCGAGGACCGAAACTTTCAGTTATTTGTTCGGTTAGCAATTACAAGAAACCGAAATTACTTCAGTGTGTTCAGTCGTTGGACTCAGCTGACCGAATTCCCCGAACTAACCGACTCAATAGCCCTTCCACAGTAAAAAAAACACCTAGGTGATACGTACAGAAAGTTATCCTTGGCCTTTTATCGGCCCAATTCTTAGCCCAACACGCGTGGCCCTCGCAGGTGGCTGGTGCATTCCTTTTTCACCTATCGCAATCCCAGCGGCGGCCGGCAGCGCCCGTGGCTCCCACTCGGCGGCGGCCGGCAGCGCCCGTGCTCTTCATGGTCGGCGGCCCGCTTGCGTCCATATCCTACTGTATGTCTTTCCTCCTACCATTCATGTCTGCTGTGCAAGGGAGCCACGAGCGGCCTGATTGAGCCATATCACGCAGCGCAATGCACGTTCGCTTAGAATTTGACTCCCGATTTATTCCTTCCGATCCAGCATGTTCTCTCTTCAAGTTCGAAAAAAGGTCCCCTTCGGTTATAAATTAACCGAGGACCGAGCCGAATTCTCGCTGGACCGAAAGCCTCGGTTAGTGAATTCTCACAAGACCGATCGGTCCATAAAATTAGGAAACCCAAGTTAAAAATAGACCGAGGCCCAGGCCTAGGCCCCGCGTGCCTCCAGCGGCCATGTAAAGATGGATCTGGGCGGTCTGGCTCAATTAATCGTGTGGCTCCTAAGGCGGCGGATTTTTCCAAATCTTCACCTGACTTACGCGTATCAGGGTGTTTCGCCACCGTCCGATTACCAGTGTTTTATATTTTTCCTCTCTTCTCTTATTATTATCTTGTTTTATTTATCCAGAGACCCTGGCCTCCAGCGAACGCTCGGCGGCGGCGCCAGCGCTGACAGGATCCCCTCAGCCTTAGTCGTCGAAAAGGCCCGGATCGCGAGCCCGGGCATCTGGGACTGATGAGGCTCATGTCCAGGAAGCGCCACCGGCAGCGCCGTCGCCGGAGAACTCCACACGGTACGCATCTTACCCCCCTTCTCATATCTTTCGATGATTGCAGAAAATTTTTCAGTTTAACCTTCAATTGAGATCTGATCTGCAGTTTTTTTAATAGTAACCTCTGCACTTTAACCTTGAATTGGCAGATGTATTGACAGATGGATTGATTGCTTCATTCTGTAAAAAAAAGTGCCCATTGCGCCAGCAAGATGATTATTCGCAAAGTGGTGCTGGTCCAAGACCGGGTCTAGACCTTCCAGAGGTATGCAGTTTCTGATAACTGACGAATTAAATTGTTGAGTAAAATACCATTGTGTGTTTTACTTTTACCCGGATTATTATAGGGCAGTACTGGTGAGAATTTTACTAACTGAATAAACCTGAAGAATAGCTATGTTTGTACTACTTTATGCTGTGTTTGGCTCGTGCCACTCCATCACCACAATACTTTCTTCATTGCCATGATTACTGCTACAACCAAACTTAGAATCAGGCTAGGTATGCATATTCGGAGTATAAGATTATGATGACAAGTTCTGACAATCCGAGCATCTGTGGAATGCTTTATTACACTGCCACAATTAATGTTGAGACCTTGCGCTGTAGTAGTAACCCAATTTTCTGCAAAAAAAAGAACTACATATGATGGAAGACTGTTCTCTTATCTGGCTTTGGCAGTCTATGTCTGGCTCTAAATGTTCATATGTACACCCTCTGTTCCTAAATATAAGACGTTTTGGCAGTTTAAACGTCTTATATTTAGGAACTGAGGTAGTACTATTTATACCCTGTGCACAATATACATGTTTTTGTTTAGTTGCCATACTGACTTGATTATCGCATATAATTGTATCACATTGTATGGTTTAACGCACCACCGATCACTGCATGGGTGCTGAATCTTGACTTGCACAAATGCAAATAAATAATTCTTGTTCATTTTCATATGCATGATTTAAGCAAGAATGCAATTGTACCGATACTAGCTAATCCATACTAAGTAATTAACATTGCAGGAAAATCTTCCTCAAAAGCTCATTTGTAGCCCTCAATCCACTCGCTGCAATTACATTCTAGTATTAATATTAAAGTTTCTTTTTATATTCTGATACCTTTCTCCTTTCTGTGCTTCTGCATTCTCAGGATATATATCGACATATACATGCCCTAATGCCATTACGAGAGGCTGCTCGCGCGGCTTGTGTGTCACACACATTTCTGCAATCATGGAGATGCTGTCGCAACCTTACCTTAAGTAAGGAAACACTAGGTTTGAATGGAAATGGTATTGATAAAGATGAAATGGCAAGAGATCTCATCAGTAAAGTTGACGGTATTCTTAAGAATCACTCGGGTGTTGGCATGAAGAAACTAGAGCTTAATCTCTACTGTTGCCGCAAGGTTGATCACTGTTATATCAATAGTTGGCTTCGCATTGCTTTCAGAGCAGGGATTGAAGAGCTCACCATGTTGCTGTCTCTTATCAGTGAGGCAGAATACAACTTCCCATGCTCTCTTTTATTCAGTGGGAGTGAAAAATCAATTCGGTATCTTAAGCTCTCCAGCTGTGTCTTTCGTCCCACAGCTGAGCTTGATTGCTGGAGAAGGTTGAAGGAGTTGTGGCTGACTAATGTGCTGATTACGGGCGATGAGCTAGAGTGCCTTCTTTCCACTTCTTCCATGTTGGAGTTACTGTGGCTCTTTAGATGCCATGAGATAGTTCGTGTGAAGATACCTTGTCAGCTCCAGCGGCTCAGCTTCCTGCGAGCGGGTCAATGCAGAAAGCTCCAGGAGATAGAGAGCAACGCTCCAAATATCTCGACTTTTGACATCGCTGGCAGTAACTTGGTAAAGATTTCATTTGGAGGCGCATTGCAAGTAAAGAACATGACGATAATGTGTTCATATCAGCCCAACGTTATCTGGTACACTCGGACCAAGCTTATGCCATCTGTACTGAATGTTGAAACGCTTCACATATCCTCGTGTAATGAGGTACATTCTAAACGTTGTGATGATCATAGGGTAGCTATTTGCATATAACAGCTTTCATACGTGATATGATTAATCCGAGACATCTTTATGCAGATGATCAGTACACCAACACTACCTAGCAAATTCCTGCACCTCAAATACTTGCACATTACTCTAAATGCAAACGAGGCTATTTCACCGGCCTATGATTATCTTTCTCTGGTTTCTTTTCTTGTAGCTTCTCCTTGCTTGGAGACTTTCATCTTTGTAGTAAGTTACTGATCACCTTGCAAAGTTGCAAGCATACCTAGTGCCTATGGCAGAACAACTGAAACGGTCATCTTGACTTTCTATTGTAGGTACAGCAAACTGACATGAAGCATGATTCGATTGTCGGGGATATCTCGCATCTGAGGCAGCTGCCATTACACTGCCATGACAACCTAAAGAGCGTAACGATGGTCGGCTTCTGCTCTGCTAAGAGCATGGTCGAATTAACACTTCATATCATTAAGAACACATCGTCGCTTCAGTGTCTCACATTGGACACTAGTTTCGGTTCTTATGGCTGTTCGGTCGATAAACCTGGCGGTTGCAACCCTATGAGGAGGGATATAATCAAGGAAGCCCATAGAGCACTTTTGGCTATCAGAACACACGTTGAGGGCTTAATCCCCTCTAGAGTTATGTTAAATGTTTCAGGGCCTTGCAGTCGGTGCCATGTTGTTGAACGTGACTAATCATGTAAAATTATGAAGTTTGTGATGAGTTGTTTATTAAATAAATAGCGCTATTTATTTAGTACAAGCAAGGAGAAATACAATACGGGCCAGGAATGCAATTGAAACATGTCATTTCAGGAACTGCAAAAACTAAAATATTAGTAAGATCGAATATGATTATATCTATATCATAAAAACAAAACACTTGTTCTGTCCACAAATCTGAGAGAAGCTAAAACTTGAGGCATCAACTAAACACAAAAAACGATTGTTGTAAAAACTAGAAATAAACATCTGCAACTCCTCGATCCCTGAAAACATCTGCAACTCCTCGATCCCTGATACAGTAGTCTTTGTGAATAGTAAGTACAGGAAATTGATTATTACTCCGTACAACGTAACTCCTTCCGCATTGGATATATTGCGCTTTGTTTAAGAAACAAATTTGGTAGACTGATGGATCTCCAAACAGTTTTTAGATAGATCATCGCAGTAATTAATCCATGTGGTAAGCATTGCGTTGAGTTAATAAAGTTATGCCTTAGGCATGATGACCTTCTAAAGGGAAGATCTGACCTCACAACATAAGATCACCCATCTGGTAAGCATGCATTGCGCTGAGTTAATAAAGTTTGACCTTCTAAAACGAAGATCTGACCTCACAAGTCACAACATACATGCTATGATATTGAGATCGAGATGTAAAGATCACCCATCTGGTAAGCATGCATTGCGCTGAGTTAATAAAGTTTGACCTTCCAAAAGGAAGATCTGACCTCACAACATACATGCTATGACATTGCACACACAGATATAAAGTTCTCACTCCATACACGTACATGGTTGGCGTCGAAGAATCAGCACACGATTGGCGTCGAAGAATCAGTTGGCGTAGGCGCCGCCGGCTGGAGGGGACACCGGCTCGGGATCAACCGGGAAGTCTTCCTCGAATTCAGGGAAGTCGTGGTAGCGCGCCACTTGTCCTTGGAGCGGCATCAAATCCAGCCGGACTTCAGGCAGCCGCTCGACCGCCGCCTTGACGCGTAGGAGCTTCTCGCGGAGCTCGACGAGCATTGGAGCTTGAGCTTGGACTTGGACGGGCTCGCCCGCGTCCCCGTTCTGGCCGTCCTCCTCCTCATCTGCGCCCGCGCCCGCGCCCTCGTTCTGGCCGTCCTCCTCCTCATCTGCGCCCGCGCCCGCGCCCTCGTTCTGTCCGTCCTCCTCCTCATCTGCGCTCGCGCCCGCGCCCTCGTTCTGGCCGTCCTCCTCCCCATCCGCGCCCGCGCCCGGGGCAACTTCTGCCAAAGCGGCGCCGACGCGGACCAGAAACTGGGCGAACCCGCGGAAGTAGTCGAGAGTAGGGTCGCCGTTGACGAGCTGAAGGAGCTTTGCCGCTTCATACCCGAGAGTGTGGGCAGTTGTGGCCGACACAGATCCTGCGCCATCAATCTCCTCTAGCGCATCGCGCACAACAGATCCATACTCGTCCACAAATACGGCAAACTTCCTGCCCTCGACGTACAGACGATCGCAGTTGTCGATCTCCCATCCATAGTTCGCATCTTTCTCGCTCAGCAAATCCACCATAGCGAACACGTCGCGCACGTGTACGCCGCCCACGGTGATCCGAGCCCTCGAGAGATTCGGGTTCAAGCCGACGAACTCCTCGGCCTGCTCCAAGGAGAAGAAGGTGGGGTCGCTGAACGGCACACCCATGGTAGAGCTGCCTTGAGAGACGCGGGTTGGAGGGCTGCCGCAGGCCTTGAGCGCGGCTTGGCGGCGGAGGGCTCCCGGCGGCCTTGAGCGCGGGTTGGCGGCGGAGCTAGGGCTCCCGGCGGCCTTGAGCGCGGGTTGGCGGCGAAGGGCTCCCGGCGGCCTTGAGCGCGAGAGGCGGCGGAGGGCTGCCGCAGGCCTTGAGCGCGAGAGGCGGCGGAGAGCTGCCGCAGGCCTTGAGCGCGAGGTGGCGGCGGAGGGCTGCGGGCGGCCTCGAGCGCGAGAGGCGGTGGAGGGCTACCAACTGCGGTCTTGGAGGGGGATTAAATGGGGGGCTGCCTAAATGGGGAGCCGGGTCGATCCAGATTGCATCGGTTCACCAGGTATATATAGATGGAGTCCTAGTCGGTTCCCTGAATGCCTTTGTTGTCGTTCCTCCCCCAATAAATTTTTGCATTAGGATAAAAATAAAGAAGTACTCCATCTGTAAACTAAGAGTAAAATGCACTATAGGTACTTGAACTTGCGCCGCGAGCTCAGTTTGGTCACCGTACTTCGAAATACGGTCATTACGGTCACTTTGTACGATGGGATGTGATTATACGGTCACTGTTCACCGTATTGAGCCGGTACGCGGCCGTTTTGACCAGTCCACGGGCGCCACGTAGGCGTGTGGGGGGATTACTTATTTGAACAACACATTTAGGGGGGGTTATGTGTAAAAATGCAGTCAGCTCACAATCCCTAGCTCAGTTCCCCTGTTATCCAAAATCCCTAGTTTTGTTCCCCTCGCAGCGCTCGTCGCCGCCGCCGCCCACCGCTCGCCGTCGTCATTGCCCAGCGCTCGCCGCCGCCCACCGCTCGCCGTCACCATCGACCACCGCTCGCCGCCGCCCATTGCCTTCATCCTTGTCGCCCGCCATGTCCAGCAGCAGTTCTGCCCGATCTGGACGTCGCGGGAGGACAGTGGTGGTGCCGCTCATCTCATGCCCTCGCTGCGGCTGCCAAGTGAGGTTCTACGTGTCCAACACGGAGGAGCATGCCGGATGGGTGTTCTACAGATGTGTGAAGGTAAGCATCCCTTGACCTGATTGACTTGATTTCACTTGTTCAAATTTTCTGATTTTTCTTGATTTTGAGTTTGTAGCAAGGATGTGTTTTCTGGCATTGGGAGAGGGAATACGTGGCCTACCTTGTAGATCATTGTTTTCTTGTTGGGCATGAAGCTGTTGATGCAATTGGAGCAACAGAAGATAGGAGGGAACATCTTGAGAGAGAAAGAGAAGAAAGAAGAAGGGTTGCAGAGAGAAATGCATGTCAGAGGATAGGTATGCAGATGCAGGAACAGCCTGGAGCTAGCATGGACATCACCAGGGCAGAAGCTCGTGCACTTCTTAATTTAGGTGTGCAGATGATGTTACTGTTGAAACTGCTGCTTGGTGGTGTATTGGTGCTTGTTGTGCTATGTGTCATGCTGTTGATGAAGAAATGAAGCTAGTAGCTCTGATGAAGAAGTGTGGTAGCTTCAATTAGACCTAGTGGTAGTAGTAGTTGATGAAGAAGTGAAATGTCAGTATGATGGTTGCAACAGTTGATGTATGAACTGGTAGCTCTGATGTATGAACCTTTTGTATGATGGTTTGTATTTGAAGTTCAATAAATTATTGATGGAATGACTCTGTTGTATGAACTAAAATCACTGTCGATTTTAGTAGTATGATCCAACTGCATATCAGCACAAAATGATCATGTAAACTGTTGTTGAACAAAATGATCCAAGTAAATGCAATCACAAGTATGATAGCAAATATGATCATTGGTTCCTAACATGTATATATAGCAAATAGCTAACACATAAGTACAAAAGATCATTGGTTTTTAAGATGGCCAAAAGATCATAGGTTCCTGACATAACTTCAAAGACAGCAAAATGACTAGTTCCTAAAGATGGCCAAAAGGACTAGTTCCTGAAGATGGCCAACATGATTCATATTTTACATAAGATGGACAAAAGGACTAGTTGTTTGACATTCTCTAGCACTAGTCCCTGAAGATGTCAAACATGCTTCCACTCTTCTCAAGCCCTGAGCTATGGTGCTCCTCTTGAACTGTTCTGTTTCCCAGTTTTTTCTTTGCAGCAGCAGCTGCTTTATCTACCATCTTCTTTGCAACAGCCGCTTGCCTGGCTCGTTCCTTTTTTGCATTAGCTGCTTGTCTCTCTGCCATCTTCTTGGCAGCAGCCTCTTTCTGGGCTAACTTCTCAGCAACTAGTTTCTCCTTTTTCTCTGCAGCAATTTGCATGTGTGTCTCTTGGATAATTTGCCTTGTCTCTGCAACTGCCTGCTTTAGGATGGCCTGAACTTCTCTTTTTTGAGCAGCTGCCTCCTTCTTCCTTGCTGCATCTTGTGCTTTCTTCTCTGCTACCTCATGCCTCTTCCTGACAGATTCTTCTGCTTTCTTCATTTCTGCTTCCCTTCTAGCTGCTAGAACAGCTTGCTTCTTGTCCTCCAGCTCCTTCTCTCTTTGTGTCTTCATGGCCAACAACTTCTTAGCAAGATCACCATGTGTAACTGTGCTGCTGCTTGGCTGGGAGTGGTTGAGCATAGACTGTGCATTGACTAAGAATGCAGACTCTGGTACTGGTGTTTGTTGTATGATTCTTGGCAAAGGCCTCTGCACATGTCATGAAAAAGTTTTAGTACTTAAGATTCTTGGCAAAGGCCTCTGCACATGTCAAGAATATAGTAGTACCTGCTCAAGAATAGAGTCTATCATAAGATCATCCACTGGTGGGGCCCTTTGTGTTGATGCTTCCTCCTGGTTCTAATCAGTAGGGAAGGAAAGTGATCAGTACTATTTGATATTAACAAATGTTGTTAGCAAAACAAGAGATAAATTTCATAATGTACCTGGGTTCTCACTGGTCCCTCTTCTTCAAAGTCTCTTGTGTTGTTTGTGCTGCTTGTGGAACATTCTCTTGTGCTGCTTGTGCTTCAACTTGTTC
Source organism: Aegilops umbellulata (assembly GCA_032464435.1). Taxonomy (NCBI): domain Eukaryota; kingdom Viridiplantae; phylum Streptophyta; class Magnoliopsida; order Poales; family Poaceae; genus Aegilops; species Aegilops umbellulata. The sequence goes on along the minus strand of CP136058.1, from coordinate 438,390,071 downwards.
ATTTGGAGGTGGCAGGCCAGCCTTAAGATATTTACAACCTTTCCTGTTGTGGTCTGGCTCACCACAGTAGGAGAAATGCATTATGACACCATGTCTGGACATTCTCTTCCCTCCATTACTGCATATGATCTCTTCTGCTGATTTCCTTCTACTCTTGCAAGGTCTTCCCACATGTTTTGTGTACTCTGGTGGCAATATTGGGGGGGCCATTCATCTTCTCCCACTCTGTGATATCTTTGCAAGGATAAATTATGTTGTTGTAGGCCTTCTTGAACATTGCCACTGAGTAGCAACTATCCACCAATGTTATGGGGTCAACTCTCTCATTTCTGCAGCATGCAATTACATGTATACATGTGACTCCATTTTTTTGCCATCTCATGCAACTGCAAGACTTGGTGTGTATGTCCACAATGTAGTATGTTCCTCTATCACCTACTTGAAATACTCCATCTCCTGACTCATATACATAACAAGTGTTTGCCAGATCTTTGAGCTTCTCAACCATCTTCTTTATCTTAGGGCATGTAACTCCTTGCATCTTCTCACCCTCAAGTTGTTTGGTGTAATGCCTACTAGTACATAACAAGTGTTTGCCAGATCTTTGATCCTCTCAAACATTGATAGGATTGGCAATTCTCTTGCTTCAAGGATGTACCTGCAAGCAGTACACAATGGGAACCATAGGTGAAACAGGACAAACTAGGAAGGGAATCATTAGTATCTGAAGGTAAAAAGTAGAATGTTTCTTACTTGTTGAAGACCTCACATAGGTTGTTCAGCAAAATATCAAACTTTGGTATGTCACTCTGGAATGCCCTGACCCAAGTCTCTGGTTCTAATTCTTTCAACCACTTGTATGCATCCTCATTGAGTTCCTTCATCTCATTCATGTACTGCTCATATTTGATTGTTGTTGTGCTTCTTGCAATCTTCCACAGCTGGTTCTTCAGTGCATCACCTTTGTACAGCTGCTGGAAATTCTTCCACATATGCCTGACACAGAACCTATGTTCTGATTCTGGAAACACATCATTCACAGCATTGATAAGCCCCTTTTGTTTGTCAGACATAATGGTCTATGGTGAGGTGTTGATGATACCAAGATCCATCTTAAGCCTCTCAAGAAACCAAAACCAGTTTGGCATGTCTTCCACTTCCACAACACCAATGGCAATTGGGAAAATACAATTATTAGGATCTATGCCAACTGCAACAAGTAACTGGCCCATATATCTAGTTTTTATATGACACCCATCTATGAAAATTACAGGCCTGCATCCTTGAAGGAAACCTCTTTTACAAGCATCCAGACACATGTATGCTTTGTTGAACCTAGCTTTGTCATCAAGTGCCAGGAAAAATGAACTACCTAGGTTGCTTCTCCTTATCTCATTTCCATAATCCCACAGCAACGTGTATTGTCCTTCTTCATCACCATGAATTATCTTCATGGCCAACCTCCTTGCCCTTTGCAGCTTAGTCCTACTTGGTGTCATATGCCATTCTTTCTGTACAACTCTTGAGAAGTTCCTCAAGTTCATGTCCTGATCTGCCCTGAAACTCTCAAGATATTTCCTTGCAAGAAATGGTGCAGTAAATGCTCTGATCTTCCATTTCTTGCAACATGTATACTCTTCCACATACTTATTGACCATGAAGCATTTAGTCCTACTATCATATGATGCCCATAAATACCAAGTGCAATCCTCATCACATACTGCCTTTACTCTCTTCTTGTCATTCACTGGCAACTTCACATCCACTCTGTTTTTGCATCTATACTCCTTTATAGCTTTCCTTAACAATTCAACATTCTCAAATACTTGACCCACATGAAACTTTGGACAATGCAGGTCCTCCTTTTTTAAAGCTCTAAACTTGGTCTGAGTTTCATCATTTGAATCTGGTGCCCACAAGTCCTCACCTTCTGATTCATAATCAGACATGACTTCATCTTTTGCTTGAGGACCTTGTTTGACCTGTCGTGCATGTTCCCCTTGCACCTTATCCTTTGACTGCACTGGCTCATCTTCATCCACATTGTCTGCATAAAGATCATCATCCCCATCACTGATCTCAAAATCACTATCAAACATATCAGCTGGATCAAAATCACTGTCATCTGAGTCACTGTCTGATGCTGACAACACCTCTTTCATTCCCCTCTTGGCTCTTCTATCTCTGTCTTCCTCCCTCTCCACTCCATTATTCTCTGCATCTGCTCCACTAGCATCCAAATGTACTCTGTCTGATTCATGTTGTTGTGGCTCAATAGTACTCTCTTGTTGCACATGATCCAAATTGTCTGACTGAATGTTCTCTGTCCTTCTTGCAAAGATAAATGGATTTCCATCATCAACTTCAACTTCTGGATAAACTATTTGAATTGGAATAGGATCTTCTCTTTCTCTATGTGACGGACTACTGCTGGATGCAAGATTGGTAGTACTCTGTTCTTTGGAAGGGCTGAACACTGGTGACAGATGAGCTCTTGGATTATTGACTACATCATCAGCATCCTTGTTAGAATGCAAACTGTCATCATGGTCTAGATAAATATCAAAGAAATGATGGCCTATTGACAGAAATACCATCATTTGATCAGTATCTGCCTCACTCCTAATCTGTCTCAAAGAATTTCTGGTGATGTCAAGGATGGGAATTCGGTAGTATGCTTTTATCCTTCCAGCCATCTCCCATCCTATCTCCTCTACCATATGCTCCACCATGATTGGAAACCATGTTACCCTATCAACTTGATCATACCACACTTCATGGCCATTGACATAGCTTCTGTTGCTTCCTTGACCCATGAAAAAAAACCCATGATGAAATAGCACTGAAAATTTGTCATTGCATGCTCCTGTTACAAAAAAGCACACAAATTGAATATAGCCACCAATAACTGTAACAAACTTGAAAATAATTGAACCTTTTATGTGAACCTTAAACCCTACAACAAACCCCCAATTCTTCCTCGAAAACCCTAGCACACATTCTGAACCCTAGTACACGAGCGACTACACAATTCAGGACAAATTATGCACACCAATGAATAACAAACGTAATTGCATGTGGAATCAAACATATATTCCACTTTTCAAACCGTGGCAAAAACCCTACCAGAAACCCCCAAATCGGTTAACAAAACCCTAGATTTTCTTCCAATGCGGGTAAGTTCAATAGAAAACTTGGACAAACTAAATCGAATCTCTACATAACTCGATTTGATGTCAAATAGACCAGAATTTTGCACTTACTGTACTGGGGGGCAGGGGCTCCATCGGGGCGACGAATTGCAGCCATGGCGGCGCCGCCTTGCCTTCACCACGGTCGCGAGACCCTCCTTCGCGGCCGATCCTTCCGAGCCGACACCAAAAATCGCCGCCGACCCCTACGCCGGCGATCAACTGCTCCCTCCTCGGCCGCGCTGTCGCCTCCACCCACCAGAACGACGAGACAGGGGAAGCGGAGAGACAGGGGAAGTGGAGAGGTGGGAGGGCGACCAGAGATTGAAACAAAGACGGGAGGTTTTTTTGAAAATTGGCCACCGCTTCGCTTCTCCAAACGACACGTGGCACGGGGTCTGGTCAACAGGTGGTCAGCCGGTGGCGTATCGGCTCAGTACGGTGAACAGTGACCGTATAATCACGTCCCATCATACAAAGTGACCGTATTGACCGTATTTCGAAGTACGGTGACCAAACTGAGCTCGCAGCGCAAGTTCAAGTACCTGTAGTGCATTTTACTCGTAAACTAATATAAGAGCATTTAGATCACTACTTTAGTGTTCTATATGCTCTTATATTAGTTTACGGAGGGAGTACTACAGTACATTTTAGTATTCAACGATAACTTGTGCATACCATTTTTTCTTGCTGATATATGTGTTTGCAACTGCAATCTGAGTCAAGATTTAATTTAGTTGCAAACATATTAGTAGTTTAGTGTACATCATCGTGTATGGATCGGTTATTGTGCACTATGCGAAGTAGAGAGAATAATTATATACTTGTTGTAACCTTTAGCATATGGTAGCTGATTGGAATCAACATCCCCTATTGTGCTAGTAATAGCTTTTGTGCTAATTTAAATGGTATATGAAGATATATAATAGTCATTTTCAAAATACCCCATATAAAGAAGGTATTAATTAAGATTGCATTCTAAATCAAACTTTAGAAATGATTAACATGCAAGATGGTAGCATATTTGAAATCTACACGGCTTTTAAAGAAATTTTCATATATAATATGCTAGATTTCGAGTTAGGATTAAAAAGATATGAATATTTTTTAAAATATTTAAATATGCTCGATTAAAAAATAAGCAAAAATGTGCAATCACCCAATGGCTACTAGCATGCTATTAGCAAATTGTGGACCGCTGGGTAATAAAACCCTGTTCGGTGCAGCGACTTGTAAAATGAAAACAAAACATCTTTTTGACTTATGGATGGCATATTGAGTAATTCGTGGCAACTTCGGGCGCAATTTTCTTGACGTGCGGTCAGAATCAATAGTCCATTTATTATTAGTTAAAAATTAAATATAAAGATATATCAAGTAAAAAAAAAATCCACCGATTCGTTTGTTTGACCGTCTCCTCGTCTCTTGCGTCTAGCGAGCCCAAAACCAAAAGAAATTGCTGAAGAAATACGAGATGCCGCTCCATGCTGCGTCAGACAACTATTGAAATTGTCCTGATGGTTCACATAGCCCATTTTTTCAAAGTGACTGTGATATCTTTACCTAATAATAAAGACTTTATTGCTTCTGGTCGTACGTCATGCACGTTTACAGAAAAACCCTTCATTTTATGGAAAGAAACCCGCAGTCCAAAAATAAATGAAGAAAACCAATTCGACGCCGCCTGCTTGTCTTCTGGTCACCCCGCTGGGCCTTCGCGGGCGTTGCAGACACTCCTGCCTAGCTTCGTTCGTTTGTTATTTCATCACATGTTTCAATTAATAGTTTCATCCTGCTTATTAATAGTCCCACCCTGCTTGTTTACATCACAGGTTCCATTAAGGATGAAATGACAAGGGATCTCGTCAGCAAAGTTGATCATATTCTTAAAAAACCACTCAGGCGTCGGCATGAAGAAACTAAGACTTGAACTTGTTGAGTGTAACAAGGTTGATTCCTATTATATTAATAGTTGGCTTCATATTGTTGTTACAGCAGGAATTGAAGAACTCGAGATTTTTCTGCCTCATATTCCTAGGGAACCATACAATTGACCATGCTCGCTTTTATTTAATGGGAGTGAAAGCTCAATTCGGTATCTTCACATAGCCATATTGCCTTCCGTCCCACGGCCGAGCTTGGTTGCTGGAGAAGCTTGACACGGTTATGTCTGAGTAATGTACGGATTGCTGGCGATGAGCTAGATGGCCTTCTTTCCAATTGTCCTGCATTGGAGCTTTTGAGACTCCTGAATTGCCGTGAGATCGTTTGCCTGAAGGTACCTCGTGTGCTGCAGCGGCTTACGTTCCTGAGAGTGTCTCTATGCAGATATCTGCAAGTGATAGACAATAGTGCTCCAAATATCTCCACTTTTCACTTCAAAGGTAGAGTGTTAAGAATTCGTCCAGTTCAACATTGTCTTGCATGCTCGCACGAAGCTTCTGTCCTATGCGCCAAATGTTGAAACACTTGCGATATCCTCACCTAGTGAGGTATATTCTGAAAGCTTAGATGAATATAGACTAGCTATTTGCATATAGCAGCATTTATGTCATGTGTTGTCATATAATTAATCTGATTATCTTTATGCAGATGATCAGCACGCCAATGCTACCTAGCAAATTCCGCCGCCTCAAAGTACTTGCATATTTCTCTAATTGGAGATGAAGCTATTTCACCAGATTATGATTACCTTTCTCTGGCTTCTTTTCTTGAAGCCTCTCCTTGCCTGGAGACTTTCATCTTTGAAGTAAGTTACCTTTCATCTTGCAATCATACCTAGTGCCAATTGTGGAATAGCTGATGCGAGCATCTTGGCTTTCTCTATAGGTACGACAACCTGACATGAAGCATGATTCAGTTATCGGGGACACCTCGTGTCTGAAGCGGCTACCGCAATACCACCACAACAGCCTAAGGAGTGTGACGATCGTCGGCTTCTGTTCCGCAAAGAGCTTGGTTGAGCTAACATGCCACATTGTGGAGAACGCGTCATCGCTGGAGCGCCTCACTTTGGACACCACTCATGGCTGTCACAGTTCTGGAGGGTGTAGCGTCAATAAATATCGGCCCCACCTGACAGATGCCTCCCTATGGGGAGGGATATCCTCGTGGTCATGGAGGCTCCCAGGGTGCTTTTGGCTATCAGAACACACGCCGAGGGGAAGGTTCCGTCAAGAGTCGTGCTAAAAGTCGTGGAGCCTTGCAGTCGGTGCCATGCTGTTGAACATTTAGATGCCTTTTGAAATAACATTTAGATGCCTAATTGGCAATGTGCAATGTTGAATCATGCCAAAGTGTATTGTTTATGATGCGTTAATTCCAAACTATCAGAATGGGCCAACGATAGTTGTGTGAAATTTGATAGCCGTACTTTGTTTCTTAAAATTTATCACAACACAAGTGCCGAATGTTTTTATGATGTGAAATTGTGCTAATGTTTCATGTAGACAGATAAAGTGGGGAAAATGAACATGTGCTGGCTGTTACGCAAGATTTTGTTCATTTCACGTTCGAAAATGAAGAGGAAATGAACGATATTAGAAGAGGCCAGCGTGTTTTACTGATGGATGTTTTACCAATTGTTCTCGTATAATTGTGTCTTCTCTTCATCTTCCTCCTCCAGGCTAAACTAAATCAAAATTTAGCCAATCACCATCCTGACAGAACTCATCATCTTGAAGTAACCAAAGTTGTTGAATCCTCAGAGGCTCACGTTGTGCAAAGCCTGCAAGCTAAGCAGCACAAGAACCCCCAAGCTTTGTTCACATCGATCTCTCAACTACAGCAAGGATTTCAAGCAACAATACCAATACCAGTCGATCTCTCAAAGACATGTTCTGAAACAAACTAGTAATACAGTAGAAACAGAACTAAATCAAAGACACGTTGTCATGCCCAACCATTAACTGATGCCAAAACAGAAACTAATTGGGTTCAAAATTTCCTTTTGTTTTATGGCTCTGAGAATCCCAACATGCAAGTGACACGAACTTGCAGAGGTTTAAACAGCATTATCCCTGAGAATGGAAACAAAATTCCACGAACAAAGTTCATTAACCAAAATCTGACGATGCAGCTTAAGGCTAAGGAGAATGTATATCTCCTTTGCAAACAGCAATGCCCTACTTGTCTTGGTTCTCCTCCGGCGCTTCCTGCTCGTATCGGCGTTTGAACTTGGCGATCTGCCCCAGGCTCTGAGCCATCTGCCGCTTCGCCCTCATGTGGTACACTTTGCCGGTGTGGTTCACCTTGGTCATCATGATGTTGATCAGCCTGCCGCTCTGCGTCACATACGAGATCCACTGCATCTGGGGATGAAGTCCCTTCCTCATCCTTCCACCTGGAATCATATGCAAGGTCGTCAGACAAAAGGGATGAAAGAGTAATACATATCTATTATCGGCTCTCCAGATGTTAACCATGAAAGAAACATCCATGTCCTCAACAGACACGCGTAAGTTACAAAATCATGATCAGCATTCACCTCTCAAAAATATTACTTACAAAATCATGATCGACATTCACCATGATTTCCCTAAGAAAGCATACACCATGATTAACGTAGGACCTATCATAACAGTTATTCCAAGTTTGCAATATAGCAGGAGTACAAATCCAAATAGAGGGTTCGGTCATATGATTGCTGAGAGATTATAAATGGTACTAGTACCTTAAAATTCTCGACTCGTTGTGGTCATGTTTGGCCACTAGAACACTTGGTTACAAAAGAAGTTAGCATGGTATGCGGACGGGCATGGAAATATGACTTGAGCAGCTCCATGGGCGATTCTACTGGACAGACGCTGTGCTCTAGTTTCCGGCTGCTGCTGCTGCTGCTGATCTGATTCTGTCAAGGTGGTTAAGAACTGAGCAGTGCATATTTTGATTTAGGCCATTTGGCTACTTTCGTTTAGAGATAGTCTGCACCTGCATACTTATTGTTCTAGCCGAGCCTAGTTATAGTAGAGACATGGAAATAAGCACATGTGACACAGCCTCTTAAATCAGCATCTTCCTCTTGCTGTCCTTGTACAGCAGAAAATTGAAACAAAAGAAAAAAAAAACTTGTAGGATGGCATGCTGCACAAAACTGAACTAATGCTGTCCTCCGAACTGCAGCTAACCAATCAGAAGGAAGCATGCCATACAAGGCATAAACACGAGCCATCGCATACACACAGATCACACACGAACAGCACTTGAGATCAGCATGCACACAATCAGCGAATCTGCTGCCCAAACAGATCGAACAGCTAGGGTTATAGTACCTGGGGAGGAATCACCAACGAAGAAGAGAGGGGTGCTGCTGGTCGCCGGCCTGCCGCTCGTCCCTGTCCTCCTTCGCGCTGCAGCTCGGAGAGGAAAAAACAGATCAGGGTGGAGAGAGGGGGAGGGGAACCATTGCAGGGAGAGAGGGCATCCAACGCCGCCGCCGTCAGCCCCCCATGGGGACGCCCGAGAGAGAGGGGGCAGAGCAGCCCTAAGGGGAAGGGGGCGAGGGAGAGGAGAGGGGCAGCACCTCGACGCGCGCCGCCGGACGCCGCCGCCGCTCTTCTGTTGGTGGCTCGTGAGAGAGAGAGAGCGCTGGAGAGGGTTCTGTCAGTGAGGGCCCACCTGTTAGTGAGAGGAGAGGCGGGGTGGGTGAAATAATAAAGCGAATAAAAAAACGATTCGATAAGTACTAACATAGCTCCATCCCTCTCGTTCATTCCCCTCTGGCGGTCGCGCGCACTCCGCCGGCCGAGTACCCCCCCAGGTCAAGGTCTCCTCCCTCCGAGGAACACCACCTCCAAGAAATTCTCCTCCCACTCCACGGTCGCCGCCGTCCTCCTCCTCATCCACAGCTTCTCCGCTCCGGCCGTCCGGACGGGGACTGATTTCCTGCTGGTGACGAACCCTAACTTGCTTTTGTTACTGTCCGGATGATTTCGATCTCGTCTTTTCTTTCCTTTATGTGAGCAATCTAGCCCAGACACTCGAATCCACCCGCGTTTCCCGCGGATTCTTTTGCTTCCTGGTGAGCTGATGATAGATAGCAGTGAGTAAATACAAGGAAATCTGGGGTTCCAGTCCAGCCGAACCCCGCAGGGAGGACATCTTTCTGCGGTTCGGTCCGTCGATTTTGATCTTGGAGCTGAGAACTTCGATCCGTTTCTCGGGTTTTGGGTTCGTGTTCGGTCTGATTTCTGAACGGCTTTGGGTATTTTCTCTCAGTTTCATGGCGTGCTGTTCTTCCGAGTACTTCTATTTATAGAACGATGCAGAATTTCGTGACCGGTTGCTTAGTTTACTGTAATCTGCCCGGAACCCGCTCTAACTTGTGTTAATTCTTGGGAATTTATGATCAAATACTTCTTTGAGTGAGTATATATATAGCACATAGCAAAGAGTCGGGTAACAATTCAAGCAAATGGTCCTAAAGTGATACCCAGTGCTAACACAATGTTCCGTTTCTTGTGTATGTGTGACTGTGAACAGGTCACAACCGGAAGCTGCAGAAAATAAGGGCGGCTTATTAGGATTTTGGGAAGCGGCAACATGCCCTACTTTCCAGATGAAGTGGTGGAGCACATCCTTGGCTTCGTATCGTCGCAGCGTGACCGCGATGCTGCATCTCTCGTGTGCCACGCGTGGTACCGCATCGAGGGCCTCACTCGCCGCTCCGTGTTCATTTCCAATTGCTATGCGGTGCGCCCAGAGCGTGTGCACGCCCGTTTCCCCTGCCTGCGCTCGCTGACCGTGAAGGGCAAACCACGGTTTGCTGACTTTAACCTTGTCCCGGCGGGGTGGGGTGCCACAGCGGAACCATGGGTGGATGCGTGTGCCCGTGCGTGTCCTGGCCTCGAAGAGCTCCGCCTGAAGCGGATGGTTATCACTGATGGTTGCCTCAATCACCTTGCTCACTCATTTCCCAATTTGAGGTCACTAGTCCTTGTTAGCTGTGAGGGGTTCAGCACTGATGGCCTTGCTACTATTGCCACCAATTGCAGGTCAGAATGCTACAAGCTTGGAAGTCTTTTACTTTTCATGTTGTGATAATGGTACTGAGTGTGGGTGTCTCCCATTAGACGTTGAATGTAAAATGGGTTATCACCAGCATCGCCTCATAAACTGCAATTCGTATTCAACCTTCTTGCCATACCCAGTTTATCTCGATGCTCTACAATTTTGTACCAGATCATGGAAGCTTGTTTATCCTTGTACAATTGTTTGAATCTTGGATACCTAGAATGGAAACCGAGAAACTATCAATGGCATTTAAATGATCCTACAGAAAAACCTTGATAAGTCCTTGGCAGTTGGCATTGCTCTATCTCCCTTTCCATGAGTTCTGATAAACAATAATGATTGAGATTGTAGATGCATTTCAGTTTATTAAAGAAGGTCTTATTTTAAGGGATGTTTCTTCAAACCAGTTTGTGAGATTGTGAATGCATTGCATACTGGGTCAATCCATGGTTCCAGTGTTATATAATCTTCATGACTGCATGTATACATTTCGAGATCTGATCAATATAAAAAAGTTTGGTATGCTGCACTTATATAAGTGGAATCTTGAGACATGTGTGGACTGTCGGTGATTTACATATAGCAATGTGGACTTTAAAAGACATGTGTGGACTGTCAGTGATTTACATATAGCAATGTGGACTGTTGGTGATTTACATATAGCAATGTGGCATTACCATAACATCGGAAAGAGAGGGAGGCACTAATGTACTCCCTCCGTTCCAAAATATTTGTCTTTCTAGCCATCTCAAATGGACTACAACATACAGATGTATGTAGACATGTTTTAGAGTGTAGATTCATTCATTTTGCTCCGTATGTAGTCATCTGTTGAAATCTCTAGAAAGACAATTATTTAGGAACGGAGGGAGTAGTAATGTTGGTTATGTCATATCATTCCAATTTAAAGGAGGATTAGGATACTCGAGGGTTCTTTCACCAGTAATTTATTGCCAATTTCAAATGTGCCTCTAGAGTCTCTCGACCCTCCCATCAATATAATTGAAGCATGGATTTCGAGTTGCGCGACTAGTCGTCGACTAGTCGATGATTTGCAAAAAAATGTCGACTCGAGTCGTGAGTCGCGACTAGTCGCAACTGCAGGCTCGACTTTTTCCGAGTCACTACCCCAGAGCGACTCAGATGAGTCGCGACTCGGATGAGTCCGAGTCGCGACTCGAAAACCATGAATCGAAACGCTCGCCTTTTTTTTAAAGAGAACTGTCAGAAACCCTTACAGTATACTCCCTCCATTCCAGAATATAAGGTGTATTGGTTTCCGTGCAAGTCAACCATTTAAATGTTTGACCAAGATTATAGAATAAAATAACAACATTTGCAATATCTAGTAGATAAAATATGAAACTACTTTTCATGATGAGTCAAATGATATAAATTTTGTATTGTGAATGTTGATATATTTTCCTAAAAACTTGGTCAAACTTGCAGTCGTTTGACTTTTCAAAAAAACAAATACACCTTATATAATGGAACGGAGGGAGTATATAGGAATATAAATTCACGTCCATGAGGACTTGAACCTAGGTGTTGGGTGGTTGTATGTCCACTCCCATAGCCTCTTGAAGGGCTCACATTTGAAGTGCTACCAACTCTTAATTAGGTGAATAATGGTAATTATTCACTATTCTTACCCATAATCATCATACGTATTTTTTACTCTTCAGTTTTGAATCTCACCACTAACTTGTTACTGTATTTGCATAATTTGGTAGCTCTGCGGGTGGATTCACGTGCCCACGGATTGGTATTTATGCAAGGCTAGGGAATTTCAGCAATATAAATTGCAAATCCTTGTTACCAATGTATGCAACAGGGTAAACACTAACGAAGGGTAGCTTGTACTGGCAGTGTCGGCTTGGTAAGGGAAAAGTCAGATCCTAGGTGCGGGCGATGAACTTTGTAGGAGATAACAAATTGGTTCTTCATTTTAAGTTGCTGTGTCATACGGCATGCCTTATATTGGTGAGCCTGCCCTCTTAAACAATGGAACTCCTTGGTCTCACACAATGAAACCTGGAGATCGCAACTTGAAAGATAAGAAAAAGTGGTTAAAGGGTTCCCTCTCTAAACTGTGCGTTGTTGAGGTAAAAGTGAGGCACCTACGGAGGCTGCGCCTCAAATGCGGGTGGGGGAGCTCACAGGCGTGTGCTCTAGCCAACCAAACACCGCTCGGTTCTCGCGACTTGGAAGGTTAAGATAGTGGAAAATATCTTCTCATTAATCTTAGGTGTACATGGTTGTTACTTGCATTGTGCAGCCCACTTAATGTAGGCCCAAGGTCCCACGTTCTGATCTCCACCCATGACATTTGTAAAGCCTGTATGTACGTAAGGCACTCAAAAGTTGTTTCATATTTATTATTAACAATTACAGCTATTATTACATTCCCAGTCATATTTACATATTTTCTCATGTCTATTCATAAAGCATCATTTCCATGTGACTCCAGATTGAATTATTATAATTTATGTGACACATATTTGGTGATACCATCTCTAAGGCAATTCAATAGTTTGCGCACTGTCCGTTTGTTTTCTGTAGAACTGGTAGGTCGTTTGCATCAGGAGTCACCAACAATGATGTCATTCGTAAACCAGATTATGTTGATAACAATTAGAATGTTAATACCTGGCAAATTTTGTGTATCTTAGAAGTTATTGTCTCATACACATGTTCTGTCCTATGAAGATTAATTCATCTCGGCCTCTTTTCAGTTTGTTAAGTGTTGCTTCAGAAAAGTTCTTTCAGTAATTGCAAGTCATATTACTTAATTTGTAACTCTTCATTGCAGGTTTCTCAAGGAACTTGACTTACAAGGGAGTCAGGTGGAGTTTCGAGGCCGTCATTGGTTGAGTTGTTTCCCCAAGCCTTCGACAGCATTAGAATCCTTGAATTTTGCTTGCTTGGATGGAGCAGTGAGTGCTAATGCATTGGAAAGTCTTGTTGCAAGGAGTCCAAATCTTAAAAGCTTAAGGTTAAATCGTGCAGTTCCACCAGCTGTTTTAGCCAAAATTCTTACTTCCGCTCCTAAGCTGGTGGATTTAGGTACAGGATTGGTTGCTCAAAGCAATAATGCTGGTGCACTCCCCAGTCTCTACAGTGCTATTCAGCAATGCACTTCTCTGAATAGTTTATCAGGCTTTTGGGATTCTCCACGTTGGATTACTCCAATAATACATTATATTTGCAAGAACCTAACATGCTTGAACCTTAGCTATGCTCCAATGTTTCGGACAGTTGATCTTATTGGAACTATTCACCAATGTCAGAATCTCCGACACTTGTGGGTAAGGTTTAGTAGCACTGGTGTTATGGACATTTAGCCTGTTTCTTATTATGTTAAATTACTTCATGCAGTTACTAGATCTTTACTTTGTTGGATGTTGCTTCACTTCAAGCCTATGAAATGAGATGTTTACGTATTTGGAAGTTCTGCTTTTGTCAACCCTGCTGTAGTGCAATTAGCAAGTAATGTTGCCCAATACGCTGTTTTAAGCTGTACTTACTAGGCAAGAATTTTGTGTATTTAACACACAAAATGCATTTAGTTCAACTTATGTGTTACTCTTTAACAGAGGTTGCATAAGAAGTTAAGAGCACACGTTTATGTGTTGACTTGTTTAATGATCTAGTTTGTACCAGTATAGACACTTGAAAATATCAGACCCTGCGAATGTGGCATGATATAATAATCTTAAAAATGTCAGCGAACTTTGGAAGTCCCTTTTTTATCTCTCTTGGCATCTTCGGTAATGCTACAATGGTTTATACTTTATAGTATGCATTTCTAGCCGTGCTGTGCACAAGGAAAAGTTGTAGGCGTGAAAATTCTGTCAACGTGGTACTGTATTTTGAGAATGACCAAGACAAAATGATGATTTAGTAATAACCGATATGGGGTTGATTGATGTTAGGGAAACATTGTCTAATAGCTATTGTACTTAATTGTCAGTGTTACTTAACGCGCTCACCCACACAAACCACACACAAAGAAGTGACATACTTTTGGGTGTTTTAACTAGTATCGGAAGGTTACTTGAATAGTTATAGTGGAACACTTCTGATAAAAGGATTCTTAGAGTAAACCTTTGTTGTTCATATGTTTCTTTCATCCGCGTTTCGTCCTTGCTGGTTGTTTCATGTTATGAAATGTTTTATCCACTTCGGCTTAATGGTTGTAGGTACTAGATCACATTGGCGATGCAGGATTGAAGGTTGTAGCCTCTTCTTGCCTGGAGCTGCAAGAGTTGAGGATATTTCCTGCGAATGCAAATGTGTTAGCAAGCACTGGTGTGACAGAGGAAGGGCTGGTTGCAGTATCTTCAAGCTGTCGGAAGCTAAACTCTGTGCTCTATTCCTGCAGTCGAATGACTAATTCTGCTCTGATCACGGTGGCAAAGAACTGCTCGCGAATCACGTCCTTCAGACTGCATATCTGCATGCATGGGTCAGTAGATGCCGTGACAGGCCAGCCACTGGACGAGGGTTTTGGGGCAATCGTCCGGTCATGCAAGGGCCTCAGGCGCCTATCTATGTCTGGCCTTCTCACGGACAGCGTGTTCCTGTACATCGGCATGTACGCCGAGAGGCTGGAGACGCTCTCTGTCGCGTTTGCAGGAGATAGTGATGACGGCATGATCTATGTGCTCAACGGCTGCAAGAATCTCAGGAAGCTGGAGATCAGGAACTGCCCATTTGGCAACACCGCGCTTCTTGCAGGCACGCACAGGTACGAGGCGATGCGCTCGCTTTGGATGTCGTCGTGCGACATCACCCTGGGTGGCTGCAGGTCCCTCGCGGCAGCCATGCCAGGCCTCAACGTCGAGGTCATCAGCCAGGCGGATGGAGGCGCCAACGATGCAAGGAAGGTGGAGAAGTTGTATGTCTACAGGACACTCGCCGGCCCGAGGGTTGATGCCCCTGGATTCGTCTCGGCACTGTAAATTACTTGTACCGTCGTAGTTGGTGGGTTTTCCTAGACCCTGCTATTTGTGTGAACTTAATTCGGTGCTGTCGCACTTTTATGCTATGTCTGCTACTCTGAAGAGGGCACCAGCTCTGTAAATTTGGTTAGTCTTTTGAACTGCAAATCTTAGCCCGGGCTGTGGCC
Source organism: Aegilops umbellulata (assembly GCA_032464435.1). Classification (NCBI taxonomy): domain Eukaryota; kingdom Viridiplantae; phylum Streptophyta; class Magnoliopsida; order Poales; family Poaceae; genus Aegilops; species Aegilops umbellulata. Next base: position 438,374,738 of record CP136058.1, on the reverse strand, counting down.
AACACAGCATAATATGTGGATCTAGGCCTTATTTCCAAGGCTGCACTGCAGTATAGCTGAACTGTTTGTGACGCAACGTGCTGATCTGTTACTGTGTGCTTTGGCTACGGAACTAAGTGGAACGGAATGTTATGGTTCCATCTCGGTGCTTGGTTGGAGGCAATGAAGAGAGAATGGAACGGTTTCATCGCAATGTTCTTATGGTGGTTTTGCTATTCTATTTCACATGGGTCTGAAATTTCTGGTGGGCAGCGGTCAGGAGTGGGCGGGGGACGGGAGCTGGCAGTTCAGCCTGGGTTGGGAGGTGGATGTACCGGAAGGAAGAAGAGGAGCCGCGGGAGGTTGAGGATGAACAGTATGTGGCTGCAGCCTTAATAAAATGGCTGCGTGCATCGCTTGATGCAGGTTGAGGGTAATCCTCCTTTTCGAAAAAAACATGGACTGTAGCCGTTGGATTTGCATCACATGGCAACGTTTTCCGTTGGATGAATGACAAATAGGTGCTTCCTTTTTTATATAACGACGATAGATTGTAGGACTGTCACGATGTACACTGTCCAGGCATGCACAGGTACGAGGCGATGCGCTCGCTCTGGATGCCGTCGTGCGACATCACCCTCGGCGGCTGCAGGTCCCTCGCACCAAATTGTACTGTCGTGGTTAGTGGGTTTCTGTTAATTTGGCTTTTAATTCCGTACCGTGGTTTCACCGCTGAAGAATCTGCATTTATCATGTCGGTGGAAGCAGTGTATGCTTCCTTTGTTAGTGATGATCAGAGAATGAGTCGTCAGTTATTTCGTAGAATGTGGAATCGTTTCTTTGTTTACAGATGCATTTGACAGTTTGTTGATCGGCGCAACACTTGTTGATCCAAAAAAAGATGAGAAAAAGAAGAATCGCCACACAACTTGTTGATCCGAGTGTCAAAACAACTTGTTGATCTGAACTTTAATTTGGAACGACGAACAAGCACTTGTTCCTCTGCCACCTAACAATTAAGCTGCAACGTAATTCCTGCAGGGCCGGCCCTGGGCATGCACAAGGCCTCTAATGTCTCAGGGCCCCGTTTGGGAAAATAGTGGCTGCACCCACTTTCGATGCATCCACACAAGAAAACATAGCAAACAATTTTTAAAAATTCTGAAACTTTATGGGAATGATCATAGCTCCTCAAGTGTTATTTGGCCATCAAACTTTGCAAGCCCCCATCACATATGTTGATGATTATTCCCACAAAATTTCAAATTTTTAAAATGTTTTACTATGTTTTTGGGGTGTACAGCCCTCCCCCCCCCCCCCCCCGGGTTTAGGTACATGCAATAAATACTTACTCGGTATGATCTGGAAAAAGTATCATGGCTTTAGTTTAAATTTAAACTAAAGCTGAACTACAGCCACAACACATTTTTTGGTTTGGAGGAAGTAGTAGGTACATACAATGAATACTTAATATTGAACAAGCACTTACCAATGCAATATAACAAGCGGTCAAATATCCAACAATGTAAATTACAAGCTAAAACGCGAACAAGCAAAGATCCATCCATGATGATAGGAATGGGAGCCCGACACCTATCTCAAAATCAAATTGAAATATATATATATATATATATATATATATATATATATATATATATATATATATATATATATATAGAATGTCCTAAGTGGTTGCATCTTCGAGCTTCTCCTAACTGGCTTGAGATTTGAGTGTCTAGTCCTGGCTGTTTTCTTTACTGAGTGTGAGTCATCACATTCAAAGCCAATCTCGTTTTTATTGCTCCTTGACGTTAGAGCGAATTCATAGACCCAAAAAAAAAACAGGGCGATGACCTCAGACCCAATGAGGAAGAGGCGTTTGCACGCGCACACACACATACACTACACATAGTGCATATTAAGCACCACATTATTAATGAAAAAGTGTTACCTCCAAGATCCTACTAAATACTAGTAGAATGCCGGTGCGTTGCTACGGGCAAATGATTGAAAAATAACTAAGGGGCACCCATACGTCAGGTACTTGACAATACTCTCCCCGTCATTCACTTCTATTTATGGCCATAAATCGATATCCAATGGATAGGAACACGCTACCACCTATTCATCTTCTCCCTCCTTTCCCATGACGGTTGCTCATATTCCATCGTGCCCTACCCAAGCCTAATTGCCTGACTCCATCCCCGCAACCGGCGGCTATCACCTCCCTCCCCTCCCCTCGACCTTCCCCCGCCGCCATGTCAGTTTCCGCCCCGACCATCCTCGATGAACAACTCCGATGTCCCCCTCCCCCACCTGCACCCCCATGCACCCTCACTGGTTAAGTCTCCGACTTGCCCCCGCTCGTACACAGCTCGGCCTCGCTGTAGCCGGCTCTCCTCATGTCATCCTCGTCTTCGGCCTCGTGCAAAGCAGAAAGTTAGTGACACAACAACAACAAAAATCACACATGAGGATTTAGCAAAACTGATAAAATCAAAGAATAAGTGGGCGATACTTGATTCAGACACATACTTCACATGGAAAAAGAATCATACAACAAACATGTGTCAACAACTTGATCAAACAATCAATGAACAATAATTTGATATCACAATGTTAAAATTTCCGCTTCACCTGAATGTCCAAAAACACAGTCTTCTCTACCACTTTCTTTACCAAATGAATTATATTCAATGTTCCTAGAAAAATTGGAAGTGATTTTCAAATTTATCAGTTACTCATGTTTGCATGCCTTGTCCTCTTTATCGCAAGACAACTCCACCAAACACCGAGCTTCACAATAACCCCAACCACATTAAGTTTACCATCTTCCCCGACAACAATTGTGTAGAGCTTCAAGTGTTGGACTTTAAAAATGACAATGAATATGAGCATTGATGGAAAGGTAACAGTTGTACATGATCACGGTCTAACCTTGGGCACAACTTCGCTTTGTTGCCATGCCACCTTCCTTGGTGTCTCCCTCCTTTCTCTCAGTTTTGTCATCTCCCTCTCCTTCCTGAACCTCCCTTCTTTCACCTTCCCGTGCCGCATGTCCACCACTCCCGCATCTCCGTTGGTGCAATCAGCAAAAGACATGTCTGGCACTTGATTCTAGAAAAATCTGGTGGGTTGAATAGAAAAATAAACATTATTTTTACCCTATATTTGAACACGAAGAAAAGGAAGTAGATTCAGCCCACACATATGACTGGAGGTTGCAACTGCACACATTATCTATGCAAGTCCGGAGTGCGCCTTGTCCTATGGCACCTGTTTTCCTCATTGTGGACGTCGGGGCGGCGGCCCCGATAGCTTTGCAACATCAACAACATGGACCTCGTGTCGTGTGGGTTGCTCGCAGGAGAGTGCCTCATGACTTCTTTCCGACAGATGGAAGAGCAACTTGTTTGCAGAGCGAGTCCCCCAGTTTGTATGCACGTGCAATGCATGTCTTAATAGAATTTAAAATTTGAATACATATCTTACAATTTAAGTTCACATGTAGCTACTTGTGTTGCAATCCTAAATGTGCAATAATCTAAAGAGATCAAATGCTGATGGGATCTACTTGTTTCCAAACATAATTGAATATCTAACTGATTACAACAGGTAGCTCAACTGTGTTACCTGTGATTGAAACACAAGCTGGGGATGTATCGGCCTATATCCCCACCAATGTGATCTCCATTACAGATGAACAAATCTGTTTGGAAACAGAGCTCATTTATCGCAGAATTAGACCAGCTATTAACATTGGCTTATCCGTCAGCCGCGTCGGGTCTGCCGCTCAGTTGAAACCTATGAAACAAATATGCGGTACTTCAAAACTGGAATTGGCACAGTATCCCGAAGTGGCCGCCTTCCCTCAATTTGGGTCAGACCTTGCCTTCACCTTCAGGCTTTATTCTGTTACCATATCCCCTGCTGTCACCCGCTCCCCATAATCCCCTTCCCTTCTAATATCATTTACTTGTTCGGTTAGCCCTAGGGAAGCACACATGCAATATTCAAAAGCATTCAAACGTTACAACAGATATCTACTCCTATGTTGTAAGCATTCAAGCGTACAAAATAGTACAGTGGGGTACATTTAACATAACAGTGAACATTTTCATGTCCTGGTGATCTGATAGTTCTATTTCCAGTACAGTTTTACTGTGATTCAAACAGGATCTGAAGGCATTAGGCATTACAAAAAATAAGACAAAGAACTGGTATAATTTACAACAGGATTTTGGCTTTTGGAACCATTTCATGCCAAGTGTACAATGATACGGCGATACAAGTAGGATCTGAAGGCATTAGGAATTACAACAAAAGGAACAGAGCTGCTACATGAAAATATTCTTTCTCTTTCCATAACCATGATCTATATTATTTTTTTGCGGGTGCATAACCATGATCTATATGACTTGAAATAAATACAATTGTTCCAAATAATATTAGTATTAGCTTATAAGTACTACTGTAGCCTTGACAACCCATAGCTCATAGATGAATCCGTTGGTGACACTCTACTCCCTGTATTCATGCCATTCACCAGCAACACTGGTGCACTTTAGCTGCAATATCTTTGTGATTCCTGGAAAGAATTTGACATACCAAAGCTCCCTTGCGAACAAAGTTACTCAGAACAGAGGAGGGACTACAATTTACCTACTTTGACGATATACTTGATATATCATTACAAGGGGAGCTTATTGTAACTTTATGGTGCCAGAAAAATAAGTCAAAACAGAGGAGGCAGATGGGTATTTGTATTACCAGAATGTAAAGCCTAGGGTGCCATGCAGCAGCAGCTGTCCAGGAGATTAGAAAGATGCACATCCAGTCCAGAGTGATGCTGCTTTTAGGATGTTAAAGATCTGAAACAGCCACCAAGATCATGTTCATCTTAAAAACAGATTGAAGCATATGTAGGGCTGGGCGTTCGGTATAAACCGAAAATTCGGTTTCTACCGTTCGGTGTTTATTAAATTTCGGTTAGCAAAACTAGAAACCGAAAATGCTAGCTAAAACTAGCTAACCGAAAATTCGGTTGACCGAAATTTCAGTGCGGTTTACGGTTTTATACCGAAGAAGCACGCTTCAAGTATTCATGCTCAGACTGTAGCAGTGGCACCCTCTTATATAGCCAGCAAATTTGAATTATACGTCCAGTGGAGCGAGGTGGGACTAAAGGAGCCTGATAGCCTGGCCGGCTGTAGGCATGCGCGGGCCACCAAAAAAGCACACGTGAGTTGGGCCTTGCATGCACTTTGGTCAAAAAAAAAAGGAGGCCCATGTCCTGTGAGCTGCGCACGATGCGTTGGTGGGCGATCGTGGGAGCGTCTGCGCGTGACTTCCGGGCGACATTGTTGCGCGCCTGCACGTGTATTTGCATCGTTTCTTTTGCTGATTCACGTTTATTCGGTTTTTGTTCGGTTAACCGAGAATAAAACCGAACCTACCGAATTTTGTTCGGTTAGTGGACATGAAAACCGAATTTTGCTGTCACACTAGAAAAAACCGAAAATTCGGTTTATTCGGTTTCGGCATCGGTTCGGTTTTCGGTTCATCGGTTTTTATGCCCATCCCTAAGCATATGTATGTATCTATCTAGAAGAGGTCGACACTAACTCGAACCCGGCCAAGTGAAGGACCTGAGGCCTCCGCCGCTCACCCTGCACTGCGTTGTGCACCACGACGCGCTGACGCACTGCCTCTTGCCTCATTCCCGCCTCGGCACCATGCTGCCTCGAGCCTGCCACGGCAACTCCCATGTGTGGCACGGATCTAACCGTCATGGTATATAAAACATTCTGTATAAAAACATTGCAGACAGGCGCTTAATTCTCCGATCACTAATTCTCTATTTGAATCTGCTGGAGAAGAACTCACCAGGACATGAAGCTGTCTGTTCTCTACAAACATAGATTCCAAAGATTTAGCTACTTACATATTTCTTCCAAAAAGAGAAACTTTATCAACTGAAGAGGAAAGTGAATCCTGCAAATCGGCGAAATGGTCATATTAATTTGTAACAATTTCCCCAAAAATGCTAAAAAAAATTGGACCTTTTCTTAATGCTAGTATGGACTTACTTTTTTAGGATTATCATCTCTGTAGTTAACAGACCATGAACGTTTCATCTCTGAACTTCCTAGACAGTAGACTCCATAGGACACGGTTGTTTACTTCCAATCCCCAAGATAAGATGTGACATGGAGTTGGTGTACATGATAGCATGATTTTAGTTAATTGTACCTCACTTCAGGAGATTAGAAAGATGCACATCCAGTCCAGGGCGATAGCATGATTTTAGTTAAATCAAAGACAATATAATTGTACCTCACCTCAAGAAGCCTCCCTAGTAGCGATACTCATCATAGATACCACCACATAGCCACTGCTCACAAAGTCAAATGTCGCAAGATGGAAAAAGGCTGGATTAGTAATATAATTCAAATATCAATCCATTTTATACTTTTTTTTTTGCAAGGAATCCTTTTTGTACTCAACAGTCCTTGACTCTGATTAAATATATTGTTCACGCCCTGTTACACATTCAGGCTAAGCGCACTCTTCAATTTTAGTAATTACCCAAACGATATACACAAGTGATTAATCAAACTTTACTTACCAACATTTCTCAATAAATCATGAAAGGCACAATATCTAAATAGCAAGGTCTGAACCGTAGCACACATCATGTAAAATCTAACTACAGAAAATAATACTTATAAAGATATTGTAGTCTATCACACTCACATGTAAAGACGTCGAATCAATCTTTCAACTTACACAGCCTTATAAAATTTCAGTAATAATATTATTTACATATATGATAAATTACGAAATAATCTAAGACACTGGTTCATGAGGAAAACACATAAAAAACAGTCTATAAGTATTTATACCAGATTTACACCAAGTGTTTAACTGGATATAATAAAACTCCCAATTGTGTAAGTTGTCACCTGCCACTTGCATTACAAACTTTTTGTTGACATAAAAAATGTACAAGCATCAGCTACAGCAAGAACTTACCAGGATCAGGTACAGCAATCTTGCAGGAGCTACAACAAGTAGCGGCTGTAGAAACAGAGCAAGTAGTGGCGCCTAACCATGTCGCCGCCTCCAAGCTAGACTCAGAGGATGCACATACGCGCACTGCCTCCGCCAACCGCCCGCGATGTGTAAAGGAACAGCAGGCCCACGAAGGTGTCTCGGGAAAGCAGATTCCGCATGTTCGTGTAACGGCCTCTGTGGCTCCGTTAGGTTCTATGCCTGCCGGTTCAGCTGCGGGCGGTTACGGTGAGGATGAACCGGCGTGCGACGATGACGAGAGGAGGATGGGTGCGTTTGGGTTGGAGCTGGGCACAATTAGCGTGGAGGGCAGGTTGATTGCCGCATACTTGTCCGGCTGATCTCGAGGGTTGGCGGAGATCATGTGCGTGGGGAGGAGGCAAGAGGCGGAGGTGGGGAGGCGGCGGAGGGAACCTTGTCGAACTGCAGGAGGACAACGACGGTAGGCTCCGGACTGAGCGCACCTCTGCCCACCATCTTGGTCAGCGTTTCCGTCAGGGCCTTGCCGATTTCAGACCGATGGTACATGTCGAACGCCTCCGCCATGCTCCCCTGACCCTGATACCCGCCGGTCAACAGTAAGCATCAATCAGACAGTACACTCTAGATGCCGAGATGCCCATAAAAAAGAATACAGATGCAAGACGGCGCGCGACTCTGATCACGCCGGAACCCAGCGAACGCCAGGATTCCGTCGAGATTCCCAAACCCGCGGCGCAGCAAACGCACGCCGATCCCGGCCGCTCCGCTCCGCCCCACCACTCGCAATCAAACTGATGCACCCGCCACGTACGCCCGCCACAATACAAACCCTAGGCGTCCCTCCCGCGGCGGCGCCATCGAATCGACGCGGGCGCGCTTCTACCTGGTCGATCGGGTGAGGGCGGCGCCGGCGGGGAAGAGAGCGGCTATGGGTGGGGGAGACGGAAGAGGGCGGTTGTGCGCGGGCGTTCGAGGGGATCGAGGTGCGTACGACGGCGGCGTCTGGGGATCGAGGGGATCGATAGGAGAGTCTTTCTGCGGGGTGGTTTTTTTGGAGGGGGGACGTGCGTGGGTGGAACGGGGGAAGACGAAAAATAACCGGTTGAAAAAAAACCAGACGAAAGTGGTGGGACTATTCAACCAACTCGTCTATTAGAAGTAGAGATTAGGAGTAGAGATATAAAAAAAACATTGAATATCTAAACAAAATAACATACAAAATTTATAATAGCAAGTTCACACTATAAATCAATTTTACTTAGTATGCAAGTCTCTCTATTTAGTGAATGCTTTACAAGTTGTATCAAAGGGAGTAATATTATTTGAGTACTAAGTACATATCATATGCACATCATCAACATATTATTGAACCCACGTTAATATGCTCCACATATTTGACCCCCAAAAAATGAATAAACCAGCTTGCCAATTATTAGGTATCAGATTCCTCGTAAACATCTCGTGTACTCCAGATTTTTCTATTTGCATATATGTAATCATTCATATGATATGTACCAGTTCATTATCAAGATATATTTGTATATTAGAAACTTATTAAGATAGTTAACGACACACACATACATATACGATACATTAATATAACATTCACAAATTAGTCTAAGAAGACATTGATTTTTTTCATTTCTTAATTGATCACATTTAAGTTGATTTAAACATGTTTTAAGACGTATTTTATTGATTAATGTATTTTAATTAGAAAAAAAATGTTTACATTTACCATAATAATTATTTATCACTACGAGTTGGAAAATAACTTATAAACAAGTATTAAAATTTATTATGAATATTGATATTTATTTGACTCACATGGGGGCGCAATATTTTTTGGACCGGACCTGAATTCCTTTACACGAACACGACCCGAACACGCTGCAATATAACTCTAGTTTGTACAGACGAATGCTAACAAAAGCAAGAACCGATCTCCGACGAAATCGATGTTGAAAAAGGCGGGCGAAGTTGAAGAAGCCGGGCGAGTGGAGGCGCATCACACATGCCTCGTATTCATCGGCGATGCGCTGGAGGAAATGTCCGACGGTGAAGATGCGGGCGTTAGTGTGGTGCGCAACGAGTAGAAGGCGGTCGGCCTTGAGCCCCGTTGACGACGCCAAAGAAGAAGTTGCACACGCGTAGGGCCTGTTGGCGCACGCGCTGGATGTGCGCATGGTCGAAAGGCTAGTCGTGGAGCCTGGGAAGTTCGTGGCATCTCATTTTCTCGAGGAGGTCGGCGATGGTGCCGAGGTTGCGTAGGTGGCCATAGCGCTTCACCAACCGCTGGTGGTGCTTCAGGAGGAGGTGGTCGCGTGGGTACTACAGCAGCACTCCCAGGGCGGCGATGTCCGCGAGGGACTCCACCCCGTGCACGGAGACGACGCGGTGGCGGCGGGCCACCCTAAGCAGCCCGCGCGTGTGCCAGAGCGTCTGGATCGCTAGCACCACCATCGCGCACGTGCTCTAGGTCCTCCGCGCTATGCTCTTGCTCTCGGTGAATGAAACTTCGTCTAGGGCTCTCTCTTCTTACGTCGTTGGTGTGGGTGGAGACGGCGGTTACAATCCATTTCGATGGGTTGGATTAGGTATATATAGGACTAGGAGAAGGGGCGGGAGATGACGCCCACGTTGAACAATGATGGATCTATATTTTACGCATTTTTGAGCTCACTAGATAATTGCCCGTGCGTTGCAACGGGAGTATAAAATATCTAATAGATTAGCCCATGACTGCACTTCTATTATTATATTGGCGCTAAAATCTTAACAAATATTTGTATGCAACACCATGATTTACCTAGCATATTATTGTTAAGCACTTATTTGGTAAGAATTTAATGATTTACCAAATAAAATATGTTTTTACTTTGGTAAGTTAATAAAACATGACAATTGATTCCATTTTAGCGAAAATCGATGGAAGAAAAATCAGAAATGGGAGAACAATCAAAGAGAAGAAGGAAAGAGGGGGCGTATATAAGGTTGGACGAAAGAGAGGTGAAATGGGAACCTTGTGTTCTTTTTAAGTAGTAGAGAAGATAGAGAAAATTAATAAAACATGAGACAATTGATTTCATTTTAGAGAAAATTGATGGGAGAAAAATTAGAAATGGGAGAAAAAAATGTAAGAGAAGAAGGAAAGAGGGAGACGTATATAAGGAAGGTTGGATGAAAGAGAGGTGAAATGGGAACATTGTGTTCTTTAAGTAGTAGAGATTTGTTGCATTTTCTCCTCATATATTATGTCCCATTGAACCAAATAGTTGTCCATTATGCATGATTATTGGTTTTTACACTTCTCCTTGTGAGCATTGAACATTTAGATTTTTTTTGTTTTTATTAGTTTCCTTGTGTCTACAGGTGTTTTGGAGTAACCTAGGACCAAGCACGATGAAAGGACCAAGGATGGGCTCAATACGGAGGACAAATAATACCAGATTTGCGCGTTTGAAGGCGGAAAAGTGTCCCCCCCCCCCCAAAGTTCACCAATTCAAGATCTAAAACTACAAATGAATCGGCCTCGCTCTTGTGAATCCAACAAGCCCAAGAACGTCAAATCAGAGTTTGTGTGAACAAATGGCGGTCGAGTTACCAGAGAGGGACAAAATGGAAGACTACGTACCATACAACTATTCATGGTCGTGTGGATGGTCGTATGACATGCAGACACCTTCGAAAGTTTCCCTTTCAGATGGATTCTGCACAGATTTTGTCCTTGTTTGTTCCCACGAGATCCTTGGACAATAAGGAAGGGTTTGTGAGAGGATAAGGCTCATGTTGAGCCCTTGGATGCATCACATCAACGGAATAGACCGAGGAGGCGTCATATATATGCACCTCCATACCCTAGCCACCGCCATCTCATCTCATTCATCATCAACACATCCAAGTCTATCTCCATTGCTGCTCCATCTGTTGGGGAACGTAGTAATTTCAAAAAAATTCCTACGCACACGCAAGATCATGGTGATGCATAGCAACGAGAGGGGAGAGTGTTGTCCACGTACCCACGTAGACCGAAGCGGAAGCGTTGACGCAACGTAGAGGAAGTAGTCGTACGTCTTCCCGATCCGACCGATCCAAGCGCCGTTACTCCGGCGCCTCCGAGTTCTTAGCACACGTTCAACTCGATGACGATCCCCGGGCTCCGATCCAGCAAAGCTTCGGGGAGGAGTTCCGTCAGCACGACGGCGTGGTGACAATCTTGATGTACTACCGACGCAGGGCTTCGCCTAAGCACCGCGATAATATGACCGAGGTGGAATATGGTGGAGGGGGGCACCGCACACGGCTAAGGAACGATCACGTTGATCAATTGTGTGTCCTAGGGTGCCCCCCTGCCCCCGTATATAAAGGAGCAAGGGGGGAGGCCGGCCGGCCCTTGGGGCGCGCGCCAGGAGGAGGAGTCCTCCTCCTAGTAGGAGTAGGACTCCCCTCTTTCCTACTCCTACTAGGAGGGGGAAAGGAAGGGGGAGAGGGAGAGGGAAAGGGGGGCGCCGCCCCCCTCTCCTAGTCCAATTCGGACCAGAGGGGGAGGGGGCGCGCGGCCCACCCTGGCCGCCCCTCTCTCTCTCCACTAAGGCCCATATGGCCCAATACTCCTCCCGGGGGGTTCCGGTAACCCCTCCGGCACTCCGGTTTTCTCCGAAACCACTCGGAACTATTCCGATGTCTGAATATAGTCGTCCAATATATCAATCTTTACGTCTCGACCATTTCGATACTCCTCGTCATGTATGTGATCTCATCCGGGACTCCGAACTAACTTCGGTACATCAAAATGCATAAACTCATAATATAACTGTCATCGAAACCTTAAGCGTGCGGACCCTACGGTTCGAGAACAATGTAGACATGACCGAGACACGTCTCCGGTCAATAACCAATAGCGGGACCTGGATGCCCATATTGGTTCCCACATATTCTACGAAGATCTTTATCGGTTAGACCGCATAACAACATACGTTGTTCCCTTTGTCATCGGTATGTTACTTGCCCGAGATTCGATCGTCGGTATCCAATACCTAGTTCAATCTCGTTACCGACAAGTCTCTTTACTCGTTCCGTAATACATCATCTCGCAACTAACTCATTGGTTGCAATGCTTGCAAGGCTTATGTGATGTGCATTACCGAGAAGGCCCTGAGATACCTCTCCGACATTCGGAGTGACAAATCCTAATCTCGAAATATGCCAACCCAACAAATACTTTCGGAGACACCTGTAGAGCACCTTTATAATCACCCAGTTACGTTGTGACGTTTGGTAGCACACAAAGTGTTCCTACGGTAAACGGGAGTTGCATAATCTCATAGTCATAGGAACATGTATAAGTCATGAAGAAAGCAATAGCAACATACTAAACGATCGGGTGCTAAGCTAATGGAATGGGTCATGTCAATCAGATCATTCAACTAATGATGTGACCTTGTTAATCAAATGACAACTCCTTTGTCTATGGTTAGAAAACTTAACCATCTTTGATTAACAAGCTAGTCAAGTAGAGGCATACTAGTGACACTCTGTTTGTCTATGTATCCACACATGTATTATGTTTCCGGTTAATACAATTCTAGCATGAATAATAAACATTTATCATGATATATAAGGAAATAATTAATAACTTTATTATTGCCTCTAGGGCATATTTCCTTCAGTCTCCCACTTGCACTAGAGTCAATAATCTAGATTACACAGTAATGATTCTAACACCCATGGAGTTTTGGTGCTGATCATGTTTTGCTCGTGGAAGAGGCTTAGTCAACGGGTCTGCCACATTCAGATCCGTATGTATCTTGCAAATCTCTATGTCTCCCACCTGGACTAAATCCCGGATGGAATTGAAGCGTCTCTTGATGTGCTTGGTTCTCTTGTGAAATCTGGATTCCTTTGCTAAGGCAATTGCACCAGTATTGTCACAAAAGATTTTCATTGGACCCGATGCACTAGGTATGACACCTAGATCGGATATGAACTCCTTCATCCAGACTCCTTCATTCGCTGCTTCCGAAGCAGCTATGTACTCCGCTTCACATGTAGATCCCGCTACGACGCTTTGTTTAGAACTGCACCAACTTACAGCTCCACCATTTAATGTAAATACGTATCCGGTTTGCGATTTAGAATCGTCCGGATCAGTGTCAAAGCTTGCATCAACGTAACCGTTTACGACGAGTTCTTTATCACCTCCATACACGAGAAACATCTCCTTAGTCCTTTTCAGGTACTTCAGGATATTCTTGACCGCTGTCCAGTGATCCACTCCTGGATTACTTTGGTACCTCCCTGCCAAACTTATAGCAAGGCACACATCGGGTCTGGTACACAGCATTGCATACATGATAGAGCCTATGGCTGAAGCATAGGGAACATCTTTCATCTTCTCTCTATCTTCTGCAGTGGTCGGGCATTGAGTCTTACTCAACTTCACACCTTGTAATACAGGCAAGAACCCTTTCTTTGCTTGATCCATTTTGAACTTTTTCAAAACTTTGTCAAGGTATGTGCTTTATGAAAGTCCAATTAAGCGTCTTGATCTATCTCTATAGATCTTAATGCCCAATATGTAAGCAGCTTCACCGAGGTCTTTCATTGAAAAACTTTTATTCAAGTATCCCTTTATGCTATCCAGAAATTCTATATCATTTCCAATCAATAATATGTCATCTACATATAATATCAGAAATGCTACAGAGCTCCCACTCACTTTCTTGTAAATACAGGCTTCTCCAAAAGTCTGTACAAACCCAAATGCTTTGATCACACTATCAAAGCGTTTATTCCAACTCCGAGAGGCTTGCACCAGTCCATAAATGGATCGCTGGAGCTTGCACACTTTGTTAGCTCCCTTTGGATCGATAAAACCTTCCGGTTGCATCATATACAACTCTTCTTCCAGAAATCCATTCAGGAATGCAGTCTTTACATCCATTTGCCAAATTTCATAATCATAAAATGCGGCAATTGCTAACATGATTCGGACAGACTTAAGCATCGCTACGGGTGAGAAGGTCTCATCGTAGTCAATCCCTTGAACTTGTAGAAAAACTTTTGCGACAAGTCGAGCTTTGTAGACAGTAACATTACCATCAACGTCAGTCTTCTTCTTGAAGATCCATTTATTCTCTATTGCTTGCCGACCATCGGGCAAGTCAACCAAAGTCCATACTTTGTTTTCATACATGGATCCCATCTCAGATTTCATGGCTTCAAGCCATTTTGCGGAATCTGGGCTCACCATCGCTTCTTCATAGTTCGTAGGTTCACCATGATCTAGTAGCATGATTTCCAGAACAGGATTGCCGTACCACTCTGGCGCGGATCTTACTCTGGTTGATCTACGAGGTTCTGTAGTAACTTGATCTGAAGTTGCATGATCATCATCATTAACTTCCTCACTAATTGGTGTAGGTGCTTCAGAAACAGATTTCTGTGATGTACTACTTTCCAATAAGGGAGCAGGTACAGTTACCTCATCAAGTTCTACTTTCCTCCCACTCACTTCTTTCGAGAGAAACTCCTTCTCTAGAAAGGATCCATTTTAGCAACAAATGTCTTGCCTTCGGATCTGTGATAGAAGGTGTACCCAACAGTTTCTTTTGGGTATCCTATGAAGACACATTTCTCCGATTTGGGTTCGAGCTTATCAGGTTGAAGCTTTTTCACATAAGCATCGCAGCCCCAAACTTTAAGAAACGACAACTTTGGTTTCTTGCTAAACCATAGTTCATAAGGCGTCGTCTCAATGTATTTCGATGGCTTCCTATTTAATGTGAATGCGGCCGTCTAGAGCATAACCCCAAAACGATAGCGGTAAATTTGTAAGAGACATCATAGATCGCACCATATCAAGTAAAGTGCGATTACGACGTTCTGACACACCATTGCGTTGCGGTGTTCCGGGTGGCGTGAGTTGCGAAACTATTCCGCATTGTTTCAAATGTAGACCAAACTCGTAACTCAAATATTCTCCTCCACGATCAGATCGTAGAAACTTTATTTTCTTGTTACGATGATTTTCAACTTCACTCTGAAATTCTTTGAACTTTTCAAATGTTTCAGACTTGTGTTTCATTAAGTAGATATATCCATATCTGCTTAAATCATCTGTGAAGGTGAGAAAATAATGATATCCGCCACGAGCCTCAATATTCATCGGACCACATACATCTGTATGTATGATTTCCAACAAATCTGTTGCTCTCTCCATAGTACCGGAGAACGGTCTTTTAGTCATCTTGCCCATGAGGCACGGTTCGCAAGTACCAAGTGATTCATAATCAAGTGGTTCCAAAAGTCCATCAGTATGGAGTTTCTTCATGCGCTTTATACCGATATGACCTAAATGGTAGTGCCACAAATAAGTTGCACTATCATTATCAACTCTGCATCTTTTGGTTTCAACATTATGAATATGTGTATCACTATTATCGAGATTCATCAAAAATAGACCACTCTTCAAGGGTGCATGACCATAAAAGATATTACTCATATAAATAGAACAACCATTATTCTCTGATTTAAATGAATAACCGTCTCGCATCAAACAAGATCCAGATATAATGTTCATGCTCAACGCTGGCACCAAATAACAATTATTTAGGTCTAATACTAATCCCGAAGGTAGATGTAGAGGTAGCGTGCCGACTGCGATCACATCGACTTTGGAACCGTTTCCCACGCGCATCGTCACCTCGTCCTTTGCCAGTGTTCGCTTAATCCGTAGTCCCTGTTTTGAGTTGCAAATATTAGCAACAGAACCAGTATCAAATACCCAGGTACTACTGCGAGCTCTAGTAAGGTACACATCAATAACATGTATATCACATATACCTTTGTTCACCTTGCCATCCTTCTTGTCCGCCAAATACTTGGGGCAGTTCCGCTTCCAGTGACCAGTCTGCTTGCAGTAGAAGCACTCAGTTTCAGGCTTAGGTCCAGACTTGGGTTTCTTCTCTTGAGCAGCAACTTGTTTGCTGTTCTTCTTGAAGTTCCCCTTCTTCTTCCCTTTGCCCTTTTTCTTGAAACTCGTGGTTTTGTTAACCATCAACACTTCATGCTCCTTTTTGATTTCTACCTCCGCAGCCTTTAGCATTGCGAAGAGCTCGGGCATTGTCTTATCCATCCCTTGCATATTATAGTTCATCACGAAGCCTTTGTAGGTTGGTGGAAGTGATTGGAGAATTCTGTCAATGACGCAATCATCCGGAAGATTAACCCCCATTTGAATCAAGTGATTATAATACCCAGACATTTTGAGTATATGTTCACTGACAGAACTATTCTCCTCCATCTTGCAGCTATAGAACTTATTGGAGACTTCATATCTCTCAATCCGGGCATTCTGTTGGAATATTAACTTCAACTCTTGGAACATCTCATATGCTCCATGATGTTCAAAACGTCATTGAAGTCCCGGTTCTAAGCCGTAAAGCATGGCACACTGAACTATCGAGTAGTCATCAGCTTTGCTCTGCCAGACGTTCACAACATCTGGCATTGCTCCAGTAGCAGGCCTGGCACCTAGCGGTGCTTCCAGGACGTAACTCTTCTGTGCAACAATGAGGATAATCCTCAAGTTACGGACCCAGTCCGTGTAATTGCTACCATCATCTTTCAACTTTGCTTTCTCAAGGAACGCATTAAAATTCAACGGAACAATAGCACGAGCCATCTATCTACAATCAACATAAACAAGCAAGATACTATCAGGGACTAAGTTCATGATAGATTTAAGTTCAATTAATCATATTACTTAAGAACTCCCACTTAGATAGACATCCCTCTAATCTTCTAAGTGATCACGTGATCCAAATCAAACTAAACCATAACCGATCATCACGTGAAATGAATTAGTTTTCAATGGTGAACACCATTATGTTGATCATATCTACTATATGATTCACGCTCGACCTTTCGGTCTCCGTGTTCCGAGGCCATATCTGCATATGCTAGGCTCGTCAAGTATAACCCGAGTATTCTGCGTGTGCAAAACTGGCTTGCACCCGTTGTAGATGGACGTAGAGCTTATCACACCCGATCATCACGTGCTGTCTGGGCACGACGAACTTTGGCAACGGTGCATACTCGGGGAGAACACTTCTTGATAATTTAGTGAGAGATCATCTTATAATGCTACCGTCAATCAAAGCAAGATAAGATGCATAAAAAAGATAAACATCACATGCAATCAATATAAGTGATATGATATGACCATCATCATCTTGTGCTTGTGATCTCCATCTTCGAAGCACCGCCATGATCACCATCGTCACCGGCACGACACCTTGATCTCCATCATAGCATCGTTGTCATCTCGCCAATCTTATGCTTCTACGACTATCGCTACCGCTTAGTGATAAAGTAAAGCATTACAGGGCGATTGCATTGCATACAATAAAGCGACAACCATACGGCTCCTGCCAGTTGCCGATAACTTGGTTACAAAACATGATCATCTCATACAATAAAATTTAGCATCATGTCTTGACCATATCACATCACAACATGCCCTGCAAAAACAAGTTAGACGTCCTCTACTTTGTTTGTTGCAAGTTTTACGTGGCTGCTACGGGCTTAAGCAAGAACCAATCTCACCTACGCATCAAAACCACAACGATAGTTTGTCAAATAGACTCCGTTTTAACCTTCTCAAGGACCGGGCGTAGCCATACTTGGTTCAACTAAAGTTGGAGAAACTGACACCCGCCAGCCACCTGTGTGCAAAGCACGGCGGTAGAACCAGTCTCGCGTAAGCGTACGCGTAATGTCGGTCCGGGCCGCTTCATCCAACAATACCGCCGAACCAAAGTATGACATGCTGGTAGGCAGTATGACTTGTATCGTCCACAACTCACTTGTGTTCTACTCGTGCAAAACATCAAACCATAAAAACCAGGCTCGGATGCCACTGTTGGGGAACGTAGTAATTTCAAAAAAATTCTTACGCACACGCAAGATCATGGTGATGCATAGCAACGAGAGGGGAGAGTGTTGTCCACGTACCCACGTAGACCGAAGCGGAAGCGTTGACGCAACATAGAGGAAGTAGTCGTACGTCTTCCCGATCCGACCGATCCAAGCGCCGTTACTCCGGCGCCTCCGAGTTCTTAGCACACGTTCAGCTCGATGACGATCCCCGGGCTCCGATCCAGCAAAGCTTCGGGGAGGAGTTCCGTCAGCACGACGGCGTGGTGACAATCTTGATGTACTACCGACGCAGGGCTTCGCCTAAGCACCGCGACAATATGACCGAGGTGGAATATGGTGGAGGGGGGCACCGCACACGGCTAAGGAACGATCACGTTGATCAATTGTGTGTCCTAGGGTGCCCCCTGCCCCCATATATAAAGGAGCAAGGGGGGAGGCCGGCCGGCCCTTGGGGCGCGCGCCAGGAGGAGGAGTCCTCCTCCTAGTAGGAGTAGGACTCCCCTCTTTCCTACTCCTACTAGGAGGGGGAAAGGAAGGGGGAGAGGGAGAGGGAAAGGGGGGCGCCGCCCTCCCTCTCCTAGTCCAATTCGGACCAGAGGGGGAGGGGGCGCGCGGCCCACCCTGGCCGCCCCTCTCTCTCTCTCTCTCCACTAAGGCCCATATGGCCCAATACTCCTCCCGGGGGGTTCCGGTAACCCCTCCGGCACTCCGGTTTTCTCCGAAACCACTCGGAACTATTCCGATGTCCGAATATAGTCGTCCAGTATATCAATCTTTACGTCTCGACCATTTGGAGACTCCTCGTCATGTCCGTGATCTCATCCGGGACTCCGAACTAACTTCGGTACATCAAAATGCATAAACTCATAATATAACTGTCATCGAAACCTTAAGCGTGCGGACCCTACGGTTCGAGAACAATGTAGACATGACCGAGACATGTCTCCGGTCAATAACCAATAGCGGGACCTGGATGCCCATATTGGTTCCCACATATTCTACGAAGATCTTTATCGGTCAGACCGGATAACAACATACATTGTTCCCTTTGTCATCGGTATGTTACTTGCCCGAGATTCGATCATCGGTATCCAATACCTAGTTCAATCTCGTTACCGGCAAGTCTCTTTACTCGTTCCGTAATACATCATCTCGCAACTAACTCATTGGTTGCAATGCTTGCAAGGCTTATGTGATGTGCATTACCGAGAAGGCCCTAAGATACCTCTCCGACATTCTGAGTGACAAATCCTAATCTCGAAATACGCCAACCCAACAAATACTTTCAGAGACACCTGTAGAGCACCTTTATAATCACCCAGTTACGTTGTGACGTTTGGTAGCACACAAAGTGTTCCTACGGTAAACGGGAGTTGCATAATCTCATAGTCATAGGAACATGTATAAGTCATGAAGAAAGCAATAGCAACATACTAAACGATCGGGTGCTAAGCTAATGGAATGGGTCATGTCAATCAGATCATTCAACTAATGATGTGACCTTGTTAATCAAATGACAACTCCTTTGTCTATGGTTAGGAAACTTAACCATCTTTGATTAACAAGCTAGTCAAGTAGAGGCATACTAGTGACACTCTGTTTGTCTATGTATCCACACATGTATTATGTTTCCGGTTAATAAAATTCTAGCATGAATAATAAACATTTATCATGATATATAAGGAAATAAATAATAACTTTATTATTGCCTCTAGGGCATATTTCCTTCACCATCCACCATAGAAGACAGACAAGATCAAGGGAAGAAGAGAGGGCTCCACCACCATGAGCACAGGCCTTCAGGCCGGTGCCATCTCCACCGCACCGACACCTCCACCGGCGCCGCCCTCATCATCACCACCATGGGCACTACTGCCACCCCACCACCATCATCGCCGGTGCCGCCATGCCTTCTCCCTTCACCGGCTCGATGCCGTCTTGTGACTTAACCCTCTCCTATTTGTGTACAGTTAACTTGTTTGAGTAGATGTATTTGTTCTCGAGGATATGGGTGAACTATTTTACGATTAGAATAATTATTCCCAAGCGATCCAATATGCTTTGTTGATGTTCGAATTATGCATGAGTGTTGACAGGAGGCCTCGCTCGCATTATCATCGTGATTGGCCGTGGAGTAACTACTGTCGTTGTACGGGTTAGGATGTTGAGGTAATTCGAGGTGTGAGTAAAGACTCAATTCCGAGTCCTTGCAATTGGTAGCGGAGCACAGGTAAACCCACATATGGCTGTGTCCACGGGGAAACCCTTAATTGTTCATATGTGATAACCAGCTTGGGGAAGCTACAATTGGTGGCGTATGTGGCATAAAGTATACGTTAGAGTAGAACATGTTCTATACCTGGAACCGTCCGCTTATGCATATGAATAATGGATAGAGGATACGATAGATAGGGTTTCCTCCGCACTTGATGCACAGGTCATATTTGTGGTAATGACTTTAGAACACTCGAGAATTTACTACTCAAGCACCGTCCCTACTAATTAACTTAGTCGCTTTTTATTCCTGTTTTTTACCTTCTTGTATGTAGATTAGTATGTTGGAAATATGCCCTAGAAGCAATAATATCGTATTATTTATTTCCATGTTTATAATTGAGAGTAGATATTCTATGCTATAACTGCTATGATCCTTAAATATGCGATTCAATGGAAAACTCATAAGCACGTGTGAAATGATAACTGGTAAAACCTGATTCCTAGTCTCGCTTCTAGGACTCAAGTGTTGTATGTTGATCATGTTTTCTGGATATTGGGATATCGTTAAGTGTAACGATAGTCCCAAAAAAACATTGATAGTATGATGTTGGAAGAACGATCATATTGAATTGACCCAACTTGTTTGTTATACTTTGAGATACTATCGTCATAAATCAATCGATATAACACAAAGAGTTAACATATGCTTTAGTTCCTTGGACATGAGAGTATCATATCCACTTCTTACTGTACGATGGACTTTGGGGTTGCTTAAACATCATCTGTAACACGGTGATCATAACGACAACTTACAAGTTCAACGAAAAGTATGACAAGGGGCTAGATGGCTCAAGAATGGGATTTGCTCCTCTGAAGATGGAGAGATATTCTTAAGGCCCTCTTGATGTGATAACATCCATCATCATCTGGCCAGACAGCGGTGTCGGGGTCACAATCCTGACAATGAGTACTAGGGGTACGAATAAGGGGCAGAACCTAGCTACGGCGCAGGTGTAACACTCGGTGTTTAACGAGTTCAGGCCCCTCTCGGTGGAGGTAAAAGCCCTACGTCTCATGCCCGGAGGCTTGCTTTAATTTGATAGGTATGGTTACAAAGATTACTCGTGCTCGATTATGGAAGGGGGTGTGGCTTATATAGAGTGCGCCGCAGCCCCACGTCCTCCATGTCCCCTGGGCATTGAATGCCATTAAATGCGCCAGTTACAGGTGTAATGAGTCTCTACTGTGGCTGTTATAGGTAACAGTAGCCACGACTCTGTCTAATAGATGACTTAGGATTCCTCAGTTGTTGCAGCTCCCGCTCCGCCTGCTGGCCTCCTTGGTCCGAGTGGTGGTTCGTCAGCTGAGTGGCGGATGTTCGTCTGAGTGCCGTTGGGTTGTCTGAGTGGAATATGTGATGCATGCATCCGAGTGTTGGTATGGTCCGGGGACCTTCCCATGGTGATGATGGGCCCCATGTGGGTCCTAGATGATGGGTCCTTGACCCTACCTGTAATAGGTGACCTCATCATTAGCCTCCGAATCGGTTGAGGTTTCATAGGACGAATCGGGCCGATCCCTCAGTTAGGTCCGAGTGCTACAGGAGCACTCAGAATGCATTTCCGAATCGTGGCTCGATGTTCCATGGATGAAAACACAACGGATTCTGGACTACAGGTTTACCCAGATGACCGGGTGCTGTTGATCGCCGAGAAAAACCCGGTGGCATTCGTTTTTTCTCTCAAAGGAGATAGACTTGGGGCCCGACTGGGGGCATGCCATTATAACCAGAGTGGCAACGCCGACACGTGGTCTGATTCTTCGAAGATACGCCACTCCTTATCCCAGGGGAATGCCAACTCGGGCCTCCTACGAGTCCAGGTTTACGAGTCATGCGCCTTGGAGCCTACAGGTAGGGCCAAGTCAACCCGTGGAGAGGCATCAACCTTGTCTCATAGCAATCCTGAAGTCGACTTCAGTCGGGTGTTTTGCGTGGCCGAGTGCACGGGTACCCATGGATGGTGGTCAGTCGGACTGACATGCGTCTTTTTAGGAAAGGAATCGCGGGTAATCAATCGGATTGATTTTCTTTGGAACCTCGGGATTTTAATTTGCGTGTACGCGCAGAAGCGGTAGCGACGTGCGTTAGTGGGGAAAGTGGGAGGGTGCGGCTCCTCAATTTTCGCTCGTCAAATCCTCCATGTGACGTTATTTCCCTATGCGTCTCTTCGCTGTGTGGGCCGTTGATCTGAAGATCTGCAGTTTTGGATTCGGCTCGAGATACGCCCTATGTATAAAAGTTTTGGAGCCCGAGGTCGGAACCTCAGATCCCTTTTCTTCCTCATCGGCTCCTCCGCTCTCCTCCTTCACTCAAGTGCAAAGAACCTCCGTAGTGATGGCGGAAGATTCGAAGACCAAGGCGGAGAGGGCAAAGAAAACAGGGAAGGCCTCCTCCTTCGGTTCTGGTGCAGCGGTGCGGCGGGGGACTAGATCCCTTAGTGCGTTTCAGCTCAGCGACTGGAAGAGCTCGCCGAGGAGGGACTGATTCCGCATGACGGGCGGCATCATCCGGGCGCGGGGGAGGTCGGGTCGGCGCCTCAGGAGGATGTGCACGTCTTGCTGGTCACCCACATCGAGCAGGGATTCTCAATGCCGCCTCATCCCTTTTTCCGAGTGTTCCTCGACTACTTTCGTGCGCAGCTCCATCACCTTCCTCCAAATGCCATCATCTACCTCTCGGCTTTTATCTCCCTTTGCAAAAACTTCTTGGGTTACCAACTCCATTGGGGTCTCTTCAAGTATATCTTCACTTGCCGGTCGATGACCGTCAAGAAAGACTCGCCGACTGGCGAGAAGACTAATGTCACCCAGTTGTGTGGGGGCTTGGGCATCCAAGTCCGTGGAGGGAGATCTTTTCTGAAGATGAGTTTCCCCGACTCTGTTAAGGGGTGGCAGGGAACCTGGTTCGACTATAGAGATGTCCCTGGCGCTAACAATCAGTCGGGTCTCCTGCCATATTCCTCAGAGAGGGTGAGAGCTCCCCCGTCTCTCTGTGTGGTGAAGGAGGAGAAGGCGGATGTCGACATCTTGTCCACTACCCTCATTAGTGCCATGAATGCCGGTGTCAATGGGATGGATTTGCTGGAGACGTTCTTCACTCGGTGGATCCATCCGCTGTAGGCCAGAGTCCACCCGATGTGGATGTATGAGGGGCCGAGTGACTGAGGAGCTCGATGAAAGGACGTGGGGGGCAAGATCAAGGCCATCACCTGCGCCCGAGACAACCCGAGGGGAACCAGGAGGGTGCCCCCGTACTCCAAAGATATACTGCCCTTAAGGTACGTATGTGACGTTTAGTCGGTCCATGTATGTATTATCTTCTGTGTGCTTGACTTCGATGGTTGCGATGAATTTGTCCTTCGGGATTTCCTGAAGTTGATCTCCAAGATCCCGGTGGTGGACCAGTGGCCCGAGGATAAGACGAGTGATATCGAGAAACAGTACTCGGAGGGCTCCGACGACGACGAGGAGAGCGACGGCGAGGAGGAGAACTCTGAGCCCGGGGAGGAGGAGGAGGCAGAGTCCTCCCCGTCCTACGAGGCTCCTAAGGAACCCAGCTCCAAGGTACTACATGATCCGGGTGGCAAAGCAGGAGGGGCTCTGTAGCCGACTGCTTCGGGGCGGACGACTTGGAGCTCCAAGCGTGCTCGTGCCGAGGCTGAGAGCTCGGCTGAAAAGCAGCCCAAGCAGATCGCATCCAAGCCCCAGAATGCCGCGGTGCCTCGGATCCGAGTGACAGTGCATGTGGCCTCCACGTGAGTATTCTTATCAATTTGGTATTGATTGTTGCATTGTCTTGGCTGACTACCGAGTGCTGTTCGATCCTTGTAGCAATGACACCTCGACGATGTCGGTCGACACGCTGACCCAAAAGCAGGAGCAGGGTGACACCTACGCAGCTGACGTTGCCACTTCTAAAGGTAACTTTATTCCGACTGGTTACGGTGCTTGAATCTCTTCCTAGTACTGCCCTTCGTTGAATCTCCCGGTTCATGTATTTGTGCAACCCCACCAGAAATCATCCGACTGGATGATGATGAAATGAATGATCCGCCTAACCCGGAAGCCGTCAAGGAGAAGGTGTCGAGTGCTGACGTGCCAATGCAGGATGCCTCCCCTCGTCGAGAAGTTCGCGTTTCTCCGGCGAAGGTCGCCACCAGAGTTACTGGACCGAGTCCTCTCGCTCCGAGTGGCTCGGCGTCCGTAACCATGCTGATCCCAGCTACAGGGGCCTCACTAGTTCCTCCGAGTGGGTCGATGGTGGTCTCAACTCTGAGGCCTGCCTCTGCATATCCATCAGTCCCGACCACCTCTTTCCCCCCTGTACCGTGTCCCTGAGGATCAGGTGGGGCGAGCAAGGAGGCTCTGATCTAGGCGGGGTTGATGTGCAACCAACTGAAGGAGGCCTATGACGCCAGCACGGCGCTGGAGACCAATGTTCGAGTAAGTAGCATTGTGAGTACAGTTTCCAGACGAAGTTTCTTTTCCCTGCAGTAGAATTTTCATCAATGGGTTTGCACGGAGCACACCCACTGGGTGTTGTGTTTATGATCCAGTGGGGTCACGCTGAGTGCACCCACTGGGTGTAGTCCCCGAGGCTCTTGTCGACGGGATTCAATCGGCAGGAGTCTTTAGAAGTTATTCTTCTTTCACTCATGATTTAGCGAGAGCGTTTACGAGTGATCACGATCCGGTGGGGGCACGCTAAGTGCACCCACTGGGTGTAGTCCCTAAGACTACCGTCGACTGAATGCAGTCGGTGGTAGTCTTTAGAATGGTAGTTGTTTATTTCTCTTTTGTTTCTTTTGCTCACCACGAGTCACTTTCCAGTGGGGCACGCTGAATGCACCCACTAGGTGTAGTCCCCGAGACTGCTATCAATTGCAGGCAATCGGTGGCTATCTTTGGAATCGTCGCTCGACACTCAGGGTGTTCTGCAACACTCGTACGTTGGAAGTTAGCCGAATGAAAATAGGCCATAGTGTATTGTTGCCCTCTATCTTCTTCATTGCTGACTCAGAATCCAGCCGAGAGAAGGTAGATCAGAGGGTACTTGAGGATCTGGTACTGGTCCAGCTTGTTCCTCCCAGTGGCGTACGACAGAGTGATAGTGGGAGGGTACTTGAGGATGTGGTACTGGTCCAGCTTGTTCCTCCCGGCGGTGTATGACCGAGTGGTAGTGGGAGGGTACTTCAGGATCTCGTACTGCTCCATCTTGTTCCTCCCGATGGCGTATGCTACCTCTTGAGCATGCATTGGTTTTCCCTTGAAGAGGAAAGGGTGATGCAGCAAAGTAGCTTAAGTATTTCCCTAAGGTTTTGAGAACCAAGGTATCAATCCAGTAGGAGGCTACACGCAAATCCCTCGTACCTGCACAAACAAATAAGAACCTTGCAACCAACGCGATAAAGGGGTTGTCAATCCCTTCACGGCCACTTGCAAAAGTGAGATCTGATAGAGATAATAAGATAAATATTTTTGATATTTTTATGATATAGATCGGAAAGTAAAGATTGCAAAATAAAATAGATCGGAAACTTATATGATGGAAAATAGACCCGGGGGCCATAGGTTTCACCAGTGGCTTTTCTCAAGATAGCATAAGTATTACGGTGGGTGAATAAATTACTGTCAAGCAATTGATAGAAAAGTGCATAGTTATGAGAATATCTAGGCATGATCGTGTATATAGGCATCACGTCTGCGACAAGTAGACCGAAACGATTCTGCATCTACTACTATTACTCCACACATCAACCGCTATCCAGCATGCATCTAGAGTATTAAGTTCATAAGAACAGAGTAACGCATTAGGCAAGATGACATGATGTAGAGGGATAAACTCAAGCAATATGATATAAACCCCATCTTTTTTATCCTCGATGGAAACAATACAATACGTATCGGTTCCCCTTCTGTCACTGGGATTGAACACCGCAAGATTGAACCCAAAGCTAAGCACTTCTCCCATTGCAAGGAAGATCAATCTAGTAGGCCAAACCAAACTGATAATTCGAAGAGACTTGCAAATATAACAAATCATACATAAAAGAATTCAGAGGAGATTCAAATATTGTTCATAGATAATCTTGATCATAAACCCACAATTCATCGGATCTCGACAAACATAACGCAAAAAGAATTACATCGAATAGATCACCAAGAAGATCGAGGAGAACTTTGTATTGTGAATCAAAGAGAGAGAAGAAGCCATCTAGCTAATAACTATGGACCCGAAGGTCTGAGGTAAACTACTCACACATCATCGGAGAGGCTATGGTGTTGATGTAGAAGCCCTCCGCGATCGATTCCTCCTCCGACGGAGCGCCGGAAAAGGCCCCAAGATGGGATCTCACGGGTACAGAAGGTTGCGGTAGTGGAAATATGGTTTCGTGGTGCTCTCGGATGTTTTCGGGGTATAAGAGTATATATATAGGCGAAGGAAGTCGGTCAGGGGAGCCACAAGGGGCCCATGAGGGTGGGGGGCGCGCCCAGGGGGCAGGCGCACCTCCCTGCCTCGTGGCCGCCTCGCTTCTTTCTTGACATCCACTCCAGGTCCCCTGGATTGCGTTTGTTCCAAAAATAACTCTCCCGAAGGTTTCATTCGTTTGGATTCCTTTTGATATTCTTTTTCTGCGAAACACTGAAATAGGCAAAAAACAACAATTTGGGCTGGGCCTCCGGTTAGTAGGTTAGTCCCAAAAATAATATAAAAGTGTATAATAAAGCCCATTAAACATCCAAAACAGATAATATAATATCATGGAACAATCAAAAATTATAGATACATTGGAAACGTATCAAGCATCCCCAAGCTTAATTCCTGCTCGTCCTCGAGTAGGTAAATGATAAAACAGAATTTTTGATGTGGAATGCTACCTAGCATATTCTTCAATGTAATTTTCTTTATTGTGGCATGAATATTCAGATCCGAAAGATTCGAGATAAAAGTTTAATATTGACATAAAAATAATAATACTTCAAGCATACTAACTAAGCAATTATGTCTTCTCAAAATAACATGGACAAAGAAAGTTCATCCCTACAAAATCATATAGTTTGGTCATGTTCCATCTTCGTCACACAAAATATTCAAATCATGCACAACCCCAGTTTCAGCCAAGCAAGTGTTTCATACTTTAGAATTTTCAAACCTTTTCAATTTTTATGCAATATATGAGCGTGAGCCATGGACATAGCACTATGGGTGGAATATAATATGATAATGGGGGTTGTGTGGAGAAGACAAAAAAGGAGAAATCTCACATTGACGCGGCTAATCAACGGGCTAGGGAGATGCCCATCAATTGATGTCAATGCAAGGAGTAGGGATTGCCATGCAATGGATGCACTAGAGCTATAAATGTATGAAAGCTCAACAAAAGAAACTAAGTGGGTGTGCATCCAACTTGCTTGCTCACGAAGACCTAGGGCATTTGAGGAAGCCCATTGTTGGAATATACAAGCCAAGTTCTATAATGAAAATTCCCACTAGTATATGAAAGTGACAAAACAAGAGACTCTCTATCATAAAGATCATGGTGCTACTTTGAAGCACAAGTGTGAAAAAAGGATAGTAGCATTGTCCCTTTTTATTTCTTTTCTCTTTTGTTGGGCCTCCCTTTTTTTATTTGGCCTTTCTCTTTTTTTGGGACAATGCTCTATGAATGATGATCATCACACTCACTACTAGGAAAATGGTTTTTAACGATGGTATATGCGGTCGTTAAAAGTCGGATTGTGGTCGTTAAAGTTCATTAACGACCACATTCTACTGGTCGTAGTAGGCTCCGTCGTTAAAAGTATAACGACCACATAGCTTTCGTGGTCGTTATTCTCGTAACGACGGGATGATGTGTTGTCGTAAATCCCAAGTCAATAACGACCACAATTATAGTATTAACGGCCATTTTTTCGTCACTAATAATGTTCGAATGGTGATCGCTAATTTTTCATGGTGATCAAAGCATCATACCATGTTATATACCATTTCTGATCAACCACCTTAGAATCGCAAACGATCAAATTATGCGACATCCAACATTTGAATTAACAAAAGCCTCTTTTATTAATAGACAAGAGAGAAATTGACAAAATTCCACCATACAATTCTACAATTAGTATACCATTTAAGAAATTTGCGTGAAAATCAGTCTTTACATGACCACGGTACTACCTCATTTCTAATTGGAAAATGTGATAATATTTCTAAATCTTCAATCGAGAGGCACCATCCTTGTTTGAATGGATATAATTCTTCAGCAGCGATTACAATGCCTCCTCATTCTTCTATATATTATAAGCTTGATCATCAGTCCTAAAAAATGTTGGGAAATTTATGAAAGTCAATCAATGTAAATAAGTTGGCACAAAGTATAATACCAGATAAAATCAGTGTACAAAAACAACTAACTTGATCGTAATTAGAAGGCATCAATGGTTATAGGCATAGAGAGCATCAATATGTACTAATATGAATGATCATAATAGAATTCAAATGCAAACATCCACAGCTCTTATTCAAATAAGACAATAGCACCTACCGTTGGGAGCAGCTGGAAACACAATATATAATGAAACAAGAAACCACGGTGGTGCCAAAAACGTTTTGTTTTGTTTTTTATTTTGCTAAAGCTAATTAAAGTACACAAAGAGTATGCTGGAAATACAGAACAATGAGCTAGTATTTTAGGATTAGAACTTGTAACCAAGTAGGTTAGCTTGTGTTAATCCTAGCTGCTACATATACGTATGTATATCCATTTGTAAACATTTAATAGTGAGAGGAAATAAACGAAAAGAACCAGGCTTGATACAAGCATGTGGCAATATGCCGGTTTGTGTGTGCACGTGTACTAGTACGTTTTCAGCCGCGAGGATCGATCAACGCAAAGATACATCAGGAGCTTTGTACGTGTGTGTTTCATCAGGCTAGAATCAATTAACTTGATGCTAGCTTTGTACTGCATTGCTTCAGACAGTCTGGGCAGGAATCAAGCTGCTTGTTCTCTTATACCAACTCCTCTGCATATAAGTACATCCTATTGCCTACACCCGGCAATGTAAACTTAACTTTCCATGGATCACCCTACTATCTTATGTATCCTATAAACCAATTTGGGCATAGATGATACCTCGCGTATTGGCAGACGGTCTGCAGGAAACAAACACCATCTTCTCTGAAGATAAAGTTCAGATTGAACTTAATACATTTTTCGAGACCAGAAAAAACTGTGATTCTCAAATAGATTTTTCTGATGGTAGTATTCGAACATGTAGAAACAAAAGGAACAAAATCAGCACCATCTTTGTTGGAACTGATTCAAGAGCAAACAGGCAAATGCGGAACCATCTTCTCTGAAGAAAACAACTTAAGCGATTTTTACCTTCCTAAAATACCTTAATTGGAGAAAGATCATAAAAGAAAAACATGTAAAGAAGAGCTTGTACTCACCGCTCTCCCTAATTCACATCTGTCCATAAATCTGCAGCAAGGAACATCTTCAGGGTGGGGACTTCTTTCCTGCTGCGGCGACACATGCGCATCCTTCTCCCCGCGCACATCCTAGGGAAGACCACTCGTCCCCTCCACCCGCCGCCTCTCCATTCTCCTCACCTCAGCCCCTACACCATGCCGGAGGCCGATCGAGGGTTAGCTATTACCTCTCCTGCTCTCCGATGGCCGTGGATGGGGGAGGACATGGATGTGTCACATCTTGATGAGGCTGGATGGACGAGGCGCAACACGGAAGGTGGAGGTCATGCTCGCGGCGGCGGATCGGGTGGAAGAGGAAACAAGAGAGAGGCGGAGGGTCATGTGGGAGATGAAACGAGAGAAGGTCACGTTAGGAAGGATAGATAATTAAAGGAGAGGTGATTGAGTCAATAACGACCACACCCATGAGATTTTTAAGCCACGAGTTGTTCGGTGGCTGTTAGCCTGTTATGAGTATATTTGGTAGCCTGATTTTATCGTGCGGGGTTTGCTTTAGTTCTTTTAATGACCAATAGTTTTTTTCCATCATCGTTAATAATTGTTTCTCTAGTTAAGATGTGGATAATGATATTGTTAAGTTGAAGCTATTTCCGTTTTCACTAAGAGATCATGCTAAAACTTGGTTTTCGTCTTTGTCTAAAAATAGTATTGATTCATGGAATAAGTGCAAAGATGCTTTTATCTCTAAGTATTTTCCTCCCGCTAAGATCATCTCTCTTAGAAACGATATTATGAATTTTAAGCAACTTGATCATGAACATGTTGCACAAGCTTGGGAGATAATGAAATTAATGATACGTAATTTCCCTACACATGGTTTGAATTTATGGAAGGTTATACAAAAAATTTATGCCGGATTGAATTTTGCTTCTAGAAATCTTTTAGATTCGGCCGTGGGAGGCGCTTTTATGGAAATCGCTTTAGGAGAAATTACTAAACTCTTAGATAATATTATGGTTAATTATTCTCAATGGCACACCGAAAGATCTACTAGTAAAAAGGTTCATGCAATAGAAGAGATTAATGTTTTGAGTGTAAAGATGGATGAACTCATGAAATTGTTTGCTAATAAGAGTGTTCCTTCTGATCCTAATGATATGCACCAGAAATCCTTCTTGCTACCTCTTGAGCATGCGTTGGTTTTCCCTTGAAGAGGAAAGGGTGATGCAGCAAAGTAGCGTAAGTATTTCCCTCAGTTTTTGAGAACCAAGGTATCAATCCAGTAGGAGGCTACACGCAAATCCCTCGTACCTACACAAACAAATAAGAACATTGCAACCAACACGATAAAGGGATTGTCAATCCCTTCACGGCCACTTGCAAAAGTGAGATCTGATAGAGATAATAAGATAAATATTTTTGGTATTATTATGATATAGATTGGAAAGTAAAGATTGCAAAATAAAATAGATCAGAAACTTATATGATGGAAAATAGACCCGGGGGCATAGGTTTCACTAGTGGTTTCTCTCAAGATAGCATAAGTATTACGGTGGGTGAACAAATTACTGTCGAGCAATTGATAGAAAAGTGCATAGTTATGAGAATATCTAGGCATGATCGTGTATATAGGCATCACGTCCGCGACAAGTAGACCGAAACGATTCTGCATCTACTACTATTACTCCACACATCGACCGCTATCCAACATGCATCTAGAGTATTAAGTTCATAAGAACAGAGTAATGCATTAGGCAAGATGACATGATGTAGAGGGATAAACTCAAGCAATATGATATAAACCCCATCTTTTTATCCTCGATGGCAACAATACAATATGTATCGGTTCCCCTTCTGTCACTGGGATCGAACACCGCAAGATTGAACCCAAAGCTAAGCACTTCTCCCATTGCAAGAAAGATTAATCTAGTAGGCCAAACCAAACTGATAATTCGAAGAGACTTGCAAAGATAACAAATCATACATAAAAGAATTCAGAGGAGATTCAAATATTGTTCATAGATAATCTTG
Source organism: Aegilops umbellulata (assembly GCA_032464435.1). Lineage (NCBI taxonomy): Eukaryota > Viridiplantae > Streptophyta > Magnoliopsida > Poales > Poaceae > Aegilops > Aegilops umbellulata. The sequence goes on along the minus strand of CP136058.1, from coordinate 438,343,018 downwards.
ATCATAAACCCACAATTCACCGGATCTCGGCAAACACACCGCAAAAAGAATTACATTGAATAGATCACCAAGAAGATCAAGGAGAACTTTGTATTGAGAATCAAAGAGAGAGAAGAAGCCATCTAGCTAATAACTATGGACCCGAAGGTCTGAGGTAAACTACTCACACATCATCTGTGAGGCTATGGTGTTGATGTAGAAGCCCTCCGTGATCGATTCCTCCTCCGGCGGAGCGCCGAAAAAGGCCCCAAGATGGGATCTCATGGGTACAGAAGGTTGCATGGTGAAAATAGGGTTTCGTGGTGCTCTCGGATGTTTTCGGGGTATAAGAGTATATATAGGCGAAGGAAGTCGGTCAGGGGAGCCACGAGGGGCCCACGAGGGTGGGAGGTACGCCCAGGGGGGCAGGCGCGCCTCCCGGCCTCGTGGCCGCCTTGCTTCTTTCTTGACGTCCACTCCAAGTCCCCTGGATTGCGTTTGTTCCAAAAATAACTCTCCCGAAGGTTTCATTCTGTTTGGATTCCGTTTGATATTCCTTTTCTGTGGAACACTGGAATAGGCAAAAAACAGCAAATTGGACAGGGCCTCCGGTTAGTAGGTTAGTCCCAAAAATAATATAAAAGTGTATAATAAAGCCCATTAAACATCCAAAACAGATAATATAATAGCATGGAACAATAAAAAATTATAAATACGTTCGAGACGTATCCGCGTACAACCGAGTGATAGCGGGAGGGTACTTGAGGATCTGGTACTGGTCCAGCTTGTTCCTCCCGGTGGCGTACGACGAAAAGATAGTGGGAGGATACTTGAGGATCTGGTATTGGTCCAACTTGTTCCTTCATACTCTCCTACTATTTTCTTTTTGTGTTATGTAGGCTGCTTGTCAATTGGGATCTCACTATGCCCCCCTGGATAAGGAGGTGATATCCCTCCGGCTCGACCTGAACACCGAGAGAGTCAAGAGTGCTCGACTGGAGAAGGAGAAGAAGGCTTTGGGAGGTAAGACATTTCCTTCAGTCGATAGTTTCCTTGTATTTTTCATCTTTGATCTGAGTCATTCCGCTTCACCAGATGGTCGTAGCGAGAATACGCAACTCATAATGATGCTCAGGACTTCTATTTCCTTAGAAACTATGAAGAAGGATCTGGAGAACAAGGATAAGGACATAGCATTGGCGTAGAACACTACAAAAAAAATACACTTCCGTGATGATACGTGTTTGTCACAGTAGGTAACGTTTTCTGTCATGCATGTACATCCATGACGATTTTATGACAGAATCAAGATAGTCATACCTGTGCTGTCGTAGAAGTGTTCCATGACATTACCAAACTTATCATCACGGAAGTGTCCACTTCCATGACGATAAATCACGCGTCATAGAAGTGCTTTCGTTAAGGGTGACCGACACGTGGCATCCACCATAACGGGTCGCCGTTAAGCTACCGGGTTCCGGTTTGGATCTGATAATCCGTTAACAGTGCGAGCCAATGGGGAGTTTCCACGTGTAAAATTCTTATTGGCCGCAGATCCACATGTCGGCCCGGCATTCAGACAGTTGTCATCCAGCGAATGGACGGAATGTGCCTATGATACGTCGAAACGTGTCTCGGCCCAACAGTGGCCCATTCAGGTTAAAAGGCCAGGCCTGTCAAAATAAGTGGGCCGGCCCATTAGCAGCCTACTTGAGTCAGGCCCATTTACAAGTACGACCCATACAAGTTACATAGAATCGGCCCATCAAAGGCCCATTCTAGATTTGACAATTTCCAGCCCATCGTTAGTTTAAGCCCTTTAACGGCCCGCTACGTCTTTGGGCCCAATTGCGGCCCGAGCTTCTTTCGGCCTGTTAGCAGCCCATCGTCAGTTGCAGCCCGTTAACGGCCTGAAACGTCTTTCGGCCTTTTCTTGTCCCATTCTGCAGTTGGGCCAATTCTAGCCTGCTGTGACTTTAGGCCTGTCCTCGCCCATTCGGTAAATGTGCCAACTCTTAGCCCATTTTGTCTCTTGGCCTATTATGGCCAGCACAATAGTTGGGCCTTTGACTTTAGGTCCATTAGGGGCCCACGTTCCGCAGGGCATCATTTCAGCCCAACGCGACTTTCGGCTTGTTAAAGCCTAGTTTGCAAATTGGGCCTCCTCTGGCCCATAACACTTTCGGCCTCTTACTGGCCCGTAAAGTAAAAGGGTCGAGACAAAATTGACATCTATTTCGGCCTGCTAAAGGCCCATGGGCCATTTCCATTTATAAGGCCCTATCGAGCTTTTGCCCTATTTACGGCCTGCTAAGAGCCGTTGTTACGGTGGGCCACATCATTTGGGATCCACTTAATGTTATTTTGACCAGCCCAATTAAGGCCCGCTTTGACTACACATGTTTGTTCGTTTGTATGGCGTCCAGGAAATGTTTGGGCGTGTTGGCCCCCGTTTCAATGATATGGCATATTCAAGAATTATCCTACTCTATACTATCACCTCTAAAAAACATACACTATACAATAAAAAGACTAAGGCGTCGGGGCGTTACGAGGGGTAGATGGCCACACCGGCGGGTACTACCTGTAGTACAGAAGTACTCCAGCTGAGGATTGATGCCCGGGACGAAATGTGTCATAGCCGCTGGAGGAAAATTCGATGGCGCGGGAGTACGGATCGGAGCACAGGAGCGGAGCAGGCAAACCACGTCCAATCAGGTGTGGCTGTGGTAGAAAGTTGATGGTCGCCGCAGTTTAGTTGGCCCGCATGTCATGCACACAAAGGCAGAGGAGTGGTGGGACCGAGAGGGATGAGGCACACGTCGGGGGACGTCGTGCCGTGGGCTGGAGCAGCGTCGTGGGAATTGCGTGTGGGTGTGGCAGTGGTAGAAACAAGAAACATGATGGCTGTCGTGGTGCAACTTCCATGGACAAGTTGTCATGTCTGCTAACACATGCATTGCATACTGCTCACTTCAAGGAGCAGTAGTAGAAAAAACTTGTTCCAAAGATACCATTTATCCGACAAAATTCTTGAAATATCATTAGTTTTTACACATGGGATTACTCCTGCAAGGGTCAATCACAATAGGTGTTTTGTAAAAAAAATGCATCTTGATGTTCCCTGCAATGCACGTGCATCTTGCTAGTTATAGAATAAGCCCACACGGGCATCTTGCCGCAGGGTGTGCCACCGACCCAAACTCAATTTTTTTTCAGACGCTTAGGTGCACCGGATGCCGTGGCATGCTACAAAATGTAAAAAAAACTCCAATTTGTTTAAAACCTGTTATCTTCAAACCAGCCACACCCGTCCCTCACCTCATCAAAACAGCCCGAGGAATATATTTTGAGTGAAGCATGATTTATTTTTTACTGATATATGTATATCAAAACTAGAGTGTTTATATTTCAAGCCCGTTAACAAGTATTATTCTACTAGAGTGTTTATATTTCAAGCCCATTGTTTCCTTGAGGGTCTCTCCAGCGCGGAGTGGCCGTAGTTGCAAGGTGACGCCCCTTGAGACATTGAGGGGCACTCGGATTTTATCCGATGAGCATGTAAGATGAGTTTGATCACTTAGTAAATGCATTCTAAAGACTACTTTCGTGTCCATTTCCTAATTATCCCCTGCCCACTGTTTCACAGGTTAGTCTTGGTGCGAGTGGAGATTGGCTTGCATATGTACGGGAGGGTACCAACATCAATTTGCACAACATTTACAACGGTGACACCGTTCCCGTAGAACCTTTGTCCAACATTGGGATCAGCCATGCAACGGGCCACCGCCTGAATTGGTATGATGGAACCACGGTGAGATTGAAGAAGATAGCACGAACCTTGCACATGGCAGTCAAAGGTGGACCATGCTGTCTGCGGCCGATTCGTTGTCGTACGAGTACGAAGACGCTGTGCTCCTTTCTAACTGCATCTTCACGGTGACAAACCAGGGGACTTGTTTCGTATGGGATACATCCTACGGTATACTCTCTCTCTCCCAGTTTATTTGCTTTGAATTTTTTTCGTTTTATAAGTTTCAAATTCAAATTTAGAGCTCCCCATCACATGTTGAGATTACAATGTCCATTAAATCGTTGCATGCATGTATAGTAAAGAAACAAATCTCGAGTTTGGCACGAGTTCGTGCAGCAGTAGCACCACAAGGCCTGGCGCAGGAGTTACATTTCCCTCTCGGGGCCCTCAGGACTGAGCTTCAGCGCCTTACTACACCTACCTTTGAGTCAATAACATGTGGACCCGATAGGTGGCTGGTCCACATGTAATGCTCCCGAAGGCAGAGGGGCAGTGGGGCCGAGAGGGGTGAGCTGTAGGTCAGGGGACGTGTGGTGTCATGGATTCGAGCGACATCATGGGAATCACGTGTGGCTGTGGTAGAAACTTGATGCCCGCCGCATTTCAGGTGGCCCACATGTCATGCACACAAAGGCAGAGGGGCGGTGCGGCCGAGAGGGGTGAGGCGCACGTCGGGGGACGTGGTGCCGTGGGTTGGAGCGGCGTCGTGGGAATCACGAGTGGCAGTGGATGAAACGTGATGGTCACCGTAGTTGAACTTCCATGGACAAGTTGTCATGTCTACGGACACATGCATTGCATACTGATCACTTGAAGGAGTAGTAGAGAAAGCTAGGCGGATAAATAGTTCCTTATAGTAAAGCGGACCCATGCTACTACTTGTTCCAAAGACATGCACACCATCGAACAAGGAGAGGGAATAATTTTAAAAGAGAGGAGCTGATCTATGGTGCGGGATCGGAACCACTCGTCAAGCTTGGCTCGGTCCTTGCCATTGGAACAGAAGTTGTTCGTGATAAGGCCTTTGATTGGGCCATCATGACTGCCGAGGATCTGGGAGAATGCATCCAAGCTTTGGCGATAGCCATGGCAGAGCTTGTGGGCGTCGAGGAGGTCGACAGGGATGCGGAGCCATAGGGTGCGCCACCGCTGGGAAAGGGCGGCTGTCCTCGCCCGATATTTTATTGGGAGGACAGATATGATGACTATCAACATATCATCAGGGAGGTTGTTGATGAAGTCTAGGCTTGCTGGAGTCGCTTGCGGTTCTTTCTCGACCCGCCTCCGCTTGTTGGCAGCCTCGTTCTCCACCTCGTCGGCAGGGACAGAAACCTCTGTCTCCATATTCACGCCGTGCTCCGGTGCTTCAGCAGCCCCGGTGTCGCCACTCCCTCCGATGGGGCGCTTCGGCAGCATCCTCGTACACCGACGGCTTTGAGGACTCAGAGAAGTGTCGAGGATGCGGGCGGAGAGAGAGGAATTGTGTGTGTGGCAAGGATGGGGGGTGCGGCCGCTCGGCAGCGCCATTAATATAGACCAGTGGGAGCGAGGCGGGCGGCGGTCCAAGGCTGTCTCGCTTCCCGGTGAGAACGACTGCTTAGTCTCTAGTATGAATGAAATCTATGCTTAATTACTGAATTTTAGTTGCAAAAAATAGATAGAGCTATTGATTTTTAGCTATATATTTTGACAAATCGCAGTGTCTCTTGGCTTAGCGCCGAGGTCTGGCTTTAATTTGCATACCGTAATCTGAACCGTTTGCGTTGAAGAGATGCACATATCCTGCATTGAACAGCTTGTACGCTTCCTGGTGAGCCTGCGCAACAGACTGCACTCGCACGCCACCCGTTCAGTCAAGCAGTTGTCCACACGACACCTCCTATAGCCATTAAAACCAAGACATGTGGCGTCACGTGAATGGTTAACCGAACACACACGGTTTCAATTATACTAACATTTGAGATATTAAAGTGGCAGCTATTTTTTTCAAAATGCCTTTGTTGGCTGCCATTATTCGAGTGCGCCTTCTCTCAAAATGGACACAAAAAATACCACAGCATGTCGGGTGCCCTTCCATGATAGCATGCCAAGTTTCATGAATTTCAGACGACTTTTATATTTCCTAGAATTTTAAAACAAAGTATCTCAACGTTTTGCCGGCAATCAACGGTGCGCTGGTGTTTGAAATTCATTCCCATTTCTTGCATGGGACCTAAGCATGCACCCAATGACAAAGATTTGATTTTCAACCAATTTATATGCACTGGAGCATGTGCATGTAGTTCAAATTTGAATTATGCACATAAATGCATTGAAAACTCAGTTAATGCATAAAAATGTCCAAACGAACCCCGAAAAATTACAAAAAATAACACAACACTCCTGTTGTTCTATGTTCACACGAGAAATTTTTTGAAAGCAATAAGAGGCAATGGATATCGTTACGTCCCCAAAGGTGGGGCGTTCCCTACCGAAACCATCATGCTTGTTGTGAGAAGCTCTAGTTTGTGAGAAGCATATACCCAAACCTGCCCCAAATGGGACAAAAAATTTACCATGGCATGTCGGGTGCCCTTCCATGATAGCATGCCAAGTTTCATGAATTTCAGACGACTTTTGGATTTACTAGAATTTAAAAACCAAGCATCTCAACGTTTTGCCGGCAATCAACGGTGCCCTGGTGTTTGAAATTCATTCCCATTTCTTGCATGGGACCTAAGCATGCACCCAAGGACAAAGATTTGATTTTTTAACCAATTTATATGCACGGGAGAATGTGCATGTAGTTCAAATTTGAATTATGCACATAAATGCATTGAAATCAAACTTAATGCATAAAAATGTCCAAACGAACCCCCAAAAATCACAAAAAATACACAACACTCCTGTTGTTCTATTTTGACACGAGAAATTTTTGAAAGCAATAAGAGGCAATGGATATCGTTTCGTCCCCAAAGGTGGGGCGTTCCCTACCGAAACCATCATGCTTGTTGTGAGAAGCTCTGGTTTGTGAGAATCATATACCCAAACCTGCCACAAATGGGACAAAAAATTTACCATGACATGTTGATGCCGCTCCATGATCGCATGCCAAATTTCATGAATTTCAGATGAGTTTTGGATTTACTAGAATTTAAAAACCAGGCATCTCAATGTTTTGCCGCCAATCAACGGTGCGCTGGTGTTTGAAATTCATTCCCATTTCTTGCATGGGACCTAAGCATGCACCCAAGGACAAAGATTTGTTTTTTCAACCAATGTATATGCACTGAAGCATGTGCATGTAGTTCAAATTTGAATTATGCACATAAATGCATTGAAAACTCAGTTAATGCATAAAAATGTCCAAACAAACCCCGAAAAATCACAAAAAATAACACAACACTCCTGTTGTTGTATTTTTGACACGAGAAATTTTTTGAAAGCAATAAGAGGCAATGGATATCGTTTCGTCCCCATAGGTGGGCCGTTCCCTACCGAAACCATCATGCTTGTTGTGAGAAGCTCTGGTTTGTGAGAAGCATATACCCAAACCTGTCCCAAATGGGAATTTTTTTTACCACGGCTTGTTGATGCCGCTCCATGATAGCATGCCAAGTTTCATGAATTTCAGACGAGTTTTGGATTTACTAGAATTGTAAAAACCAAGCATCTTAATGTTTTGACGGCAATCAACGGTGCCCCGGTATTTGAAATTCATTCCCATTTCTTGCATGGGACCTAAGCATGCACCCAAGGACAAAGATTTGATTTTTCAACCAATTTATATGCATGGAGCATGTGCATGTAGTTCAAATTTGAATTATGCACATAAATGCATTGAAAACTCACTTAATGCATAAAAATGTCCAAACGAACCTTGAATAATTCCAATTCTTTTATGACACACATATAGTTGCATGATCACTGCAGATAAAAGGTCTAGCAATTCAAACACCGTCCATGGCTGCTGTGACCCCATTATGTAATTCAAATCAAGATGAAAAATCAAGTAGATCCCACACAGCTTATTATAACCAACCGTGTGAGACGCAGCACAAAATATCTTGGAGCACCGTCGAAGTATAGTACGCATACGGCTTACGCGAGAAGGTGCGACGGCTACAGTCCACAGCCTGCTCTAAATAAGGGACCATGTCTGATGACACTTTGCGCGCTAGTTTTTTGGTTGAAGCAACCAAATTTTCGGCTTTCGCGGAAATATCTATCTCCCCGCCCCCTCCCCCTCACCAAAAGCCACATTTCCCCTGTTTCCGCCTTCCTTTCCAAGTTGAAACCTTCACTCCTTGCTTGCAGCGCCGCCGCCTCCTCGCCGGCGATCCTCCTTCACGCTGCTCGGCCAAGCCTATCCAGGCAGGTAATCCACACCCGACCCCCATCCTCCTCCTCCTTCCACATCCCACATGCCCCGACCGCCGACGCAAGCGCGGCACCTTCCACCCAAATCACCGAGCCCTCCACCAAATAAGCGCCGTCCTAAGCCATGGTGCATGCAGTATAGCCAGGATCTCAAGGAGCATTTGGCAGCGGAGAAGCAAATCGCGGCCGCACGCGCGGATGAGGTCGCGATGGCTGCTATTCGTGCCGACCCCCAGATCTTGGAGGAGCACCTCGCCGTCGAGGCCACCGATGACGTCTCGCGCACTGACGCCACGACACGATTGGCTGCTTTAAACGACAGTTCGTGGCATTTTCAGGAGGCCACCGTCGGTGCCTTTAACGAAGACTACGAGGTGTTTTCTCAACGTGCACGTGCTTACCTCATCTCGAGAGCCAGCAGGTTGGTGCCCGGAGCGGCTCAGGCAACTCACCACTACAACGAGGGCACCCACAATGCGGACGCCTCACCCTCCTCCATGTCCAAGGAGCCAATCGTCATCGATATGTCTGACAATGAGGAGTAGCTTGTCTTATTAGCTCACTATAAGGACCCATGTTCAGTTTGTTAGCTACTGCCTTTCCTTAACAAATTCTAGTGAATTGTGCTATCTACTTTTACCATGCAATCTTCTTCTATAGTGTATATGTTCTATATGTCGTGCAATGTGGTGTTCAATTAACTGCTTGGTTCAATTATGCAAATGTGATGTTCAATTCTTCAGGGTGCAATATTTCCAAGTTATTAAGCATGCTTGGTTTGGTTAACTGTCTGATCTTCTATTAGGAGTATGTTATATTGTTCAATTGGTGTTTAGTTAACTACTTTGTTCATTTGTTGTGGCTTGGTTCACTTGTTGTGGTGTTTAGTTATCTGCTTGGTTCAATTCTGCAATGCGATGTTCAATTGTTGTGGCTGCATTCTGTTATTGCATACCATGTGAGGAATAAATCGAATTTGGCTGTACTAAATACATGAGAAACAAATACAATTGCTATATTTCCAAGTTGTTAAGCATGCTTGGTTTGGTTAACTGTCTGATCTTCTATTAGGAGTATGTTATATTGTGCAATGTGGTGCTCAGTTAACGTTTGGTTCATTTGTTGTGGTGTTTAGTTAACTGCTTGGTTCAATTCTGCAATGCGATGTTCAATTGTTGTGGCTAAATTCTGTTATTGTATACCATGTGAGGAATAAATCGAATTTGGCTGTACTAAATACATGAGAAACAAATACAATTGCTATATTTCCAAGTTGTTAAGCATGCTTGGTTTGGTTAACTGTTTGATCTTCTATTAGGAGTATGTTATATTGTGCAATGTGGTGCTCAGTTAACGTTTGATTCATTTGTTGTGGTGTTTAGTTAACTGCTTGGTTCAATTCTGCAATGTGATGTTCAATTACTGTGGCTACATTCTGTTATTGTACACCATGTGAGAAATAAATCAAATTTGGCTGCACTTAATACATGAGAAACATATACAAGTGCTATATTTCCTAGTTCTTAATCATGCTTGGTTTGGATAAATGGGTTTTCCATGTGGCTTGAATTAATCTGATGAATCTGCAATGTGCTTATTTTTCATGAACATATTTTACTGATAGCATGAGAACCCTTACTTAACCTGATGACTAACTACCTTATATGTGTTGTAGGGAAACAATGGGAAGCACTGAGGTTTACAAGATGGTACTAACTATTATACCTTGCCTTTTTTATTCCTTTCCCCGTTTCCAATATAGAGAAGATATTTATGAACATCCTTGTTTTCAGGGTTCACTGATGATTACCTCTCAAATCACCTCTGTGGTCAGGAGGAGAGGAAAGTTTTCATACAACACCCACGATTCAATATTGAAGTGTTCCTGAAGAGGTCGAAGGATGGACGGTCAATCATCCACAGGCACTGGCCTAAAGTTGCAAAGACCTTCAGCATGAATGAAGGCTCAATATTCGCCTTCCACTTCAGCGGTTTTCTATATGAGATGCATCTCTCTTTGTACCGTCTATGATGCTAATTTCAAAAGGTTCTAGATGTTGCATGTGAAACTTGCTGCTGGTGAAGTTGTGTAATGGGGTAGCTGAGTGTTGAAGCTATATCATGTTGTATCCGATGTATTTCAATTATGAAATCTTGCTTCCTTAATATGGAAATGGAATATATTATGTGCTTAATATGAATGTCAATTAGATTAGTAGATGGATTATTAATAATAAAGCAATTAGCCCGCTAATTGGCCAATTAGCTTGCCAGTTGGGTTTTCCTATCGCAAACGGTTAATGAGAAAACACCGTGGGCGATGACCTCTGGCAACGCACACAGTTTCTAGGAATAAACCGTGTTGGATCAATGAACAATCACACATGATATTCTCTTCAAAACTGTTTGCGTTACGCCACCTTGCCCAAACGTTTTCCTTGTAGTAACTGTGTGGGATGTATATACGAACGGAAACGTTTAGTGGCGACTAACTGTGTGGAATGTACTTACAATCGGAAATGATTTTGCCTGTATAATTGTATTTTTTAAGCACTACTGTACTTATTTTTGTATTTGAGTGCTCGCCGGTCGCACACAACCTCATTTTGCCGAGCGTGTGTGCCAGGAGGGCATATCCCTAATGGTTTCTAGGTCGTGTGGGTAGGACCCCCCTATCGCCCACACTCACTTGGCGACGGTTCTGAATACCGTCGCGGGAAGGGGTTAAAAACCATTTGTTTAGGACCGACACGTACGAGTGATTGTCGCGTGCGTGGGAGACACAACATTCTCTAGTTAAGGAATATGCCCTTATCCTCAGAAAAGAAAAGGCCTTCTTCGCGCTTCCGCATGCACGAGAATTTGGTTCTGCTCGCAATATGGATGATACCTGGAGGATGAAGTGAACCCAGAGGCATGCTAGCACGGGAGTACTACTCATGTTCCTACTACTCCTACTAGTAGTAGTAGTACAACTGTGGTACACTTGATGGTCAAAATATTATTCATCCGGTCCTCACAGTGAAGTGACAAGACCCTGCGCCCGAGGTGACACCAGTCCAGGCGGCGTGTCCGGGTTACCAAAGTCAGCCTCACCTTGTGCACTGTGCATTCACTGTCACTGCCGCTTTATAGCATGCCTCACCTCGTCTCCCTCTCCCCTAGCACCACTCCATCTCCATCTCCATCTCGCCGGAGATCCTGAGGTCACTCTTCATCATATCACTGTGCCCCCGTGTACCCTCGCCTCGCTCGCTTCCCCCAGTACCACTATTCCCTCGCTAGCCACTCCAGCACCGAGAGCCTTCTCCCCCGTAAATCAAGCCCCCCAAAACCCCACCTTCCAAACTCCACCATGGCCGAACGCGAGCCGCGCAGCATCCATATGAGCCGCACGCGATTGGAGCAATCTCCCCAGTGACATCCTCGACCTCTGTTGTTCGTGTATGGATATGTTGAGCGCCCTGCGGCTGGCTGCATGCTTGAGGGACATGCACACGGGCATCATCGAAGCGAGGCCTAAGCTTTTCAAGACACCCTGCTTGCTGCTATCTGGTCTTGCGAGATTTGCTCACCATGATACGGAGGCGTACATGATGCCCCTCGACTTCAATCCGACCTCCATTAGTCGAAACTTCTTTGCAGGTATGTAGTGGGTCGCCATACATCATTTCCCTCAACTTCGATCCGATCACCATCGCCCGAAACTTCTTGGCAGGTATGTACTGGGTCGGCATGAACTCCCACTGGATGGCTGCCGTTAGAGTGTTCGTGAACTTCCACACCTCCCATGAGATTATCCTTCCTACGTTGGATTATATAGGGTTTTACCATCGCGGTCCAAGTCATCTAGATTACGTCGTCAGTTGGACGCACCTTTTTTTGTAGAAGATTGTAATCTACCAAGTGCCCACACAAGATGCAAATTACACAGACTTCAAGCTAATTGCCTTGTTCGACCGCGGACTCGCCTATCTTTCCGCTGGTGCCTTCTTTAGCTGGAGATACCTCACCTCGCAGTGGATCGTCAAAGCTGATACACACTTCTGTGATGCTATTGAACACAATGGCATCATCTATGCGATCGACAAAGCAGATGGCACAACGTATTGCTGGGACAGTGCGTGTAAGTTGTTTCCGTCTGATGTTAATGATGACGCCATGACAATGTTTGAACTTTTTGTGATGATTGGCATATCCCTGTTTGAGCAGAATTTGAGTAGAACTTTGGCAATGTATTAGAGACACCGTAAATCAGCTATATTTGGAATGAGTTAATTCATGCGATTGTGACCATATCATTACAGCCAATTTGTACCCTGAATAAACAAACGATGAGGAAGATATGGATATTCTCCTTATTTTATAGTAATCTATATACTACAAAATATGAGTGTGTATCAATGGCCATGTTAGTTTCCTCATTTTCATGATGTAGAAACATGCATCAGACTGTTGGTTTCATCTAACCATACATTATGGAAGTAAATGTGCATATGGAGAACTCTATATTTGGAAGTAGTGAAATCCTGTAATGCTTACCATGTGTACATACCTATATTCTCCCTTCAGCAATCAATGGCTAGAATAATATCCTTACACAAATTTTGCCCACAGAACATGAGTATATAACAATGCATGATCTGTTAGTTACCTTGAAGAATTTGTTTGTGAGGACAGAACATGATTACATAACATGCATGACATGGTAGTTTCCTGTGAAGAATCGATTGCGAGATAACATGAGTATAATCATGCATGGAACTTATATATTTTTGAACCCAGTATACATTTCCCTGTATTTTCCTCCCAGTTCCAACAGGGACATATCAATGTTGTTTCTTGCATTATCCTACTCATACTCTGAACAATGCTAATCTTACATTAACAATGCCTGTCCTTTTTGATACGATGCAGTGTCCCTACAGTTACTGCCCTCTGTAATCACACCACCTTTGCCAAAAACAGGGAAGCACAACTAGTTCCTCACTCGATCAGATGACGGCAAAAGACTGATGATCATTCGGCCACATGAGCCGGAAAAGTTATATTGCAAAACCCCCACTATATACAAGCACTGTGAAATACATGAGTATCTAGTCAGTGGCTGTTACGTCTATGAGCAGGATACCAGCTTGTTGGGGCCTTCGGGAATTTTGAGTTGGAGGCGAGTAAACAGCCTTGGTTCACACTCTCTGTTTCTCGGACTCAATTATCCGATTAACCAGGAGATCACTGTTGGCAAGGACCTTGATGGCAGAGAGGCTCTATTTGCTATGGAAAACTGTGTCTACACGGCGAGCCCTAGGACTTCGGGAGCAAACTCCCTCGATTGTCAACAATACAGCCTGCAGGCAAAAGAAGGTGAGAATGACAAAGGCATCTGGATTAACTTTGACCCTTGGATGTCTCAAGTACGACAGGCAGTGATGTGGTTCAAGCCTTCAGGTTGATAGGTAATTGGGCTGTTGCGTCGAAAGGGTGGAGTACTGGTGTCTCTGGATCACTGGTCGCTAAAGCGGGGCTGCAAATTATGATGGTGTTGGATCATCCCTCTTCGAATGACTTGTTGCCTTTGCTGCTTGTTCTGGATGGGTAGTTCTCTCTTTTGTTTTGCATATTCCTTGTCATTTGGTCATCCTCGTCTATGTCACTCTTACTATGTAATAGTTGCCTCTATTTAGAATGTCATTCTCATCTGGATCACGAGAGTCTAAGTGCTGTAGATGGGTGCGTTTTGGTGGCGTAGCAAGATTTTTATGAACTATCATGTCTTGTTGTTTATGTCAGTAGTAGTCACTAGTCAATGTTTGAATGTTGTATATATCGTTGTTTCGAACTGTTTATTGTCTCGAACTGCTGGTGGGCTAAATGAGGGCATCACCATTCTCCAGTGTTCAGAGTATATCTCCTTTTTTTCAAGTTATAAATTGAGCTCAGTGTTTTTTCGATGATGTGCACTTGTTTGGGCCAGTGAGGTGCCGTTGAATATGGGCCGAGTAGTAACGCAATGCCAAACAGTCAATTGTGACTCTTAGGCCGGGCTCTCAAAAGATCCTAAAAAAAGGTCGGGTTCTCCAAACAAGAAAGAATAAGGACTCTTAGGCCGACATGTGGGCGCCTTCGGTGTTTTCGTGCGCTTGCGCGCCGACAACATATTGGCGCGTGTACAAAATTCATGCTACCTTTTCATCCCCCATCTCCCGCCGTCCCCCCACCTCTGGAATCTCGATTCCTACTCCAGTTCCCCCAAATCCCCCTCATGTACTCCATGTACTCAAGCGCACTATCATGTCGCCAGTCAACACGGATCTCTGAGCCAGAGATCCTGAGGTCCGTCCTTCCTTCGGGCGCTGCATGCTGTCGCTCAACAGTGGCATGGCGACGCTTGACGACCAGTTTGCCGGCAAAGTGCTGATGGTAACCATCAACGGCGACCGGCCTCCCGTATAGCCGGACGACCTTGTCAAAACTCTTGGCATTGCGCATGGCATCCAAATAAGTGACTTGCTCATCGAAGTTTGTTCGCCACCGACTGATTTCTTCGTCAAGTTCCGAACAATTTTCAACTGCAGTCGTGTGTTCGAATCTTCTCGGCGTTTGTTCTGCGATGGCGCGCTGGTGAGCTTTGATCGGTGGCACCCAGAATGGGGCTCAATGCCCTCTGAGCTTGAGTTTTTAACAAAGGTTACCTTCCACGGCATGCCTCGACGTGCTTGGAACAGCGAGTCCATGAATGAGCTTATCAACGACCTTGGAGGTGAGCTCGTAAGTATGTTTGTTCCTCTAGACAACTAGGCTCTGACGGTAATGGCATGGATGAAGAAGCCGTCCACCATACGGAAGGTGATTGGTGTTGAGATACCGGTGCAGGAACCGGGGTTGTACTATTCATCACCACCAAGGCCGCCACGGACCACGTTAGGGATGTACCTGTATTGAGTGTTCGTGCATGTTGAAGAAGTGGTCAATCCATCAATAGAAGTCCTGTCGCCGCCGCTGGTGCCAGGGTCCGTCGACGACGTCCATTACAGGAGTCAACGTCAGACTTTCCCCGTGTTGCTCGGAATGATGGATGGCACAGGAGGGTCTACTGCATCGCGCGGTGGAGGCCACTGCTTTTTTGGGAGAAGATGCAGGGCTGACTGCCTGGATGTGCTCTAATTTGAGGTAACAACTGAATCTTGTCAGATACTAGTTAAATCCGAGCTATGGGTGTGAAGCACTGATTGTGACTTGTTCTAATTTTTTACCTGAACTTTTTTTAGAAAGGGTTGTACGTCAACTTAATGTGCTAGCAGAACTTATTGTGTTGTCTGTCTATTTTCTTTGCAGAACATTGAAGATATTTCCCCGTCATTCATAAAGACGATGAACCATTATGTATGAGTTCGTTGGTTTCAACATGCATAGCCCTACCTATAGTGATCCACTGCTTCCACCCTGATTGTGCGGCCTGCGTGAAAATTTTTGTATGCAAGTCCAGTGTCCTATGATGTTCTATATGATTGTGTCAACTATATATAAGTTTTTACTGAGCATCAGCAATGCATATGGTTGAAAGATGTATTTATGAGCATCGACCGATGGGTCTCTCTCTCTCACACACACACACACGCACACACGCACAAGTGGGCCCCGTTGAATTATTTCTTTGCTCGTGACAGCTTTTAATTAGGTTCCACTGTACTCTAACCTTTTTCTTAAGTTATTAATTGAGCTTAGTGACTTCAAAAAGTTGTACAAAAGCCTTGTTTCGGCCTTTCCGGCATCGCTGAATGTGGGCTGAGTAGCCATGTAAGGTTGTACTGTACTACACAGGCTTTTTTTTCAACATCAGCAATGCAACTGGGCCGACAGTTGTACACAATATCCGGGTCAACTTGTTATTCTCCGCTCCGCTGGGCTGCAAATCTTTCCTAGGAGGGATGCATTAGGCTTAACAAGAAAATGGGCTTTAAGAAATAATAAATGGGATGTAATTATAAAAACTGGGCAGTAACTATACAAAATGCACCAAACACACAATTATTCTAAAAATATATATTATTTTTGGAATTTGAAAATTTTAATTTCATTACTTGTTGCGCGCGCAATATTTTGTTGGATTTTTACGTAATACAACTTTATTTTGAAATTATATTTAATCTGACTAGAAATTTCGGGATAAAAATATTTCGGATCCCATCAAAATGTGGGAAATTTTACTGAATTCTGTTTTGAGCGGTTGGTTGAAATTATTAATCGTTGTCCTAGCTAAAAAATGGGCTGTACTTTTAACAAACTATAAATGGGTTGTAGTAAATTTCATTAGAATTCAAAAATGGGTCGCACATTCTTACAAATCACAAATGGGCTATATGTTCTCTGCCACACACTTGTGGGCCTTCTAAGTTGACGCGTCCCCTAAAAAAACAAAAACTAAGTTGACACGTATGCAAGGCTTTGTCAACTTATAGTCAACACACGGTTCTAGCAGCAGTGGCCATTGGATGTCCATCGAACGGATGTCATGCTTCTTCTTCAATCTCGGATATTCTTGCTTCAGCCGCCCAAAAAATGATTCCTCCCCCTGACATCTCAGGCGCACCATTTTAGAGGCTGACCTGTGGGCCTACTAAGTTGACACGTACCAAGGGCTTTGTCAACTTAGTCAATATAAATGATTCTAGCTGCAGTGACCGTACGATGTCCATCCAACGGCCGTCGTGCTTGTTCAACCTCTGGTCTTCTTGCTCCAGCCGCCCAAACCTGCGCCGGCCGTGCCGCCTGCTCCTGCCTCCCGTGTCAGGCTATGCTGCCACCGCTGGCCATGGCATCCCTCTATACTCACCCACACCTCATGTTTTTCTCCGGCGACGACAGCCTCACACCGCAGCCGAAGCAGGCAACCCATGTACTCCTCTCCGTGTGGGCATCCACTGCTGCCTCTTCCCCGGCTCTGCGTCGTTCCCTTCCTAGGCCTCGTCGTCGTCCACCGCCTTGGTGCTCTCGGCGCGGCATGGTCAACATGGTCAACTAAGGGCAGCCATCGGAAGAGGACTTTAGGCGGTGAGGCTGACAGCTGGACCCACCAACTACACCTTCGACTAGCAAAATAAAAACGATCCCCCCTGATAGCTGGGATCGAGCATCTATATCTTCGCACGCAAGGAAGTGCGTCCTTATCCTCCCTGACCGCTGGGACCCACAGGGTCAAAGCGTACGTAGCGTTGTCTGTCTGGTCGCGAACGTGTACGTACATACTGGTTGATCGGTCTCTTTGCAAGTATGAACCGTGGCCGAGTAAGTAGCTGCACGTGTCGTTTTAGAGCACCCGACATAGCAGTTCACGCAGTCCTGTCTAAGTCCTGTACACGTACGTACAACCAGAGGGCAAAAAATACGGCCATGTACGTACATACGTGCGGGGTCTCGAGCGCGTACTCGCGCATATATATACAGACGGTCAGGGCTTGTGTACATGGAGAGGCAACGAACGGCAGCAACGGCGTCCTGTTCATCGGGCAGCGAACCGGCTGGGTCGAAACAGAGAAACAACATCATGTTCATCGGGAGGCAACCGATTGGGTCGGAATGCGTCGTGTTCATCGGGAGCTAACTGGCTTGGACGGAACAGCCGATTTAAACAAGGCCTAGCGTACCGCAGAATGGAGGAAACGGCCTTGTGTTCGACCGGCCACGGTCGAAACGGGATCCTGTTCATCGAGAGGGGTGTGGCATACCGCAAAACAGAGGAAACAGGCTTCTCTGGGACCTCCTAAGGTTGAAACGGGGTCCTGTTGATCGAGGGGTGTGGCGTACCGCAAAATGGAGGAAACAGACTTGTGTTGGAGCGCTACGGTCGAACGGGGGTCCTGTTCATCTAGAGGGGTGTGGTGTACCACAAAACGGGACTCCACGGGATACTGTTCATCTCCACTGTCCTCCAGCCTCCACGGGCTACTGTTCATCCACCGTCGACCTCCTCCAGCCTCCACCTATGACTGTTCATCCACGGGCTCATGTTCATCCAGCCTCCACCGCTCCTCCACCAGCTACTGTTCAACCAATCCTCTCCACGGGGTCCTGTTCAACCACCCCTCCACAGGCTACTGTTCGTCCAGCCCCCCACCGGCTACTATTCATCCAGCCCTCCACGGGGTCATCATGTTCATCAGCCCTCCACGGGCTCTTGTTCATCCACCCTCAACAGGCTTGATCGATCGGGGTCCTTTTCATCCAGCGCAAACGGCCTCTACTACCACGGAGTCCTATTCATCCAACCCCCCACCGGGAACTGTTCATCCAACCCCCAACAACACTCACTGTTCATCAAGAGGCAGTAGGTTCAATCGGCTTCAGTTAGCAGCAGTAGCGAAGGAATCGCTCGATCGGATTTAGTTAACAGCCAGATCGATCGATCGCTCTGGTTCAGTAACGCGTAGCCTGTAGTGCAATCGCTCGGCTTCAGTAGGTGAACGCCTCTCTTGGGTTCAGTTAGAGCCCAACGCCTCGCACCCACGCACGTACGTGTATGAGAGAAACACGCATCGCTCGGCCCCCGACCAAACACCGTAACCGGGAACTCCCCGATATTTTCCTCGCCCTCGCTTCTACCACGGTTTTTTCCTTCATGGACGGCCCAAAGAATGTCATGCAGCTGCGTCTCCGGCCCGCCCAGGACGAAAAGCCCATTTTCTATCATGATTTTTTTTCATAGAAGTAGGAACCCACCACATCTATGATGATACCGGGTTTTGTCACAATTATCGTCATAGAAGTGTCATAAGCATGATAGAATTTTTTTTGTTCGTCCCAAAATGTCACGGATGTGTCTTTTTTTGTAGTGGAAGGAAGCTCAGACCAAGACCAAACTTGCTGATGAGAAGCTGGCTTCGGTCGGCAAGTTGGAGGAGGAGATCAAGGACCTCAAGGCTGCCGTCGCTGTCGCCAAAGGCGAATCTTCCGAGTGGGAGAAGAAATACAAAGGTCAAATTGACGCCTTCGCACAGGAGAAGCAGACGCTAGAGGAGAAGGTTTCCCAACTAATTGAGAAGAAAAACGCTCTGGATTCGTACATCGAGGATTTCTACACGGAGTTCAGTGAGAAACTTCCTGGTAAGTTTTTCCTTAGCCGAATGGAATCCATGTGCCACTAATCTTTACTCAATCACTTGCTCCTCGATTTCTTTTCTTCCATCCGAGCATTACCACAACAGGGAGTTGGAGTTAGAGAGGCTGGAGAGGGATCTAGATCCTTCCAGGCCACTTGTCGCAGATAACACGGCCCTCGCAATCTTGCGCCTGGAGAACCGTCTGGAGAACGCCATGGGCTACATCATTTGGACCAGAGGTGCTCTTAGTCGAATTGACAAGGAGTTGCAGCCGGGCGAGGAGACTCGGATGGATCTGGAGTCAGTTATGACTCGGCTAAACGAGGTCCTTGCTCGAGTGAAGGCTTGGAAGAAGTCAGCCTCTCGGAGTGGTGCGAACGTGGTGTTGTCACTCGTCCGTGTCCACTACAAGAACGTGGATGAGGAAAAGCTGAAGGGCCTTCAAGTGATGAACAAGAAGAACCTCAAGTTCAAGGACTTTATGGAGACCTTCGCCGAAGCAGCCACACGCATAGTTGACGAGATTGACTTGGAGACCTTCATCGAGCCAGCCATTCCTCAGCCCGACGTTTGAAACAATTAGTTGAATTTGCCCCAGGATGCTGGGTGGTTGCTGTAATCGTATACTCTGCCGGGCCTTGGGCTCGTTTCCCTTTTGCTTGAAACATTCGAATGGATCGAACCTTTGATTTGCGAGATCTTAAGTTCTCATTTGCTTTTCGTGCTTTATTTGACTTAGGCGAAAGCTGGTTCACAACTAAGCCCCCAACTATGGAGTAGATCCTCACTCGGATTGGTTTTTAACTTAGGCGAAAGCTGGTTCGCAGCTAAGCCCCCGAGTGTGGAGCAGATCCTCACTCGGATTGTTTTTTAACTTAGGCAAAAGCTGGTTCACAGCTCAGCCCCTGAGTGTGGAGCAGATCCTCACTCGGATTGTTTTTTAACTTAGGCGAAAGCTGGTTCGCAGCTAAGCCCCCGAGTGTGGAGCAAATCCTCACTCGGATTGTTTTTTAACTTAGGAGAAAGCTGGTTCGCAGCTAAGCCCCTTAGTGTGGAGAAGATCGTCACTCGGATTTTTTTAACTTAAGCGAAAGCTGGTTCACAACTAAGCCCCTGAGTATGGAGCAGATCCTCAATTGGACTGCTTTTTAACTTAGGCGAAAGCTAGTTCGCAGCTAAGCCCCCGAGTGTGGAGCAGATCCTCACTCGGATTGTTTTTAACTTAGGCGAAAGCTGGTTCGCAGCTAAGACCTCGAGTGTGGAGCAGATCCTTGCTTGGATTGTTTTTTAACTTAGGCGAAAATGGTTCATAGCTAAGCCCGTGAGTGTGGAGCAGATCCTCACTCGCATTGTTTTTTAACTTAGGCAAAAGCTGATTCATAGCTAAGCCCCCGAGTGTGGAGCACATCCTCACTCGGATTGTTTTTTAACTTAGGGAAAAGCTGGTTCGCAACTAAGCCCCTGAGAGTGGAGCAGATCCTCACTGGTATTGTTTTTTTAACTTAGGCGAAAGCTGGTTCGAGCTAAGCCCTCGAGTGTGGAGCAGATCCTCACTCGGATTGTTTTTGAACTTAGGCGGAAGCTGGTTCGCAGCTAAGCCCCCAAGTGTGGAGCAGATCCTCACTCGGATTGTTTTTTAGCTTCCTATCCTTACACCCACCGGGGGGATGAGTTAGTTTCCGAATGCAGTCATTGAGAACGTGGCCATAGGACGAACTAGCCGATATACGGGAAAAGTAAGACTTTTATTCATCTAGGTTCATTCGGATTAACTATTACAAAGGAGGAATTTTACTTTAATTATAAAACTTTCGGAGCAGGTCCGTGTTCCAAGCTCCGGGCTCTTCTATTCCTCTGGAGAAGTTGTAGAGTCTGTACGCTCAGTTGTGCAAGACCTTCGAAATGGCGAATGGCCCTTCCCAAGGGGGTGCCAGTTGTTCAGCCTTCTGCTGATCCACTCGAAGGACCAGGTCTCCTTCCTGAAAAGCGCGTCCTCTGACGTGCTTGTCATGGTAGCGGCGCAGATCTTGTTGGTACAACGTTGATCTAATAAGCGCCAACTCACGCTCGTCTTCTAGGAGGTCGAGGTCATACGGCCTTGCTTCTTTAGCTTTTGCCTCAAAGTAGAGGTCCACTCGGGGAGAATTGTGCAGCAAATCATTCGGTAGAACTGCTTCTGACCCATACACCATGAAGAATGGAGTGCGACTAGTGGACCGATATGGGGTTGTCCACAGGCCCCAGAGGACCGACGGTAGTTCGGTTACCCAGGCTCCTGCTGCGTGGGTTAGTTCGCGCATGAGGCATGGTTTCAACCCTTGGAGTATGAGTCCATTCGCCCGCTCAGCCTGCCCATTCGACTAAGGGTGTGCTACGGAGGCGTAGTCGACCCGAGTGCCTTGGGAGTAACAGAATTCACGGAACTCATCCAAGTCGAAGTCAGATCCGTTGTCGGTGATGATGCTATGATGGACTCCAAACCTAAAGAGTATCTCTCTGATGAACTTAATGGAGGTGGACGAGTCTAGCTTCTTTATTGGCTTTGCTTCGATCCACTAGGTGAACTTATCGACCGCCACCAACAAGTGTGTGAACCTACTCGTCCCGGTTCGAAGCGGCCCGACCATGTCGAGTCCCCAGACGGCGAATGGCCAGGTGAGGGGAATAGTCTTCAGGGTGGACGCCGGCTTGTGTGTCTGATTCGCGTAGAATTGGCACTCGACGCACCTGTCCACAATATCTCGGGCAGCTTCATTGGCGGGGGCCCAATAGAACCCAGCTTGGAATGCTTTGGCGACCAACGTCTGAGAGGACCTGTGGTGCCCACATGTTCCTGAATGAATCTCTTGCAGAATCTGCTGCCCTTCTTCCGGTGATATGCATCGCTGAGTGACTCCAATGGTGCTCTTCTCGTACAACTGGTCTCCCCTGACGGTGAAGGCTTTCGGTCACTGGACAATCTGTCGAGCCTCCAGTTCATCTTTTGGAAATTCTTTCCTAAGCAGATACGCCAGATATGGTTCAGTCCATTCAGGAGAAATCACAAGGACTTCCTGGACGAGGTCGGTCACCGCAGGGATGTCTACTTCAGCTGGATTGGGCGGGACGACTAGTTGTGGGGGCTCCTCCACAAAAGGGTCTTCCTTGATCGTGGGTGAGTGTAGGTGTTCTAGGAACACATTCTTGGGTACTGTCTTCCGAGTGGAACCATCCTCACTAGATCGTCAGCTGCTTGGTTCTTGAGACGCGACACATGATAGAGCTCCAACCCTTAGTGTTTCTCCAGCTTTTTGACTGTGTTGCAGTAGCCAGTCATCGCCAGACTACGGATATCCCATTCCTTCATGACTTAGTTCACCACTAGGTCCGAGTCGCCATAGATCATCAGTTAGCGAATCCCGAGAGAAATCTCCATTCGCAGCCATACAGGAGAGCTTCGTATTCGTCTTCGGTATTGGAGTTGAAGTGGATCTGAAGCACATAACTGAGTCAACCGCCTTTAGGAGACACCGAAACAACACCGGCTCCAGAGCCGTGGAGCATCTTGGAGCAGCCAAAGAACATCGTTTAATACTCGGGGACACTCGGGACGGGTTGCTCTTGCTCAATCAACTCGGCGAGGAAATCTACTAGGACTTGTGATTTGATGGCTTTCTTGGCTTTGAACTTGATGTCCAGTGGAAGGAGCTCGATGGCCCACTTCGCCACTTGGCCCTGGCATCTCTATTATTCATGATCTCAGATAGGGGAGCGTCACTTATCACTGTGACTGAGTGTTCTTGAAAATAATGCGCAACCTTCTTTGCAGTTAGATAGATCCCATATACTAGCTTCTGATAATGCAAATACCTTTGCTTGGAAAGGGTCAGGACTTCGAAGATGTAGTAGACTGGCCGTTGGAGTTTGAAGGCCTTTCCTTGTTATTCCTGTTCCATGATGAGAACTGTCGGTGTTCTGGGAACGGGGGTCCCCAGACTTGCCTGCCTGCGGCCCGCGGCGTGGCGCTGCTAGTAGGCCCATACGGCCCATCTTCACCAACAAGCATTCAAGACCCTTGCGAGGGGCCAAGCCTCACGAGGTGGATGACACAAGACCTCCTCAGGAGCGGCCTCACCAGGTTGGCTCGCGAGGGGCGGAGATATCAAGGCAAGGCAAACCTCGCGAGGTTCTCGTGACGTGAGCCATGACGATCGAGACCAGGCGGGCGCCAGCGCGCACAGTGTACTCGCTTCCTCTTTGGTGCTAAGGAGGCAAGAGCAGGCACGGAGTACCGAGGCGTTAAGCAAAGGTTCCCATCTCAGTGCAACAAGACCAGGACTGGAAGGACGACAAGACGGAGGTCACCATGAAGCCCAAGGCGGCGTCACCACCAGAGCCTTTTGTAGGCGACGACTGCTTTTGTCAGGATAAGCTGTACTAGCTGTCCCCTTTCAAATTGGCTGTTGTTGGCTCCCTTTCCGCTCAATATTTGGGAAGAGGACCAGGGCCTCTATAAATAGGACTAGCCACCACCATAGCTAGGGGATCGAATCCTTCGCCAGTTCACCAAGCACAAGAACACCTCAACCTCAGGAGGTTGTTCTTCCCCTTGTACTGTTCATCCATAGCCCAAGAGGCAATCCACCACCACACACTGGATTAGGGTATTACACCACAACGGTGGCCCGAACCAGTATAAACCTTGTGTCCCCTGTGTTGCGAGTTCGTCGAGTTAGCCCTTGAGATCATAGCAAAACTAGGATGTGGATCTGTAGGGAGGAGATCTTCGCGTGCACCCCAGTGTTCGAACCTTGAGGGTTTTGCCGGAACCCGTGATCCGACATTTGGCGCGGCAGGTAGGGGTGCGCCGAAGCTTCCTTTCCGTCGCTCCGCGCCCCGTTGCTTCGTTCTCCATGGCGGACGCACGCCGCACTCGTGCTGAGCGCCGAGCTGCCCTCGCCACCCGCGTTGCTCAGACGGCCCCCATCGACGGCCAACCTCGCCGTTCTCCATCGCCTGCCGCCAACGCCGCCACCGGCCCGGCGGGGAACGAGCAGCAAGCATCCTCAGTGCACCCCTCGGTGCGGCGGGACGGCCGCACCGCCACTCCATCGCTGACCCGAGCCGGTTCATCATCCCACGCGCGTCGTGCTCCCGCGGATGCACGGGCCACGCTCCTCATGGCGAACGAGCTCCTGCACTACCGCCCCGTCGACGACCTCTACGAGGACTGGCTCAACTGCATCGCCGAGCTTGTCAGCGCCGCCGGGGCTCCCCTGCAATGTCCCTCTCGCTGCCTCGCCCTCCGCCGGCCGCGGGCGGCAAGGCCCATGTAGCGCCTCCACCACATCTGCCCCAAGACGGAGCCTTGGTGCCAAGACGCGTGCTCCCACGGCGTGACCTGCCGCATTCGGTGCCTACGCAAGAAGAAAGAAGCTGCCAAGAAGTACCTCGCCCACAAGAGAACGCTCCATCGCTCCCCGCACCGCCACGTCAGGATCGCCTGCTGCGGCAGGGCCCTGCGCCGCTCGCTGTGGCGGCGCGCGGGCGTCAAGACCAAGCTCCACCTCCAAGACGGGCCCCGGTGACCACTGCCGGTTGCCGCGCCTTCACTCCCGAGCTGCGTAGCGTCGCTTGGCCGGGCAAGTTCAAGCCGGATTTGCCTCCTCATTATGACGGCACCCACGACCCCGCTGAGTTCCTGCAGCTCTACGAGCTGAGCATCGAGGCGGCCAACGGCGACGAGAAAGTCATGGCAAGCTGGTTCCCCATGGCGCTCAAAGACAGCGCTCGTTCGTGGCTCCTGAACCTGCCTCCAGGCTCGATCTCCTCCTGGGATGAGATGCGCGAGCGCTTCGTCGCCAACTTCCAGGGCACTCGCGACTGCCCGCCGGCCGCGGGTGACCTACGCCGCATCAAGCAACAACTAGGAGAGACCCTCCAGTAGTACATCTAGCGCTTCAACAACGTCCGCCTCAAGATCCCCAAGGTGACGGACGAGGCCATCATCTCTGCGTTCTCTGATGGTGTCCGCGATGTCAAGATGAAGGAGGAGCTCGCCATCCACGAGAAGCTGTGCATGTCTCTGGAGCTGTTCAACCTAGTGACCAAGTGCGCAAGGGCTGAGGAGGGGCGCCTCTCCCTCCTTGAGCTCCAGGCTGCGGACCCGGATGAGAAGAAAGCCAAGGCCAAGGACGGAAAGCGCAAGGGAGCAGCCGTGCTCGCGGCGGAGCCAGACACCAAGCGCGGCAGAGAGCAGCCCGAGTCATCCAAGAGCAGCTGACCATTCTGCGCCTTCCACAACCTGCATACCCACAACACCAGCGAGTGTTAAGAGCTGAGAGCCATTCGAGAAGGACGCTTCGGTCGACACCCCGAGTGCAGCGACCGGGGCTACGGTCGAGGAGGAGGTCGTGGTGGCGGACGCTGGGATGACCGTGGCCCGCTCCAGGAGTGGCGTGACCTGCCTCGTGAGGACCGCTGGCAGGATTAGCCTCGCGAGGGCACCTGGAGGGACCAGCCTCGTGAGGATCGTCCTCGGGGCAACGCCGGTCTTCCTCCACTACCGCCACCACCAAGAAGGAATGACGACCATCATCAGGACGAGGGGGCTGGGAGCTTCCAGGAGCCGCGCGTCGTCGCCTGCATCTTGGGCGAAGCTCAAGCCCCAACCTCGCAGCATATCTTCAAACAGTTTGCTCGTGAAGTGAATGCAGTCCTCCCCAAGCTCGAGGCCACGTGCCCGCTCAGGTGGTCCAAGTGCGCATCACATTCATCTTGGCAGATCAGCTCAAGTGCGCGGCTACCGCTGGCGTCCTCCCGATGCTTTGCTCACCAGTCATCAGCAACGTGCAAGTCACCAAGACCCTCATTAATGGCGGAGCGGGGCTCAACGTCCTGTCCGTTGACACGTTCGATAACCTCCAAGTGCCATATGACCAGCTTCAACCCACCAAGCCTTTCTTAGGAGTGACCGACGGCTCCACTACCCCGATTGGGCAGGTCTGCCTCCCCGTCACCTTCGGAGAACGCAGCAACTACCGCACCGAGCTCATCGACTTCGAAGTTGCTCACAGCCGACTGCCATCCAATGCCATCCTCGGGTACCCAACCCTGGCCAAGTTCATGGCGGTGACGCACCACGCCTATAATGTCCTCAAGATGCCAGGAAGCAGCGGGATCATTACAGTCCCCTACGAAGAAAGAGACGCGGTGTGCTCCCTCGAGCGTGCCTTCCAAGCTGCAGCGATTGAAGACCATG
Organism: Aegilops umbellulata; assembly: GCA_032464435.1. Classification (NCBI taxonomy): domain Eukaryota; kingdom Viridiplantae; phylum Streptophyta; class Magnoliopsida; order Poales; family Poaceae; genus Aegilops; species Aegilops umbellulata. Next base: position 438,316,530 of record CP136058.1, on the reverse strand, counting down.
ACAACGAAGGAATCCTATACCCTCCTGATGCCGTCCCCAAGAAGAAGAAGCAGCTACTCCGTGCAGGACCTCAGGAGGGTGGCGTCGCAAGTGGTACCTCGTCAGGATCAGCGCCCTCAGTTGGGGCGCCTCCCTCCATCACATAGGAAGGCGCGCCCGGTGGCCTTCTCGGGCAGGGCTTGGGGGCTATCTTCTGGAGAGCCTCGGACCTTGCTGAGATCACGAGGGAGGCGCTCGGGCACCATCTGGAGGCGTGCTTCGCGGCACGTTTTCCTCAGGAGGACACAGGGCAAGGAGCACCCACCAATTAGGAGTTCATCACCAAGACGACTCAGAAGCTGCAAGACGCAAGGGCCATGTGCGGTGATCGCCGCTCACCAGGCGCAGCTCCCCATCCAGGCGAGGATGTCAGGCTGAGCGTCTGCATCGACGTCCCAGGGCTCAACCGGGCCGCATCTCAGGAGCACTTCTGTCCTTCGCGCGTGGGACGCTGTGAGGGTCCACCGCACATCTACGTTCGCATGCCTTTTAGCCTACCGAGCATGGCGTTCGCCTATCAGCACAACTTGCAGCGCGCCCTGGCGACTCAGGAGGCCAGGCACCGCGCCGTCCTGACGGAGATGGAGACGGTCCTCAAGGAACCGCCTGGGCCCCGAGAGCCTCCCGAGGCTCAGGACCCCGGTGGCTCGTGAGGAGCGAACCCTTCACCGCGCACCTTCAGTTGCCTCAACATCCCTTCATCAACAAAACCAGGTGACATTTTCCAAGTTCATTTAGCTAGGAGCGCCCCTTTGGCTGCATCATTCCCAGGCCGCGTGGGTCCGTCCCTGTGGCATATATCCCTTTTCATGTCTTTAGCTTACCTTGCTGGGGGCGCCCCTCGGGCTACATCATCCCCAAGCCGCTCGGGCCTGACCCAGTGGTGTGTATCTTCCCTGCATTTACTTAAAGCCAGTATGCTTTCCATGCTTAATCTACCTATGATTATCACATGTTTGATTCTCACCTCCCACGGGGGCTACTCCCGCTGGCACGACGCTTGTGCATGGGTCCGTCCCTGCAATGTCGACAAATCTGAGCGGTCGAGCTCTGGCTCGCGGCACACCCCGCGCACGTCACCTCACTAGGCCCTCAGTGCCTCCATCCCTTCACAGAGCAACCGGTGGCAGACCGACAACCATAATGGCAAGGTTGTGTCTCTCCTTATGCTGGCTTGTAGGAATCTCCTGAGGATGACAGGAGGCGGCACCATGGGCTCCCTCTACTCTCATGCAATCCGCTTGCGCGTTAAAAGGGGGGCTCCTGAGCATCGTGACTCAGGAGCTCTTACTGGCTCTCCAGCCCTCACCCTGGCCTTGTGCATGGCACGCAACGTAGCTTACCAGCGGCGGCTGAGCTTGCTCGAGGGCCGGGACCTGAGGACGTAGAGCACAAAGGAGAACGTGAAGAAGAGGGGGAGGCTCGTATGGGCCTGGACCAGCTGTGCTTCAGACGCCGATGCGCGAATCTGGCGCATCGTGAGGAATCGACTACAAACCGTCGAGATAAGTCCCAACCCCGGGTTGGCTAAACCATTAAGGACTAGGAACCACTCTAGCTGCAGCTCTGCTGCGGCAACGTCACCGCCCTTTCCTACCTTTCAACGGCCGCTTGAGCGCTAAAGGGGACCTCCTGAGCATCGCGCCTCAGGGGCTCTTACTGGACCTCGGGCCACTCACCTCCTAGCCTTGACCACGTCACGCGACCTGGCATACCAGCGACGGCTACAGCCTGCCTGGGGACCGGGACCTGTCAGCGTAGAGCATCAAGCCACCGGGAGGATGGAAAGGGGAGACCGAGCCGAAGCAGGACTCGCGCTCGCGCAAGTTTATAATAAGGACAATATTGACATGAGGCATTACAAACCCTTTACACACCCCACGGGGCACTTCCTGATTCCTGATAGGGAACAAATGGAAAAAGCTTAAAGAATCCTATCTACACGCGCCCCCATGGGCGACGCCATCATCAACAGTGGGCTGTCGTAGGACGACGCCAACCTCATCCAGATCAGCGGCAGTGGTGGCTGGATGTAGCAGCCTTGCCCCGGGCTCGGCGAGAGCTTGGGGGCAAGTAGCTGTCGTCGCTCGTCTCCGGGGTCTCGTAGAGCTCGGGAGAATCGTGGACTCCCAACTGTCGCTGCTGCTTCCAGAGGAGCCGCTGGCGATGCGAGCAGCAGACCTTGCCCTAGCTACAGCACTAGCCTGATGACTCCACCTGGGGCAACACTCAAGGCGACGGCCTTCAGCGTCGAAGACCTTGAAGAACAGCGTGGAGGCACCATCGTACGCGAAGTGGATCGCGAGGGCGCCCTCCGTGCGGCACACTCGAGCGACCTCACCCCAGCCTCGGGTCATGAAGATCTTCCCCGAGGAGACGACTTCAACCTTCGCTCCAGTCGCCGGCGTGCTGTAGTCGGCGTGCTGTTGCCAAAGCTCGAGAGGCCCCCTCTGCGGCATCTCGGCCGAGAAGAAGGAAGGGAAACGGATCCAAGTGCTCGGGGGCATCGCTGCCCACAGCACGAGCTCGCGCAAGGAGTCTGCGGCATGGACTCCAGGGGCGCGACGCGCGCCACCGTAGCCCGGCGACCATGGTCGCGGCTCGTGCGCCGACGCTCGTCGCTTCTCCCTCCTGAGCCCCCGGCTTGGCAAACGGGGGTAACGGATACCCAGGAGGAGGCCGCTCGCACCAAGGTCTCGTCACCACCTGCATCATCGCCGCGCCGCGGCGGTGGACCTGCCTCTTCTTCGGCGTGAGCGGCACCAGCCCGTCGAGGGGTTTTTTTCCCTTCTCCGCAGTGGAAAACCTTCGGATAGGCGCCATTGGTGTCGGCAATGGAACAGAGGAAGAGAAGCAAGCGGATGGGAAGAGTTGGGCGATGGGGGCTCTGCCCCCCTGCCATTTAAAGCTAGAAGAAGGCCAACCAGTGCCTCCCATGATCACAGGTAATGATGGTTTTCCCTTGCATGTCGCAGGGACTTGTCAAGTCGGGCAGTTGCCGAGGCAGCATGGGGAAGCGGAGACGCCCACGTCCAATCAACTGCCACACATCAACCATGGCCGCGGGCTCTTGGGGCCCGTGGCGCTCCGCACTTGACCTTTGGCTTCGCCTCGAAGCCAAGCCCGAGCATGCCTGGGGCCTGGGGGCTACTTTCGGCATTCTGGGAACGGGGGTCCCCAGACTTGCCTACCTGCGGCCCGCACCGTGGCGCTGCTAGTAGGCCCATACGGCCCATCTTCACCAACAAGCATTCAAGACCCTCGCGAGGGGCCAAGCCTCGCGATGTGGACGACACAAGACCTCCTCGGGAGCGTCTCACCAGGTTGGCTCGCGAGGGGCGGAGAGATCAACACAAGGCAAACCTCGTGAGGTTCTCGTGACGTGAGCCATGACGATCGAGACCAGGCGGGCGCCAGCGCGCACAGTGTACTCGCTTCCTCTTTGGTGCTAAGGAGGCAAGAGCAGGCACGGAGTACCGAGGCGTCAAGCAAAGGTTCCCATCTCAGTGCAACAAGACCAGGACTGAAAGGACGGCAAGACGGAGGTCACCATGGAGCCCAAGGCGGCGTCACCACCAGAGCCTTTTGCAGGCGAAGACTGCTTTTGTCAGGATAAGTTGTACTAGCTGTCCCCTTTCAAATTGGCCGTTGTTGGCTCCCTTCCCGCTGAATATTTGGGAAGAGGACCAGGGCCTCTATAAATAGGACTAGCCACCACCGTAGCTAGGGGATCGAATCCTTCGCCAGTTCACGCAACACAAGAACACCTCAACCTCAGGAGGTTGTTCTTCCCCTTGTACTCTGCATCCATATCCCAAGAGGCAATCCACCACCACACACTGGATTAGGGTATTACACCACAACGGTGGCCCGAACCAGTATAAACCTTGTGTCCCCTGTGTTGCGAGTTCGTCGAGTTAGCCCTTGAGATCATAACCAAACTAGGACGTGGATCAGTAGGGAGGAGATCTTCGCGCGCACCCTAGTGTTCGAACCTTGAGGGTTTTGTCGGAACCCGTGATCCGACAAGAACCATGCTAACAAGCTGGCTCGTGGCCGCAATGTACAAGAGTAAAGGCTCTTTGCTGCTCGGAGCAACTAGCACCGGCTGGGTGGAAAGCATAGCTTTAAGTTCCTGGAACGCAGCCTGCGCTTCGAGAGTCCACTCAAACCGGTCAGACTTCTTCATCAATCGGTAAAGCAGCATGGCTTTTTCACCGAGTCTTGAGATGAACCTACTCAGGGCTGCCACACAGCCTGTGAGATGCTGTACCTCATGGAGGCACTCTGGTTGTTTCATTCGGACGATAGCCCCTATTTTCTCAGGATTGGCATCGATCCCACATTCGAAAACGAGTAAACCGAGTAATTTTCCGGCGGGTATGCCAAATGTACACTTAGCCGAGTTGAGTTTAATGCCGAAAGTGCGCAAGTTTGCAAAGGTTTTAGCGAGGTCAGTCAGGAGGTCGGAACCTTTCCTGGACTTGACCACGATTTCATCCATATAAGCTTCCACGTTCCGACTGATCTGCTTTCGCAAGCACTTCTGAATCATATGCTGAAATGTGGCCCCAACATTTTTCAACCGGAATGGCATCATGATATAACAGAAACACCCGAATGAGATGATGAACGTTGTTTTTATTTCATCAGGACCACACATTCGGATTTGGTGGTACTCGAAGAACGCATCCAAAAACGACAACCGCTCACAACTGGCAGTAGAATCTACTATCTGATCTATGCGAGGGAGAGGAAAATGATCCTTCGGGCAGGCCAGATCGTTGTGCTTAAAGTCACTACACATTCGGAGATAAATTTTTTTCTTCGGCACCATGACGACGTTGGTGAGCCACTCGGAGTGGTACACCTTGAATACGACAGCTAGGAGTCGCGCTATCTCCTCGCCAATCGCCTTGCACTTCTCAGTGGAAGATCATCGAAGGTGCTCCTTGACAGGCTTCATCTTCGAGTTGACACGGAGTCTGTGCTCGGCTAGTTCTCTGGGAACACCCGGCATGTCAGAAGGCTTCCATGCGAAGATGTCCCAGTTCTCACGGAGGAATTGGATGAGCTCGCTTTCCTATTTGTTGTCAAGGGTGGTGGAGATGTTGGTCGGGGTGACACTCGGATCCTCAGGATGAACGTGCGCTGGCTTCGTCCCCCTGCCAACTGGAAAGCAGATCCACAACCGGCTTTTTGGACTTCAACAGCTCACTCGAATCCACCGCCTTCTTGTACTCGTCCAACTCGTCCATTGCCATCTATTCGTCTGCGATTTGATAGCCCTTCTGGAGACACTCTTCAGCCAGCTTCCGATTGCCCATGATGGTGATCACGCCTTTTGGTCCTAGTATCTTAAGCTTAAGATACACGTAACATGGGCGGGCCATTAAACGTGCGTAGGCGGGCCTACCCAGGATAGCGTGGTAAGAACTTCGGAAGTCTAGCACTCGAAAGTTAGCCGTTCCTTCCGGAAGTTCTTCTCTTCACCAAATACAACGTCGAGGGCGATCTGTCCGAGTGACTTGGCCTTCTTCCCAGGAATTACCCCATGGAACTGCATGTTACTTTTTCTTAGACGGGACATTGGAATGCCCATCGCTTCCAAGGTGTCAGCGTAGATAATTTTGAGCCCACTGTCGCCGACCATTAGCAATCTGCGTAGTCGGACCCCTTCAACTGTCGGATCTACCATTAGGGCATGCTGCCCAAGGGTCGGGATGTGGGCCGGATGGTCTGATTGATCGAAGGTCACTAGTGTATTGGCCCAGTCAAGGAATTTGGTGATAGTCGGAACTGCCATGTTGACCTCTCGGATAATAACCTTGAGGCGACTCTTGCTTTCGACGTCGGCAAAGATCATCAAGATCTTCTCGATGTTGGGGTACCCGGAAGCACCTTTGTCTTCGTCGTCATCATTGTCTTCATCCTTGTCCCCAGAGGAACCTGCCGCATCTCTTGCTTCAGGAGTCGGCACTCTCGAGTGGTATGCCTGGGAAAAATTAAATTGCCCTCCTCGACTTTCTTCGTATGGATTTGGCAGGGCAGATCGAGGATGTCACTCTTCTGGGTGACTTTTTTTCCCCTTCCAGTCCTTCTTCTGCTTTTGGAAGTTTTTGCTTTCGCCCTGGCCAGCCAGAGCCGCAACCTCAGCACTCCCTCGAGCTTCAGCTTTCCGCTTGTGCTTCTTACCCTTGTTGTCTAACTAATTAGCTTCTCCATCTCGACTTTTGACACTTCTCAGTCGGTCTTCCTCTTCACCATTGGCGTACCAATTGACTATCTCCATAGCCTGCCTGAGAGTCGGGGTCTCAGTTCAGCCAAACTTCATGTTCAGCTCTCGGTACCTACTTCGTCCTTGGAGGCGCAGATCACCTAGTGCTCGGTGACGTTCTCCGCCGTATTGGGAAAAGTGGTCCACCATGATAACCCACTACTGCAGGATGCTGCTAATGCGCACTACAATTAGAGACCCTTCGAGAAACTGTGTGCGATGCAATGATCGCAAACGGTGCTGTATGAAAACCGTCAGAAATGATGCAAAACGTTTGCGATGAATGATACATCAAACACGGTTCAAATTATAGTGGCGTGTGCGATGAGGGGCATATGGTTGATCTGCACGAACTGTTTGCGATGAGACAGAACAACAGAAACGGGCAGCCAGATCAAGGTGTGTGCGATATACGGCATACAATTCACTTCGATGAACCATTTGCGATGAGTGAGGTGAACACAAACGATTCGGCGTAACAAGATGTGTGTGATATCCGGCAAACAGGTCGGTAATCAGAATTGTGTGCGATCATTATAGACAGCCCATACGGTCTTTTTTTGTGAATTGTGTGCTCGTCAAGGCACACAGTTCAACAAACCAACCTGTTGGCGATAATGTAGAAGATCTTTGTCGAATACATATTACTAACCGTCTGCGATGAGATTGACAGGATAAACAGAGATATATACAGTGTGCTTAATTTAGTCCTTCTTCTTGTTGTTTTCTTGTTAGATGGCCCCACGACATCGTCTTGGCGAGGATGCTTCTTGCCGCTGACCATTGGCTTTTCATCGCCGCCGCCGTCGTCCTCCTCCTCCTCGTTCGACCATTCCTCCTCATCATCATTGTCGTCCTCTGGGCCGGGAAGGCATGATTCTGGTGGAATCGACCCGAAAATCAAGGAGCTATGGGCGGGGTCGCAGGGATCGGGACGCGGAGCGCTAGAAGATTGGCATACGATGGAGTCTGCTCCGCAGAACATTTCATCCCAGACGTTCATCTGGATGGCAGACCTCTGACGTAATATGGACAGTAGGATGTGTTTAGGTTTACTTGATCTAAGGGTCCTGGTTATTCCGTGTACAGTTTGTTGTGTGGCTTTGGGGGAATTTATGTTTGCTCTTTTAATAGTATAGATATATAGATATAGAGGAACATCTCCTGGAGGGCAACTTATAAAAATAAAAAACATCACCTGGTAGGCCCATGCGAGAGAGTTTATCAGGGTTTCGATTTGCCTTCTCAGTCAGGGGACAGGAGGAGAAGCCCGGGGTCACACGCGGATTCCTTTCCCTAGAAAAAATCCCGAACGAACTGGGTGCAAATAAATCCCAAAAAATAGAGGGCTCAAGAGTCAGAGGAGGCAGCGCGGAAAAGAGGGGATTTTCCGTGTTCTGCTATCGCTCCGCCGTCTTATGATGTCGCCGAAGCAGGATCTTCGTCGCCGGCAAATCCAAGGCCGCCGTAAGCCACTGCTTCTTCGTCTCTGTTATTTTATCTTCATATGCCCTGGCTGGCGCATACTCTAGGTCTCAAATTCAGGCTGCTATTACTCCACTGCCTTATGCAACAAATTAGCCCCCTTTATGTTCCAGTTGTTCATACAAAAAATATTTAAAGGCGTGCAAAGGCAGTTTGCCCAAGCATATCCATCTCAGATCTCACTGTATTGTGTGTGTCGCTGTCATGTTCTATTGGAAATTTTACAAGAAAGCTTTTCCTTCTTATACAATTGGAACTAGTTTTTCTTTCTTACAGTGTCATTGGTGTTCTTGCACGAAGCTGCACAACGGGTCATACTTATATTAGATCAGTATATGTGTGTTGATGTGCTTGCTGTGTTCCTTCATTTGCCGTTGTCTACTTACCATAACGATGACCTGCTGCAGATGTATCAGTTGGTTCAGTTGCTAAACGAAAGCGCTCACAAGTGGATGTTTCTCAAACTGGCAAAAGATTAACATATTCAGGCTCAAGCCTTCCGGAGGTATGTCAAGAAATGCTGATAGCGGAATACTATAACGATATTAGATTTATATATCACTATGCTACCTGAATGTATGAGTGAACTGCAATCGGCTGCAATCCTTGGTAGCTGCGATTCTGTTCCAACTTATAATGGTTGCACTTTTAATTCTCCAGCACAAAACTTTGTTTATAGTATCTGATTCCTTTATATCTTTATTATGTGTATACTTTGTAAAACTATTTTTCCTGGAACCAGCAGCATCTTGTGTCTCATTACTCTGATTACTACGGTAAAAATACCTTTGAAACCATTGCAGCTTGTCCTTAAGACTAGCCGCCTAGGGCTAGTAGCACGCCGAAGGAAAGTGATTTGCACCTGGGTTGCTTGGTAGCACGGCCATGTGTTTTACCATTGAGCTACCCAGTGATTACCGCAGCTACTAAATATAATATAATTGATGTAATGTGTGTACTACATATAATATATTTTTGATATATATTTGTGCTAACTGAAACAACAAACTCGTCCTATGCTCTGATATTACTAATTTATCATAGTTCTGCATCAAAAAAGCTGGGTAATGTTCAATATACTAGGATGAGCTAGCAGACAGTCCTCAACATGAGTTATGTAATAAACTAAAATCTAGGATAAGCATCTAAACATCGCTGCAATGCAGCAACTAGTTCTACAATCCCAGTCTTCTCCAGCATCTGCAACTTCGCTTTGAAGATGCCAAACAATAGGATCTGTCACATTTAGGACACTGTGGTCCCAACCTCGGATATCTTATGCAAGTGTGCTTTAACCATGTGTTGTACTCCTACTTGCATATGAATTGCACACTTCCTTTAGTTTTCTCTATAATTTCCCCGTGACTCCACAAAGGCCTCGTCTGTAGATCATCTGCAGACAATAAATGGAGCAGTTTCAGAGATGGCAAAGGGCCGGGCCAAGCAGACTTCTTTGTCTTTTCTTGTGTCTCCGCCTTTTTCTCCCAAGCACCCTCTTCTCCCTTGCATTCAGGATGTAGAGGAAGGTAACTGGAGGAATCAGAGGTGTGAGACAGGAAATCTCAAGCACCATCAGACCTTTCCTGTGCACAAAAAAATCTGGTTTTCATCAGAAGGGGCGTTGCGCCTGCGATGGCTGTGGTTTGCCTGTGAACGTTTAGTTTCCAACGGCTTATGCTCTTAGTTTGTGTGTTCCACTGCACAAGGCAATGGGTTTCCGCATGATACATTTTCATGCCAGATGACATGCTCCTACCCTGTCCCAGCCTTGTCTGAAGCAACAAATGGTCTTCGTACGTGGAAATGCTTAGCCACGACCTGGACACGTATGCACACCATGCCTGATGCTGTGTCTGACACTGCACAAAGGTTTTGGTCTTATTACCTTGTACTTCCTCCGTTTCAAAATACTTGAGGTTTTTGTTCGTTCCAAGTCAATCATTTTAAAGTTTGACCAAGTTTTATTGAAAAATATACCAACATCTACAACACCAAGTTAGTTTCTATAGTTTCATTATATGTATTTGACGTAGTAAGATATTAATATATTTTTCTCAAACTTAATGAAGTTTGACTTAGGACAGTTCTAGAAAAAGTATTTTGGAACGGATAGAGTACTTAGTAATACTTTTTGCCTCTGCAATTCTAAATTTGAATTTCTGTACTTATGCATGCAGAATATCTGGCGTCATATATGCTCCTTTTTGCCACTGAAAGATGCTGCGCGTGCTGCAAGCGTGTCTCAGTCCTTTAAATGTTTGTGGAGGTGCCGGTCCAACCTCATCTTCAGTAAGAAAACAATGGGCTACAAGAAAAATGCACGTAGACGGAGAATAACAACAAGTGATTACAACAGCAGAGTTGACCATATTCTGAGAAACCACTTAGGCACTGGTGTGAAGACACTCGGGCTTAAATTATATGGTCCTTACAATGCCAACACCGGAAATTGTCTAGATAGTTGGCTCCAGATTGCTGTTACACCAGGCATAGAAGAACTCAGCCTCATACTGTATTCAAAAAATGACCATGTATCAGAAAAGGCAATCTACAACTTTCCATGCCCACTTTTATCTAATGGCAGCGGAAACACCATTCGTGAGCTAGACCTTTCAGGTTGCGCCTTCCGCCCCACGTTAGGAATTGGTTGCACGAGAAGCCTGACGAGTCTATGTCTGTCTTGTGTGAATATTGAGAGTGATGAGTTGGGGTTTCTTCTTTCCAATTCTCTGGCTTTGGAGCGATTGGAACTCAAGGATTGCAGTGAGATAATTTCCATAAAGATACCTTCCCTGCTGCAGCGCCTCAGCTACCTGATGGTGTCCGGTTGTTCCATGCTGCAAGTGATTGAAACCAAGGCTCCAAATATCTCCACTTTTCACTATTTTCATGATGATGATGATGTAGATCAACAATTACAGCTATTTCTTGGAGAATCACTGCAGATGAAGGAAATTTTCATATCACATTCCTGCGTTCTTCATTATGCTCTTGCCGTGCTCACATCCAGTATGCCGAATCTAGAAACTCTTACTATGGTTTCGTATTACGAGGTACATACTCTAAAGCTTGAGGTGTCTATGACATATGCGTATATCTGTAGTTATTATATAGCAAGGGGATTGATGTTAGATATTTTTATTTATGCAGATGGTCAGTACACCAACGGTAGCAAGCAAATTCCTCCACCTCAAATGTTTGAATATTTCTGTATATGGATGGAAGTCTGCCTCGACATTTCTGTATGCGGACTATGATCTTTTCTCGCTGGTTTCTTTTCTCGACGCGTCTCCTTGCTTGGAGACTTTCAACCTAGATGTAAGTAACTGTTGGCCTGCTGAGATATTTCTTAGTGACTGCTGTATTTATTGTTTAGAGCAATATTAATAAATTCACGTAAGTTGGTTTTTCAATTCGTCTGCAGGCACCAATGAGAAGCCAGGAGCATGACTCAATTCTTGAAGACCCCCCCTCACAATTGGGGCAGATTCCAGGACAATGCTATGCCAATCTTAGGCATGTGAAGATCACTAAGTTCCGCTCCACAAAGCTATTGGTTAAGCTCACATGTCATATTCTTGACAGCACACCGTCGCTCGAGTGCCTCACACTGGACATAACTGATGGTGGGCCGACTTGTTCCGAGCTTGACAGATGCTTTGTGGGCAAAGAAACTTTTATGGAAGCCCCTAAAGCGCTTGCGGCTATCCAGTACATCGAGGGAAAAGTTCCCTCCACGGCTAAGTTGAATGTCGTGGAGCCTTGCAGCCGATGCCCTGCCCTTAGCCCTTTGACTTGCAAGGGAGCTAACTTGGGGCGTTCCTGATGAAGAATGCGGCGATGAGTGACAAGATCCATGTCATCCGGGCCTAGCTCCCTTGTAATGGGTGTCCTTGGTTAGGCCTTTCTTTATTATAGTTTAAGGTTATGTTGAGACTAGTTGTACGGCTGAGATATGGTAGTTTTGCCCCTTGCGTTGATTTCTTGTTATGGATGTTGAACATGGAATTTGTGTCTGGTTTGGTTTCGTTTTATAAATCCCCTATTGATCCAAAAAACATACGCACGCACGCACACAGATCAAGCATATACCCTGAGTTGGAATGAGAATATGCAGCAGGCCAAACACTAATGAAACACGGCGATGCAGATGATGGCAACTGAAGTTGGAGCACAGAGACTGCTTGCTGGCTGAACATAATTCCAGTGGTTACGGAGATACTTAATCATGCGGGGTTTTTAGTGGTTTAATTTGATTTCTGTAGTGTTCATGTATAGACAAGCTTAGGGCAACTCGCCGATGCATTTCGTCCGACTGCGTCTGTATCTGTCCGTGCGGACAAAACCACGGCCCAGCGCAGTGCACAAACGGACCGATGTCCGTTTTGATGTCCATTTCAACCCATTTAATTTCAACCCAAATTTGGGTTGGGTTAGCGTCGCACACGGCACACCTATGTCTCTTCTAGCGAGACCTAGGAACCCTCGCTGCAGTAGAGAGCGATGTCTGTTTTTTCTTTTTATGTTTTCTAATTCTTTTGCTTTACTTTTTTTTACATTTTTATACTTAAAAAATATTCTAAGGGGCATGCTACGCATCCGCCGGCTCACGCGCCGTTAGATCTAACGCGTCGACGGCCTCCATCATTACAACACAGATCTTGCTGTAGAAAATTTCTTCAACAGAGGTCTTGTTGCATATTTTTTTTGTAACAGAGGCTTTATTACATAAAAAGTGTCTTCATTTTTTTGCAACATAGCTGATATTATGGGAGAATCTACTGCAGCATTGATGATGTTGCAGAAGTTGTAAAAAATTGTGAGGAGTAAGGGCAGACGTCACATGGGACGTGTTGTACGAAGTATGGGAGAAATTCGTGCAACATTTTTTTTGCGAGAAAATTTTCGATCTATTCATCTTCAATCATGGCAGTACAACGAATACTAGAAATAGAAAAAATTACATCCAGATCCATAGACCACCTAGCGACGACTAACAGCACTGAAGCGAGCCGAAGGCGCGCCGCCGTCATCGCCCCTCCATCGCCGGAGTCGGGCACAACTTGTTGTAGTAGACAGTCGGAAAGCCGTCGTGCTAAGGCCCCGTAGGACCAGCGCACCAGAACAGCAACCGCCGCAGATGAATAATAACGTAGATCAGAAAGATCCAATCCGAAGACACGCGAACGTAGACGAATAACGACGAGATCCAAGCAAATCCACCAAAGATAGATCCACCAGAGACACACCTCCACACGCCACCAACGGTGCTAGACGCGCCGCCGGAACGGGGACTAGGCGGGGAGACCTTTATTCCATCTTCAGGGAGCCGCCGTCGTCTCGTCTTCCTGAGCAGGACACAAACCCTAGCAAAACTGAAAGAAACGACTAAAAACGAAGCCCTCCCGTCGGCCCTTGCCGAGATCCACCGCGCTCCCATGGGCCTAGGGCCATCGGAGAGGAGGCGGACCTGCGGCGGCGGCGGCGGGAGGCAGAAACCCTAACTTTTTTGTGGAGGAAGGAGGTTTTCAATATCTGTCCGTCCCTTGGGAGGATTGGAGCAAAAATTGTGCAACATTGATGACGTTGCAGAAGTTGAAAAAAAATCGTGAGGAGCCAGGACGTATGTCACGTTGGGACACGTGTTGTAGAAATGACACGGCGGATGGGAGCCAAAAAAATCGGTCGGTTGAGGGGAATCTTTTCCCATATTCTAAACATATAAATATTGTAAAAACACTCTCCAAAAAACATTTAAAAAATGTTGACCAAGCATTTGAAAATTGTTAAATGTGCATAGAGAAAATGTTTATCACATACACGAAAATTGTATTAAGTATTTTAAAAAGTGTTAAACAAGGATTTTAGAAATGTTAATTAAGCATTTGAAAAATGTTGACCAAGCATTTGAAAAATGTTAAATGTGCATGGAGAAAAATAATTATCACGTATAAGAAAAATGTATTCAAGTACTTAAAAAAGTGTTAAACAAGTATTTTAGAAATATTAATTAAGCATTTAAAAAATGTTAAATGTGTATAAGAAATTGTTGAACATAAACTAAAAAATGATGTATTTTTTGACACTGTATATAAAAATGTCAATCAAGCATTTAAAAATGTTAATCAAGCATTCGGAAATTGTTAAATGTGTATAGAAAAATGTTGACCATGCATTAAAAAAACTTTAATATTTTATTCGAAAAATGATAATAAAGCATTTAAAAATAGTGTTAAAAATGCATAGAACAAATGTTGACTATGTATTAAAAAAATGTTAATCAAGCATTTGAAGCGTATTTTTTAAAAAAGTTGACCATTTATACAAGAAAATTTAAACTTTTATGTAAAAATGTTAAAGTGTATTAAAAATTTATTAGATATATACCAAAAATGTGTATAGAAAAACAATAAAAAATGAGGGAAAAGGAAAATAAAAGCAGATGAAAATAAGAAATAAATAAAACAAAACCGAATAAAAATGAAGATAAAGGAAAGAAAAGAGAAAAGACATTGAAAACCGAGAAAGAAACAAAGAAAACCGAAGCAAAACAAAGAAAAAAGAAAGAAAATAAAAAATCAAATGAGAGTTGTGAAAAGAAATAAAGAAAACCGAAGAAAAAGATTGAAAAGAAAAAACTTGTGAATGGAGAAAGGAACGAAGAGAAACCGATGAAAACAAGCAAAAAATGAGAACCCAATGGAAAACCCGCTCTTTTCCTGATAAGTAAGTCGTACCCGACTATTTTCCACAAACCCGGTGCTAACGCACAAGCTAGCAACATTGCCTATCGTGTCGGAGACCCGGGATTGAATCTTGGGTTCTACCCTTTTTCTTCCCCACTTCTTTTTTATGGCGCGCTATTGGGGCGGTCCGGAATTGTAGATGCTTAAGTCGAGATATCCTGCCATCTCGCTGAGTGCAAGATATAGTCGTCGCATTCGCGCAGACACGTGCGCTATTCTCCCCTGGCCCACCCATCAATGGCACACCATCTCCACTCTTCCAAATCCCGCAGCCGCCCTTTCCTCTTCCAAACCCCGCGCCCACCCTAGTCGTGGCCGACGCACCCTCTCCCGCCATCGTCCCTGTCGTGGATGCCCGTGTCATGGCCCCCGTGAAGCCGAAGAAAGAGCTCACCTCGGAGCAGAGGTGGCCAAGATGGTGAAGCGAAGATATTGTACCCGCAAGATATGGATAGTCGGGTTGACCTGAAGGGTACCCGCGAGAGTTACTATTAATGCGGGATTGAAGGGACAGGCAGTACCAGCCCAGTTGAGGTGGACCTGAGTTCCCGACGGTCACTAAAAAGTCGGGCGGGCCCAGAGAGCACTCGCAAGATAATTACGAGGCACGGCCGGGCGACAGGCCGCCCCCAAGTGGGCTGGGCTAGCCCTTTCCGTATTTCCTTGAGACGGGGCGACGGGGTCACATGATCGTGAGTCTCTGCTTGTCTCCGCGAGCTCCTAATACAATAAGGATTTGGGTATTTGATCTGAGTTAGGAGGTCCCAGGCAGGAGGCCTTGCCTCTTCAATCGTTGATGTTTGTGCTAGCCTTCTTAAGGCAAAACTTGTTTAATTTACGTTTGTACTCAGATATTATTGCTTCCGCTGACGCTTGTGTATCGACCTTATGTATTCGATCCCTCGAGACCCCTGGCTTGTAATATAAAGCTTGTATTATTTTATTTGTGTCTAGAGTTGTGTTGTGATATCTTCCCGTGAGTTCCTGATCTTGATCGTACACATGTGCGTGTATGATGAGTGTACGATTGAATCGGGGGTGTAACAGCTGCCAGATCTGGCCTGCCACTGCATGTCCGCGCCTTTGGCCACCCATGTCATTGCTGGATCTGAAGGAAATATGCCCTAGAGGCAATAATAAATTTATTATTTATTTCCTTATTTCATGATAAATGTTTATTATTCATGCTAGAATTGTATTAACCGGAAACATAATACATGTGTGAATACATAGACAAACATAGTGTCACTAGTATGCCTCTACTTGACTAGCTCGTTAATCAAAGATGGTTATGTTTCCTAGCCGTAGACATGAGTTGTCATTTGATTAACGGGATCACATCATTAGGAGAATGATGTGATTGACTTGACCCATTCCGTTAGCTTAGCACACGATCGTTTAGTATTCTGCTATTGCTTTCTTCATGACTTATACATGTTCCTATGACTATGAGATTATGCAACTCTCGTTTACCGGAGGAACACTTTGTGTGCTACCAAACGTCACAACGTAACTGGGTGATTATAAAGGTGCTCTACAGGTGTCTCCAAAGGTACTTGTTAGGTTGGCGTATTTCAAGATTAGGATTTGTCACTCCGATTGTCAGAGAGGTATCTCTGGGCCCACTCAGTAATGCACATCACTATAAGCCTTGCAAGCATTGTAACTAATGAGTTAGTTGCGGGATGATGTATTATGGAACAAGTAAAGAGACTTGCCGGTAACGAGATTGAACTAGGTATTGAGATAACGACGATCGAATCTCGGGCAAGTAACATACCGATGACAAAGGGAACAACGTATGTTGTTATGCGGTTTGACCGATAAAGATCTTCGCAGAATATGTGGGAGCCAATACGAGCATCCAAGCTCCGCTATTGGTTATTGACCGGAGACGTGTCTCGGTCATGTCTACATTATTCTCGAACCCGTAGGGTCCGCACACTTAAAGTTCGATGACGATTTGTATTATGAGTTATGTGATTTGATGTACCGAAGGTAGTTTGGAGTCCCGGATGAGATCGGGGACATGACGAGGAGTCTAAAAATGGTCGAGACGTAAAGATCAATATATTTGGCGACTATATTCGGACATCGGAAAGGTTCCGAGTGATTCGGGTATTTTCGGAGTACCGGGGAGTTACGGGAATTCACCGGGAGAAGTATTGGGCCTTATTGGGCCATACGGGAATAGAGGAGAGAGGCCAAAAGGAAGGAGGCGTGCGCCCCCCCTCTGGTCCGAATTGGACAAGGGGTGCAGCCCCCTTTTCCTTCTCCCTCTCCTCCTCTTTCCTTCTCTCCTACTCCGAAAAGGAAAGGGGAATCCTACTAGGACTTGGGAGTCCTAGTAGGACTCCCCACACTTGGCGCGCCCCCTCTAGAGGGTCGGCCTTTCCCTTGCTCCTTTATATGCGGGGGCAGGGGCCCCCCCATAGACACAACAATTGATCATTGATCTTTTAGCCGTGTGCGGTGCCCCCCTCCACCATAGTCCACCTCGATAATA
Organism: Aegilops umbellulata; assembly: GCA_032464435.1. Taxonomy (NCBI): domain Eukaryota; kingdom Viridiplantae; phylum Streptophyta; class Magnoliopsida; order Poales; family Poaceae; genus Aegilops; species Aegilops umbellulata. The sequence continues at coordinate 438,299,477 of CP136058.1, read as the reverse complement.
TCGTAGCGGTGCTTAGGCGAAGCCCTGCGTCGGTAGAACATCATCATCGTCACCACACCGTCATGCTGACGAAACTCTCCCTCAACACTCGGCTGGATCGGAGTTCGAGGGACGTCATCGAGCTGAACGTGTGATGAACTCAGAGGTGCCGTGCGTTCGGTACTAGTTCGGTCGGATCGTGAAGACGTACGACTACATCAACCGCGTTGTGCTAACGCTTCCGCTTTTGGTCTACGAGGGTACGTAGACATACTCTCCCCTATTGTTGCTATGCATCACCATGATCTTGCATGTGCGTATGAATGTTTTTGAAATTACTACGTTCCCCAACAGTGGCATCCGAGCCAGGTTTTACGCGTAGATGTCATATGCACGAGTAGAACACAAGTGAGTTGTGGGCGATATAAGTCATACTGCTTACCAGCATGTCATATTTTGGTTCGGCGGTATTGTTGGATGAAGCGGCCCGGACCGACCGTCGGAGTAATGGGCCACGGGTAGGCTAACCCGAGGCCCAAAACCTTTCAAGACATCGGGGCAGGCTACGCCCCTCAAAGAATCCCAAGACAAAGGGCCGACTCTAAGAGTCGGCTATAGCATCGCCGACTACCCACTCACGGCCTAATCTCGAAGACGGCTACGACATAAGCCGACTCCCAGTTGGCGACTCCAGGAATGCCGACTATGGGGAGTCGGCCCACGACTTCGCCACCTTCAGCCTCCTAGAAGAAGGACAGGACTGGGGATGGCCGGAGTACGGCCCTCCCCTACCCTGATTACCAAGGGCGGGTATGGCTACAGTGCGACGTACCGGAGGAGATCTTCGGTACGGCGCGGCACTGTGGCCATACCGGCCCTGACGTCCGCCCCAGCGGCGGAACCCTGTTCCCACGTTGGCCTGCCAGTACGGCCTGGAGACGGTGGGCCCCGCCAGTCAGCGGGGGAGATAGAAGACGGTGAGAGCGCCCAAAGACGGACCCCGTGGGAGTCGGCCTCCAGGAGTCGGCCCGTTCCTCCCATGGGCCCCGCACGCCATTAACCAGATAAGACGGGGAGTGGCCACAGTGATCGCCCGCCGGACGGCGGCACTGTTGCCACGACCCCGTGACCAAGACGACCTCATCAGAAGCGCGGCTACAGTGACCAGGTCAGCCGGCGGGGCCCACCAGCGGCGGGCCCCAGGAGTCGGCGGAGAAGACGGCCACTTGAGAGACAGGCAGCTGGGACCCGTGCCCAGTCGGATTATCATTGTACCCCCGGGGGGTAGGCCTATATAACCCCCCCGGAACACCCATGCAAAGGGTTCGATCCTTTGACCACTAGACAGAAGCATAGAAGGGAGTGAGCTAGCCTTGCCCTCTCCTACCTCCAGAACACAGCTCGAGGAGCAACTTGTACACATATCACCATAGTGACCATGCGGAGACCCCGCAGAGCAGCAGTAGGGGTATTATCTCCTCGGAGAGCCCCGAAGCTGGGTAAGATCCGCCGGCGTGCATGTCTACGCCTCATCCCGCTTCCAGGCACCGGCGACGTTCTACTCGCCCCCACCATGATAAGCCATCCTTTGGCATATGTCGCACCTAACCCCCGACATTTGGCGCCCACCGTGGGGCGAGGTGCACCGTCGTCCGGAGATCTGTTCTGGACGGGAACCCTTTTTCTCCCCGGCGAGCGTAGCCAGCCCGGCACGCCAGAGGGAATCTGCGCCGACGCGCTGCGCGACTTGAGACCGTTTGCGCGGCCAGCTGCCTCGCCGATCTTGTCGGCGAGGTTAGCCTCTTCGACGCAGGCACCGGCGGCCCCGCGAACCTTCTCGCGGGCCTCCTCGACGACCTCCACGTTGCTGGCGAGCCTTCCACTGACCTGGAGTCCGTAGGCTCCACCGACCCGATGCTGGTCGATTCCGACACCGCGTCGGTCGACGCCTTTCCCACCGATGTGGTGATCTACGACGAACCGCTCCCTCGCACGGGGAGCGGCGAAAGCACCGTCACTGAGGTGCTCGTCATCGACCATGGCGAGCACTCCGACGGGAGAGCTCGCGACCCGCTTGACGCGGCACTGCAAGACCTGGATGCGCCCATTCCATAGGACGCTGACGCTGAGACACTGGAGGCACGACGCCTCTAGCTCGTTGAAGGCGCGAAGAAGCTGGCGAGCATGAGACGCTTGTCAGAGGCCTACCAGCGCGAGATGGATCGCGCCGTGGGCAGCTCGCCGGCCCCGGTGGGGCCAAGCCGCCTGGGCGCGGTCCGCCAGCGCGGCGCGGACATCGCCAGCATGTTCGGGGCCAACCGCCCCGTATACGCCACGCCCGCAGAAAACATTCGAGCCGCCCAAGCGGCGGCAGACGAGCTGGATAACCTTGAAGGTGAAGAGCGCCGACTGATGACTGAGCGAGTCCAGCGACTCCTCGACGCGGCCGGCGCGCAGAACGCGGCCGGCTGCCGCACCGAAGGACCGCAGCAGCAGAAAGATGACCTGCCACCCCGCCGAGATCAAGGCGTAACATCTCGGGCGCCGACTGGCGGCGTCCGCGGAAGAAAAGACAAGGAGCCGGCTGCAAGCTGCAGTCGGACTCAAATCACCATCGAGCACGACCAGGACGGCCGCCCGAAAGCGGTAGAGCGGCGGGACGACTATGTGCCTCCGCCACCCCGCAGAGAAAGGCGAGTCTCTCCACCGCCCGTTGAACATCCGACTCTCGGAGGTCGCCTAGGCCGCCGAGAGGGAGTCGGAGAGAACGATGCCCGCCTCCGGATCGACCGACTCCATCGATCTCTGGTGCTGGAAGAAGAAGATGAGCTGGGGCCGCCGTGTTTTGGTCCCCGCATCCGAGATGAGCCCTTCCCCAAAGGGTTCACTCTCCCCAGAGATACCCCCAAGTACACCGGCTCCGTGAAGCCGGAGGATTGGCTAGTCGACTATGCCACCGCCGTCGACATAGCAAGCGGCAACAAGCGCGTCGCCGTCAAGTACGTTCCGCTCATGCTCTAGGGCACGGCCCGGACATGGCTGAACAGCCTGAAGCCCCGCAGCATCAACAGTTGGGTCGACTTCACCGAGGCTTTCGTCCGCAACTTCACGAGCACGTACAAGCGGCCTCCCAAGCCTCGCCAGCTCTCCTTATGCGTGCAAAGCCCCGACGAATCCACTCGCGACTACCTCACGCGGTGGGCCGAGCTCCGAAACTCCTGCGAGGGCGTGCACGAGGTGCAGGCCATCGAGTACTTCACCGCCGGGTGCAGAGAAGGCACCCTCCTCAAGCACAAGCTTCTCTGCGACGAGCCGGAGACCCTGGATGAGCTGCTGATCATAGCAGACAAATACGCCACGACCGACTCTTCTATGAAGACGGAGATCCAAGTCGGCACGACAGGCAAAGTCGCCCCTCAGGCTCCCAGAACCCCGGCTGGAGATGCCAGCCGGCGGCAGCAGCAGAACGATCACAAGCGCAAGGCCCCGCAGCCGGCTTCCAATAGCCGGCAGGTCGCAACGGTCGACGATCAGCAACCAGAAGGGCAGCATCCACCCAAGCGGCAGAAGGGCGGCAAGCCCAATTGGCTGCCGGCTTTCTCCTACGAGCAGGCTCTGGATGGCCCCTGCAAGTTTCATAGTGGCGCGAAGCCATCAAACCACACCACCAGAAAGTGCCACTGGCTGACTAGGATTGCCAAGGGAGACGGCTTGGTGCCTCCTCCACCTGCTGGATAGCCGCCTCCGCCTCCACCCCCGCAGCTGGCTGCCAGGCCAGTCAGCGCAGTACAAGATGAGTACCCCGAAGAGCACGGGGCCTACGTGGTGTTCACCAGCGTGGCAGATGACAGACGCAGCAGGCGGCTGCAGCAACAAGAAGTCAACGCAGTGGCATCAGACACTCCGGAGTTCATGCACTGGTTCGAGAAACCTATCAGTTGGAGCAGAGCAGATCACCCAGAGATGATGCCAAATCTAGGTTCCTACGCCTTGGTTCTGGAGGCCACATTTGCCACTGATAGGCGGGCAGCTCGCTTCTCGCGAGTTTTGATAGATGGAGGCAGCAGTATCAACATCCTGTACAAGGATACTATGGAGAAGTTAGGAATCAAGCAAAGACAACTCCAGAACAGCCGAACCGTATTCCATGGGATCGTCCCTGGCCTTTCTTGCTCCCTAATCGGCAAGATTCTGATAGACGTCCTCTTCGGTGATAAGGAACATTTCCGCCGAGAGCCAGTCTGGTTTGAAGTGGTGGACCTCAAAAGCCCATACCATGCGCTGCTTGGCCGACCTGCCTTGGCCAAGTTCATGGCGGTCCCCCACTATGCCTACCTCAAGATGAAGATGCCGAGTTCCAAGGGAATTCTGACTGTGACCGGCGACTACAGGAAGTCGTCCGCTTGCGCGGCCGAGAGTAGTTGGCTGGCCGAGTCCCTGGTCATCGCAGCAGAGAAGCGGCTTCTTGACCAGGTTGTGGCGATGGCCGGCAAGCAGCCTGAGTTGTCGCCCAACCCCAAGGAGTCGGAAGCCGAGGGCTCGTTCAAGCCGGCGAAGGAAACGAAGAAGATACCTTTGGACCCAGAGCACCCGGAGAGGTACGCTGTCGTAGGTGCGACCCTCGACAGCAAATAGGAAGGCGAGCTCGTCGATTTCCTCCGTGAGAATCGGGACATCTTTGCATGGTCCCCCAAAGACATGCCAGGTGTACCGACGGAATTCGCCGAGCACAAGTTACATGTCCGGTCTGATGCAAAGCCCGTCAGGCAGCCCCTGCGCCGCCTGTCAGAAGAGAAGAGAAGAGTTGTTGGTGAAGAGATAGCCCGGCTCCTTGCAGCCGGCTTCATCATGGAAGTATTTTTCCCGGAGTGGCTAGCAAACCCAGTCTTAGTGCTGAAGAAGAACAAGCAGTGGCGAATGTGTATTGACTACACGAGCCTTAACAAAGCCTGCCCCAAGGACCCGTTTGCTTTGCCGAGAATTGATCAGGTGATAGACTCCACAGCCGGATGCGAGCTGTTGAGCTTCTTAGATGCCTATTCAGGATATCACCAGATCAAGCTGAACCCGGCAGACAGACTGAAGACCGCCTTCATCATGCCGTTCGGAGCCTTCTGCTACCTGACCATGACGTTCGGCTTGAGGAATGCCGGCGCCACCTTTCAGCGTTGCATGCAGAAGTGCCTCCTCAAGCAACTCGGCAGAAATGCCCATGTCTACGTGGATGATGTGGTGGTGAAGACGGAGAAGCGCGAAACCTTACTGGAAGACCTCAAAGAGACCTTTGAGAACCTGCCCGATTCCAGAACAAGCTTAACCCCGAGAAGTGCGTTTTCGGAGTACCAGCCGGCTAGCTACTCGGCTTCCTGGTCTCTGAACGCGGCATAGAGTGCAACCCCGTGAAGATCAAGGCCATCGAGAGGATGGAGGTGCCTAGCCGACTGTTGGACGTGCAAAAATTCACTGGCTGTTTGGCATCCATCAGCCGCTTTATCAGTCGGCTAGGCGAGAAAGCTCTCCCGTTGTACCAACTCATGAAGAAGACCAATTTTTTCGAGTGGAACCACAAGGCGGACGAGGCCTTTCTGCAACTGAAGAGGATGTTGGTTACTCCCCCTGTGTTGGCGGCTCCGACTCCCAAAGAGCCCATGCTCCTGTACATCGCCGCCACCAGCCGAGTAGTCGGCACAGTCATTGTAGTAGAGCGCAAGGAGGAAGGCAAGGCACTGCCGGTCCAAAGACTGGTATACTACCTGAGTGAAGTACTGTCGACCTCCAAGCAGAACTACCCCCACTACCAGAAGATGTGTTACGGCGTGCACTTCGCCGCCAAGAAGCTAAAGCCTTACTTCCAAGAGCATCCAATCACAGTGGTCTGCACAGCCCCATTGGCTGAGATCATCGGAAGCCGAGATGCGTCTGGACGAGTGGCCAAATGGGCCATAGAGTTGGCGCCTTACACGATCTACTATCAACCCCGCACCGCCATCAAGTCGCAAGCACTGGATGATTTCCTCGTCGACTGGGCCGAGACCCAATACCTGCCGCCAGCGCCCGACTCCACTCATTGGCGGATGCATTTTGACGGCTCCAAGATGCGCACCGGTTTGGGAGCCGGCGTTGTTCTCACCTCCCCCAAGGGCGACAAGCTCCAGTATGCACTGCAAATTCATTTCGCCGCCTCCAACAACGTTGCTGAGTACGAGGCGCTCATTCACGGGCTCCGGCTTGCCAAAGAACTCGGCATTCGCCGGATCTTGTGCTATGGCGACTCCGATTTGGTGGTCCAGCAATCATCTGGCGTCTGGGACGCCAAGGACGCAAAGATGGCAAGCTACCGATTCCTCATGCAGCAACTCAACAGATATTTCGAGGGGTGCGAGTTCCTCCACGTGCCAAGAAACGAAAGCAACCTAGCAGATACTTTGGCTCGAATCGGCTCCACTCGCCAAGCAATACCATCTGGCATCGCTCTTCAACGCCTCCTCAAGCCATCCATCAAGCCTTCGCCAGAGTCAGACTCCATTTTTGTGCCGGCTCCTCCAGAAGAAGTCGGATCCGACTCCAAAGCCCAAGCAAACGGCGCAAAAACCCTCACAGATGACTCCAAGAACGCCGCAATCAAAGCCGGCCCGGGGACTTCAGAACTCGGCCCGGGGACTGCGGCGACCAGAGAAAAGACTCCAGAACTTGGCCCGGGGACTGCACCACTCGGCCCGGGGACTTCACTGATCCAGCAAGCGGCCGCGGACCCCAGCCCACCGCCTCCCAGCCCGGCCACCCTCGTCCAAGTTGCAGTTCTGGCGGTTGAAGAAATAATAGCACCCTCATGGGCCCAGCCCATCCTCAAATTCTTGGTAAACAAGGAGCTACCAACCGATGAAACCTTGGCTCGGCAAATACAACGCCGAGCGGCAGCATACACCATAATCAACAGAGAGCTGGTCAGACGCAGCGTCACAGGTGTCTACCAGCGTTGTGTCGAGCCAGAGCAAGGCCAAGCAATTCACAGAGACATCCATCAAGGCGAGTGCGGCCACCATGCGGCCTCAAGAGCGCTCGTCGCCAAAGCCTTCCGACACGGTTTCTTCTGGCCGACTGCCCTCGAAGAGGCCAAAGAGTTGGTCCAGAAATGCAAGGGGTGCCAGAAGTTCCGATCCAAGCCACATCAGCCGGCTTCAGCACTCAAGACTATCCCCATCGCCTGGCCTTTTGCAGTTTGGGGCCTGGATATGGTGGGACCCTTCAAGACGGCACGAGGTGGCTTAACTCATCTGCTTGTCGCGGTGGACAAGTTCACCAAGTGGATAGAGGTGAAGCCCATCAAGAAATTGAATGGTCCGACTGCCGTGACCTTCATCTCAGACATCACAATTCGGTATGGCATACCGCACAACATCATCACCGACAACGGCACCAACTTTGCCAAAGGCGCCTTGGCCCGTTTCTGCGCGACGCGGGGCATCCGACTGGACCTAGCGTCCGTTGCCCATCCGCAGTCGAACGGGCAGGTGGAGCGGGCGAATGGCCTCATCCTGTCCGGCATCAAGCCTCGGTTGGTCGAACCGCTGGAGCATTCGGCCGGCTGTTGGCTTGACGAGTTGCCAGCCGTCCTCTGGAGTCTGCGCACGACTCCAAACAAGTCGACCGGCTTCACACCCTTCTTCCTCGTCTACGGTGCTGAAGCCGTCATCCCAACGGATATAGAGTTCGACTCCCCGCGAGTCACGATGTACACTGCGGAGGAAGCAGAAGAAGCACGACAAGATGGCGTCGATCTGCTGGAAGAGGGCCGACTGTTGGCACTCAGCCGGTCCAGCATCTACCAGCAGAGCCTACGATGCTACTACAACAGGAAGGTCAGGCCGAGATCCTTCCAAGAGGGCGACCTTGTGCTCCGGCTGATCCAGCGAACAGCCGGCCAGCACAAGTTGTCGGCTCCGTGGGAAGGCCCCTTCATCATCAGCAAGGTGCTGGGCAACGACTCCTACTACCTGATCGACGCTCAGAAGCCCCGAGCACGCAAGAGGGACGACTCCGGCAAAGAGACGGAGCGACCATGGAACGCGAATCTTCTTCGAAGATTTTACAGCTGATGCAGTATGTATCACGCCCCCCTTTTGTATTTTAAGTACCAAGACTCTGGGGCCCCCGAGACGGACTCGGGGACTGCCCCTTTTGTTATTTGTATGATAAGAATTATGCTTCCGAGTACGACACTCTTTATGCCGCTTGACCCCGGGCTCGACCAGTCGGCCCGGGGACTTGCCGTCTCGCGCTATGAAAACGCTTCCTGCGGTCAGACAAGTAGTGCGCGGCGCCTAAGCCGACTCCCTCCAAAGCCACAGCTCGCAGAGCGACTGACTGGTGGGCCGGAGTAAGGTAGAATAGGCGCCCGCACGAAAAAAGGCTAAGGATTCAAAGCGTAAAAACATAGCCCGAGCCGACTTTCCAGCTGATCCTCGCAAAACCGACTCCGAGTAGTCGGCTTGCCGTCTTTCTATCCGACTTGCTAAAAAAAACTCTCGAACGGCTAAGTACTTGCCTTCCCAAGGCGGCCAGGTATTTGGTCCAGCGGCAGTCCACGGAGCGGCTGTCCGACTGGCAAGGACGGCACCCAAGGGAAGGCGGCAAAAGGAAAAAAGCCTAAAAAGCAACAAGCAAGAAACGATAGAATCTAGACAAATATTTACACCACAAAGGCCATTGGCCGAATCCATGAATAGATGTTCAAAATACACCCAGTGGGTGGAAATATGCGAATTAACAAAGTCTTCGAGAAACTACTAAGCAGATAAGTAAAGCAAGATGGCGGCTTATGAAGCGGCAGACGGGTTTGGGGGCTCGGCGGAGATGGCGGTGTCAGACGTCGGGGCAGCCGGTTGGGCAGACTCGGCTTGATCACCTCCAGCAGCAGTTGGCGTAGTTGGGCGCGGCTCGTTGTTGGAGGCTCGGTCGAGCTGAGGCTGGTCGCCCGCTCCGGCTTTTGGCGCCTCCGTCTCGCCGCCGGCTTCCACCTCGTCTTCTTCCTCGACGCTGGAGCCAATCACCTCCGCCGAGTCCTCGCCGTAGTTCGGGTTCATCCCAAACCACTCCGGCGGCGCCTCCTCGCCGTTGTCAGCACGCTCAGGAACGAAGACGCTGGTGTCGACGTACTCGGCAATCGCCGCAGCGCGCTTGACGAAGTCATCCTCCATGGCTGCCAGTTCCGGCTGGGCCTCAGCTCGGAGCATGGCCAGCTGGTCCAGACTCAGGTCTGGATACCACGCCTTGATGAACTCCAAGGCACAACGTGCCCCGGCACGTGCCGAGGAGCCCTTCCAAGCCTCCAGACGGCCTGCCGCGACCTCCAGCTAGTCGGCAGTCCGACTGGGAGTGCGCAGAACCGGCATCTCCGGCCACAAGGCAGCAATCGCCTGGGCGCCGACTCGTTGAAGCCGGCGCAGCATCCGGTGAGCCGGCCGTAGACGAGCCTCGATGCTCAAAAGCTGTTCGTCAAGAGTCCGGGGGGCGTTGACAGCAACCTCCTCGCCGGCCGCCCTCCGCGCCTCACGGTTAGCCTCGATGGCTTGAACGGTAGTTTGTGCGTAACCCGGGAAGAAGTCTGCCAAAGACGAAAAAAGAAGCAAGTCAGAAAAAGTAAGAGTCGGCCTGACCCACAGTCGGCCGCTCAAAGAAAGCGAGCAAAGAAAACTTACCATCGACGATATCTTCAATCTCGTGGAAGCCGGAATTCAGCATCGCCTCCTTATCAGTCCAGGAGGAGCGTTCGACCTCGAACTCGGCCTGGAGCTCAGCCTCCTTGTCCTTCGCCCCCTCCTGCACCTTCTTGAGCAGCTCCTTCTGCTCCGCCAGCTGCGCGGCCAGCAGGTCGCGCTCTATGATAAGCTTGCTACGGTCCGCCTCTTTGGCACGCAAGGCGGTGTTAGCAGCGCCCAGCTGCTCCTGAAGGACGGCGTTGGTCTCTGAAGAAAAAATAAAAAGGACACAAGTCATCAGAAAAGGTCGCCAAGAAGATCCGGCCCGACTGCGCAGCAGTCGGCCCGAATCTCGGGGACTACAGCCCGCGGGTGCGCCAGCACGCCCCCGCGAAGAAGCAAACTTACTCCGTCTCTCCAACAAGTCGGCAGTCCGCTTGCCCAGCTCTTCAACATTTTGGTTGAAGACGGTGGCTCGGAGGTTGTGGTAGTCCTACAGTGAGCATTTCAAAAAGAATAAGCGTTTGGAATTCGCCATTAGAGTTACAACCCGCCTGCTCAGCAGCCGACCTGGAACTCGGGGACTACACCCAGTGGGTGCGCTGGCGCGCCCCCACAGAGAAGAACGAGAAAAAACAAGTCAGAAGGAACATACCCGGACGGCCGCTCGTGTCGCTAGGTGCACCTTTGTGCAGTGCTGGATGACGTCGCTTTCAGCTCGCAGCTTCGCCTGGACGTCCAGGAGCGCCTGGTTCAGTGGGCCCGTGCCGCCTCCTCGCGCCCACCCGACGGGCGCGGAGCTCATCACCTCGACCTCTGGCGTGGCCGAGCTGGCCGCTCCGGTCTCTAGAGGGTGTGGCGCCGAAGTCGCCTTCTCCAGCCGGCGGCGAGTTGGCAGGGCGACTTGAAGAAGCAAGTTCGCCGTGGCTTCGTCTGTAGTCGGCGGTACCGGCGGTTCCGCCGACTGTTTATCCTTTGCGCCCCCCAATGACGGCGGGGGCGGTGGTGGCGGCACCGCCGGGTCTCGCCTGGGGATCTCGCCGCCCTCCCTCTCCGCAATGGCGTACTCCCCGTCGGCTTCTCCAGACCGCTCCGTATAAACCGGAGGCGGCGCCGAGTTCAACGGAACGACGAGCAGCGCCGATTGGCGGCGCGCGGCTTCTTCGGCCCGCTCTTGGGCCGCGGCGGCGGCTCCGGCTCCCTCGAGACCCTGCTGGGCGGGGGCGGCCATCTTCTCGGCCTCCGTCTTCTTCCGACGGGCGGCTTCATCCTCGTCGCGTTTCTCCTGCGCGTTCCGCTCCGTCGCCTCCCGGAGGTCGGCGGCTGGGTCGATGCACCGAGTCGTGGCGGACGACTCCACCGACCCCCTGATGGAGGCGGCGGCGACCCTCCCTAGGGTGAGAGGAGCTCTGAAGCGAGGAGCACATGTAAAAACTCAGACTAAACCCACCAGAAGACAAAAACAAGACAGAGAAGTAGGGGCACTCACGCAGAGGACAGTGGCGGCTTCTTCACTTCCTTACGGAAGCGCTGGGCCTTCGTGGCCGCCTCTTCCCGTTTGGTCGCGGCGGCTGCCCCCTTAAACTTCTTCTCCCAGCCTCCGAGGGAACTCGGCCCGGCCCGGCGCTTCCTCGCGCCATCTTGCCTTGGCTGGTGGTGCGGGGCGACTTCCCCTTCTTCGCCGACGGGCCAGTCGGCGAAGGTGGCCGAGGGCCTCAGGCCACCTTCTTCTCCTTCGCCGCCTCCTTCGGTGTCGGCCTCCAATGCCGCCGCCCCCAAGTCGGGGTCGTCGACATCGCTCTCTGCTCGATCAGAGGCGAACTGGCGAGGCGGCCCCGTGGCGCCAGATGAGGGCTGGAGAAGAGAGTTCTGGTTCAAAGGTTAAGAGAAATAAAGAGCAGAAGCCGGATTCGGCTGAAAAAGAGAAAGAGAAGAAAAGAGCAACTTACCACCGGCGGGGGGTTGGCGCGCGAGTATGGCTCCATGCCAAACTGCCAGTCCCCCGAGAGGCCGCAGTTCGCGATGAAGTTCACCGTGTCCGCAACCTCCGCGTGAGGAAGATCTTTGGTGCACGTCCGACTGGGGTCCCGGTGGCCGCTCATCTAATAGATCAGATGAGGCCGGCTTTGGAGCGGCAGAACTCGGCGCGCCACAAAGGCGGCCAGCAAGTCGGCCCCAGTCAGGCCGGCTGACTGCGTCAATACCCGAAGTCGCTGCACGGCGGCGGCTCTAGCCGGAGTCAGCGTCTTGGCGCGGTGGGACCAACTGGGCTGCCTCCCAGCCGGCGCGCCGGCTTCGAAGGCCGGCAGGTTGACCCAGTCGCCGTCTGCGGCGACGTTCTTTACATAGAAATAAGAACGCTGCCACATCTTCACCGACTTGATCAGCTGGATGGCGGGGAATGGGTTGTCGGCAGTCGACCTCCGCAGCGCGATGAAGGCGCCGCATTGGGCTGGCACGCCGGCGACATGCGTACCGAGCTTAGAATGGAAGAACTCCCCCCACAGCTCGATGGTGGGGAGAACACCGAGGAATCCCTCGCAGAGCGAGGTGAAGGCCGCCAACAGCACCACCGTGTTTGGAGTAAGATGGTGCGGTTGGAGGCCGTGAAACTCCAGGAACGAGCGGAAGAATCCGCTCGTCGGCAGCCCCAGGCCGCGCGTCAGGTGGGAGCGGAACACGACGCGCTCACCCTCCGCAGGCGCCGGCAACACCTCCTCCGGCGGCGGGGCACGGGCCTGCACGAGGTTCGCGCTGGGGATGTGGCGCGTCCTGCGAAGAAACTCGATGGTGTCGTCGTCAGCTTCAGAGCCGTCCCACACGCTGGAGCGGACAGCGGCGGGCGCGGCGGCGGAAGAAGAGCTCATCGCCGGGAGCAGGGCGTGGTCCGACGCGGCAGCAGTGAGAAGAAGAAGGAAGAAGAAGGAACAGGAGGAAGCAGAGGAGAGCGGGCGCGCGTGCTTCGCCGCCCCGCTCCCTCTGCCTACTTATAGGCCTACGGGCTGAGGAGCCGAGGGGGCGTCATGGGATTAACTGCGCCCACGCCCCCACGACCCCCACGATTTACCACGGAAGTTACCACGTGCATTTACTGCGCTAACAAGCTCAACCGCCCGCGCGGCCGCAATGGATCCGTTCGAGGGCCGAGGCGCGGTAATGGCGGGCCACACCCATGGGCCTGTCCCGTCGCGCGCGTGGACTGGCGGATTGGCTCGGCCACGTGGCGTCCCTCGGCGGGTCCGCGGCGGGCGGCGGCCATGTGGCTTATCAGACACGCCCCCCGCGTCCCACCACGACTTTCAAACTCTTTGAAGAGCAAAAGGACCTTCAACGAGTCCGACTTCCCATAGTCGGCTCGTCGGAGGCGGCCTCGATAAAGATCGCCTCCCCCACGATCCACTCGGAGGATGAAACTGTTGAGGCTCCTCGATAGGTCTCCCTCGGCGCCTCACCAGTTTCGGGGACTACTGTCGGAGTAATGGGCCACGGGTAGGCTAACCCGAGGGCCAAAACCTTTCAAGACATCGGGGCAGGCTACGCCCCTCAAAGAATCCCAAGACAAAGGGCCGACTCTAAGAGTCGGCTATAGCATCGCCGACAACCCACTCACGGCCGAATCTCGAAGACGGCTACGACATAAGCCGACTCCCAGTTGGCGACTCCAGGAATGCCGACTATGGGGAGTCGGCCCACGACTTCGCCACCTTCAGCCTCCTAGAAGAAGGACATGACTGGGGATGGCTGGAGTACGGCCCTCCCCTACCCTGATTACCAAGGGCGGGTATGGCTACAGTGCGACGTACCGGAGGAGATCTTCGGTACGGCGCGGCACTGTGGCCATACCGGCCCTGACGTCCGCCCCAGCGGCGGAACCCTATTCCCACGTTGGCCCGCCAGTACGGCCTGGAGACGGCGGGCCCCGCCAGTCAGCGGGGGAGATAGAAGACGGCAAGAGCGCCCAAAGACGGACCCCGTGGGAGTCGGCCTCCAGGAGTCGGCCCGTTCCTCCCATGGGCCCCGCACGCCATTAACCAGATAAGACGGGGAGTGGCCACAGTGATCGCCCGCCGGACGGCGGCACTGTTGTCACGACCCCGTGACCAAGACGACGTCATCAGAAGCGCGGCTACAGTGACCAGGTCAGCCGGCGGGGCCCACCAGCGGCGGGCCCCAGGAGTCGGCGGAGAAGACGGCCACTTGAGAGACAGGCAACTGGGACCCGTGCCCAGTCGGATTACCATTGTACCCCCGGGGGGTAGGCCTATATAAACCCCCCGGAACACCCATGCAAAGGGTTCAATCCTTTGACCACTAGACAGAAGCATAGAAGGGAGTGAGCTAGCCTTGCCCTCTCCTACCTCCAGAACATAGCTCGAGGAGCAACTTGTACACATATCACCATAGTGACCATGCGGAGACCCCGTAGAGCAGCAGTAGGGGTATTATCTCCTCGGAGAGCCCCAAAGCTGGGTAAGATCCGCCGGCGTGCATGTCTACGCCTCATCCCGCTTCCAGGCACCGGCGACGTTCTACTCGCCCCCACCATGATAAGCCATCCTTTGGCATATGTCGCACCTAACCCCCGACACCGACATTACGCGTACGCTTACGCGAGACTGGTTTTACCGTCGTGCTTTGCACACAAGTGACTAGCGGGTGTCAATTTCTCCAACTTTAGTTGAATCGAGTGTGGCTACGCCCGGTCCTTGAGAAGGTTAAAACAGCACTAACTTGACAAACTATCGTTGTGGTTTTTGATGCATAGGTAAGAACGGTTCGTGCTCAGCCCATAGCAGCCACGTATAACTTGCAACAACAAAATAGAGGACGTCTAACTTGTTTTTGCAGGGCATGTTGTGATGTGATATGGTCAAGATGTGATGAGATATTAGTTTTTTTTATAAGATAATCATGTTTTGTTGAAGTTATCGGCAACTGGCAGAAGCCTTATGGTTGTCTCTTTATTGCATAAGATGCAAGCGCCAAATAATTGCTTTACTTTATCACTATGCGATAGCAATAGTTGTAAGAGCAATAATTGGCGAGACGACCATGTGACGACACATTGATATAGATCAAGATGATGGAGATCATGGTGTCATGCCGGTGACGATGGAGATCATGGTGTCATGCCGGTGACGATGGAGATCATGACGATGCTTGGGAGATGGAGATCAAAGGCACAAGATGATGATGGCAATATCATGTTACATATTATGATTGCATGTGATGTTTATCTTTTATACATCTTATTTTGCTTAGTTCGGCGGTAGCTTTATAAGATGATCTCTCACTAAATTTCAGGGTATAAGTGTTCTCCCTGAAGTATGCACCGTTGCGAAAGTTCTTCGTGCTGAGACACCACGTGATGATCGGGTGTGATAGGCTCTACGTTCAAATACAACGGGTGCAAAACAGTTGCACACGTGGAATACTCAGGTTAAACTTGACAAGCCTAGCATATAACAGATATGGCCTCGGAACACTGAGACCGAAAGGTCGAGCATGAATCATATAGTAGATATGATTAACATAGTGATGTTCACCATTGAAACTACTCCATCTCATGTGATGATCGGACATGGTTTAGTTGATTTGGATCACGTGATCACTTAGATGATTAGAGAGATGTCTATCTAAGTGGGAGTTCTTAAGTAATATGATTAATTGAACTTTAATTTATCATGAACTTAGTCCTGGTAGTATTAGCATATCTATGTTGTAGATCAATAGCTCGCGTTGTTGCTTCCCTATGTTTTATATGTGTTCCTAGAGAAAACTGAGTTGAAAGATGTTAGTAGCAATGATGTGGATTGGATCCGTGATCCGAGGTTTATCCTCATTGCTGCACAGAAGAATTATGTCCTTGATGCACCACTAGGTGACAGACCTATTGCAGGAGCAGATGCGAACGCTATGAATGTTTGGCTAGCTCAATATGATGACTACTTGATAGTTTAGTGCACCATGATTAACGGCTTAGAATCGGGACTTCAAAGACGTTTTGAACGTCATGGACAATATGAGATGTTCCAGGAGTTGAAGTTAATATTTCAAGCAAATACCCAAGTTGAGAGATATGAAGTCTCCAACAAGTTCTATAGCTAAAAGATGGAGGAGAATAGCTCAAGCAGTGAGCATATGCTTAGATTGTCTGGGTACTACAATCGCTTGAATCAAGTGGGAGTTAATCTTTCATATAAAATAGTGATTGACAGAATTCTCTAGTCACCATCACCAAGTTAGTAGAACTTCGTGATGAACTATAATATGCAAGGGATGACGAAAGTAATAACCGAGCTCTTCGCGATGTTGAGATCGGCGAAGGTAGAAATCAAGAAAAGCGCATCAAGTGTTGATGGTTAACAAGATCACTAGTTTCAAGAAAAGGGCTGAGGGAGTCTTGGATTAGGGGGTATCCGGACAGCCGGACTATAACCTTTGGCCGGACTGTTGGGCTATGAAGATATAAGATTGAAGACTTTGTCCCGTGTCCGGATGGGACTCTCCTTGGCATGGAAGGCAAGCTTGGCAATACGGATATGTAGATCTCCTCCCACTGTAACCGATTCTGTGTAACCCTAGCCCCTCCGGTGTCTATATAAACCAGAGGGTTTAGTCCGTAGGACACAATCACAACATTCATACCATAGGCTAGCTTCTAGGGTTTAGCCTCTCTGATCCCGTGGTAGATCAACTCTTGTACTACCCATATCATCAATATTAATCAAGCAGGAGTAGGGTTTTACCTCCATCGAGAGGGCCCGGACCTGGGTAAAAACATCGTGTCCCTTGTCTCCTGTTACCATCCGCCTAGACACACAGTTCGGGACCCCCTACCCGAGATCCGCCGGTTTTGACACCGACATTGGTGCTTTCACTGAGAGTTCCTCTGTGCCGTCACCGTCAGGCTTGATGGCTCCATCGATCATCGTTAGCGATGTAGTCCAGGGTGAGACTTTTCTCCCCGGACAGATTTTTGTATTCGGCGGCTTTGCACTGCCGGCCAATTCGCTTGGCCATCTGGAGCAGATTGAAAGCTACGCCCCTGGCCACCAGGTCAAGTTTGGAAGCTTAAACTACACGGCCGATATCCGCGGAGACTTGATCTTCGACGGATTCGAGCCCTTGCCGAGTGCGCCGCACTGTCACGATGGGCATGATTTAGCTCTGCCGCCGGACAATGTTCAGGAAGTCGCACCTGCAACCGCTCCGACCTTCAATTCGGAGCCAATCGCGCCATCCATGGACGGGTGGTTAGACCCCGCCATGGAGGCCGCGGCCTCAACGGCGATCGAGCCGAATTCCAGCCTTACCCTTCGCGAGGCCCGTGACTCCAAATTGCCGGACTCTGAACCACCTACTCCCCTGCCAATCGAATCTGATGGGGCGCCGATCATGGAGTTCACCGCCGCGGATATCTTTCAGCACTCGCCCTTCAGCGACATACTGAATTCACTAAGGTCTCTCTCCTTGTCAGGAGAGTCCTGGCCAGATTATGACCGGCAGGATTGGGATGCGGACGACGAAGAAATTCGACACCCAGCCACCACCCTCTTGATAGCCACTGTCGATGCTTTGACCGACATGCTCGACTTCGACTCCGAAGACATCGACGATATGGACGACGATGTAAGAGACGAACAGGAACCAGCGCCTAAAGGGCACTGGACAGCCACCTCATCCCACGATGTATACATGGTGGACACACCCAAAGGAAACGACGACGAGGAACGGGAGGACGCAGTGACAGATCATTCCCTCGAAAAGCAGTCAAAGCGGCGGCGTAAGCGCCGCTCCAAACCCCGCCCCGACAGAAACAGCGGTCATACAGACCCAGCCACAGAGCAGGGCGAGCCGGCGGACGGCGAACATGACATCGAGCAACCGTCCAAACAAGGCAACTTGGATAATAAAACCGAACAAACCGTCCCCGATGAAGATAACAGTCCAGATGACCTCACGCCGGACAAGTTCCGGGAGCAGAAGAACCTCCGTAAAAGGCTCGTCGCCGCTGCGCGTAGCCTGAAAAAGCAGAAGCGGAAGCTCAAGACTGCGGAAGATGCACTCAGAATCAGATGAAGCAAAGTACTCAACACCGTAGACAAATATGGCGGAAATCGCCACGCAAAGAGCTACCCGAAGCGAAAGCTACTACCCGAATTCGATGAGGAGGCCTTAGAGCCCCCACAATCAAAAAACAAGGCAGCCACCCGGTCGGATAGACGACCTCACGGCCGACACAGAACGGCAAACGACGCTGCACACAAGCCAGCACGTGATCCACACGAGGATTCGCATCAAAAAGATGGCCCAGCCAGATCTATCTACGGGCCAAGAAAGCACGCTCTAGAAAGCAATGCAACACATCAAATATCCGAACACCACGGCACACCCAAGTACAGGGGTGCCGCACACCCCCTATGTTTCACGGATGGGGTGCTGGACCATGAATTTCCAGCGGGATTCAAACCCGTAAACATAGAGGCATATGACGGAACGACAGACCCGGGGGTCTGGATTGAGGATTATATCCTCCATATCCACAAGGCTAGAGGAGATGACCTCCACGCCATCAAATACTTACCCCTCAAGCTCAAAGGGCCAGCCCGACATTGGCTTAAAGGCCTTCCCGAGAACACCATTGGAAGTTGGGAAGAGCTCGAGGACGCTTTTCAGGCAAATTTTTAAGGGACCTATATCCGACCACCGGATGCAGACGATTTAAGTCATATAACTCAACAGCCCGGAGAGTCGGCCCGAAAGCTTTGGAACAGATTTCTTACTAAAAAGAACCAAATAGTCAACTGTCCGGACGCCGAAGCCTTAGCAGCTTTCAAACACAGCGTTCGAGACGAATGGCTCGCCAGACACCTCGGCCAAGAAAAGCCAAGAACAATGGCCGCATTAACAAGCCTCATGACCCGCTTTTGTGCAGGCGAGGACAGCTGGTTGGCAAGATGCAGCACCAGCGACCCAAGTACATCCGAAGTCAAGGACGGGAACGGGAATCCACGGCGCAGCAAAAACCAGCGCCGGAATAAGGAAAACAACTCGAAGAGCACGGCGGTAAACGCCAGATTCATGAGGTCTTGGCAGGATCAGCAAAAGCTGCCTCTCAAAGATAACAGGGACGAACTGTCTAGCCTAAACAAAATCCTGGACAAGATATGTCAAATCCACAGCACCCCTGGTAAGCCTGCAAATCATACCCACAGAGAATGTTGGGTCTTCAAGCAATCCGACAAACTCAACGCCAAACACAAGGGGTTGGATACACCAAGTGAAGACGATGACGACTCCCACAAACAAAGCACTGGGGAACAGATGAAATTTCCACCAGAAGTCAAAACAGTAAACATGCTACACGTGACAAAGGGGAGAAGCAACGTGGCGCCCATACAGATACGCGCCCTGGAGCCCATCACAACGGAGCTCCGCCACTGGTCATCTAAATCGATCACCTTCGACCATCAGGATTACTCTACAAGTATCCAGCATGCAGTATGGGCTGCCTTGGTGTTAGACCCGATAATTGACAGATACCACTTTACACGAGTCCTGATGGACGGCGGCAGTAGTCTAAACCTGATATATCAGGACACAGTCCGCAAAATGGGGATGAACCCAACAAATATTAGCCATAGCAATACTTCCTTTAAAGGAGTAACGCCAGGCCCAGAAGCTCACTGCATGGGCTCCCTCCTACTAGAGGTTATATTTGGCTTCCCCGAAAACTTTCGTAGCGAAAAGCTAAACTTTCACATTGCTCCATTTAAAAGTGGTTATCAAGCACTACTGAGACGTGAAGCTTTCGCTCGCTTTAACGCAATACCACATTATGCGTCTCTCACGCTTAAGATGCCCGGTCCACGAGGCACCATCTCAGTAAAGGGAAATATTGAGCGCTCCTTGCGCGCGGAAGACTGTGCGGCTGCCTTGGCAGCCACACATTAAACTGCCCCACCAACCAGAGCACCTAACAGGTCGTTAAGACCACGGACACGGCTGGACGAGTCCGGCATAACCGTGCAATTTATAAAGGTTTGATGTCTACACACCCCTATACAAGGGGCTCCGCGCATGTAAACAAGCGGCAATAAGGCTCAATTATACCCACCTTGAAGCATACTTTGTTTATTTAGTATAACATACATTTTGCACGACTACCTTTTCAACTAAGTTCCTCTCTTTTACAGATGAACATCGTGCTACACCCGTCCAGGATACGGCACAACAGAGACACATGCGCAGACGTGCAGCAGGGACCCGTTCCAAGGATTCTTTTTAGATTAAGACCCTGCGTAAACCTTTTTTACTGTCTCTTGTTGATACACATCCCCCGGATTCTCAGCACAACTGAGAAGGAGGCTGGCCTCTTGGCATGTGGCCATGTTAGAATATTGCACGTACCTGGACACTAGGGGCTTATTACAAAGGGCGTTGATTAGTCCGTGTAAAATCATAAAGACCGAATACCTTAGGGAGTGTTCGGTGTCGCGAGTTTGGCCTTATATGCATCAGCTCCGAATCATGTCTTTGGTCAAATGTTGGGTTTGCCCGGCTCCTGTGTTTTGCTGCCTTATGTTCCGCTCTATCGGCTAAGGCGGCACCAGGAGAACTACTGCAATTGTGCCCCAGTTCGGCCAGGCGAGCACCTCAGTAGAGAAAGCCGAAAACTGACTGTCATGATATAGCGTGAGACTGGTCAACCACTCGATGACATAACGGAATCTTCGGGATTCCTCCGCCTTAACTAAGGGCCGTTTCCCGGCCAGGCATACACGCGCCCCGAATTCGGATGAGCGCGGAGCCACCAGGGGCTATATAGTAGCCCCACTGTCAAACTCCTATGGCTAACTGAAAGTGATAAATCATTATAGTCCGATTGCCTAGTTCGCTGCGCTCTCACCTCCTTAATGGACCAAGACGTTGGATAAAGTGTGAATATGCACCTTCTGCAAACACCCCCGCATTATATGCGTGGGGGCTGAAGCCGACGACTGCCATCTTTCAGGTTATATACATACATACATAAACGGCCGCACAGGAGGTATTATAATTCTTGCAGGCACAAGTATAAAATAGCCTTTACATTTCAGCAAAACATTTTTTTCAATGGGAATACATGTCATTAGAACATAATTCTTCGAGCACTGCGCCTCTATCGAACGAGCGCCCTCCGCAACTTCTTGGAAGTAGTGCTCGGCAGGTACTCGGCTTTCGTCCGAATCTTGGGCTGCAACGACGGTGGCCTCCATCTCCACCCAGTATGTCTTCACACGGGCAAGGGCCATCCGCGCACCCTCTACGCACGCCGACCTCTTCATCGCGTTGATATGCGGTATTGTACCAAGGAACTGTTGCACCAAATTAAAATAGCTGCTCGGCTTTGGCCTTTCCGGCCACAGATGATCCACAACATACTTCATGGCGAGTCCGGACAGTCTATTCAGCTCGGCCCATTCGGCCAGCCGATCGGTCAGCGGAAGCGGACGCTCTGGATTGTTAAATTGTGACCAGAACAGCTTTTCCACTTCGCGATCTTTTTTATCTCGGAAGTGTTCGGCCGCATCAGCAGCACTCGCCGCTAAATCCAGATATGGGTCCGCAGAGCTCCACAGCCGGTCCAAAGGAGCATATTTAGGATCTCCGAACTTCATCTGCAGCATAAAGGGCTTCCCAGCCGCGATGTCTCCGGCTTGACACAGCTCCTCCTTCTTTGCTCTCATCGCAGAGCGGATATCCTTGGCCGCCATCGTGGCCTTCTCCAGGTCTGTCCTCTTTGCTTGATCTTCCTTTTCGAGAAGCTTATAACGGTCAGCTGCGTTCTTCAATTCCACAGCCATCTTGGCCATTTCCTCCTTGCTTTGGCAGTGAGCAGCCTGTTCGGATGCGGCTCTGATGCGGCTCTGCAATACGGGCACATCCTTTACTGGCCCCCAGTCTAGCCCCTTGTTGACCCATGACACCAGTCGTGGCGGGGGACCCGAGCGAAAGACAGGTGGAGCCACCCACTTGGTACCCCTGGGAGCCGTAATATAGAACCACTCTTGTTGCCATAAGCGGGACTCCTCTTGGAAAGGGCCCTCGGTCCATGGGGCATTAGCATTTTTGCTTATTACAGCGCCTCCGCATTCTGCATGCTGCCCCTCGATCATCTTCGGTTCCACTTTGAAGGTCTTGAGCCACAGACCGAAGTGAGGTGTAGTGCGGAGGAAGGCTTCGCACACGACGATAAACGATGAGATGTGGAGGATAGACTCCGGGTCTAAATCATGGAAGTCCAGCCCATGATAGAACATGAGCCCCCTCACTAAGGGATCCGTTGTGAAGCCTAGCCCTCGGAGGAAGTGGGATACGAACACGACGCTCTCGCCTGGCTCGGGAATGGGAATAACCTGCCCTTGAGAAGGCAGCCTATGCAGAATTTCGCCGGTCAAGTACCTGGCCTCCCTCAGCTTTATTATGTCTTCCTCCGTGACGGAGGAGGGCATCCATCGACCTTGAAGGTTGGATCCGGACATAATCGGAGGTCCGAAGCGCCTGAATCTGGAGCTTCGGGTGTTGGAACTCGAGGCAGGAGGCGAATCCGATTGAGATCGAAAGAAAAGAGTAGGGCCTTGGTCTCTTTATAAAGAGGTTGAATACCAAGAGCCCTCCCTGTGACTGTTTTGGACTTGCCTTCGATCGAGGGGACATACCAACGTGCACGATTGGGTTACCCACGTCTGCGTTGATGAGAATCCCGCAAATAAAGGGGACACAGTCTCTGCTTTGACAAGACGTGCCAAGGAAACCGCCTCGCAAAACGCGCTGAGGTGGGGTGTAAAAAACGATTCGAAAAAGGCTTGGTTGTGGTGTGACATCACGCTACGGAATACGTCAGCAGATTTGATTTGTGAAAATATTATTCTCTCTACGGTGGTATGTGGAACTTGTTTTGCAGAGCCGGACACGATCCTCGTGTTCAAAATCTTCTATGAAGTATTCGGAGGAGGAACCCGCCTTGCAATGCCGAAGACAATCTGCGCGCCGGACTCATCGTCATTGAAGCCTGGTTCAGGGGCTACTGAGGGAGTCCTGGATTAGGGGGTATCCAGATAGCCGGACTATAACCTTTGGCCGGACTGTTGGGCTATGAAGATATAAGATTGAAGACTTCGTCCCGTGTCCGGATGGGACTCTCCTTGGCGTGGAAGGCAAGCTTGGCAATACGGATATGTAGATCTCCTCCCATTGTAACCGACTCTATGTAACCCTAGCCCCTCCGGTGTCTATATAAACCGGAGGGTTTAGTCCGTAGGACACAATCACAACAATCATACCATAGGCTAGCTTCTAGGGTTTAGCCTCTCCGATCTCGTGGTAGATCAACTCTTGTACTGCCCATATCATCAATATTAATCAAGCAGGAGTAGGGTCTTACCTCCATCGAGAGGGCCCGAACCTGGGTAAAAACATCGTGTCCCTTGTCTCCTGTTACCATCCGCCTAGACGCATAGTTCGGGACCCCCTACCCGAGATCCGCCGGTTTTGACATCGACAAGGGTAAAGGGAAGAAGGGAAACTTCAAGAAGAATAGCAAGCAAGTTGCTGCTCAAGTGAAGAAGCCCAAGTCTGGACCCAAGCCTGAGACTAAGTGCTTCTGCTGCAAAGGAACTGGTCACTGGAAGCGGAACTACCCCAAGTATTTGGCGGATAACAAGGATGGCAAAGTGAACAAAGGTATATTTGATATACAGATTATTGATGTGTATTTTACTAGTGTTCGTAGCAACCCCTCAGTATTTGATACTAGTTCAGTTGCTAAGAGTAGTAACTCGAAACGGGAGTTGGAGAATGAACAGAAACTAGTTAAGGGTGAAGTGACGATGTGTGTTGGAAGTAGTTCCAAGATTGATATGATCATCATCGCACACTCCCTATACTTTCGGGATTAGTGCTAAACCTAAATAAGTGTTATTTGGTGTTTGCGTTGAGCTTGAATATGATTTGATCATGTTTATTGCAATACGGTTATTCATTTAAGTTAGAGAACAATTGTTGTTCTGTTTACATGAATAAAACCTTCTATGGTCATACACCCCAACAAAAATAGTTTGTTGGATCTCGATCATAATGATACACATATTCATAACATTGAAATCAAAAGATGCAAAGTTAATAATGATAGTGCAACTTATTTATGGCACTGCCGTTTAGGTCATATTGGTGTAAAGCGCATGAAGAAACTCCATGCTGATGGGCTTTTGGAATCACTTGATTACAAATCACTTGATGCTTGCGAACCATGCCTCTTGGGCAAGATGACTAAAACGCCGTTCTCCGGAACAATGGAGCGAGCAACAGATTTGTTGGAAATCATACATACTGATGTATGTGGTTCGATGAATGTTGAGGCTCGCGGCGGGTATCATTATTTTCTGACCTTCACAGATGATTGGAGCAGATATGGGTATATCTACTTGATGAAACACAAGTCTGAAACATTTGAAAAGTTCAAAGAATTTCAGAGTGAAGTGGAGAATCATCGTAACAAAAATTAAAGTTTCTACGATATGATCGCAGAGGTAAAATATTTGAGTTACGAGTTTGGCCTTCAATTAAAACAATGTGGAATAGTTTCACAAACTCATGCCACCTGGAACACCACAGAATAATGGTGTGTCCGGACGTCATAACCGTACTTTATTAGATATGGTGCGATCTATGATGTTTCTTACCAATCTACCACTATCGTTTTGGGGTTATGCATTAGAGACAGCTGCATTCACGTTAAAAAGGGCACCATCTAAATCTGTTGAGATGACACCTTATGAACCGTGGTTTGGTAAGAAACCAAAGTTGTCGTTTCTTAAAGTTTGAGGTTGCAATTCTTATGTGAAAAAGTTTCAACCTGATAAAGCTCAAACCCAAATCGGAGAAGTGCGTCTTCATAGGATACCCAAAAGAAAATGTTGGGTACACCTTCTATCACAGATCCGAAGGCAAGATATTCGTTGCTGAGAATGGATCCTTTCTAGAGAAGGAGTTTCTCTCAAAAGAAGTGAGTGGGAGGAAAGTAAAAATTGATGAGGTAACTGTACCTGCTCCCTTATTGGAAAGTAGTTCATCACAGAAATCTATTCCTGTGACTACTACACCAATTAGTGAGGAAGCTAATGATGATGATCATATAACTTCAGATCAAGTTACTACCGAACCTCGTAGGTAAACCAGAGTGAGATCCACACCAGAGTGGTACGGTAATCCTGTTCTGGAGGTCATGTTACTTGACCATGACGAACCTACAAACTATGAGGAAGAGATGACGAGCCCAGATTCCGCAAAATGGTTTGAGGCCATGAAATCTGAGATGGGATCCATGTATGAGAACAAAAGTATGGACTTTGATTGACTTGCCCAATGATCGGCGAGCCATTGAGATTAAATGGATCTTCAAGAGGAAGACGGACACTGATAGTAGTGTTACTAACTACAAAGCTAGAATTGTCGCAAAAGGTTTTCGACAAGTTCAAGGTGTTGACTACAATGAGAGTTTCTCACTCGTATCTATGCTTAAGTCTGTCCGAATCATGTTAGCAATTGCCACATTTTATGAAATCTGGCAAATGGATAAACAAAACTGCATTCCTTAATGGATTTATTAAAGAAGAGTTGTATATGATGCAACCAGAAGTTTTTTTTATCCTAAAGGTGTTAACAAAATGCGCAAGCTCCAGCGATCCATCTATGGACTAGTGCAAGCATCTCGGAGTTGGAATATACGCTTTGATGAGTTGATCAAAGCATATAGTTTTATACAAACTTGCGGTGAAGCCTGTATTTACAAGAAAGTGAGTGGGAGCACTACAACATTTTTGATAAGTATATCTGAATGACATATTGTTGATCGGAAATAATGTGGAATTATTCTGCAAAGCATAAAGGAGTGTTTGAAAAGGAGTTTTTCAAAGAAAGACCTTGGTGAAGCTGCTTACATATTGAGCATCAAGATCTATAGAGATAGATCAAGACGCTTGATAAGTTCTTTTCAATGAGTACATACCTTGACAAGATTTTGAAATAGTTCAAAATGGAACAGTCAAAGAAAGAGTTCTTGCCTGTGTTACAAGGTGTGAAATTGAGTAAGACTCAAAGCCCGACCACGGCAGAAGATAGAAAGAGAATGAAAGTCATTCCCTATGCCTCAGTCATAGGTTCTATAAAGTATGTCATGCTGTGTACCAGATCTATTTTATACCCTACCACTGAGTTTGGCAAGGGAGTACAATAGTGATCTAGGAGTAGATCACTGGACAGCGGTCAAAATTATCCTTAGTAGAATAAGGATATGTTTCTCGGTTATGGAGGTGACAAAAGGTTCGTCGTAAAGAGTTACGTCGATGCAAGTTTTGACACAGATCTGGATGACTCTAAGTCTCGATCTAGATACATATTGAAAGTGGGAGCAATTAGCTAGAGTAGCTCCGTGCAGAGCATTGTTGACATAGAAATTTGCAAAATACATACGAATCTGAATGTGGCAGACCCATTGACTAAATTTCTCTCACAAGCAAAACATGATCACACCTTAGTACTCTTTGGGTGTTAATCACATAGCGATGTGAACTAGATTATTGACTCTAGTAAACCCTTTGGGTGTTGGTCACATGACGATGTGAACTATAGGTGTTAATCACATGATGATGTGAACTATTGGTATTAAATCACATGGCGATGTGATCTAGATTATTGACTCTAGTGGAAGTGGGAGACTGAAGGAAATATGCCCTAGAGGCAATAATAAAGTTATTATTTATTTCCTTATTTCATGATAAATGTTTATTATTCATGCTAGAATTATATTAACCGGAAACATAATACATGTGTGAATACATAGACAAACATAGTGTCACTAGTATGCCTCTACTTGACTAACTCGTTAATCAAAGATGGTTATGTTTCCTAGCCATAGACATGAGTTGTCATTTGATTAATGGGATCACATCATTAGGAGAATGATGTGATTGACTTGACCCATTCCGTTAGCTTAGCACACGATCGTTTAGTATTCTGCTATTGCTTTCTTCATGACTTATACATGTTCCTAGACTATGAGATTATGCAACTCCCGTTTACCGGAGGAACACTTTGTGTGCTACCAAACGTCACAACGTAACTGGGTGATTACAAAGGTGCTCTACAGGTGTCTCCAAAGGTACTTGTTGGGTTGGCGTATTTCGAGATTAGGATTTGTCACTCCGATTGTCAGAGAGGTATCTCTAGGCCCACTCAGTAATGCACATCACTATAAGCCTTGCAAGCATTGTAACTAATGAGTTAGTTGCGGGATGATGTATTACGGAACGAGTAAAGAGACTTGCCGGTAACGAGATTGAACTAGGTATTGAGATACCGACGATCGAATCTCGGGCAAGTAACATACCGATGACAAAGGGAACAACGTATGTTGTTATGCGGTTTGACCGATAAAGATCTTCATAGAATATGTGGGAGCCAATATGAGCATCTAGGTTCCGCTATTGGTTATTGACCGGAGACGTGTCTCGGTCATGTCTACATTGTTCTCGAACCCGTAGGGTCCGCACGCTTAAAGTTCGATGACGATTTGTATTATGAGTTATGTGATTTGATGTACCTAAGGTAGTTCGGAGTCCCGGGTGAGATCGGGGACATGACGAGGAGTCTCGAAATGGTCGAGACGTAAAGATCGATATATTGGACGACTATATTCGGACATCGGAAAGGTTCCGAGTGATTCGGGTATTTTCGAAGTACCGGAGAGTTATGGGAATTCACCGGGATAAGTATTGGGCCTTATTGGGCCATACGGGAATAGAGGAGAGAGGCCAAAAGGAAGGAGGCGTATGCCCCCCTCTGGTCCGAAATGGACAAGGGATGCAGCCCCCTTTTCCTTCTCCCTCTCCTCGTCTTTCCTTCTCTCATACTCCGGAAAGGAAAGGGGAATCCTACTTGGCGCGCCCCCTCTAGGGCCGGCCTCTCCCTTGCTCCTTTATATGCGGGGGCAGGGGGCACCCCATAGACACAACAATTGATCATTGATCTTTTAGCCGTGTGCGGTGCCCCCCTCCATCATAGTCCACCTCGATAATATCATAGCGGTGCTTAGGCGAAGCCCTGCGTCGGTAGAACATCATCATCGTCAACACACCGTCGTGCTGACGAAACATGATCGAACCATTGCCTCCATTCGCAACACCGACGTAGACATACTCTCCCCTCTTGTTGCTATGCATCACCATGATATTGCGTGTGCGTAGGAATTTTTCTGAAATTACTACGTTCCCCCACAGGATCGAACCATTGCCTCCATTTGCAACACGCATGGGATCGAGAATTTTTTTTGTTTTTGAAATTAATAGTAGTAGTGTGGGTCACAGACACGCGCTACAGATAATTAATCGTAGCACGGTTGACACTCACGCTGCTACTAACACACGTAGTAGTAGCGCGGGTGGCACCCGCGCTATTACTACCAGTTAACTGTAGCGCGGGCACCCGTGCTATTACTACCTATTTAACCCGCGCTATTAGTAGGCTTTTCTCTAGTAATGTACCTTCAAGGCCGAACATGGGGCAAGCCATTTACCTTGACTCATTATTGGATGACAAACAAAGATTGTGAAAAGCGGAAAGACCAATATGCGTCCCAAAAAAAGATGGGGTCGTCATTGGTCGTCCACCCAAGTGAGAGGAGACTGAGGTGAAGACCAACTCCAAGCTAGATTCAAAGCATGATGATTCGACCTCATCCTGCTACAAACATTAAAGAGGTTTATAACTCAAAAGAGGTGTCAAGTAGAAGAGGAAAGAGAGAGAAGAGAGGAAGCGCCAAAAGAAAGAGGAGGCGGCGAAGAACTTCTTTGAAATAAAAAAAAGGAGCTCAAGCTCGATGATGCCAATGACCGGTCAAGAGCCAAGAAAGTGGAGGTCAAGCAAAAGGAGGTAGAGCTCGCACTAATTTTTAAGGAGCTCCAATACTTGTAGTCATCGCTTGAAACAAAAGTATTTCTCCAATGTCTGTAGACTGTCTAACGATGACTACAAGCATTGAAGCAATCCGAAGACGTACCGCTGTCATTCTCCCTTCTCCCTCATGGAGTCGCACAAATCTTATTATAGTAGACAATAGAAAAGTCATCTTGCTAAGGTCACATAAGATCAATGCATCAGAACAACAACCATTGCCAATGAAGAGACACGTAGATCGGATGGGTTCAACCTCTAAACACACGAATAAAGATGAATGGAGATCGGATCTACGGAAGACAAACGTCGACCGAATCCCATAAGATTAGCCGAAGACAAACTTCCGCAGACCCTCCGATGACGCTAGAAGCACAACCAAGATAGGCGAAAAGAACCTTATTTCATCTTCAGAGTGATCATCATCCCACCTCTTTAAGCACGGCACAAACGCTAATAAAACTTAGAAAATCACCTTGTTAGAATAAATCCGAGTTACGCGGTCGATCCATCGAGGAACAAGCAATCACAGACAATGACGACACCGAGATTTGTTAACGAGGTTCGGCGAACTCGCCTACTCCCCGGGGCAATGACTACGGGCGCTCCTCACCGAGATACCGCAACACCGGCCACCCGGGCGCTGGCACAAGCCGCCGGCACCCCCTTGCGAGCCTGTCGCTATCTAGTCGTCATAGGGTTACAACGTGGGGTGCCTCCTCATATATAAGAGGCCAAGGGTACAACGTGTCCGACTCCGACACTACAAGTATCCTACCCACACTACAACACCAAGTCCAAGCGTAACCCAATTAGTACAAAATATTCGACACAAACACAACAAACTCCACCTTGGCGAATATTCTCCACCATCTTGAATTTGTCCATGCATCAAACTTCCATGTACTCCAGACTTGTGTTGTCTTCTTTGTAGCTTACTGAGAGCTACTCGACGAGTCTGCCCCAGACCCGCCGCCGCCGTGAGACCCCGTTGCTACTCCCGCAACTCCAGTCTCCGTGACTCCACCTGCAATAGTGCTTCCTTGCAGCTTGTAAAGATGCGAAGCCGTCCTCCTTCCAATCATCACGGTCACCTCATCTTTCATGATTCTCATGGTCTTCTTATCCCGATCACAACGGAATACCATACCACCATCATGAAGAACACCAAGAGAAATTAGATTCCTCTTTAGCCCCGGCACATGCCTGACTCCCCGAAGCATCTGCTCAACTCCGTCAAACATCTTGATTTTGATGACACCTACTCCAGCAACACGATAACCTGTGTCATCGCCCACATAGGCTAAACCAAACTCACCAGACTTGTACGAAGAGAACCACTCCATGTTGGGTGTCGCATGAAAAGAGCAAGCTGAATCCAACATCCATGCTTCACTTTTGGTTGACCGCCTGTCTGATACTATGAGGACATCACTATTGTTGTCTGAGTCATCACCATGAGTTGCCTTATTAGCACTTGCCCCACCATTGAGTTCTGGACAGTCCTTTCTCATATGTCCCCACTTCTTACACTTGTGACACTGTATATTCTTTTTCTTGTTCTTGTTCTTCCCAGCCTCATATCCCTTCCGCCACTGCTCACCCTTGACTAGCAAACCTTCACCATGAGAGACTTCCACCGCGTTCTTCTTTATCATATCATAAGATAGCAATGTTGCAGTAATATCCTCATTCTTGATGGTCTCCTTGCCGTGCGTCAAAGTAGTGATCAAATGGTCATAGGATGATGGCAATGAACAAAGAAGCAGAATTGCCCTATCCTCGCCGTCAACCGTCGCACCCAAGCGTGCTAGATCCGTCACGACTTGATTAAAGGCGTTCATATACTCCACAAGATCCGACCCCTCCTGCATCCTCATCCCATACAACTTTTGCTTTAGATACACCTTGGTCGTCGCAGTCTTGGACATAAACTGACTTTCCAGCTTCTCCCAGATCTTCTTCGGCGAATTCTCATTCATCACATGATAAATAACCTGGTCCGACAGACACAACCGTATAGTCCCGGCTGCTTTCAACTGTAACTCCTCCCAGTCATCCGCCTCCATCTTAGCTGGCTTGGCTTCCTGCAACAACGCCTTCAAGCATCCCTGTTGTGCCAACAAATCTTTCACCCTTGTCTGCCATAACCCAAAGCTTCCAGTTCCGTTGAACTTCTCCACCTCAAACCTGGTACCCGATGGCGCCATGGTTCTTTGTACGGCTGACCTTGGAAAAATTACTGAGCAGTCTTCCCCTGATCCCCAAGTACACGAACGAAACCTCCGCGTACTACTAGCAATCAACAAACCAGTTGGTCTTCAAGTGAAAGTGCTCCCTTGGCTAACTCCAAAATACTAGCGATCTTGCTTTGCCTAAGCCCTTGCTTTCTAATGGATGCAACCAGCGATGGCTTTTTCTTCCGCTGAATCTCGATCTGTTTCTGTCTCCGTACGGTGCGTCCCTGCAGCCGCCTTTTAAAGTGCAAGCGCACGGTGTCTGCCTCGTACACGAGCCCCACCAGGACTCGGTCCTGTTTTTGTTTCCAAAACAAATCTCGAACATACCTGGCTATATACGACCCGGTCTTGCGCACCTCCGTACGCACGCGTACGCGCTCACGAGCCGGCTTTTCCTCCTGGGCCGCAGCCCACGCACGCGCCTTGCGCTTCGCGACACGCCGCCTGCAGCGCGACACGCCGCCTCTAAACTGCTTTACGCCGAGTCGCCGATCTCACGACCTGCAGCTGCAAATCACCACCTCCAGGCATCCAACCACGAGACTGCTCCTTCTTCCTCAGATCAACACACAACGTCTTCTCGTAACCTTGCTCATGATACCACTTGTTAGAATAAATCCGAGTTACGCGGTCAATCCATCGAGGAACAAGCAATCACAGACAATGACGACACCGAGATTTATTAACGAGGTTCGGCGAACTCGCCTACTCCCCGGGGCAATGACTACGGGCGCTCCTCCCCGAGATACCGCAACACCGGCCACCCGGGCGCCGGCACAAGCCGCCGGCACCCCCTTGCGAGCCTGTCGCTATCTAGTCGTCATAGGGTTACAACGTGGGGTGCCTCCTCATATATAAGAGGCCAAGGGTACAACGTGTTCGACTCCGACACTACAAGTATCCTACACACACTACAACACCAAGTCCAGGCGTAACCCAATTAGTACAAAATATTCGACACAAACACAACACACCTAAAAACAAAAGCCCTCTCGTAAGCAAAGGTCCACGTCTTCGTGGCATCGCCCGACCATAAGAGGTAAACCAGCCACGGTGCCTCACGCCTCAGTGGCATCGCTCTAGGACCATAAGAGATGAGGTAGAGGTAAACCAGCCACGGTGCCTCACGCCTCAGTGGCATCGCTCTAGGACCATAAGAGATGAGGTAGAGGTAAACCAGCCACGGTGCCTCACGCCTCAGTGGCATCGCTCTAGGACCATAAGAGATGAGGTAGACCGGCCGCAGTGCCAGCGTGAGGCACGAGAAACCCTAAGGGTTCTCTTGTACTCCCTCCATTTCTAAATGTAAGTCCTTTTAGAGATTCTAATCTGGACTATATACGAAGTAAAATGAGTGAATCTACACTCTAAAATATGTCTATATACATCTGATTATAGTCTTTATTGAAATCTTTAAAAAGACTTATATTCAGAAAGTAGGAACGGAGGGAGTACAAGCAAAGGGGTACAGCATCGTGCCCTTTACAAG
Source organism: Aegilops umbellulata (assembly GCA_032464435.1). Classification (NCBI taxonomy): domain Eukaryota; kingdom Viridiplantae; phylum Streptophyta; class Magnoliopsida; order Poales; family Poaceae; genus Aegilops; species Aegilops umbellulata. The sequence continues at coordinate 438,267,078 of CP136058.1, read as the reverse complement.
CTGAACAAGCAAAGTTAATCAATCGATCACATGGCAAGCTCCACTTCTCCATGAAAGTTGACGAGTCGCTAGGGAAAGTTCGCCATGAACCGAAAAGTCCATTCTGCACCCGAGCTCATATGCTCCCGCATAAACAGTAAAATTAAAAAAAAATCAAAATAATTTAAAAAATTCCAATTTTTTTTAAAAGAAACATTGACAAAAGTTCTAAGTGCCTATAAAAATTCATCATGAAATCACATTCATGTAAGGCGTGGCAAAAAAACAAATTCAGTGCTTCAAAATGCGTTTGAAAGTAGCTTTTTCAGAGTACTATTTTTGTTTTTTTTTGCCACGCCTTCTAGAAATGTGATTTCATGACGAATTCATGACGAATTTTTGCAGGCACTTAGAACTTTTGTCAATGTTTATCCAAAAAAGAATTGGAAATTTTTGAATTTTTTTTATTTTACTGTTCATGTAGGAGCATATGAGCTCGGGTGCAGATTAGCCGCGTCCGCCATGAACAGCTTAAAAGGCAGAAGTAGAGTGGTAGAACTAAAAAATTGTACATCACCCTAAGCTCCAGGATGTCTTCCATATGTAGTATTATAAACACAAACACACATTCCAGTACCATTGACCACTATCATTACAAAATGATCATCACAACAAAAAACCCGGAAATTCCTGTCTTTTTCCTTCTTTTTCTTCAGGACATACGGTAATAAATATGAATGAAGTGGCCCTTCTTATTTTTCGCGATAAATAACAAGGGCCACGAATTTTCGGAGAACTCAGCACAAAAACACACTAGTTCACACACCTTATTAAGCTGCCAATGCCAGCGCCGAGGCCACGGCCATGGCGGCGGTCACCCACCCGGCGACCGCGGACGGCGCGGCGCCGTCCTTGTCGGCGGTGGCGTCGTCGGACGAGGAGTCGTCGGGCGAGTCCGCGGCGGAGTCATCGTCGTCGTCGTCCGAGGGCGAGGCGGCCGCAGAGGGCTTCTTCTTGGTGGTCTTCTTCTTCTTGGGGGCCTCGGGCGCCGGCGCGGGGGCGATGTCCTTGGCGATCTTGTACAGCTCCTTGGGCTGCAGGAACTTGGAGATGGCGTAGACGGCGAGCGGGTCGTCGTCCTTGATGGTGTAGGTGACCGACGCCGAGTTCACCTTGGTGTCCAGCTCGGCGGTCTCGCCGTCCTTCTCGACGTCGAAGCTGTAGTCCTTCTTGGCGACGTTGGAGGTGGCGAGCGTGCTGACCTTGCCGCTGTTGGAGGTGAGCAGCTGCAGCGAGTAGTAGTCCGGCACGGCGTGGTAGAGCAGGATGGCCGTGCGCCCCTTGGCCGTCAGGTTCTTGTACTTGGGCATGAAGGAGGCGACGGCGGAGTCGACGGGGCAGAAGAGGGTGAGTCCGTTGTCCTTGGTGGCGTTGATGGTGCTGTAGGCATCGGCGTCGGCGGCCAGCAGGCCCGCAAAGCTCTTGCAGTACTTCTTGGAGAGCAGCTCGGTGATGTTGACGGGCGCCGGCGCCGCCACGGGCGCCTCGGCCTCCGGCGAGGCCAGCACCTTGCTGATCTGGAGCACCGCCAGGTCGTAGGGGATCTCCTTGACGGACTTGACGAAGGCGGAGGAGGGCGCGCTGTCCTCCGCGTCCTCCGCCGTGAACGTCACCTTGCCACCCCGGTGCTGCGTGATGTTCACGTACCCGGACATGCCGGGGGCCGCGCCGGACTCCTGCACCACGACCATTAATCCATTTCAGCTAATTGCAGCGAACTAGAAAGGTTTCGTGCTAGCAAGAAGATCATAATTAAGCATTTGCAGCTGAATTGATGGGAATTCATGTACAGTAGCTAGCTGATGCTGCGCGAACCAAATTATTAAGCTCACCTACTTCATGCCCATGTTTTCAGACAGAGAAACAGTAGCCAGTAGGAAAGGATTGTCCATGTTGATGGTGATCCATTCAATTCGGCGCTTAATACAACAACCAATTACTTTTGGAGTTAGTGAATTCCGTGGCAAATGTGTACACTAGCTAGTACCCCAATTAGTAGGCCATCTTCATGGCAAATGTGCAGCAATCACAAAATTATTACAAACGTGGAGTACAGCGTTTTGGTCTCAAAAAGACAAAAATGAAGCAACCAGTGGGGTTGTTGACTCGACAGCAACTTGGCAACACACTCCATACTGCAAGAATCTAAACAAAGAGGCAATCTTATCTATCACTCCAAGGTTTAAACTAGTTTAAAAAGGGCGAGATCCAGCCTGGGGAGTTCCAATTCCCATCATTTTCAAATGACCCGCTAGCCGAGGGATTCGATGGGTCGATGATTGACCATAAAATCGGCAGAAAGAAAGGCCACTTGATCGACTCACGGCGACCGTTGTGCACTACACTCACTCGACAGCTTCATAATCACGCAGGCCAATAATTTAGTGGTAGCGGAGAGACTGGCCGGCATGTGCATGTGCGCCCGCATCAGTGCATAAAACCATTGCCGGCCCGGCCTAGCCTCGAGAGCGACGTGTGTCGTGTCAGTATCGAACCAAAATTAGTTAGTGGGTCGTATTTTTCAGCCAAGCGACATTATCATCTGTTGATGGCAGTGCAAAGACACCATTAATTCCACATTTGGGTGGCCCATATTTGCTTGGTAGAGTACTGTATCTCTAGCTTTGAAGTTTGATTAGTGGCTTGGGCAGGGCATCCAGCACCATGGATGGGAGCTTTCGCTATTCTATCCGGAACCCCATCCACCACCAACTACTACATCGCGAAGAAGGAAGAACAATAATGAAGCCGCGCTACAGCTGAGCGATGGTGCGGCTTTTCTGCGAGCGGCAAAGGAGCAGCTGAGAAAATGGCCCGGAAATGGATTCAAGATGTGTTTCTTTTTTTTTTTTGCGGGGATTCAAGATGTGTTTCTGTTAAGGAAAAAACAGCATACGATGAATACTGCTATTTCAAGAATAGACGTTTCTCTTTTCTTTCCACAAAAGAAAATGTTTTGTAGGAGGAGATGCAATCAGTTCGTTAGAGCTAAATGCAGCTTTAATAAAACCTCAAAAGCTAAAACTGTACAAAGTCCAATGATGCTAATACAGTGACTTACTGACTTTAAATTAAGGTTGAAAGGTAAAAAATAAATTGTCTCATGGACGGTGCCGACAAAATTACTCCCCTAATTTCAGCCTCACCGACAGGAGGATAGCGTGTCCCCGCATGTCAGCGTCTCCGTCTCGGAACTGAGACTAGCAGCAGGTAGGGGCCTGGGTCTATCTACCGGCGACTCTTCTAGTAAGAGCGGGCACTAGCAGCGGCGTGGTAGCTAGCTGGCCGGCGGTGAGCAAGGAGGAGCGTGGTGGCCTGGTGGATATGAGCATGGGGCATGGCTGCGGTACCTGGAACATGGAGGAGCATGCGGTGACGCCGTGCGCGAGCTGGTGGAGCTTCTTGCCGCCGTAGTAGTCGACGAGGACGTGAATCTGGAGCATGTGGCGGATGGTCTGCAGCGTGCGGCCGCCGCCGGCGAGGCTGCCCATGTCGCCGTTGGCCACGACGAGCACGGTGATGGTGCGGCGCTTGTTGATGTCCTGCGCCAGCCGCGTCTGCGTCAGCAGCTTATTGAACTGCGAGTACTCCGGGTACGCCGCCAGGATCTTGGTGATGTTGTACCCCTCCGCCGCCGCCGCCAGGGCCAGCACCGCCAGCGCCACCAGCAACGCCCGCCGCCGCGCCTCCATTCTCCTCTCCTCCTCGGTCGTCGGCGTCCGGAGCTTGGCCGCTGGTGTCGTCTCAGCTCAGCTCAGCTCGGGATGGAGTGGGGCGGACTGGTGGAGAGCACTGAGCTGAGCAGAGCAGAGCACCACTGAGTGATGGTGTAATGATGGCCCAGTGCTGGCTGGGCTATGTAGTAGGGGTAGCTGTGTGCACGTAGCGGCAGCGGGGTCTGGCAGGCAGGGACGGGAGTCGGTGGCGAGAGTGCCCCTGGAGCTGCGGGGTAATTACGGGGATGCCATCGCAGGGTGCTGGTTCTGCTAGGCGCACCCGGCTCTGGCGAATCTGGGAGGCGTGTGAGGTTGGAAAGGGACAATTTGGGGCTGGAAAAGAAGAGAAAGGCCGAGAGGGGGCCTCCAACACGTGGCCGTGACCTGGCTGGCTTGCTGGGGCTTGGATGGATTATTTGATGAGGCTCTCGGACCGGCTAGACATTGCACTGGTTGTCCACGCCCTGCCACTGCTCTCTTTCCATGCATCGCGTGGGAGTAAATGGTGGCGCATCTCGAGTCGCGTGTCATGTTTGTATTCGTGCTCCTTCTCCTACATTGCCTGATGTCGTCGCCGACGACCGGCGGTGCAGTGCAACGGGATGAAACCGATCGAGCTCCGCCGAGTAGGTTTTTTTTTTTCATACTCAAACATGCCAACTTTATTGATCGAGGATTAGTGTTCATAGGGATGAGAGCGGCGACGTAGCTGACGAGCTCGCTTGCTCTCGCTTCGCGTACAAATAGAACAAGGACGCGTCTCGCGTGTATTGAATGCGATTGGGTGGGGCAGTAGGAAGGAACGTAGCGCTGAACAGTGGAATACGGTGAGTCCGCCGTTCGACTTGACGATGCCGTGACCATGACCTGCATCTGTTCCAATGGTACATGACGCATCTACCGGCCTATAGCTTATCACAGCGCTCGGGTCTGTCATAGAGAACGGCAAGTCCATGTGTAGTTCCTGCCGCCACGTATTGCACTATTGCATTACTGTGGGCTTCACGTATGCATTGTGCCGTTTGACCAGTCTGAAAATGACTATTAAATTGGGAGTTAACCTGGCTAAGCCTAAACTTTTCTCGCTTATAGACACGATGAATTAAAAAACAGAGCTTCATTACCATTGCCGGAGTACACATACAGAATCCACCATAACAGATTATAAAAAATAAGGATACACCATTTAACAGGTATAGTGCTGCATTTGCGACTAAATGGAGAGTTAACTTGATGGCGTCAAAAGTACGTCATCTGCGACTAAATACCTGCTTCCACACCATTTGCTACTTGACTGCTAAACACACACATCGCACAGCACAAACTTAACTTACAGGTATAATGCGTACGAGCTACATAAATACCCCAATTTGCTAATGACGCTTACTGGGAGACGCTTTGTATCTATAGTTTGTTAAGACTCCAGTGTCAGACCATTCCTTCGTCATCGACGTAACGAAAATCCGACACTTCAAAATTTTCCTTCTTTCATAATTATAGCAAAACGGCCATGCGTTGCGACAGAAGAATAAAAATCGTAATGTCAAATGGCCATGACCACATTTTTCTACATCACCAAGATACACTATCACTCTCATTTTCGTGAAATCATGAACATTTTTTGAAAATCATGATTTTTTTTTAAATTCATGAACATATCTGAAACCGTGAACATTTTTACAGTTTTTCAAACATTCTCTAAAATCATGAACATTTTTTGAATTTGATGGTTCTACTCTTCCTTTTGCCATCAAAGTCAAGTTGGACCACCAATCAGTATGGGAGAGAGTGAAAAGTGCTTAGACAATCTGGACCTGGAAGGATGCGCGTCCTCTCTCGGTTGTGACTTGTATTGTGTAGAGACGACAAAAACATATAATACATTCATGTTGTTCGAAGCAACTTCTATGGAAGCAAATTCAGAATTCCTTTGAAGCAAACTGCATTTTCTTCTGGAGCAAGTTCTAATTTACTAATGTTTGATGGAAATAAATTTTGATTTTGTTGGAGCAAGCACTTTAAACAATCCTCTGGTCGCATGGAACATATTTTTGAAACTGAAGTTCTTGGAACTGCAACGACAGACAAAAACAAAACAAAAAACAAACTGAAGTTTTTCAAGCAAGGAACTCCATGATTGAAAACAGCGTACGAAGCAAACAAAAATAATCCTCACGACTGAAAGCTTTTTAGGAGGCAAAGAAAATTTTATGAAGCAAATAATCCCGGTTCGTACCAATTTTTTTTGTAAGAAGCAACAATCCCGGTTCGTACCAAGCAAAATGTTTTTTGGAAACCAACGTTCTTGTTTAGTAAAATACAGCGTATGAAGCAAACAAAAAAAATTCCACACGACTGAAAACTTCATAGGAAGCGAAAAAAAATTAGGAACCGAATGATCCCGGTTCGTACGAAGCAAATCTTTTTCGAAAGTAACGATCTTGGTTCAGAAGCATTGATCCTCCCGATTGGAAACAAATAAAATGGCTTAATTAATCATCCCTAGATTTAGGAAGAAGTTGTTAGGAAACAATAGGAAAGAAATAAATTGTAGTTAATGCCAAATCCCACCGTTGGTACAGTCCAAACGCCATCTCTGGGCGTTTACTTGTCCGTCTGCACGCACCGTAGACGTTGGCTCTTCCATCCAGCTTACGCTTTAAATGATCGGCGTATGCACCCCTCAAATACCGCCTCTGTCCTGCATCCCATCAAGAGTGGACGCCTCAGCGATAATGTGTGCATGCGAGCACGAGCACGCCATTGCATTTTCGTCATAGGGATGCAATAATGTAAAGCAGCTTAGTATTGTTATGTCGCGAGAGTAGACCTTTTCGTTTTTGCCGCCCCGCGGCTATGTCTAAACCTTTTTCTTAATCAATGAAAATGGCAAGCCTTTTGCCATGTTTTAAAAAAAATGTACTCTCCGTAATAAGCCTTTTAGAGACATATTTTAGAGTGTAGATTCATTCATTTTGCTTCGTATGTAGTTACTTGTTAAAATTTCTAGAAAGTCTTACATTTAAGAACGGAGAGAGTAGGTCCGCATGTTGTAGGAGCCAAAGATGGCGTCTGACGGCAAGACCTAAAGCATGTTTAGCGTAACTATGTGTCTTGAGATTTGTAGTTCTACCTTTAAAATAAAAGAAACAAGTTTAAAACTGTGATTTCATAGCAAGTATTTCCTCTGGCCCAGGAAGTGTTTGCTCTGGTCCCATTGGGCCGCTACATTCGTGCTTGTTTCCCATTTTCCTTTCTCAATTCATGGTGTGCGGCACCACTGACTTCCTCTACCGACAATATAACCGGGCAACGTGCCCGGAGACGAGCTGTCGGCGCCGCTCGGCTTCTGCGACTGGCCAGGTGCTCCTCCTCCTAGGAGAGCTTCGCGATCGAGCTTGTTGCCATGGCGCTCGGCAGTGGTGGCAGTCGCGGTCGACGACGAGTCCCGTGAGGATGGGCACGAGGCGGTTCTCTGCGCCTGCACGACACCCGGCTCCTCGCAGCAAATCTTCGTGAGGTCACCGGGGTGGTAGTCGCGGTCGACAATGAGCCTCCGCGAGGACGGGGGCGAGGCGGCTTCTCCTCCTCTCACCAAACCTTCAAGAGGTCGCGGTGATGGTGACTGTCAGCGGTGGCAGCCATGGTCGACGATGAGCCACCATGAGGACGGGATGATGTGGCTTCTCTACAACCGTGGTAGGAACGCACACGAGGTACCTCCATAATTTTAAATAGTCGGCTATAGTGTCGCTATAGCTTTTTGAGAAGGATGCCGTTAAATGGTACTCACATGCAATAGTCTGCTAATAGCCGACTATAGGCCCGTTATTGCTGATTTGGATGACTGCCGCTACTAGGCATAGCCCGCTATTTAAAACACGTGACAACCCCGACCGCTCACCATTTTTTTTCTCGTGTTGTTCGTGCTTGGTTCGAAGCCCTGCGAGTGCGGGCTGCTTTAGGGGAGATAGCAACGAGGTCCGATGGCTGCAGGGTACAGGGCAAGGTAGCGGTGATGCCATGACCCCCATGAACTGTTCTTGAGAGAATTGCCATTGATAAAAAAAATCTATAATCGCCTTGTGTCTCTTTATCTAACAATTGAGACACATTTTTCCATGTCCTGATCAACGAAACTACCGTGGCCTAATCAATGAAACTACCATGTCATAATCAAGGAAATTACCATGGCCCTTTGGCATTTTTTTTATGTTTATTGCCATGGCAATTTTTATAATCTACCATGTTTTTGTATGTCTTTTGTATGTAGTTCTGGGTTTGTATTTTGCTGATGCACTTTGTCTACATTTAAAAATGTTTCCTGTCCGCACATAACTTTTGCACCTGATTGTCCGTCTTTTGTTCGAATCAACTACACTAACTACCACGGTTAATTGGATGCCTAGTGGTTTTTTCACTAGTTTTTTTACAAGTGATAAGCTTTGTTGTCATATCTTGGGATGATGCAACAACTTAACAAACCGTGTTTCACCATCCTTTTTTATTGTTGAACCACCTTTCGAATTCAATTTTTTGTTTCTTAAAAACATGGAAAATTATATTTATCTTTGCGATGTTTTTATAGATAATTTTGCTGTATAAGTTTTGCCATGTTTTGAAATTGTTAATTATAGTCCATGGCACAAATAAGAGGGAAAAGTTCTAAAAACCATGTCATTTCTGTCAATTGCCATGGCATTTTATTGTAAAAATAACAAGGCATTTTTTAATTAAGAGCGTGTCACTTTTTATTTAATATTTATTAAAACCATGGCAATGGTTTTAATAAGAGCATGACATTTATATTATTAAAGATCATGGCATTTTTTTATTAAAGGCATGGACAATTTTATTATATGTTTCCATGGCAAAATAATTAATTAGACCCATGATAGTTTCATTGTATGTGCCATGGAAGTTTTTTATTATTATGTCCATGGTAATTACAAGATCATAGTATTTTCTATTTAATTAGTGTATGCCAATTTTATTTAGGTCATGGTAGTTTTATTGTAGGCATCACCACATTTTTATAAATTAGGGCATGACAAGTTTTCTTAGTTGCCATGTCATTTTTGTAAAAATAGCATGGCATTTTATTAAGAGCATGACAATTTTTATTAAGAAAGACATTTATATTATTGAACATCATGGTAATTTTCCATTAAATCCCATGACAATTTATTATTATTATTTTCCATGGCAAAATCATTAATTTGGCCCATGGTAGTTTCATTGTATGTGCCATGGCATTATTATTATTATTTTGGCCATAGTAATTATAAGATCATGGCATTTTCTCTTTATGTAGTCTATAATAGTTTTCATTAGGTCATGATAGTATTATTATAGGCAACATCACATTTTTATAAATTAGGCCATGGCAATTTAATTTTGTGGATAGCATAGCACCTTTATAAATTAGAACATGGAGTTTTATTTTAGGTAGCATAGCCATTTTATTTTTAAGGCCATGGCAATTTTTTTTTATTTTTACTCCATGCTATTTTCATTAATTGGGTCCTGGTAGTAACGTTGTATGCGCCATGGCACTTTTATTACTTGGCACGTGGCAATTTATATGCTTTTGTAGAGCATGGTAGTTTTAGTTAGGCCATGGTAGTTTATCATAGGTAGCGTGGCATTTTTTATAAATTAGGCCATTGCAATTTTCTTTGTTAGACCATGGCATTTTTATCATAAGCCACATGGCAATTTTATTATTTAGAGCATGGATGGTCTCATCAATAAACTACCATGGACATTTTATTATTTATATTTTTTGCCCTCAAAAAAATTTATGGATCTTTTGCTTTTTCAAAATCACGAGAAAACTTTTTTGTGTAATATGTAATTTGTATAGAAATAATTTTCGTTGGAAAGTTTATTTTTTCAAATCCTGACGATTTTAATTGTTTCTTATCCAATATCAATTTTTAAAGGGAATGATGATTTGGGCTTTTGGGTCTGTAAGGCTATTGGGTTTGCTTCGCTGGATCAATCCTCCCCCAGCGATTGAATAGGTCGGTCACTGGATCCCTCAAATTACCGACGACGGCCGGCTATTGGCGTCCATGAACAGAATTTCTAGCTAAGAGCATCTCCAATAGTAGCACTAATATGGCACTAGCAGTTTTTTTTGGGCTTTTGAGGGGGGGAAACGCCTCCAACAACTACCATATCATATTTTTTTGTCTTTTTTTGCAAATATACAACACTTGGGCGGTTGTTGTAAAGCGAAATTAAGCCGCGCGCGACCCATCAATCGGTAGGTTTCATTCCCGTGCTCAAACGGACCTCCCATCGGCGAACGGCAGCGCCCGATTTGCAGCCCCAAAGGCCACGTCCCTGCACCGCTGCCCACCCAGATCCCACCCCTTCGCCCCGCCGCCTCAGACGGCCGCTGGAGCCCCCTTAGTCGCGTCAATTGTAATGCACCGCCTCATAGATTCCGGCCGTTTTTGATGAACCGCTCAGCCACCGCTTCCTGTATGACTGTCGCAGAATCGCCACGCCATCTGGAGGTCAATATCTATTGCAGGAGTTGTCATTCTTTCTTACTAGAGTTGTCAACCTCAGATGCAGAAGTTGTCAGTTGCAACCATTCTCGGTCGACTAGCGGGCACCGGTGCATAGCTTCTAGCCGCTTGACCGTCGTGATGGAGCCTTTCCCACCAAGTTTCAACTGGCGGTCCACGGTGGTACATCGCCTTCTCCCCAGCCACATTGACTCTCTGGCGTCTCAAGAAGGCCATTCCTATCGCCATTCACCTCTGCTCGGCTACCATCTAGCCGCCGACGAGCCATCAGCCGATTTGCTCCACGTCGCCCACAAGGTGTTTGACGGAATTCCTACAAGGTAAAAAAATGTGTGCATCTGTTTGCATATTGTCACGCCCAAGATGCGACCCTATCCTAAAGGAACTCGAAGGTCCCACCAAGGATAGAAGCGCATCTTGAAGACGCTTTTGCAAGGTGGATATCATTACATCAACATTACATAATAGTGGGGATACAACCAAGACATACAATGTCACATGAATACAACAATACAACATATACAAGATCAACATCCGACTACGGATGAAACATAAACAGAAACTCAAACAATATCCACCCTGCTAGCCCAGGCTGCTGACCAGGAACCTATCCCTCAATCGAAGAAGAAGCAGAAGAAGAACTCCAACACAAATAAACATCGCTCTCACGTCATGAACATCGGATAACCTGTACCTGCAACTGGTAGTGTAGTAATCTGTGAGCCACGAGGACTCAGCAATCCCATTACCATGGGTATCAAGACTAGCAAAGCTTAATGGGTAAGGAAGGGGTAAAGTGGTGAGGTTGCAGCAGCGACTAAGCATGTATGGTGGTTAAACTTACGCAAATAAGAGCAAGAAGAGAAGCAAAGCAAACGGTCGTCATCTAGTAATGATCAAGAAGTGATCCTGAACTCCTACTTACGCCAAACATAACCCAGAAACCGTGTTCTCCTCTCGATCAACCCCGAAAAGAGACACTCACGGTTACGCACACGGTTGGTGTATTTTAGAAGAGTTTACTTCAAGTTTACTACAACCGGACATTAACAAATTCCCATCTGCCACATAACCGTGGGCACGGCTTTCGAAAGTTCAAACCCTGCAGGGGTGTCCCAACTTAGCCCATGATAAGCTCTCGCGATCAATGAAGGATATTCCTTCTCCCGGGAAGACCCGATCAAACTCGGAATCACGATAACAAGACATTTCAACAATGGTAAAACAAGTCCAGCAAAGCCGCCCGATTGTGCCGACAAATCCCGATAGGAGCTGCACATATCTCTTTCTCAGGGCACATCCGGATGAGACATCCTACGAGTAAAACCAATCCTCAAGTTTCCCCAAGGTGGCCCCGCAGTCTACTCGGTTCGAACCAGCACTTAGAGAAGCACTGGCCCGGGGGGGCTAAATAAAGATGACCCTCGGGTTGGCCGACCCAAGGGAAAAGGTAATAGGTGAGGCAAAAGTAAAACCAATGTTGGGCCTTGCTGGAAGAGTCTTATTCAAGGCGAACTGTCAAGGGGGTCCCATAAATCACCCAACCGCGTTAGGGACGCAAAATCCGGGAACATAATACCGATATGACGGAAACTAGGGCGGCAAGAGTGGAACAAAACACCAGGCATAAGTTCGAGCCTTCCACCCTTTACCAAGTATATAGATGCATTAATAATATAAGAGATATTGTGATATCCCAACATAAACATAATCCAACATGGAGCAATCTTCATCTTCACCTGCAACTAGCAACGCTATAAGAGGGGCTGAGCAAAAGAAGTAACATAGCCAAACAACGGTTTGCTAGGAAGGGAGACAAATGTTAGAGGTTCATGGCAATTTGGGAGGCTTGAGCAGCAAATGGTAGGTAACGCAGCATAGCGATAGAACGAAGCAACTAGCATAGCAATGATAGTAATGAGATCCAAGGTGACGGTCATCTTGCCTGAAGTCCCGCTAGGAAGAAGAACGAATCCATGAAGAAGATGAAGCCACGAAGACGAACCAAGCGTAGACGAACGGATCCTCACGATCGCAATGAAACGGGAACTATCGAGAAAAAAGACACAACATGGTAAACACACCACACATAAACAAGGCATGATGCACAATCAAGTATGATGCATGTCCGGTTTAATGAGGCATGACATGGCAAAGTGCAACAAACAATGCCACAAGTTAAGTGGAGCTCAATATGCAACGAGTTGCATATTGACAAAACACCACATTGACATATTTAGTTTAAACTCATTTAAGCTACCAAACAATGTTAAATGTTGTTAAACATGGCAAGAGGTGAAGCATAATTAAACTACATATCTAGGCAAGTTTAAATGAGTCCGGAACAACAAACAACAATTCCGGAAAATCCTCATGTCCATATTTTAGATTTGGTGCTGTTCTGCCCTAAACACAACTTTAATGTTGTTAAACAGCAAAATAAAGTGTAGCAAGTTAATCTATGCATTTTTCCACCCTATTTACATATAAAGTTTATTTAAAACCGAGCTACGGTTATTTAGTTATGAAACAAATCATTTTAACATGGCATTGTGCAAATTAATGCGAACAATTTTTTTTAAATATTTTTAATAGGGATGAAAGTTGCATATTATGAAACTAGACAAAATTCTAAGCACTCTTCATATATGAAGTTTTTACATATGCTGCATAGATCATGAGTTATTATATGCATGAAGCTCGGGGTCCAAACTGTAAATACGCAGTTTTCTGGATAAATGCGAAAATCGCAGCATCAGGGAAAAAACACAACGGGCTGAAACTGGAGGGGCTGGGCGCTCACCATGGGCCAGGCCCAGTCGGTGGAAGAGAGGCCAGCAAGGGGGCGCGCTGGGCCTTGGCGCGGAGGAGAGAAGTTGGGCCTGGGCGCGGAGGCCACGCGCGGCTGCGGGTCAACGGGGATGAGCGGGCGAGCAGCTACTGCTCGTTTCTGAAGAACAGAAACATCAGCACACCCATGGCGATGCAGAAGACGACGGCAGCGAGATTTGGCGAAGGCGGGGAAGGCGCAAGGCTGGGCCGCGCCGGAGCTCGATGTGGACGCCGAGGGGAACCGAATCCGACGGGCGGCGCCTTGATCTGAAGAAGAGGACGGCCATGGCGTCCTGCTTGAAGGATAGAGAGAGCAGAGAGAGACGTGAGCTTCAGAAAAACAGAGGACCGGAGGCAGGAGAGGGAGGATCGGCCGGAGATGGTCGCCGGACCTGGAGTCAAGGCGACGAAGCACCTGCAAGGCGGGGCAGCGGCCATCTGTTCGACGTGGTCCCGTGGGCGCTCAGACCTTGAGCTTTGGAGTGCCATGTCGCCGGGTTCCTGTAAGAGACAGAGGGAGCGCTGAGACACAGAGAGAGAAAGAAGAGAGAGGGCGAGGAAGGACAGGGGAAGGAAGGAAGGGGTGGCGACGACAAGGCGAAGCAGAGGCAAGCCGGCAGCTTGCCTTGGGACGACGGCTCCATGAGGACGGGGACGACTGGACGAGGGCGCCTCCTCATGGCTTCCAGCTGACAGAAAGAGAGAGATATGCAAGGATATGAGAGAGGGAGAAACGGGAGGAGCACGGGAAGGAGAAGAAGAGGGGCGACGCTCATCTGGTTGGCTGCTGGGTGTGCCGGCGACGTGGCTGGCGGGGGCGGACCTACGTTGATGGGTGTGGGGGCACCTGCCCCCACTTGATTTTCTCGTTCGCTTATACCTGATCGGGAGTACAGGCTGTGTGCCCCCACTTGTTAGCGTACGTTGCCCCCACTAGGCCTAGCTTCATTTGTATTTTTAAAGCCCATGTAGTCTAACTAGTGTTGGAATTTGATCTCAGGTCATAACAGACCAAGAGAAAAGGGGGAGCTCGTCTCCACGTTTTGTGCTATGATCGGAGGCACACAGAAAGACAACTTTTGGTTTTGGTCCCTGTCTCTTAGCACCAAGTATAAAAAGGAGGAGGTGGTGCCCCTTGGGCCATGACACACACATACATGAGTTAACCCCCAACAAACTCCTAACTACCGATCCTAAAAGGGTGCAAAAGGGATCAGAAGGCCATCACCACAGTCGGCCACCGCAAGGATGTGCCGGCGGCTTCCTGCTGCTCTACACCGACCAGCCACTGGTTGATGCCGGTCATCTCTAGTGCCGATAGCCTTCTGGACGTCTTCTACCTGCTGCTGGCCACGTTCACGCTTTCGGCCATGGGCTATTCACTCGGTGCTGTTCTGCTTCACCAACTATTCCCGTGTGCTGCATCGAGTAGGGCCTGCATCAAGAGTATGGATTTCGTCAAGCACCTGTAAGTTCTCACGCTACGACACATGTATTGGTGTTCTAATCAAGAGATCCAGATCCAATTTATGTTAACCTAAAGCATTATCTACAACATTGGTATCTTGAGCACGAATGATCTTTGTTTAGAACCCTGTGTTAAGATCAAATTATGCATGTTTAAGATTAATGGTTGATGCTTAGACGTATAAGTTGATAATCTACATTTAAGGTTAATTGTTTCGGTTCAGATACTAATTGCTATGGGCTAGTGCTAATTCTACAATGATGATGTTTAACCTATCCAGATTAGACTAATTGAGCCATGCTTCCGCATTACGTTAGTGTGTTAATTAGTACTCTTAGCCCTGGTAAAGCAATTAGAAGGAGGGGAATTGAATGTTTGAAGAAAAAAAACAAATTCATTCCCTGGAACCCGAAATTTCCCCAAATCGGAGCCCATATGACGAAATTGAAAGAACAGAGAGCATTTGGGCTCACCTAATGACGCCGCGCGGTGATCCCGACGCCGGCGACGCCGCCGTCTCTCGGGACGACGCGCGGGAAGGATGCGGCCGCCGCTGCTGTGCTCAAGGACGTGCGCGTCGCTTGGCCTCCGTGCCTAGCACGTCGCTGTCGCTGCAAAAGCCTGCATCGGTAGCCGCCGGCGAGATACCGCCCTGAATACGCCACCGCCTCATGCGCGTCATCGGCAGCAACTTTCGACGGAGGAGCGCGCCGGACTTGGTCCACTGCACGCTCTTCCGGCGAGGGCTGCCATCGCGCCGCCATGGCCGGCGAGCATCTAGCGCCGCCGAAGTCGCCTCCCTCTCTGCGTGAGCATAGAAATCTGGGAGATGGGGAGAAATGAGGCCTAGGGTTCGCACCGGGCCGCAGTTTTGTTCCGCCGAGGCTCGATCTGGTCTGTCAATCCAATCGGACGGCTGAGAATAACGCGGAGCATAAACGGGCTTGGGTTGCATAAATGAGCCAAATCTGGCAGTGGGCTCTTGCCCAGGTTAAGTTAGCCCACAGAAAACAATGTTCCATATTGAAGTTTTCATCTGCTGGGCCAGAAAGTCAAGAGGCCGCTGCTACGCTTTAGGCCAAGTTATATATATATATATATATATATATATATATATATATAATCATTGTATTTTCTGCTATATTATGAAAATGTGTATCTTTTATGCACTGTTCATATTAGAAACAGATCCTGAAATTATATGTGAAAATTAAAATGGTCATTAAGTTTTCTAATGGGCCGTCATGGGTTATATTGGACAAAATTATGTTATAGGCATTTTCAGTCTATTCAGTGCTTTTCCTGATATTATGGTTGTTTTCAAAATGTTTTGCACTGTTGTAAATTGACAATAGCCAGAAAATTATGTTGTAAATTATGCTTAAGTCATTCTATGTAATTAGTGTTTATTTGTGTAAATAATGTTTATGTCCCTTCTATGGCAATCTTTTAATGATGATGAAATTTTATTAATAGAAAGCCGTGGGTTGTTATGGGTCAAATTACCTAAATAATGCCTATAATGTGTATGCACTAAAAAAAGGGTTTGGAATTACCTATAATTATGTTTTAAATTTTCTGAATAAAATAGAACCAACGGGAAATTTTTTATTTGGAAGATTTAATGTGACATTAATGTCAGAGTTTTTTTTTGTAATGGTACCTTTTAATGATGATAGCATTTCTAGTATCTTTTCAATGGTGAAATTAATGTTATAAAAGGATATTGATATTGAGCACAAATGCACAATTATGAATCCTCATTGGATTTTCTAAATATATATATATATATATATATATATGAAATTTGAATGAGTGTGAAATTAATGTTGATGCCATACTTATGACATTTCTTAAAGATGTGGTCATTTCTAATGGGCTCACGCCACCTCAAGGAAAATGATGATGGACGCGTGGTTCGGTTTTCCGCACCACACTATGTGTCATAATAATGTTGGGGCAATATGCCTATTGGGCAAAACTAAAGTTGTTGGTTGGGGCATTTTATGCCATTTTTATTATAATGTGCACCTGTCAAATAATCATAACGGTCCAAAAATGATGTTAATGGATTATGATCAATTCTCTTAATGAAGAAATTTTGTTTAAGTTTTTTTTACATGGTCATTTATTTGACAATTATTAATTTGCCCAATATTATTATTTGGAGAATCTTCATAATTTTGATATCCAAATTTTATAATTTTGGAAATTCTTATGATGATTTATATTTATGGCATTTTCACTCTGAATGCCCTCTTTAATGATTACTCGGTGGGAGTGACATTTATATTTATATGTTAATTCCAATATCATTTTCATTGTATGTCATTGAGAATTCTAATGATAATTTTGACACTTAAGTTCAATATTCATATTTATCGTTGTGAGATTTAGTGTCAAAATGCATCAGTGTGCCTCATGGCGCACATGATTATATTGTGATGTTGCTTTATGTTAATGATGGCAATTAATTCAGTGTAGTTATTGCTGGTCATTACGAGATTTTACATCTCTCTGGTCAAAATGAAACCATCGAGAGTTTTGATTAGAGATTTAATGAGCAAATGTTCTAATGGCATATGATGATATTCAGACCAACATTGATTATGTTTTTCATGCGTCATTTATGAATGAGTAAGGTTTTTTCTTTTTCGTTATCTGCCCAACGGTGATACGGATTAGAATAAACATTAAGCATGTTTTTGTTCATGGCATTGCATGGTTAGTTCATGCTTGATTTTCTGTTATGATGATCAGAAAATTGTCTCCTCTTTTCCAGCAATAATAATGATGTCAAACTTTTGTTTGGCATAGAAGAACCTTATGTAAATAACTTTCCCACATGGAGAGTGGAGATCATTGTCTCATGTAAGGAATCTCCCAACGTTTTTCTGCCACTAAGGTTAAAGGATGTTAATCATGATGATAAGGCAGGCATTGGGTGAGGACGCATGTGCCATCATGCACATCACCAATGCAAAGGAGATTAAAGTCAAAACTATTGGATTTATTCCACTAGCTTTTGGAGATGACTTAATTCTTCATCTTATTGATGATGTTTTGTTCATGCTCCTAGTTATTTGACAACCTTAATTTCGTCTCTCGAATAGATGACGTGATTATTATATGTTATCAAGTCAACTCAAATTATTTAATGTTAGTCCCACCTTATGGTGAGACCAGTTATGTTTTCACTAAATGAATCTTTTGTAAAGATTAAACGCTATGTTACCATTGAAGATGTAAGAGAAGTGTGCTTAATGAGACCTCATCAAAATTGTGGTTTTAGACCACATTTCGAGGGGGAGAATGGAAGTCTCATTTAATATGAGATATCACGTTCACTGCTCCATACTTAGATCATAGCATGTAAAATTAAGCAAACTATGTATCTCAATTCTCTAATTAAGATGGAACCAACGAGAAATCTTGGTTGGAGAATGTATGAAAAGCACATTCTAATGTTGGTTCTCTAATTAAGATGCAACAAGTCTTATTTAGAAGAATGAATGAAAAATGACTCCTTTATCATATTAGTGTGTACTTAGTCCCTTATGAGCATTACGAAGCACACATGAATGCTAAAGTGGCAAGCTTGCTAGTCCAATGACCATCACGATGTAACATGTTGATTATATATGACCAACGTCGTTTATAATCATATGTGACACTTCACTCAAGTGGCAAGTTTGTCGGTATCATGTGGCTTGTGGTTATATTTCTGACTAACGTCGTTTATAATCATTTGTCATAGTTCATTAAGTTCTTTGCCATCTTCAGCCCAACGGTGTTGTGGTTTAGAGCTGAGATGATTGTTACAAAGATTTTTGGATATATTTTCCATGTTTTAAATAAAGTGATCATTAGGGAACCTGGAGCGTATGAACATTAATCTGAAGGATAATTCCATTAGATCTTTGTTCATATGCATTAGGTAAATTGAAGGTAATTTATTTTTCTCTAATGCAACACTTATTGTTGAGATTCAACAATTTCCCTATGACCAATAATGTGTGTGAATGATCATCTTAGTGGCTTGTTGCCATATAGGATGAAGATTCTGAGCTCTAATGATGTATGAAACTCCATAAAATTTCCTCAGTGAGTTGTTGTGACGTTTGTGTTATTACTATGACATGCACTTGTGTTGACTTAGTTGATAATGTACGTATGGCTCAACTGTACGGTTTTGTCATGGGTGAAGTTGACATAAGGCATGTTATCTAAAGAAATACAATTATGAGATAATACAAGTGTTAGGACACTCATACTATAAGACGAGGGGAGTAAGATCACTACCTTGTGGAGATAGAATATTTTGGCGAGCCAAGTAATTTCTATCTTTATATTTGTAACATGAAGGATCTTGGTGATGCCTCATACTTTGCTTGTATTGAGTTTCGCCAAGATATAGGTCCAAAAGGAGTATAACTTTTATTATAATGACATACGTTAATAGAGTACGGAAGAAAATATTACGTGGTAGTACTCTATCGCACCTGCTACTAAAGTCAAGGGCAATAAAGGTGGACAATCTAGTGTCCAAGGAACCATTATGAACTGATCAGGTAATGTTAGTTCCTTATGCTTGAGATGTCAGAAGCAATGTAAGTATTCAAATATGAACTTGCCCTATTTATGATCGGGATAATTGGCAAATATAGAAGTCCAGAAATGGACCACCAGAGAAGCCGCGAAAAGTCTTGTAGATATGCAAGGCAATAAAAGTTTACATGCTCACTAATAAGAAGTCTGATAACCTCGATATCCTCAGTTATTCAGACATTGTTTCCGCGAGGTGTGTGGATATTAAGGTTTCCACGTTATGTTACATCCTCACCCTCGCATATGGAGCAATGTCGTGGAAAAGCTCCATAATGACATGGATGGCATTAGAAATAATGCAATTTACGATGTGGCATGTTAAGAGGCTATTGGGAAGGTTGTATGTCAAAGAAGTTCTATTCCCGAAATTAAGGTGATACACAACATTTATAAAAACCACCTACTGCATTATGAACACGCAGTTTTCTATGCGAGTAACAACAAGTCAAATGGTGTTGCCAAAACCATTGACAATATGTTTCATGTTGTGAAAGATAGAATCCAGGATCAAGCTAATGATGTTAAGCATATAAAAATGATTTGTATGTATTACGGATCCATTCACCAAAGGCTCACCACCCGTATTTATGATTATGTTGCCGGCATGGGTTAGGAAAGCCTTTTGATCCTAGAAATTAGGACCATCTTGTAAACCATCTCCCATAAAGTATTATGTTTTTCATTTCGAGATAGAATTATGTACTATAGGTAATGAGGTTCAATGGCATCTCATTGGTCATTGTAACACTTTGCCTTGGTATATTATTTCTATTGAGAATGAGCTTATGATGTTTTTTGACCTTACGATCAAGGGGGAGAATGTTGGAATTTGATCTCAGGACATAACAGACCAAGAGAAAAGGGGGAGCTCGTCTCCACGTTTTGTGCTATGATCGGAGGCACACAGAAAGACAACTTTTGGTTTTGGTCCCTGTCCCTTAGCACCAAGTATAAAAAGGAGGAGGTGGTGCCCCTTGGGCCATGACACACACATACATGGGTTAACCCCCAACAAACTCCTAACTACCGATCCTAAAAGGGTGCAAAAGGGATCAGAAGGCCATCACCACAGCCGGCCACCGCAAGGATGTGCCGGCGGCTTCCTGCTGCTCTACATCGACCAGCCGCTGGTTGATGCCGGTCATCTCTAGTACCGATAGCCTTCTGGACGTTTTCTACCTGCTGCTGGCCACGTTCACGCTTTCGGCCATGGGCTATTCACTCGGTGCTATTCTGCTTCGCCAACTATTCCCGTGTGCTGCATCGAGTAGGGCCTGCATCAAGAGTATGGATTTCGTCAAGCACCTGTAAGTTCTCACGCTACGGCACATGTATTGGTGTTCTAATCAAGAGATCCAGATCCAATTTATGTTAACCTAAAGCATTATCTACAACAACTAGCAGCCCACAAAAATAAAGAATTGCTGGCCTGCTGCATCCTGCCTTGCAACTTTGCATTAGACCATTTTTGCCTCGTAGCCTGCCAAGAGGGACGGTTCAAACTCCACATCCAGTACACCATACGAGACAGATCGGAAATACCTGATCTCGCCGCTCGCACGGAGCCGCCGCAGACACTCTGCGCCGCGCTGCTTGCAATCGCCCGATCCGCCGTTGTCTATCCTTAATCCCTCTGTCCCTTGTACAACGATGCTGCAGCATAGCCCCATTACCAAACTTCAATTCTACAATTCCCTCAGTCTAATTGACATCAGGGCAGGCAAGCAAGCAGTATAATCTAGGTTTTGTTTTTCAGATTTTTTTTTGTTCGTCTGGAATTTCGAAGTTAGAAATCATAGTACTCTCATCCTTTGATCAAGTTATGTAAGTATATATAGTTTACCTATTTGTATTATTAGGCAAGTTCAATTTTTTTGTAACATATAATTATAGTATGCAACTTCTAATTTATTAATAATATTAAGAAAATGGCTAGTCGGATTGAGAGACTCCAGTCCAATTCTGATATACACCCTTCATCTTCATGATTTGTGATAACATGAAAATGCCTTTATGGTTTTAGTTTTGGGCACTTAATTTGCAGGGAAGCTAATGGAGAGTTTTTTTAAAAAAAAATCAACAACTTCCAAAATGCCTGAAAGGATACGAATATTGTTAATGCCATGTCAGATGTGGAATTTACCAGGAGAGAGCTACAGAAGCCTAGATCCGAGCATGGTTAGAATGGTCTTCTAAACAAGGTTCGTTATTTTTGTGAAAAGAATGGCATTTTAGTGTTGGACATGGAAAATCATTATGTGAATCCGAATAGGGTAAGGCAATGGACCTATTTTAATAATGAGCATCATTATCGGATTGATTGTTTCTTTTCTGTCCTAGACGTGTTGGTAGAAGAGTTAAATGGCAGATCCAATGTTGTAAATTCTGAGTTTACTTAGTTGTATGCCTTTTTTTAGTCCAAGTGCTCAGTTTAGTCATTATAATGTAAAGAAGTTGAAACTAGAGCTAAACATTTCCATGCAAGACTGTCGTAGGACGAAACTAAAGGCAATGCGCTATAGCTCCTTTTTCCTTTTATTAATGCTAACCTTTTTTGATGTTTTCATTCTCCCTCAATTTCATAACGCATTTTTCTTCTTGCAGATTTTAGATTAGATTGTTAAAACAATTTGTCAATGTTCTATTTTGCAACTTCGGAACAAGATATTGTCATATTGATTTAATTCATTTTGTCTCAAAGGTTAGTTTACTTTCATTTTTTTAATAAAATTGTTTACCATGTGGAAAATTAAGTGATTATGCCTGTGTTTTAGTTTATTTGGTGCTTTTGCCTGGTTTGTTCATAAATGTGGTCAATCTTTTTTGCCCCCTCTCAATTTTGTTCCTGGGTCCGCCCCGGGCTGGCCGGACGGAGGCGGGGACGCTGGGCTCCTGGCGAGCACCTGCTCGGGAGAGGATTGAGGAAGCTTGCGAGGTTGGGGATGAGGTCGAGCGCGGAGGCCGACCCTGGGTTGCTGTGGGAGCTCCTGGACAGGGGCTCGATCGGCGCGAGCAGGGGGATCGAGTGAGGTAGGAGGAGAAGCGAAGAGCTTGGGCACTTGTCGGTTGGGAGGATTTGGATCAGGGAGGATCCCGAGGTGGATGCGGGAGAGGGTGGTGGCCGCGGCTAGGAGGATCCCTAGAAATTAGGGATTTGGTCTCGGTTTAGACTAGTATATATAGCGGGTAGGTTAGGCTAGGGGCTATCTCGTCCCTCCGCTCGTAATCGGACGGACGAAAAAATAGGCTAGGGAGAATCCAACAAAGAAACGAAGATACTTTCGAGATGTTTGGGGATGATCCGGATCCATCGGTAATGACAGAGCGGGTCGGGTTCGGAGCAGTTTCGGACACGCACACGAGGGGTCAAGAGAGGTCAACGAGGACAAGGGCCTGACAAAATGACAACGGAGGCAAAGAGAGAAAGAGCAACTGCGAACGGCTACGAGTTTTGATGAAAACATGCAAATGCAATGCGCATGATGCTATGAGATGAGATGCATGACATGAACAAAATGCAAAACAAAAGACAAAACCCAACCACGAAGGAAATATCATATCGCATCTCCGGAAAAGGCAAGAGTTGGAGTTATGAATATGGAAAGTTGTATCCGGGGCGTTACACATATGCACAGAAGATTGAGCTTGATAGAGAGTTTCTAGTGTAGAAGAGTTCATGTGACTCCAATTTTTGCGATGATTCCTCATTGGAGAGGAGTATGACATGGAGGAGGAGGGATATATTGCGTTGATCTTGACAATGCACAAGAACAAGAGCCGGAAGCATGGCGTTTCCGTTTTTGGCCGCGAGTTTTTATGGAGAGAATGGAAGAGGCGCATGACCGATTGAGGCACAACTACTGTGGGCCGAATCCTCGCTATCCAGTGAGGTACTTTCTAATGATCAAGTTTTTCGAGAGGTCATACAAGGTGGAATCCAAATCTTTCGAGAGCTTCTAGTTGTATCTCTATGTTTTGTTGTATTTGTGTGATGAACTATGTTGTATTGTGCTAAAAAACTTTGTTGTTGAGTTTCATGAACAATTTGTGTTGCATTTAATGTTGTGAATTTGATGAGCTATGTAATAATATGATGGTGTGGACTGATAAAATTATTCTTGTGTTTGTTTTGACATGCGCGTTTGATATTAGTTGTAAGCAATATGTATATGTTACTATCTGAGATGAAAAGTGCAGATGCCACTGTCGTGTGGCTGCCCTATTACAGGGCAGTAGTTGGAGATGACGCATTTTTATACAAATGCTCCTGGAGTGAACCGTAAAATAAAAAAAATCAGAATTTTATTTGTGACATGCTTTCACAAATGTTTGTTGTGTATGCAAAATTGCATCATGAAATCACATAGGTGAAAGTCATGAAAAAAAAATCAGAGCTCCAAAATGCTTTTGTAAGTAATATTTTCAGAGCATCGATTTTGTTTTTTTACCACGCCTTCCACCAATGTGATTTTGCGATTAAATTTTACATGCACAACAAACATTCATGAAAGTATACCAAAAAAAAATTCAGAATTATTTTCGAATTTTTCTGATTTCACTGTTCGCAGCAGGAACATTTGCTCCTGGGTGTAGAAACTCCACGTCCCATTTATCATACCAATTTCTTTTTACTCTAACCTTTTTTGGTGCCTATTTTAGGCTGCGGCCGATTTACGGCCGACACGCTACGGCTGCCATTGGATGCAGCTGGCCAGCACTGCTACACTGTTTGATTTGAGTGTTGTGTGTGTATCGTCTAGCAAACGTCGTGTGTATGGCAGTTTGGTTAATCTGCTATTGGAGCTGCTCTAGTCCTTAATACAGGCGCAGAATGAACATGAAACTAGTCCTTAATATCTTGATTCCATAATTCTTAATTTCTCAAATTGCCACACATACACAAACCACATCAACTGTTTCATGTTCATTCTGCGCCTCCCATTTCCACAACGATCTTGCCAGTGGCATGCCCCTCCATGCTCTTAGCCCAGGCCTCCTGCGCTCTGCTCAGCGGGAACCTCGAGTCCACCGTCGTCCTGAGCTTCCCCTGCCTCGCCAAGCCCACCAGCCACTCCATCTCCTCCCTCCTGGGCGCCAGCATCAGCGGCGCCAGCCTCTTCTTGGCGAAGGTCGCCTTCTGCAGGATCGACGTGAGCGCGGCGCCGACCCCCGGCGTGACGTCCGCCACCGTGCCGCCCTCGTCGGCCAGCACCGCCTTGAGCGCCGGCCACGGCACCCCCGCCGCGCAGTTCGCCACCGCGTCGTACCTCCTGCCCGACGGGCTCCGCAGGGCCGCGCCCTCGGGCGTCCCGTAGTCCAGCACCTCGTCGGCGCCCAGGCCCCGGACGAAGTCCACGTTGCGCGCGCCGCAGGTGGCCGTGACGTGCAGGCCCGCGAGCTTGGCCAGCTGCACGGCGTAGTGGCCCACGCCGCCGGACGCAGCGGTCACCAGCGCGTTCTTCGGGCCGGTCGCGCCGGAGGTCCCGTCGAAGGTGACCCCGGCGAGCTTGAGCAGCTGCAGCGCGGAGCCTCCGGCGGCCGGCAGGCAGGCGCCTTCGACGGCAGACACCTCCGGCGGCCTCGCCACCGTGAGCGACGCCGGCGCCACCGCGTACTCGGCGAGCCCGCCGCCGCTCTGCACAGCACAGGCAACGGGTCTCGAGCGTGTCAGAAGTCAGAACACTAGATTTTGACTGTTGGGTGGTTCAGACGGAATGGTGGCGTGGCGCCATGGCGGTGAATGCGTTGTCTTTGCTTACCGGGAAGCTGATGGAGATGACCTTGTCTCCCGGCTTGAAGTTGGTCACGCCGCTGCCCAGCTCCACCACCTCGCCGGCCAGATCGCCCACTGCATTTTTCGCCATGGCAAGAATTCTTGCATGAGCATTGAGCATACAGTATACATGTGGAATTTGACGTAGTGCCCATGTAAAAGGGGGATCAGTCTGTTATAGTCTGCATTAAAGTCATTTTCCCCTCTCAAACTGTCTATGTTCAAGTCGTTATTGTTAGAATTGGGCCCATTATTTGGGGCAGCCCAATAAGCAAATTCTAAAATCTCAAATGGGCCCATGTTTGTGGCAGCTCACTTGCTAGTGGAGTGGGGAGTGGGAGCTAAAGTTTAGTCCCACCATGGAAGTTGGAGGAGATGTACACCACCTTATAAGATGGAGTGTTCTACCACTTATAAGTGAGTGAGAACAGGAGAGCCTCTCGCGCACTCCTCCTCCGACGACGCAAAGGAGCCGCGGGAATCTCGCCGAGCCGAGCTTATTTTTGCTGTGCAGGAAAAACGTGACAGACGTGTCAACTGTTAGCCAATTCGGGTCGCTCCCGGATCGTGGGCTACTGTAACCGACCCGAACGTGCGCGACGTGGACTCGGCCCACGTTCGCCTCCGTTAGGGTTTTCTGAGCCGCACTATATAAGTTGTGCACTGCCTGCGACGCAAACGACCGAAACAAATCTAGGGTTTTGCTACTCTCGTTCCTTGCGCCGCCACCGAAGTCTACTCCATCCCGAGCGCCGGCGTGCACCGTCGAACGGGAGAGCAGGTCTCCGGAACCACTCGCTCTTGTGATCCTGTACGGGAGAGGGCGAATTAGGTTTTTGGGAAGCGCCTCGCGCGACTGCTCGCTGCTTCCACCACGGCTCGTCTACCTGCTGCTGCGGCGGTTCGCCACCGACGCCGTCTTCGACCGATCATCACCAACGTTGTCATCAACAACATCGCCGCAACGGGCACCGCTGCTTCATCTGCAAACGCTCGGTACGTGCGCAGTGTCTCTGTTCGTTGTCTAAACATGTTTAGTGTGTACGTGTTTAGCGATCTGTTGATGCTATTTTGCATGTTGATTAGTGCATCTACTGTATTGGAGTTTTACATGTTTGTAGCTGCTATCGTCATGTTTAATATGCTGGAATTAATCATGGAAACGATGCCTAATATTCCAACAGTTATGTCTAGAATCTGCAACAGCTCCTTGAATTGGCACGGATTTTAGAAGCTTCTTTTGTTTCTGATTCAGCAGCAGAGAACTAACAGTGGAATCAAAAAAGTTCACTCCTCAAGAAAAAGAAAAAGTTCAGTAGGAAGAAGAGCATGGTAGTTGTGACAGGGGGCGGGATCATAATCACTAGGCAAATGATATCGAGGGGGTTTAATCGGCCATCAAGCCGGTAGGTATCATGCGACTTTCATCTCTGTTTGGCGATTATTGCCGCAACCAAGTCTGAATTGGGTAGCCATGTCTCAGTCTGAAGCTAGTTACCTGGTGTGAAGGGGAACTTGCCGGGGAGGAAGGGGCGGAGCATGCCCTTCTGGATCTTCCAGTCGATGGGGTTGATGCTGGCCGCCTCCATCTTCAGCAGCACCTCCCCCTTCTTCGGCGACGGCACCGGCACCTCCACATGCTGTCAATGGTATTGACCACGGAGTTCACCAGTTCCATCAGTGAACACATCGAAGAAGAAGAAGAAGAAGAGATGATTTTCAGTTCAGTTGGGCACATAGAGAGATCGTACCTTGAGGCCTTCTGCTCCTCCGCCATACTTGTCGTACTGCACGGCTCTCATCGTCCTCGGGGTTGCCATGGCAGCGCCGTGTCCCGCGTGAGAGGGAGGGAGGGAGAGAGAGAGAGAGAGAGAGAGAGAGAGAGAGAGAGAAGGACGAGTGAGAGATTGGTGGGTGGTGTGGTGTGTAATGCGGTGATGCTGATATGGTTGGCCCTTGTGGACGAGACGTGTCCGTTCTCGCAGTACCTGTCTGAACCATCACCAACAACCTTTTTTTTGTCCAACGTGTCCGGATGCCGCAGAGTGTGCCGTAGTGGTGAGGCCAAATTTACTGTTTTGACCCTTTTGTGCACGTTTAGCCGCATCTAACCCCTCTTTGAAAAGTTTTTCAAATCTGATCATTTTCCTACTGTCACCTGAGCGGGCGGTAGGCTAGAACACCCTACCGCCACAAGCGCTGGCGGTAGGGACCGGGTAAACGTCGACGGCGCCGTCTGACTGCTGATGTGGATAAGTGGCTACCGCCACTGACCGTGGCAGTAGGTTGTCGCTCCCTACCGCCAGATCGGGCGGCGGTAGGTACCTTTCGTGCTTGGTGGCTGCGGGCAGGACAAACCCATCCACCAGCCCATTCTTCCTCCTCCTCTCGAGTCGAACAAAGGCGAGCGACGCCTCTCTCCTCCTCCCGATCCCCTCCCTCGATCTCCCTCTTCCCTCCACCATTTTCACGGATCTTTGGGGCAAATCGAAGAGGCTGGTAAGCTCCTCCATTCCCTCCAATCAGTTTTCGAAATGCTTTTTTATTTTTGAAGCTATTTTTGGCACTAGGTGCAACCTAGGTTTTGGTGTTGATTTTTAATGATGTTTTAGTTGTTTAGTAGTATATGATTTAGTAGTAGGCTTATGAAAGGATGTGTGGGTGAAACCATTGCGAGATATGTGAGGATATGTTGGTGAATGCATATATGTTGGTCAATTTTCTTTTGTTATGTAGATATGAATTGTATGAGAATTTTTTTTGTATGGTGAATGCAAGATTGTGAGGATGAAGGCATTGCAAAATTCTTAGATGGTTAATGCATTGTAAAATTGTGAGGATGAATTTTTTGCAAAATTTGTAGGTGGTTAATGCATAGTGTGAAAAATGTGTGTATTTCATATAGATGCTTTTTGTTGTGATGGAGAATGCATACTAATTATATGATATTTTCATATTTTGCAGTTTATAATTGAAGTGTTTGGTTTTAGTTTTTTTATTCATATGTATAGACGATGTTGTCTAATAAGTGAAAAAATTATATATTTGTTAGGATGGCCGAGGATGAGTACAATGGGCGTTTGTATACGGGGCTTGACCTTGCTTTTGACAAGCACCATCGTGCCCGTGCTATCGAGCGTGGAGAGGTAAAATTTTTGAGAAACAATTGTTTTTGTCATTTTCATGCTATTTTTTGAATGAAAGAAGCTTCTGACATATTTTCTCAATTGTTACAGAAACTTGATGTCGTGCGCTTTAGGAGCCACACGACGGAAAACCAGATGTAATATGACGTGCGCTATGAGCCGTACTTTGAGCGTGACGGGCTGCTCCCGTTTGTTCTTCAGTTCAAGCGCGTGCCGCCATCGATGTGCCATTCAGCTCTCATCGCCCTTGTCGATCGTTGGCGGCCGGAGACACACAACTTCCATCTCCCTTGTGGCGAGCTGACGGTGACGTTGGAGGACTTTGCCATGATCACCGGGCTTCCCATTGACGGCAAGGCTCTCACCAGACGAGTGGACGGCAAGAACTGGCGTGCGAGGGTTACCGCTCTCATCGGTGACTGCTTGCCCTCTCTTAGTGCCCAGGGAAGGACTGACAACAGGACAAACGGCGTCCCATTCCCTTGGCTCTAGCATCATAGGTCAGGATGCCCTGAAGAAGCCAATGAGGAGACCGTGGAGCAGTATGCTCGAGCATACGTGTGGCACCTCCTATCACAGGTGGTCTTTGGAGACTGCTTTGGAGACGTTGCTCCTTGGATGTTTCTTGACTTCTTGGCCGACTGGGACGATGTGACGCCCGGATAATTAAGCTACAGTAATCCTCCACTAATGATGCCACGTCATCACATTACTGTTGTTAACCCTCGCTTGATCCAAATCATGATTCAAATTCAAATTCAAATTTAAAGTCAAAAAATCCAAGTTTGTCAAACATGAAAACTAAAATGTTCAAAATGTGGCAAATAATCCTTGAATATTTATCAAGTTTGAACCAACCTCATTTGAGTTCCCAAAATGCCCCTGGGATTTTATCTTGTGGTCCAACAAGAATTAAATTGGCCTTTCCAATTTCTGAAAATGGTTAGCCAACTCCTTTTGACCCCAAAGTTTTTATGCAACTTCACTTTGTTCCTATCTATTTTTGTGCAAAGTGCCACATTTAACAAAAATAATTCAGTAGCTTTTTTAAATAGGAAGCATAGGCAATTCAAAAAAATAAAATAAAAGGCCACCACCCCCCTAGTGGGCCTCGTGGCCCAGCTGGCCATCCAGCTGGTCGGCCAGGCCGGCCCACTCGAACCACCCACGCCGCCGAGGGGATAAGTCTCCCCCTCGGCCTCGTCCTCGTCCGCCCCAGATATCCCCCCTCGCTCGGCTCTCTCCCTCTCGGTTCTCTCCACCGGAGCGCCGTCGGCGCCGTTGCCGTGGCCTCGGCCCCTCCCTCACCACGCCGATGCATCCAACGGCTCCACCGGCCTCCTCCACGTCGGCTACAAGCCCCGGATGGAGCTCGGAGTCGGCGCATCAAGCAGATGGACGCCTCCCCGACTCGTCTCCCTTCTCGAGCGCCGCTGCCCTCGTCGTTGTCTCCGGCCACCTCGACTCTTCCCCGGGCCTTCCCTGCAACGGCAGTGAGCCACCTCCCCTCCTCCCCCTTAGCTCTCCCGCACGCCGTAGGTCGCTCCCGTCGTCGCGCCCGAGCTCCCGAGGAGCTCGCGGCTGTCGCGCCCTGCTTTCCCCACGCTCCTGCCGGCCCTCCGTGCACGCCCTCGCTCGCCTAACCGCGCGCCCGGGGCCGCGCCTCGCCCGCAGTCGCCGTGCCCAGGCGGCGCCTCGCTTGCAGCCGCCGCGCTCAGGCCTCGCCGAGCCTCTCTGCCCCGCACCGCGAACCACCGCCTGCCGCGCCTCGCACCTGGCCCACGTCGGCAGCCGGCCGGTGTCGCTCCCCCCAATGCCCGCGCGTCGCCCGTCTCTTGCCCCGCCCGCCGTGGTCTTGCTGCTGCTTCGCCCGCGCACGCCCGGGGCTTGGCCGTTGGCCTCGACGCCGGCGCTGCTACGAGCCGCCTCCGCTCTTATTGCCGCCCCCATCTGAAGCGCCATGTTGCGGGCTCTCCAACGCACCCACCCGCGTCCCCAACGGTCGCCGGAGCCAACTGGCCGGAGCCTCGCCGTCGCCCCTGTATCCCATCGCCGTTAGCTGTAGGCCTAAACAGCCTTTAAAACTAATCCCCCCTCTAACCCATCTACACTGGGCCCCACCCGGTTAACTAATTGGATTAAACTACAGGTTATGACATGTGGGCCCACTTTGTCTAATTAGGTTAATTAAATTAAATAAACAGTGTTAGTTGCCTCTGCCAATGACATGAGGGTCCCAGGGCCCCCTTGACCAGTCAACTCCTGACTGGGCGGATGACTGACCCCACCTGTCAGCCACTTTGGGTGCATGCACCGGTTGCACCTAGCAGTTTTTGTTTATTAATATTATTGAATTAAATTAAAATCAGGAGATTAGAAAATCATTTAAACTTTGTTAATTCATAGAAAATAAACCGTATCTCGGATGATAAAGTTTTCTACATGAAAGTTGCTCAGAACGACGAGACGGATCCGAATACGCGATCCGTTCGTCTGCCACATGCCCCTAACTACCTGAACAAGCAACTTTTCCCCTACGTTTCATCTGTCAGAAAATGCAAACATCGGGAAAACTTTCCCGGATGTTTCCCCCCTTCCACGGTACCGTTATGCACTTGCCTGTTGTCCTGTTATCCTGTTGTCCTGTTATGCAAACGTCTAGCTTTGCCTGTTGTCCTGTTATGCACTTGCTTGCTATGTATTTGCTGTTTCTTCCCCCTCTTCTCTCCGGTAGACCCCGAGACTGCCGCTGATGCCACTGTGATCGACTACGTCGACGACGACCCCTTCTTCTTGTCTGAGCAACCAGGCAAGCCCCCCCTTTGATCATCCCGATATCGCCCATTCCATTCTCTCATGCTTGCATTAGATTTTGCTAATGTTATTGTTTGCTCCTATTCTGATGCATA
The DNA here is from genome assembly GCA_032464435.1 of Aegilops umbellulata. Classification (NCBI taxonomy): domain Eukaryota; kingdom Viridiplantae; phylum Streptophyta; class Magnoliopsida; order Poales; family Poaceae; genus Aegilops; species Aegilops umbellulata. Next base: position 438,236,045 of record CP136058.1, on the reverse strand, counting down.
GCCTGCTTTTGTATCTGCTGTTGTACATTACCTGCTTATCCTAAACTGCTTAGTATAGGTTGGTTAGTGATCCATCAGTGACCCCCACTTATCCTTGTTGCCCCTGCTTCATCATTGACGACTCGATCTACGTGATCGAAGACCAGGCCTCGACACCTCACGTCACATCACGCCCCTTTGTTGCTCGACTCTGCAGAGTTACCATCGAGTGCCGAGGGTGGAACCTATACATCACTCCTGATGAGATCTCTGTAGTGTAGCTATTCGGCCGTGGTCATCAAGGGTGATTTCCTCCTTAATCACTTCCGATACGGCTCTGTCGTGCAACCCCTCAAGTGTGAACTTCGAGGGTGGTTCCTCTTACGTTCAACTTGATGTTTACATCGAGTGGGAATCCGACAAGGGTGATTCCTCAGGTTTTCCCCCTTGGTGTTAGACACACGGTTACTATGGTTACTAGGACTTTGCACTGGACCCTGTTACTAAAGACGGGTTGGACCTGAGGGGTACCCGCGCGAGCTTAATTGCGAGTGATGTGGAGTCGGGCGGACCTGGAAGGTGCCTGCGAGATAATTACGAGGCGTGGCCGGGCATTCCTAGCCCTTGCCGCAAGTCCTCGAGACGGGGCAACGGGGTCACATCTTTCGTGAGTCTCTGCTTGTTACCGCGCGTTCCTAATCCACTACGATTTGGATATTTGATCCGAGGGGCCTCTGGCCTGATAGCACTAACCATCACGTGGGCATAGTATGGGCGTTCTGCGTCGTATACATCAGCCGAAGCTTAATAGACGTCAGCGACTGAGTGGCGCGCGCCGGGTTGGACTGCGTAAGCGCCTGCCTTGTTGAAGGAGGTAGCTAGGTCTGCTCACCGGCCGCGTACGCAACGTGCAGGAGTTCCCGGGGAGATGGCCCATGACCCCTGGGGGCATAGGTTTAGTCCGGCGTGCTGGCCTCTCTATTAAGCCTAGGTCGGGTTGCGGCATATTGTTTGGCCGAGGCCGGGCATGACCCAGGAAAGTGTGTTCGGCCGGAGTTAAGCGAGCGTGGTGGGTAAGTTGGTCACTAGTAGAAAAGGGGGCAATGGTCCAGCCCGGGTCAGTCCATTAGTCCCGGTTCAGTCTAGAACCGGGACTAATGGGGGCATTTATCCCGGTTCGTGCGGCTAAGGCATTAGTCCCGGTTCACCTGGGCCCTTTAGTCCCGGTTCGTGCCACGAACCGGGACTAAAGGGTGCGATGACCTTTAGTCCCGGTTCGTGCCTCAAACCGGGACTAACGATTAGACCTTTAGTCCCGGTTTGAGGCACGAACCGGGTCTAATGTGGTTGAGACCTTTAGTCCCGGTTCGTGCCACGAACCGGTACTAAAGGTCCCATTTTCAAACTCTACACCCCCCCGTGGATCGCCTTTTCAGTTTTAAAAAAATAAAAGAAAATGATGGAAATGTCAAAAAAAGAAAAGAAAATAAGTTTCCCATGTGATATGTGGTCTAGTTGTTGGGAAAATTTGCAAATGTGAATTTTGACTTTATTTGCAAAATCTCTCTGAAATTTGTAAAAATGGGCATAACTTTTGCATACTAACTCGGATGAAAAAGTTTTTTATATGAAAAATCATCTACTTGAATAGTTACATCCAAATTTAACGGAGGGAACCCCGTTAAACATTTTCAAAATCCCCAAAAACCTAACAGAAAAAAAGTTACGGGGCTTTCAAGATCTAGAGTGGAAAAAATCAAAAAAAATTCAAACAGTGGGCAAACTGTGGTCAAACAATGGTCAAACTAATTATTCTAGAATATTAGTGTTACTAAATAATTATTTCAGTTATTTCTATTTTGGTCAAATCTGGTCAAACTATGGTCAAACTATGGTCAAACTGTGGTCAAACAATGGTCAAACTAATTATTCAAGAAATATTAGTGTTAATAAATAATTATTGTTTTTTAAAACAATAGTTTCAAACTCAAACAGTGAAATGTGTCACTTCATGCTCAAGCAAAATTCTTGAAGGTTAATAGGATTGACATCTTACTATTGTCAGGAAAACAACAAGTGCAGACTTGGGGCGAGGGAGAATAGAACCCGGAAGTTAAGCGTGCTCAGGCTGGGGGAGTGGAAGGATGGGTGACCGTTCGGGAAGTTAGATGATTTAGAATGATGAGGGGTGATTAGAGGATAAATTGAGAAGTGGTGAGGGGTGGTGATTACAGACTAGAGGTTAAAATAATTCAGAAATTTGAAAATAAAAAAATTTTAAAAAAATTTTCAAAAAAAAATCATAAAATTTCCTTTAGTCCCGGTTGGTGTTACTAACCGGGACTAAAGGTGGAGGATTGAACCGGGACTAAAGGGGAGAGGCATTAGTACCGACCCTTTAGTCCCTGTTCGAAAACCGGGACTAAAGGGCCTTACAAACCGGGACAATAGCCCCTTTTTCTACTAGTGGGTGCACCCCTGCAGGGAAGAAAACATCTATCGATAGCATGTCCTACTGTAACGGACACTTGGAGTTGTATCCCGATCGATACAACTAGAACTGGATACTTGTGATGAGACTGGATGGTGATGAGTAATGGATTGTGATGATAACTGGATAGTATGGCTCTAGGATTGCTTTCTCGCAGGGAGTCGAGAAAGGATCTCCGGCCGAGGTTGATAACACTTCTACTACTTTACTTATACTACTCTACTCCCTCCGGTTGCTGCAAGATGGTGGTTTCCAGAAGATGCTAGTCTTCGATAGGACTAGGCCTTCTCTCTATTCTGGCATTTCTGCAGCCCAGTCCACATATACAACCTTCCTTTGATAATGTTGCATATGTAGTGTAGATCCTTGCTTGCGAGTACTTTGGATGAGTACTCACGGTTGCTTTGCTCCCCATTTTCCCCTTTCTTCTTCTTTCCGGTTGATGCAACCAGATGTCGGAGCCCAGGAGCCAGATGCCACCGCCGGTGCATACTACTACGTGGAGACTGCCGACGACCAGGAGTAGTTAGGAGGCTCCCAGGTAGGAGGCCTTGCCTTTTTGATCATTGCTGCTTTTGTGCTAGCCTTCTTAAGGCAATCTTGTCTAACTCATGTCTGTACTCAGATATTGTTGCTTCCGCTGACTCTTGTGTTTTCGAGCTTATGTATTCGAGCCCTCGAGGCCCCTGGCTTGTAATATAAAGCTTGTATTATTTTAATTTGTGTCTAGAGTTGTGTTGTGATATCTTCCCATGAGTCCTTGATCTTGATCGTACACATTTGCGTGTATGATTAGTGTATGATTGAATCGAGGGCGTCACAAGTTGGTATCAGAGCCGACTGCCTGTAGGTAGCCCCTCTTCCAACTCCTTGGCCGAAGTTAGTCTAGTCACTGAAAAACTTTCACTAACATTGGCTGTGTGGCTTACTGGCCCACGTCGCCATCGGGTGGTATTAGAATCTTTTTTCCCGTCTATACTCTGGGACTCTGATCTCTCGTCTATTCGGGTTAAACATTTTACCAACTCTAACATTAGGCTTTCATACCCACTTTCTTCCGGAGAGCCCCTTTAGTCCAGATGATCGCTTGTTGCTTCAGAACATTACGAAGATACTCTCCGATGTTTCCCCGAAACCCTTGTGCCCTTCGCCGTTGCAATTTCATATCACCGATAAATCCCTCTGGATAACTACATACACCTTTCGTTCATATTGTCATCCCCAGTTGATCTTGTTATTACAAGATGCCTTGGAATACTTTCAGGTATTTCGAGAATCCTTGTGCTTCTGCTTTGCAGCTTCTTTCGCACTGCGAATAATTCCTCACACTTATCAGGGATTCGTTCATCCCTAGTTGGTCATGTGCTTCGCAATATCATTCCCATTGTTAATCGATCTTCCGAAATTTCTCTGCACCCCCTGTTGCTCTTGAAATTCATGCCTGCTTGCATTAGGATTAATTCCATATGTCTATCAATATTCTTTAAAATTCTTGGTGGTTTTCATTATGTTCCTATGGATTCAACGTGTGAGCGAATACTCGCAATCATCAATTAATCCTGGGAAATTTCCTTTCCGGCTCCGACATCGCTCCAGTTATGAGCTGGTTCTTGCCCAATCAAGATTTGACCGGGTGCACCTCTAAGTCTATTCAACTTACTCATCTTTTGATCAGAGCCTTTGCTTCCGATCTTCTGATATGAAAATCGTAATTCCTTTGTATTCAAGCTTTGAAGTTATCCAGATATATCTATGATCCGATGCCTTGCATTATTTCCTTCTTCTGATTGAGTACTGATACTCACATAAGATCCATTAAGGACCGCTGAATCCTTTGTTGGATTGTTAACCGCCAATTTCCTTCATATTCAAAATTTTGTGCGCTCTTCCCCTAATACACATTGCCTTTGGTAAATTGTATCCTCTGCCTTCTCAAACATGCTCTGCCTTCGAGCTTGTGTTATTTTACTCATGGAGTTTGTGGTATATGTTCCCAAGATGCCCCTATGGGTTGAACCTATGCCTTCCTTAATCCATGTGAACCCGAGAGTTTTCACGAGTCATACTCTTCTGGTGTTTTGCCTGATATAATTTCAACACTATGACTTCATCGAAAACAAGAAGTGAATGGAAGGTTATGCATTGAAGAAGTGGGAGTCGACCTTGAACTTTGTGTTCATGCCCATGGACCCGATGTGGAACTTATCATGGAAGCTTCTTGTGATATAATAATCCCCTTATTATAAATTCATATGGTATCTATGTTTGGTCCTTTGCAACCGTGGTTCTCACCATGATTGTTCCCCTTTAATTCCATTTCTCGGACAAGTTAAAGCACTTGACTTCTGCAGATAAATGCATGTCCGCAACCTCTATTTTGATCTTCCTTCGAGTATTACCCTTCGGTGCCTCGAGAATAACAAAGAACCGTGTTGCTTCCTATAAGTCTTCATTTGGTATTGCTTCTCATCGATTTCAAATTTCCCTGGGTTTTGAGTTGTTAGTCACTCGAGAACGCCGATAAGTGAATCAATTCCACACTCCGATTCTATAACTCTTAAGTAATTTTTGTTGCTTACGAGTTTAATAATCCTTCAAGTCATTCCTAGCCTGATTGGCTGTATCATTATCGTGCTAAATTTTAACTGTGCTACCTGGTCCATCTTCCCGGAGCACAATTTTCGATGATGAGCTAAGCCTACGTCGATCTTCCTCGTCATATCATTTCGCCTTGAACAACAAGCTTGATTTCGAGTTTGTGTCGTACCAGTGGTTCCAATAACCTTTCACTTCATCATTCCTTTGACTTGGTGTCATCACCGATCGATTACATCTTCATGAAATCTCTCGACAAATGTGTCGTGATCATCATCAACATTCTGAGCTCTTCCAGGATATCAATCGAATTCCTGATGAGAAATACCATCCTCGCCCCTCAATGATTGTGTTATCATCGACAACGTCCTTGACTTCCTGCCAACACAAACCTAATTGTGTTTGGCTATATCTTACGTTACGAGACAATCTTGGAAATGTTCCTTTGAATCTCTTATGATCTACAGCCCCAATCCTTAATTGAAACACCATACCAGTGCTATCTCAAAGCATGACTGTGGTATTCGAATATCAACATGAACATTTGAAGCGAAATGCTAAATGCTTCTTGATCTATTATCCAAACATCGTTGTATGGGTAATATCCTAATTCTTCACTCGCCCCTTTATCTAAATGCTTTTGCACTTAATGTCCTATCATGTATATCATGCTCTACTTTCTTGGGGAAGGATATACTCCCAATTCTTGTGTGAAACACATTTTCCTTTGCATTGTCTTGTTTAACCTTTCTTGTGATCTATGATATAAGCAGTAATAGTTCCCTGCTTATGAAAACACCTCGGTGTACAATTTGTCAGTAAGACCTTGTTATTATTGCCGTTGACATTCCGATAACCACCGATGGACGAGAACTTTGCCTATTGGTCCGCCTCGTTCAACGAGCAGGAAAATAGTTCTCTCCGTCTCTCGCCCTTGGTACCAACATTGTTGACAACATAACTGGCAGTCTATCATCTGACATGCCTTGCAAGCGGCCCCGCTTTTTACTTTTAAACCACATGGTGGGCCCATAACCCACAGTTCCACAGGATCGAAACCTGACTCTCCTGTACATCTTTGTCCTCCAAAATTATTCCTCACGCTTGGCTTCGTATGTAATTCACGAGCCACCTTCTTGTGATCTGTTTTGCTATCATATGCAATACTTAATTTCGATGCACTGAACCCCTTTCACACTCGGTTTCAGACATCAAACGATTGTCCATCCACTTGAAGCTTCTTATTGCTCCTCCTTACCTTGCTCTCGATGGCTTTCTTGAATTTCAACTCGAGAGATGCCTCGATGCCACGTTGCGAGATAGCCCCCAGGTACCTATCTTGTGTTGAGCCCCGTCCTTTTCGAGTCTTTCCCCCTACTACACCCCTTAAATCTCGGGACGAGATTTCTTGTAGTGGAGGAGAATTGTGATGCCCAGATAATTAAGCTACAGTAATCCTCCGCTAATGATGCCACGTCATCACATTACTGTTGTTAACCCTCGCTTGATCCAAATCATGATTCAAATTCAAATTCAAATTTAAAGTCAAAAATCCAAGTTTGTCAAACATGAAAACTAAAATGTTCAAAATGTGGCAAATAATCCTTGGATATTTATCAAGTTTGAACCAACCTCATTTGAGTTCCCAAAATGCCCCTGGGATTTTGTCTTGTGGTCCAACAAGAATTAAATTGGCCTTTCCAATTTCTGAAAATGGTTAGCCAACTCCTTTTGACCCCAAATTTTTTATGCAACTTCACTTTGTTCCTATCTATTTTTGTGCAAAGTGCCACATTTAACAAAAATAATTCAGTAGCTCTTTTAAATAGGAAACATAGGCAATTCAAAAAAAATAAAATAAAAGGCCACCACCCCCCTAGTGGGCCTCGTGGCCCAGCTGGCCATCCAGCTGGTCGGCCAGGCCGGCCCACTCGAACCACCCACGCCGCCGAGGGGATAAGTATCCCCCTCGGCCTCGTCCTCGTCAGCCCCAGATATTTTCCCCCCTCGCTCGGCTCTCTCCCTCTCGGTTCTCTCCGCCGGAGCGCCGTCGGCGCCGTTGCCGTGGCCTCGGCCCCTCCCTCACCACGCCGATGCGTCCAACGGCTCCACAGGCCTCCTCCGCGTCGGCTACAAGTCCCGGATGGAGCTCGGAGTCGGCGCATCAAGCGGGTGGACGCCTCCCCGACTTGTCTCCCTTCTCGAGCGCCGCTGCCCTCGTCGTCGTCTCCGGCCAACTCGACTCTTCCCCGGGCCTTCCCTGCAACGGCAGTGAGCCACCTCCCCTCCTCCCCCATAGCTCTCCCGCACGCCGTAGGTCGCTCCCGTCGTCGCGCCCGAGCTCCCGAGGAGCTCGCGGCTGCCGCGCCCTGCTTTCCCCACGCTCCTGCTGGCCCTCCGTGCACGCCCTCGCACGCCTAACTACGCGCCCGGGGCCGCGCCTCGCCCGCAGTCGCCGTGCCCAGATGGCGCCTCGCTTGCAGCCGCCGCGCTCAGGCCTCGCCGAGCCCCTCCGCCCCGCACCGCGAACCACCTCCTGCCGCGCCTTGCACCTGGCCCACGTCGGCAGCCGGCCGGTGCCGCGCCCACCAATGCCCGCGCGTCGCCCGTCTCTTGCCCCGCCCGCCGTGGTCTTGCTGCTGCTTCGCCCGGGGCTTGGCCGCTGGCCTCGACGCCGGCGCCGCTACGAGCCACCTCCGCTCTTATTGCCGCCCCCATTTGAAGCGCCTTGTCGCGGGCTCTCCAACGCACCCACCCGCGTCCCCAACGGTCGCCGGAGCCAGCTGGCCGGAGCCTCGCCGCCGCCCCTGTATCCCATCGCCGTTAGCTGTAGGCCTAAACAGCCTTTAAAACTAATCCCCCTCTAACCCACTGACATTGGGCCCCACCCGGTTGACTAATTGGATTAAACTACAGGTTATGACATGTGGGCCCACTTTGTCTAATTAGGTTAATTAAATTAAATAAACAGTGTTAGTTGCCTCTGCCAATGACATGAGGGTCCCAGGGCCCCCTTGACCAGTCAACCGTGGACTAGTCAACTCCTGACTGGGCAGATGACTGACCCCACCTGTCCCACTCTGGGTGCATGCACCGGGTGCACCTAGCAGTTTTTGTTTATTAATATTATTGAATTAAATTAAAATCAGGAGATTAGAAAATCATTTAAACTTTGTTAATTCATAGAAAATAAACCGTATCTCGGATGATAAAGTTTTCTACATGAAAGTTTCTCAGAACGATGAGACGAATCCGATTACGTGATCCGTTCGTCTGCCACATGCCCCTAACTACCTGAACATGCAACTTTTCCCCTCTGTTTCATCTGTCTGAAAATGCAAACATCGGGAAAACTTTCTCGGATGTTTCCCCCCTTCCACGGTACCGTGTAGCACCACGTTAGAACACGTCTAGTTTTGCCTGTTGTCCTGTTATGCACTTGCTTGCTATGTATTTACTGTTTCTTCCCCCTCTTCTCTCCGGTAGACCCCGAGACTGCCGCTGATGCCACTGTGATCGACTACGTCGACGACGACCCCCTCTTCTTGTCTGAGCAACCAGGCAAGCCCCCCTTTGATCATCCCGATATCGCCCATTCCATTCTCTCATGCTTGCTTTAGATTTTGCTAATGTTATTGTTTGCTCCTATTCTGATGCATAGCCTGCTTTTGTATCTGCTGTTGTACATTACCTGCTTATCATAAACTGCTTAGTATAGGTTGGTTAGTGATCCATCAGTGACCCCCACTTATGCTTGTTGCCCCTGCTTCATCATCGACGACTCGATCTACGTGATCGAAGACCAGGCCCCGACACCTCACGTCACATCACGCCCCTTTGTTGCTCGACTCTGTAGAGTTACCATCGAGTGCCGAGGGTGGAACCTATACATCACTCCTGATGAGATCTCTGTAGTGTAGCTATTCGGCCGTGGTCATCGAGGGTGATTTTCTCCTTAACCACTTCCGATACAGCTCTGTCGTGCAACCCCTCAAGTGTGAACTTCGAGGGTGGTTCCTCTTACGTTCACCTTGATGTTTACATCGAGTGGGAATCCGACAAGGGTGATTCCTCAGGTTTTCCCCCTTGGTGTTAGACACACGGTTACTATGGTTACTAGGACTTTGCACTGGACCCTGTTACTAAAGACGGGTTGGCCCTGAGGGGTACCCGCGCGAGCTTAATTGCGAGTGATGTGGAGTCGGGCGGACCTGGAAGGTGCCTGCGAGATAATTACGAGGCGTGGCCGGGCATTCCTAGCCCTTGCCGCAAGTCCTCGAGACGGGGCAACGGGGTCACATCTTTCGTGAGTCTCTGCATGTTACCGCGCGTTCCTAATCCACTACGATTTGGATATTTGATCCGAGGGGCCTCTGGCCTGATAGCACTAACCAGTACTTGGGCATAGTATGGGCGTTCTGCGTCATATACATCAGCCGAAGCTTAATAGACGTCAGAGACTAAGTGGCGCGCGCCGGGTTGGACTGCGTAAGCGCCTGCCTTGTTGAAGGAGGTAGCTAGGTCTGCTCACCGGCCGCGTACGCAACGTGCAGGAGTTCTCGGGGAGATGGCCCATGACCCCTGGGGGCATAGGTTTAGTCCAGCGTGCTGGCCTCTCTATTAAGCCTAGGTCGGGTTGCGGCGTATTGTTTGGCCGAGGCCGGGCATGACCCAGGAAAGTGTGTCCGGCCGGAGTTAAGCGAGCGTGGTGGGTAAGTTGGTGCACCCCTGCAGGGAAGAAAACATCTATCGATAGCCTGTCCTACGATAACGGACACTTGGAGTTGTATCCCGATCGATACAACTAGAACTGGATACTTGTGATGAGACTGGATGGTGATGAGTAATGGATTGTGATGATAACTGGATAGTATGGCTCTGGGATTGCTTTCTCGCAGGGAGTCGAGAAAGGATCTCTGGCCGAGGTTGATAACACTTCTACTACTTTACTTATACTACTCTACTCCCTCCGGTTGCTGCAAGATGGTGGTTTCCAGAAGATGCTAGTCTTCGATAGGACTAGGCCTTCTCTCTATTCTGGCATTTCTGCAGCCCAGTCCACATATACAGCCTTCCTTTGATAATGTTGCATATGTAGTGTAGATCCTTGCTTGCGAGTACTTTGAATGAGTACTCACGGTTGCTTTGCTCCCCATTTTCCCCTTTCTTCTTCTTTCCGGTTGATGCAACCAGATGTCGGAGCCCAGGAGCCAGATGCCACCCCCGGTGCATACTACTACGTGGAGACTGCCGACGACCAGGAGTAGTTAGGAGGCTCCCAGGCAGGAGGCCTTGCCTTTTCGATCATTGCTGCTTTTGTGCTAGCCTTCTTAAGGCAATCTTGTCTAACTCATGTCTGTACTCAGATATTGTTGCTTCCGCTGACTTTTGCTGGTATGTGAAACTAGGTGGTATAAATTTAGCAACAATATAATTAGCATAATCAGCATACCATGGAGTACTACGAGAAGTACTTATAAAATTTAATTGCTCATCAGGAAAGCTATCATCAATAGGTAGTGGGTCATCAAGAACATTTTCTAACCTAGACAAGTTGTCTGCAACGGGGTTCTCAACTCCTTTTCTATTAACAATATGTAAATCAAATTCTTGTAGCAAGAGAACCCATCTAATAAGTCTAGGTCTAGCATCTTTCTTTTCCATAAGATATTTAATAGCAGCATGATCCGTGTGAATAGTTACTTTAGAATCAACAATATAAGGTCTGAACTTATCACAAGCAAATAAAACTGCTAAGAATTCTTTTTCAGTAGTAGCATAATTTCTTTGAGCATTGTCTAGAGTTTTACTAGCATAATGGATAACATTTAATTTCTTATCAACTCTTTGCCCTAGAACAACACCTAAAGCATAATCACTAGCATCACACATAATTTCAAAGGGTAAATTCCAATCAGGTGGCTGAACAATAGGTGCAGAGATATGCTTTCTTAAGTATTTCAAATGCTTCTGCACAATCATCATCAAAGACAAATGGTATATCTTTTTGTAATAAATTAGTCAGAGGCCAAGAAATTTTTGAGAAGTCCTTAATGAACCTCCTATAAAATCTGGCATGACCAAGGAAACTTCTTATACCTTTGATGTCCTTGGGACATGGCATCTTTTCAATAGCATCAACCTTGGCTTTATCAACTTCAATACCTCTTTCAGAAACTTTGTGCCCCAAGACAATACCTTCATTAACCATAAAGTGGCACTTTTCCCAATTCAAAACAAGATTAGTTTCTTCACATCTCTGCAAAACTCGATCAAGATTGCTCAAGAAATCATCAAAAGAAGATCCATAGACGGAAAAATCGTCCATGAAAACCTCACAAATCTTTTCACAAAAGTCAGAGAATATAGCCATCATGTATCTTTGAAAGGTAGCAAGTGCATTACATAAACCAAAAGGCATACGTCTATAAGCAAAAGTACCAAAAGGGCATGTAAAAGTAGTCTTTGATTGATCTTTAGCCGACACAGGTATTTGAGAGAATCCAGAGTAACCATCTAGAAAGCAATAGTGTGTATGTTTGCATAATCTTTCTAGCATTTTGATCGATAAAAGGTAAGGGGTAATGATCTTTCTTAGTAGCCTTATTTAATTTGCGGAAATCAATTACCATCCTATAACCTGTAATAATTCTTTGCAGAATCAATTCATCTTTATCATTAGGAACAACAGTAATACCTCCCTTCTTAGGGACACAATGAACAGGACTTACCCACTGACTATCAGCAACGGGATAAATTATACCTGCCTCCAGAAGCTTTAGTATTTCTTTTCTTACCACTTCTTTCATTTTAGGATTCAGGCGCCGTTGAGGATCATGAACTGGTTTGGCATCTTCTTCCAAATTTATTTTATGTTGACATAGAGTGGGACTAATGCCCTTAAGATCATCAAGAGTATACCCAATAGCAGCACGGTGCTTCTTTAGAGTTTTCAATAATCTTTCTTCTTCATGCTCTGAAAGGTTAGCACTAATAATAACAGGACACATCTTCTTTTCATCAAGATAAGCATATTTAAGATTATCAGGCAATGGTCTAAGCTCAAACACAGGATCACCCTTGGGTGGAGGAGGATCCCCTAAGATTTCAACAGGCAAATTGTGTTTCAGAATAGGTTCCTTTTTAAAGAATACTTCATCTATTTCCCTTCTTTCATTCATAAACATATCATTTTCATGGTTTAGCAAATATTGTTCTAAAGGATCACTAGGAGGTACGACAATAGAAGCAAGACCAATAATTTCATCTTACTAGGCAATTCTTCTTCACGATGTTGTTTACTAAATTTAGAGAAATTAAGCTCGTGAATCATATCATCCAAGCCAATAGTAACAACATTCTTTTCGCAGTCTATCTTAGCATTGATAGTATTCAAGAAGGGTCTACCAAATATAATGGGACAAAAGCTATCTTGTGGGGAACCAAGAACAAGGAAATCAGCAGGATATTTAGTTTTCCCACACAAGACTTCAACATCTCTAACAATTCCCACTGGTGATATAGTATCCCTATTGGCAAGTTTAATTGTAACATCAATATCCTCTAACTCAGCAGGTGCGATTTCATGCTTAATTTCTTCATATAAGGTAATAGGTATAACACTAGCACTAGCACCCATATCACATAAGCCATGATAACAATGATCTCCTATTTTAACAAAAATAACAGGCACGCCTACCACAGGTCTATGTTTATCTTTAGCACAAGGTTTAGCAATTCTAGCAGTTTCATCGCAGAATTATATAACATGCCCATCAATATTATCAGACAAGAGATCTTTAACAATATCAATATTAGGTTCGACTTTAACTTGCTCAGGAGATGTATAAGTTCTAATATTGCTTTTACGAACCACAGTTGAAGCTTTAGCATGATCCTTTATTCTAACAGGGAAAGGTGGTTTCTCAACATATGAAGTAGGAACAATAGGATCATTATAAGTGACAATCTTTTCTTCAACTTTAATAGGTGCAGCTACTTTTACTTCTATGGGAGGATGATATTTAAACAACTTCTCCTTGGGGAGATCAACATAAGCAGCAAAAGATTCACAGAAAGAAGCTACTATCTCATAGTCAAGTCCATATTTAGTGCTAAACTTACGGAAAATATCGGTATCCATAAAAGATTTAACACAATCAAACTTAGGTGTCATACCTGACTCCTTACCTTCGTCGAGATCCCAATCTTCATAGTTGCGTTTAATTCTATCCAATAAATCCCATTTAAGTTCAACAGTCTTCATCATAAAAGAGCCAGCACAAGAAGTATCGAGCATGGTGCGATTGTTTTCAGAAAGCCGAGCATAAAGATTTTGAATAATTGTTTCTCTTGGGAGCTCATGATTGGGGCATGAATATAACATTGATTTAAGCCTCCCCCAAGCTTGAGCGATGCTTTCTCCTTCGCGAGGCCAAAAATTATATATATAATTGCGAACACGATGAACAAGATGCATAGGATAATACTTTTGATGAAATTCCAATTTCAATCTTCTATAGTTCCATGATCTCGTATCATCACATAGCCTATACCATGTCAATGCATCTTCCTTCAAAGATAAAGGGAAGACCTTCTTCTTGACAACATCATCAGGTATACCTGCAAGCTTAAATAATCCACAAACCTCATCCACATATATTAGGTGCTCATCAGGATGCTTGGTTCCATCTCCTGTAAAAGAATTAGCTAGCAATTTTTCCATCATACCCGAAGGAACTTCAAAGGGAACATTTTCATTTTCAGTAGGTTCAGTAGGTTGAGGAGCAATTCTTTGCTCTACTGGTCGGGGTGAAGATACCCCGAACAAGCCCCTCAGAGGATTACTTTCCATAGTAACAAGTGACAATAAATTTCAGCACACTATATAAATATTTCCTTACCAAATTCCACCTACCAAAGGCGCTTCACTCCCCGGCAACGGCGCCAGAAAAGAGTCTTGATGACCCACAAGTATAGGGGATCTATCGTAGTCCTTTCGATAAGTAAGAGTGTCGAACCCTACGAGGAGCAGAAGGAAATGATAAGCGGTTTTCAGCAAGGTATTCTCTGCAAGTACTGAAATAAGTGGTAACAGATAGTTTTGTGAAAGGATAATTTGTAACGAGCAACAAGTAACAAAAGTAAATAAAGTGCATCAAGGTGGCCCAATCCTTTTTGTAGCAAAGGACAAGCCTGGACAAACTCTTATATAAGGAAAAGCGCTCCCGAGGACACATGGGAATATCATCAAGCTAGTTTTCATCACGTTCATATGATTCGTGTTCGGTACTTTGATAATTTGATATGTGGGTGGACCGGTGCTTGGGTGTTGTTCTTACTTGAACAAGCATCCCACTTATGATTAACCTCTATTGCAAGCATCCACAACTACAACAAAAGTGTTAATATAAACCTAACCATAGCATGAAACATGTGGATCCAAATCAGCCCCTTACGAAGCAACGCATAAACTAGGGTTTAAGCTTCTGTCACTCTAGCAACCCATCATCTACTTATTACTTCCCAATGCCTTCCTATAGGCCCAAATAATGGTGAAGTGTTATGTAGTCGATGTTCACATAACACCACTAGAGGCTAGACAACATACATCTCATCAAAATATCGAACAAATGCCAAATTCACATGACTACTAATAGCAAGACTTCTCCCGTGTCCTCAGGAACAAACGTAACTACTCACAAAGCATATTCATGTTCATAATCAGAGGGGTATTAATATGCATAAAGGATCTGAACATATGATCTTCCACCGAATAAACCAACTAGCATCAACTACAAGGAGTAATCAACACTACTAGCAACCTACTAGCACCAATCCCGGACTTGGAGACAAGAATTGGATACAAGAGATGAGCTAGGGTTTTGAGATAAGATGGTGCTGGTGAAGATGTTGATGGAGATTGCCCTCTCCCGATGAGAGGAGCGTTGGTGATGACCATGGCGATGATTTCCCCCTCCCGGAGGGAAGTGTCCCCGGCAGAACAGCTCTGCCGGAGCCCTAGATTGGTTCCGCCTCGTGGCGGCGGAGTTTCGTCCCGAAAGGTTGCTTATGAATTTTTTCCTCATCAAAAGACCTCATATAGCAGAAGATGGGCATCAGAGAGCCAACAGGGGGCCCACGAGGTAGGGGGCACGCCCAGGGGGGTAGGGCACGCCCCCACCCTCGTGGACAGGTGGGCCCCCCTCTGGTGAACTTCTTCTGCTGGATATTTTTATATTTTCCAAAAATGACTTTCGTGGAGTTTCAGGACTTTTGGAGCTGTACAGAATAGGTCTCCAATATTTGCTCCTTTTCCAGCCCAGAATTCCAGCTGCCGGCATTCTCCCTCCTTATGTAAACCTTGTAAAATAAGAGAGAATAGCCATAAGTATTGTGACATAACGTGTAATAACAGCCCATAATGCAATAAATATAAATATAAAATCATGATGCAAAATGGACGTATCAGTAGTATGTTCATGAATTCCTACAAAGAGCACTCCTTCAACTCATATGTTAGTACATTTAACCAGTTTGATTTTTGGGTTGCAGCTCGACGTCACATGTAGGAAAACCACCTCGAGGCCATGCATGGGTGGATGTATTTGGGGCCTCTCAGTCTGGATGTGGGAGCGTTTGCCGGTTGGGCGTCCTAAAAAGCATCCTTCACCGCACGTGTGGGTAGGCCTTAATGAAGAAGAAGATGTTTTTTGACTCCCCACCGTGGCATTCTCTTGGGACCGGGTTAGAATTTGTGGAAGCAAGAACAAGTCCTTGTACAAGAATTTCACCAACGAGATGGACAGCCTCACATATTGTCAGGTATACCGATCCAATATTTTCTCTAAGCTTTCATCAAATGCATTGGCCGAACTAATAGCTCTTTGACAGGTTAACTCGAGGCCTTACGAGGCAAATAGGGGTTTTACATTGAACCAGATGTGCACTAGGGACTCCCATCTTTGGCGGATCAGGTGCCCTCTCATATGCATTTATGCTGTAGAGTGGCATCTACCACATCAAGTGGCCATGCAATTTGGTATGAGGCAACACACCCCACCGGAGCCAGCAAGCACGGGTGGACTTGAGCTTCACAAGTGAGTTACCTAACCGTGGCTATGTTAAACAACAATACAATGTTTCAAATTGTTTCTTATACATGCTTTGTTGTTGTCATTGCTTGTAGTTAGAACCGAAAGAATAATCAGAATGTGCCTGAGTGGGGACAACACCATGCTAGGTATGTCGAGATGTGGGAGCAGAGGCTCGATTCTAGAGAGACAGATATGACTTTGGCGGACATGAGGAATTACAAAGAAACTCATCTAAAATGGTATGACAATGGGAGGCGATTTCGGGTGCGTTTGAGGCCAAGGTGGACCGACGCAGATCTCGCAGATCATGATCCAAACAATGAATCAGACGATGAGTATGACGCCATAGTGAGAAGTACACAAGGTTCTCACAGAGAGTATGCGCCCCTGACTGATAGAGTGGTAAGTCTTGTGAACTGATGTCTACTACGCAACCTTCTTCTTGTAGACGTTGTTGGGCCTCCAAGTGCAGAGGTTTGTAGGACAGTAGCAAATTTCCCTCAAGTGGATGACCTAAGGTTTATCAATCCGTGGGAGGCATAGGATGAAGATGGTCTCTCTCAAACAATCCTGCAACCAAATAACAAAGAGTCTCTTGTGTCCCCAACACACCCAATACAATGGTAAATTGTATAGGTGCACTAGTTCGGCGAAGAGATGGTGATACAAGTGCAATATGGATGGTAGATATAGGTTTTTGTAATCTGAAAATATAAAAACAGCAAGGTAACAAGTGGTAAAAGTGAGCGTAAACGGTATTGCAATGATAGGAAACAAGGCCTAGGGTTCATACTTTCACTAGTGCAAGTTCTCTCAACAATAATAACATAATTGGATCATATAACTATCCCTCAACATGCAACAAAGAGCCACTCCAAAGTCACTAATAGAGGAGAACAATCGAAGAGATTATGGTAGGGTACAAAACCACCTCAAAGTTATTCTTTCCAATCAATCCGTTGGGCTATTCCTATAAGTGTCACAAAAATCCCTAGAGTTCGTACTAGAATAACACCTTAAGACACAAATCAACCGAAACCCTAATGTCACCTCAAGTATCCGTGGGTATGATTATACGATATGCATCACACAATCTCAGATTCATCTATTCAACCAACACATAGAACCTCAAAGAGTGCCCCAAAGTTTCTACCGGAGAATCACAACGAAAACGTGTGCCAACCCCTATGCATAGGTTCATGGGCGGAACCCGCAAGTTGATCACCAAAACATACATCAAGTGAATCACGTGATATCCCATTGTCACCATAGATATGCACGGCAAGACATACATCAAGTGTTCTCAAATCTTTAAAGACTTAATCCGATAAGATAACTTCAAGGGGAAAACTCAATCCATTACAAGAGAGAAGAGGGGGAGAAGAAACATAAGATCCAACTATAATAGCAAAGCTCGCGATACATCAAGATCGTGCCAAATCAAGAACACGAGACAGAGAGAGATCAAACACATAGCTACTGGTACAAACACTCAGTCCCGAGGGTGAACTACTCGCTCCTCGTCATGGAGAGCACCGGGATGATGAAGATGGCCACCGGTGAGGGTTCCCCCCTCCGGCAGGGTGCCGGAACAGGGTCCCGAGAGGTTTTTGGTGGCTACAGAGGCTTGCGGCGGTGGTACTCCCGATCTAATCTCTGTTCTGGAAGTTTTAGGGTACGTAGGTATATATGGGTGAAAGGGGTACGTCGGTGGAGCTTTGGGGCCCCCACGAGGCAGGGGAGCGCGCCCTAGGGGGGTGGGCGCGCCCCCCACCCTCGTGAGCACCTCCCTTGGCTCTTGACATGGGGTCCAAGTCCATCCGGTAGCTTTCCTTCCAAAAATAACTTCTCCAGTTGATTTCGTTCCGTTTCGACTCCGTTTGATATTCCTTTTCTTCGAAACACTGAAATAGGCAAAAAACAGCAAATCTGGCCTGGGCCCCCGGTTAATAGGTTAGTCCCAAAAATAATATAAAAGGAGATAATAAAGCCCAATATTGCCCAAAACAGTAGATAATATAGCATGGAGCAATCAAAAATTATAGATACGTTGGAGACGTATCAAGCATCCCCAAGCTTAATTCCTGCTCGTCCTCGAGTAGGTAAATGATAAAAAAGATAATTTTTGATGTGGAATGCTAGTTGGCATAATTTCAGTGTAATTCTTCTTACTTGTGATATGAATATTCAGATCCGAAAGATTCAAGACAAAAGTTCATATTGACATAAAAATAATAATACTTCAAGCATACTAACTAAGCAATTATGTCTTCTCAAAATAACATGGCCAAAGAAAGTTCATCCCTACAAAATCATATATTTTAGTCATGCTCCATTTTCGTCACACAAGAATGCTCTCATCATGCACAACCCCGATGACAAGCCAAGCAATTGTTTCATACTTTTAGTAATCTCAAACTCATAAACCTTCATGCAATACATGAGCGTGAGCCATGGATATAGCACTATGGGTGGAATAGAATATGATGATGGGGGTTAAGTGGAGAAGACAAAAAGGAGAAAGTCGCACATCAACGAGGCTAATCAATGAGCTATGGAGATGCCCATCGATTGATGTTAATGCAAGGAGTAGGGATTGCCATGCAACGGATGCACTAGAGCTATAAATGTATGAAAGCTCAACAAAAGAAACTAAGTGGGTGTGCATCCAACTTGCTTGCTCACGAAGACCTAGGGCACTTGAGAGGCCATTGTTGGAATATACAAGCCAAGTTCTATAATGAAAGATTCCCACTAGTATATGAAAAATGACAAAACTTGAGACTCTCTATCATGAAGATTATGGTGCTACTTTGAAGCACAAGTGTGGAAAAAAAGGATAGTAGTATTGCCCCCCTTTTTTTTGTGCCTTCTTTTTTTTTCTTTGGCCCTTCTCTCTCTTTTTTTTGGGACAATACTCTATTGAATGATGATCATCACACTTGTATTTATTTACAACTCAATGATTACAACTCGATACTAGAACAAAGTATGACTCTATATGAATGCCTCCTACGGTGTACCGGGATATGCAATGAATCAAGAGTGACATGTATGAAAGAATTATGAACGGTGGCTTTGCCACGAATACTATGTCAACTACATGATCATGCTAAAGCAATATGACAATAATGAATGTGTCATGATGAACGGAATGGTGGAAAGTTGCATGGCAATATATCTCGGAATGGCTATGGAAATGCCATAATAGGTAGGTATGGTGGCTGTTTTGAGGAAGATATAAGGAGGTTTATGTGTGAAAGAGCATATCATATCACGGGGTTTGGATGCACCGGCGAAGTTTGCACCAACTCTCAATGTGAGAAAGGGCAATGCATGGTACCGAAGAGGCTTGCAATGATGGAAGGGTGAGAGTGCGTATAATCCATGGACTCAACATTAGTCATAAAGTACTCACATACTTATTGCAAAAATCTACAAGTCATCAAAAACCAAAGCACTACGCGCATGCTCCTAGGGGGATAGATTGGTAGGAAAAGACCATCTCTCGTCCCCGACCGCCACTCATAAGGAAGACAATCAAAGAACACCTCATGTTTCAAATTTGTTACATAACGTTCACAATACGTGCATGCTACGGGACTTGCAAACTTCAACACAAGTATTTCTCAAATTCACAACTACTCAACTAGCATGACTTTGATATTATCACTTCCATATCTCAAAACAATTATCAAGTATCAAACTTTTCTTAGTATTCAACACACTCATAAGAATTCTTACAAATCTTGTATGCCTAGCATATTAGGATTATTTAAGTGAACTACCATGCTATTTAAGACTCTCAAAATAATCTAAGTGAAGCATGAGAGATCAATAGTTTCTATAAAACAAATCCACCACCGTGCTCTAAAAGATATAAGGGAAGCACTAGAGCAAACAACAAACTACTCCGAAAGATATAAGTGAAGATCAATGAGTAGTCGAATAATTATTCAACTATGTGAAGACTCTCCCATTTAATAATTTCAGATCTTAGTATTTTATTCAAACAACAAGCAAATCTAAAGAAAATAAAATGACGCTCCAAGCAAAACACATATCATGTGGTGAATAAAAATATAGCCCCAAGTAAAGTTACCGATGAACGAAGACGAAAGAGGGGATGCCTTCCGGGGCATCCCCAAGCTTAGGCTCTTGGTTATCCTTGAATATTACCTTGGGGTGCCTTGGGCATCCCCAAGCTTAGGCTCTTGCCACTCCTTATTCCGTATTCCATCGAATCTTTACCCAAAACTTGAAAACTTCACAACACAAAACTTAACAGAAAACTCGTGAGCTCCGTTAGTGAAAGAAAACAAAACACCACTTCATGGTACTGTAATGAACTCATATTTATTTATATTGGTGTTAAACCTGCTGTATTCCAACTTCTCTATGGTTTATAAACTATTTTACTAGCCATAGATTCATCAAAATAAGCAAACAACAGAAAAATAGAATCTGTCAAAAACAGAACAGTCTGTAGTAATCTGTAACTAACGCAAACTTCTGGAACTCCAAAAATTCTAAAATAAATTGGTGAGCGCTAAAGTTTCTGTTTTTTACAGCATGATCATAAAGACTTCATCCAAGTCTTCCCAAAGGTTCTACTTGACACAAACACTAATTAAAACACAAAACCACATCTAAACAGAAGCTAGATGGATTATTTATTACTAACCAGAACCAAAAAGAAAGAAACTAAAATAAAATTGGGTTGCCTCCCAACAAGCACTATCGTTTAATGCCCCTAGCTAGGCATGGTGATTTCAATGATGCTCGCATAAAAGATAAGAGTTGAAACATAAAGAGAGCATCATGAAGAATATGACTAGCTCATTTAAGTCTAACCCACTTCCTATGCATAGGGATTTTTAGAGCAAACAACTTATGGGAATAATAATCAACTAGCATAGGAAGGCAAAACAAGCATAACTTCAAGATTTTAAGCACATAGAGAGGAAACTTGATATTATTGCAATTCCTACAAGCATATATTCCTCCCTCATAATAATTTTCAGTAGCATCATGAATGAATTCAACAATATAACCAGCACATAAAGCATTCTTTTCATGATCTACAAGCATAGAATTTTTATTACTCTCCACATAAGCAAATTTCTTCTCATGAATAATAGTGGGAGCAAACTCAACAAAATAACTATCATGTGATTGAAAATTAAGATCAAGATGAAAAGTTTCATGGTTATCGTTATTCTTTAAAGCATACGTGTCATCACAATAATCATCATAGATAGGAGGCATGTTTTCATCATAGTAAATTTGCTCATCAAAGCTTGGGGGACAAAAAATATCATCTTCATCAATCATAGCTTCCCCAAGCTTGTGGCTTTGCATATCATTAGCATCATGGATATTCAAGGAATTTATACTAACAACATTGCAATCATGCTCATCATTCAAATATTTAGTGCCAAACATCTTATAGCATTCTTCTTCTAACACTTTGGCACAATTTTCCTTTCCATCATACTCACGAAAGATATTAAAAAGATGAAGCGTATGAGACAAACTCAATTCCATTTTTTTAGTTTTCTTTTATAAACTAGACAAGTGCTAAAACAAGAAACAAAAAGATTTGATTGCAAGATCTAAAGATATACCTTCACTTACCTAGCCTCCCCGGCAACGGCGCCAGAAAAGAGCTTGATGTCTACTACGCAACCTTCTTCTTGTAGACGTTGTTGGGCCTCCAAGTGCAGAGGTTTGTAGGACAGTAGCAAATTTCCCCCAAGTGGATTACTGCTACCTCTTGAGCTTGCGTTGGATTTCCCCGAAGAGGAAAGGATGATGCAGCAGAGTAGCGTAAGTATTTCCCTCAGTTTTTGAGAACCAAGGTATCAATCCAGTAGGAGGCCACGCGGAACTCCCTCGTACCTACACAACACAAAGAGCTCAACGCAACCAACGCGATTAGGGATTGTCAATCCCTTCACAGTCACTTACGAGAGTAGGATCTGATAGATATTATTTTTGGTATTTTTGGTATAGAGATACAAAGTAAAAAGTAAAAGGCAAAGTAAAAAAGCAAAGCAAGATTAAAGTGATTGAGATTGATATGATGAGAATAGACCCGGGGGCCATAGGTTTCACTAGTGGCTTCTCTCGAGAGCATAAGTATTCAACGGTGGGTGAACAAATTAATGTTGAGCAATTGACAGAATTGAGTATAATTATGAGAATATCTAGCCATGATCATTTATATAGGCATCACGTCCGTGACAAGTAGATCGAAACGATTCTGCATCTACTACTATTACTCCACTCATCGACCACTATCCAGCATGCATCTAGAGTATTAAGTTAAAAACAGAGTGACGCTTTAAGCAAGATGACATGATGTAGAGAGATAAATTCATGCAATATGAAATAAACCCCATCTTGTTATCCTCAATGGCAACGATACAATACGTGCCTTGCTGCCCCTTCTGTCACTGGGAAAGGACACCGCAAGATCGAACCCAAAGCTAAGCACTTCTCCCATGGCAAGAACTACCAATCTAGTTGGCCAAACCAAACGGATAATTCGAAGAGACTTGCAAAGATAAGCAATCATACATAAAAGAATTCAGAGAAGATTCAAATATTATTCATAGATAAACTTGATCATAAACCCACAATTCATCGGTCTCAACAAACACACCGCAAAAAGAAGAACATTACATCGAATAGATCTCCACAAGAGAGGGGGAGAACATTGTATTGAGATCCAGAAAGAGAGAAGAAGCCATCTAGCCAATAACTATGGACCCGAAGGTCTGAGGTAAACTACTCACACTTCATCGGAGAGGCTATGATGATGTAGAAGCCCTCCGTGATGACGACCCTCTCCGGCGGAGCTCCGGAACAGGCACCAAGATGGGATCTCGTGGATACAGAAAGTTGCGGCGGTGGAATTAGGTTTTTGGCTCCTGTTCTGATCGTTTGGGGGTACGTGGATATATATAGGAGGAAGAAGTACGTCAGTGGAGCTTCGGTGGGCCCACGAGGGTGGGGGCGCGCCTGGGGGTGTAGGGCGCGCCCCCTACCTCGTGCCCACCTCAAAGCTTCCTTGGCGTAGGGTCCAAGTCTCCTGGGTCATATTCGGGAAGAAAATCACGTTCCAGAAAGGATTATTCTGTTTGGACTCCGTTTGATATTCCGTTTCTTCGAAACACTGAAATAGGCAAAAAAAAACAGCAATTCTGGGATGGGCTTCCGGTTAATAGGTTAGTCCCAAAAATAATATAAAAGTGGAAAATAAAGCCCAATATAGTCCAAAACAGTAGATAATATAATATGGAGCAATCAAAAATTGTAGATACGTTGGAGACGTATCAGGCATCCCCAAGCTTAATTACTGCTCGTCCTCGAGTAGGTAAATGATAAAAAGAGAATTTTTGATGCGGAGTGCTACTTGGCATAATTTCAATGCAAAATTTCTTAATTGTGGTATGAATATTCAGATTTGAAAGATTCAAGACAAAAGTTCATATTGATATAAAGAATAATAATACTTCAAGCATACTAATAAAGCAATTATGTCTTCTCAAAATAACATGGCCAAAGAAAGTTATCCCTACAAAATCATATAGTCTGGCTATGTTCTATCTTCACCACACAAAGTATTAAAATCATGCACAACCCCGATGACAAGCCAAGCAATTGTTTCATACTTTAACTTTTTCAAAACTTTTTCGATCT
This sequence comes from Aegilops umbellulata, assembly GCA_032464435.1. NCBI lineage: Eukaryota > Viridiplantae > Streptophyta > Magnoliopsida > Poales > Poaceae > Aegilops > Aegilops umbellulata. The sequence goes on along the minus strand of CP136058.1, from coordinate 438,212,177 downwards.
TCACGCAATACATGAGCATGAGCCATGGATATAGCACTTATAGGTGGAATAGAGTGGTGGTTGTGGAGAAGACAAAAAGAGGGGAAGATAGTCTCACATCAACTAGGCGTATCAACGGGCTATGGAGATGCCCATCAATAGATATCAATGTGAGTGAGTTGGGATTGCCATGCAACGGATGCACTAGAGCTATAAGTATATGGAAGGTCATCAAAAGAAACTAAGTGGGTGTGCATCCAACTCGCTTGCTCACGAAGACCTAGGGCAATTATGAGGAAGCCCATCATTGGAATATACAAGCCAAGTTCTATAATGAAAAAAAATTCCCACTAGTATATGAAAGTGACATAACGAGAGACTCTAATTTTATTTCTTTCTTGGAAAGTGTTCCATGCCCTTCTTTCATGGAAATTGGAATATAATATTCCCTTCCTTCGTATCAATAATCACACCAACCGTTCTAAGGAAAGGTCTACCAAGAATAATAGGGCAAGAAGGATTGCAATCTATATCAAGAACAATGAAATCTACGGGCACATAATTCCTATTTGCAACAATAAGAACATCATTAATCCTTCCCATAGGCTTCTTAATAGTAGAATCCGCGAGATGTAAGTTTAAAGAGCAATCATCAAGATTGCGGAAATCTAGCAAATCACACAAGGTTTTGGGGATAGTGGAGACACTAGCACCCAAATCACACAAAGGATAAAACTCATGATCTTTAATTTTAATTTTAATAGTTGGTTCCCACTCATCATAGAGTTTTATAGGGATAGAAACTTTCAACTCAAGCTTTTCTTCATAAGATTGCATCAAGGCATCAACAATATGTTCGGTAAAGGCTTTCTTTTGACTATAAGCATGCGGAGAATTTAGCACGGATTGCAACAAGGAAATACAATCAATCAAAGAGCAACTTTCATACTTAAATTCCTTGAAATCCAATATAGTGGGTTTAGCAACATCTAGATTTTTATTTCGTTCGATCCCACTTTCATCAATTTCATCATAAAGATCTAAATACTCCAAATTTTTAGAACGCCTTCTACGTAAAGGAAGATCATATTCAGTTTCATCAAGATTCATATTGCAAAACAAAGATTTTATAGGGGACACATCAATAAATTTTAGATCTTCATCTTGATTTTCATGGGAATTGGAAGAACACGCTTTAATAAAGGCATCTTTCGTAGCACGCATCCTAGCGGTTATTTCCTTGCACTCATCAATGGAAATTCTCATGGCTTTGAGAGACTCATTGATATCATGCATAGGAGGAATAGATCTATGCTTTAAAGAATCGAACTCAAGAGAAATTCTATCAACGTTCCTAGCCAAATCATCAACTTTAAGTAATTTCTCCTCAAGCAAAGCATTAAAATTCTTTTGTGAATTCATAAACTCTTTAACACTACTCTCAAATTAAGAGGGCATCTTATTATAATTTCCATAAGAGTTGTTGCAGGAATTTCCATAATTATTAGAAGGATTACTAGGATAAGGCCTAGGATTAAAATTCCCTCTATACGCGTTGTTACCAAAATTATTCCTACCAACAAAATTCACATCCATAAATTCATTATTATTCTCAATCAAAGTAGACAAAGGCATATCATTAGGATCAAAAGAAACACTCTTAGTAGCAAATAATTTCATAAGTTCATCCATCTTTCCACTCAAAACATTGATTTCTTCTATCACATGCACTTTTTTACTAGAAGATCTTTCAGTGTGCCATTGAGAATAATTAACCATAATATTATCTAGGAGTTTAGTAGCATCTCCTAAAGTGATTTCCATTAAAGTGCCTCCCGCGGCCGAATCTAAAAGATTTCTGGAAGCAAAATTCAATCCGGCATAAATTTTTTGTATAATCATCCATAAGTTCAAACCATGAGTAGGGCAATTATGTATCATTAATTTCATTATCTCCCAAGCTTGTGCAACATGTTCATGATCAAGTTGCTTAAAATTCATAATGTCGTTTCTAAGAGAGATGATTTTAGCGAGAGGAAAATACTTAGAGATAAAAGCATCTTTGCACTTGTTCCAAGAATCAATACTATTTTTAGGCAAAGACGAAAACCAAGCTTTAGCACGATCTCTAAGCGAAAAAGGAAATAGCTTCAATTTAACAACGTCATTATCGACATCTTTTTTTCTTTTGCATATCACATAAATCAACGAAGCTATTCAGAGGAGTAGCGACATCTTCACTAGGAAGGCCGGCGAATTGATCTTTCATAACAAGATTCAACAAAGTAGTATTGATTTCACAAGATTCAGTATTGGCAAGAGGAGCAATCGGAGTGCTAAGGAAATCATTATTGTTGGTATTGGTGAAGTCACACAATTTGGTAGTATCTTGAGCCATCGCGACAAACAAGCAATCCAACACACGAGCAAACAAAAGGCAAGTGAGAAAAGGGCAAACGGAAAAGGAGAAGGAGTAGGATAAGGAGATTGGGAAAGAGAGGGCGAATAAAACGGCAAGGGTGAAGTGGGGGAGAGGAAAATGAGAGGCAAATGGCAACTAATGTAATGCGGGAGATAGGGATTGTGATGGGTACTTGGTATGTTGACTTTTGCGTAGACTCCCCGGCAACGGCGCCAGAAATTCTTCTTGCTACCTCTTGAGCTAGCGTTGGATTTCCCCGAAGAGGAAAGGATGATGCAGCAGAGTAGCGTAAGTATTTCCCTCAGTTTTTGAGAACCAAGGTATCAATCCAGTAGGAGGCCACGCGCAAGTCCCTCGTACCTACACAACACAAAGAGCTCAACGCAACCAACGCGATTAGGGGTTGTCAATCCCTTCACGGCCACTTACAAGAGTGAGATCTGATAGATAATATTTTTGGTATAGAGATGCAAAGTAAAAAGTAAAAGGCAAAGTAAAAAAACAAAGCAAGATTAAAGTGATTGAGATTGATATGATGAGAATAGACCCGTTAGCCATAGGTTTCACTAGTGGCTTCTCTCGAGAGCATAAGTATTCAACGGTGGGTGAACAAATTACTATTGAGCAACTGACAGAATTGAGCATAATTATGAGAATATCTAGGCATGATCATGTATATAGGCATCACGTCCATGACAAGTAGATCGAAACGATTTTGCATCTACAACTATTACTCCACTCATCGACCACTATCCAGCATGCATCTAGAGTATTAAGTTAAAAACAGAGTGACGCTTTAAGCAAGATGACATGATGTAGAGAGATAAATTCATGCAATATGAAATAAACCCCATCTTGTTATCCTCGATGGCAACGATACAATACATGCCTTGCTGCCCCTTCTGTCACTGGGAAAGGACACCGCAAGATCGAACCCAAAGCTAAGCACTTCTCCCATGGCAAGAACTACCAATCTAGTTGGCCAAACCAAGCGCATAATTCGAAGAGACTTGCAAAGATAACCAATCATACATAAAAGAATTCAGAGAAGATTCAAATATTATCCATAGATAAACTTGATCATAAACCCACAATTCATCCGTCTCAACAAACACACCGCAAAAAGTAGAAGATTACATCGAATAGATCTCCACAAGAGAGGGGGAGGACATTGTATTGAGATCCAAAAAGAGAGAAGAAGCCATCTAGCTAATAACTATGGACCCGAAGGTCTGAGGTAAACTACTCACACTTCATCGGAGAGGCTATGATGATGTAGAAGCCCTCCGTGATGACGGCCCTCTCTGGCGGAGCTCCGGAATAGGCTCCAAGATGGGATCTCGTGGATACAGAAAGTTGCGGCGGTGGAATTAGGTTTTTGGCTCCTGTTCTGAACGTTTGGGGGTACGTGGATATATATAGGAGGAAGAAGTACGTCGGTGGAGCTTCGGTGGGCCCACGAGGGTGGGGGCGCACCTGGGGGTGTAGGGCACGCCCCCCTACCTCGTGCCCACCTCGAAGCTTCCTTGGCGTAGGGTCCAAGTCTCCTGGGTCATATTCGGGAAGAAAATCACGTTCCAGAAAGGATTATTCTGTTTGGACTCCGTTTGATATTCCGTTTCTTCGAAACACTGAAATAGGCAAAAAAACAGCAATTCTGGGCTGGGCCTCCGGTTAATAGGTTAGTCCCAAAAATAATATAAAAGTGGAAAATAAAGCCCAATATAGTCCAAAACAGTAGATAATATAGCATGGAGCAATCAAAAATTATAGATACATTGGAGACGTATCAATGACCTAAGGTTTATCAATCCGTGGGAGGCGTAGGATGAAGATGGTCTCTCTCAAACAACCATGCAACCAAATAACAAAGAGTCTCTTGTGTCCCCAACACACCCAATACAATGGTAAATTGTATAGGTGCACTAGTTCGGCGAAGAGATGGTGATACAAGTGCAATATGGATGGTAGATATAGTTTTTTGTAATCTGAAAATATAAAAACAGCAAGGTAACAAGTGGTAAAAGTGAGCGTAAACGGTATTGCAATGATAGGAAACAAGGCCTAGGGTTCATACTTTCACTAGTGCAAGTTCTCTCAACAATAATAACATAATTGGATCATATAACTATCCCTCAACATGCAACAAAGAGTCACTCCAAAGTCACTAATAGCGGATAACAAACGAAGAGATTATGGTAGGGTACAAAACCACCTCAAAGTTATTCTTTCCAATCAATCCGTTGGGCTATTCCTATAAGTGTCAAAAACAGCCCTAGAGTTCGTACTAGAATAACACCTTAAGACACAAATCAACCAAAACCCTAATGTCACCTAGATACTCCAATGTCACCTCAAGTATCCGTGGGTATGATTATACGATATGCATCACACAATCTCAGATTCATCTATTCAACCAACACATAGAACATCAAAGAGTGCCCCAAAGTTTCTACCGGAGAATCACGACGAAAACGTGTGCCAACCCCTATGCATAGGTTGATGGGCGGAACCCGCAAGTTGATCACCAAAACATACATCAAGTGAATCACGTGATATCCCATTGTCACCACAGATACGCACGGCAAGACATACATCAAGTGTTCTCAAATCTTTAAAGACTCAGTCCGATAAGATAACTTCAAGAGGAAAACTCAATCCATTACAAGAGAGAAGAGGGGGAGAAGAAACATAAGATCCAACTATAATAGCAAAGCTTGTGACACATCAAGATCATGCCAAATCAAGAACACTAGAGAGAGAGATCAAACACATAGCTACTGGTACATACCCTCAGCCCCGAGGGTGAACTACTTCCTCCTCATCATGGAGAGCGCCGGGATGATGAAGATGGCCACCGGTGAGGGTTCCCCCCTCTGGTAGGGTGCCGGAACAGGGTTCCGAGAGGTTTTTGGTGGCTAGAGAGGCTTGCGGGGGCGGAACTCCCGATCTAATCTCTGTTCTGGAAGTTTTAGGGTACGTAGGTATATATGGGTGAAAGGGGTACGTCGGTGGAGCTTCGAGGGCCCCACGAGGCTGGGGGCGCGCCCTAGGGGGGTGGGCACGCCCCCACCCTCGTGAGCACCTCCCTTGGCTCCTGACGTGGGGTCCAAGTCCATCCGGTAGCTTTCCTTCCAAGAATAACTTCTCCAGTTGATTTCATTCCGTTTCGACTCCGTTTGATATTCCTTTTTTCGAAACACTAAAATAGGCAAAAAAATAGCAAATCTGGGCTGGGCCTCCGGTTAATAGGTTAGTCCCAAAAATAATATAAAAGTGGATAATAAAGCCCAATATTGCCCAAAACTGTAGATAATATAGCATGGAGCAATCAAAAATTATAGATACGTTGGAGACGTACCGTGAACCTATTTGGAGAGTGGATTCATATTATCTTGATTGTGCAAACTTTTGAGCTTACGTTCAATTTTCAGACTTTTGAGCTCAATAGAAGTATCATCGAAGGCTCAAATGCACTAATCCATAACCCCGGGACTCCGAGTCGGATGCTACCTTGAGGGAAACGGTGAAAGTAAGCACTCGGGGTCCTTACTCTGTTGCATTCAAATGTTTTACTTCACAAGTCTTTTTACTTCATACGTCCTTACTCTGTTGCATTAAAAATCTTTGTCTCTTTGTTGTTGTTGTTGTTGCTGCAGCGTTTCATGAAACGTTACCGGAAGCTAGTCATCATTCTTGGATGCGCAAGCCTGGGTGCCGTAGATGTGGATGCTCCGAGCACATCGATGGTGCAGGCTAGTGGAGCTGCCTCTTCTTCTAGCCACGATGGTGCTAATACTAGCCACGCCGGTGCTTCTTCTAGCCACGCCGGTGGTGGCAGCGACTCCGGTGAATCTGAGGAGGAAGAGGAGGTGGACTTGCAGGACGACGAAGCCCCAGAAGAGATGAACCTGTAACAAATGATGGATGCACCACTGGCCTCCCAAGCAAAAAGGGTTTCTCACCCTCATGATGATCCATTCAGCCCGTCACCTTTCCAAAAGCCGGTTCCTCATCGCCGCAAGAAGACCGTGAGTGAGGGGTGCTCTAAGAGAGGAAGAATGGGACGATGAACTAGTGTTTGGGCATGTTAAACTAGTGTTTGGCCATGTAGAACTATCATGAGCTTTTAGTTTGCTTTGGACTTGAGGACTTTTATTTCAAGTATTATGTTGGACTTGAGGACTTATATTTCTAGTGTTCTGTTGGTCTTGTTTTCTACTATTTGTGCTATATCTATTACATATGATGAACTACTGTGAAAACTGTGCATATATGTAGGATCAGAAGTATGTCTAGAGGGGGGTGATTAGACTACTTGACCAAATAAAAACTTAACCTTTTCCCAATTTTAGTTCTTGGCAGATTTTAGCAACTTTAGGACAAGTCAAGCAATCATCACACAATTCAAGCAACCATGCAAAGAGTATATAGGCAGCGGAAAGTAAAGCATGCAATTTGCAAGAATGTAAAGGGAAGGGTTTGGAGAATTCAAACGCTATTGGAAATACGGATGTTTTTCCCGTGGTTCGGATAGGTGGTGCTATCCTACATCCACGTTGATGGAGACTTCAGCCCACGAAGGGTAACGGTTGCGTGAGTCCACGGAGGGCTCCACCCACGAAGGGTCCACGAAGAAGCAACCTTGTCTATCCCACCATGGCCATCGCCCACGAAGGATTGCCTCACTAGCGGTAGATCTTCATGAAGTAGGCGATCTCCTTGCCCTTACAAACTCCTTGGTTCAACTCCACAATCTTGTCGGAGGCTCCCAAGTGACACCTAGCCAATCTAGGAGACACCACTCTCCAAGAAGTAACTGTTGGAAATATGCCTTAGAAGCAATAATAAAAGCATTATTATTATATTTCCTTGTTCATGATAATTGTCTTTTATTCATGCTATAATTGTGTTATCCGGAAATCGTAATAGATGTGTGAATACATAGACACCAATATGTCCCTAGTAAGCCTCTAGTTGACTAGCTCGTTGATCAACTGATAGTCATGCTTTCCTGACTATGGACATTGGATGTCATTGATAATGAGATCACATCATTAGGAGAATGATGTGATGAACAAGACCCAATCCTAAGCATAAGCACAAGATCGTATAATTCGTTGTTAGAGCTTTTCCAATGTTAAGTATCTTTTCCTTAGACCATGAGATCGTGTAACTCCTGGATACCGTAGGAGTGCTTTGGGTGTGCCAAACGTCACAACGTAACTGGGTGACTATAAAGGTATACTACGGGTATCTCCGAAAGTGTCTGTTGGGTTGACACGGATCAAGACTGGGATTTGTCACTCCGTATGACGGAGAGGTATCACCAGGCCCACTCGGTAATGCATCATCATAATGAGCTCAGTGTGATCAAAGTGTTTGAGCACGGGATCATGCATTACGGTACGAGTAAAGTGACTTGCCGGTAACGAGATTGAACGAGGTATTGAGATACCGACGATCGAATCTCGGGCAAGTAAAATACCGATTGACAAAGGGAATTGAATACGGGATTGATTGAATCCTCGACATCGTGGTTCATCCGATGAGATCATCGAGGAGTATGTGGGAGCCAACATGGGTATCCAGATCCCGCTGTTGGTTATTGGCCGAAGAGGTGTCTCGGTCATGTCTGCATGTCTCCCGAACCCGTAGGATCTACACACTTAAGGTTCGGTGAAGCTAGGGTTGTAAAGATATGAATATGCAGTAATCTGAAAGTTGTTCGGAGTCCCGGATGAGATCCCGGATGTCACGAGGATTTCCGGAATGGTCCGGAGGTAAAGAATTATATATAGGAAGTGCAGTTTCGGCCATCGGGAAGATTCGGGGTCACCGGTATTGTACCGAGACCACCGGATGGGTCCCGGGGGTCCACCGGGTGGGGCCAGCCATCCCGGAGGGCCCCATGGGCTGAAGTGGGAGGGGGAACCATCCCATAGTGGGCTGGTGCGCCCCCCTAGGCCCACCCCCTGCGCCTAGGGTTGAAACCCTAGGGTGGGTGGGGGGGGGGGCGCCCCACTTGCCTTGGGGGGTAATCCACCCCCCTTGGCCGCCGCCCCCCCTTGGGAGATCCAATCTCCAAGGGCCGGCGCCCCCCCAGGGGCCTATATAAAGGGGGGAGAGGGAGGGGGCAGCAGGACCCTTGCATCTTGGCGCCTCCCTCTCCCCTGCCACACCTCTCCTCCTCCGTCACGCGCTTGGCGAAGCCCTGCCGGAGTACTTCTTCTCCACCAACACCACGTCGTCGTGCTGCTGCTGGAGCCATCTTCCTCAACCTCTCCTTCCCCCTTGCTGGATCAAGAAGGAGGAGACGTCATCCGCTCCGTACGTGTGTTGAACGCGGAGGTGTCGTCCGTTCGGCACTCGGTCATCGGTGATTTGGATCACGACGAGTACGACTCCATCATCCACGTTCTAGTGAACGCTTCCGCTCGCGATCTACAAAGGTATGTAGATGCAATATGAATACTCGTTGCTAGATGAACTCATAAATGGATCTTGGTGAAACCGTAGGAAAATTTTTGTTTTCTGCAACGTTCCCCTACAGTGGCATCATGAGCTAGGTCTATGCGTAGTTCTCTTTGCACGAGTAGAACACAATTGTTGTGGGCGTAGATGTTGTCAACTTTCTTGCCGCTACTAGTCTTATTTTGCTTCAGCGGTATTGTGGGATGAAGCGGCCCGGACCAACCTTACATGTACGCTTACGTGAGACCGGTTCCACCGACTGACATGCACTAGTTGCATAAGGTGGCTGGCGGGTGTCTGTCTCTCCCACTTTAGTTGGAGCGGATTCGACGAAAAGGGTCCTTATGAAGGGTAAATAGAAGTTGACAAATCACGTTGTGGCTTTTACGTAGGTAAGAAAACGTTCTTGCTAGAACCCTATTGCAGCCACGTAAAACTTGCAACAACAATTAGAGGACGTCTAACTTGTTTTTGCAGCAAGTGCTTTGTGATATGATATGGCCAAAGTTGTGATGAATGATGAATGATATATATGTGATGTATGAGATCATGTTCATGTAATAGGAATCACGACTTGCATGTCGATGAGTATGACAACCAGCAGGAGCCATAGGAGTTGTCATTATTTTTTATGACCTGCGTGTCAATGGAAATGCCATGTAAATTACTTTACTTTATTGCTAAACGTGTTAGCCATAGTAGTAGAAGTAATAGTTGGCGAGCAACTTCATGGAGACACGATGATGGAGATCATGATGATGGAGATCATGGTGTCATGCCGGTGACAAGATGATCATGGAGCCCCAAGATGGAGATCAAAGGAGCTATATGATATTGGCCATATCATGTCACTATTATTATTTGATTGCATGTGATGTTTATCATGTTTTGCATCTTGTTTACTTAAAATGACGGTAGTAAATAAGATGATCCCTCATAACAATTTCAAGAAAGTGTTCCCCCTAACTGTGCGCCGTTGCGACAGTTCGTTGTTTCGAAGCACCACGTGATGATCGGGTGTGATAGATTCCAACGTTCACATACAACGGGTGTAAGACAGATTTACACATGCAAACACTTAGGTTGACTTGATGAGCCTAGCATGTACAGACATGGCCTCGGAACACAAGAGACCGAAAGGTCGAACATGAGTCGTATGGAAGATACGATCAACATGGAGATGTTCACCGATGATGACTAGTCCGTCTCACGTGATGATCGGACACGGCCTAGTCGAGTCGGATCATGTTACACTTAGATGACTAGAGGGATGTCTAATATGAGTGGGAGTTCATTAAATAATTTGATTCGATGAACTTAATTATCATGAACTTAGTCTAAATAAACTTTGCAATATGTCTTGTAGATCAAATGGCCCAAGCCAATGTCAACATGAACTTCAACGCGTTCTTAGAGAAAACCAAGCTGAAAGACGATGGCAGCAACTATACGGACTGGGTCCGGAACCTGAGGATCATCCTCATAGCTGCCAGGAAACAATATGTCCTAGAAGCACCGCTAGGTGAAGCACCCATCCCAGAGAACCAAGACATTATGAATGCTTGGCAGTCTTGTGCTGATGATTACTCCCTCGTTCAGTGCGGCATGCTTTACAGCTTAGAACCGGGGCTCCAAAAGCGTTTTGAGCATCACGGAGCATATGAGATGTTCGAGGAGCTGAAACTAGTTTTCCAAGCTCATGCCCGGGTCGATAGATATGAAGTCTCCGACAAGTTCTACAGTTGTAATATGGAGGAAAATAGTTCTGTCAGTGAACACATACTCAAGATGTCTGGGTTGCACAACCGCTTGACTCAGCTGGAGATTAACCTCCCAGACGAGGCGGTCATTGACAGAATCCTTCAGTCGCTCCCACCTAGCTACAAGAGCTTTGTGATGAACTACAATATGCAGGGGATGGTAAAGACCATTCCTGAGGTATTTGCTATGCTGAAATCAGCAGAGGTTGAAATCAAAAAGGAACATCAAGTGTTGATGGTCAATAAAACCACTAAGTTCAAGAAAGGCAAGGGTAAGAAGAACTTCAAGAAGGACGGCAAGGATGTTGCCGCTACCGGTAAGCCAGTTGCCGGGAAAAAGTCAAAGCATGGACCCAAGCCTGAGACTGAGTGCTTTTATTGCAAAGGGAAGGGTCACTGGAAGCGGAACTGCCCCAAATACTTAGCGGACAAGAAGGCCGGCAACACTAAAGGTATATGTGATATACATGTAATTGATGTGTACCTTACCAGTGCTCGTACTAGCTCCTGGGTATTTGATACCGGTGCCGTTGCTCATATTTGTAACTCAAAGCAGGAGCTGCGGAATAAGCGGAGACTGGCGAAGGACGAGGTGACGATGCGCGTCGGGAATGGTTCCAAGGTCGATGTGATCGCCGTCGGCACGCTACCTCTACATTTACCTACGGGATTAGTTTTAAACCTCAATAATTGTTATTTGGTGCCAAGTTTGAGCATGAACATTGTATCTGGATCTCGTTTAATACGAGATGGCTACTCATTTAAATTCGAGAATAATGGTTGTTCTATTTATATGAGCGATATGTTTTATGGTCATGCTCCGATGGTTAATGGTTTATTCTTAATGAATCTCGTACGTGATGATACACATATTCATAGTGTGAATACCAAAAGATGTAAAGTTGATAACGATAGTCCCACATACTTGTGGCACTGCCGCCTTGGTCACATTGGTGTCAAGCACATGAAGAAGCTCCATGCTGATGGACTTTTAGAGTCTCTCGATTATGAATCATTTGACACATGCGAACCGCCTCATGGGCAAAATGACCAAGACTCCGTTCTCCGGAACAATGGAGTGAGCGACCAACTTATTGGAAATCATACATACTGACGTGTGCGGTCCCATGAGTGTTGAGGCTCGCGGAGGATATCGTTATGTTCTCACTCTCACGGATGACTTGAGTAGATATGGGTATGTCTACTTGATGAAACACAAGTCTGAGACCTTTGAAAAGTTCAAGGAATTTCATAATGAGGTAGAGAATCAACGTGACCGAAAAATAAATTTCTTACGATCAGATCGTTGGGGAGAATATTTAAGTCGCGAATTTGGCACAGACTTAAGGAAATGTGGAATCGTTTCACAACTCACGCCGCCTGGAACACCTCAACGTAACGGTGTGTCCGAACATCGTAATCGCACTCTATTGGATATGGTGCGATCTATGATGTCTCTTACAGATTTACCGCTATCATTTTGGGGATACGCTCTAGAGACAGCTGCATTCACTTTAAATAGGGCACCGTCTAAATCCATTGAGACGACACCGTATGAATTATGGTTTGGGAAGAAACCTAAGCTGTCATTTCTAAAAGTTTGGGGATGCGATGCTTATGTCAAGAAACTTCAACCTGAAAAGCTCGAACCCAAGTCGAAAAAATGCGTCTTCATAGGATACCCTAAGGAAACCATTGGGTATACCTTCTACCTTAGATCCGAAGGCAAGATCTTTGTTGCCAAGAACGGATCCTTTCTGGAGAAAGAGTTTCTCTCGAAAGAAGTAAGTGGGAGGAAAGTGGAACTTGATGAAGTATTACCTCTTGAATCGGAGAGTAGCGCAGCTCAAGAAAATGTTTCTGTGGTGCCTCCACCGGTTAGAGAGGAGGTTAATGATGATGATCATGAAACTTCAGATCAAGTTACTACTGAACTTTGTAGGTCCACAAGGACACGTTCCGCACCAGAGTGGTACAGCAACCCTGTCCTGGAAATCATGTTGTTAGACAACGGTGAACCTTCGAACTATGAAGAAGCGATGGCGGGCGCAGATTCCAACAAATGGCTAGAGGCCATGCAATCCGAGATAGGATCCATGTATGAAAACAAAGTATGGACTTTGACAGACTTGCCCGATGATCGGCGAGCGATAGAAAACAAATGGATCTTTAAGAAGAAGACGGACGCGGATGGTAATGTTACCATCTATAAAGCTCGACTTGTCGCTAAGGGTTATCGGCAAGTTCAAGGGGTTGACTACGATGAGACTTTCTCTCCCGTAGCGAAGCTGAAGTCCATCCGAATCATGTTAGCAATTGCCGCATACTATGATTATGAGATATGGCAAATGGACGTCAAAACGGCATTCCTTAACGGTTATCTTAAGGAAGAACTGTATATGATGCAGCCGGAAGGTTTTGTCGACCCTAAGAATGCTAACAAGGTATGCAAGCTCCAGCGATCCATTTATGGGCTGGTGCAAGCATCTCGGAGTTGGAACATTCGCTTTGATGAGATGATCAAGGCATTTGGGTTTGTGCAGACTTATGGAGAAGCCTGCGTTTACAAGAAAGTGAGTGGGAGCTCTGTAGCATTTCTCATATTATATGTAGATGACATACTTTTGATGGGAAATGATATAGAACTTTTGGACAACATTAAGGCCTACTTGAATAAGAGTTTTTCAATGAAGGACCTTGGAGAAGTTGCTTTTATATTAGGCATCAAGATCTATAGAGATAGATCAAGTTGCCTCATAGGTCTTTCACAAAGCACATACCTTGAAAAGATATTGAAGAAGTTCAATATGGATCAGTCCAAGAAGGGGTTCTTGCCTGTGTTGCAAGGTGTGAAATTGAGCTCAGCTCAATGCCCGACCACGGCAGAAGATATAGAAGAGATGAGTGTCATCCCCTATGCCTCGGCCATAGGGTCTATTATGTATGCCATGCTGTGTACCAGACCTGATGTAAACCTTGCCGTGAGTTTGGTAGGAAGGTACCAAAGTAATCCCGGCAAGGAACATTGGACAGCGGTCAAGAATATCCTGAAGTACCTGAAAAGGACTAAGGACATGTTTCTCGTTTATGGAGGTGACGAAGAGCTCGTCGTAAAGGGTTACGTCGACGCTAGCTTCGACACAGATCTGGATGACTCTAAGTCACAAACCGGATACGTGTATATGTTGAATGGTGGAGCAGTAAGCTGGTGCAGCTGCAAGCAGAGCGTCGTGGCGGGATCTACATGTGAAGCGGAGTACATGGCAGCCTCGGAGGCAGCGCATGAAGCAATTTGGGTGAAGGAGTTCATCACCGACCTAGGAGTCATACCCAATGCGTCGGGGCCGATCAAACTCTTCTGTGACAACACTGGAGCTATTGCACTTGCCAAGGAGCCCAGGTTTCACAAGAAGACCAGGCACATCAAGCGTCGCTTCAACTCCATTCGTGAAAATGTTCAAGGTGGAGACATAGAAATTTGTAAAGTGCATACGGATCTGAATGTCGCAGATCCGTTGACTAAACCTCTCCCTAGAGAAAAACATGATCAACACCAGAACTCTATGGGTATTCGATTCATCACAATGTAACTAGATTATTGACTCTAGTGCAAGTGGGAGACTGTTGGAAATATGCCCTAGAGGCAATAATAAAAGCATTATTATTATATTTCCTTGTTCATGATAATTGTCTTTTATTCATGCTATAATTGTGTTATCCGGAAATCGTAATACATGTGTGAATACATAGACACCAATATGTCCCTAGTAAGCCTCTAGTTGACTAGCTCGTTGATCAACTGATAGTCATGGTTTCCTGACTATGGACATTGGATGTCATTGATAACGAGATCACATCATTAGGAGAATGATGTGATGGACAAGACCCAATCCTAAGCATAAACACAAGATCGTATAATTCGTTTGTTAGAGCTTTTCCAATGTCAAGTATCTTTTCCTTAGACCATGAGATCGTGTAACTCCCGGATACCGTAGGAGTGCTTTGGGTGTGCCAAACATCACAACGTAACTGGGTGACTATAAAGGTATACTACGGGTATCTCCAAAAGTGTCTGTTGGGTTGACACGGATCGAAACTGGGATTTTTCACTCTGTATGACGGAGAGGTATCACCAGGCCCACTCGGTAATGCATCATCATAATGAGCTCAGTGTGATCAAAGTGTTTGATCACGGGATCATGCATTACGGTACGAGTAAAGTGACTTGCCGGTAACGAGATTGAACGAGGTATTGGGATACCGATGATCGAATCTCGAGCAAGTAAAATACCGATTGACAAAGGGAATTGAATACGGGATTGATTGAATCCTCGACATCGTGGTTCATCCGATGAGATCATCGAGGAGTATGTGGGAGCCAACATGGGTATCCATATCCCGCTGTTGGTTATTGGCCGGAGAGGTGTCTTGGTCATGTCTGCATGTCTCCCGAACCCGTAGGGTCTACACACTTAAGGTTCGGTGACGCTAGGGTTGTAAAGATATGAATATGCAGTAATCCGAAAGTTGTTCGGAGTCCCGTATGAGATCCCGGACGTCACGAGGAGTTCCGGAATGGTCCGGAGGTAAAGAATTATATATAGGAAGTGCATATTCGGCCATCGGGAAGATTCGGGGTCACCGGTATTGTACCGGGACCACCGGATGGGTCCCGGGGGTCCATCGGGTGGGGCCACCCATCCCGGAGGGCCCCATGGGCTGAAGTGGGACGGGGAACCAGCCCATAGTGGGCTGGTGCGCCCCCCTAGGCCCACCCCCTGCGCCTAGGGTTGAAACCCTAGGGTGGGGGGGCGCCCCACTTGCCTTGGGGGGGTACTCCACCGCCCTTGGCCGCCGCCCCCCCTTGGGAGATCCAATCTCCAAGGGCCGGCGCCCCCCAGGGGCCTATATAAAGGGGGGGAGGGAGGGGGCAGCAGGACCCTTGCATCTTGGCGCCTCCCTCTCCCCTGCCACACCTCTCCTCCTCCGTCACGCGCTTGGCGAAGCCCTGCCGGAGTACTGCTTCTCCACCAACACCACGCCATCGTGCTGCTGCTGGAGCCATCTTCCTCAACCTCTCCTTCCCCCTTGCTGGATCAAGAAGGAGGAGACGTCATCCGCTCCGTACGTGTGTTGAACGCGGAGGTGCCGTCCGTTCGGCACTCGGTCATCGGAGATTTGGATCGCGGCGAGTACGACTCCATCATCCACGTTCTAGTCAACACTTCCGCTCGCGATCTACAAAGGTATGTAGATGCAATCTGAATACTCATTGCTAGATGAACTCATAGATGGATCTTGGTGAAACCGTAGGAAAATTTTTGTTTTCTGCAACGTTCCCCTACAGTAACAAATGGTGTGTTGATGATGAACTCCTTGCTCTTGTGGTTCAAATGATAGTCTCCCCAACACTCAACTCTCTCTCACAGGATTTGGATTTGGTGGAAAGAAGATTTGAGTGGAAAGCAACTTGGGGAAGGCTAGAGATCAAGATTCATATGGTAGGAATGGAATATCTTGGCCTCAACACAAGGGTAGGTGGTTCTCTCTCAGAACAAATGAGTTGGAAGTGTAGATGTGTTCTGATGGCTCTCTTCATGAATGAAGAGGAGGTGGAGGGGTATATATAGCCTCCACACAAAATCCAACCGTTACACACAATTTACCAATCTCGGTGGGACCGAATCAACAAACTCGGTCGGACCGAAATAGTAAACCTAGTGACCGTTAGAGATTTTCGGTGGGACTGACATCCAACTCGGTAGGACCGATATGGTTAGGGTTAGGGCATAACGTAATCTTGGTGAGACCGATTACACAAACTCGGTGAGACCGATTTTGGTAATTAGCTAACCAGAGAGTTGGTCAGGTAAACTCGGTGGGACCGATTTGCTCTTTCGGTGACACCAAAAAGTTACAAAAGGGAAACAGAGAGTTTACATTGCAATCTCGGTGGGACCGATTCGCTCTTCCGATGAGACCGAAAAGTTACGAAAAGGAAACATAGAGATTGCAATCCCATCTCGGTGAGACCGAGATCCCTATCGGTAGAACCGATTTGCTAGGGTTTGGCAGTGGCTTATGACAAGTGAAACTCGGTGGCGTCGGATAGAAAGAATCGGTAGGACCGAGTTTGGCTTAGGGTTTAGGTCAATTGTGGATATGGGAAAGTAGCTGAGGATTTTGGAGCATATCATTAAGCACATGAAGCAAAAGGCTCATTAAGCAACACCTCATCCCTCCTTGATAGTATTGGCTTTTCCTATGGACTCAATGTGATCTTGGATCACTAAAAATGTAAAATGAAGAGTCTTGAGCTTGAAGCTTTAGCCAATCCTTTGTCCTTAGCATTTTGAGGGTTCCACTTTCACCATCCATGCCATGCCAATCATTGAGCTTTCCTGAAATAATTGTCACGGAATAGCATTAGCTCAATGAGCTATATCTTGTTATGAATTACCAAAACCACCTAGGGATAGTTGCACTTTCAATCTTCCCCTTTTTGGTAATTGATGACAACATATCGATCAAAGCTTCGACAAATGATAATAAGAATGAATTATATCGTCGCTTTGAGAAGTATGTGATAACTAAGAGCTCCCCCCTAAATTTGTGCATATTTAAAATTTGCTTTGGACTGCAAATGCACAAAGAGTTAGAATTATGGGTTACTCTTCCATGTCACATACATCTTGGTGGAGCGCTCAAAATGATAATAATGAAATACATGCACTCATCACCAAGGAAAAGTGAATGATCACATAAGATAGATAAGATATATCAAGCATGCATAAGTGTAGCTTATGATCAAACACATGATCATCAATGTCTCACAAGCATATCAAAGTATCTCGACCAAAAGCAAACAATGTTTGAAAAAACCACCAAATAAAGCAAGAGAGAAAAAAAACAACACACTCTCTCTCGAAGCCTATGATCCATACATTTTCCCCCCCTTTGGCAACAAGTTACCAAAAAGTTCCTAGAAAATGCATAGTGCTAGATCGACACTCAGGCTTGATCTTCTGGTGGTGGAGGAGTCTGGATCACTCCAAGGACGAAGGCTTCTGTAGACGTGGTTGGAGCTGGAGCTGAAGTAGATGCTGGAGCTGGTTGGGCTGGTGCTGTGGCTGGAGCTGAGGCGGTGGCTCTTGTGTCAGGAACTGGCACTGCACTGGACCTGTGAGCTCGTGGCACTCTGGCAAATGCATCAGTGGTAGTCTTCCCTTTCCTCTCCTGCATGTCTTGAAGTTGCTCCACTGCAGACTGAATCTCTGTCACTTTGACATCTAAGTCATAGAACTTTTGTTCTACGATCCTCTCTAAGCTCTCCTGATTCTGAGTGAGGGTGGCCAGTCCTTTCTCTATCCTCAGGGTGGATGCAATCAAGTAACTGAGCTGCTCTTGCTTGGTTTTCAAGAAATATTCAGATGCCTCCTCTTGAGTTGGCATCTTTGCAGCTTTATCCTTCCTTGCCTTCTCCTTCTGTGCTGGTGCATGGGCTGAAGATGGTTCATCCTTGTTCATCACAACTTCATTATCTTCAAAGTCTGGATGAATAGGCAGACGTTCCTTGTCCAAGAGGTATATGCATGTGCCCATCTTGGAGTTAATCAGCTCCTGGATCTGAGGGGGATATCCACAGCTCCTCTTCTGGTCTGCTGCAGTCCTCTTGATTGTTTCTACCATGAGGCTCATGACTTTGAATTTTTGTGGCACATCAAAGATATGAAGCAAGTTGATTGCATGGCCTCTGATCATCTTGTGATCACCTGACTTGGGCAACAAGGTGTGCCTTAGTATCCAATTGATGGTTGGCAGCCCTGACAGAAGATAGTGTACTGATCCAAACTTGAAAGTGTCAAGTGCCTTGTTTGGGATCTCTTTGTACATGTTGGACATGGAGTTGTGGTCCATCTTCTTCTTGGCATATATGTCCAAGTCATCCTCATGCTCCTCTGGGGCATTGATGAGCTGCGCCCACTCAACAACTGTTGATTGGTACCTCGTACCTTCAGACATCCATACAATTCTGCCATCTGGATAAAAATGTGCTGTGGAGAAGAACTGCATGATCAGCTCTTCATTCCACTTTGTGAGCTTCTGCCCAACAAAGTCAGCTACTCCACATGCCTTGAAGCTTTCTTGCACTCCAGGGTAGTGCTCTTCATTGTCCTTGATGTATTCCCAGTCGACCCATCTCATATCACACACAATGGGCTTCTTGTCCAATAAGACTGTCTCATAGAAGTCCTGTTGTTCCTTAGTGTGGAACCTGTAGTCAACAACAGTCCTCCTCCTAGTAGCATATGGATCCTTTGCTCTCCACTTTCTCAGCCCTGAGTCTCTTCTTATCTTCATATCCTCAGCCACAGGATGAGCATCATTGTGGTCTGGGATCTTGGGCTTCAACTTTCTCAGAACTTGGCCTTCCTCTTCTTCTGCAGTGTCAGGCACTGGGGCCTTGTTCTTCTCAGCAGCTGGGATGCTCCTTGTATTTCTCTTTGGAGCTGTCTTGGCCTTTGATGCAGCCTTGGGGGCTTCCTTGGGCTTAGATGCAGTAGCCCCTGATCTTATAGCATCACCCATCAGCTTGGGTGCCTTAGGTGCTGGTGCAGCAACCTCTTCTTCTTCTTCCTCATCAGAAGAATCTCTCCTCATAGAAGGCTTGCCAAGAACTCTGGCAGTGGTTGTTCTAGCTCTGTTCTTTTTCTTGTCCTAGCCAATTTCTTCCTCTTCAGATTCCATAGTGAATTTTATAGTTTCCTCAGGAACAACCTTCCTAGGCTTGGAGGTAGGAACTCTCCTAGCAGGTGCCTTCTTGTGCATTCCTGGCTTGATGGCTGCAGCTGAGCCATACTCCTTCTTGAGCACAACTCTCTTGGAAGTTGGTTCCTCTTCTGCCACATAGTCCTCATCCTCTGATTCTGAGGTTCTCTTCTTAATTTGTCTTGTGGCAGCTTTTGGCAGGTTGTTGGGGGTGCTCCTGCTGCCTTCATGGAGGGACTAGTGCCCTCACTCATCTGCACTGGCTGTTCTAACATGTTCTGGCTATCACTCTGGTCTGACATGGTGAACAAGATGACTGCTGACCCTGTGAATAGTTTACAGATGAGGTAGAGTGGATGAGCATCACAAAATGCAGAGATTTTTGCAAAAGAATGATTCAAAAACTTAGTTTTAGTTTCCCACAGAAATCATTTCGGATCTACCGATTTTTAAACTCGGTGATACCGAAGCAGTTTTTGGAACCTAAACTGGTGAACTCGGTCAGACCGAGTCACAGTTCGGTGGCACCGAGACTGCTAGGGTTTCACAAAGTTCCAAAATCGGTCACACCGATTAGCAATACTCGGTCAGACCGAGTCTCACTTGTGCAATGGCATAAGCCAAATCGGTGGGACCGAGTTTTTCAACTCGGTGGGACCGAGATGGTTTCGGCGGAAACCTAACCCTAAAATTTGTGAATCAAACCTATTCTACGAATTCATTGAATGGATAGGAGTTTATGAAACGTGGCTAGAATCAATATGATCACAATGTGCTAGGAATCGGATTGGGGAATAGCACAAAGATCGAGTCCATACCCTAGTTCGGCGGAGACTCGCTACGGCGGCAACGGCGGGGTTGAATCCCGTTGACAGCGATGGAGACCAGCGACTGGAGGCGGTTGTCGGCGAGGAGACGATCCGGAGACCACGTAGGCAGAGCGAGCTATCGCGCGGGCGAAGGGGTTCGGAGAAATTTCCAATTTTTTGCCCATGTCTATATATAGCCCGACCCTGTCGGTGTGACCGAGTGGAACAACTCGGTGGCACTGAGATCCAAAACTGTATACAGTTATTGCAACTCGGTGTGACTGAATGGTTCAAATCGGTTGCACCGAGATCGAAAACATAGATCAACTTAATGATCTCGGTAAGACCGAAAGTGGGGTATCGGTCAGACCGAGAATCACAAAGAGGTTTTGGAAGTTTATGTCTATGACGAATCGGGACTCCGAGTGCTCCTCACACAGAGTGGTTCGAATCTGACTTGATCAATTTTGTGATGTAGCATGAATAGAGTTTGAGATGAGAAAAGCAAAGATAGCTAGAGAAGGTTCTTAAGCATTCTTGTCCATCCACTTGGCAAAAGAAAAATAAAGCCAAACAATCAAAACAACAAGTGGATGTCCTCGAATGAGTAAAATATGCAACCAACATGCTCACACAATAAAATAGCAATTGAAATATGTGACAAAGCATGCACAACCAATTCTAGCATCTATCAAGCAATTGGCGATGACTAGGTCATCTATATATGAGTATATTGACTTAGGAGTCAAATGAGAACACTTGATCATAGGTCATACTCATCGTTTAAGCTCAAGTGGGATTACCACTTTTACATAAAGCATTGTTGTGTTCACATCATTAGAGTTGCTTTAACTCAAGTCTTAGAGTAAAGCTCCCCCTAGATGTGATATCCCCCCTAAGAGGAATGAACTAACCTTGGGTTTTGTTGATGATGACTTCATGTAGATGTTGAAGATGTGGATGCTCAATGTTGATGTAGATCACTTGGAGCTATCCTTTTAAGTGAATTGCACTTTCAATACCTACATGGGTTAGTCCCACAAGGAACAAACAAGGATATCCATAGACATAGAGTGATGCACACACAAGATGATGTCTATGAAAGCTTTTATGTTACCTTGTCCCTTGTCTTACCAACAAGAGGGTTTGTGACCCCTTGAACTATTGCAAGATGTGGAAGTTGATTGCACTTGTTCTTGCCAAAATGATAAGAGTGAAGTATGTTGGCAGAGTCATCCTCAAGAACTTTCTAGTTCTTCTTCTTTTGGATCCACACCATCTTGATGGGAATCCTTGGAGTTGTAGTTGTACTTGATGAAGTGGAACTTGAAGTAGTCTTGGGAATCCACTTGACTAAGGTCTTAGGAGCTTCTTCAAATGCATCAATTTCCTCTTGAAGCTTGTCCTTGCCTTTTTGCTTGTTGTCTTGTGGTGGAAGATCATCTTGAGTTTGTGTCCCCTTGAAAGAAGTAGGATCATACTTCTCTTGTTGAGGAACAAACTTTGTCTTGGGGTATTGATCTTCTTCCCACTCAACTCCATTGGCATTGAACTTTCGTTCAAAACTAACACCTTGATTCTTCCGGTGCCTTCCTTGCTTGCGTACAATCTCCTCGAATTGCTTACTTACGGCAAGGCTTTTGTACACTCCTTTCTCTATGATTTCCTTCAATAGGCTATTTTCTTGCTCAAGTGTAACTTGGCTAAGAGAATCATTAGTGGAATCAAGAGAACTACTAGAAGCAACAATATTGGATTTAACATGATCATTGTTACTACTAGAGGAAGAATCTTTCTTGTTCTTGTTACTAGACTTGACTTGAGGCATGTAAGTGGATAAGAGTAAACACTTGACAATGTAAGAAGAACTTTTCTTGCGGAGATCATCATTGATTGCCTTTAAAAACTCATGCTCTTTCACAAGATTTATCTTTTCAAAGCGTAACTTCTCATGAGCTCTTAAAAGTTCTCGATGATCTTCGAAGATAGTTTCATGAGCTAACTTAAGAGTGTTTAGTTCTTTAGTTAGAGCCTCAATTTTAGCCTTATCATTGTCATTCGTTTTATCTTGATTAGCATGATTAATTGATGTTTCATCATAGTATTCATCACTAGAGTTGTCAACAAGTAAATCATCATCACCTGACAAGTCATCTTCATCACTATTGAAATCAACATACTCAGGATGAGTTACCTTAGGACCTTTGGCCATGAAGCATCTTCCAATTCCTTCATTTGGTGAGTCAAATATGTCGTAGGAGTTGGTTGATAGAAGTGCTAGACCGGCAACACCTTCATCTTGAGTATATTCGGAATCGGAGTGATAACTTCTCTCGGAGTGGTTGTCAAAGTCGGAGCCGGATACCCATTCACCAACATGAGCTTGATGTCTTCATTTTGTGTAGCTCCTTGATGATTTTTCCTTTCTTTCTGAATCCTTGCTTCTCCGTGAGTATCTTCGTTCATAACGATCATCTCTACTCCTTCTCTCTCTTGATGGTGATTCTTCTCTTTTGCTTCTTCTTTTTGGAGAATCTTCTCTTCTTTTGTAGGTAGCCGTACACTCATTCGAATAGTGTCCGGGTCTTCCACAATTGTAGCAGTTTCGCTCTCGACTAGAAGATCTTTTGTCATTGTAGGACCTTGACTTGGAGCTTCTATCTTTGCTTCTACTCTTGTAGAACTTGTTGAAGTTCTTCACCATTAAGCTCAGTTCTTCATTGAAGTTTTGTTTCTCACTTGATGATGTGGGGGATTCACATGAGGCTTTGTAGGCACCACTTGATTTGTTGTGAAGTTCCTCTTTATCCTTGAGCGACATCTCATGAGCAACAATTCTTCCAATGACCTCCGTTGGCTTGAGATCTTTGTAATTGGGCATCATTTGGATCAATGTGCACACGGTATCATATTTTCCATCCAAGGCTCTTAGGATCTTCTTGATGATGAATCTGTCGGTCATCTCTTCACTACCTAAGCCGGCAATCTCGTTTTTGATGAGAGCAAGCCTAGAGTACATTTCAGCGACACCTTCACCATCCTTCATTTTGAACTTGTCAAGTTTACTTTGAAGCACATCCAATTTGGATTCCTTGACGGAGTCAGTACCTTCCTGCATATCAATCAAAGTATCCAAAATTTCCTTTGCATTCTCAAGACGGCTGATTTTGTTGAATTCTTCGGGGCACAATCCGCTGAAGAGAATATCACAAGCTTGAGCATTGTATTGTAGCATCTTCAACTCATCCGCGGTAGCTTCACGGTTTGGTTCTTTCCCATCAAAGAAGTCACCTTGCAAACCAACACACACAATAGCCCAAACGGCGGGGTTATGTCCAAGAATATGCATTTTCATTTTATGCTTCCAACTAGCAAAATTAGTACCATCAAAGTAAGGACCTCTACGGTGATAATTTCCCTCGCTAGACGCCATACTCTCCTAGGTTGTGAAACCAAGGCTAGGACCACCAAAGCTATGGAAATCAAAGCAAATGGAGTCCAAAGCTCTGATACCACTTGTAGGATCGGAAGTATGTCTAGAGGGGGGTGATTAGACTACTTGACCAAATAAAAACTTAACCTTTTCCCAATTTTAGTTCTTGGCAGATTTTAGCAACTTTAGGACAAGTCAAGCAATCATCACACAATTCAAGCAAGCATGCAAAGACTATATAGGCAGCGGAAAGTAAAACATGCAACTTGCAAGAATGTAAAGGGAAGGGTTTGGAGAATTCAAACGCTATTGGAGACACGGATGTTTTTCCCGTGGTTCGGATAGGTGGTGCTATCCTACATCCACGTTGATGGAGACTTCAACCCACGAAGGTTAACGGTTGCGCGAGTCCACGGAGGGCTCCACCCACGAAGGGTCCACGAAGAAGCAACCTTGTCTATCCCACCATGGCCATCGCCCACGAAGGACTTGCCTCACTAGCGGTAGATCTTCACGAAGTAGGTGATCTCCTTGCCCTTACAAACTCCTTGGTTCAACTCCACAATCTTGTCGGAGGCTCCCAAGTGACACCTAGCCAATCTAGGAGACACCACTCTCCAAGAAGTAACAAATGGTGTGTTGATGATGAACTCCTTGCTCTTGTGCTTCAAATGATAGTCTCCCCAACACTCAACTCTCTCTCACAGGATTTGGATTTGGTGGAAAGAAGATTTGAGTGGAAAGCAACTTGGGGAAGGCTAGTGATCAAGATTCATATGGTAGGAATGGAATATCTTGGCCTCAACACAAGGGTAGGTGGTTCTCTCTCAGAACAAATGAGTTGGAAGTGTAGATGTGTTCTGATGGCTCTCTTCATGAATGAAGAGGAGGTGGAGGGGTATATATAGCCTCCACACAAAATCCAACCGTTACACACAATTTACCAATCTCGGTGGGACCGAATCAACAAACTCGGTCGGACCGAAATAGTAAACCTAGTGACCGTTAGAGATTTTCGGTGGGACTGACATCCAACTCGGTAGGACCGATATGGTTAGGGTTAGGGCATAACGTAATCTTGGTGAGACCGATTACACAAACTCGGTGAGACCGATTTTGGTAATTAGCTAACCAGAGAGTTGGTCAGGTAAACTCGGTGGGACCGATTTGCTCTTTCGGTGACACCAAAAAGTTACAAAAGGGAAACAGAGAGTTTACATTGCAATCTCGGTGGGACCGATCCGCTCTTTTGGTGAGACCGAAAAGTTACGAAAAGGAAACAGAGAGACTGCAATCCCATCTCGGTGAGACTGAGATCCCTATCGGTAGAACCGATTTGCTAGGGTTTGGAGTGGCTTATGACAAGTGAAACTCGGTGGCGCCGGATAGAAAGAATCGGTAGGACCGAGTTTGGCTTAGGGTTTAGGTCAATTGTGGATATGGGAAAGTAGCTGAGGATTTTGGAGCATATCATTAAGCACATGAAGCAAAAGGCTCATTAAGCAACACCTCATCCCTCCTTGATAGTATTGGCTTTTCCTATGGACTCAATGTGATCTTGGATCACTAAAAATGTAAAATGAAGAGTCTTGAGCTTGAAGCTTTAGCCAATCCTTTGTCCTTGGCATTTTGAGGGTTCCACTTTCACCATCCATGCCATGCCAATCATTGAGCTTTCCTGAAATAATTGTCTTGGAATAGCATTAGCTCAATGAGCTATATGTTGTTATGAATTACCAAAACCACCTAGGGATAGTCACTTTCAATATATGATGTTATATGATCTGAAAAACTGATGTTTGCATGTCTGTTCTGTTGCTAGTGTGAGGGCAGGACCCTACCACCATAGTCTCTGGCGGTAGGGTACGCAGTCCTACCGCCGGAGACTATGGCGGTAGGGTCCTGCCCTCACACCAGCCACTAGAAAAGGATAAGGTACACCCCCCCCCACACACACACACACCCATTCAGCATCTTTCCTCCCCGAGCTGGTCTTCTATTTTTCACCTCCCTCCTTGTCGTGGAATTGTCACGGCAGATGTCCTCTTGCAAGGACTTAGTCGTGGAGCCATCGCAACTAGGAAGATTAAAGAGGTTATTCGGGACAAGGGACACATGAGAGTTATACTAGTTCGGCCCCTTACGGTGAAGGTAAGGCCTACGTCTAGTTGGGTTGGTATTGCTTGAGGTTTCGATGACCAGGGAGCAAGATATGCTATCCCCGGTTCTCGATGAGTTGTTTCTTGCCCTAAGCCACCGGCGGGTCGTCCCCTTATATACACGGGTTGACGCCCTGCAGCCTACAGGGTCCCGGCCGGCTCATAGATAGTGTCCGGCTCGGTGACTAGTTAATTCTACCTTATGATACAAGTCATGCCATCATGGCGGTTTACCACTATGGGCCTTAAGTCTCCTATGGGCCTTAGACCCTTTATTGAACTGCCATCTTCATGCTTGGTCTTGGGCTTCTTTTGATGAGTCCCTCTTTGCGTAACCCGGCCCCTCCTGGGCGGCTTACACAAATAGCTAGATCCCCAACATTAGGCCCCAGATTGATTTGAACCGGTTCATGTCAATCTTAAAATACCTTAAGAAATAAGTCTTCAGTCTTCTGCTTGTGCAAAGGTTTTAACCTGCCATGACATCATCTTCTGGATCTGCGTTAACCCGCCATGATGTCATCTTCAATTAAATTCATATTTTATTCCGTCATATCCTCCAACGGATCTTTGCCTTTACTGACCCCTCCGAAAACTGAGGCGCCGGGGCCGCTGGATAATGATGTCTTGGTCTCCTCGTTTCTCGCGCCGTCTCAGTCGGCCCTTCCTTATAAATAGGCTTGACTTGGGTCTTCTTCATTCCCCCCTCTTGGTCGTCTTCCTCCGCTCGCTGTTTCCCTGTTGCTCGAGCTCCGCCACCACCGCCATCCTTTGGCTTCTCGTCTTCACCAACTCCGGCCGTTGTATCAACCTGAGCCCGACCAGAAACACGACGACGGACCTCCGCAGCCAGTCTACATCTGTGAGTTCCCTTTATTCTCTGTTTTGGATCTGCATCGAGGTTTCTTCAAGTGCATCGGCGTTCGTCTCCGACTGAGCCAAACCCTTGATAGTTTCCACCTCCAATGCCCTCTTTTGATCTTCAGACAATATAGAACTACTGCGGTGGCTATTTCGCACCCGTTTCCAAATGCAAATAGATCCCTTTCCGTTGCTCAGAAGCTTCACTTGAGCCTATGAACTTTATCTGTGCTAGCTCTAGGGCTAGAAATTTTCTTTTTAGAATGACCATTTGATCCAGAATAATTGTCGCAACTTGTGAAACCAGTTTGTCCTATACTTAGTCAAAACTGCATCTGTTCCATCTGTTTAGCCACGGTAGACTATGTAGCCGGTTTAAGACAACACCGGTTGTCAGTCTTGCTTGTTTCTGGCAACTTTACATAATTTGACCGCTTCTGAGATCCATTGCGGCTTAAATGGAAAAAGTATCATTAGACATATGTCATTAGGCCCCATCTTAAGCCGCTATTTTGAATGGACTTAAAAATACTTTTCTTCCGGGTTAAAATTGAACCGGAGCTTCTTATTTGTCATAGGTTTCCACTTACGCCATGGCACCTAAGGCTCCCAAGGCTCCTGTGACCTGTAATTGGGTCCAATCCATTGTCACAGAAAGCAAACTGTCTGAATTTGTGAAGTCTGGCCACCTGCCCAAGAAGGAGGTCATGTTTTATCGTGCTCCTGACCCGTCCGAGGAGAAACCTCAACCCAAAGAGGGGGAGGTGATTGTTTTTACGGATCATATGAGCCGGGGACTTGCTCCACCCGTTTCAAAATTCTTCAGGGATGTTTTGCGTTTCTTTGACCTTAGACCTCAAGACATTGGACCCAACTCCATGTCAAATATTTGCAACTTCCAAGTTTTCTGCGAAGTATACCTGGGAGAAGAGCCCAACCTACTTTTGTTCAGAGAGTTGTTCTATTTGAACCGGCAGAACGAACGTGCCAACGGGCCCAGTCTGGAACTCGACGGTATCCCAATTCAGCAACGGAGAGACTGCCTCTTTCCTTATGCCGAACTGCCCAGCCACCCAAAGGACTGGAACCAGACGTGGTTTTATTGCCAGGACACTTCTCCGGCTGATGAGAACCCTCTGCCCGGCTTCCGCGCTCTGCGCCTTGAATCCAATCACCCGCTACCGGATAAATTAACCGTTGTTGAACGTTTATCACTTGCCCCTACCATCAAGAAGATCAAAGCCCTCTTAGGCAATGGCTTGAGCGGCATTGATTTGGTGCGAGTCTGGATCTCCTGGCGGGTGATCCCGTTAAGCCGCCGCCCCGGCTTAATGTGCTCTTACTCTGGCGAGAAGGATGACCCGCTGCGCCATAGTTTGGATGACTTACCAGATGATATGGTTGAAGTTATGACCCAAACTTTGTTGAAAGAGGGAACGGTGACTAGTAATGCCTTTGGCTTACTCCCCTTCTGCAAGAAGAACCCGGCCCCTGCAGTGAGTCATCAACCTCAGTAAATACTCTTTACTGTGTTATACCTTGCTTTTACTCATAACCCTTTATCATTTTTCACAGGCCAATAACAACTTCTGGAAGGTCAAGTATGACCATGAGGCGGCCAAACAAGCCAGAGTGGCCAAGTGAGCCGAAAGAAAAGCCGCCAAAACAGGAACATCAAGGAAGAGGAAGCCGAGTGCTTCAGATATGTTAAGACTTGAAGATTCTGATGACGATGAAGAAGAGGTAACTTTTAACCCCTTGACTCTTTTATCATCACTTCACTGAGATTAACTCCTTTCAGGAAGACACGGGAAACAGCCAAGCCGTCGAGGAAGAGGTAACTATAATCTCCTCCGACTCCGAGCCCTTTCCGCGGCAGAAAATTCGAAGAGTGACCCTGAAAGTAAGATTTTCACATCCTTTGGCTTACCAAGATCCTCAATTTCTTTTGAAGCAATAGCCATATGAAAGCCGGAGGCAGACCCGGACCAGCAAGGATGCAGAGCTCTCCTCGGTCTTACCCAACATAACCAGGAAGCGTCGGAATGAGGTTATCTCCGATTTACGTTCCGTTTTACCTTTGGCGGGTTTAATTCATCAACCTCTCAATTCCTCTGACTCCAATTATCAGGATACCTCTCCTTCCTCCGGCGAGTCTATGCAATCCAACATGTCGTCTTTCAAAACCGCCTCCGGGTAATGTAAATTTACTTGTCTTATGCTTTACCTTACTCATGCTTTTGTACTTACTCTTCTACGTTGCCCACAGCATGCATGTGAAGCCCAGAAAGAAAGCGAAGAAGGATAAGCCGGCCCAAGACCCTGTCGTGACTGAACCGAAGCTTGGCACAGCTGCTCCTGACACTTCCACTCATCAGCTGCCGCCTGAACCAGTTTATGACATTCCAGCGCCGACCTCTGATCCGCCCGCTGAAGAAACTCTCGGCGGTTTTGATAAACCAGAAATTCCTAACCCGGCCAAGACAATTGATCCGGACGTTGAAATTCTCAAGACTCAGTTTGTTGAGCCGGGTCAGCCCACTGTTCTTGCCAAGTGCTCTGCGAAGGAGGAGCTTTTGGAGCACCGAAAGGCAAAGTTAGACATGGATGACTTCACTCACTTGAGTATTGGGGAGATCGCCTCTGGTTACATCATTCAAGTACATAGCAACCGTGACCTGGAAATTGACATGGTGAAGCAGATACAGCAAAAATCTGAGGTATGACTTTTCCTTAACCATACTTACTGTACCAGCCCCCAAGTCTATTGCTTATAAGTAAAATATGTTGTAGACTTTAGAAAACTGCCTAGCACTTCTTGTTTGGTTTAGAAAGAAGATATTTAACCCGACTGTAGTAGGATACCTTGAACTTGCGATACACATTAGCCCCCAAGTGTCAAGTATTTTTGCTTGCAAAAGTGCTTGGGACTTAATTTCCATGACCTGGCATAGTAAGTTAGAATTCTTCAGCACACATTAGCCCCCAAGTGTCAAGTATTTTTTCTTGCAAAAGTGCTTGAGACTTAATGTTATCTTACAATGATTCTGACTGTAACCCAGCATCAATGCAGGCCACCATAAGTCAATTTGAGTAGGAGATTGCTGACCTGAAGAGCCGCCTGGTAGATCAAGAACTTGAAATTCAAAAGGCCAACTCCAAGTTTGAATTCAGCGTCTCTGAACAAGAGAAGTTGAAGAATAACTTTGAGTCGGAGAAGAAAACCTGGGCTGATGAAAAGGCTTCTCTGGTGACCCGGGTCGAGACAGCAGAGGCATCGCTTGCAGAAGCAACGGCCGAGCTGTCCGGCTTAAAACGCCAAATCTCTCAAATGGTCTCAGCAATCTTTGGTAAGTTTACTCATACAAACTTTAAATATATGGCAAACCTTCTTTCAATGATCACTTCAATTATTACCTCCGGCTCACCTTATGTTTAATAATGCAGGCCCCAGGAGCACAAACCTCAAGCAGAACATGTTGATCAAGCTGAAGGCGGTTTATACTCTGGTGGAACAGCTCTACACCGGGTCACAACGTGCTTTGGCCCTTGTAGCTTTATCAAATGACGTTCCTCACCTCCTACAAGACGTACTGAAGCGGCTTGTTGTGTTACCTCAGCGCGTCCAAGAACTAAGGCGGGCGTCCGCAAGAGCCAGGGCCATAACCGCGTTGAGCCAAGCTAAAGCATGGATTCCCGAACTAGACCCGGCCGACCTCGCTCTTGGATACCCGAGTCTGAAGGAGGATGGAACCTTGTTTGATGAGCAGGATTTCACCGCCTGTGTCAAAGATATACGCCCTATGGCTACTCTTATCGGGAACGATACTGATCTTACCAAGTATCAGTCGGGTTATGACAGCGAGAATCGGAGAATCCCAACACCTCTCTATGACGACGTTAGCCTGATCCCTCCAATCCGTTAGCATACCTTTGCCCCTGTGTCGGTGGGAACGACACCTATGGGATCACAAGAATCCCTACTACGGTTAGCGGGGCGCGGGGTCGTGAGAAGAGCGGATCAAACAGATAGCACGCGGTTCGTTTATCCAGGTTCGGGCCGCGAGGATGCGTAAAACCCTACTCCTGCTTTGGTGGATTGTATATCTGTGTTCTTGAACTAGCTATGGGGCGTGAGGAGCTCCAAAAAGCCGAATCCTTCTGCTGGTCGCCTCGGGCCTCCTTTTATAGGAAAAGGGGTTGCCACAGTGGCACACAGGAGGTGGAAAGGGTATAGTGATGTGAGGTTATCCCTTGCATTACATGACAAGGCGCATTTAATGCGTCTTGCTTAGGTGTCCTTGCTTTATCGGGGACGGGGGAGAGCCCTGTCTCGTTCGTCGCTGCTCCCTCTCGTGTCGACACGCGCCCTGGCCAGTGGTGCCTGCGGTGCCATGTAGGCAGGCAGGCAGCTAAGGTGGCGCAGTGGTGGGTCTCCACAAAGATCCGCATGCCACCATGCAGGTGCCTGCCCAGCTGGTTAGGTCGGCAGCTGCATGCGAACGGCGGTGGAGGTTTGATTGGCGTGGGCCTGATGGTGGCCCTATGGGTATTCTTGGCAAGGGCCTTGCCGGGGCCCCGACAAGGGTCTTACCGGGGCGCCTGCTGTCATCCCCGACAAGGCTCTTGCCGGGGGCCTTGTGGTCCTCCTTGGCTGGGATCCCGCCAAGGGTCGTCATCTTCTGTAGTGTGTATCTGATCTTGAATGTCTTCACAAAGATCTGCATGCCACCATGGGGATGTCTCCCGAATCCTCGCCCCATGGGGGCAGTGGACTCAAGGGTGACTCACTCCGTAGGTGTGGGGCGAGCTGCCATGGCAAGGGTCTTGCCGGGGTTGCTAAAACTGCCCCCCGGCAAGGATCTTGTCGGGGGAGCCCGCTTCGTCTCCTTTGCTCTTTGTGGTCTTGGTCTTGGCGTCGTTCTGCTTCTCTTGGGCTTCGGTCTTACCTTGGCTCACCTCCCTTGCCGTGCTTCGTGTGGTGGTGCTCGTGGCTCAGACTGCCCGTGCACAGTTATAGGGGTACAAAAAGTGTACCCCTCTTTTTGTACACCGACAGGAGCCCCCGGGCCTGGGCCACACATAAGCGCAACGCGTTGTTGGGCTAGGCCCAAAAGCGGTGCCCGGGCAGGCGGGGCGGTTTTTACCGCGGTAAGTTCCTTCGTGCGCTGCGCTTCCCATGACTCCCGCGCGTGGCGTGGCGTGGGGAGGCGCGTGTGACGTGGGTGGCATGCGTGGGGTTGCTTCCCGCGGGTATGCGTCACATCAAAGTTAATGTGAAAGGAGGCGGCCCGCGTTTTCCCCCATAAGAAGGAATAACCGTGGGCGCGCTGCTCACTTTCTCCTCTTCCCACGTGCCTTTTCCAATCTCAGAGCCGTCGTTCCCTCTCTTCCTTCCTTCCTAAGCTTTCGTCGTCGCCCGCCGTCGCTGCTTTGCCACCCCCCCTTCCTCAACCCTCTAGACTTCTCGGCCGCCATGGCGCCCAAATCCGCCAAGGGCAAGGGGTGGCTAAGGGCTCTGGGACCGTGGAGCCGCCGGAGAGCGCGCTGTTGGGGGACCGGACGAAGTCCGCCTTCTTCTTCCCCTCGACGGTTGATGTTCATGAGCTCCGGGCCTCCTTCAAGCCCCTATGGGGAGTGAAGACGGGGGTAGAGAATTCGGGCATCCGGCGACGCGCGTCATTCCTGCCGCTTGCGCCAATCCCGCCCCAAATCGGTACCCCTTCTTCGTTGATTACCTTTCTTGCGGGTTATGCCCCCTTTCTCCGATTTCTTCTGCGACATTATGCACACCTTCGGTTTTCGCCTCTTGGATTTTACTCCGAATGCGGTGGCGTGCATGGCTTTCTTTGCGCATCTTTGCGAGGGCTTTGCCAGGGTGCAGCCCAACACGGCGCTCTTCCGCCATTATTTCTACCCTCGGATCCAGACGGGAGGTGCCGTCTCTAGTTGCGTCACCTGGATCCCAAGATCCAAGGAGGCGTACCCGGACGGTGCCGTGAAGGAGAGGTGGGAGGAATGGCATGGACGGTGGTGCTGGATTGAGGACGAAGACCCGCCGGAATTTTGCAAGGTCCGCCGAGTGCCGCCGGTCCGCGGCAGCGATTGGAGTGACGTCGACGCCGCCGACGGAAGGCTTACTGTTGCCACCACCAGGATTTTTCGGCTGACCCGGGCTGGACTCACCCTTGAGATGGTCGGGGCGGACTTCATTTGCCGCCGGATCGCCCCGTTGCACAATAAGGGGAGGCCAGCTGTAGGATCGGAAGTATGTCTAGAGGGAGGGTATATATAGCCTCCACACAAAATCTAACCGTTACACACAATCTGCCAAACTCGATGGGACCGAATCGTTAAACTCGGTCGGACCGATTCAGCAAACCTAGTGACCGTTAGGATTTTTGGTGGGACTGAGATGCAACTCGGTAGGACCGATATGGTTAGGGTTAGGGTATAACGTAATCTCGGTGTGACCGATTACACAAACTCGGTGAGACCGATTTGGTAATAAGCTAACCAGCGAGTTGGTCAGGTAAACTCGGTGGGACCGATTCGCTCTTTTCGGTGAGACCGAAATGTTATGAAAGGGAAACAGTGAGTTTACATTGCAATCTCGGTGGGACCGATCGCTCACTTCGGTTGGACCGAAACGTTACGAAGGGAAACAAAGAAATTGCAATCCTATCTCGGTGAGACCGAGATCCCTATCGGTGAAACCGATTTGCTAGGGTTTGTGGCAATGGCTATGACATGTGAAACTCGGTGGCTCCGGATAGAAAGAATCGGTGGGGCCGAGTTTGACTTTTGGTTTAGGTCATATGTGGATATGGAAAGGTAGTTGAGGATTTTGGAGCATATCACTAAGCACATGAAGCAAGAGTCTCATTAAGCAACACCTCATCCCTCCTTAATAGTATTGGATTTTCCTATGGACTCAATGTGATCTTGGATCACTATAATATAAAATGTAGAGTCTTGATCTTGAAGCTTGAGCCAATTCTTTGTCCTTATAATTTTGAGGGATCCACTTTCCTCATCCATGCCATGCCATCCATTGAGCTTCTCTGAAATATTCATCTTGGAATAATGTTAGCTCAATGAGCTATATGTTGTTAGGAATTACCAAAACCACCCAGGGATAGTTGCACTTTGAATCTCCCCCTTTTTGGTAATTGATGACAACATATAGATCAAAGCTTCGACAAATGATAATAAGAATGAAATATATCGTCGCTTTGAGAAGTATGTGATAAGTAAGAGCTCCCCCTAAATTTGTGCATATTTTAAGATTTGCTTTGGACTGCAAACGCACAAAGAGTTAGAATTATGCGTTACTCTTCCATGTCACATACATCTTGGTGGAGTGCTCAAAATGATAAGAATTAAATACATGCACTCATCACCAAGCAAAGTGAATGATCAACATAAAGATAAACTGATAATAACATCCAACAAGCATTAAGTGTAGCTTATGATCAAACACATGATCATCAATGTCTCACACATTACGGCATAGTATCTCAAGCACTCAAAAGCAAATAAAGTATCAACCAAGAAGACAAGAGAGAACAAATGTAAACTCTCTCTCTCAAAGCCTATGATCTATACATTTTTCTCCCCCTTTGGCAACAAGTTACCAAAAAGTTCATAGAAAATGCATAGTACTAAACGACTCTCAGGCTTGGTCTTCAGGAGTCCGGATAACGCCAAGGACGAAGGCTTCGGTAGAAGTGGTTGGAGCTGCTGGGGTAGGAGCTGGAGCTGGTGGAACTGAAGCTATAGCTGGTGCAGAAGTGGTAGCTCTGGTGTCAGGAACTGGCACTGCAGATGATCTCTGAGCTCTGGGCACCCTGGCAAATGCATCAGTTGTGGTCTTGCCCTTCCTCTCCTGCATATTATCCTGTAATTGTTTCACTGCAGACTGAATCTCTGTCACCTTCACATCTAGGTCATAGAACTTTTGTTCCATGATTCTTTCCAGGCTCTCTTGGTTTCGAGTCAGGGTGGCCAGTCCTTTCTCAATCCTCAGAGTGGATGCTATCAGGTAACTGAGCTGCTCCTTCTTGTTCTTCAAGAAATACTCAGATGCCTCCTCTTGAGTTGGCATCTTGGCAGCTTTCTCCATCTTTGCCTTCTCCTTCTTTGCTTGAGCATGTGCAGATGATGGTTCATCCTTGTTCATGACAACCTGATTGTCTTCAAAGTCTGGATGGATGGGCAGGTGCTCCTTGTCCAGCAGGTATGTGCGTGTGCCCATCTTTGAGTTTATCAGCTCTTGAATTTGTGGGGCATAACCACAGCTCCTCTTCTGATCAGCTGCTGTCCTCTTAATGGTCTCTACCATGAGGCTCATCACCTTGAATTTTTGTGGCACATCAAATATGTGGAGCATGTTAATTGCATGGCCTCGGATCATCTTATGATCTCCTGACTTGGGCAATAGAGTATGCCTCAGAATCCAGTTAATAGTGGGCAGCCCTGACAGAAGGTAATGCATTGAGCCAAACTTGAAAGTGTCAAGTGCTTTGTTTGGGATCTCCTTGTACATATTGGACATGGAAATGTGATCCATCTTCTTCTTGGCATATATATCCAGGTCATCTTCCTGCTCTTCTTGGGCATTGATCAGTTGTGCCCATTCAGCAACTGTTGACTGATATTTGGTTCCTTCTGACATCCACACTATCCTGCCATCTGGATAGAAGTGTGCTGTGGAGTAGAATTGCATGATGAGCTCTTCATTCCACTTTGTGAGCTTCTGCCCAACAAAGTCTGCAACTCCACAACCCTTGAAGCTGTCATACACTCCAGGATAGTGTTCTTCGTTTTCCTTGATGTATTCCCAATCTACCCATCTCATGTCACATACTATGGGATTCTTGTCAAGCAGCACTGTCTCATAGAAATCCTGCTGTTCCTTGGTGTGAAACCTGTAATCCACAGCAGTTCTTCTCCTTGTAGCATATGGATCTACTTCTCTCCACTTTTTCAGCCCTGAATCTCTTCTAATTTTCATGTCCTCAGCCAGAGG
Source organism: Aegilops umbellulata (assembly GCA_032464435.1). Taxonomy (NCBI): domain Eukaryota; kingdom Viridiplantae; phylum Streptophyta; class Magnoliopsida; order Poales; family Poaceae; genus Aegilops; species Aegilops umbellulata. Next base: position 438,176,480 of record CP136058.1, on the reverse strand, counting down.
ATGAGCATCATTGTGGTCTGGGATCTTGGCTTAAGCTTCCTGAGCACCCTTCTTCTTCTTCAGCAATGTCAGGCACTGGGGCCTTGTTCTTTTCAGCAGCAGATATGTTCCTGGTGTTTCTCTTTGGTGCACTCTTGGGCTTAGATGCAGCTTTGGGTGCATCCTTGGGCTTGGATGCAGTAGCCCCTGACCTTATGGCATCACCCATAAGCTTCTGTGCCTTTGGTGCTGGTGCAGCAACCTCTTCTTCCTCTTCCTCATCTGAGTCTCTCCTCATAGAGGGTTTGCCAAGAACTCTGGCAGTGGTAGTTCTGACTCTCTTCTTCTTCTTATCCTGGCCACTTGCTTCCTCTTCTGATTCCATGGTGAGCTTCATGGTTTCTTTAGGTACAACCTTCCTAGGCTTAGAGGTGTGAACTCTTCTTGCAGGTGCCTTTTTTTGCATTCCAGGCTGATGGCTGCAGCTAAGCCATACTCTTTCTTGAGCACCTTCTTCTTGGATGTGGCTTCCTCTTCTACCACATGGTCCTCATCCTCTGATTCATAAGTTCTCTTCTTGCTTGCTCTAGTGGCAGCTTTAGGCAGATTGCTTGGGGTGCTCCTGCTACCCTCATCAGAACTGCTAGAGGGACTAGTGCCCTCACTCAAATGAGCCTGCTCCTCAGATCTGTTCTGGCTATCACTCTGATCAGACATGTTGCAAATACAGACTGCTGACCCTGTGAATAGTTTATAGATGAGATAGAGTGGATGAGCATCACAAAATGCAGAGATTTTTGCAAAAGAATGAGTCAAAAACTTAGTTTTAGTTTTCCACAAAAAGCATTTCGGATCTACCGATTTGCAAACTCGGTGATACTGAAGCAGCTTTTGGAACCAAAACTAGTGAAATCGGTCAGACCGATTCACAGTTCGGTGGCACCGAGACTGCTAGGGTTTCACAAAGTCCTGAACTCGGTCTCACCGATTTGTAATTCTCGGTCAGACCGAGAACCACATGTGCAATGGCCGAGGCCGAATTGGTGGAACCGAGTTCCGCAACCTGGTGGGTCCGAGATGGTTTCGGCGGAAACCTAAACCTAAATTTTCGAATCTCAACTATTCTATGGATTGTTTTGACTGGATAGGAGTGTTTCAATCGTAGGAAGAATCATAAAGAACACAATGTGCTAGGAATTGGATGGGGAATAGCACTGTGATCGAGTCCATACCCTAGTTCGGCGGCGGGCTCGCTACGGCGGCAACGGCGGAGACGAATTCCGTTGACGGCGGCGGAGACCAGCGACAGGAGGCGGCTGGCGACGAGGAGGACGATCCGGAGACCCAGGAGGCAGAGCGAGCTATGCGCGGGCGAAGAGGTTTCGGAGAAATTTCCAAAATTTTGCCCATGAGTATATATAGCCCGACCCTGTCGGTGTGACCGAGTGGAACAACTCGGTGGCACCGAGATGCATAACTGCTGACAGTTATAGCAACTCGGTGTGACCGAAAAGTTCAAATCGGTTGCACCGAGGTGAAAACCTAGATCGACTTAGTGATCTCGGTATGACCGAAATGGAGGAATCGGTCAGACCGAAAAGCACAAAGAAGTTTTGGAAGTTTAAGTCTATGACAAATCGGGGACTCCGAGTGCTCCTCACACAGAGTGGTTTGAATCTGACTTGATCAAATTTTGTGATGTAGCATGAATAGGCTTTGAGACAAGAAAATCATAGATAGCTAGAGAAGGTTCTTAGGCATTCTTGTCCATCCACTTGGCAAGGAAAAAGAAAACCAATCAATCAAAACAACAAGTGGATGTCCTCGAATGAGTAAAATATGCTCTCAACATGCTCACACAATAAAATGGCAATTGAAATATGTGGCAAAGCATGCACAACCAATTCTAGCATCTGTCAAGCAATTGGCGATGACTAGGTCATCTATATATGAGTGTATTGACTTAGGAGTCAAATGAGAACATTTGATCATAGGTCATACTCATCGTTTAAGCACAAGTGGGGTTACCACTTTTACATAAAGCATTGTTGTGCTCACATCATTAGAGTTGCTTTAACTCAATTCTTAGAGTAAAGCTCCCCCTAGATGTGATATCCCCCCTAAGGGGGATGAACTAACCTTGGGTTTTGTCGATGATGACTTCATGTAGATGTTGAAGATGTGGATGCTCAATGTTGAGCGTAGATCAATTGGAGCTATCCGTTGGAGTGAATTGCACTTTCAATACCTACATGGGTTAGTCCCACAAGGAACAAACAAGGATATCCATAGACATAGAGTGATGCACACACAAGATGATGCCTATGAAAGCTTTTACGTTACCTTGTCCCTTGACTTACCAACAAGAGGGTTTGTGACTCCTTGAACTAGTGCAAGATGTGGAGGTTGATTGCACTTGTTCTCGCCAAATTGATAAGAGTGAAGTATGTTGGCGGAGTCACCCTCAAGAACTCTCTAGTTCTTCTTCTTTTGGATCCACACCATCTTGATGGGAATCCTTGGAGTTGTAGTCGTGCTTGATGAAGTGGAACTTGAAGTAGTCTTGGGAATACACTTGACTAAGGTCTTAGGAGCTTCTTCAAATGCATCAATTTCCTCTTGAAGCTTGTCCTTGCCTTTTTGCTTGTAGTCTTGTGGTGGAAGATCATCTTGAGCTTGTGTCCCTTTGAAAGAAGTAGGATCATACTTCTCTTGTTGAGGAACAAACTTTGTCTTGGGGTATTGATCTTCTTCCCACTCAACTCCATTGGCATTGAACTTTCGTTCAAAACCAACACCTTGATTCTTCCGGTGCCTTCCTTGCTTGCGTACAATTTCCTCGAATTGCTTACTCCCGGCAAGGCTCTTGTACACTCCTTTCTGTATAATTCCCTTCAATAGGCTATTTTCTTGCTCAAGTGTAACTTGGCTAAGAGAATCATTAGTGTAATCAAGAGAACTACTAGAAGCAACAATATTGGATTTAACATGATCATTGTCACTACTAGAGGAAGAATCTTTCTTGTTCTTGTTACTAGACTTGACTTGAGGCATGTAAGTGGATAAGAGTAAACGCTTGGCAATTTAAGAAGAACTTTTCTTACGAAGATCATCATTGATTCCTTTTAAGAACTCATGCTCTTGCTCAAGGTTGAGCTTTTCAAAGTGTAATTTCTCATGTGTTCTTAAAAGTTCTCGATGATCTCCAAAGATAGTTTCATCAGCTAACTTAAGAGTGTTTAGTTCTTTAGTTAGAGCCTCAATCTTCTCCTTATCATTGTCATTTGTTTTATCTTGATTAGCATGATTAATTGACATTTCATAATAGTATTCATCACTAGAGTTGTCAACAAGTAAATCATCATCACCTAACAAGTCATCTTCATCACTATTGAAATCAACATACTCGGGGTGTGATACCTTTGGGCGTTTAGCCATGAAGCATGTTCCAACTCCTTCATTTGGTGAGTCAAATATGTCGTAGGAGATGGTTGACACAAGTGCTAGACCGGCAACACCTTCATCTTGAGTATATTTGGAATCGGAGTGATAACTTCTCTCGCAGTGGTTGTCGGAGTCAGAGTCGGATACCCATTCACCAACATGAGCTTGATGTCTTCGTTTTGTGTAGCTCCTTGACGACTTGTCCTTTCTTTCCGATTCCTTGCTTCTCCGTGAGTATCTTCGTTCATAACGATCATCTCTACTCCTTCTTTCTCTAGATGGTGATTCCTCTCTTCTGCTTCTTCTTTTGGGAGAGTCTTCTCTTCTCTTGTAGGGAGCTGTACACTCATTGGGATAGTGCCCGGGTCTTCCACAATTGTAGCAGTTTCGCTCTCGACTAGAAGATCTTTTGTCATTGTAGGACCTTGACTTGGAGCTTCTATCTTTGCTTCTACTCTTGTAGAACTTGTTGAAGTTCTTCACCATTAAGCTCAATTCTTCATTGAAGATTTGCTTCTCACTTGATGATGTGGGGGCTTCACATGAGGCTTTGTAAGCACCACTTGATTTGTTGTGAAGTTCCTCTTTATCCTTGAGTGACATCTCATGAGCAACAATTCTTCCAATGACTTCCGTTGACTTGAGATCTTTGTAATTGGGCATCATTTGGATCAATGTGCACACGGTATCATATTTTCCATCAAAGGATCTTAGGATCTTCTTGATGATGAATCTATCAGTCATCTCTTCACTCCCTAAGCCGGCAATCTCATTTGTGATAAGAGCAAGCCTAGAGTACATTTCAGCGACACCTTCACCATCCTTTATTTTGAACTTGTCAAGTTGACTTTGAAGCACATCCAATTTGGATTCCTTGACGGAGTCAGTACCTTCGTGCATATCAATCAAAGTATCCCAAATTTCCTTTGCATTCTCAAGACGGCTGATTTTGTTGAATTCTGCGCGGCACAATCCGTTGAAGAGAATATCACAAGCTTGAGCGTTGTATTGCGGCATCTTCAAATCTTTCGCGGTAGCTTCACGGTTTGGTTCTTTCCCATCAAAGAAGTCACCTTGCAAACCAACACACACAATAGCCCAAATGGCAGGGTTATGTCCAAGAATATGCATTTTCATTTTATGCTTCCAACTAGCAAAATTAGTACCATCAAATTAAGGACCTCTACGGTGATAATTTCCCTTGCTAGACGCCATACTCTCCTAGGTTGTGAAACCAAGGCTATGACCACCAAAAGCTATGGAAATCAAAGCCAATGGATACCAAACCTCTGATACCACTTGTAGGATCGGAAGTATGTCTAGAGGGGGGGTATATATAGCCTCCACACAAAATCTAACCGTTACACACAATCTGCCAAACTTGGTGGGACCGAATCGTTAAACACGGTCGAACCGATTCAGCAAACCTAGTGACCATTAGGATTTTTGGTGGGACTGAGATGCAACTCGGTAGGACCGATATGGTTAGGGTTAGGGCATAACGTAATCTCGGTGTGACCGATTACACAAACTCGGTGAGACCGATTTGGTAATAAGCTAACCAGAGAGTTGGTCAGGTAAACTCGGTGGGACTGATTCGCTCTTTTTGGTGAGACCGAAATGTTACGAAAGGGAAACAGTGAGTTTACATTGCAATCTCGGTGGGACTGATCGCTCACTTCGGTTGGACCGAAACTTTACGAAGGGAAACAGAGAAATTGCAATCCTATCTTGGTGAGACCGAGATCCCTATCGGTGAAACCGATTTGCTAGGGTTTGTGGCAATGGCTATGACATGTGAAACTCGGTGGCTCCGGATAGAAAGAATCGGTGGGGCCGAGTTTGACTTTTGGTTTAGGTCATATGTGGATATGGAAAGGTAGTTGAGGATTTTGGATCATATCACTAAGCACATGAAGCAAGAGGCTCATTAAGCAACACCCCATCCCTCCTTAATAGTATTGGCTTTTCCTATGGATTCAATGTGATCTTGGATCACTAAAATATAAAATGTAGAGTCTTGATCTTAAAGCTTGAGCCAATTCTTTGTCCTTATAATTTTGAGGGATCCACTTTCCTCATCCATGCCATGCCATCCATTGAGCTTCTCTGAAATATTCATCTTGGAATAATGTTAGCTCAATGAGCTATATGTTGTTAGGAATTACCAAAACCACCCAGGGATAGTTGCACTTTCACCAGCCTGGCTTTTTACGAATCCGGCTGACATTATGAGGCTCCGCCCTGGCCTCGACCACAACTTCACGGTGATGGCGCGTGCCCACTTCTGCCAGCGGCTCTTTCAGCTAGATGTGGGTCGTGATGGCGAGGTCGAGCGGACCGGCAAGGCCGCAAGGGTTGCCGCAAAGGTCGGCAAGGCCGTCAAGGGGCCGTTCCTCAAGTTGCTAGCAGGGGTGGTCCCGTTGTGCAATAATTCACGCCGGTCCAAGATCATTGCTATGATGCCGGACTGCAACGCGCACGGCCCTGTCCCGAGATGGAGGGAGCCGACGGACGCAGATGTGCAGCAATTCTTCGACACCTTGATTGAGGTGTACGTCAATGCTGACGCCGAGCGGTGGCTTGTCATGGACACCACTCAGGCAGAGCTGGACTACATCGCCACCAGGGCGAGGGAGGCATAGCTTGCCATGGAGGTCGGCAGCGCCGGGGGCGTGAAGGACAAGGACGCAACGGCTGCGGAGGAGGAGCAGTTTACCTTGTGGGCGGCGGCCACCGAGGAGGCCAGCAGCGTCGACACCGGAGCTCCGCTTGTCGAGGACGCGGCCGACGAGTCGTCGGAGGAGGAGGGCGTGGCGTCGGGCTCGACGCCAGCCAGGGGAAGAGTAGATCTACCACGAGATCAGAGAGGCTAAACCCTAGAAGCTAGCCTATGGTATGATTGTTGTTCGTCCTACGGACTAAAACCATCCGGTTATATAGACACCAGAGAGGGATAGGGTTACACAGAGTCGGTTACAATGGGAGGAGATCTACATATCCGTATCACCAAGCTTGCCTTCCACGCCAAGGAAAGTCCTACCCGGACACGGGACGAAGTCTTCAATCTTGCCAAAGGTTATAGTCCGGCTACCTGGACACCCCCTAATCCAGGACTCCCTCAGTAGCCCCTAAACCAGGCTTCAATGACGACGAGTCCGGCACATAGATTGTCTTCGGCATTGCAAGGCGGGTTCCTCCTCCGAATACTTCATAGAAGACTTTGAGCACAAGGGTAGTATCCGGCTCTGCAAAATAAGTTCCACATACCACCGTAGAGAGAATATTATTTACACAAATCTAATCTGTTGACGTATTCCGTAGCGTGTCATCACACCACAGCCAAGCCTTTATTCGAATCGTATTTATTGTCCCACCTCAGCGCGTTTAGCGAGGCGGTTTCCTTGGCATGTCCTGTCGAAGCAGAGATCGTGTCCCCTTATGTCGGGATTCTCATCAATACGGGCGTGGGTAACCCAACCGTGCCATTGATTACGGCGCTTGGGAGATAAGCGAGTTTTACCAGGCTGGTGGGGGCACATAGTTTCGGCCGCCCATATAAGGGGATAAGGATCCACCTTTTTCATCCACGCCTTCTTCCTCCTTTGCTCATCCATGCTCGCACACTCGAGCTCCAGCGCCCAAGTCTGCATTCCCCCCACCTCAACCTTCTCTGACCATGTCTGGAGCGGAAGGCAAGTGGATGGTCTCCTCCGCAACGGAGGGAGACGTCAAAAAGCTTAGGAAAGCCGGATACTTGTCCGACGACATCGCGCACCGGCTCCCCGAAAAGGGGCAGCTCATCCCCACCCCCAAGCCCCATGAGAGGGTGGTGTTTCTCACCTATTTCCTCCGCGGGCTGGGCTTCCCTCTCCACCCATTTGTCTGGGGGCTCATGTTCTACTACGGCCTGGATTTCCACGATCTGGCCCCAAACTTTATCCTCAACATCTCGGCGTTTATCGTCGTGTGTGAGGCCTTCCTCTGCATCCAACCCCACTTCGGCTTATGGCTGAAGACTTTTAATGTCAAGCCGAAGGTAGTGCGCGGCTGCCAGGCGGAGTGCGGAGGCGCCATGGTGGGCAAGATGCCCAATGTCCTATGGCTTGAGGGCTCCTTCGTGGAGACCATAAAGGGGTGGCAATCGGGGTGGTTCTACATCACCGAGCCGCGTGACCCTGAATGGGTCGCAGCCCCCGAGTTTCGATCCGGAATCCCTACGCGGCTCATCTCCTGGACGGAGAAGGGCCTGTCGTGGGGTAAAAAAGGAGAGCCGACCGGACTTCAGACATGCATCCAAAACCTGGTGAGCAAGAAGCTCAAACTTGTCAATGTAGTCCAGGTCATGCTCATCCGCCGGATCCTCCCGTGCCAACGACGGGCTTTCAGCTTGTGGGAGTTCAATCCGGCCCAGCACCGAACTCTGAGCAGGCTCTTCGATACATCGTACGAAGATGCCTGGAGGGTGCTATTCAAGGGTGCCGAGGCTCCTGCATCCGCTACCGAAGATCGTGGATTCAGCGCGCAGCGTCAAGCCAACGCGGTAAGCTGTTTTTACCTTTTACAGGATATTTGTCTTTCATAGTTTAACTCTATGCGGGATCTAAACTCCCGTGCCTTTGACAGGAATGGTTGGAGAAGGCCGAACAGATTAACTGTCCGGCCCCTCTGCCCGAAGACCCAGCCGATGCTCCACAAAACAACAAGTACCATTCATATTATTTCAACCATCCGGATTAAGCAAAACGTCAATAGGCCTTCCTCTATCGATCCTCCTCGTACTAGTAGTACCGGAAGCACGACCACCTCCACCGGCGCCTCTAAGACTCGCCAGTCCTCCACACCCACCAATAGTAGTCCATCCTCATGCACTACCTCTAAGACTAGTACGTCCTCCACGGCCACCAGTCCAACCTCCTCATGTGCCACCAGAACCTCCACTACAAACACTCGTTTGGCTAGAGCTCGTGTTGGCATCGGTCGTTGGTTTTTTGGTGCATGTCCTAACATTGTGTCCCTGATTGTCACATTGTCCACAGTTGTTGATGTCCGGTGGCTCCATGAAATGATCGCTACCAAACTATTTCATTCCGGTGTAACCAGCTAGATCATCCATGTCACTCCTAAACCTCTTCTTCCTTCTTCTTCCCTTTGTAGGCACCATGAGTTCAGGGTCAGGCATGATATGTGGGCCATCATACTCAGGCCACTGTGACTGGTCAAGGAAAGGATGAAATCGAGGCGCCCATGTCAACCTCATGGCTTCCAATGCGAACTACTGCAACCGCACGGTCCTCCCATCAGAAACATGCAAGTTTCTCGCCTTGGCCGCCATCATCAAATGCGAGCACGACCAGTGGTACTTATGAGGCCTCTCACACTGACACCACCGGTTCTTGAGGTCCACCTTACACTACTGGAATCAGCTACTTTGCCATCTGCCAGCTCTTTGCCGTCAGCTAGCAGACGGCAAAGAAGCTCTTTGCCATCAGCTACCCAAAAGTAGACGGCAAAGAACTGGCTGATGGCAAAGACCTTCTTTGCCATCAGCCAGTTCTTTGTCGTCCGCTAGCAGACGGCAAAGATTCTTTGCCGTCGGCTAGCAGACGGCAAAGAGGGAGGGGGCCCCACTGACGAGCTGCTTAAAAAAACTTAACGGCCCCCCTCTTTGCCGTCTGCTAGCAGACGGCAAAGAGCAAGTAAGCGGACGGCAAAGGGGGCGGACGGCAAAGATTTAACATATCTAACATTAACGGCCGCATCCCACCCCGCCCCTCTCTCTCTGTTTCTCTCCCTGCTCTTCACACGCGCGCCGCCGCCCCCACCACTCGTCGCCGCCCCGTCGGCCCACCACCTCGCCGCCCCACCGCCCCCCCCCCCCCGCTCCGTCGCCACTGCCGCCCGACATCGTCGCCCCACCACCCGGCGCCCCACCGGCCCCCCGCCCCGTCGCCCCCGCCGCCCTGCCGTCTCGGCGCCACCGCGCCCCGGCCCCCCCGCGCCCCAACGCCCTGGTCGGGCCCGGCCCCGTCGCCACTGCCGCCCGGCGCCGCCGCCCCAGGCCGCCCCGCCCCCCTCCTCCACCGGCCACCTCCTCCACCGGCCCTTCCCCAGGTGAGCTCTACCTCCTATTTTTTTTCCTTTTTTCTGTTTTTTTAGTTTTAGGTTTATGTTTAGTTTAGATTTAGTTTTAGGTTTAGGTTTAGTTTTAGTTTAGTTTTAGGTTTAGATTTAGTTTTTTTCCTTTTTTTGTTTTTTTAGTTTTAGGTTTATGTTTAGTTTAGATTTAGTTTTAGTTTTAGTTTTAGATTTAGGTTTAGTTTTAGGTTTAGGTTTAGTTTAGTTTTAGGAAAGAAGAAGAAGAAGAAAAAAAGAGGAGAGGACGAGAAGAAGAAGAGGAAAAAGGAAAGGAAGAAGAAGAAGAGGAGGAGGAGAAGAAAAAAGAAGAAGAGGAAGAAGAAGAAAAAAAGAGGAGAGGAGGAGAAGAAGAAGAGGAAAAAGGAAAGGAGGAGGAGGAGGAAGAAGAAGAAGAAGAAGAAGAAGAAGAAGAAGAAGAAGAAGGAAAAAAGGAAGAAAAGGAAAAAAGAGGAAAAAAACCGACCCGACACGGCACCCCGACCCCGACCCGGCACCCCGACACGACACCCCGACCCCGAGACCCCGACCCCGACACCCCGACCCCGACCCCGACACCGACCCCGACCCCGACACCCCGACCCCGAGCCTGACTCGACACCCCGACCCCGACACCGACACGGTACCCCGACCCCGAGACCCCGACCCCGACACCCCGACCCCAAGCCTGACCCGACACCCCGACCCCGAGCCTGACCCGACACCCCGACCCCGACAACCGACCCCCTGACCCCGACACGACACCCCGACCCCGAAACAGCACCCCAACCCCGACACGGCACCCCGACACCGACACGACACCCCGACCCCCCCCCCCGACCCCGAAACAGCACCCCGACCCCGACACGGCACCCCGACACCGACACGACACCCCGACCCCCGACACCTCCCGAGAAGGTGTTCTTTGGCCTTCCAGAGGCCGACGGGGTCATATATTTGCGAATTATTAGTTAGGTCATATATTTTTCGATTTTGTTATGAAAAACATCATATATAATTGTGTTGATCGGGTAGTTTTAAATGTGCAGTTGTTTCATCGCTGCGAGGTTTGGTGTTCGACGACCTCGCCGTGCGTTTGACAAGCTCTGCCCCTTCGTTCGTGGGTAAGCACAAATGACATGTCCTCCTCCCCCATTAATTATTTGATCTATTCCGATGAAACTTGATAGCTAGCTATATATGTGTCTTGAATCATCAGTATGCGTAACCAATATGTGTCTCCCGTTCGAAAGTGTGATAGTTATAAATATCCATGCATTTGCATATTTATAACCTTGATTCTTTCGAATTGTCCAACGCTATCCATGGACAGCCCGAGTATGTGTAGATTGGGTTCGTTTTCCCATATGCTTTGCTCCAGATCCGACGCATAAATTTCGCCAGTGCCTCCCATGTTGTTCTCCGGGTACACATCCTCTCTGTTTATTGCAGAGACGTGTATCAGGAGAACAGCGGGGAGGTGCTGCCGAAATTTTGCGTCGGATCCGGAGCATAGCATGGGAAAATGAACCCAATCTACACATACACGGGTGGGATTAGGACCTATCATTACCTATTAGAGTATAGGTTGCATGGACGTAATAAAATTGACAAAGTAGATCAAATGATGAATATATACATGGTGAATTACATATATAATTGTTGTGTGTCCAGTAGCTCTGAAAGTCAAGATGAGTGATCGTGCGTGGATGTATACCGGTCACACTGGTCAGAACAAATGGAGCGCTGAATGGTTCACAAAAACCAAGGGGTTCACAAAAACCAAGGGGTTCACAAAAACCAAGGGGTTTGTGCAATCCACCTGTGCTTCCTGAGAGATGGGCCATTTGGCAAATTTGCCTACCGTGGCGGACGGCAAAGCTAAGCTGATGGCAAAGACTTTGCCTTTGCCGTCCGTCGTGGCAAACGGCAAAACACAGCGGGCGCTGACGCATTGCTGACGTCAACTGGCGGACGGCAAAGAGGCGCTCAAGTTTGTCGTCCGCTGGCAGACGGCAAAGGCCGCCGTTAGCCGCCTAACGGACTAACGCTGGCGGACGTCCAGTATTTTGCCGTCCCTCCTCTTTGCCGTCCGCTGCTGTAGGCAAAGGACTCTTTGCCGTCCGCCATAAAAAGCAGACGGCAAAGGACCTGTTTGCCGACCCTGTCTTTGCCATCACTGTTTGTCGTCCGCCGCTGACAGCAAAGCTCTTTGTCGTCCGCCGTCCGTGCCTTTGACGTCCGCCATGGCAGACGGCAAAATACTGGATTCCTGTAGTGTCATACGCAACACCGCCGTAAGCCACACCATCTCGTGTTGTGCCACCTGGCTCGTCCACTTGGTAGATCATTTCTTTGTTGTTGAATCTAATGATTTGTTGATACAAGGACTTCCCTGCTTGAAACCTCAACCAATCATCAACCTTGTCGGGATACTTATTTTTCTCACCTATCCATTTGGCGGTGGTTTCGGAATGCCTAAGAAAATACTTGTTCAGCTTGAAGAAGGTGTGTTTCAGTATTGCAGTCACCGGCAAAGAACGGACAACCTTAAGCACATTGTTGAAGAATTCAACCATGTTGCTCATCATGTCACCGTATCTCCAACCTCCGTCATCGTAAGCGCATGACCACTTATGCTTCTCCCCATAATTCCTTTCCAAGAATGCTCTTCCACCTTTGTTCTTTGCCAAAGCCTTGAAGAATTTATCATACCGGATTTTGAATGAACTGATGGTGATTGCCACACAAACATGGGTAAGGTCTTTGCAAAACTCCTTGCTCTTGCATGCTCGGTAAAAGTTCGCCACGAAATGCCTCATGCACCATCGGTGATGATGCTTTGGAAGCCCAGGAATGACAACTTCTATGGCTTTGAGAATGCCATGGTGCCGGTCGATATAATGCATACCTGCCTCTTCCCAATCACCTTGGTCCTCACATTCCCCATGAACCACTCCCAATTGTCGTCATGCTCGGAAGGAACTAAAGCAAAGGCCACCGGCAACACGTTATCATTGGACGAATGAGCCATTGCCACCATTAGTGTGACCTTGTATTTGTCGGTCAAGAAAGTGCCATCTATAGACAACACCGGACGACAAAGCTTAAATGCCTCGATGCATTGCCCAAAACTCTAGAAGGCACGATGAAATACACCGTCAATGTCCTCAACCCCATGCCGCATGCCTGGGTTCTTATGTGCAATGGCTCCCAACATCCTCGGAAGAATATTGTATGCGGCCGCATAATCACCATGCAACATCCTAATAGCATTTGACTTGGCCTTCCATACCTTCCCATAGTTTACCTTGTATCCGTACATTTTTTCAACAATTCTCATCAGAAACTTCACCTTCACGATTGGGTCATGGGATATCTCATTCAATAATTTGTAGCCAACAAACTCTGACGTGAGTTGACGGTGGCCCTTGCTTTGGCCAGCTTTGTCTGGAGGTATGCACTCGTGAGTAGCTACACAACTTTTCAACTCCCATTGCCCCGTTTCATGAATTTTTCTTCCACGAACCTTCCATTTACATCCTTCTTTGTCACACTTCACGGTGTACCGCACCTCTTGGCTAGAATGACCAACAACAAATGGCCTATGGTTCCAAATGGCGTAGTCACTCAACCATATCTTAAACTCTTGGAAGCACCCAAACTTGGTGCCTTTTTTCAAATGAGCATTCTCGTCCTCATCCTTCGGCCTTGGATCGCCAACTCTCGGGCACGGTGTTGGTTCAACCAACCCCAGTCTCATGCCACCATCAACAATGGTATGGTCGGCAAGGCTAAGATCACAAAACAATGGGGGTCCTCTTTCCTTGCCATGCACCTCCTTGAAGAATTGATTTTCTTGCACCGTGAATCCATCTTCGTCCAAATCTTCCTCAGGACCCTCATCATTAGAGCCATAACCACACATACGGTTATAAGGGAGGCTACGATCCATGTCTTGTTGATGGACAATGACATCCAAGTTACCTATTGGATTGTAATGAATCTCTTCTTCTTCCGCATAAGCATCATCATCATCAACATGAGCCATATCATGAATCTCCGGGTCTTGAATTACTATGGCTCTGTCATTCATCTTCGCTTCATTTGATTGACTACTTGGTGGTTGGCTACAAGAATTGGGGACATACACCTCGACCCTAGCATCATGTATTGGGGAGGAGGCATGCCGGTTCAAGTTAATTTGTAGCAGAGAAGCATCAACCTTGGTGGAAAATAATTCAAGTGAGTTGTCTTGTGATTTCTCTACTTTACCCTTGTACACCTTCCAATGCAATTCCGAGGTGATAGGCATACTCTTCAACTGAGACTTCACCCCCACTCCAACATCATACCTTCCAATAAGTTTAACCTCATCACTTGGGTCCATCCAATGTAACACACTTCTAACTTTCACAACTACATCCTCATAGGTTGGGCTATACTCAAATACCATGTGTTCTTCCCCTTCATCGTCATTTCCATTCATAAATGTCTCCTTATCCAAATAATGGAGATTCACGAGACTACCCATCTAAATAAATTTTAGAAAATGTCAACGATAGGCGGCAACATAATATGGGACAATATCCATTGTGCAACCCATGGATCGATAAAAGTTCTATGCGATACATTTAAGCAACAAAAAAATAACAACTAAAGAACAAAATATCATGGCTTAACCCTAACAACTAAAAAATGACTTTGCTTAACACTAACCCTAACCCTAGAAATAACCAAAACAATAACCATAGATCTAGCTACAAACAACAAAGTTAGCACACTACACATGGTCAATCACACATATACAACCCTAGATCTAGATCTACCATCCATCATATCCATTGATTTCACACAAAAAGTAGCACAACTAGAGTTTGCATAAAAGGAATCAATGCCATCAAATAAGTTGATTCCAACCAACCAAAAAGAAGAGAGTGGGTGAGGTACCTTGAGTGATGAAAATGGCCTCAATCCACCGGAGAAAACTCAAGCAATCGAGATGAATTTGATGGAGCCCTAGGATGGGGGAGAGAGGGGGAGAGGGGCTCAGCTCAGTGAAGAAAGGATTTGGGGGCGAATGGGTGGCTTGTGGGGCCCGCCAAATCCCCAACCATCGGTTTTGTGCATTCATCACCCTACCGCCACTGTCTCTGGCAGTAGGCCGCCTAGACCTACCGCCACGGTCAGTGGCGGTAGCCACTTATCCACGTCAGCGGGCAGACGGCGCCGTCGATGTTGACCAGGTCCCTACTGCTAGCGCCTGTGGTGGTAGGGTGTTCTAGCCTACCGCCAGCTCGGGTGGCGGTAGGAAAAGGGTCAGATCCGAAAAACTTTCCAAAGAGGGGTCAGATGCAGCTAAACGTGCGGAAAAGGGTCAAAACAGTGAATTTGGCCTAGTGGTGATGCTGCCCATGTTTCGCCAGTGTTTTTCCTTTCTTTCGCAGTTTTCCCCCTGCCTGTGTGCACGCTTAACACTTCGGCATCTTTTTTTCATGGTAATACGTGTCTCATTCATATTATAAAGATCAAAGTACAAGTCACGTAAGAACTGACATGACAAAATTGAAAAGATAGCAGAACATCTCTGAGCTTCAAACCAACGCCCGTGACCTGCCTCCGACACCACCATAGCAGCCACCGAAGAAAAGAATGACGAATCACCTCCTCACCCGATCTCGACGCGGCTCCATCGCTGATATGCGGCTTTGCGGACCTCCAAGGTGGCTCACCAAAAGTGAAGCCATTGGCGTTGAACGAATCAGACCGGGGCAACACCCCGGACACGCCGCCGAACTCCAAATCTGGCACCCCACCACGACTAAGACACTGAATGAGGAAACCATACCTGCCATCCACGAACCACGAACCCAGCACACGTTTCGTCTTCCAGATGTCATCGATGCAGACCACAATCTGCATCCGCTCCTGGACTACCTCCCAAGCTCCGCGTCGGCGCTGGAGCAAATGCCGTCGCAATGGCAGAGCCCGAGGACACTGGTCCACCACGAGGATGCCGCCGCCACCACGCCATCCTTGCTTGAACAGACTGGTTTCCAAATTCAACCCCAACCATAGGACCGAAGACCTCGTCAGGGATGGATCCAAAGAATCTTAATTCAGCGCCGTCATCGTCGCCGCTGAAGCCAAGACGATGAACAACCTAAAAACCTAGAGTACGAGAGAGTAAAACAATCCACACACGTGGATCCAGCGACCCCCCTCACCACCGACGATCAAGGTCGCCGGCCGAGGGGAGCTGCCAGAGGGCGGCATTAGAAGATTGGCCTTCTGGCAGTGGCTAGGGTTGTAGCCGCCAGGACCCCGTTCATTGCAACCCCGTTCCATGGACTCGGTCATTGCAACCCCGTTCTCCTCATGTTTTCACCTTCCCTGTTGAAATTAATTAAGGGCAGCCCGGTGCATGTAGCTCCCGCTTGCGCATGGTCCGGAGAAGGGTCCGACCACTTTGGATCTATTGTACGTAGCCTTCCCCTACATTTCTGCAAGAGGTCGTTTTCAGGACTTGAACCCGTGACCTCATCCTCATGGTCACAAGACAGCAGCTTTACCACTGCGCCAAGGCTTCCCTTCCCTATTGAAATTAATTAGCTATTTAAAATTATATGCTTAAAACATTACGATTGGTACTGTAATGTGAGGATTGTCCTCAAGAGCGTCGAGATGGACTACATCCTACTGCATTCTTTCAATATTATCTCGCTGATGCTATGGATGATGAAACCCACATCCTTCGATCTAAAAGCTAGAATTCCGTCATGGCCAAAGTGCAATATGCTTTCTTTCATAAGAACTGAACTTCAAAACATTTGGATAGTTATGTGATATTCTTGAAACAGATTTTTTTTCAAGAACAAACAAAGGCTGAAAGATGTGAGATATCCAAAGGAATGTTTGCTTACAAGTTTAACCGAAGTGTTCACAATTCTTAAGACTGATATGATTGGGATCCACAAGAACACTAGTCATATGATGATGGTGAATAAAACAAAAACCTAGAGAAGGGTGGGATCCGAAGGGTGTTAGTGAGACTTACACACCTAGGAAGTTTGGGACTAACGCCACTCGTAAAATTGGGTACTTCTTCTATGATTATGAGAAATATTGGAAGTAAAATTGTAAGAAGTATGAAGGCAAAAAGAAAGAAGACCGGTAGGTTCACTTCAGGTATGAAGTTCATACGAGTTACGCATGTATAGACAGTTGGTCAAATGTGTAATTCTTAGGAAATGTGATTAAATTGATAGTATTTTATTATTTTTTGATATTGCGACTAAAAGTTGATCACAAGGACACCAGTTCGATTGCATACTTTTGCAACTTGATGCAAGAACTACTACGGCCTAAAAGACTAGCTAGTAATGAGGTATAGATACGCGCTGGGAACAAAGTAAAACTTACTATGCTAACCACCAACATATTACCTCTTTATTTATCTTCATAATTTATTTGAAAATTTAGTAAATTGATACTACAGTCTTGTCTAGCCTATTGCATCATGTTTTTTGTAAAGGGGTTGCTCATAAAAGAACAATTGTTGTTTGATGTTATGAATGATGTAAAGGTCATACTTTCATTGTGAATGAGATGTATGTTATGGATCTTGATGATAGTATTTGACATCCATAACACTGATACTACATATCGCAAGACTAAAAGAATACCACATATGTGTGACACTACATTTGGTCGCATTGAAGAAACCCGCATGGAGAAATTCCATGATGAAGGATTTTGAAGTAATTTGACTAAATAATCATCTAACACTTGCAACTTTTTCTAAAAGAGAAATTACTAAAGTATTATTCACATGCCATAAGGAAGGATCAATGAACTTATTGGCAATGAAATCACATGCGGATTCAATTTACTAGTAAAGTTGATTCTCTGGCCCTATTTATTTCAGCTTTAATTATATTCGAAACACATGTGGATTCGCTTCGCTGGCAAAACTGATTTGCAGATTTTGATTTGCCATACACTTTGAGTTCATAGCTAAAACAAACTTGGCCTGAAAATGGCACGAATTCAGATTCTACTTCACTAGCAAAACTGATTTGAAACAGTTGTTTATTTCAGCTTCTAGATTTGGCTTCATTAGCAAAGCTAAATTTGGACCTAAGTCTCAAACGAATTAGATATTTATTCTAGATTCTAGATTCAGCTTCTTTGGCAAAGTTGAATCTAGTCCAAAAACTCAAATAGACAGAGCCTTCGTCCCACTCGAGCCGCCAAAACAATGGGCGTGATGTGTTCGCGGACTCAATTTATGCACTGATCATATCAAGACGTATGCAAAGAGTATATGGCACATGGTGCAACTGAGAACTTACCACTTGTATAGAGCATATCAATAATCAAATTGTGTCTACGCAAAAGTTAATTAGCACTAATTTTATGTTAGTCGTTGTTTATTACAAGACGCCTTTTCAATTCCAAGTAAGAGATGCACATGTTGTGAACTTATCACTAAACCAACTTGCAAGATCTATTTATGAACGATGAAATGTGTACCCTAAAACTTTCTTTAGATACATTATACCGAATAATACAATAGAAACCACTATTAAGATATTGAAAAAAATGCTACGCTTTAGAGAACTTCACCATGGCAGTTAATCTTAATCAAATATATGAGACACATGTATATAAACACAAATATGTTGTGAACACTATCTAATTTATGCAATTGCCAACATTCAACCTAAACAAAAAGATATCGCAATAGAATAAATTTAGCGGAAACAAAAAAATGAGTAATATATACATTACAACATTATAACAGATAACACTATAATCCAACTAGAAACTCTACAATTATTATATAGCAATAATATTGTTGGATAATTATGCCAACTAAATAAGAAATGTGTTCTCACTAAAGCTATAATATGACAAAAATAACTTTAAACAAATGTAAAAGCTTAGTATAAAAATATATGTGACACTGACATGTGGGGCCACTAAACGAGTTGAACTCAACTATGGGCCACGCGGCACACGCTTTTTGGTTCTTTCTCGGCGCCGAATAGCATCCCCATCTCTCTCCTATAAAAACCCATTGGATAGCACCGACATTCCCAACCGCGATCTTGTTCTCCACCCTACCGCCACCAGTAGCAACGCGAGCAGAGAGATAGAGCACCTTCCTTCACCGAGAGTAGAGCACACACGACACGATGCTGGTTGTCATCCACTCGTTGCGGCACGCACGTGACCTGCTCATGGTGGACTGTTGCCACCGTGTCCTCTCCCTACACCGGGCCAAATCCCTCTCGCACATCATCACGCTGGCGACCTACTGCAACACGCTTGCTACAGCCTATTCCCCCCGCATCATCGGTAGGTGGTGAAAGGGCCCCACCGCATATGCAACCTCGGCACCATCGCTGACATCTGTAACAAACTACGATGCCGCGACCTCTCCCGCCTCCATGGTGTGTCGTTCGACCAGGCGCTGATCTAGAGCATGCGATGGCTCGCCCATCGTGTTCGCACCCTCTCCCTCCTCGTCGGCGGCAGGGTTAAGGCCACTCCAACACACTCCCCACCTGCCTCGCTGACCGCGCCGACGCCCACATCCTCGTCATCGGCCCTCTTTGCCAGCTCATCGCCGACGCCTGCAAGCCGTCAAGGCTGACCTCTAACGCATCGTAGACATGCGTAATCCGTCGATATGCGTGAGCCCTGAGAGCCTCCCGCGCCTGCATCAGCTATCATCAATTTTGCATTGATTTCCAGTCGCTCAAACGCATTTGTCAGCTGCAATCGGCTGTTCATGTACAGTAGGTGGAAGAAGAATTGTTCCTAACAACCAAGTATTTCATCATTCCAGCATGCATCAAATAAAGTCCAGATTCTAGAATCCATCAAATAAAGTCCAGATCAACATCATACTCTGCTCTTCATATCAACATCATACTCAGCTCTTACTCTTCTTCGTCTTTTCTTTTTTTGCGAGGAAATTTTTGTACGAACTAGGTGGAGTCGCCGACTCATTATGAGGTGGATAAAATGCTCCATTAGGGTATCTCCAAAGCGGGCCCTCAAACCTTCAGTATATGTCCGGACCACAGTGTCCGTAACACTTTTGTCATCCAATGGGAACATGTATGTGTCCGCTTAGCAGTTCGTACGTACGAATTACGGTATCCAAGAGACAAACGTGGGTGCTTTGCCGGAGTCGGGACATGCACTTGACTAATCACATGCATGGTCTCTCACTTATGTCTCTCCTCCCAACCGCACATGCGTGGCCTCCCTCTCCTCTATCTCCTCTCAACCGGACACTAAATCATAAATATCCTGCCACATGCATGGCCCACACCTACTTTTTCTCCTCCCAATGAGACACTTTGTGATTAGTATTGGACGGCCCCCTCCCGCATGATGTCTCGGACCACTTCCGGACATAAAAATGGATATACCAGAGACATTTGCAGGCCAGCTTTGGAGATTACCTTACGTGAGTACAAATTATAGTGTGCATAGAATAAACTGTCATCCGAAAAAATAGTTCTAGAACTCCTTAATTCAAATTAGTTAGGATGCTCTATAGAACATATTTATCACTATTGTGAATTTGTGAATTTGCACTGATGTTCTACAACTTAGTTTATTTGAAAGTCATCAATATGTCTCTCTCATATATATCACCACTATGAATTTGCATGACGAGCAGAACATAATTCATATCTCATAGGCACATTATAAGCAATACGTTACTCCCTCCGTCTCATATTAATATAGGTAAAAAACGCTCTTATATTATGGGACGGAGGGAGTATTGTGGAAGCGCCCCAAGCTTCCTCCTGAACTCAAAGTGGACTCTCACACACATTACAATCCAAAACGAAGTAGCTGAAGTAGAACACGCGCAAACCCATAAATTCCTCCTAGTCCAGGATCTAAAGAGAAGACAATCTGAACATAAGTTGCTAGTTGTATCACACGTGCAAACTCATAACATTCTGTACCCACACATAGAATCAGATAATACTCTCATAGCATCAACAACATTGCAGAGCTAGAAAGTAAAGAGTACATGTATACAAAGACTTCCATTAATTGCCTGAAAAATTATGTTGACAGCCTTCTCTTGTGTCCCATGGATGCTGCAACCTGTGGTCACTTGTTGAGGTTGCAAACTAGAGGGTAAATAGAAGAGTGAATTCCGGTTTTTACCCCATATGTTGACATTTTTTACACTAATTACCCCATTTAGCGGGATTTCATCCGTTTTACCCCATTTAGCAAAAGTGTTGCCACAATTTACACTGTTTTAAATTTTGTGTGCGTTCTGACCGGCTGGCATGCCGCGTTGACAGTTTTTTCCTGCCTATTTTTCTCCCTCCTCAACTCGTTTCCGGTTTGAAGTATTCTGATGGGACGACTATACTTGATTAGCATGGCATATTACCATTAAATAAATTATCAGAGAAATTGTTGCTTATATAATTTGAAATCACGTATGCTTTTCTTCAGTTATCATATACGGCCTTAAGTATGCATGGTTCTATGGATTAGATTAAAGTGGTGTAAATATACTACTTTACTAACTCTGATACACCTACATATCTGAATATCTAGGTAGCAAATATGTTGACCGGAAGAGTGTTAATACATGCACAAGTGATAGCATCTGTTGCTACTTGCTAGCTGTAAAGGAATTTTGGATCTTTGTATCTTACAATGCATGCTGAAACATGTGTATTTACCTTATTAGAGTAGATTATGATTTATTATGATTGCAGCCACTAATTCATTTATATTTTTCTTGCACAAAGCGGATGGCAACCAAGATATGGAGTGTTAGGCATATTTTACATATCCGTGGATAAAAGAATCCAAAGCCAGAGATGATTGAGAGGGATTTCATTAGTTATTTTGATATAAAGGAGAAGATCCAGGAGTTGGGTTCCAACCCTTGGGACAACGTTTATTATGAGAAGGTGGCCAACCGGAACTCCCTGGTTGAGTTAACAAATGATGCTGGCATGATGAACATGCTATAAGAATTTGATGCTTATACGAAAATCAGTTTGCATATTTAATTGGGCGCGAGCAACGCAAAACAAGAAGCCACGGGAGGCGAGCGTGGCGCGCGGCCGACTTGGGCGTTGTGCGTTGGACATGACGCGAGCGACCGCCATCGGGCCGAGCCGGTCGGGGGAAGCTGCGTGGCACGGTTCAGTAGTGAGAAAAATAGCCAGGAAAAACCACTGACGTGGCATTATGCCACTTGGACCTAACAATTCTGACCGACCGGTCAAAATGCTCACAAAACTTTAAACAGGGTAAATTGTGTCAATTTTTTTGTTAAATAGGGTGAAACGGATGAAATTTCGCTAAATGGGGTAATTAGTGTCAAAAATTTCAAAATAGGGGGTAAAAAACGAAATTCACTCTAAATAGAAAAAATAGGGTGGCTTGTCAACCTTCATGGAGCGGTTTAGATTCGAGAAAAATGTCATACATATGTGGATTATACTCGTTGTATCTAACATAAGTCACTCTATAAAGCAACTGAGCCACAATGGATTGGCAAGAGCTGAAAGAGCCAATGTAGTTGATGGGGTTGATGTTGGCCGCCTGCATCTTGAGCAGCACCTCGCCTTTCTCCGGCGACACCTCCAAATGCTGTCAATGAAATTCACCACGGATTTCGTCGGTTCCATCAGTGGACACATCGAAGAAGAACAGCTGATGTTCAGTTAAGTTTCCCGTGCATAGAGAGAGATCGTACCTTCTGTTGCGCCGCCATACAGTATATCGTACTCGTACTGCACGGCTCTCATCGTCTTCGGTGTCGCCATGGGCTGATGGGCGTGCCGCGCTGGTGGGTGGTGTGCAATGCGGTGCTGCTGATATGGTTGGCCCTTGGACGTGTCCGTTCTCGCGGGCAGAACCATCAAAAACGACCTGTCCAATCTCCAATGTGTCCCGACGCCGACGAGTGTACCGCTGCAGTGACGCTCATGTTTCGCCAGGGCTCTTCTTTTCTTTTGCTGTCTGTACGCTCGACTCTTCTGGTAATGGAACGGGCAGTTTACCTGCCGATTTCCTAAACGCGTCACGGTGGCCATCAAAAGTACTCGTACTACCAGACCAGCATCTATCAATTCTATATAGAGATACTAAAGCTCCCTCGAATTGAAGCGCTCTGGTGCTCCGAGAGTTGTGGGGTCACTAGGGCCCCACGCTTAAGTGTGTGTTGTTTTATTTTATCTTATTTTTCTATTTTTATTTTTTTTTATTTTCATGTTTTAATTCATGAGCACTTATCAAAATTTGTGCACTTCAAAAAACATAAACATATTTTTATAAGAACCAGATTAGTTAATATTGATTAAATTTGTGCATATTTTTAAATTTTACGTTCATTTAAAGTTTGTGAACTTATTAAAAATTGAAAACTTTTTATTTTGCAAACATTTTTTAAACTGTGAATATACTTTAAATTCATGGTATTTGTGGATATTTTTAAATTTCATGGTCATTTAAAGTTTGTGAACATTTTTTAATTTGAATTTTTTTTGTTCTGCAAACATTTTTGAAACCATGAATATACTTCAATTCATGAATGTTTCTAAAGTTCATGATTTTTAAAATTCATAATATTTTTAAAGTTCCTTAAACATCATTTAATTTATCTAACCTTTTCAAATAAAAAATAGGTGGTTTTTCTGAGCTAGCATGGGGTGAGCGAAGAAAATCACAGTAGCAATTCCATCTGTTTAGCGTGAAATAAGAACTCCCAAGAAGCTTAAACAGTCATCATTGGGCTGACACCAAGGCCAAAATGTGTAAATACTTCACAATCACGCATCAAATAACTCTTCTCTTCTCTTGAAAAAAAAAATACCGCAACAGCAACCCAACATGATGTACGAACAAAAAAACAACACCAATAAAAAAATTAAAACACAAAGCCAGTACTGATAAAATCAAACAAAACAATTGATCACAATAATCTATAGAAATAAAAAGGTTGATTTCACGAGTGAAGAACGGCGCGGCGAAGCGCGGTTAGCCTCTAGTAGCAAACAAAGAAGAAACATTGCGTTGCTTGGACCTCAGGGGATGGTTGTGCTGCTTCTGATAGCCAGTTTGTTTGAGTGCGTAACTTTCCTTGTCAACCATATGGTCTTGGTTTGACTACTTGCAGGAAAATATGCTCCTTGTATTCTTACGCAGATGGATGAAGTTCTGGATTCTTCGGTGGTAAATGAATTTTTGGACAGTGATCGAGAAGATATCGGAAGATTAGATGGCCCGGTTATGACTCGGAAAATGACAATGCATGCAAAACAACCGCAACGAGATAAACCATTTTCTGCTGATGGTGGGGTGCTGGCTGGGGTGCAAGGCGGCGCGGCCGTTATGGCCAGGGCCTGATGTGCTGGCGTGCCGCCGGCGGACGTGGTGCTCTGATCTAATCTGGGCATCCCGGCCGATCGGGGCCAACGCGGACGCGCGGGGCCGCCTTCTTCTCGACGGCCAGTCTTGCATCTAAAGGTGGTTTGCACTTGCTGATCTTCAAGCGCCAAGTCATTGGTCTGCTTCATGTCGGCCTCCCCGGTTTGGACTGCGACGAGTTCCGGCCTTCCCCTTGGAGATTTCTACTGATTGGCGCATGATGCTACTGGATATCTAGATCGGATTTGATCCGGTCGTACGCTCCCTTATCTTCGGCCAATGAGGCTTCATGAGGGCATGGCGTGAAGTTTTGCGTTCTTATTGGTGCCATGGGACATGTCTAAATATAGATTTCTATGGTATTGATAGGGGTGGAGAATGTCATGGCGGTTGCGATCAGAGATTTGAAATGGCGGAGAGGTGTTTTTAGTTGCGATGAAGACTGGCGGCACATGTTCTTCCTATGTGTCAGGTGTTTGGTGACTTGCAGCTGCAGCCTTGGCAAGAGGGGGTGGCAACACTGGTGGACTACATTTTTTATGGTGCCCCTTGAGTGCCGAGCCTTGATTTCCAGGGTGAAAGCGCAAGGTCGGGCCTTCATTGGTTGTACCTGTCAATAGTCTTGTTGTAGCCATTGTGTTTGTGAACTCGGATTCTCTCTAGGTGAAAATCCAAGATCTTCGATCGCGCGACGACAATGTCTCACTGTTTCCTTTTTGGAGGTGTTGCTTTTGGAGAATCTCTTTTGTGGCCCGGGTGTTATCTTCGGTGGTGGTTATAGTGTTGTTGTTGCGAGTTTCAATCACCGTGACGGGGTCTTTGTTTTCTTTTTCTTTCTTTTTCATTTTTTTGGCTGTGTGCATCCTTAATGCCTTTGTACATCTTGTTGGTGCAGAGGCAAGGTATAATTGGTATTTTCGCGATATTAATATATCCCCTTATCGAAGAAAATGTCAAAGATAATCCATTCATTTTTCTGTTCAAATCAAGTTTAACATAAACAGGGTACCAGCATTGTCTCAGATGTAGCTTCCACAAAACACTACTCTCTCCGTTTTACAATGTAGTGCATATAATTTTTTTGAAAATTCAAACCTTACAAACTTGGGTCAAGTGTATGAAGAAAAACATTAACATTTAGAATGCCAAACATATATCATTAGATTCATTATAACATGTAGTTTCATATTTTATATATTTTATATTATAGATATAAATAGTTTTCTCTATAAACTTGATCAAAGTTGTAAAGTTTGACTTAAAAAAATCCATATGCACTATATTCTGAAACGGAAGGAGTAATACTCCCTTAGTCTCTTAAAAAAAATTCAAAGTTGATTGGCGAACGATCTGTTTTTAATGATAGATACGAACATATGGTTCACCGTTCGATCGTCCAGGGCACTTCGGGGCTGTTTGGTTTGTGCCCCAACTAGCCCCACCAAAATTTTGGCATGACCAATGCAAGGGCATGACCAAAATTTTGGCAACTTGTTGTTGTTTGAATTGTGGCCAATAACATCCACCAATTTTTTGGCAAAAGAGATCTTTGTTTGGTTTGTGACTAGCTGGCATAATGAGGAAATATTTAGTTGCATCTAATTTCCTTTTTAACTTAGCTGCATCTATTTTGGCATTTATACAATTGAGAAGGTATATGGCCTGAAAAATTAGATGCAGTCAATAAGAAAAAGAAGTCGCCAAGTTTTAATCACCCAGGCCCACGTATATTTTTGAGTGAGGAGTGCCCGTGCCCCGTGATTTGTTTTTTTTAGGGTTGCCCCGTGATTTGTTAACATAATCAGTTCTATCTTGCGGCTGTACTGCATCCCTTCGAAAATCAAACCGAGCATCTCTCTAATTGCATGCAGGGTCCACCAAGAAAGTACTCCAGTCAGGGCGCCAATATTTTGGCGAAGCTTTTGCTCGCCCTGGTCTCGCCCGCGTGTTGGCGGAACTTACACGGAGGAACGCCCTGGGTACGTTGGCCAGTCAATATTTTGGCAACAATCCAAACAACCGCCAAATCACATGGGCCAGCCAATTAGTTGGTATGGTTACCTTTGGTCGTAATCCAAACAGCCCCTTCGTCCGCCGTTTGATCTTCCGTCCATAGAAAATCAGGCAGCTGAGTCGAAAAATAAACTGCCAGCAAGGAGGTTCACGTGGGTCACCAGGACCGAAGATCCATCTATCTCTTTTATATCTTTGTGATGTCCAATGGAGACACATGACACCTTAAGACAGAGGAGGAGGGGAGATAAGTGAAGAAGAGTAGTTTACTATAAAAAAAGTACTCCCTCCCTCCATCCGAAAATACTTGTCATTGAAATTGATGTATCTAGATGTATTTTAGTTCTAGATACATTCATTTTCATCCATTTTGATGACAAGTATTTCCGAACGGAGGGAGTATATACCTCGTACGGTCGACACCACGGGAGGTGCCCCCAACAAGTCATGTGGTACGGGAACATATCTTTTTTGCACACGTTTTTTGGTTTTTTGGGGGCGCGTTTCTATATTTTGCTTGGGTTTTCCTATGTTTTGGGGCATTTTTTCTTTTTCTCATTGAGGCAAAAAAGGTATAGTTGTGCTTGCTTTTCAGGAAGTGAAAAGCAGACCTGTGCTTTCCAAAAGGTGAAAAAGCACAGGTGTGCTTCCAAAAAAAAGTGATAAGCACATATGTGCTTCTGGTTTTTGTTTTTTTGGGTTTGTGTTTTTTGTTTTTTGTTTTTCTAGTTTTATTTTTATTCATTTTTTATGTCTTTTTATTTTTTATTTTTTCTCTGACATTCATTTTTTAGTCTTTTCCTATCTATATATTTTTTAAATCAGTCAAACATATTAACATAGGGTCTAGTTTCGAAGTCTTAACGGAAGAAACATAACAGTTAAAACGGTTCGTGTTTTGCACGCACGCTTCAAGAGATGAATGCTTTGAAAAAAAATGAATGAATGAAAAAACCCACAAAACTTTCGGATTGCGATAGGTGTCACACATGCAGTATGTCACTTGTCACCACGTGAGGAAAGTGAGAGTGAATTTTGTAAAGGGCACCCCAAGTCCAGTCAGTTATTTGATTAGAGGGCGAATATGTGGGTGGTTTATTTTTTTATTTTATTTTTGAGAAACGGGTGGAAATATCGGAGCAACATCTCCTCGTGGCCCAATGGCCCATGCGAGAGAGTTTCTTATGAGAGGGTTCCGCTTTCCAGGGACCCCCGGGGGACAGTGGAGGCCCGGCGTCACACGATGATTCCCTTCTGGACCTCCTCGTATTGTTATTGTTGGAGTCGAATCGGATCAGGTTTGCTTGCCTCAACAAAAAAAAAGGAAAATCCGATCAGGTTGTGCGCAAATAGATTCCTGATAAATAGAGGGCTTGAGAGTCACAGGCAGAGGCAGAGCGGAAAAGAGAGGATTTTTTGTCTGGACCCATGGATCCTCCTCGCCGGCAAATCCAAGGCAGCCCTAAGCCACTGCCTTCCTTATTTTATCTGCATATATGCCATTCT
Source organism: Aegilops umbellulata (assembly GCA_032464435.1). Lineage (NCBI taxonomy): Eukaryota > Viridiplantae > Streptophyta > Magnoliopsida > Poales > Poaceae > Aegilops > Aegilops umbellulata. The sequence continues at coordinate 438,148,985 of CP136058.1, read as the reverse complement.
TTTTCTGAATCATGCAGGAGAAGTGCTTGTTGTGTCTACTTACCATAACGATGACCTGTTGGCTGTTGCAGATGCATCAATTGGTTCATTTGCTGAAGAAAAGCGCTCACAAGTGGATGTTTCTCAAATTGGCAAAAGGTTAAGATATTCAGGCTCGCACGTTCCAGAGGTATGTCAATAATCGCTGATACTAGTAATAACGAAAGTAGATTATCGCTACGCTACCTGAATGTATGATGAAAGGACTGCAATCGGCCACAGTCCTTGGTAGCTGCGATTTCGAGGGTGCTTGGATCCAAGGGACTATTTTTAGTCTGACTAAAAATAGTCTCTTTTAGAGTCTAAAGTTCCAAGCACCCCTGACTAAAAGGAGACTAGAACTAGTCTTGAGGCTAAAAAGTTTTAGTCAAGGGAACCCTACTAAAATATGGATTAGCTCTCTTTCTCCTCATTTAATTCCTCTACTTTAACACATGCAAGCTCATGATTGGATGGTTTGGAGGATAATAAATGCTCAATAACTTAATTTTAGTCTCTTTAATATTTGGATCCAAGCATGGGTGAGGCTAGCAAGTTTTAGTCCCACTACCTTTAGTCATGTGACTAAGACGTATCCAAGCACCCTCCTCGTTCCAAACCTTTAATGCGCCAGCAGAAAAAAGAAAAAATTGACCTCGGCACAGTAGGAAAAGTTTGTTTCTAGTAGCTGATCCCTTTATATCTTTATGTGTATACTTTGTAAAAACTATTTTTCCTGGCACCAGCAGCATCTTGTGTTCCTTTGAAACCTTTGCAGCTTGTCCATAGCCTCGCCTAGGGGTACATGCTCAACATGAGTCATATATATAATAAACTTCAATCTAGGATATAAGCATCTAAAAGTCGCTGAAATGCAGCAACTAGTTTTACAAGATGCCAAACAACCTCGGATATCTTATGGAAGTGTGCTTTAACTTGAGACCCATTTGTATCTCTGCAAGGAGTAGAGAGAATACTCATTGTGAGAACAAGATTAAATGTGATAATAAGCATCTAAACACCGCTCAAATTCAGCAACAAATTCTACAATCCTATAGGATCTGTCACATGTGCAAACACTCTGATCTCAACCTTAACTCTGCGGTCACTTTCTCGCATACTCCTACCGTGTTGAGCCGTGTCTGAAGCCAAAACTGTTTTCTTCTTCTTACATGAAAATTTTTAGGCATGTCCTGGACACGTATCTGCACCGTTTCCGATGTTATTTCGAGTGGTTTTAAGTTTCAGTTTTAGAAATATTTCCGCGCCTACCGAAATTACTAAATCTTAGTGGATGTCAATGATTTCAGTTTTTATTTCGGCCAAAGGACTGAAAAATTCACTTGAAATTCAAAAAGATATTTGAGAATATTTTTAGAAATATTTAAATTCTAGTGTATAAATGATATATTTTTACCTAAAGGTAAATACTTTAGTGTCTACTGAAAGTATTGAAATTCAGTGAAACTCATCAAAATCTCTTTGAAAGTGAACTATATTCTGACGTAGACACGAATGTTTTATCTAGAATTTAATACTTTTGCTTGTGCAATTCAAGTCTTGAACTTTTCTACTTGCGCATGCAGAATATCTGGCGTCATATATGCTACTTTCTGCCACTGAAAGATGCTGCGCGTGCTGCTTGTGTTTCCCGCGCGTTTCGAAGTTCGTGGAGGTGCCATCCCAACCTCACCTTCAGTAAGGAAACAATGGGCTACAAGGAAAATGCACGTAGACAGAGAACAATAACAGGAGATTACAACAGCAGAATTGACCATATTCTGGCAAACCACTCAGGCACCGGTGTGAAGACACTCAGCCTTTTGTTCCATGGTCCTTACAGTGCCAACACCAGCTATTGTCTTGATGGCTGGCTTCAGATTGCTGTCGCACCAGGCATTGAAGAACTTAGCCTTACACTATTTTCAGACAGTGACCAGTTATTAAGCAAGGCAAAATACAACTTCCCGTGCTCACTTTTATCCGATGGGCGTGGAAACTCCATTCGTGAGCTCAAGCTTGTAGGTTGCGCCTTCCGCCCTACGGTAGGGATCGGTTGCACGAGAAGCCTGACAAATCTATCTCTGCGCTTTGTGCATATTACCGGGGATGAGCTTGGGTTCCTTCTTTCCAAATCTCTTGCTTTGGAGCGATTGGATCTCAACAGTTGCAGCGAGATAACTTCCATAAAGATACCTTCCCTGCTGCAGCGCCTCAACTATCTGAAGGTGTCCCAGTGTTCCATGCTGCAAGTGATTGAAAGCAAAGCTCCAAATATCTCCAGTTTTCACTTTGTTGGTGATCAACAAGTACAGCTATTTCTTGGAGAATCATCACAGGTGAAGGAAATTTTCATATCACATTCCTGTGCTCTTCATTATGCTCGCGCCATGCTCCCGTCCACTACGCCAAATCTCGAAAATCTTGATATATTTTCGACTGGTGAGGTATATACTCTAAAACTTGAGGTGTCTATGGGCTAGCGATATGCCTACAGCCTTAGTTATTACTACCTCTGTACCTTAATATATAAGACAAGGGGATTAATCCTACATATTGTTATGCAGATGGTCAGTACACCAATGCTACCAAGCAAATTCCTCCACCTCAAAACTATTACAATATCTGGATGGATCTTCAGCACGACCTACAATCTTTTCTCGCTGGTTTCGTTTCTTGACGCGTCTCCTTGCTTGGAGACTTTCAACCTACATGTAAGTAACTGTTCGCCCTGCTGAGATATTTATCCGTGACTAATAAATTCAAGCGTGTTGGTTTTTCGTCTGCAGACACGAATAGGAAGCCAGAACCATGACTTAATCTTTGAAGATCCCTCACATTTGGGGAGGATTCCAGGACACTGCTATGACAATCTAAGGCGTGTGAAGATCACTAGGTTCTTCTCCACAAAGCTTCTGGTTGAGCTCACATGCCATATTCTTGAGAATGCACCATCACTTGAGTGCCTCACACTGGACATAACTGATGGTGGGTTAAAGTGTTCTGACAAAAGAATTCGCAAATGCTATGAGAGCAAGGCTACTCTTGTGGAAGCCCCTAAAGCACTTGAGGCTATCCAAACTCATATAGCAGGAAAAGTCCTCTCCACGACTAAGTTAAATATCTTGAAGCCTTGCAGCCGATGTAATGCTATTAACATTTAGGTGTCAAAGCTCAGGATTATGGAATGTAAAGCATATAATTTTAGATGGCGTGTGCTTTGTTCAATCTGTTGTTTGTTCTTGTTCTGGGCTAGATGGAACTCTGTGCTTTTGAGCACAAATGTTGTGGCCAAGTAGAGTTAGTACTATCGGTAAAATAGTGGTCAGTAATGAGATTACGACGCCAACTAAAAGGGAAAAAGGCATCTGGCACAGATGGCTACAGATGCCTGTGTTCCATTCCATGTTTTGCAGGCCAGCCTTGGTGGCTCTAGTCACCTCGATTCAGAACAGCAATTCAGCAGGTTCCGCAAGCATGAGGTTGACATTGAAGTTCCAATCCTAAGGCCATCTCTAGCAGATCCCCTATCTAAAAATTTAAACATGTTTTGCACATACATGGTTACTAGTGATTTAAATTGAGCGTCTCCTTAAAGTGCACATGCCCTTTCAGTTTCTTAGGTCCATAAAGTGCACATGCCCTATCTAAAAATTTAAACGTGTTCTGCGCATACATGGTTATCAGCAGATCCCCTATCTAAAAAAATTGGCAAGTTCAAATGGGTTAGAAAAATCAGTACCTTAGGTCCATAAATGGCCATAAATTGAGCGTCTCCTTAAAGCGCATATGCCCTTTCAGTTTCTTGAAGCAACCATGAGAGTTGTGGCTGAATCTGTTCGAAGTAATTGTGAATACACGTGGTGCCTTGCTGATAAGAATCCTTCTCATTGCAGCTCTAAAAACCTTTGTTTCAAATGCAGTGAGAAACTACCTCCAAGCGCAAGTATCTTCAACCTCCTCTACTGCATCGCCAATGGGTAAATGCAGTCATTGGGATCAATTCCAATAGCAGCTAGGAGAACACCACCATACTTCGTCTTGATATGACACCCATCCAGGAAGATTATTGGTCTGCATGCTGTCAAAAATCCCCTTTTACATGCATCAAAGGAGAAATACTACTGCAAATCTTCATCTCCATAAATAATCTTCATGGCATGTCTCCTAGCTCTCCCAAGCTAGTCTTTTTGCACAAATTGTAGAAAATTTTCTCAAACCCATCCGATCATCAGCTCTGAATGCCTCTATATACTTCAGAGAAAGGAACTTGTAGATAAAGGCCTTCACATCCCATGCCTTCCTACAGGTGTTTTCTCCGTTAAACTTCTTAATCATGATAACCTTGCTTATATTGTCATAAGATACCCACATATTAAATGGGCAACCATCAGCACATACTGCAAATATCCACTTTCTGTCATTCTTTGGAATGCTAATGTTTACTCTCTCCTTGCAAGAATACTCCTTGATAGAAGTCCTCAACACATCAACAATGGGAAAATTTTGTCCAACAGTGAATACTGGACTACTCATATCCTATTCTCTGAAAATTTTGAAATTAAACTTGATCTGTCCATCATCATCTGATTCTGGGTACTTGAGCTCTTCTTCATCAGATTGTTCTTCTTCAGCTAACTTTGTCTTCCCCTTCTTATCAGCAAAATCGTCAAAGTCATCATCACAAATATCTCCATCTTCAAGACCATAGTCACTGTCAACTATGGCATCATAATCCGGATCATCTGAATCTTTCTCACTGCCAACCTTCTCATTATTATCAGAATCATCAAGCTGACTTTCTGCCTCATCAATCTGGCTTTCTGGCTTCTCTTCAGGACTTGAGTGCATATGATTCCTTGGCTTTTGAGGACTGATGACAGGAGGCAGCTCGGCAGTGGGATATATCACGGCATCGTCCATGTCATTCCTCACCACATTGGGCCCATGATCATAATACACAGTAAGAAACCTCTGTCCAGACCTTGCCATTTCAACCATACTGTCTGTCATTCTCCTGCCATAAGAACTGAAGACCAACATCCAAATTATACCCAGGAAAATGAACAGAGCAAGAAAATAAATCCCTACAGGGTTATCATCTCTATGCTGTGTCTATTAAAGTGGGGTCATCATCTACAAATAAATACTACTCCCTGTCTCAAAATGTGGTGCCAAAAAACGTCTTACATTTTGAGACAGAGGGAGTAGTTACTACTAACCAATGAAGGCTTTTCTAACTTTTATTGGGTAAGTTCAACCCAGTGCCATTAAGCGAGCTCTGTCCCTAAGTGCACTTGTATAAGCTGTGTTAGTGTAGGACTAGAGACATGACATCCAAACTGGAATTTATCCTACAAACTTCATTATTTCAGTGCCCTAGAATTTCTCAACCATTAACACGTTTAGGAAGCGAATAATTAAGTTTTTTTAAGTAGTGAACGATGAAGTTGAACACCAAACTGGAAGTCTAGAGCATACTTTGCCATACTTTACCAGATATTTGAAATGAAACGAAAACAGGTGTTGTCAAACAATAAGAATGAAGTCTGAAAAAAATGTACATGAAGAATTTCATAAATACAACCACAATGTGACTTGCCTATTTTTATATAAAAACCGTTAGCTCAAAATACCACAAAAGCTTAGAGGTTAGCCCAGCTTGTGCAGGTTTGGTGAAAGTTAACATAGCTTACAATGTTCAGTTGAAGCTTCAGAAGGTTCTGTTGCATCAGTGTTGAATATTGGATTTTGCCCCGCTGTACTCGCTACACTTGATGCCTGCGCTAAAGCACTCTCTAATGCACTTCTCCACTCATTGAGTTCCTCCGTAGTTTCTTCCTGCTTGGAGAAAGATCGCACCATTAAATCCCTAGAGAGCGCCACACAGGTATGGTAGTCGTATTGAATATTAATCGAACAATTGCCCCTCTCAATCACAACCAGGGTTGCCACGTTCCACTGCTCCAGTCCCACAGCCACCCCTGTTGCCCCGCTATTTACTGATCCTGAAGAACAATACTAAGAAATGTCAATCGTCCCAATGGGAACACAAAGATCACTATGCCAAGAATTGTAGAAGATTTGAAACCAACCTTCAGAGTAAAAGTACACCCCTCGCGTCCATCAGGAAATAAAACTGTTAAAAGTTTCATGTCTTCTTTGACTACAACACTGAAATATTTATCCAAACTATATGTTTATCGGATAACATTAAAGGAAATTTCCCCTTTCAGCAAAATTCCAATTATGCAAAACATCGGAGCAATTGGCATGTTTAGAGGCCTATAGTTGCCCATAAATATCACGAAGAATCCTAATATGCTTCAGCAGTAGTACTTGCTCTGTAATCATGTTCACCCCCTAAAAAATGGTGACACTAACAGTCAACGATATCCCTGCCTTTACTATTTGCTTTCTGTCACTTCCGGTATCCAATTAATAGTATGGAGAGAGAATTTATATCCCGCTTCACATTCAGGTTCACTCCTTAAATTGTGCAAGTATCACTTGATGCCCATCAACGTAGGATTTGTTACTTCCAATCCCCATGAAAAATCCACCGTGAATAACCTCCGCACTGAAACCATTGCTATGTGTGCCTACAACACATACAAAAAAGGCCCCTTCTATTCCAGTGTTGAAATTATTTTGAACTGTGATCTAGCAAAAACCCTAAACCACAAATCTGATTAAAACAAAAGTTCACATAATTGGCCATACATATAATCGTAGTCCACCATCCTTTCGTAAAAAAAGAATGCAAGTGGTAGGAGCTAGGGCCCTACCGGATCTAGGGCGTAGGTTGCAGGGGAAGGAGGGGGAAGGGCGAGGACTGGTGCGCGGCGGCCGGCGGCGTGGCGTCGTCCTTGCGACGGGAGCAGTGGCGGCGAAGGCAGGAGGCGGCTAGGGTTTAGGTCTCCCGACTCCCTAAGGGAAGCCGAGCAAATATTGATTGCTTCCTGCTTGATTAGATTGATACATCTCCTCTCCTTATATAGAGAGGTTTACTTGACTCCTAAGCAAACGATCCTAATACGATAAGATAATTGGGCTAAGCCCCTAATTAAGATACTTGGGTCATAACCCACTGGGCTAAGCCCCTATGCCGGTCATAACACTTCTCCCCGCCTGCACAAACAGCTCGTCCTCGAGCTGTAAGGTGGGGAAGCGCTTGCTGAACTCCTCGAGGTGATCAACCAGCGTCAAACACCTTCCCGACAGCTGGGGCGGCAAGGTCGGCGGCGACAGCGTCCTCCAGAATGTAATCTGCAACCTCCAGGTAGAGGAGTCGCGGGCAGGCGTGGCCGGGCGTGTAGGGCTCGTCGCAGTTGAAGCACAACCCTTGGCGGCGACGCCCGAGTAGCTCGGCCGAGGTGAGCCGGCGGAACGGGCGCGCCGCGGTCGCGGCGAGGGGTGCCGCAAAAGCTTGAACAGGCCGACCCGGAGCGGGACCTGGCAAGGGTAGTGACCCACTGGCCCGGAACAATGACTCCTGCTGGACGGCCACCGCGCGGCGCTCGAACACGCGGGCGTAGTACATGGCCATCTGGATATCCTGGGGTCCCTGAAGCTCCACGTCCAGCTTCTGTGTAGGCGCACCATGGCCGACCAGCTCGGCGGTGCGGAGCAGTGATGATGACGGCGCCCGGTCAACGGTGGGGAGGCCGTCGTAGGCCCCCGCGGAGCCGGACGAGGCCCCAGACTGCAGCGTGGGTACCGCTGGGTCCCCGGCCTCTGTGTAAACTGACGGTGGCGACGTCCCGGTTAGCCAGGCTGGGATCGGGGACGGGGACAACGGAAACCGGACCTGCTGGATCGGAAGGCCTCCCGGTGTGGACTGGCCCAGTCCGGAGCTGGGCGGCGGCGGTGGGAGCTGGACCGGCGCGGGCGGCGCGGTTGGCGCGGCTGGGCCAATGCGGCCACTGCGGCGCTGGGGCGGGCGCGGAAGGCGCGGGTGGTGCCACGAGAACCAGCGCGGGCCACTGCGGCCAAGACGGCGCTGAGGCGGGCGGCGGCGGGAGCAACGGATGGGCCCCGGCGATCGCCGCGGGTACCGAGTACCAGGGCAGATGTAGCAGCGGCGAGGGCCCGCCGGTGTAGCCCGCCTGGAACGGCAGCGGGGGCATCCCGCTCGGGCCCGACGCGTTCTGGATCGGACAGTGCGTCGTCGGGTGGCTGTAGGCGGGGAGCGCAGCCGGCGGGGTGGTGTACGGGCCGACCAAGTACAGGGAGATGCCCTGGACGGCCATCACGAGGTCCCGCAGGGTGCTGGTCATCTCCTCGGCGTGAAGACGGAGGTTGTCGGCGGCGCGGAAGTGACGGGGGCCGGCGGTGCGGAGGTGATTGGGGCCGGCGGCGTTGGGGACCCGACAGTGGTCGTCGGGGCGGTGGTGATGATGGGCAGCGGCGGCGTGGGTGTTGATGACGACATGATCGAACCCGAGTCTCTGGATACCAAATTGGTAGGAGCTAGGGCCCTACCGGATCTAGGGCGTAGGTTGTAGGGGAAGGGCGAGGACTGGTGCGTGGCGGCCGGCGGCATGGCGCCGTCCTTGCGACGGGAGCAGCGGCGGCGAAGGCAGGAGGCGGCTAGGGTTTAGGTCTCCCGGCTCCCTAAGGGAAGCCGAGCAAATATTGATTGCTTCTTGCTTGATTAGATTGATACATCTCCTCTCCTTATATAGAGAGGTTTACTTAACTCCTAAGCAAACGATCCTAATACGATAAGATAATTGGGCTAAGCCCCTAATTAAGATACTTGGGCCATAACCCACTGGACTAAGCCCCTATGCCGGTCATAACAGCAAGCCTCCCATAGTTGAGAACTTCCTCCAGAGAGACTTCTCTGACTTGTGTGTCACTTGCATAAAAGATAAAACCAAGACTTGGTGACCCGGCTCTACTGCTGCTGACCCCCTATCTTGCCAGATCTTACATATGCAACATAATGCCCTCCTGCCCTGGTTCCCAGGTGCTCAACAACAGCTGCTAACCGATAAATGGTGATGTCATTATCTTTAGATCTGCATTTTAAGGAAAACAGTTATTTCCAAAGTACAAGCGAATTTAAAGGCTGTAAATGACTCTTTCTACCCATAAATCACAGATAGTCAGATATGGAAAGTGCACAATAGGTCCCTAAACTTGTGCAAGCATGTCTCTTGGGTTTTAAACTTGAGAATTACAACACACCTAGGCACCTAGAACTGTTTTGTATAAGTGTGCCAGTAGAAATCAAACGTGATATATCAGATGTACTAGAAACAGTGGAATTCTTATACAATTAGAACAACTAGAACAATACTCGTATATATGCTCAAACATGACAGCACTACTTGAACAGTTAAACCCAGTTTTGAGTTCCTAGTGTAAACACAAAGTGGTGAGCAGTCAAGGCCAAAATATTGGTAGGGCAAATCCGGGCTGCTACCCAAACAGCCCCTAAGTGCACCTCCTGCATCATTTAAAGCACTGGTTTCCACAAACAGCTTCTTGAGTGACATAGCAATGGCTCCTGGTCCTACCATCATGCTGCGAAACCTATCAAGCCCTTGGAGGCTCTGCAGCACTGCATTGAAGAAACATGTAGTAGTATATTTCCAAGATTTGGCAGCCTTGAAACCTTCCCCACCCCTGCCCCCTGAAACACAAGAGCCTGGCATGAAAACCACAGGGATCCAATCAAAGGAACACAAGGGACGGGTCCCTCGAGAGGTTTAAGCGTCAGGTACCTGAGAAACGAATCCCCCCGAAACTGCGGATGGGGTTGGGGCAGCAGGCACGCCAACAGGAACGGCGAGGCTTCTCGGCAGCGGAGGCGGAGGCGGAGGCGCACGGCGGGGCTTCTCGTCAGTCGAGCTAGGCTACAGCGTGGCGGGGGCTTGTCGGCGGCGGGGGCGGGGGCTAGGGATTCAGGCCGCGCCGCGCGGTGGGGATTGAGGGCCGCTAGACGAAGACCAAATGGTCAACGAGGCTTACATGTGGGGCCACCAAGCCGCACATTTCTTCCTCCCTTTGCAAAGCGAAACTACTGTGAGGACGATACTGCGTGCACGACAAGGAGACGACGGCCAAATCCAGCCGTCTGCTTCACTTTAGCGTTGTGCATGGATGAGTTGATCTGCGTTGTCGTTCAGGAATCGTCCACACACCATCGTGTGTATAGCAGCGCTGTTTGCAAAGTTGAACCGCGCCGCGCTGGGCATGCTTCCTCGGCGCCGGCTGCCTGCCGTCTGCCCATATAAACCCACCTTCCCTACCACCGGCATTCCCCACCCCAGTCCCCATTCCACCTCCAGCCAACCACCAGGAGAGAGCCCTCGCCTTCCCACCGAGCGTACCATAGAGTCTCGTCCGAGGTCCGAGCCATGGCGGGCGCCCCCATCCCCATCGACATCCGCTCCCTGGAGGAGGCGTGCGACCTGTATGATGCGGGCGGGCCGCTCGTCGTCGTCGTCCGCAGCGTCGGCTCGCTCGTGGACGTCGCAGAGCTAGCCGTGCTCCTACGCGATGCCCGCCAGCTCCACGGATGGGACGTCCTCAACTATCGCCAGGTCCGCTTCCTCGGCGCCATTGCCTGGTACCTTGGTCGTCTGCGCGTCTACCACCTTCCGAACCTCCGCCATCGCCCCTACTATCGGCGCGCGGCCGAGAACGTCGCCCGCTGCGCCCGCGTCATCGACGTCCTCTCCTACGGCGTGGACCACGAGGACCACGAGCTGCGGAGCCGCGGGTTCGCCAACGGGTTCGCCCTCATCGCCGACCTCTCCCTAAACCAAGCCGCCTCCCCCGTGGCAATCCACAAAAGCGTCATCGGCGCGATGATCGACCTCGACGACTACCTCGCAGCCCCCGTCATCCTGGTGGACGGTCAGTGAGGAGCTCGCCCGCTTCCAGTTGAACGCCATGGAATACTCTACTTGCATTGAGTCGTCCTAATGCTTGCAGTTGCAGTTGAAGCTCCTAATCATGGAATGCTTCCGCTGGATCGTGTTAGTCTTAGTCATCATCTGTTATTAGTTGTTACTTGTAAATCCTAGTACGTACACTATTTCATACCCGTTAGCTGTAAATTTAGTCCATCGGGGGATCTCTGCATTATAAATTCTTTGAGAATTATATCAGATAGAGCAATACGCACCCCTTCTTCTATACAGTTACTCCCTCCGTTCGGAAATACTACTTGTCTTTGAAATGAATGTATCTAGATGTGGTGACAAGTAATTCCGAACGAGGGAGTATGTGCTTGAGAAATGAGAATTAAGATGCGTATTCACCGATCGATTACGGTATGTGTGCTTGAGAATTGAGATGAATATTCACCGACGAGTACATCGTCGGACGGTGCCCGCCTCGCTTTCCTTGGTCTGGACGCAGCGCACACGGACCACAGGGTCCTGCCATCGGCATCACCGAAGGCCGGCGGCCGCGGCCGGAACGCGCACGCGTGGCAATGGGGTTCACGACGCCCGTGGCGCCCCCTGAATCTCTAGTAGTACTCTGCACTTGGGCATGCATGCACGCGCGCTCCAATCAATCATCACCATGTCTTGATTTGGTGAGTCAATTGCATAAAACTACCACATTTGAGGCTTAGGTTTGCAGAAAACCACCAAGTCACTAATCCATTGAAAAAAACATTTCATTAGCAATAAACTTGTTGCAAAAAACACTGATCGGATGATTTAAACCATTTATTCACTTTCTGACAAGTGGGGCCCGGCTGTCAAGAGCTGACTTGGCAAACAAATGTCGTACACACCCCTGGATCTCAAAATAAAAAGCAATCAACCCCCTTGCTCTCAGTCCCCCTGCTCTCGATCCCGCCAGCTCCCGTCGCCGTCGATGTCCTGAGCCGCCATGCCCAGATGATGGCCTCGTCTGCGCGCAGCCGCCGCGACGTCATCCTCACTAGAGAAGGGCAGCAGCGGCGCCCTCAGCTCGGTGGCGACGGGAGTGCTTGGCCCCGCGGCTGCTCGACGCCGTGCAAGCAGCCCAGCAGCTCAACGCCGCTCCTCCCTGGCTCGACGCCGTGCCCGAAGCAACAGCTCAGAGCAGTTGGGGACGCCGTGCAGTGCACCACCGCCAGGGGCTGGGCGTGGCTCTCTTGGACGGGAGCTCCACGACGGCATCCTCCTCCTCCTCTGGTGGACGCGCCGCCGCTCTGCGCCACGCAGAGCCCCATCTCGCAGCCCCCGTCGCCCGGCGTGCCCACCGTGTCCCCGCTCCTCCGCCCCGACGAGGACAAGGCGCCGGAGGCGTCCCCTCCCGCATCGAGATGTCGCCGCTCCCTTCCCCCGCCGTGGCCCCTCCTCCGCGCACTCGCCGACGCCGTCTCATCCCTGCACTCCGCCACCGCGCCCGCCCCCGCCCCTGCCGCCGACAAGGAAGGAGACGACGACGACGCCGATTATAGCAACAAGAAGGGCCGGCCCCAGCAGGTTAGGGCGGCGCTGACGGGTTAGGTGAGGTGGCCGGCGCCGGAGGAACGTCAGTCGCGCAGGGGAGAACGAGCGCAAGGGAGCGGGAGGTATGGGTGAGGGGTCTGATTGCTTTTCTATTTTAGGTCCAGGGATGTGTATGTTAATTTTTCGCCATGTCAGCACCTTACAATTGGGCCCCGGTTGTCTGAAAGCGATCAAACGGGATAAATCACTTGATCATGATGATTTTTGCAACGGATTAGCGACTTGATGGTTTTCTGCAAACCTAGCCGCAAATGCGGTAGTTTTGTGTAATTGACTCTGATTTGGTGTGGCTTCGTGCTCCAAATTGGGTGGCTTCGATCCTGTTCCCGTTGCAGTGTATCGCGAGTCAACCAGCTAGCTTCACCAATCTTTTGTTCGCAACTGGCCTGTCCTCCTGTGCGACTCGATTCAGCTGCCTGTTTTTTTGCTGGCTTACGGATAGCACTAGCGCGGTTTGGCGCTGCGTGTTCTTCAGCGTCGATTTTTGTTTCGTGCCAGCAGGGTTCTCAATTTCATCTCCCTTGTTTGGTTGAATGATAGAAACATGTCGGTCAGGAAGTATCTATGTTGTTTCATCGGCAGGAGGCAGCTGTTTCTTCTCTAATGATTCTATTTCTACACTGCAGAGGTGAGTATTTACAAAAAAAAAATACCACAATTGGGGTTTATGTCCCCCTTTTTTTTGAAGCTATTGGGGTTTATGTCCCTGGAACACACAAAACTACCACATTGTTAACCGTGGCAGAAAACTACCACATTTGCCTAATTTTGTGGCAAAAAAACTACCAGGTGAGTTTGATGACCGCGTCTTTGACATGCGGGACCCACTTGTCAGGGATGACATGGCGGCAAAGTCAATTCCGTTTTATGCACATGAACCCAACGAGCCATGGAGCTAGGTCCGTTGGGGGCGGAGCTCCCCTGCCTCCCTCTCATGCACATGAGGTGTTCGAGAAAATGCTAGAGAGAGGGGAGGAGCAAGATACCTTGCTCTCCATCGAAATAGAAATTGTGACTATCTCGAAAAAAAAGAAATAGAAATTGTGATGTCCCCGGGTGGCTGAGTGATTGGCATGGATCTTTATGTGGCTTCACATGACCCGGCCAAGCACCAAATCCAAAAGCAAACTTGGGAGGCTCTATTTGTCAAGTGCCTGAAAAAATAGTCATTTTTATATGAATTGTCAGATTTCGGTCCAATGGTCCAAAATCGATCGAGACTGTTCATCGTCTTCCTCCCTTCCTTCTTCCTCCTCCCGATCCCGCAGCCTACCCCACCCTAACCGTCAGCCTGCACCACCTGTAGCCGGCGGGCGCTGCTGCGCCCCGCCTTCCCCTCAACCTCCCCCACCGTCGTTGCTAGCCACCGCCCCGGCCATCCCTCTAAGCCCGACATCACCTATGAAAACCTCCGGCGATCCCCCACACCCCTCCTCCCATCCCTAAGATAGATAATGAGGCCATTACTTCACGTCTTCATCCTTATATAGATGATGAGGCTAGTTCTTCTCTCGCGAGCTTCTCCTGCGAGGTCCGACCAAGAGGGAAGGAAGAAAAAGGAAGGAAGGAAAGAAGAAGAAAAAAAAGTGACTAACACGAGAAGGAATTCCAGGCACATGAGAAATAGCAAATCCGTAGAAACTTCCATCTGTTGATGATTATCGAGACGTCATTAATCACATGATGTATCGCAATGGGATTCTTTACATTCTTGGACAGACGGGAGCAGCTCTAACTTCTTCGGCAATCGGTATCACTGCAACTATTTACTTTAAAAAATGCTAGACCTACGAACAGCTGTTACGTAACCTACGTAATTTGCTGAAGCGCTAATCAAACTGCCCCCCTCCCCCCCTGATTTTCAGGGTGGGCCCGTGCCGCCAACTAACGCCCAATCAATAACTGCCAACTCAGCCATTACGTAGGATACGTAAATCTCCCTACGTAGGTGTAGCATTGTTCATTTACTTTGAATTTACGTACTGTAGTAGTACTAGCATCATCACTCTGTGTCATCGGCGACGCCCATGTCGACGACGACCTTGCCTGTGGCGTGGCCGCTCATGCTCTTGGCCCAGCCCTCGTGCGCCCTGCTCAGCGGGTACCGCGAGTCGATCACCACCCGGAGCTTCCCCTGACTCACCATGCCCAGCAGCTCCTTCATGTCCTCCTTCTTGGCAGACGCGACCAGCGGCACCAGCTTCTTCCTGGAGAAGAGCACCCAATGAAGCACCGCGACGGCGACGGACGCGAAGCGCGGGGTGAGGTCCACCACCACGCCACCGGCGTCGGCCAGCGCCGGCTTGAAGGCCGACCACGGGAACCCCTCCCCGCAGTGCACCACCGCGTCGTGCTTCCGGCCGGACGGTCCGCGCAGCGCGGCGCCCTCCGGGGTGCCATAGTCCAGCGCCTCCTCGGCCCCCAGGCTCCGCACGAGGTCTAGGTTGCGCGCGCCGCAGGTTGCCGTGACATGGTGGTGGCCCGCGAGGCTCGCCAGCTGAACGGCGAAGGTGCCGACGCCGCCCGAGGCCGCGGTCACCAGCACGTTCTTCGGAGGGCCATCGCCGGCGTCGAGGCCGACCCCGGCCGTCCTGAGCGCGGCGAGCGCCGTGAACGCGGCGATCGGCAGACAGGCGCCCTCCACCGCGGACACCTCTGGCGGCCTCAGCGCCGCCTGCGCCGCCGACACCACCGCGTACTCGGCCAGCCCGCCGCCGCCCTGGCAAACAAACACAACAACACCGGACGTACGTCAGGTCACGGTAGCAAATGACTGACAGTTGCAGCTGATGTACTCATTAATTCTTACGTACCGGGAAGTTGACGGCGATGACCTTGTCGCCCTGGCTGAAGCCGCTCACTCCGGCGCCCAGCTCCACGACTTCGCCGGCGAGCTCGCAGACGGGGGTGAAGGGGAACTTGCCGGGCAGGAAGGGCCGCGCCTTGCCGTTCTGGAACCTCCAGTCCACCCGGTTGATGCTGGCCGCCTCCATCCTGAGCAGCAGCTCGCCTTTCTTGGGCGACGGGATCGGCACCTCCACATGCTGAAAGTGCACAGCTGAATCAATCAGTCAAGTGAGTACGTGTTTGTCCATCAAGTCGATTTGTGCCGTGTACCGGCGTACGTACCTTGAGGCCTTCAGCTCCTCCGCCGTACCTGTCGTACTGCACGGCTCTCATCGTCCTCGAAGAAGAAGAAGAAGAAGAAGAAGAAGAAGAAGCCATGGCCGTGAACTTGCCCGCCGCTCGCCGGAGGATTGTAGTTGGAACTTGGAAGTGGTGTCTAATTGCTGAGACGATGGTGCGTGGAGTTGGCAATGACCCTGAGTGTCTGCGCGGATCATGTTATATATGTCGCCGCCGATCGAAGGTCGTCTGCAGCTTGATTTGTTTGACCCGATGACCGCCGGCTCGATCAACGCTCGACGGCGTACGTGGCCAGGCTCCGTGCCGCACGCCGGTCGCCGGTGCCGTGATCGGGGTGCGCCATGAGGCAGCGACAAGTCCGCGTGATAAGAGACGCGAACGGACAGAACTACCAGGATGTATCTCGGCCCTTGTACTACCAAGAAAAATCAACTCCGCTGCCTGGATAACACATTAACACGTGCGAAATCAACTTTTTGTCGCCATGGATACATGACAAGTCGTCTCCATCGGCGCACGTTCGTCGCACTTCTCTGAAGAGAGCTTCGACCTTCAGCCGTCATCTCCTTCCATCCCAGCTCAGCGTATCCCACCAACCTGAGACGCCGCCGTGCACCGGAGCATCTACAGCCGCATACCTCAAAAGTGACTCCACTTATGTCCGTAGATGCCACATATGTCCGCGGATGGGGTTGGGCGTGTCCATGAAGAAGGCACGACCATCTTTCAATTTACCGAAAAAGGGTTTTCCTTCGCTTTGTATTCCAAAGCAAACCACCATGATACATATTGCAATGCTGGGGCGAGCAGCACATCAAGCCTAAAGAAAAATAAAAGAAAAAAATGCCAACAACGGCAGCTCGACAAAGCGCGGCAGACCCACGACCGCTGCGCCCTCCGGATACAAACCACCACAGCCCGAGGCTCCGATCTACCGCGAACTAAGCAGCACCTCCAAGAAGGAATGCGACGCCGACGACGCTGCTGCCCGGACAAGTCCTAGGGTTTCCCCCAGTACTCGGAGGGAGGTGGGGGATAGCTACTCCCGACACCCTCCAAGAAGGGATAGTGGCACCTGCCGGTGTCACCGCATCGGAGCCGGACGAATCGGCAAGGATTTCTCCCGCACACCAAACCCCACCGGCCAATCGGAGCCGACCAGCCAAACCACCGCCCAACCATGCGCCATCACGGTTGCGCCGCCACCAACACCGTCTCGCTGCGAGCACCACCAGAGGCCAAGAAGACCGGAGAGAAGATCCAAGCGACGGGAGCAGCAGCACCGAGGCCGAGCGGGAGGGAACCACCTCCACCGCCGTTGTGCGGGAGGCTCGCGCCTCCGGCACCGTCGCGGTAGCCGTCCGGACACGGCAACGGGGCATACCAGGTCACCCTGGCTCGGCCAGGCCCGAAATGGGCCCGCTAAGCCCCGCCAGCCATGTGCAGCAGGCTGGCGTCGACGCCACCAGCCCCCGCCGATCATCGCCGCTCGCCACCGCTTCCTGATGGCCACGCCAACGACACGCCAGGCGCCGGCCCGCCCAGGCCCAGATGGGGCCCGAAGGGGCCAGATCTGGGCCGGGCGGGCGCCGCCAGCCCGCGCCGCCGCGCAGCCCCGCCGCCCAGAGCTCGCCCCCGCCGCCGCACAGGACCGCCGCCGCCTGAAGACACCGCCCGGAGCGCTCCGTCCCGCGCCGGAGAAACCCTAGACGGGTAAGGGCCAGGGGCCGCCGCCGCCAACGTCGCCCGGGCCAGGCCCGCGGCGGGCGCCGGCGCCGGCGGCAGGGAGGAGGTGAAGAGAGGGGGAGGGCTCGTGGGGAAGGGGGGAGGCGCGGCCGGCCGCCCGCAGGGGCGGCGCGGTCGCGGTCGAGAGGAGAGGAGAGGAGGGACCGTTCTCTTTTCACCACCATCTTTCAATTTTGGTCCGCTGGGACCACAAATCTTAAATCCCGTCTTTTTCATACTAAATCATGCAACGCTACGTACTGCATTCCAGTACATAGATAAAATTACCCTGGTTCTACTTGTCTTCGAAGATGTCCACGACCTTCGTGTCGGCCACTGCCGGATAGACCGGCCTTCTGGTCGTTGGACGCGGCCCGTAGCTCCGGCTTCTCGTCTGACTCCACGTCCGCAAAGAGTTCGTCACGCGGCCCATAGCTCCGACTCCTCGTCTGACTCCACGTCCGCAAAGAGTTCGTCACGCTTTGTTCGCAGAGGTAGCGGCAATTTGCCTCCGCCTCGAGCTCCGACTGGATGGAGTCAAGGATGATCTGCTACTCTGTCACCTCCTCGGATTCTTCTAGCGCGACACCCATGGTGAATCCGGACTCCGGGGGCGTCAGATATGCCTTGTCTTCCTCATCCTCGTCGCCCTCAGTCTCTGCGTCCTCCATCTCCGTGTTCGGCGCCCCTACTCCGGCGCGTGCTGCTCCGCCTCGTCATGCACCGTCTCGTCCTGCTCCAAAAAGTTCAGAGGCAAGCCGGTGGCAATACCAGCGGCGTGCCATTCCTGGATCTCTACTAGGATCTCCGACCGGTGATGCGGAGTGAGCATTTTTATAGGCAGTGATTCACTAGCGGACCATCGCTTCCAGCAGACGAAGAGATTAGAGCGGATTGGAGTCGACGGCAAGCTCGGAGTGGCAACGCAGACGGGAGAGAGAGGGTGGAAAATTGGAGTGGCAAGGGTTGAGGCTCGCCGTCCGACTTAAATAGCCGGATTTGGCCCCTCGAACTGCACGCTGGAGTGGCGGCATGAATGCGTCCTCGCTGGATCGATGTGTTTTAGCGTGTGTCCGCATGGGTCCTTCCCTTCAGTCCAACATGGTGAACACGTCGTACGCGACCGAGCCTCCTCATATCTGCCCTATACATGGCTAGATATGGGGAGGGGGGTGCCGGTCGGCCCAGACGTATAGGTCCTGTTTGAGGAGACTGGTTGGACCATAATTTTGTGACCGGTCACTGACCGAACAAGTAATGCCACATCTATGTATTTTTTTAGTATTAAACCTGGTGAGTCAGGATTGGAGAAGTAGCGAGAAGGGGGTCCACCCTGTTAAATTCAGAAGAGAATTAGTTTCGAAAGTTTATCGTAAGACTACTTAGATGCAGTGGCGGAGCGTAGTGGGGACAATACCGGGCCTTGGCCCCCCACCCTTGCTAGAGAAAATTTTACACTATAGGCTTATATTTCAACTAATCGCTCTACTAATTCTCCGGCATGTTTGATCACCCTGCTTTTTCTATGTCATACACTCGTTTTGGTCCCTCCTAACACTTGGTTCACGCTCCGCCACTGCTTAGATGTAGAATTATTAACCTCCTTTTTCCTAAGAAAAAAAATGTAGACCGGACCATCTGTCCGGACATATAGATGACATTTGAGGAGCCTGATTGTAGATGATCTCGCCCCTCCCCCCTCCCTCATGTCCCTGTCCTCAAGGATGTAACCTTGATGTCACGGTGGAGGTCAAAGCTGGTGCTCTCAAAGATCAATTCTCTCAACGACATATTGCATTGCATGTATTATTTTTTTTCTTCACTACGGTTTTTTAGTGTACCATTGCGAGAAGGAGGTTTTTGTCTTAGAGCGACACGAAAAGGGCAATCCCTAAACGGCGCCTTAAGCGCCGGTTCCATCGTTGCATGCAAACGGGCGCACACCTCCGCACCGTAGTGGGCCGGCCCAGATCCCATTCCTTTCTTCTCTTTAAACTGCTGCAAAAAAGTTAGCGGGTAGTATGTTTCAAACACAAGACCACCTCGAGCTGTGCTAGCTACGATAGTCACTCGACCACAAACAATTACATGATTAACTACAACGTTTGTTCTTCTGCTTCGTCTTCTTCTTCTTTTTTCTTTATCCTATTTTCCCTTTTATTTTTCTCTTTTCATTTGTCATTTTAAATTTCACAATTTTTCAAAGTTGGTGAACTTTTTCCAAAAGTGATGAGCATTTTTTAAAATTTCATGCACTCTTTTTAAAATTCAATGAACTTTTTCAAAAGTTGATGAACTTTTTTGCAAATTCGATGAACTTTCTTGAAGATTGATGAACCTTTTTTCAAATTTGATGAACTTATTTTAATTTTTATGAACCTTTTTCAAATTTCTTGAACTTATTTGAAAATCAATAAAAAAATTCAAATTCAGTGAACTATTTTTCAAAATCGACAAACTTTTTATTCAAATTCGATGAACTTTTTACTAATTCTATGAATATTTTTCAAAATCGATGAACTTCTTTCAAATTCGATGAACTTTTTTTCAAGTTCAATGATTTTTTCTTCAAATTCGTGATTTTTCTAAATTTGTTAATTTCTTTGAAAATCCGTGAATTTTTCAATTTTTATTTTCCTAAAAATGCGATTTTTTGAAGAATTCATGAAATTTTCAAAATTGAATGAACTTTTATCAAATTGATGATTTTTTTTTAAAATTCAACGAAAATTTTAAAATTCCATGAACTCTTTGAAACGTGAACAATTATTGAGAACATGAACAAAAATTTATATACGACGAGCGATTTTCAAATATACACTGAACATTTTTTCGGTGTACGATGAACAATTTTTAACTACACAGCGAACATTTTTGTGATATACATTGAAATAATTTAAAACATATTATACATTTTTTTGATATAATATGGACAAATTTTATAAAGTGAACATTTTTGTAATATAATCTGAACAATTTTTAACTACACATTGAACAATTTTGTGATATGCGCTGAAAAACCATTTAAATACCCATTGAACATTTTTTAAATTCGATGAACTTTTTTCGTAATTCGATGAACTTTTTTTAAATATGATGAACTTTTTTCAAAATTGATAAACATTTTTCAAATTCGATGAACTTTTTCGTATGAACTTTCTTCAAATTGACGAACTTATTTCAAAATCGATGAATTTTTTTCATAATTCAAGATTTTTGTGTGTTATTTTTTTCCTTATTTATGAGCCTTGAAACAGCAGCTCAGCCGACAAAAAGGAAAGAAAAGCTACCTCTCCAACCTCTGCAATGGCTTATTTGCAATGGCTTAGCCTTGAAAGAGAAAATTGCTTCTATACCATCGACAACCTCTGCAATGGCTTATTTGCCATCCAACAAAGCTTCAGTGCTTATATACCAAACACAAACAAAATCTATTGCCTATATACCACTAGCAGTTAGTCTAGTGTTAACTCAATCCGTTAAGTGCCCAAAATGACCATCTTGCCCTCAATGGCAAATAAGCAAACAACTGTAGAACATGTCCAGAAAAAAATTTGACAACATTCCTCCTCTATTTTCAGCATTCCAGCAAAATTATAGTGATTATCTAACAATTCCAGGATATAAAAAATTCCAGCAACAGAGTAATATACTCAAGAAAATTCACATCATTTAGAAGACATTCATGAAACACCATATTAATTCTCACACAATCAGTACCAAGTTTGCATCGTCCAGAACCAAAATACCACAACCAAATGTATAAGCACTGAAGCTTTGTTGGATGGTGGCGCCGGCGGCGGTTCCGCCATTGCCGCTGCGCGTGCGTGCGTTGGGATGGGGAGGGTCAGGTGTGCGTGCGTTGAGTCGTGGTCTTGGAGAGTCAGGTGCGGGGGCGAGTTGTTTTTTTTTATCTGCAGCGAGGGTAAAATAGGATTTTGCAAGAAAACTGACAAGAAAACAGAGACTTGGTAGCGGGAGACTAACGGCGATGGCAAATAAGCAATAGATTTTGTTTGTGTTTGGTACATAAGCACTGAAGCTTTGTTGGATGGTAAATAAGCCATTGCAGATGTTGTCGATGGTATAGAAGCAATTTTTGAAGGAAATATGCCCTAGAGGCAATAATAAAGTTATTATTTATTTCCTTATTTCATGATAAATGTTTATTATTCATGCTAGAATTGTATCAACCGGAAACATGATACATGTATGAATACATAGACAAACAGAGTGTCACTAGTATGCCTCTACTTAACTAGCTCGTTGATCAAAGATGGTTATGTTTCCTAGCCATAGACATGAGTTGTCATTTGATTAACGAGATCACATCATTAGGAGAATGATGTGATTGACATGACCCATTCCATTAGCTTAGCACCCGATCGTTTAGTATGTTGCTATGGCTTTCTTCATGACTTATACATGTTCCTATGACTATGAGATTATGCAACTCCCGTTTGCCGGAGGAACACTTTGTGTGCTACCAAACGTCACAACGTAACCGGGTGATTATAAAGGAGCTCTACAGGTGTCTCCAAAGGTAGATGTTGGGTTGGCGTATTTCGAGATTAGGATTTGTCACTCCGATTGTCGGAGAGGTATCTCTGGCCCTCTCGGTAATGCACATCACTTAAGCCTTGCAAGCATTGCAACTAATGAGTTAGTTGCGAGATGATGTATTACGGAACGAGTAAAGAGACTTGCCGGTAACGAGATTGAACTAGGTATTGGATACCGACGATCGAATCTTGGGCAAGTAACATACCGATGACAAAGGGAACAACGTATGTTGTTATGCGGTCTGACCGATAAAGATCTTCGTAGAATATGTAGGAACCAATATGGGCATCCAGTCCCGCTATTGGTTATTGACCGGAGACGTGTCTCGGTCATGTCTACATTGTTCTCGAACCATAGGGTCCGCACGCTTAAGGTTTCGATGACAGTTATATTATGAGTTTATGAGTTTTGATGTACCGAAGGAGTTCGGAGTCCCGGATGAGATCGGGGACATGACGAGGAGTCTCAAAATGGTCGAGACGTAAAGATCGATATATTGGACGACTATATTCGGACATCGGAAAGGTTCTGAGTGATTCGGGTATTTTCGGGAGTACCGGGAAGTTACGGGAATACGGGGGAAGAAGTATATGGGCCTTATTGGGCCATACGGGAATAGAGGAAAAAGGCCGAAAGGAAGGAGGCGCGCAGCCCCCCTCTGGTCCGAATTGGACAAGGGGTGCGGCCCCCCTTTCCTTCCTCCTCTCCTCCTCTTTCCCCCTTCTCCTACTCCAACAAGGAAGGAGGGAGTCCTACTCCCGGTGGGAGTAGGACTCCCCTTGGCGCGCCTCCTCCTAGGCCGGCCGCCCCCTCCCCCTTGATCCTTTATATACGGGGGTAGGGGGGCACCCTAAAACACACAATTGATCAACGTGATCGTTCCTTAGCCGTGTGCGGTGCCCCCCTCCATCATATTCCATCTCGGTCATATTGTCGCAGTGCTTAGGCGAAGCCCTGCATCGGTAGTACATCAAGATCGTCACCACGCCGTCGTGCTAACGGAACTCTTCCCCGAAGCTTTGCTGGATCGGAGCACGGGGATCGTCATCGAGCTGAACGTGTGCTAAGAACTCGGAGGCGCCGGAGTAACGGTGCTTGGATCGGTCGGATCGGGAAGACGTACGACTACTCCTCTACGTTGCGTCAACGCTTCCGCTTCGGTCTACGAGGGTACGTAGACAACACTCTCCCCTCTCGTTGCTATGCATCACCATGATCTTGCGTGTGCGTAGGAATTTTTTTGAAATTACTACGTTCCCCAACAGTGGCATCCGAGCCTAGGTTTTTATGGTTTGATGTTATGCACGAGTAGAACACAAGTGAGTTGTGGGCGATATAAGTCATACTGCCTACCAGCATGTCATACTTTGGTTCGGCGGTATTGTTGGATGAAGCGGTCCGGACCGACATTACGCGTACGCTTACGCGAGACTGGTTCTACCGCCGTGCTTTGCACACAGGTGGCTGGCGGGTGTCAGTTTCTCCAACTTTAGTTAAACCGAGTATGGCTACGCCCGGTCCTTGCGAAGGTTAAAACGGAGTCTATTTGACAAACTATCGTTGTGGTTTTGATGCGTAAGTGAGATTGGTTCTTACTTAAGCCCGTAGCAGCCACGTAAAACTTGCAAGAAACATAGTAGAGGACGTCTAACTTGTTTTTGCAGGGCATGTTATGATGTGATATGGTCAAGACATGATGCTAAATTTTATTGTATGAGATGATCATGTTTTGTAACTGAGTTATCGGCAACTGGCAGGAGCCATATGGTTGTCGCTTTATTGTATGCAATGCAATCGCCCTGTAATGCTTTACTTTATCACTAAGCGGTAGCGATAGTCGTAGAAGCATAAGATTGGCGAGACGACAATGATGCTACGATGGAGATCAAGGTGTCGCGCCGGTGACGATGGTGATCATGACGGTGCTTCGGAGATGGAGATCACAAGCACAAGATGATGATGGTCATATCATATCACTTATATTGATTGCATGTGATGTTTATCTTTTTATGCATCTTATCTTGCTTTGATTGACGGTAGCATTATAAGATGATCTCTCACTCAATTATCAAGAAGTGTTCTCCCTGAGTATGCACCGTTGCCAAAGTTCGTCGTGCCCAGACACCACGTGATGATCGGGTGTGATAAGCTCTACGTCCATCTACAACGGGTGCAAGCTAGTTTTGCACACGCAGAATACTCGGGTTATACTTGACGAGCCTAGCATATGCAGATATGGCCTCGGAACACGGAGACCAAAAGGTCGAGCGTGAATCATATAGTAGATATGATCAACATAATGATGTTCACCATTGAAGACTAATCCATTTCACGTGATGATCGGTTATGGTTTAGTTGATTTGGATCACGTGATCACTTAGAAGATTAGAGGGATGTCTATCTAAGTGGGAGTTCTTAAGTAATATGATTAATTGAACTTTAATTTATCATGAACTTAGTCCTGGTAGTATTTTGCAAATTATGTTGTAGATCAATAGCTCGCGTTGTTGTTTCCCTGTGTTTATTTTGATATGTTCCTAGAGAAAATTGTGTTGAAAGATGTTAGTAGCAATGATGCGGATTGGATCCGTGATCTGAGGTTTATCCTCATTGCTGCACAGAAGAATTATGTCCTTGATGCACCGTTAGGTGACAGACCTATTGCAGGAGTAGATGCAGACGTTATGAACGTTTGGCTAGCTCAATATGATGACTACTTGATAGTTTAAGTGCACCATGCTTAATGGCTTAGAATCGGGAATTCAAAGACGTTTTGAACGTCAGGGACCATATGAGATGTTCCAGGAGTTAAAGTTAATATTTCAAGCAAATACCCGAGTTGAGAGATATGAAGTCTCTAACAAGTTCTATAGCTAAAAGATGGAGGAGAATCGCTCAACTAGTGAGCATGTGCTCAGATTGTCTGGGTACTACAACCGCTTGAATCAAGTGGGAGTTAATCTTCCAGATAAGATTGTGATTGACAGAATTCTCTAGTCACCATCACCAAGTTAGTAGAACTTCGTGATGAACTATAATATGCAAGGGATAACGGAAACAATTCCCAAGCTCTTCGTGATACTGAAATCGACGAAGGTAGAAATCAAGAAAAACATCAAGTGTTGATGGTTAACAAAACCACTAGTTTCAAGAAAAGGGCAAAGGGAAGAAGGGGAACTTCAAGAAGAACGGCAAGCAAGTTGCTGCTCAAGTGAAGAAGCCCAAGTCTGGACCTAAGCCTGAGACTGAGTGCTTCTACTGTAAAGGGACTGGTCATTGGAAGCGGAACTGCCTCAAGTATTTGGCGGATAAGAAGGATGGCAAAGTAAACAAAGGTATATTTGATATATATGTTATTGACGTGTACTTTACTAGTGTTCATAGCAACCCCTCAGTATTTGGTACTAGTTCAGTTTCTAAGATTAGTAACTTGAATCGGGAGTTGCAGAATAAACAGAGACTAGTTAAGGGTGAAGTGACGATGTGTGTTGGAAGTAGTTCCAAGATTGATATGATCATCATCGCACACTTCCCTATACTTTCGAGATTAGTGTTGAACCTAAATAAGTGTTATTTGGTGTTTGCGTTGAGCATAAATATGATTTGATCATGTTTATTGCAATACGGTTATTCATTTAAGTTAGAGAACAATTGTTGTTCTGTTTACATGAATAAAACCTTCCATGGTCATACACCCAATGAAAGTGATTTGTTGGATCTCGATCGTAGTGATACACATATTCATAATATTGAAGCCAAAAAGATGCAAAGTTAATAATGATAGTGCAACTTATCTGTGGCACTGCCGTTTAGGTCATATTGGTGTAAAGCGCATGAAGAAACTCCATGCTGATGGGATTTTGGAATCACTTGATTATGAATCACTTGATGCTTGCGAACCATGCCTTATGGGCAAGATGACTAAAACTCCGTTCTCCGGAACAATGGAGCGAGCAACTGACTTATTGGAAATAATACATACTGATGTATGCGGTCCGATGAGTGTTAAAGCTCGCGGCGGGTATCGTTATTTTCTAACTTCACAGATGATTTGAGCATATATGGGTATATGTACTTGATGAAACATAAGTCTGAAACATTTGAAAAGTTCAAAGAATTTCAGAGTGAAGTGGAAAATCATCGTGACAAGAAAATAAAGTTTCTACGATCTGATCGCGGAGACGAATATTTGAGTTACGAGTTTGGTCTTCAATTAAAACAATGTGAAATAGTTTCACTACTCACGCCACCAGGAACACCACAGTGTAATGGTGTGTCCGAACATCGTAACCGTACTTTATTAGATATGGTGCAATCTATGATGTTTCTTACCGATTTACCACTATCGTTTTGGGATTATGCATTAAAGACAGCTGCATTCACGTTAAAAAAGGGCACCATCTAAGTCCGTTGAGACGACACAATCTGAACTGTGGTTTGGCAAGAAACCAAAGTTGTCGTTTCTTAAAGTTTGGGGTTGCGATGCTTATGTGAACAAGTTTCATCATGATAAGCTCAAACCCAAATCGGAGAAGTGCGTCTTCATAGGATACCCAAAATGTTGGGTACACCTTCTATCACAGATCCAAAGGCAAGACATTCGTTGCCAAGAATGGATCCTTTCTAGAGAAGGGAGTTTCTCTCGGAAGAAGTGAGTGGGAGGAAAATAGAAAACTTGATAAGGTAATTGTACCATCTCCCTTATTGGAAAGTAGTTCATCACAGAAATCTGTTCTTGTGACTACTACACCAATTAGTGAGGAAGATAATGATGATGATCATGTAACTTTGGATCAAGTTACTATCGAACCTCGTAGGTCAACCAGAGTGAGATCCGCACCAGAGTGGTACGGTAATCCTATTCTGGAGGTCATGTTACTTGACCATGACGAACCTACGAACTATGAGGAAGCGATGATGAGCCCAGATTCCGCGAAATGGTTTGAGGCCATGAAATCTGAGATGAGATCCATGTATGAGAACAAAGTATGGACTTTGATTGACTTGTCCAATGATCGGCGAGCCATTGAGATTAAATGGATCTTCAAGAGGAAGACGGACGCTGATAGTAGTGTTACTATCTACAAAGCTAGAATTGTAGCAAAAGGTTTTCGACAAGTTTAAGGTGTTGACTATGATGAGAGTTTCTCACTCGTATCTATGCTTAAGTCTGTCCGAATCATGTTAGCAATTGCCGCATTTTATGAAATCTGGCAAATGGATAAACAAAACTGCATTCCTTAATGGATTTATTAAAGAAGAGTTGTATATGATGCAACCAGAAGGTTTTGTCAATCCTAAAGGTGCTAACAAAATATGAAAGCTCCAGCGATCCATCTATGGACTGGTGCAAGCATCTCGGAGTTGGAATATACGCTTTGATAAGTTGATCAAAGCATATAGTTTTATACAGACTTGCGGTGAAGCCTGTATTTACAAGAAAGTGAGTGGGAGCACTACAACATTTCAGATAAGTATATGTGAATGACATATTGTTGATTGGAAATAATGTATAATTATTCTGCAAAGCATAAAGGAGTGTTTGAAAGGAGTTTTTCAAAGAAAAACCTTGATGAAGCTGCTTACATATTGAGCATCAAGATCTATAGTGATAGATCAAGACGCTTGATAAGTTTTTTCAATGAATACATACCTTGACAAGATTTTGAAGTAGTTCAAAATGGAACAGTCAAAGAAAGAGTTCTTGCCTGTGTTATAAGGTGTGAAATTGTGTAAGACTCAAAACTCGACCATGGCAGAAGATAGAAAGAGAATGAAAGTCATTCCCTATGCCTTGGCCATAGGTTCTATAAAGTATGCCATGTTGTGTACCAGATCTATTGTATACCCTACACTGATTTTGGCAAGGGAGTACAAGTGATCTAGGAGTAGATCACTGGACAGCGGTCAAAATTATCCTTAGTGAAATAAGGATATGTTTCTCGATTATGGAGGTGACAAAAGGGTTCGTCGTAAAGGGTTATGTTGATGCAAGTTTTGACACCAATCTAGATGACTCTAAGTCTCAATCTAGATACATATTGAAAGTGGGAGCAATTAAGCTAGAGTAGCTCCGAGCAG
The DNA here is from genome assembly GCA_032464435.1 of Aegilops umbellulata. Classification (NCBI taxonomy): domain Eukaryota; kingdom Viridiplantae; phylum Streptophyta; class Magnoliopsida; order Poales; family Poaceae; genus Aegilops; species Aegilops umbellulata. Next base: position 438,120,981 of record CP136058.1, on the reverse strand, counting down.
AGTATTATTGACATAGAAATTTGCAAAATACATACGGATCTGAATGTGGCAGACCCGTTGACTAAGACTCACAAGCAAAACATGATCACACCTTAGTACTCTTTGGGTGTTAATCACATAGCGATGTGAACTAGATTATTGACTCTAGTAAACCCTTTGGGTGTTGGTCACATGATGATGTGAACTATGGGTATTAATCACATGGTGATGTGAACTATTGCTGTTAAATCATATGCCGATGTGAACTAGATTATTGACTCTAGTGCAAGTGGGAGACTGAAGGAAATATGCCCTAGAGGCAATAATAAAGTTATTATTTATTTCCTTATTTCATGATAAATGTTTATTATTCATGCTAGAATTGTATCAACCGGAAACATGATACATGTATGAATACATAGACAAACAGAGTGTCACTAGTATGCCTCTACTTAACTAGCTTGTTGATCAAAGATGGTTATGTTTCCTAGCCATAGACATGAGTTGTCATTTGATTAACGAGATCACATCATTAGGAGAATGATGTGATTGACATGACCCATTCCATTAGCTTAGCACCCGATCGTTTAGTATGTTGCTATGGCTTTCTTCATGACTTATACATGTTCCTATGACTATGAGATTATGCAACTCCCGTTTGCCGGAGGAACACTTTGTGTGCTACCAAACGTCACAACGTAACCGGGTGATTATAAAGGAGCTCTACAGGTGTCTCCAAAGGTAGATGTTGGGTTAGCGTATTTCGAGATTAGGATTTGTCACTCCGATTGTCGGAGAGGTATCTCTGGCCCTCTCGGTAATGCACATCACTTAAGCCTTGCAAGCATTGCAACTAATGAGTTAGTTGCGAGATGATGTATTACGGAACGAGTAAAGAGACTTGCCGGTAACGAGATTGAACTAGGTATTGGATACCGACGATCGAATCTTGGGCAAGTAACATACCGATGACAAAGGGAACACCGTATGTTGTTATGCGGTCTGACCGATAAAGATCTTCGTAGAATATGTAGGAACCAATATGGGCATCCAGTCCCGCTATTGGTTATTGACCGGAGACGTGTCTCGGTCATGTCTACATTGTTCTCGAACCATAGGGTCCGCACGCTTAAGGTTTCGATGACAGTTATATTATGAGTTTATGAGTTTTGATGTACCGAAGGAGTTCGGAGTCCCGGATGAGATCGGGGACATGACGAGGAGTCTCAAAATGGTCGAGACGTAAAGATCGATATATTGGACGACTATATTCGGACATCGGAAAGGTTCTGAGTGATTCGGGTATTTTCGGGAGTACCGGGAAGTTACGGGAATACGGGGGAAGAAGTATATGGGCCTTATTGGGCCATACGGGAATAGAGGAAAAAGGCCGAAAGGAAGGAGGCGCGCAGCCCCCCTCTGGTCCGAATTGGACAAGGGGTGCGGCCCCCCTTTCCTTCCTCCTCTCCTCCTCTTTCCCCCTTCTCCTACTCCAACAAGGAAGGAGGGAGTCCTACTCCCGGTGGGAGTAGGACTCCCCTTGGCGCGCCTCCTCCTAGGCCGGCCGCCCCCTCCCCCTTGATCCTTTATATACGGGGGTAGGGGGGCACCCTAAAACACACAATTGATCAACGTGATCGTTCCTTAGCCGTGTGCGGTGCCCCCCTCCATCATATTCCATCTCGGTCATATTGTCGCAGTGCTTAGGCGAAGCCCTGCATCGGTAGTACATCAAGATCGTCACCACGCCGTCGTGCTAACGGAACTCTTCCCCGAAGCTTTGCTGGATCGGAGCACGGGGATCGTCATCGAGCTGAACGTGTGCTAAGAACTCGGAGGCGCCGGAGTAACGGTGCTTGGATCGGTCGGATCGGGAAGACGTACGACTACTCCTCTACGTTGCGTCAACGCTTCCGCTTCGGTCTACGAGGGTACGTAGACAACACTCTCCCCTCTCGTTGCTATGCATCACCATGATCTTGCGTGTGCGTAGGAATTTTTTTGAAATTACTACGTTCCCCAACAATTTTCTCTTTTTTTTAAAGGAGCAAGCAACGCTAGTTGATCTAGCAAGCGAACAAGGAAGCGGGAGCGAGGGAGGGAAGCCAGAGTGGGCCGGCCCATGAAGGGGGCGCGCGTGGGCGCCGGTAGCTCCAAGTGGCGCCTAAAAGGCGCCACTTAGGAGCTCCCCACGAAAAGGCAGTTAGGTTCAAAAAAAACGAAAAGGCAGTTGATGGGCTAGACGCCCATCGTCGGTTGTAAAGGACGTGTGGCCGGGCTGGGCTTCATCAGTCATCTGGTGAGTTCAGTTTCTTTTTCAGTTATGTTCAATGGTGTGAAGTCAGAAACTTTCCAACCTACAAGGGGAATCCAGCAGGGAGATCCAATCTCTCCGTACCTTTTCTTGATTGCAGCAGAGGGCCTTTCGTGCCTCTTAAAATCTCAGAATCAATCATCCCAGCTCAGCGGCCTTAAGGTGGCGCCGTCAGCACCGGCGGTGAACCACCTTTTATTCGCGGATGATAGCCTGCTGTTTTTCAGGGCAAGTGTGAATGGAGCAGAAGAAGTATCAAACCTACTGGAGTCTTATTGCAGGGCATCGGGACAGAGGATAAACAGACAGAAATCATCGATCTTTTTCAGTAAGGGCTGTCCAGAAGTTGTGCGTATTGCGGTCAAAGGACACCTGCAAGTTCCGAATGAATCGTTGAATGACAAATATTTGGGTATGCCGACGGATGTGGGACACTCGAAGAAAGGGACCTTTAAATATTTGAGTGATAGAGTTTGGGATAAGGTGAAGGGATGGATGAGCAAATGCCTATCTGCCGGAGGGAAGGATGTGCTTATCAAATCGGTGGCCCAAGCAATACCTGTATTCTCTATGTCCTGCTTCAAGCTCCCGAGGGGTTTGTGCGATCACATTAAATCTATAATCAGGAAGTTTTGGTGGGGTTGCAAACAAGGAGAGCGCAAACCTGCATGGGTTTCATGGGATGTGATGACACGGCCAAAGCACTTGGGGGGACTCGGTTTTAGAGATCTTGAGATCTTTAGTCTTGCTTTGCTAGCACGGCAGGCCTGGAGACTATTGAATGAACCAACAAGCCTGAGTGCAAGAATTCTGCAGGCGGCATATTACCCAGATAGATCGATCCTTACAACTGAGTTGGGAGCCAGGCCATCTCAAATATGGCGGGCTGTTCTGGAAGGACGGGATTTGCTTAAGCAAGGTATCATACGACGCATTGGGAATGGGCAAACAACTGAAATATGGAATGACAATTGGATACCGAAGGAGATGACCCCTCGCCCTATCACATCTTTGGTGCCGAATCCTCCTAGGCTAGTTTCTGAGTTGCTCTCTTCGGCGACTGCCTCTTGGGATGCTGCGTTGGTTCGGACCATCTTCCTGCCTTTTGATGCTGAGGCAATCTTGAAGATACATGTTTGCACGCGCAATGTACAGGATTTTTGGGCATGGAACCCGGACAGGAAGGGACACTTTACTGTAAGCTCGGCCTACAAATTCTTGCTAAAAACCAAGCTACAGCGGGAGGAGTGGCTGAACGGGGGCAGCGTGATGGCCAGTACTGAGAAGGATGAGAGAGCTTGGAGTGCTTTATGGAAGTTGAAAGTACCATCGAAAGTGAGGATTTTTCTGTGGAGACTTGCCCATCATTCCCTTCCGACAGCGGATGTTTTGAAGCCAAGAAGTATGTCGACTCAAGACGTGTGTCCTCTTTGTGGGTGTGAGGACTCATGGCGGCATGCCCTTGTTGCATGTACGATGTCTCGTTGCATATGGGCACTGTCGGATGACATGCTCGTCTCCCAGATGTCGGACAACATGAAGGCCAACGCAAGGATTTGGCTGTTCGAGTTAAGCAAGAGATTGGATCAGGAAAAGTTTACAAGGATGGTCATTACGCTTTGGTCTATATGGTACTCAAAGAGGAAGGCAATCTATGAATCAATTTTTCAGAGTCCACAACAAACGGCATCTTTCATTGATAACTACATTGTGGAGTTGGGCAATTTACGCGTTGGAAGTGAACATGCAATCACAAGAACAAGCCCGGCTCCACAACCGAAGCGGTGGATTCCACCACCCGGGGGGATGGCGAAGATTAATGTTGATGGAGCCGTGGGGAGAACAAAGCGAGGAGGAGCAGTAGCGGCCCTATGCAGGGACCATGAAGGTAACTACCTGGGTTCATCAGCGATGGTGTACTATGGCATTACTGACCCGCTGCTGCTGGAGACTTTTGCTTGCCGTGAAGCTTTAGCTTTGGCGGATGATCTTGTGGAGCAGAAAATTTATGTGGCCTCGGACTGTCAGGAGGCAGTGAACGACATAAACAGAGGGACCGGAGGTCCTAATGCAGCTTTAGTACATGAAATAACGAACCATAGGAGTAGTTTTGTGTCTTGCTCTTTTGTTTTTGAGCGTAGGAATTTTAATTTCGAGGCTCATAATTTTGCCAAGTTTGCTTGTAACCTAGACATAGGTACACATGTTTGGTTGGGTTACCCACATGACCCGAATCTTGTACCTATGACAATTCCTTTGAATGAATAAAGCAGTCAAGATTTCTCAAAAAAAAAAAAGCTCGGATTACCGCATCATCATCGCACGAACACTTGAACACGAACTGGACACGGACACTTGAACGCGAATCCTAATTCGAGTCCAAATGCATGTCCATCCATCATCCACCCCTTCCGGTACTATATATTCCCACGCCAGGAGGAATCAACTCCTGAATCCACATACCACGACGATCGACATTGCACCGGACAATGACGACGGCGAGATATTGCTCGACATCGGCGTCGGAAACCGCCGGCGGCGACGCTGAAGCCAAATCCACGGAGGTCACAACGAACGACGCCGCGTCCACGCTGGAGCCCGGCTCAAGCAGCGCCGCGGCGGCACCCTCCTCTGTTGAGCCCGTTGACGCCGTTCCGCCGCCGGCCGCTGGACAGCAACCCGGCCCGGCGGAGCCGGGCTGGATACGCGCAAAGCTGGGCCTCCAGCCCGACCACCCGATCCACTTCGTCGCCGAGAAGCGCGTCCAGCGGTCGGACCTCGACGTGCAGCAGGGCCGCTTGTCGATGCCGCACGGCGATGCCGTCGGCCGCCTCCTCCCGCTCCTCTCCGACGAGCAGCGCCGCGCCGCCAAGCTGGAAAACCCCCGGGAGAGGCCGGAAGCGCAGGCGTGCCGCAGGGCGCGGGGGAAGAAGCTCGGCAGGCTCGTCGTGCCGGTCTACGTCAACCGTGCCGGCGACCGGATGGATGCTCAGCTGACACGGTGGGACTCTACCGGCAGCACGGTGCTAAAATTCGGAGACCACGGGAGCTTCGTCGACGCGAGTGGCCTGGAAGTGATGGATGAAATCCAGATATGGGCGTTCCAGCGGGACAGCGATCCATGCTTGGTGATTCACAAGGCCAGCGACGATGAGACGACGGCGACGCCACCAGATGCGGCGGCAGGAGTGCAGCAGAGCAAGTAGTCTAGTGAAGAAGAATAGGATTGCATGTCTGGATGTGTATGTTCAGTTTTTGTTTAGAGATCCTGAGACCAAATTGTGATGCAAAATGTAATGTTCCTTCTGTTCCGTTCCTAGTACACGACGTTTTATGCCTGAAATATAATCTCTAAAGATGGTAAGCATTTACAGGATCGTGAGATGTTTCCATGACAAATTTAGTTGTTTTGTTGGACATCAGCTTTTGATGAAAACTTATAGGATTTATGAAAAAAATCATGATAAATCTGTAAAGTAATTATGACACTATCAGCTACGGAGGTAGTAACATTAGAAAGAGAGAAGCATGGCAAGAAAACTAATGATGTTCCTAGCGAAACCTGCAAAACCCAGCACCTAACCCTCACAGTGTTCATTCCTATCTTGCGAGTTTGAATCCCTTCCAAGCAAACCTCAAACTCAAAACATGAAAGCGTGCCATCATATACTTGGCAACCGACAGAACAGCTGTGGCACCGATTGTCTCGGTAAACCGAGGTACACAAATTGCACATAATACTGACCTGAAGAAGTAATAACAGCTAAAAGGTCAACGAACACTCTAATAAACAAATTAGAAGAACGAAGAGGGCAATTAGGGTGGCTTGTGTTCAGATTTAGGTGTTCCCTAAATCAGAAACTAAGAGCACAGTCGTGAAAAAGATTTACTTTGTATGCAAACCAGAAACAAGTACCACATCATATTCATATTACCATAGGAACATATACATGAAAGGTGTGCAAATGCAAACTGGGGGAAGACATTCCAACCATACTGCAACCATAGTGCTTTAACTATGAGCACATGAGCTGCACAGCTAAGACATGATCATAGGAGAACAAGTTCCTTCTAAATTTAATTAAGGACATTTTTCATATCAAGTTATCATTTGTGAAATATACTCACACGCAGATGGAAAATCTGCACAGCATACTCAGCCAGTTTCCCCGTCCACAACTCTTGCCTGTTCCTGTGTCGTAAATGATCTGCACATCAGCAAAGTAGACACTGTGCTTTAGAGCATAGAGAAAACCCATACAAAGAACACCGATGAAACAGAACCGCGCACTGCATGAATAGCCTAGATAAGGCGAGGAAGCAATGCAATAAGTCTTGATAAGAAACATATTTAAACTGTTTCAGGGTTTATCAAGAAGTTTCAACTGCATGCTCAACAATTAGTGAGTATAACAATCAATCCAGCCGCATGTGAGAACTAAGAAGGCTCACCTATGAGAACATGAGAGTTCGGGCGTACCTGAAGAGCTGGCCAAGGCGCTCGATGTCAAAACCAGTTCCCCTGTCCACAACTCTTGCCTCTTCCCTTGTCGTAAATGATCTGCACATCAGCAAAGTAGACACTGTGTTTTAGAACATAGAGCAAACCCATACAAAGAAGACCGACGAAACAGAACCGTGCACTGCATGAATAACCTAGATAAGGCGAGGAAGCAATGCAATCAGTCTTGATAAGAAAGATATTTAAATTATTTCAGGGTTTATCAAGAAGTTACAACTGCATGCTCAACAATTGATGAGTATAGCGATCAATCCAGCCGCCTGTGAGAACTAAGAAGGCTCACCTATGTGAACGTGAGAGTTCGGGCGTACCTGAAGAGCTGGCGAAGGCGCTCGGTGTCAAAGCCATAGGGTAGGTTCCCAGCGGACACAGTGGCCTCCTCGCCGGGCTCAAAGTTCTGGTGCTTGAATGATTGCCTCAGTGTTACCCACTTTGTGTCCTTGTCGGTGGCATGACAATGACCACCATTCAAGAGCCCTTTGCCCCATTGCTTGCATGGAGCTGGAGCATCACACACATAACAGTAGCACTGCATTTGAAAAAGAAGAACAGCAAGGAGATCACATTACATACGCTCTGCTGTCAACTCTGCTACTGTAATCATATTACCAACAGAGTCAGGGACAGGGGGTGACAATGCTGGTGACTTACCATTTTACAATGCTTCGGGTGAGGAGTGGTGCCGAAGGGAAATTCGACACATAAATGCCGCGGGTGAGGGAAATCCTTGCACGCTATCTGCAGAAGCATGCCATGTAGTAGCTGCAATTTAGAATGCCACCACAGTCCACAGGCAAAATGCAGTAAAACTGAAGATGCTCATCGACAGTAAGGATGGATAACATGGACAGATACTTCAGCAGGCCACTTCCATGTTACAGGCTGAACAATGGAAGTCTTTCGGGAAAAGTATGTTCTGAAGCAGTGAACGTGCAATACTTAAATTAAAACATATGCTCTCTGAGGCACGGTTCGATTCGATACGAAATTTCTGATGAAATCAGTGGTCTGATCATCCCTACGCATGGGCTCCAGCGTAACAAGGTTCGCACTGCTCTGCTTCACTGAAATGCACAGAATCGCGTGGATCGAAACGGAAGGGAACAAACCAATCTGTACCTTGCCTTTGACCGCGACGATCTCCACCTCGTCTAACGCGCCGTCCCCCGCGCTCCTCCCCTTGGCGCCCGCAACCACAGCCGGCCCGTCAGGGTCGCCGTCCAGGATCACGCAGTCGTCGTCCTCGTCGTCCTCGTCGTTGTCCTTTCTGGCGCGAACGCGGCGGGACTTGCCCTTCTTCCTCCGCGGCGCTGGCACCGGCGGCGGCGAGTCCCCGCGCAACGCGACCCGTCCGAGGGTGCCGGGCGAGACAGACCGCCTCGGGGAGCTCTCGTCCTCGTCGGAGCTGATCACCACCACGTCGCGCGGCGGCGTGCCCATCCGCCGAGGAGCGCGACGTCGCCACGGCGGCCCGTGGGCTTCGGGTTTGACCGCCGGGAGGGGAGCGCGGCGAGCTCCGAAGCGGACGAACAGGCTGGGCGAAGCGGGGAAAGTGGCCGGCCAGCGATTGGGGGAGGAAGGCGGCACGAGCGCGGTATCCGAGGGTGACTGCGCAGACGATGTGGGGCCCACCAGTTTGGCAGCTCGGGGGCGGCTGCTTTCGCCCGCCCGCTCTGGTTCTCGAAATTTCGAATTTTCGCCACAGGATACCTACACGTGGACAGACCTCCACAGGACTTTTATTTTTACAAGATGAATATATTAATATTGCGATGATACCAGATACGCACAGCCTCTGCACCAACAAAATGTTTGAAGACATTTAGGATGCACATAATCAAAAACAAACCTTCACACGACATACGTTAATCAAAGGATGAATCGGATTAATTACAGCCTGCCAACCCTAGCCGCCGCAGCCAAGAGGGCCAGCCCTTCCGCCGGTAACTCTTGGTCGTCGGTGGTGAGGGGGTCGCGGGATCCCGCGTGTGCGGATCGTTTTAGTTTCAGTTCTAGGTCCCTAGTAGCTTAGGTTTTTGTATTGTTCAACGTCTTGGCTTCGGCAACGACGACAATGTTGAATAAAGAAGCTCCAGATTCTTCTCTGACGAGACGATCGTCTCTACGGCTAGCGATGGATTTGGGAATCAGTCTGTTCAAGCTAGGATCTCGTGGCGGCGGCGACATCCTTGTGGTGCACATGTGTCCTCTGACTCCGCCATTGCGACGGCGTTTGCTCTAACATCGGCGCGGAGCTTGGGAAGTAGTTCAAGAGCGAATGCAGATTATAGTCTGCATCGACGACATCTGAAAGACGGAACATGTGTTGGATTCGTGATTGATGGGTGCCAGGTATGCTTTCCTTCTTCGACGTCTTAGTCGTGGTGGGGGTGCCAGATCTGGGGTTAGATGGCGTGTCCGGAGTTTTGCGTCAGGCTGATCTGTTCAACAACAATGACGTCATTTCTAGTGAGCCACCTTGAAGGTCCGTAAAGCTGCATACCAGCGATGGAGCCGCGCCGAGCTCGAGTGAGGAGGTGATCTATCATTTTCTCCTTCGACAGTTACTGCGGAGGTGCTAGAGACAGTTGACGGGTGTTAGTATCAAGCACAGAGACGTTTTGCTGTCTTTTCAGTTTTGTTACGTCGGTCTTTACATAACTTGTACATTTGTGTGATATGAAGTATTACCACGAAAAAAAGATGGATCATATTTTGCTTAACGCTGCAATCGTCGAACCCGAGCGCCACCCCCGCCGATGTTCCCCATCTTCGGTGGCCTAGCCGCCCGATGAGCATTGCCTTCTGTTCTCGCCTATTAGATCTGGAACCAACGTCTCGTGTCAGTCCACTTAAGTGAAGCGAGACGTTTTGATCTGAGTTGTTCGCTGATCATACAATCCAATGTTCACGTTTCTTTAGCATCAGTACATACACAAGCGCTCATGTACACGTGCATACACTTACCCCTATGAACGCACACACGCACACCCTACCCCTATGAGCACCTTCGAAAGACTGAGCCGACATATCATCTTGAGATTTATGAAGTCACCGTAGGCGCCTCGTCGTTGATGGAACGTCTCCTCCCACTGAAAGCGCATCGCCAGAAATCCTGAAATAAATCCAGGAATAATGCGAGCACCAGGATTTGAACCCTGGTGGGTTGGGGATACCACCGCCCACCTAACCATCTCAACCACAGATTGGTTCGCCCAATGTTCACGTTTTTATACTAGGTCAAAGCGGTACCAGCCTATCACAGAGCGCCACATTTCTCTGTTTAAAATGAAAAGAATTCGACTAGGTATTAGGCTCTGTAACTTTTACAGAAAGCCCCTGTGCACTAAAAATATCACAACTTTTATTCCGCTAATCCAATTGGCGTGAAACTTTTTGCAAATTATAGAGAAAAACATTCCACTGGGAGAAAAAATTTCAATTTTAAATATTTAAAATAGAGTCTCTTTAAACCTATATACTCGTAGGGTCTAAAATGCAATCTATAATTCAAGTCGTCTGATTCTTTTTGCAAAATGATCCTATTTAGTTGACCCTTCAAAGGAACTCGCTAGGGTTCAAATTCGAATAAGGTAAAATTAAAATTAAAATAAATTCCAATAGAAACATTAATTCAAATAAATTCAAACTTAAATAGTTTATAACTTTCAAACCATGGATTAATAATAATAATGTTTGCACTTTAATTCAAAAACTTTATGAACCAATTGAATAATTTAAATTAAATGGAAAGCTTTGGAAATGAATTCATGGACCAACTATGAACTAAATTGAATTGAACCGGGCCTTTTAAAGACTTAATTCAAGTTTAATTCAAATTCAAATTCAAAACAGTTCAAAGAAGTTTGAATACTATTTCAAATTCAAATTTAATTTCAAATCAAACTTTGAATACGAATTCAGGTAAAGCTTTGAATGATCTAACCCTCACTTGAACTATTTGAATCCAATTCAAATTTGAACTTGAATTTTATATTTAAACTAAATTCAAATCTCAATATGAAGTCCAATTTGATACACAACCAAGTTGAAGTATGAAACATTTTGAAACCAAAGTTCAATCTTAGAAATGAATTTTGAATTGAAACAAAACTAAGTCAAGTTATAAATGAAATTCATTTTAACCAAAACCCTAACACATACACCCTAGGATGTTGAACCAAATGGAGAAGAACCAAATCCTATCCTAAACCAAACTACTTTACTAGTGTGTGTGCTTGGTTCTTATTGGTCATTCATGCAAGCATTCCCTTTGAATGGATTGTGTTTCTATGTATGTTGTATGTGTTTTTCAACTTTTAGATTGCAAGGAGTGCAACCCCTGTGAGTGTGAGCAGTTTTTTTTGTAAAGGGGGGACTCCCCGGCCTCTGCATCAGAACGATGCATACGGCCAACTTATTAAAAAGATAAAGAGGTTCAACAAGGTCTTAAAGTCTCAAAACAAAAATAAAAGAGAGCTCACAAAGAGCCAAAAGGGCCAAAAACAAACTGGCCATGAAAAGCCACAACCGACTGACATAAGAGAGATAGGTAAACTAATTGCCTATCCTATTACATGACCGCCATCCAAACCGGTTGAAGATATCCCGTGCTACCATCTCCTAGCGGGTAGATCCAGTAACCGAACGCTCCCTGGCCTCCGTCGGAGTGAGTAGCGACCACATACGGATCAACGGAGTGGCTCGGAAAATAACCTGCAAAAAATGAATATTTGTTGTTCTGTTAAAGACCAAATCATTTATGCAGTTCCAGACTGCCCACAATAAAGCACAAACTCCTACTCGAATATGTCTCGCTGTTTGGCACTCAATCCCGTTAAACCACGTTCCAAATAACATGTTGACAGAACTCGGTGGAGTAATGTTAAATGCAATATGGATTGTCCGCCATAAGACTTTTGCTAACGGGCAATCAAGAAAGAGGTGTTTGATGGTTTCATCCCGATCACATAAACTACACCTAGTAGATCCTGTCCAATTACGTTTCGCCAAATTGTCCTTGGTTAATATTACTTGTTTATGGACAAACCACATAAACACTTTGATTTTCAAAGGAACTTTAACAGCCCAAACATGTTTGGAACTAGGAATCGAGCTTGAATTGATAACATCAACATACATTGATTTAACAGTAAACTCTCCAGACCTAGTAAGCTTCCAACATAATTTATCCGGGTGTTGAGTTAGCTGAACCTCCATCAATCTACTTACTAGATGGAGCCATTCTTCCCAACGATTGCCAATTAGCGTCCTTTTGAACTGAATATTAAGGGGGTTGGACTGAAGTACTGTTGCAACGAACGCCTCACGTCGTTGAACAATACGATACAGAGACGGGTATTGAATGGCAAGGGGGGTCTCTCCGAGCCAAGTATCCTCCCAAAATCGTGTACTAGCACTGTTGCCAATAATAAACTTTGTCCTATTAAACAAGGTTAATTTGACTTTCATAATCCCTTTCCAGAAAGGTGAGTCAGTCGGCCTTGCTGTCACCTGCGACAAAGTTTTGGAGTGAAGATACTTGCTACGGAGGATCTGCGCCCAAGTGGCATCAGTCTCAAACGTTAGCTTCCACAACCACTTGCTGAGAAGACATCTGTTCTTGACCTCAAGATTCTCAATACCAAGACCCCCTTGGTCTTTTGGTCAACAGATGATATCCCATTTGGCGAGTTGACATTTTCTTTTTAATTCATCGCTCTGCCAGAAAAATCGGGATCGATAGAAGTCCAGTCTTTTCCTAACTCCAACTAGGACTTCGAAGAACGACAAAAGAAACATAGGCATACTCATGAGAACCGAGTTAATCAAAATTAATCGGCCTCCGTATGACATGAGCTTGCCCTTCCAGCAACTCAGTTTCTTTTCAAATCGGTCCTCGATGCACTTCCATTCTTTGTTTGTCAGCTTACGATGGTGGAGTGGTATACCTAAGTACGTAAAAGGTAAAGTCCCCAATTCGCACCCAAACAATTGCCTATATGCCTCTTGTTCGTCATTGGCTCTACCAAAGCAGAACAATTCGCTTTTGTGAAAGTTAATCTTTAACCCGGTCAATTGTTCAAATAAGCATAACACCAGCTTCATATTTCTCGCTTTGGCCAAGTCATGCTCCATAAAGATGATCGTATCATCGGCGTACTAAAGGATGGATACACCTCCATCAACTAGATGAGGTACCAAGCCACCCACTTGACCAACCTCCTTAGCCATTCCTATCAAAATTGCCAACATATCAACTACAATGTTGAACAACATAGGAGACATCGAATCCCCTTGTCTCAGGCCCTTATGTGTCTGGAAATAATGACCTATGTCATCATTCACTCTAATTCCAACACTCCCTTTTTGCGTGAACGATTCTACCTGGCGTCGCCAGGCTTCATCAAAACCTTTCATACGCAAGGCCTGTTGAAGGAATGGCCATTTGACTTTATCGTACGCTTTCTCGAAATCCACCTTAAAAACAACTCCATCTAATTTTTTCGTGTGAATTTCGTGGAGCGTTTCATGAAGGACCACCACTCCTTTAAGGATGTTTCTGTCCGGCATGAAAGCAGTTTGGGAATGCTGCACCACAGAATGCGCAATCTGTGTGAGTCTATTAGTCCCAACCTTGGTGAAGATTTTGAAACTAACATTGAGGAGGCAGATCGGCTTGAGCTGCTCAATTCTCACATCTTCCGTTTTCTTAGGAAGCAGTGTTATTGTTCCAAAATTTAAATGAAATAACTGAAGCTGTCCAGAGAATAGATCATGGAACATTGGTAACAAATCCCCCTTAATAATATGCCAACACTTTTTATAGAACTTCGTCGGAAATCCATCCGGTCCTGGAGCCTTATTGTTCTTCATCTGCATAATTGCTTCAAACACCTCTTTCTCCGAGAACGGGGCAACCAAAATATCATTTTCATCAGCAGTGAGTTGAGGCATATCCTCCACCCTGGACTCATCCAGTGATACAGAACTATCCCCCTAGACAACTTTGCGGACCTTAGCCCGCAACGCCCACTTTAATTCCTCCTCACGGAGAAGCTCTTTCAACCTCATCTCCGCATCAAGTTTAGCATGAAGCTTCGTGGCTTGCAACATCGTGGATTCGACTTTTAAATCTAGGGACTGAATAAGTGAAAGAAGCCTTTCCTTTTCAACCTTATAAATCCCACTAAGGTGCTTAGCCCACCCACGTAAGAAACTTCTCAAATGCATGATCTTATTCTGCCAGCGCTCAACAGAAGTCCTACCTCCTGCCTCCTTAGCCCATTCCCTGGCTATCAGATCCAAGAAGCCTTCACGCTCAAACCATGCCAGCTCGAATGAAAAGCAATTTTTGTTTCCTACATGGTTTGGCTCACCCGAGTCCACGAATAAAGGTGTGTGATCAGAAATTCCGCGCGAGAGAGCCTGGATCGTTACCAAAGGGAATTTCTATTCCCACTCGACGCTCGCTAGGACTCGATCCAGCTTCTCAAACGTCGGGTTTGGCAAGTTATTAGCCCAAGTAAATTTTCTACCAGAAAGCTCTATCTCTCTCAGATCTAAGCTTTCAATGATGGTATTGAACATAAATGACCATCTGCCGTCAAAATTATCATTATTCTTTTCCTCTCTCCTTCTAATGATATTGAAGTCACCCCAACTAAAATCGGGAGCTGCTCGGATCCGCAAATGCAGACAAGATCCGCCAAAAACTCCGATTTAAACTCGGGTTGCGCTGCACCATACACCGCCACCAGAGCCCAATTAAACCCATCAGCTTTGGACCTAACCCGAAACTTAACTGCGAAGTCACCCATCACTACACTTCGGACTTCCAGCGAATCACATCTTACTCCAAGTAAGATCCCTCCCGATCTTCCTCGCGAAGGCAAGCAGTGCCAATTGAAATCGACACTGCCCGATAAAGTATTGAGGAACTGGGGCGCAAAATTATCTCTACTAGTTTCCGAAAGAGCAATAAAATCCAATCTATGCTCGATGGACACATCTGCAAGAAACCTTCTTTTAGCCAAGTCTTTTAGACCTCTTCTATTCCAAAAGATTCCTCTCATATTTCGTCATGGAATTTTTTAGAGGTACGTATCCTAGCACTCCTGCGCACCGCCGATGCCGGGTAAATTTTCCGCTTCCACTTGCGTTTAGGTTTGTTCTGATCCTCCACCCGGTCCTCACAACCGGGCTTTGTGGATCGAACTACTTCACCCTCGATGGCGTCATCCTCTTCCTATGACTCAGGAAGGGATGGTGCAAGGTCCACACAAAAGTTATCCATAACCCTAACTCCCAACGCCTCTATATCGGTGTCATTCATGGGTTTGACCGCTGCTAAGTTTCAAATCATTTCTAAAGCGCGTTCCGCTTCGAAATCTAGTAAATCATTTACAGAATTAGAGATTTCACTATCATTACTACCTGGTGAAACACCTAATTGATTTGCATTATTAATAATCTCATTATCAGAAAAATGCAGAAGTGAATTAGCAGTGTTGACCGACATACCCGTGGTGACCTCAATGTCACGAAGCTTGGCCGCCCGCATGGTGCACCTCTGCTGCATGTCGTCAACCTCCGGAAGATCCTAGAGCCGGCAACTCATCCGCCGCCCTTCAGATACTGGATCCGAAATCCCTCCAAACGCGGTCACCTCCTCTCGAGTGGGCCCGCACAAAGTAAGGCCTCCAACCTCACCTCGAACACAGTGCGGGGCTGCACCCGTCATAGACTCCACAGGAGCTGCCGTGATCAGCGGAGGAGAACTCAAAAGCCCCGCCGACGTCGGCCTCGACCCAACGCCGTGGGACTCAGGCGCACCGGGAGAGAGGAGTACGCGGGCCGCCTACCCGTACTCCCCTCCCGTCCAGGCCCTCCGGCTGGAAGGCGTCACGGGCTCCATGGGCTGCGCGGCCACAGAGGCCGCCGAAGGAGAGGAAGGAGCCACGACCACCTGCCCATAGCCCCCTCCCCTAAGCTCAACCACCGCCATCGGTGAGGCCACGGTCAGAGTGGGAGAAAGAGGAGGCACCTGTCCAGACTCCTCCCCCCTCCATCGGCCGAGGTCATCAGAGGGACAAACACCTCCGATTCCTCGAGCACCGGGCCCTCAGGAGCATCAAAATCCACGGGAGGGAGCGTACACTCCAACACGTCATCGGCCTCCACCCGGTCACTCCAAAGTCTGGGAGGAGCAGAAGCTGGCTCAAACGACCCAAATCTCAGCGCATTCATCGACACTGAAGGGGAAGGTACTGTCCCGTCCCCGGGTGTCTGAACGACGGGCCCCGAACCGTTGGACATCTAACGTTGAAAGTGCAACTATCCCTGGGTGGTTTTGGTAATTCCTAACAACATATAGCTCATTGAGCTAACATTATTCCAAGATTAATATTTCAGGAAAAGCTCAATGAATGGCATGGCATGGATGAGGAAAGTGGATCCCTCAAAATTCTAAGGACAAAAAGTTTGGCTCAAGCTTGAAGCTCAAGACTCTAAATTTTATATTTTAGTGATCCAAGATCACATTGAGTCTATAGGAAAAGCCAATACTATCAAGGAGGGATGAGGTGTTGCTTAATGAGTTTCTTGCTCTTCAGTGCTTAGTGATATGCTCCAAAACCCTCAACTACCTTCCCACATCCACCTATGACCTAAACCCAAAAGTCAAACTCGGCCCCACCGATTTTTTCTATCCGGCGCCACCGAGTTTCAAATGTCATATCTACTGCCACAAACCCTAGGCAAATCGGTCTCATCGATAGGGATCTCGGTCTCACCGAGATGGGATTGTAATCTCTCTGTTTCCCTTCGTAACGTTTCGGTCTTACCGAGATGAGCGATCGGTCCCACCAAGATTGCAATGTAAACTCTCTGTTTCCCTTTTGTAACATTTCGGTCTCACCGAGATGAGCGAATCGGTCCCACCGAGTTTACCTGACCAACTCTCTGGTTAGCTTATTACCAAAATCGGTTCCACTGAGTTTGTGTAATCGGTCACACCGAGATTTCGTTATGCCCTAACTCTAACCATATCGGTCCTACCGAGTTGCATCTGAGTCCCACCGAAAATCCTAACGGTCACTAGGTTTGCTGAATCGGTCAGACCGAGTTTAACCATTCGGTCCCACCGAGTTTGGCAAATTATGTGTAACGGTTAGATTTTGTGTGGAGGCTATATATACCCCTCCACCCACTCTTCATTCATGGAGAAAGCCATCAGAACATACCTACACTTCCAATACACATTTTCTAAGAGAGAACCACCTACACTTGTGTTGAGGTCAAGATATTCCATTCCTACCATATGAATCTTGATCTCTAGCCTTCCCCAAGTTGCTTTCCACTCAAATCTTCTTTCCACCAAATCCAAATCCTGTGAGAGAGAGTTGAGTGTTGGGGAGACTATCATTTGAAGCACAAGAGCAAGGAGTTCATTATCAACACACCATTTGTTACTTCTTGGAGAGTGGTGTCTCCTAGATTGGCTAGGTGTCACTTGGGAGCCTACGAAAAGATTGTGGAGTTGAACCAAGGAGTTTGTAAGGGAAAGGAGATCGCCTACTTCGTGAAGATCTACCGCTAGTGAGGCAAGTCCTTCGTGGGCGACGGCCATGATGGAATAGACAAGGTTGCTTCTTCGTGGACCCTTCGTGGGTGGAGCCCTCCGTGGACTCGTGCAACCGTTACCCTCCGTGGGTTGAAGTCTCCATCAACGTGGATGTACGATAGCACCACCTATCGGAACCACGACAAAAACATCCGAGTCTCCAATTGCGTTTGTATCCTCCAAACCCTTCCCTTTACATTCTTGCAAGTTGCATGCTTTACTTTCTGCTGCTCATATACTCTTTTGCATGCTTGCTTGAATTGTGTGGAGATTGCTTGACTTGTGCTAAGATAGCTAAAATCTGCCAAGAACTAAAATTGGGAAAAGGCTAGATTTTTATTTGGTCAAGTAGTCTAATCACCCCCCTCTAGACATACTTTCGATCCTACAAGTGGTATCAGAGCTTTGGTCTCCATTTGCTTTGATTTCCATAGCTTTTGGCGGTCATAGCCTTGGTTTCACAACCTAGGAGAGTATGGCGTCTAGCGAGGGAAATTATCACCGTAGAGGTCCTTACTTTGATGGTACTAATTTTGCTAGTTGGAAGCATAAGATGAAAATGCATATTCTTGGACATAACCCCGCCGTTTGGGCTATTGTGTGTATTGGCTTGCAAGATGAATTCTTTGACGGGAAAGAACCGAATCGTGAAGCCACCGCGGAAGAGTTGAAAATGCTGCAATACAACGCTCAAGCTTGTGACATCCTCTTCAACGGATTGTGCCCCGAAGAATTCAACAAAATCAGCCGTCTTGAGAATGCAAAGGAAATTTGGGATACTTTGATTGATATGCACGAAGGTACCGACTCCGTCAAGGAATCCAAATTGGATGTGCGTCAAAGTCAACTTGACAAGTTCAAAATGAAGGATGGTGAAGGTGTCGCTGAAATGTACTCTAGGCTTGCTCTTATCACAAATGAGATTGCCGGCTTAGGGAGTGAAGAGATGACCGATAGAACATCATCAAGAAGATCCTAAGAGCCTTGGATGGAAAATATGATACCGTGTGCACATTGATCCAAATGATGCCAAATTACAAAGATCTCAAGCCAACGGAAGTCATCGAAAGAATTGTTGCTCATGAGATGTCACTCAAGGATAAAGAGGAACTTCACAACAAATCAAGTGGTGCTTACAAAGCCTCATGTGAAGCCCCCACATCATCGAGTGAGAAACAAACCTTCAATGAAGAATTGAGCTTAATGGTGAAGAACTTCAACAAGTTTTACAAGAGTAGAAGCAAAGAGAGAAGCTCCAAGTCAAGGTCCTACAATGACAAAAGATCTTCTAGTCGAGAGCGAAACTGCTACA
The DNA here is from genome assembly GCA_032464435.1 of Aegilops umbellulata. NCBI lineage: Eukaryota > Viridiplantae > Streptophyta > Magnoliopsida > Poales > Poaceae > Aegilops > Aegilops umbellulata. The sequence goes on along the minus strand of CP136058.1, from coordinate 438,102,230 downwards.
ATTGTGGAAGGCCCGGACACTATTCCAATGAGTGTACGCCCCCCTACAAGAGAAGAGAAGATTCTCCCAAGAGAAGAAGTAGAAGAGAAGAATCACCATCTAGATAAAGAAGGAGTAGAGATGATCGTTATGAACGAAGACCCTCACGGAGAAGCAATGATTCGGAAAGAAAGGACAAGTCACCAAGGAGCTACACAAAACGAAGACATCAAGCTTATGTTGGTGAATGGGTATCCGGCTCCGACTCCGACAATCACTCCGAGAGAAGCTATCACTCCGACTCCAAATATACTCAAGATGAAGGTGTTGCCGGTCTAGCACTTGTGACAACCAACTCCTACGACATATTTGACTGACCAAATGAAGGAGTTGGAACATGCTTCATGGCTAAAGGCCCAAAGGTATCACACCCCGAGTATGTTGATTTCAATAGTGATGAAGATGACTTGTTAGGTGATGATGATTTACTTGTTGACAACTCTAGTGATGAATACTATGATGAAACGTCAATTAATCATGCTAATCAAGATAAAACGAATGAAAATGATAAGGAAAAGATTGAGTCTCTAACTAAAGAACTAAACACTCTTAAGTTAGCTCATGAAACTATCTTAGGAGATCATCGAGAACTTTTAAGGACTCATGAGAAATTATGCTTTGAAAAGCTCAACCTTGAGCAAGAGCATGAGTTCTTAAAAGCAATCAATGATGATCTTCGCAAGAAAAGATCTTCTTACATTGCCAAGCGTTTACTCTTATCCACTTACATGCCTCAAGTCAAGTCTAGTAACAAGAACAAGAAAGATTCTTCCTCTAGTAGTAACAATAATCATGCTAAATCCAATATTGTTGCTTCTAGTAGTTCTCTTGATTCCACTAATTATACTCTTAGCCAAGTTACACTTGAGCAAGAAAATAGCTTATTGAAGGGAATTATAGAGAAATGTGTTTACAAGAGCCTTGCCGGAAGTAAGCAATTCGAGGAAATTGTACGCAAGCAAGGAAGGCACCGGAAGAATCAAGGTGTTGGTTTTGAATGGAAGTTCAATGTCAATGGAGTTGAGTGGGAAGAAGATCAATACCCCAAGACGAAGTTTGTTCCTCAACAAAAGAAGTATGATCCTACTTGTTTCAAAGGGACACAAGCTCAAGATGATCTTCCACCACAAGACCACAAGCAAAAAGGCAAGGACAAGCTTCAAGAGGAAATTGATGCATTTGAAGAAGCTCCTAAGGCCTTGGTCAAGTGGGTTCCCAAGACTACATCAAGTTCCACTTCATCAAGTACAACTACAACTCCGAGGATTCCCATCAAGATGGTGTGGATCCCGAAGAAGAAGAACTAGAGAGTTCTTGAGGGTGACTCCGCCAACATACTTCACTCTTATCATCTTGGCAAGAACAAGTGCAATCAACTTCCACATCTTGCACTAGTTCAAGGAGTCACAAACCCTCTTGTTGGTAAGACAAGGGACAAGGTAACCTAAAAGCCTTCATAGACATCATCTTGTGTGTGCATCACTCTATGTCTATGGATATCCTTGTTTGTTCCTTGTGGGACTAACCCGTGTAGGTGTTGAAAGTGCAACTCACTTCAATGCATAGCTCCAAATGATCTACATCAACATTGAGCATCCACATCTTCAACATCTACATGAAGTCATCATCGACAAAACCCAAGGTTAGTTCATCCCTCTTAGGGGGGATCTCACATCTAGGGGGAGCTTTACTCTAAGAATTGAGCTAAAGCAACTCTAATGGTGTGAACACAACAATGCTTTATGTAAAAGTGGTAACCCCACTTGTGCTTAAACGATGAGTATGACTTATGACCAAATGTTCTCATTTGACTCCTAAGTCAATATACTCATATATAGATGACCTAGTCATCGCAAATTGTTTGATAGATGCTAGAATTGGTTGTGCATGCTTTGCCACATATTTGATTTGTCATTTTATTGTGTGAGCATGTTGGTTGCATATTTCACTCATTCGAGGACGTCCACTTGTTGTTTTGATTGATTGGTTTCTTTTTCTTTGGCCAAGTGGATGGACAAGAATGCCTAAGAACCCTCTCTAGCTATCTATGCTTTTCTCGTCTCAAACTCTATTCATGCTACATCACAAAATTTGATCAAGTCAGATTCGAACCACTCTGTGTGAGGAGCACTCGGAGTCCCCGATTCGTCATAGACTTAAACTTCCAAAACTTCTTTGTGCGTTTCGGTCTGTCCGATTCCTCCATTTCGGTCATACCGAGATCAATACGTCGATCTAGGTTTTCAATCTCGGTGCAACCGATTTGAACTTTTCGGTCACACCGAGTTGCTGTAACTGTCAACAGTTATGCATCTCGGTGCCACCGAGTGGTTCCACTCGGTCACACCGACAGGGTCGGGCTATATATACTCACGGGCAAAATTTTGGAAATTTCTCCAAAACCCCTTCGCCCGCGCATAGCTCGCTCTGCCTCCAGGGTCTCCGGATCGTCCTCCTCGTCGCCAGTTGCCTCCTGCCGCTGGTCTCCGCCGCCGTCAACGGAATTCTTCCCCGCCGTTGCCGCCGTAGCAAGTTCATCGCCGAACTAGGGTATGAACTTGATCACTGTGCTATCCTCAATCCGATTCCTAGCACATTGTGTTTGCCATGAATCTTACCACAATTGAAACGATCTTATCCAGTCAAAACACTCCGTAGATTAGAGTTGAATTGAAAATTTAGGTTTAGGTTTCCGCCGAAACCATCTTGGACCATCCGAGTTGTGGAACTCGGTACCACCGATTCGGCTCAGGCCATTACACATGTGGTTCTCGGTCTGACCGAGAATTGCAAATCGGTGTGACCGAGTTCAGGACTTTGTGAAACCCTAGCAGTCTCGGTGCCACCGAACTATGACTCAGTCTGACCGATTTCACTAGTTTAGGTTCCAAACACTACTTTGGTATCACCGAGTTTATAAATCGGTTGATCCGAAATGCTTTCTAAGGAAAACTAAAATTAAGTTTTTGATTCATTCTTTTGCAAAAATCTCTGTATTTTGTGATGCTCGTCCACTCTATCTCATCTACAATCTATTCACAGGGTCGGCAGTTAGTGTTTGCAACATGTCTGACCAGAGTGACAGCCATAACAAGTCAGAGGAGCAGGTGCACAGAGTGAGGGCACTAGTACCTCTAGCAGCTCAGATGAGGGTAGCAGAAGCACCCCAAGCAATTTGCCAAAGGCTGTCACTAGAGCAAGCAAGAAAAGAACTTCAGAGTCTGAGGATGAAGACTATGTGGCCACTGAGGATGATGCCACATCAAAGAAGAAAGTGCTGAAAAAGGAATATGGCACAACTGCTTCAACCAAGCCAGGTCTGAAGACCAAAGGAACAACAGGACTTCTATGAGACAGTGTTGTTGGACAAGAAGCCTATAGTGTGTGAAATGAGGTGGGTCGACTGGAAGTATATCAAGGAAAATAAGGAACACTATCCTGGTATGTTTGACAACTTCAGTGCTTGTGGAGTTGCAGACTTTGTTGGGCAGAAGCTCACAAAGTGGAATGAGGAGCTCATAATGCAATTCTACTCCACAACACACTTCTATCCAGATGGCAGGATAGTATGGATGTCTGAAGGTACAAGGTACCACTCAACTATTAAGGAATGGGAAAATCTGATCAATGCTCCTAAGGAAGAAGAAGATGACTTGGATGTCTATGCCAAGAACAAGATGGATCACAACTCTATGGCAAACATGTACAAGGAGATTCCTGAAGATGATCTTGAGACTCACCAGTTTGGGTCAGTAAAACACTTGCTGTCAGGGCTGCCTACAATCAATTGGATCCTTAGGCACACTCTCTTGCCCAAGTATGGTGATCACAGAATGATCAGAGGCCATGCAATTAACTTGCTACATATATTTGATGTGCCACAGAAGTTCAAGGTCATGACCCTTATAGTTGAGACTATCAAGAGGACTGCAGCTGACCAGAAAAGAAGTTGTGGATATGCCCCACAGATCCAGGAGTTGATAAACTCAAAGATGGGCACAGGCACATACTTGTTGGATAAGGAACACTTGCCTATCTACCCAGACTTCGAGGACAACCAAGTTGTGATGAATGAAGATGAACCCTCCTCAGTGCAAGCACAAGCAAAGAAGGAGAAGGCTGCCAAGATGCCAACCATGGAAGAGGCATCTCAATATTTTCTAAAGAGCAAGCAAGATCAGCTTGGCTACTTGATTGCATCCACTCTAAGGATAGAGAAAGGACTGGCCACCTTGACTCGAAACCAGGAGAGCTTGGAAAGAATCATGGAGCAGAAATTCTATGACATGGATGTGAAGGTAACTAAGATCCAGTCTGTTGTGGAGCAACTTCAGGATGACATGCAGGAGAGGAAGGGCAAGACAACAACTGAGGCATTTGCCAGAGTGCCTAGAGCTCAGAGGTCAACTGCAGTACCAGTATCAGACACTAGAGCCACTTCATCTGCACCAGCTACAGCTTCAGTGCCACCAGCTCCAGCACCTACCGCAGCAGCTCCATCTACATGAACAGAAGCTTTCGTCCTTGGTGTTCTCCGGACTCCACCACCTGAAGACCAAGCTTGAGAGACCTTTTAGTGCTATGCATTTTCTATGAACTTTTTGGTAACTTGTTGCCAAAGGGGGAGAAAAATGTATAGATCATAGGCTTCGAGAGAGAGCGTTGCTTTTTATTCTCTCTTGCTTTGGCGGCTGAACTTTATTTGCTTGATTGAGATACTTTATGCTTGCTTGTGATACTTGGATGATCATGTGTGTTTGATCATATGCTACATTAATGCTTGTTGGATGATACTATCATTTTATCCCTATTTGATCATTCACTTTGCTTGGTGATGAGTGCATGTATTTAATTCTTATCATTTTGAGGGATCCACCAAGATGTATGTGACATGGAAGAGTAACCCATGATCCTAACTCATTGTGCATTTGCAGTCCAAAGCAAATATAAGATATGCACAAATTTAGGGGGAGCTCTTGCTTTTCACATACTTCTCAAAGCGACAATATCTTTCACTCTTATTATCATTTGTCGAAGCTTTGATCTATATGTTGTCATCAATTACCAAAAAGGGGGAGATTGAAAGTGCAACTATCCCTGGGTGGTTTTGGTAATTCCTAACAACATATAGCTCATTGAGCTAACATTATTCCAAGATTAATATTTCAGGAAAAGCTCAATGAATGGCATGGCATGGATGAGGAAAGTGGATCCCTCAAAATTCTAAGGACAAAAAGTTTGGCTCAAGCTTGAAGCTCAAGACTCTACATTTTATATTTTAGTGATCCAAGATCACATTGAGTCTATAGGAAAAGCCAATACTATCAAGGAGGGATGAGGTGTTTCTTAATGAGTTTCTTGCTCTTCAGTGCTTAGTGATATGCTCCAAAACCCTCAACTACCTTCCCACATCCACCTATGACCTAAACCCAAAAGTCAAACTCGGCCCCGCCGATTCTTTCTATCCGGCGGCACCGAGTTTCAAATGTCATAGCTACTGCCACAAACCCTAGGCAAATCGGTCTCACCGATAGGGATCTCGGTCTCACCGAGATGGGATTGTAATCTCTCTGTTTTCCTTTGTAATGTTTCGGTCTTACTGAGATGAGCGATCAGTCCCACCGAGATTGCAATGTAAACTCTCTGTTTCCCTTTTGTAACATTTCGGTCTCACCGAGATGAGCGAATCGGTCCCACCGAGTTTACCTGACCAACTCTCTAGTTAGCTTATTACCAAAATCGGTTCCACCGAGTTTGTGTAATCGGTCACACCGAGATTACGTTATGCCCTAACTCTAACCATATCGGTCCTACCGAGTTGCATCTCAGTCCCACCGAAAATCCTAACGGTCACTAGGTTTGCTGAATCGGTCAGACCGAGTTTAACCATTCGGTCCCACCGAGTTTGGCAAATTGTGTGTAACGGTTAGGTTTTGTGTGGAGGCTATATATACCCCTCCACCCACTCTTCATTCATGGAGAAAGCCATCAGAACATACCTACACTTCCAATACACATTTTCTGAGAGTGAACCACCTACACTTGTATTGAGGTCAAGATATTCTATTCCTACCATATGAATCTTGATCTCTAGCCTTCCCCAAGTTGCTTTTCACTCAAATCTCCTTTCAACCAAATCCAAATCCTGAGAGAGAGAGAGAGTTGAGTGTTGGGGAGACTATCATTTGAAGCACAAGAGCAAGGAGTTCATTATCAACACACCATTTGTTACTTCTTGGAGAGTGGTGTCTCCTAGATTGGCTAGGTGTCACTTGGGAGCCTCCGACAAGATTGTGGAGTTGAACCAAGGATTTTGTAAGGGCAAGGAGATCGCCTACTTCATGAAGATCTACCGCTAGTGAGGCAAGTCCTTCGTGGGCGACGACCGTGATGGAATAGACAAGGTTGCTTCTTCGTGGACCCTTCATGGGTGGGGCCCTCCGTGGAATCGCGCAACCGTTACCCTCCGTGGGTTGAAGTCTCCATCAACGTGGATGTACGATAGCACCACCTATCGGAACCACGACAAAAACACCCGAGTCTCCAATTGCGTTTGTATCCTCCAAACCCTTCCCTTTACATTCTTGCAAGTTGCATGCTTTACTTTCTGCTGCTCATATACTCTTTTGCATGCTTGCTTGAATTGTGTGGAGATTGCTTGACTTATGCTAAGATAGCTAAAATCTGCCAAGAACTAAAATTGGGAAAAGGCTAGATTTTTATTTGGTCAAGTAGTCTAATCACCCCCCTCTAGACATACTTTCGATCCTACACACGTCCAGTATCAGCCCCAGGCGCCTCCTTGGCCGCAGAACTATCATCTCCCTCATGCATGTGTGTATCAGACCCATTGATGGCCTCACGAATAGCTCGGTATCCTCAAACTCAATCTTAAGTGTGAAGATTTCGCCCCGATATGTCCACGACACCACATAAGGCACAAACTCAATATCCCGAACACCCACCAACAAACGAGCCACCCCATGAGCTCGGGTGAAGGCCATATCCACTCGATCAGTTTTCCCAACCAAAATACCCAGACTAGCAACAACCCGAGCATCTTGCATCGGCTTTGAGGGAGCCCCATAAAAATGTAACCACACCTGAGTAAGAGGCTTGCCCTGTGTGGCTCAACCTTCTTCCACTCACGGAACTCTAGTATACATTCTGTGCCAGGCACTCGGCACAGCCCGAAACTCAAAAGTCTCTGCAAATCCTCAACAGAATTGAAGTCAACCTTGTTCATGTTGCCCTCAAGACTGACAAGGTCCCACTGGTAGTCACCTGGAACCAACTCCATAAGCCTCTGCACTATCTGAGTCTCAGAGACATCACATTTGGTAACTTTCACAATGCCAGTGGTCATGCTCGGGGTCTCCTCTGGGATCTCTCTCGCACTAGGAGACTCAAAGAACATCAACTCAACACAATATACACCATATATAGTAATAGCCGGCATCTGATCACGCAAAATCGGGCACTCCCCCGTATCATGTGCCGGCTTGCTGCAGGTATCACAGAGCTCAGTCACGCATTCCGCAATGAAGTGATCCTTCTCCCCACAATGATAGCACAACATCTTCTCCTTCTTACGCGCCCACTTAGTTGCTCTATCAGTGTCTGCCATCTCTGCCTCAACCGAACCTGTCGCAGTAGTCACAGCGGTAGCCAGCGCGGTGACCACCTCCATGGCCTAATTGGACAGTTCCGGCGTGTGACCGGCATCGGCCGCCTCTGCGGAGTCCGTCTGCTCAACGACAACAGGAGGGGGAGGATAACGTTGCCGGTACCTGCCACCTCAGCCACCACGGCCACGGTGACCACGGTACCCGCCTCGCTGCCGGTAGTCGGGGCCCGATGACCCCTCAACAAAGCCACCCGTAGGGCCGTAGAAAGGCCGCTCAGCTGTACCATCGCTTTGCCAAGCATAACCCCGGCCGCCACCCGTCGACGACGACCCTCGGTGCTGGCCTTCACCATATGCATCGTACCCATCATCACCCCATTGTCCCCGGGGCGGTCCGTTAGCACCACTATTGACTGGGCCACGAGGCAAACCCGCCCCTCCAGCACCTGACTGAGGCGACTGCGTCTGCGTCTGCACTGGCCCATGCTGCTTCTGCGTCGGCTTCGCGACGTGGTGTGGCGGCGGCGCGGCCCGCGGCTGATGGACGGGCACTTGAGCAGGCGGGACGGCTGGCCTAGGCTGCGGCGGCCGTGGCCCGTGTGCAGCGTCGCCCCGTCCCGCGGCCACAGTCGGGCCAGCCCCGCCCCGACTCGCGGCGGCCACAGCACCTGGAGCCAGCGCCGGCGGTCTCTGGCCAGGCTGACTTCCACCGCGACCCGCAGTGGCCGAGGCTACCACGACCACCATCTGCGGGGCAGAGCCCGGCAAAGCTGCACTGCCGCGTCCAGCACCAGCAATGGACGGAGCCGCCCCTCGTCCAGCACCAGCAGCAGGCGGTGCCGCACTACCGCGACCAGCCGCAGTCCCCATAGCCACTTTCTTCGCCGGCGGCGCACCGGCCCCTCGGCCGGCCATGGCCAGGAGAGGTGGGATCCTAGCCGCACGTCCAGGTCCACACAAGAGAAATCCAGGCATCGCCCTGCGCCGTCGAACCCTAGCGCGCGGCGGCTGCTCACGAGAAAAAGAGCGGTCGAACGCGATCATGCGAGAGTCGGCACAACCAATATGGGATGGCACCGGTTCAACCTGGGCCTCATACCGAGTTGACCCGGCCCACCCAATTGCGGCCCAGACTGCCTGACTCGGCCCACTTCGACCGAGAAGGAAATTCAAATGATTCTGTCGAGCAGCTGCGATCCCGATCGCCGGCAGAACCGACACTGACACCGCGGCCGGCGCCGGCGCCGGTCCAGCCCCCGTCCGGCGAGCAGGCTTTCTTCTAGTCACTACTTTCCATGAATCCGGCCGGATCAAATAAAAAATAGTTAAGTTCGGTAGACTTACCTTAGGGAGAGGGACCTTCCATGGCCTGATCGCCATCGCTGCCGTTCGCCGATGAACCACCCGCCGGACCATCTCCTTCTTCTCTCCCGCGTGAAGTCCTACCCTGGCTGGATTATCAATAGGCAATACCTTGTCAACAGTCATCGTCACTTCATCTTCGTCATAACCGGAATTGAAGAATTCGCAGATGAGATCGGAGGGCGACGGCGACGGCGGGGATGCCGGAGTCGCATCCGCATCTCCGTCCGCATCATCCTCATCAGCGTCGGCAAGGGCCCAGAACCGGCCCCCAACTCGCCCGGAGGATGAAGGCAGCGCTCCGGCGGTCGCCCTCGAAGTTGCCCCTGCAGTCGCCCCCATCGCCGCCTCCTTCATTCCTTGGACTCCATCTTATTTGTCCCTGTACACCATGCAACGTCAGAGTGAGTGAGTGAGTGTGAGCAGTGCACAAGTGACATCAATAATCAAGGCAAGTTTCAGTTTGATTATGACTCCACTACTTTGATTATGTATTGTAGTATGCCACGATAGGTATGTGAGTTCAGGCTTAAGCTATGACATTGTATTTTTACCTAGTAGCAAAAACTTAGGTTCCATTATCCTGTTCCTTGTAACCAACATGTAGACAATGATTAGCTTGCTATGATATAACGGGGTTGGAATCACACTAGAGGACATGTTATTGTATATTGGTTGGCTACGTAATGACAACTTAATTAATCAATCATCTAGGTGGATTGGCTTTGATTGGGTCATCAGGGTGTGATTTTGGTGGGGCCTGCCGTCCAGGTTCAAAGAGACTGTATGAGTTTCAAGTTAAATAGCTTCCACGTGTAATCGTGAGTCATATGGCTCTGTCTTGAGCAAGTAAGTTGTGGGAACCGTCCCAGGTAGACCAGCAGATGTAGGTGCGTAGGTTGGAGTGGATCTACCTGGTGGAGCAAGCAACTGCTTCACAAAAGTCTTGTCCTGCTCTACCTGGCTACTCTATAGTTGAGTTTAGTAGCAGAAGGGTGCGACTTGGTCTTGTGGGTAAAGTACACAAACCTCTGAAGAGTGTGCAAACTGATCATGATTAGTCGTGTCCTCAGCTATGGACAACTTTGAGCAACATGGCTGAAAACTCTCTGGAAGATCTCATCATCATCTCTTCAATAAAAAAACTTGGTGGGTTGAACAATGGGATATGTCTCTCTTGGTGACACTAATGGTGTGATGCTATTGGTCAAACTAGTGGGCTAAAGGTCCAGGGCTGTTGCGAGATGCCGTGGACCCAAGTATGCTTTGAATTGTTGTGAGATGTAGTGTGTCCTATGTATAAAGTAGATCCACTTATATACGAAGATTGTATAAAACTATCGCTTTACACAAACGGAGCCAAATTTGTGTAAAGCTTTAGATGTTAGGCTTTGGTGTGAGATTTGTTTGGTGTCCGACTCGGACTTTCGGCATCCTTTGATGTGGATAGGAGTAGCGACGGATGTTGCCAAGAGGGTGGCTTCAGACTTACCGTCGTATTACTTTGTAATATTTTTATGAATAATTAATAAAATGGTTGCATGAATCGCCAGATGCAGAGGGCAGAGGTCATCCTCCTTTTCAAAGGAAAAAGATTATTCATTTGTCTAACCTCTGATAGTGGTTTGTAAGACTTATGTTAATTCTAGATTAGATCGGTACCGTCTATGCTGGCTATTCGATCCAGGGGCTGGCGTGATAAGCGCGGGGAGCATCAGCAGAGCAATAGCATCCATGTCGCTGAGCCGAGCCCTTCCCTTCCCATTTTCTTTGTTGCAAATTGCGGCCTGCCAGCGACCAGAAGCTCATAATGACGCTGATCAGGACGTGCCCCCACCGGGATGGGTTAGGATTCTCTGCAGTACTGTACGGTGTTGTACAGTCACTGCCATGTGGGACTTGGCCCCACATGTCATCCACACTACAACATCATACGGTACTGCAAAGGATCTCAACCCAACGGGGACTCCATCGGTCCTGAAATCACTCTACGATCGTAGTCGGGCGTGTTTTTTGCTCTATACCCAAAAAGTTTCGATCAACACCAAAATATCTCTGAAACTTGGTTGATATTGCAGGCAACAGAAATCTGAAACTAGGATGACATATACCCGTCTCATTAACCCAATCCGGAACAGATCGGCAAATACATTAGAGAAATTTAACTAAGGTGCATATTGATATCAGGTCATGATCCAAACAACAAGCACAGAAAATTGTTCATGGACGATATTGGTTCACCAGGTAGGTTCCTACTACGCCTTTCTCTCGCCTTCTTTCATATCTAATTTGCAGACTTGACCAGTTCTTCGCTGAATTCCCAGAGTTGCTTCGCCAACACGTCGCTCTCTCCCAATTTGCTCGTCTTCTCCTCGTTGCAGTCAGCAAAGTATTTGCCTGTAACTCCCTTCAGCTGATCGCTGAGCCCCACATAGCAAGTAGTCGCTGCTCCCTGGAAATGAAACCGCAAGGCATCCTCTATCAGACAAAGATAAATTCAGAAGAAACTACACGACGAAATATTCGTTACTCGAAGATAGGAGTAGCTAAGAACCTGGGGTACATTCTTCCAGATCAAGCAAGTGGCAACTTGAATTGCCTCTGCAAGTCAAAAAGAAAATTCATAACGTCGTGGAGACATAAAGGCACTTGCCAGAGAATGGTGCATAGCTAAAACTTGATGACATTCGACAAATGCATTCACAAGAACAGAAAGATGAGCTGGAGAGCGTACTCATGACAGCATAGGAGTGCCTCATCAAATTGGTCATGATTACTCCAGGATGAAGGGAATTAACCGTGATGTTAGCTCCTTCCTCCTGTTTCAGTAACATTCAGTTTATGGTGCGTCAGAATAGTTTGAAACTTTTTAAGACGCTCCCAGTTAGTATTAGCCTTCTATTTAGCATTGATCTTCCTCTGAATAAATAAGGTAAAAGGGCGAAAATTTGGAGAGAAAAATTACCTTGAGCCGTCTGGAGAGCTCTTTAGCGTGTAGTATGTTTGCAAGCTTGGATTGTCCATAGGCTGACCTTCTATCGAATCTGCCAGTGCAAAAACCATCAGTAACAGTTAAAGATCTCCAATTCCAAAGAACCACAAGAAACCCATACGTTTTCTTATCATTGAGTGTATCGAACTGGATCCCCTTCGGATAGGTATGCTCGTGGGCGATCGATGACAGGTTCACAATGCGGCCCTCGATACCCGTGGACTCAGCAGTGGCTTTCATGTTATCAAGCAGCAGGTTGGTCAGCAGAAAGTGACCTGATTGATCATAATATGTGACACAAATGTTAGTATCAGGGTACTGACACTGTCAGTTCTCTAAATATGGACCCTCAAAAAAAAAAGTTCTCTAAATATGGAGGTGTTGACTACTACTGCTATACGAGAGACAACATTTACCGAGATGATTGGTGGCAAACTGCATCTCGACCCCATCCTCGGAGAGCTGGAAAGGGCAGAACATCACACCTGCATTGTTTCTGCAGAGCAGAAGGGTTTTGGACGGCTTGGTTATTCAGAGCAGCGTACATATGGAAGAAGAAAATGGAGCATCATAAGATCGAGATGAAGGGGTCGGTTGGTTACATCAAGATGTTGAGAGGGAGGTTCATGGCGTTGAACTCCTTGGCGAAGGCCCTGACGGACTTGAGGGAGCTGAGGTCGAGCTTCAGGACGTCGACGCGGGCGGCAGGGTTCGCCTCCGTTATGCTCTTCTTCGCCTCCGACGCGGCCTCCGTGTTCCTCGCCGCGATGATGACATGGGCTCCCCTCAGGGCCAAGACCCTCGACGTCTCCAGGCCGATGCCGCTAGGCCCTCCTGTGAATGAGCAAAACACGAGTTTCAGAGTTTCCTAGCCCTGAATGGACCCTTCGAACATGCTACAAAAGGGACTGATTGTGACAGAACTTGAAGTTTACTCCAGCAAATTGATGGTTTCGGGTGAAACTTCGCCACTGCATGCCGGGACGACGACAGCGGTGTGTTGTGTGTTGTTACCTGTGATGATGACCGTGAGGTTCGAGGCGTCGACGCCGTCGGTGACCTGCTCCGCCGTGGACGCCGACCCGAACCCGCTGGCGCCCGGCCTGCCGGTGATGAGCGACAGGAGACCCATCCGAACAAAAAAACACACTAGCAGGCTCGTGATGTGGTAGGAGTAACATATGCGGCATGCACATTTAACAGCGTAAGCGTGGAACAGGTCAAAAACACTGCTATAACAGAACAAGGAGACAAAAACAAAATTTGAGCCCCCAAGAACAAGAGGTAGTCGATGGGCATCGTTCTGGGCATCATCGAGCCTCATCCACCCGACGGATTGATCGATGGAAAGATTAGTTTTGTCTGCGGATTCGCTAATCCTTCTTAGTCCACCTGGATAAAAGCCGTCCGATCGTGCTAGTTTATAGTACATTTCGTTGTTTCTGCCAGCACGGGCACGGGGGAGCTCCTATTTGGCGCGTGAGGCGCTGGCAACATGCCAGCGCGCACTCCCTCTCCTCGTGCGCCCCTTTTGGGCCGGCCCATGAGCGGGGCTGGACGCCCCAGTTTATTTATTTTTCTTCTTTATAAAATAAATCTGTATTTGAAAAAAGTTTCAAATTTCATACAAAAGTGAATTTTGGAAAAATTCTCCAGAAATCATAAGATGTTTGTGTTTTAAAAATGTTCATGATTTTAAAAAAAATGTTCGCGTATTGATTTTTTTCGTGAATTCAAAGTACATTCATGAATCTCACAAAAACATTCATTGGATAAAAAAATGATCGCCGATTCAAAAAATGTTCGTTATTTCAAATAACTGGGTGTTGATGACCAAAATTTAAACTCTATGAACACTTTTTGAATTTGATGAACAAATCTCAATTTCAAGAACATTTTTCGAATTCGATGAGCATTTCTTGAATATGATGAACATTTATTTACAATTATGAATATTTTTTGAGTTTGATGAAGAAATTTGAATTTAAAAACATTTTTTGAATTTGATAACATTTTGAGTATGTTTAACATATTTTAAAAGTTTCATGACCATTTTTTAAATATGATGAACAAATTTTGAATTTCAGAAAATGTTCACCGATTTGAAAAGGTTCACTGGTTTGAAAACAAATGTTCTTGGATTTCAGCAAAAATGCTCACGAATTTGGGAAACCCAAAAAAGAAAGAAAGAAAAAAATGTAAAAAAATAAAAAGGGAAAAAAAGAAAAGTAGAAGAGAAAGGTAGAAAAGAAGAAAAGAAGAAAGAAGAAAAAAAAAACAGGTTTGGGAAGGTTCTAGAACAATCCCAAAACTAGAAAGGAGCAATTATGGGCTAGCCAACTTGTTCGCACGGGGAGCACATGTTCCCGCTCGCGCGCGGCCTACGCGCTGAATAGGAGAACCCCGGGCACGAGTGAGAAGATTGGGATATTTCTGTGAGCAGGCAGAGAGTTTTCGGTCGCGGCCCAACATACAGATGCAGGTACCCAGCCCAAGTTAGCAATGAAACTTTTTACATGGTTTGAAGTTTGAGCCATTTTCCTTCCTCGACATCACCAATGTTTTTTTCTTCGAAACAAGGCAAAAGATCTTCCATTTTCACTAATCAAGAAGAAGAGTTTGCGAGACAAATATTGCAAAGGCGAAACGAAATCACTGAGTTACTCTCGCATCATTACATTACTCAAGTGCCTAACCCCGAATAGGGCCCATATAGACACTTCATCCTTAATGTTGTGCATGATCATCGTCACTGGTGTTGCCTTGGCCCTAAAGACGCACGCATTCCTTTCCTTCCAGATCTCCCAACCAAGAGGCCCAAGCCTTCCTTGGATGCGTGTTGCTGGTGAGAATACCGGTGCCAAAACACAATGCTGACATTATAAGATCGTGCCAAGAGAGAACCTCATTCCAAACACGAATGGAGAAACGACAATTGAAGAGAAGGTGTGGCAAGGAATCCAATATACCTCTTTGGTTCGCGCACTAGGCATCCAATATACCTCTCGAGTTTGATTTGATACTCGATTTATGCATATCCAATGGATTTGAGCGGTTCGAACGGGGAGTACGAAGCGGGAGGGGGTAAATCAAGCTTACATCCTTTCAAAACCATCCCAATAAGCGCTACATCCGAGCCACGGCAAGCCTAGAGGCGCTTGGAGCGGCGGTAGCCCTGAGGCTTGTAGTCATCCACCTCCATGGACGCCCTGAACATTATCTCAACCGCTTCTACATTGCCAATGTTCTCCAGCTCGACCGCAACATCGACCACCTCCTCGTCCTCGTTGTCCTCTAGAACGATGGTGGTCGACGCCACTGCGATGGTCGATTGGTCATCGGAGCCCCAACAAGCATGTACTAGGCCCATCTGGCTCCTTGACCAACATCGGCTGACCCAACCTTTGGCTGGTTCAGGTATTAGTGTCTTCAACCCCTCCTTCATCACCTTCAACACCACAACATCTGCCTCATTATGCATTTCGTCAATGCTCTTGAACTGAGAGCACACCTCATGATCTTTGCGAACTTGGTGCAGTCACCGAGCGAGCAACCAAGAAGAAATGCCCTCCATCCAATGTCATTGGGGAAGGGGTTGGTGTCGGTGCTAAAACCGGTGGATCTCGGGTAGGGGTCTCAAGCTTTGTGATCTGAGCTAGATGGTAATAGAAGAAAGTAGGGACACGGTATTTACCCAGGTTCAGGCCCTCTCGAAGAGGTAAAACCCTATGTCCTACTTTTGATATATTGATTGTGATAGGGTACGAAGTACAACATGATCTACCTTGAGACCGTATAAAGGAGTTCTAAGTTCTAAACCTTGCAACCTTGCCTCTACAGACTAAACCCCACAGCTTACATAGACACCAGAGATATCTAGCTAGGGTTTACACATGGTCAGTTACAATCTAGGAATAAGTATGCCGATCATTCGATTATGCCTGAAGTGTACGCCAAGGCTTTAAGAGATCTCCATCTTGATTGCGCCAAGGGCCAGGGCCTACATGGCCCATTCATCAATCTTTGGTGGGTCCTCGGCCCAGCCCGTAATTGGCAGGCCGACGTGGTAAGCACCCTCTAGTCCATGACAGTTGCCCCTGAAATAGTCTTCAAGCCGAGGATATTGGACAACTTCTTCAGGATGATTTTGCAGTTTTAAGTCTTGTGAAATTAGGAAAGTTTGGACATTGGAGGAGCTAGCGGCAATTTTTTTTGGGTGTGTGAGAAACTTTTGAAAACATCATTATTTGCATCTGATTTTGTCTTTTTTTGCCACAAGCTCCCCGAATATCCATACACCTTGAAATCTCGAACGAACATCACACACTTAAGCATCTTGCAGCACTATTTTTCTCAGTGTTCTTGAAATTTTTAGTTTTTTATTACTTTATTATTGACCGGATGTAGATGAGCCTAGGCTCCGGATTAAATAATCGACCACCGGTTAGAATATCCATACTTTACATCACAGTTAGCTGTGCAAGATCAGAGATCCAGCTGCTATGGTCTGAGCCCAACGAATGCTTTTCGTGGCACTTCTTTTTTCATATAAACACCGGTAGTCAATGTTGAGTAACGTAATTTATTAGAAAATACAGGTTAGACTAGAAAATATTCTGGCTTGCCTTGTATTTCAAATAAATCATGTACTTATGTATATATACTCACGAGGCTTAAGCAATACATAGAACTTTTTCACCAATCCTCTCTCTTCCTTCTAACATGGTATCAGCCTAATCACGATCCAAACTCGAGCGGTAGCCGCTTCTGCACCCTCGCGCTGCCCCGGGGCGGTCGGCCTCCATGATCGTCGCCGGAGGCCGCGCCGCCCGCACCTAGGATTCGTCCGTCGGCCGTGTTGGCCGACTGTCCTAGAGAGTATTTTCCCCGAGCCCTTGCTCCGGATTTTTTCGCTCTCTCGTCGGTTGTTTTGATCGGCGTTTTTTTTTGGTTTTCTGATCTAATCTTGATCTGTTTGCGTCGCCCGCCGTCGTCGACCCTCGTGCACCTCTACTCCGACCCTGGCGCGACCAACCGGCCTCTCCTCCGACCCGGCGGCCACGCGCGCCGAGGCGGCCTGTCCGGGCCAGCCGCCGTCCGCGCGTCGCTCCACCCGTCGCCCTGCGCCGGCCGTCACCGCCTTGCTTCGATCGGGACACCTGTATCACCCCGACCTGGCGGCCTCGCGCCATGCGGCGACCAATCATAGCCGTTGCTCGCGCGCCGGTCCGCCCATCGATCCATGTCACCCGCCTCCGTCGGGTCTGCACGGCGGCCCGGCGGTCTACCTCACCGGCCTTGTCCTCGACTGCGTCGGGCTGACTGCGTCAGACTCGTCGGCTACCTCAGCTCAGGCCCCGCTGCTACGTTGGTCGCTCGGGCCTCGCTGCCCGGGCGCCGACCCGGCGGCCTCACGCCATGCAACGGCCAATCATAGTCGTCGCTCACGCTCCGGCTCGCCCATCGATCCACGTCACCCGCCTCCGTCGTGTCTGCACGGCGGCCCGACGGTCTACCTCATCGGCCTCGTCCTCAACTGCGTCGGGCTGACTGCGTCAAACTCGTCGGCTACCTCAGCTCGGGCCCCACTGGTACGTTGGTCGCTCGGGCCTCGCTGCCCGGGCGCCGGCGCTGCTATGGCAGCCCGGGTGCCGGTGCTGACAAGCTCGTCCGCACGACGTCTCACGCCTTCCGTCGTCGCCGGCCTCATCGCGGACTCCGCCGCTACCACTCCTCCACCGAGCGGCGACCCAGACCTCGCGCGCGATCGGCTTGATCACCCGCTCGCCGCCGCGATCCGCCTCCTCTGTGCCGTGCGACCGACCTGGCCTGTCGGTTACGTGCGCCTCCGCAGGTCCCGGGAAGATCGTCCCGAGTACTGCGCGCCTCTCCGCCGATCAAGCATCGGGCTGCTGCTGCGTCGCCTCGTCGGGCCGCAGCGCCGCCGCCCCGTGGTTCTCCTTGCGGCTGCATCGACTCGTGCGCCGCCGCTGCGTCTCCCTTTAGGTCGTAGTGCCGTGATACGCGGTCCCCGCCGCTGCCCCGAGGCCGTCCCCGCGGCTGCACCGACTCGTGAACCGCCGTTGCGTCGCCCCTTCGGCCCGCAGCATCGCGGCCCGAGGTCTTCCCGCTGTCGCCCCGAGGTCTTCCCGCCGTCGCCCCGACCCGCCTGCCGCCGCTGCGTCGCCCCTTCGGGTCGTAGCGCCGCGGCCCGCGGTCCACTCCGTCGTTACCGCGCGTCGACCTCCCGTGGTATGCGCCGCGCCGTCTCCCATGGCGCGGGAACGCCACCGTCCGCGCCGGTCTTCGTCACGCTGTCAGGGTTCTTCGCCTACTTCGAGCACCGCCGCCGCACTCCTAACCTAGCCGCCGATGCTCTTCTTTGGCCGCCGCCGCCGCCCGTCCACCCCCTTCGTCTTCGTCCAAGCATCAGCTCGTCGCCAGCGTCGCCGTCATCTACCCCGACCACTTCGTCTACTCCGACCACCGTTGGTGACATCTGCCCTGCGTCGATGGATGCCACCACAATCGTCATCGAGTTCTTCTCTGCTGGCCCCTCCGACTTCTCCGACATGGCGTACAGCTTATGCATGTCCCTCATCTACGCATGCCCGGTGCTGGCAACACCGATGCGTGCCTTCATCCACGACGTGTCCCCGGGCCTGGCAAGCTTGGTCGGCGCTTCATCAACTTCGTCTTCGCCCGTCAACGCATGCCCGGTGCTGGCAACACCGGTGCGTGCTGATACGTCTCCAACGTATCTATAATTTTTGATTGCTCCATGCTATATTATCTACTGTTTGGACAATATTGGGCTTTATTACCCACTTTTATATTATTTTTGGGAGTAACCTATTAACCGGAGGCCCAGCCCAGAATTGCTGTTTTTTTGCCTATTTCAGTGTTTCGAAGAAAAGGAATATCAAAAGGAGTCCAATTGACCTGAAACTCCACGGAACTTATTTTTGGACTAGAAGAAGCCCACGGAGTACCGGAGTTGCACCAGGGGAGTCCCGGGCTGCCCACGAGGATGGGGGGCGCGCCCACCCCCCTAGGGCGCAGCCCCCTGCCTCGTGGACAGCCCGGAGGTCCACCGACGTACTTCTTCCTCCTATATATAGCCATATACCCTAAAAACTTTGGGGAACAGAACAGATCGGGAGTTCCGCCGCCGCAAGCCTCTGTAGCCACCAAAAGTCAATCAGGACCCTGTTCCGGCACCCTGCCGGAGGGGAGAACCTTCACCGGTGGCCATCTTCATCATCCCGGCGCTCTCCATGACGAGGAGGGAGTAGTTCACCCTCGGGGCTGAGGGTATGTACCAGTAGCTATGTGTTTGATCTCTCTCTCTCTTGTTCTTGATTTGGCACAATCTTGATGTATCGTGAGCTTTGCTATTATAGTTGGATCCTATGTTGCTTCTCCCCCTCTTCTCTCTTGTAATGGATTGAGTTTTCCCATTGAAGTAATCTTATCAGATTGAGTCTTTAATGACTTGAGAACACTTGATGTATGTCTTGCCGTGCGTATCTGTGGTGATAATGGGATATCACGTGATTCACTTGATGTATGTCTTGGTGATCAACTTGCGGGTTCCGCACATGAACCTATGCACCGCACACGTTTTCGTCTTGACTCTCCGGTAGAAACTTTGGGGCACTCTTTGAAGTACTTTGTGTTGGATTGAATAGATGAATCTAAGATTGTGTGATGCATATCGTATAATCATACCCACGGATACTTGAGGTGACATTGGAGTATCTAGGTGACATTAGGGTTTTGGTTGATTTGTGTCTTAATGTGTTATTCTAGTACGAACTCTAGGGCTGTTTGTGACACTTATAGAAATAGCCCAACGGATTGATTGGAAAGAATAACTTTGAGGTGGTTTTGTACCCTACCATAATCTCTTTGTTTGCTCTTCGCTATTTATGACTTTGGAGTGATTCTTTGTTGAATGTCGAGGGATAGTTATATGATCCAACTATGTTATTATTGTTGAGAAAACTTGCACTAGTAAAAGTATGAACCCTAGGCCTTGTTTCCTAGCATTGCAATACCGTTTACGCTCACTTTTAGCACTTGTTACCTTGCTGTTTTTATATTTTCAGATTACAAATACCTATATCTACCATCCATATTGCACTTGTATCACCATCACTTCGCCGAACTAGTGCACCTATACAATTTACCATTGTATTGGGTGTGTTGGGGACACAAGAGACTCTTTATTATTTGGTTGCAGGGTTGTTTAAGAGAGACCATCTTCATCCTATGCCTCCCATGGATTGACAAAGCTTAGGTCATCCACTTGAGGGAAATTTGCTACTGTCCTACAAATCTCTGCACTTGGAGGCCCAACAACATCTACAAGAAGAAGGTTGCGTAGTAGACATCACGTGCCTTCGTCCATGATGTGTCCCCGGGCTTGGCAAACCCGTCGCGACGCGTCGTCAACAACATTTTCTTCCCAGCGCACCCCTACTTCGACACCACTGCGCCTGTCGGTGTCAAAACCGACGGATCTCGGGTAGGGGTCCCGAACTGTGTGTCTAGGCGGATGATAACAGGAGACAAGGGACACAGTGTTTTTACCCAGGTTCGGGCCCTCTCGATGGAGGTAAAACCCTACTCCTGCTTGATTAATATTGATGATATGGGTAGTACAAGAGTAGATCTACCACGAGATCAGAGAGGCTAAAACCCTAGAAGCTAGCCTATGGTATGATTGTTGTTCGTCCTATGGACTAAAACCCTCCAGTTTATATAGACACCGGAGAGGGCTAGGGTTACATAGAGTCGGTTACAATGGAAGGAGATCTACATATCTGTATCGCCAAGCTTGCCTTCCACGCCAAGGAAAATCCCATCCGGACACGGGACGAAGTCTTCAATCTTGTATCTTCATAGTCCAAGAGTCCGGCCAAAGGTTATAGTCCGGCTACCCTGACACCCCCGAATCCAGGATTCCCTCAGTAGCCCCTGAACCAGGCTTCAATGACGATGAGTCCGGCGCGCAGATTGTCTTCGGCATTGCAAGGCGGGTTCCTCCTCCAAATACTTCATAGAAGATTTTGAACACAAGGATAGTGTCCGGCTCCGCAAAATAAGTTCCACATACTGCCATAGAGAGAATAGTATTTACACAAATCTAATCTGCTGACGTATTCCGTGGCGTGACATCACACCATGGCCAAGCCTTTTTTAGAATCGTTTTTACTGTCCCACCTCAGCACGTTTAGCGAGGCGGTTTCCTTGGCACATCTTGTCGAAGAAGAGATCGTGTCCCCTTATTCCGGGATTCTCATCAATACAGGCGTGGGTAACCCAACCGCGCCATTGATTATGGCGCTTGGGAGATAAGCGAGTTTTACCAGGCTGGTGGGGACGCACAGTTTCGTATGCCCATATAAGGGGATAAGGATCCGCCTTCTTCACCCATGCCTTCTTCCTCCTTTGCTTATCCATTTTCGCACACTCGAGCTCCAGCGCCCAAGTCCGCATTTTCTTCCTCCACCTTCTCCAACCATGTCTAGAGCGGGAGGCAAGTGGATGGTCTCCTCCGTCACGGAGGGAGACGTCAAAAAGTTGAGGAGAGCCGGATACCTGCCCGACGACATCGCGCACCGGCTCCCAGACAAGGGGCAGCTCATCCCACCCCCAGGCCCCACGAGAGGGTCGTCTTCCTTACCCATTTCCTCCACGGACTGGGATTCCCCCTCCATTCATTCGTCCAGGGGCTCGTGTTCTACTATGGCCTGGACTTCCACGATCTGGCCCCGAACTTCATCCTCAACATCTCGGCGTTTATCGTCGTGTGCGATGCCTTCCTCTGCATCTGGCCCCACTTCGGCTTATGGCTGAAGACCTTCAATGTCAAGCCGAAGGTTGTGGGCGGTCGCCAGGCGGAGTGCGGAGGCGCCATGGTGGGCAAGATGCCAAACCTCCTATGGCTCAAGGGCTCCTTCGTGGAGACCATAAAGGGGTGGCAATCAGGGTGGTTCTACATCACCGAGCCGCGTGACCCTAAATGGGTTGCAGCCCCCGAGTTCCGATCCGGCGCCCCTACGCGGCTCACCTCCTGGAAAGAGAAGGGTCTGCTATGGGGTAGTTCGGAAGAGGTGACCGGACTCCAAACATGTGTTCAGAACCTGGTGAGCAAGAAGCTCAAACTAGTCAACGTAGTCCAGGTTATGCTCATCCGCCGGATCCTCCCGTGTCAACAACGGGCTTTCAATTTGTGGGAGTTCGATTCGGCCCAGCACCAAACTCCGAGTCGGCTCTTTGACACAGCGTACGAAGATGCCTGGAAGGTGCTGTTCAAGGGTGCCGAGGCTCCCGCTTCCGCCACCGAGGATTGCGGATTTTCCGCGCAGCGCCAAGCCAACGCTGTAAGCTATTTTACCTCTTACAGGATACTTGTCTTTCATAGTTTGACTCTATGTGGGATCTAAACTCCCGTACCTTTGACATGATTGGCAGGAGACGTCCGGGCAGATCAACTGTCCGGCTCCTTTGCCCGAAGACCTAGCAGACGCCCGCCTAGAGGGGCTGCTGGTCCCGGCACCTTACGTGGTGCCGGAGAAGAAGGCCAAGAAGAAGACCACGGGAACTCGGAAGAGTTCTCGGCGTCCGATGGAGTCGGACTCATCGTCCGATGACTCCGAGGCGGACTCCTCCCACGAAGACGAGGAGGAGGAAAGAGAGGTTTCTTCCCCAGCAGGGGGAGAAAAGAAAAGAAAGGACGCCCCAACTAGGGAGGCTGGAGGGTCCAAGAAGGCGAAGACCCTCCCTCCGGACTACTCCACCAACGCCACCGACAGCGACGAGGAGTGGCCGTCCAGGGCCAATCCCCTGGCGAAGTCATAAGTATTCAGACACCAGAGTGACTCATAGTGTTCCTTTATTGCACAACTTTTCCTAACGCCGAATATAATCGTGTAGTCCGGCCCGAGACCGGCTCGACGTATCTTCGAGCGGCTCCTTGGATTCGTCGGATGTGAATAGCTTTTCACTTCTGGCCGCTACCTCCCCTCCCCCTACGGACGACGCCGAGGTGTTGTCCCAAAAGGTTCCAAGCTAGGGGGAGGTGGTCCTGGAGGCGCCGCAAGGCGACCTCCCGGACTCCAGGCGCAAAGGGGATAAAACCCCCAAGGGCTCCAAGTCCGGCCCTGGGCCGGACACCGCACCAGAACCTTCAAAGGTTCCGGAGTCCGGCAGGAGGCCCCCTAAGAAGAAGGGCAGGCCTACGATGCCGACGACCTCCGTCCAACCGGAGGCGCCGGATAACTTGTTGGAGGTGCTTAACGGCACCTCCATCGACGAGGAGCACCACACTATCATGAGTGCGGTGATCCAGAAGGTTCAGTCCGCCAAGAGCGTGCTGACTGAAGCCTGCGCCAGCCTGCTAACAGGCTTTGAGGTATGTAAAAAATATGTGAAAATATTACCGCATAGATAGTAGCCCCTGATGCTCTGTTTGGCGTTCGGAAAGAAAAGCCGAATAAAGGATCTAATAACATTCGCAGGAGTCTAACATAATTAAGTCAATATGCGTATGCAGGCTTCGCTGCTAGCCTCTGCCGCACTGACTGCGGAGGTGGATGCGCTGAAGCAGAGCCTCGAGCGGTCTGAGCAAAAGCTCGGCCTTGCCAAGAAGGAGCTCGGGGAAAAAGAAGGTAAGTGATGCCTTGTGGAGTATATTATAAAAAGATGCAGTTGCAAAAAATGACAGGATCGCTATTGGCGTCATAGGGGCCACGACTGAGGTGGCGACCCTTCAGCAAGCGCTGTCCGAGGCCGAAAAGAGGGCGACCACGGAGCGCACTGAGCGGGAGAAGCATGAGGCGCGGGTTGGCGAGGTGCAGCAAGAACTCCAGGCTCTCGTGAAAAAACACGAGAGTTTGGAGCTTAACTCAAAGACGTGAGAGTCCGAGCTCGCGACGACCCTTGAAAGCGCCAAATCTGCCAAGGCCGAAGCCCAGAAAGCCCTCCAGGAAGTTGAGGCGATGAAGAATATAGCAGCGAGTAAGGCATTCTTTATGCAAAGCAAGCACGTGAAAGTGAATTACTTGTTACTTACCTGAGTCCGGAGCTCTCCAGGAGCATTCGTAGATTTGCCCCGTAGCGTGTCAGATGCCGCTGCTTTCTACCAGGCCGAGGAGGGGAGCTCGACGAAGAAGGTGTTATGGTCTCAGTATGCTGAGATCGGACACCCGGTGCCCTTGAGCGACCAGCTGAAGCAGCTGGTCGAGCTCCATAAGGTGGCCGAACAGGCCATGACGGGTCTCATAGTCCGGCTGTGGCCCGGAGAGGCTATGCCTGGGAGCTATTTCAGGCTGGTGAGGCGGCTGGTGGATGCCTGTCCACGGCTTGAAGTCATCAAACGCTCCGTCTGCATCGAGGGTGCCCGTGCTAAAGTGCACTGGGGCAAGATGGATGCTGAGAAGCTTGTGAAGGACGGGCCGCCGCCGGGCAAGGAGCATCACCACCCCGAGATGTATTACGAGGGCGTCCTGAAGGGTGCCCGCCTTGTGGCGGATGAATGTTCCAAGGATGTAATATTTCAGTAAACTTGTTTGTTTTATCCTGTGCGCTGAAGACTTGTTCATATGCGCTATGCAATGCTTATTTTTTTAAAATATTACCTTCTATGCGGCCGTTTATTAAATCTGAGAGTTGGCGAGTCGTCGGCTTCTGCCCCCACGCCACTAGTGCTGGGGTGTTCGGGGATAAACCTGAGCACTCTTTTTCCCATTGTTGGGTCCTTTGAGGGAGGTGCTCAGCCTGGCGAACAAGGCAATCGGACTATAGTGCGTTATCACTCTCACTTGGCCAGAGAATTCTATAATTTTAAATTTCGGCGAAGCCCCTAGTGTTCGGAAGACCGAGCTCGGGGCGCTATACACGCCTTGGGCTGGACAAAGCCGACTCCTCGCTCTAAGCGGCATAAGTCTTTAGGGACTCGGAACCTCTCGAACAGCAACCAGCTCTCGCCCTATCATGACAGTCAGTTTTAGCTTTCTCTACTGAGGTGCTTAACCCAGATCAACCGGGGCACAAGCGCAGTAGTTCTCCCAGCGCTACCTTAGCCGATATAGCGGAACGTAAGGTACCAAAACATGGGAGCCGGGCAAACCCAACTATTGACCAAAGACATGATTCAGAGCTGATGCATATAATGCTATAAGTTCGGAGGGCCGCACTTATGAAAGTGTTTGGACTTCTTACGCCGTATTATGGGGTGCTTAAGCCCCTGGCATATTAGCCGTATCAAAGTGTACGGATGCTAAATGTCATAACTGAACATATATATGAAAAAGTAATGAATAGAGAATGTAATAATAAGCTGAAGCTAAGCATTGTTTATTTTTAAACGGCTGCTGCAAAAGCAGAACGATACAAATAGTGCGGTAAGCAAGAGATGGGACTATTTGACATGTCCCCCTCTAGGGGCGAGCTACGAGATGGTATGTAAGGCAGGTATTTTGCTCGTTATAGAGACCACCTGGGAATTCGACGTATCTTTCTGCCTCCTTGGTTGTTGCATCGTGTGTTCGGCGATTATACTGACGGACAGGCCTTCCGAAGAGTGGAGTCCTGCAAGTAGGAAAAATGATAAAATCGGGAGCCCCTAGTGCGGTTGAGCCGCATTTTTGGGCATGCCGTGGTCTTGCCCCTCCCCCTGTGCCCATGATATTTTCAGAGCATAGTTATGTACGCGTGGTACTGATTGCGCAGTTTCGCGAGGGCTGGGGTTGGGACCGCATTGCTACGCTTGCTCGGAACGTGCCAGGCGGTCTTGTTGTAGGTTACTCTAGGCGCGCTTGACGGTGTCCAGACGTTTAAGAGCCGGACTGGAGAATTGCCTTGAGAGGTTTTTTGTACTTCCGCTGCGAGGGCCGCCGTATGCTCCTCCGTTTGGAGAGAGCGTTCGGTGTTTCCATTGACCGTAATGACTCCTCGAGGGTGTGGCATCTTGAGCTTGGGGTATGCGTAGTGCAGCACCGCATTGAACTTTGCAAATGCGGTTCGTCCGAGCAGTGCGTGATAGCCACTGCGGAACGAGACTATGTCGAAGATTAACTCCTCGCTTCGGAAATTATTCGGGGATTCGAAGACCACTTCAAGTGTGACTGAGCCTGTACAGTTGGCCTCTACACCTGGTATGATGCCTTTAAAGGTCGTTTTTGTGGGTTTAATCCTTGAGGTATCTATGCCCATTTTTCGCACGGTATCCTGATAAAGCAGGTTTAGGCTGCCGCCGCCGTCCATAAGGACTCTAGTGAGGTGAAATCCGTCAATGATTGGGTCTAGAACCAATGTGGCGAATCCGCCATGGCGGATGCTAGTGGGGTGGTCCCTTCGATCAAAAGTGATCGGGTAAGAGGACCATGGGTTGAACTTTGGGGCGACTGGCTCCAACGCGTATACGTCCCTTAGAGCACGCTTCCGTTCCCTCTTGGGGATGTGGGTTGCATATATCATGTTCACCGTCCGCATTTGTGGGGGGAAGCCCTTCTGTCCACTATTGTTCAGCGGCCGGGGATCCTCCTCGTCGTCGCTATGTAGCCCCTTGTCTCCGTTTTTGGCATTTAATTTGCCGGCCTGTTTGAACACCCAACAATCCCTGTTGGTGTGATTTCACTGGTTTTTCGGGGGTGCCATGTATCTGGCATGAGCGATCGAGTATACGGTCCAAACTGGACGGGCCCGGAGTATTTCTTTTGAATGGCTTTTTCCGCTGATCGGGTTTGGAGCCTCTGAATCTGGCATTATCTGTCGTATCCTCAGCACTTTTGCTGTTAATGCGGCGCTTGTGCTTGTTGCGACGTGGCCTGCCATTGCTGTCCTTGGTATCTGAATTACCAGGGCTCTTGGTCATGTTATTGCTACAAGCCAGGCAACTGTCTTCTCCCGCGCAAAAGCGGGTCATGAGTGTCGTAAGGGCTGCCATAGATTTCGGCTTTTCCTGTCCAAGGTGCCGGGCAAACCACTCGTCACGGATGTTATGCTTGAAGGCTGCTAGGGCCTCTGCATCCGGACAGTCGACGATTTGATTTTTCTTGGTTAGGAACCGTGTCCAGAATTGTCTGGCAGATTCTTCTGGCTGCTGAATTATGTGGCTTAGGTCATCGGCGTCTGGTGGTCGCACATAAGTGCCCTGGAAATTGTCGAGCAATGCGGCTTCCAGGTCCTCCCAGCAATCAATTGATTCTGCTGGCAAGCTGTTAAGCCAATGCCGAGCTGGTCCTTTAAGCTTGAGTGGGAGGTATTTGATGGCGTGTAGATCATCGCCACAGGCTATGTGGATATGAAGGAGATAGTCCTTGATCCATACCACAGGATCTGTTGTGCCATCGTATGATTCAATGTTTATGGGTTTGAAACCCTCTGGGATTTGATGATCCATTACTTCATCTATGAAGAATAGTGGGTGTGCGGCACCTCTGTACTGGGCTATATCGCGACGTAGCTCAAATGAGCTTTGTCTGCTGTGTTTGACCCGACCGGATTTACTGTATCCGGCGTGACGGTTATCGTCATGTGTCATGGGGCGTCCACGTGATCCGTAGATCGATCTTGTTTACCTTGCCTTGTCCTCCAGCATGTCTCACAGGTCTAGCGCGTTTCCCCGTGCCTTAGTATTTTTTGAGCGGCGCCGGGGTGCGACTTGGGTGGAGGGCCTAGAGGCCTCTCTGTCGCGGCCGCGAGGTGGCCGGTCAGCCGCATCATGCGCTGGTGATGTAGGTTTAAGTGCTTCCTCCTCTAATCGGGGTAGCAACCTGTGCTTTGGGTAGCTCTTGGAGGGGCGTTCGAGTTCGTACTCCTCGGCCGCAAGGATTTCAGTCCATCTGTCGGCTAGCAAGTCTTGATCAGCTCTAAGCTGTTGCTGTTTTTTCTTGAGGCTACCTGCCGTAGCCATAAGTCTACGCTTAAAGCGCTCTTGTTCGACGGGATCCTCAGGCACAAAAAATTCGTCGTCGCCGAGGCTTGCCTCGTCTTCGGAGGGAGGCATGTAGTTATCATCCTCTTGCTCTCTGTCTGCCGCTCTCTCAGGGGGGTTGGCTTCTCCATCCTCCTGCACTGAATCTTGCTGGAGGGAGTTGTCTTCGGCACTGTCTGAGGTTTTATTATCTCCCGTGCCGGTATCACCGTTCTTGCTTTGGCGGGACTTAGAGCGGCGCTGCTGACGCCGGCGCTTGGGTTGCTTTTTGGAGGGGTCATCCCCCGCTGTTCCGTCGCCATTGCCTTCTTTGGGTGTATCCATCATATATATGTCATATGACGAGGTGGCTTTCTAGTGCCCTATAGGCGCTGGTTCATGTTCGTCTCCTACATCGTCGTCCATGCCATCGATGTCTTCGGAGTCGAAGTCGAGCATGTCGGTTAAATCATCGACAGTGGCTACGAAGTGGGTGGTGGGTGGGCGTGGAATTTCTTCATTGTCCGCATCCCAATCCTGTTGGCCATAGTCTGGCCAGGGCTCTCCTGACAAAGAGAGAGACCTTAGTGAATTCAGAATGTTGCCGAAGGGCGAGTGCTGAAAGATATCCGTGGCGGTGAATTCCATGATCGGCGCCCAATCGGATTCGATTGGCAGGGGCGCGGAGGGTTCGGAGTTCGGAAAAGAGTCCGGCACCCTGGAGTCACGGGTTTCGCAGAGGATAAGGCTGGTGTTTGGCTCGATCGCCGTTGAGGCTATGGCCCACGAGGCGGTGTCTAGCCACTCATCCTCGATCGGCGCAAACGGCTCCGAGCTAAGGGTCGGAGCTGATGCGGGCGCGGCCTCCAGGGCACTGTTCGGCGGTAGAGCTAGGTTGTACCCATCGTGACAGTGCGGCGCACTTGGCTGTGGCTCGAATCCGTCGAAGATCAAGTCTCCGCGGATGTCGGCCGTGTGGTTCAAACTTCCAAATCTGACCTGATGGCCAGGGGCGTAGCTTTCAATCTGCTCCAGATGGCCAAGCGAATTAGCCTGCAGTGCAAAGCCGCCGAATACGAAGATCTGTCCGGGGAGAAAGGTCTCGCCCTGGACCGCATCGTTGTTGATGATCGGAGGAGCCATTGGGCCTAAAGGTGACGACACAGAGGAACTCTCAATGAAAGCACCAATGTCGGTGTCAAAACCGGCGGATCTCGGGTAGGGGGCGCCGAACTGTGCGTCTAGGCGGATGGTAACAGGAGACAAGGGACACAGTGTTTTTACCCAGGTTCGGGCCCTCTCGATGGAGGTAAAACCCTACTCCTGCTTGATTAATATTGATGATATGGGTAGTACAAGAGTAGATCTACCACGAGGTCAGAGAGGCTAAAACCCTAGAAGCTAGCCTATGGTATGATTGTTGTTCGTCCTATGGACTAAAACCCTCCGGTTTATATAGACACCGGAGAGTGCTAGGGTTACACAGAGTCGGTTACAATGGAAGGAGATCTACATATCCGTATCGCCAAGCTTGCCTTCCACGCCAAGGAAAGTCCCATCCAGACACGGGACGAAGTCTTCAATCTTGTATCTTCATAGTCCAAGAGTCCGACCAAAGGTTATAGTCCGGCTACCCGGACACCCCCTAATCTAGGACTCCCTCAGCGCCCATGCTAACTCGGCGTCCTCTTGCGCCCACGGCTCCACGACGACTTCCTCGACACCGGCCACCCCGACTTGACATCGACCACCACATTCTTCGCACGGCTACCTCGACTACAGCTCCACCACCCACGCTCTTGGCTACCTCGACAAACGGCACAAAGGGCTACCACCTGCTTGAGCAACCTCGTTGGTTTCCACTCCAGCCACGACTCCGTGATGCGTCGAATGTTGTGACTGCGGGGGAATGTTGAGTAACGTGATTGTATTAGGAAACATAGTTTAGACTAAAAAATATTCTGGATTGTCTTGTACTTCAAGTAGATCATGTACTCCTATATATATGCCCACGAGGCTCAAGCAATACATCGAACTATTCCACCAATCCTCTTTCTCCCTTCTAACAGTCAACAAATAAAAACACTACGAAGTGAACACTCGTATTGCCAATTGGGAGGGAGACATGTCGTTCACAACAAACTCCACCCTAAATAAATACCGTTTGCTTAGAGACAAACGGGTTACAGCCAGAATCAATCATGAAGGCAGGAGCTGCAGAGGCTAGAAGCTCATGTCACAACTCACAAAATGATGCCATGGAACATCGACAAACTCTACGGTTATCTCTACACATGAATGTGCTCCACCAGCAAGTGCCTTGCTTAATAGAGTTGTTTCTTGCTCATCGACCTGACATGCACATCTGACACCATTGCAATTTGCAGGCGGGCATTCTTCAAGTAAATGAATTTTCTTCAAACGCGTGGCACGCTCCATGATGAGGCAGATGTATCGCACCACCTTGGCGTTTTCTCTAAGCCCATAGCCTTCCATCTCGAGGAGACTCAAGTTCTGGTGCTCAAATTTTGGTGTTTTCCTCACCACATTATTGGTCTCGCGCTCGCGGAGCAGAGTATCCAATGAAGGCTGGTATAGCGTCTCAGAACAAATCATACATAGAAACAAAAAAAACACACGTTGCATCATAAATATATGTGGAACATGTGCAATTCAAAATTTCTGTCTTTGGCTATGAACTAATAATAGTAAAAAGGAGCTACTGACTGGTTGGTTATTGTGTCATACTACTGACATGGTGTCGCCACAACGGCGCAAGGAAAGGATCTCGAGCCGACTGCAGGCGTCGAGGAGATCCGAGACATCCGAGTCGCAGAAACGGATGTTGTGCAGGGAGAGGCTGGTGAGCCAACCGAAAGCAACGGGGCAAGTCCCAAGGAGTGACATGAAGCACCCCTTAGACATGATGCGTCGCCCAGGGTAGATACTGACGGGGTCGACGCCGGAAAGTATGGTGAACTCCAGAGGCCCGGCCGCGCTCCTGCCGCTCCCGGCGATGGCGTCTCCGATGGAGCGGAGGTGAGGGTCTAGGAGGTAGAAGGTCAGGCGTAGGCTCTTGATGCTCCGCTGTTTGGAGGGAGCCAGGAGCCACGTTGTGGCGTTGGTGTAGGCCGTCATTATATCGTCCGCCGTGCGGCGAGGAGGGAGAGAAGAGGGATCCCGAGGACGCGGTGGTATGAAGTCAGCGACGTCGACGGTGAGAACGGGGAGCAGGCGAGGGAGGGGCCTCCATCGTCTCGCGAGGGCACCGACCCTGACGGCGGTGCGCGTGTCCAGCAGCTAGAGGACGGTGAGGAGGACGTCGTCGGGGAGCGCGCTCAGCCTGTCGTCGTCGTCATGCTTTTTTTAGGGTCCCGCTAACTGCCACACGTGTGGCGTGGACGGGAACCCGCTCGCACGCCTCGTGTGGCATGGACGGGAACCGGCCCGCACGACCCCGTCCGCGCGCACAAAGGCACGGCCCGCACGTCCGGTGTGTGGCAACCCCGCCCGCACTGCCTCGTCCGGACCAGACGACCCGCTGCCCGCACGACCCAGCCGTTCCCGGCCACCGATCCGTCCCCTCTCTCGTCTGCCGCCATCGTCCCCCACCTGTCGAACCCCGACCTTCGTTGCCGGCCATCTCTGGTTGCCATGGCAACCAGGGCAGATCCGTAGGGCGCTCCCACCGCGAAACACACCACAACCCTCCCCACCCCCAGCCCCCCCAATCCAACCCAGCCCTCTAGAGACGATCATCTAAAACCAGGTGAACATATCCCGATCTCATCCATCACATTCTTAAGTAGGGGGGTAGAACACTGCATGGTTTAGTGCATATTCGCAAATTGCCAGGCAGAATACACCAGATCTGCCATGTAGTACGTTTTGCCATATACGTTCATAGTTTAGTTGACGCAAAGTAGTTGGGTATGGAGTGGATGAGTAGGAATCCCTAAAAAAGGGCAGGGCGGGACAATTTTTGGAATGAAGGGGGTGGAAGAAATTAATTGCCACTTGTGTATAACGACAGTTGCCACCTTTCATTATCAGTAGCTGCCACCTATTTTGACCTGTTGCTTGCCATCCCTATCTTATATGTGCAAGCAGCACAAGAATACCATTCTTGTGGATTGTTGATGCCTTCTTGTTCATCCAGTGATTGAGAACACATCGGAAAGAAGCGAGACACGGAAAGAATGAATCACGAAGATGGCGCTGATGCTTGGGGTTCTCAAAGGCCAGAAACGCCCCCTTTGGATGCATCAGAGTACAGTCAACTCATCTCTGCGGGGCCGTTGCTGCCACTACTAGAACAGTATGCAGGCGTAGGTATGATGCGTGCTAAACAAAAAAGAGAACAGTTGCCATCTTCGCGACGATGAAGATGACATTCTACTTATGTCATGCACTGTCATTTTTTTGCAGCTTCTTATGACCAGAACACTCTTAGGGGGCCCCCGTGGCAACTTCAGTCACAAGGCGCTAACGCTGACAAATGTACGGGCAACCAACTTCAACTAGCTAGTATGGCTAATTAAGGTAATGCAAAACGAAAAAAGAGCACATACTGTTGTGGACATGAAAAATGAACATGCAAAAAAGCTGGCAAAAGGACTCACGAGTTATCACGGGTGAAAATGCAGAGCCTTCATGCAGCACGTGGCATCAGGTAGCACCCATGTACCTGCCATCGACGTCATACACAGGTGATTCCATAAAAAAAAGTGAAGTTGCGGATGCTCAATTAGCACAAGGAGCATAGTTGACAACTACAATTGCCATGTCTGGACATGTACAATTGCCATGAATTATAAACTACACTTGTCGTTCGTGGACATCTGTTGTTGCCATCCCTGCACGCCTGCAGTTGCCATGGAGAAACAGTTGCAGTTGCCATGTCATGGCAACTGCAATTGCCATGTAGGAACAACTGCGGTTGCCATACCGATGCAACTTCAGTTGCCATGCAAGCAAAACTGCAGTTGCCACATAAGGGGCAAACTGCAGTTGTCGTGCTAGCACGAACTGCATTTGCCACGAATTGACCAACAACTACTATCCTTACAGGTTATTACGCTGGCGGTGACCCGACAAATGTCTCGTGGCAAGCTTCACAAATTGCAGGTGGAGCACGTCATTATGGTGTCACAGACCACACAAGATGGTCGAATACATCACAACAAGGTAAGGGGAAAATCTGAACCACAAGAAACAGCGCTACATTTGTTATTTGTAGTTATTTGTAGGCAAAACAATGGTTGCCATGTTTGTTGAACAGTAGCTGCCATGACTGGACAGCTACAGCTGCCATAAATATCCACGCGCAGACTCACGGCTTGCTATCTGAAATGACGTCATGCCAAATCACTCGAAGATGGTGTGATCCGTTGCGATACACATGTTATCCAACACATAAATCTTACTCTCGTACCTGTTTTTCCTATTACAAAACCTACAACTACAATGAACAGCGGCGCGGGGACATCTACTGCGGGGAGCTCTGAGCGCACGGAAGATGCGTTCCACCAGCCAACAGACAATCATGCCGCAAACAATTTCGAGTCAGAGTCGGGAATGGCAATCATTCCAGCAATGCCGGCAAGCACCCCTTTGAACACAAGCACTGGCAACACTCAGGTAGATGTGACTGCCGCCGATACTGAAGTGAATGATGAAACTGACGACGACGCACAAGGGGATGAAGATGGTGGGCAATTAGAGATCGTGGTACCTCAGCCACCGTACATTGGGCAGACATTTGAATCGTTCGAAGCAGCAAAGGAATACTACCAGACATATGCAAAGTTCCATGGATTTGCGGTCAACACCAAGTACCATAGGAAAATTAAGAAAACTAACGAGTACAGCAGAGGTGAGATGAGGTGCCACAAGGCACGGAGGAACAAGAAGGGGAAAGGTGTTGCACCTATCGTTCCGGAACGAAAGAGAGGTATCATTCTCAAGACTGAGTGCCCTGTCCGGTGTAAGCTAAACGTAGATGGAGCACAGTGGGTGGTCAATGAATATTTTGATGAGCACAACCACCAACTCATAAAGAAGTTCGACCTGGTGAAATTTCTGACCGCCCACAGAGGGTTCACCCCCGTCGAAAGGCAATTCGTAAAGCTGCTACATGATTGTAACGTTGGTCCATCAAGAATGGTACAGATACTCTCTCTCATCCACAGCAAAAAGGGGACTCTGAGTAGCATGCCGTACATACCAGCTGACGTCACAAACCTACAGGCCAAGTACCGTAGAGAGAGCAAGTTGGCAGATATAGAGGCCACAATTGCCTACTTCGATGAGAAAGCAAAGGAAGATCCAGATTTCTTCTACAGGATAAGGTTGGACGATGAGGACCATGTGAGGAACATGTATTGGGTGGATGGTGCTGCAAGGAGAGCCTACAAACATTTCCGAGATTGCATTTCATTCGACGCGACGTACCTCACCAATATGTACAAGATGCCATGCGCTCTGTTCATAGGAATAAATAACCACAATCAGTCGTTGCAGTTCGGCTGCGGGCTCGTCCGGAACGAAGACACGGATGGGTACGTTTGGCTGTTCAAGACCTTCTTGGAGTGCATGGATGGACTTGCTCCGATGAACATAATAACGGACCAGGATTTCAGCATGCGTGCAGGCATAGAGCAGGTCTTTCCGTTGGCAGTGCACATGCACTGCAGGTGGCACATTATAAGGAAGGCTGAGGAGACGCTAGGACCGTTCTTTGCTGACTGTCCAGATCTGCACAAGGAATTCGAGCTGTGCGTGGACCACAGCTTGATGGTGGAGGAGTTTGAAAGGAGCTGGATGGCCATGACTGAAACACATAAAGTCCAAGACAAAGAGACTCTTGTTAGCCTGTGGGAGAAGCGAATGTGCTGGGTGCCGGCCTACTTCATGCAGTGCTTCTTCCCCTTTCTGCAGACTACGCAGCGCAGCGAGGGGTTCAATGCTGTTTTGAAGCGGTACGTCAGCCCTGGCAACTCATTGCTACAGTTTGCCAAGCAGTACACAGCTTTGCAACAAAAAATTCTAGGATCTGAGCTACAGCAAGAAGCGACCACAGCCCTAAAGTAGCCAAAATTGCTAACGTACTTACCGATGGAGAGGCAAATGAGCAAGATATACACCAACAAGATCTTTAACAAGTAAGTCAGTTGCGTTACAGTCTTATTTGCAGAAGAAGCACCAAGTCAGTATGTCCCTTATAGAGTGCAATGCAGTTCCCATGATATGCGGTTGCCATGTTTAATAAAGTACTGTTTGCCATGCTTACTCAGCTGCAGTTGTCGCACTACTAGAAAAAGAGCTACTAATGGCGCACCTAATTTGGCCATTAATGGCGCATTAGTGGTGCGCCATTAGTACCACGCCATTAGTATATTTTACTAATGGCGCACCACTGGTGCGCCATTAGTATCTGGTATACTAATGGTGCACCTCAGATGCGCCATTAGTATATACAACAGTGCGCCATTAGTATGCCTCCCAGGGGCCATGTATACCCAGGTGCTTTGGCATACTAATGGCGCACGACAACAAGATGCGCCATTAGTAACTTCGGCATACTAATGGCGCACTGCTTAATGATGCGCCATTAGTATCCTGTGGCATACTAATGGCGCACTGTGATGTGATGCGCCATTAGTATGAATATTAGGTTTTTTTAATTTTTTAATTTTCTGTTTTTTGCACAGGTTACAAAATGTATAATTGGACAAAATATAGACAGCACACATCAACAACAGATTCATCGAATACAATAAAAGATTAGTCTCTGAATACAATTCATCATATTAGTCTCCGAATACAATTCATCATATTAGTCTCCGAATTGAAAAGACCGAACAAAGATAGAACATTATATTACAAGTCTCGAGACCGCGAGTAGCGAGTTTGTCTTCACATTACAAGTCGATATCGATCATCTAAACTACCACCACATAGAAGAGAGCTGCGGTCATCACGATGAGCATCATCACGATGAAACTCGTCTTCATCCGGTTCCTCCAACGCTCCCTCCCCTCTCCCGCTGATAGCGGACGTATCTAGATTCGGCCTCGGCCCTAGTGGTGTACCCTTTGTAACTGTTACCGCTGAATCAGTAAACCTGTCTCCGACACTCCTCCCAGTCGTCGTAGACTCCGGGAACCTTACCCTTGTACACGACATACGACGGCATCGCTATGCACTAGCCAAACGAAACGTTAGTACCAATTCACAGACAATACATAAGCAATATATAAGTATGCAACAGAACGATCGGAAGAGAAAAGCAAGACATTAATAGCATCGATTACATCTAAGTTGAACGACTCTCAAAACCAAAGAGACATACTACAAGTTCATTAAAGTTTAATTACAACATGAGCCAATCGATGTTTCAGAACTAGACATAGCATCATTGCTTTCGACTCGACTCAAGGGACCGGAACGTGGATGAAGCCGCCGTCTATCGTGGGAGTCATGAAATTACGGGCGTTGTCAGCCTGCATTTGTAGTATTGTGTCGATGTCACTGTTGGACGGTTGATTTCTGAGGTAGAACTGCCCCGAGGTACGAAGGACATCTTAATGGATGATTTCCGCAAACTCCGACTGGATGCGAAAGAATTCTTGTCTGATGTCCGCGTCCTGGATTGCCGACACGCTCGCGGCCCAATCTTTGAGTTTACTCGGTAGCAGAAGTTGATGATGGCCCCGTACGATCGCCCGCATGTGATGGATGGCGTAGTAGGCACCCTTCTGACCGCCAGGCGGCTGCTTGACGCAGCAGAACGTCGTATTGTGGGAGAACACGTGCTTGCCGTACTTACGAATAGGCCTGTGAAGGTGCCTCCAGATTTGGCGTAGTCGGGGAGAACATCATCGAGAACCTTCTTGACATTTGTGTAGTCTATGTTCAACTGACGGTCCGGGTCGAAATACGTGGCCATGGAATATTTGGGGCTTAGGAGGATGAGCGTGCAATGTGTGTCACTGCAGAAAACACGTAATGTTAAAAGAAAAACGATCGAAATCTAAGAATTCATATGTTACGGGGCGGTTGAGGGGAGGACTTACTCGGGAAAGTAAGGCACGAGGAAGTTATCCTTATCTGGGTTTGCCAGAATGACGCCTTCGAGGTAAGAACTCGCGACTTGCCGGTCCCCAGCGCTGCCCAAGATCTTGGCACGCATGTAGAAGGGGTCGACTATCACGATGTCCGGGGTCTTGTCGCGAATGATCCGCATCTCCATACTCAGCGAAAATAGCCGAACGAAGGTGTAGTGCAGCGGATGAAGGTTCAACAAAGCGTGGATGTCATCAAACCGCAGGACGATCGTACCCCCGATGGAGTTATCCACAAAGCCCTTGCCCTTTGGCACCTTGGCCGCGAAAACCGGGTATGCCACATCCTTCTCTCTGAGACGCCGCTTCTCCAAAGAAAGAACACTGTCATGCAGACTCCGCATAGCACCGGCTGCAACATCGAGCATATTTCTCGGTAGCATCGGCCTACCCGCCACATGCACCCTCCTCATTAAATCCTCAGGTGAAGGTGGCCCGTCCTAAGCACGGATCATACTCGGTGCCGGCTGGCCCGCACCCTTGTTAGTCTTTCTTTTGCGTGCCTTCTTCTTCTCCTGTAATGGGACCGAGTTCTGCTCACAGACCGCCTTCTTGAGTGTGTTGGGGCTGAGAATATTTCGCACCTCGCCTATCTAAGGCTCGGTGAAGTCGGCAGCTGGAGGCGTCTCCTGAGAGCTGAACGGCAGACGACGCCTGTTGCAACTTGGCTTCTCCGCGGTACCAGCTAGATCGCGCACGTCTTTTGTTGGGTTGGGTTCTTGAGAAGGAGGCCCCATGAAGTCGCCATCGTACCCATGATCGGCAAAGTACTAATCGACGTTGCCAAATGTATCGTCGTCGTCGTTGTTCTGATCCTGTGCCATATGCATGTTTGGATCCAGTGGCATAGGGATGTCCGGCACCGTTGCAGCGGTCTTGCCATGGGGCCGACTTGGCGCCGGCACAACTGGCGGTGTTGTCTTTGGGGCGGTGTCCCCCGCCCTCAAACGAATCTGGCTCTTCGGCCAAAGCAGGGGCCAGCTCAGGCAGGCGCTGAGGGTCATCACGTCATCATCGTCGGCCCCGACGGGTCGAATCGGAGGTAACAACTCGTCGCAGCCTGGCAGCACCCGAACCAGTTGAACCCTAAACAAGTTGGGTGGCATCTGGGTACCGTGGAACAAGGGGTTGCCCGGTTGAACGATTTTGCCCTTGGTGACATCGACCAACTCGTTGTTCATGAAGTGCAGGAGAGTGCACGGAACGTCGGCGGCGCCCTGCGAAAACATGTAGGGCGTCAGGGATGCCCAGTCAAAGGCAAGGAGATGAAGTCCTCGGCCGAGAGAGGCTTAATTAGTTACCGTGATGATGGCGTCGAGCTCGGCTAATGTCGAGGCACCGCCAACGGCGGGCGTGCAGTTGACGGAGGGGCCGCTTGCTGCAGAGGTGCCGGCCGGCGTACACCCGGGTGCATTAAGCTCCCGTGCCGGCGTCGGAGACACCAATGCCGCCTCCGCCGGAGACACCAATGGCCCCGCCATCGCGTTCTGCGAGTTGCTGGCCGTGAAGCTAGGAATCGGGGGCGGCCCCTGTTGGCCGCCCGCAATCCATGCACTCAACCCCTGGATCAAGGTAGGCACAATGGCGGTGATCGTCGCTCCGAGTTGTTGTTGCACTTGCTCTTGGACAATCTCCGGAATCCGCGCCACCTGTGCCTTGAGTTCTTGAACCTCGCGCGCCTGGCTTTCCGAGCTGGTCTTTTTCTCCTTTCGCCCACCAGTGTTATAGTATGACCCCCATTTTGTCGACAAGCCTTTGCCAGCCACACGACCAGCTGACGTCAGCTTACTGAGCTTATCCTTGTTCTTCATTACATTCAACACCCTATTTAGAGTGGTGTCCCAAGGGTTGCTCTTAGTCGACCCCGCGCTACTGCTTTCAGTCGCCTGCGGAAGGAATGTGAACCATTTAGAAATTTGGCTTCATTAATTAGAATGCAACCATATGGAGCTAATTACGCGGGGGTGTATTCCTTACCAGAACAAGCTCAAGCGCCCTGGTCTTCGGATCCGTGGTAAGCTCCTTTGTTTTCGGGTCCTTCTTGTACCAGGCCCTGACATAGTTCCTGGTCTACTTGTCACCGTATTTACGAAGAGGGGCGGTAGGCCTTGCTCGGCACGGTCCGTCTCCTCCTTGTCCCATATAGGCTCCACCACTCTGTAACCGCCGGGACCGAGTGTGTGTTCCCCTAAGTTCAGCTCCCACATTTCTTTCCCCCACCGACTTGATTCGGAGTTTGCGGTGCTCGAGCAATTGATCTTGAAGTCGTTGTAGTCATCTTCGGTGATCGAAGGATTTTCTCCTTGATCTTCTCATAACTCTCACCTTTCTCGATCATTCTCTTCACATTGCTTTTCCAAGTAGACAGGGCCTTGCTCATCTTCGTGAGGGCAGCATTGTTCACTTTATTCCCTTTGAGGCTTGTGTTTTCAAATTCAGCGGGGAACTTGTATCGTTTGTGCAGCTTTGTGAAGAGGAGGTTGCGCAAATTCCCTCGGCCAGGATGCCTCAGGTTCTCGGTGTTGATCGAGACGGTGCTCCGGAGAATGCACCCGAGCTGAAGCGAGTACCCCTTGACTATTTGTTCGGGCGCCGTTGGATTCCCGTCGGAGTCCACTTCAGTAACTTCCTCCTTGAGGGTGCGGAGCACGGTCGGGCGCCGGTCCTTCCGTTGCCTCTTCGGTTGGCTGCCATCTGTGCGTGCGCCGCCATCATCAGTGGTGGCATCCTCGGCGGCACCATCAGTGGTGGCATCAGTGGGGTCATCCTCGGCGGCACCATCAGTGGTCTCAGGATCGGTGGGGAATGTGGCGTCCTCATACAAGTGAGGTTGTTCCTCCATCTCTTGGGACAGCTCCCAGAATGCCTTGCCGCCCGAACCCCCGGCCTCATCGTTGTTGGCCATGTTTCTCTCTAAATAGGAACAAAGTTTGGTTCAAAAGTTGGTTATTGTCAAGGAACAAGATCATGGTCTCATCATTTAGGGTTTGTCGACACCGAGGCATCCTAAAAAGCTAAGCTTTTATCATTGAGGGTTTTTCGACGCCGAGGCACCCTAAAAGCCAAGGTTGTATAATTAATGGTTTGTCGACACCGAGGCATCCTAAAAGCTAAGCTGGGAAGGAGAATTCTAAGTTGGGCCTAATCACTTGGCTCTATTGCCGCCTATGGTTTAATGCAGCTAGAATAAAGAGGCACTTGATCCTACTTAATTAACTACTAAGATACCCTGGCCCATGCATTAGTCACAAGTACCCCATATGTCCTATTTTTAGCAAAGTCATGCTAAAATTCACGGAAAATTTTAGCATGACCTTTGCTGAAAATAGGACATATGGAGTACCCGAATTTGCCGGAACGGAAGTTAATCGACATTCCGGCAAACTCAAGGGCCTCTCGGGGTACCTGCAAAATCATTATCCCAGGTGGACAAGGCAATGTGCTACTTGCTTAAATCTCTGTCCAATGCTCTATTTACAAGACAAACAACAGGTGGCAAAGCCCAGTGTTAAAAAAAGGCCTCCATCACAACATGGAAAATACGTTGCCCTGTGAAGAGGTGAAACAATATATGCATCTCCAGGCAGTATCATTCAACATTTTGGAGAAACCACTACAAGAAATACTGGATTGGATACAAGAAGAATGTGAGAAAATGCAAACAAATACAAATGCTGTCATGAACTAAAACAACAGGACCCCGGTATTAAGCAGAACTGTAACGAGCAAGTTATGGATCTGAACTGTTTAGGAGTAACGATTAAATATCAGAAAGTACATTAAGCCTGAGTACATGTTTTTACCATGGTATTGTTGTTACTCATATTATATACAAGTATAAGAAACATGTGGATTTGCAAGGAAACTAGAGATGCACACAAGTAATGGCTTAGTAAGGTGGATGTCTTCCAGCTTTGTTTAGTTATCAGAAAATCGGTGAATGATTTCTGTTAAAGTACTATGCCAACATATAGTATATAAATCTGAATTTGTGTTTACAAGAAGAGTGCCCATTGCAGGCTAAGCATGGCAGATAGATATTGATATGACAGATAGAAAACTGAGAATGGATAAAAAAACTAAGCATGGCAGCAAGACGCTGATGCTCCTTAGTTTGAAACTAATAGTTTCAGTAGCAGAAATCCTGTGGTGGTGCACATTTATGCATACAAAATACCGTTACCCACTAATAAGAGTGAAAGCAGCAAAAATACTGTAAAAATACTGTAAAAACACTGTAAAAATTAACACTGAGCTCAACACTTTGCTTATGATTAACTCAGTGCTCTATAGCAAAGTTGTGTGCATCACTAATGCAGAGACCATGACATTACCCTCTCTCTTTTCTCTTAAAACAACAAGAAGAAATAGTGGTATTACTACTAGAACCCGCTGAATTTGGATTGCGAGTTGGCCGCATGCCAGATAAGCACACAAGTTTTACACAGCCAAAGAAATGATTTAAACTAGAAACATCTACAAGATTAATAAATGGTCCATAAAAGAGTAGTTTGTGATGCATAGCCATTCTTTGAACTCGTCAAATTTAGATAGCAAGAAATACAACAATTCATTAAATGCATGGCATTTTAACTATTTGGCATAGCTTTGAGGTGTTGGCTAGCATTAATAAATTCTGATTGAGGATTTCATCAGTATTCAACTACTACTTAGCCACTTAGTGTGCATAATAGGCAAGTTACGTCATACTACAAATTGAGACACAAAGTAGGGCGTGGAAATAGATGGCATCACACAAAACTTGGCATCACAGATAGTGTTTCGGTAATTAACAACATCAGCAAACTTTTGTGTGAGAAACATCTAATTAGGGGCACATTTACTAATTGCAGCACTTCTGCTGCTACATATAAAAAGTTGCTTTCAACTAACTAGCGTTCCCTCTCTTCGTTGATTTAACAACTACATACTACTTTCTAAAATTGACAAGGTTCCCAACATACACCACATATCAATA
Organism: Aegilops umbellulata; assembly: GCA_032464435.1. Lineage (NCBI taxonomy): Eukaryota > Viridiplantae > Streptophyta > Magnoliopsida > Poales > Poaceae > Aegilops > Aegilops umbellulata. The sequence continues at coordinate 438,060,182 of CP136058.1, read as the reverse complement.
TAGGTCACTGCATACTCTGTGCTGATTTGATAAAAAAATGTATGAAAAATTGTGTACTGTGCTGATTTGATGACAAGAAATGTATGAAAAGATTATTTTCTTTCAGAAATACAAGTCACCAATAAGCCACCACAAGAGCTAGTAGGCGGGGAACTATCTGAATTTTAGCGAAGCAGTTGGTACAAGCTAAATCATGCTATTAGCTGGGCATATGCAGCAGGAACAACCAAACTCGAAGAAATTGGTTAACGAATGAGAGGGGGAGAGGAGGAGGGGGAGCTCACGGGGGCCGTAGGGATAGGGCAGTGGGGCGCGGGGAGGATGTCGGGGACGACGACGACGCAGGGGAGGAGGCGACGAGGTCCGGGTGGTGGTGGTGCTCCGGCGACGGTGGTGTGGACAGGGCGGCGTCCGGTGTCGGGGCGGCGTCGAGGGCGGCGGGGCGATGGCGTCCAACGAGGTGGGGCGACGGGGAGAGCGGCGCTGACGTCGGGGCCTCAGGCGGCGGTGGTTGGAGACAGGCGACAGGGACGACGGGGCGCCGACGATGGGCGCAGGGGCAAGGGGCGGCGTCGCGGCGTCGGGGCGGCGTCGAGGAGGCGGGGCAGCGGCGTCGGGAGAGGAGAGGGGAAGGGGATCGAGGGCGAGGGCGAGGGAGAGAGAGGGGATAGGTTTGGGCCGGGGAGGGAATATGGATGGGGGCAGCACAATACTAATGGCGCACCACCCCTCGGTGCGCCATAAGTACATCCATACTAATGGCGCACCTCACCATGGTGCGCCATTAGTATTTTTTTTTGATTTCTGCTCGAGCCAACATGTTATCTCCCACCTGACCTGATCCACATCAAGTCCCCTCTACTAGCTCGACTGGTCAGCAGCCAGTTCTCACACCAGGAGGTCCTGGGTTCGATTCTCAGGCTCCACAATTTTTTTTATGCATTTAAAATGTTGTTTGATACTTATTTGTGTTTAAATATGTTCAAACTTGTTTAAATCATAACAGTAATATTTTTTTACAAGACAGTAATAATTTTTTAAAAAATATCATCAAACAGTAATGCCGGTGGAGCGGGGGAGGGTGCGGGGGGTGCGGGGGGTCGGCGGCGGCGGTTGAGTAGGGGAGGGGTGCGGGGGGTCGGCGGCGGCGGTTGAGTAGGGGAATCGAGGGTGCGGGGGGTCGGCGGCGGCGGCCGGTGGACCGGGGGGTGCTCGGCGGCGACGGGGACCGAATCTGGCGAGGTGGGATAGCGATCGAGATGGAGGGGGATCGAGATCGAGTGTCCATGAAATTTAAAAATATTCATGATAGTTCAAAAAGTGCCCATGAAATACAATCGAGAAATGAAGGCTACGATTTAAATACAATCGATCTTAGCTAGCTATCTGTTCACAATCTTCTTGCCCTTCTTTTTCGCAAATGGAGTTCTTCTGTGGAACGGACGTCCTTTAGGTAGGGTGGTCCTGCTTCTTCTTGTGGTGTATGCTGCTACTTCATCATCGTCGTCATGTTCGATCCTCGGGTCGCCGTACTTGTCGAAGTCTTGCTCATTGGCTACTCCATCCATTTCGATGATCTTCCTTTTGCCTCTCCTCACGACAACACGACTGGTCTTTGACGGGTCGGTAATGAAGAAGCATTGGTCCACTTGGGAAGCCAGTACCCATGGCTCATTTTTCACGGTGACGTTTGCACCCGCGGTCTTGGATTTGGCTTTGGGTATAACCATGGTGGTGAAATACCGGTCTTCTTTTAGGACGCTCTTGGCCCATCTGACACGGAACATCGGGACCTTCTCTCCAGCGTAGCTCAGCTCCCAGATCTCCTCGATCCTTCCATAGTATCTGTCCTTGTCGTTACCGGTGTATGATTCCATCGTTACCACGGAGTTCTGATAACCATCGCTCTTCATGTCCTTGGCCTCGGTGTAGAATGTGTAGCCATTGATATCGTACGCCTCATAGGTCATCAGGTTGTGCTCGGCGCCCTGTGACAAGGCGAATATGAGTTGTTCTTCCACGGAAGAATCCTCATGTAAAGGGTACGACAGAAGCTTCTGCTTGAACCAACGCGTGAAACATGAGTTGTGCTCTTTGAGTATATCTCCGTCCGTCCTCTGTTGGCCTCGGTCATTGTACGTCTTCTTAATAAAGGTTTTGTGCTCTACCACCCAAGGATCGACCACGTCTATGTGTTGTAGCGCGACTAGGTTTGCTCTTTCAAAGTCGGCGAGTCGACCCTCGAAGTCAACATGCATTTCGCGGCGACCCTCACGGTGACCCCATCCAGCGAGCCTGCCGAGGTGCCTGTTGACGGGCAGACCAACGGGGTTCTCGATGCCTAGATAATTCGTGCAGTAGGAGATGCACTCTTCGGTCAAAAAGCCCCTGGCTATGCTTCCCTCTGGACGTGACATGTTGCGAACGTATCCTTTGATGACACCATTCATCCTTTCGAACGACATCATGCTATGCAGGAACGTCGGCCCGAGTTGGATGATATCCTCCACTATATGGACTAGCAGATGCACCATAACGTCGAAGAATGCGGGCGGGAAGTACATCTCAAGCTCGCATAGTATCACCACGATCTCTTCATGTAGCCTTCTGAGTTGCCTCACGCCAATCGACTTCCGAGAGATGACGTCGAAAAAGTTGCATAGGCCAAATAGCATTTCACGGACGTGCGCGTCCATGATCCCACGGATTGCAACTGGAAGTATCTGCTATCAGCACGTGACAGTCGTGAGACTTCATCGCGCTGAACTTCTGCTTCGCTGGGTCTAGGTATCCGCTTATCTTCCCCGCGTAACCGTAAGGAAGTTTTACTCCTAGGAGGCAGGTGAAAAACTGCTCGATCTCCTCCTGACTTAGAGTGAAGCACGCGGGAGGGTAGTCATTTCCGGTCTTCTTGGCCTTTTTGCCTTTGCGACGACTTTCCGTGTCCTACTTCGCCTCATCATCATCATCATCATCATCATCATCATCATATATAGCGTGAAGCTCCTGCCTGATGCCCATTGATTTCAAGTCCGCCCTTACTTTCGGCCCATCTTTGGTCCTCTCTGGCATGTTGAGCAGGGTACCAAGCAGACTCTCGCACACGTTCTTCGTGATATGCATGACATCAAGGCTGTGAGGCACACGGTGGATCTTCCAGTACGGCAAGTCCCAGAAAACAGACCTCGTTTTCCATACCTTCAGCAGCGGCTCTGGCGCCTTTCGCTTCTTTCCCGGCTCTGGCGCCTTTTGCTTCTTTCCCGGCAGTGGGCAGTCTTTCCAATTTTTTAACAGCTTGTCCATTTCCTCGCCGCTCCTCGTACACGGGCGTTTTTGGGGTTCGATTTCACCATCGAACAGATCCTTGCGTTTCCTCCACGGGTCATCGTTGCGAAGCCACCTTCGATGTCCCATGAACACGGTTTTCGAAGACCCGGGATCTCTATCTAGCTGGCGATACGTTGTGTCATCCATGCACCTTACGCATCCAGAAAATCCGTGGACTACCTGCCCCGCGAGATATCCGTAACCGAGATAGTTGTGCACCGTCGTGAGCAGTGCGACTCTCATAGGGAAATATTCTTTCTCTGCGGCGTCCCACGTATTGGCTGGCGTTTTCCACAGCGTGTCTAGCTCCTCCTTCAGCAGCCCCAGATACAGATTGATGTCGTTCCCTGGTTGTTTCGGCCCTTCAATTAGCATACTCATGTGAATGTACTTCCTCTTCATGCACAACCAGGGGGGAAGGTTGTACATCCACACAAACACAGGCCAGGTGCTATGTGTGCTTCTTTGGCTGCCAAACGGATTGACTCCATCGGTGCTCGCGCCCAGCACGATGTTCCTTGGATCCTTCCCAAATTCTGGGTATTCGAAGTTTAACGCTTGCCACTGGCTCGCATCCTTAGGGTGACTCAGCATCTTGTCTTTTTTATCTATCTCCGGATCATTTGCGTCATCTTCTCGCTTCTTCTCCTCCCTATCCGCGTGCCAATGTAGGAGCTTTGCTACCTTAGGATCCGCGAAATACCGCTGCAGACGAGGAGTGATCGGAAAGTACCACACCACTTTTCGAGGAGCTTTCTTCCTCTTCTTGTATCGAGTGACGCCGCACACCAGACATATGGTAGACTCCGCGTGCTCGTCCCGATAAATGATGCGATTGTTCATGCACACATGGTATTTCACGTGCGGTAAATCCAGAGGACACACAATTTTCTGCGCCTCCTCCAAACTGGTCGGGCACTTGTTCCCCTTTGGAAGACGTTCGTGCCAGAATGACATGTTCTCATCGAAGCATGCGTCGGTCATTTTGTGTTTTACCTTCATCTCCAGAGCCATGAGCGTTACTTTCAGGCGGGTATCCTCGGGCCTGCATCCTTCATACAATGGAGTAATCGCGTCTAACTCAAGTTGATCCATCTTGGCTTTCTCTCGGGCGGCAGCTCTTGCGTTATCCGTCTGCTTGAGAAGCAGCTCTTGAATATAAGGGTCCTGCACCCAACCCATCGATGGTCCACCGTCGTCTGCTCCGCCGGCATCATCATCTTCATGATCATGCCCGTCGTCTGCTCCGGCATCTTCCTCATCATCATGTCCTGCATCTTCTACATGATGACTGTGTACAGCATCACCATCGTGATCATCTCCTGGGGATTCTTCGTCTTCTCGCCCTCCTGAGCCGCGGTGGTTGTCTTGCTGCCCTTCCTCATTTCTTGCCCGGCCCCCATGGACGACTTCGTAGTCATCTTCATCACCTTGCCACCGATAGCCATCCATGAAACCACGCAAGAGCAGGTGGTCCCGCACCTGCCCGAAATCCGGGTCCGCAATAAGGCTCTTCAGCTTGCATCTTCGACACGGACATCTTATCTCCGTCTCGTTCTTTTGAAGCATCTCAGCCTTCGCGGACCTCAAAAACCTATTCATGATGCCTTCGGTCATCGTGCGGACCATGGTCGCCTGCGGGGTAGAGCAAAACGATATTTTAGAACCAAGAAAAAATTTGGCATGACTTTCCCTAAAAATAGGACCAAAAAGAATGCTTAATGCCAAAATTATCGCCGAAACGGAAATGAATCAACATTCCGGCAAAATATTGGCAATTATCGCATTTCAAATGCCGGTACACCTCCAAACACAAACACATATGCAACACCACAAACATATGCAACACCACGAACATACATAGATCTAGCTAGGCCATAAAAAGTGCATGTGCACATTGTTGTAGGGAGAACAACATAAATATAGCTTCCCCCCTTACTTACCTATCAAAACAAGGCAATTTAACCACTTAATTTGAATGAATCTATGGTGGAAATGAGGTGAAAAAGAGGAGGCACCCAAGACAAGGAGGAGGTGGAGAGAATGAAGTGGGGAGAAAGTGAGTGTGGGTAGGAGAGGTTGTCCAAAATATCTTGTTGCTGCCCACTTACTAATGGCGCACCAACAACAAATGCGCCATTAGTAATCCAGGTTACTAATGGCGCACCTTCTGCTGGTGCGCCATTAGTAGTTTTGCAAAAAAAAAACATACTAATGGCGCACTGTTCCACAGTGAGCCATTACTTGTTTAAACTAGTAATGGCGCACGGTGGAACAGTGCGCCATTAGTAGTTTTGCAAAAAAAGGAATAAAAAATATAATAAAAAACAACATTAGTGGCGCACTTTCCGACAGGTGCGCCATTACTAGTTACAACTACTAATGGCGCACTTTGTCTGGATGCGCCATTAGTATGTTTGGACAGGCGCACTAGTTCAAAAAAAATTTGTTTGATACTAATGGCGCACCCTGGGCCAGGTGCGCCATTAGTAGTTTCAACTCTAATGGCGTATCTGTATGTGGTGCGCCATTAGTATATACTAATGGCGCACCGCTTGTCTGGTGCGCCATTAGTGTCAATCCCATCTATAGCCCTTTTTCTAGTAGTGTCGTGTTCAATGGAAATTCTGTTTGTCATGCTTACCCGAATGTAGTTTACATGTTCAATGAAATGCAGCTAACATGCTAAATGCACTGTACTTCCATTGGGCATGTTGGTATGCAAATGCCAATATCAACTGAAAAATGTTATGTTGTTGCCATATCTACTGAAATGCAATTTCCATGTTTACTGAAATGTAGCTGCCATGTTTGCTAAAATGCAGTTGCCATGTTCACTCAACTGTAGTTGCCATGTTTAATAAAACGCAGTTGCCATGTTTAATAAGATGCATCTACCATGTTTGTTGAAATGCAATTGTCATGTTTACTCAACTGTAGATGCCATGTTTAAATAAAAGGGCAGTTACCATGTTTTATGCAATATGCTTCCATTGGGGAATGCTGTTGTGGAAAAATGACGATGTCACGTTGAAAATGTACTACAGTTGCCATGTCTAGTGTAATGCATTTGCCATGTATAGCGTACTGCATTTGCCATGTTCAACGTGCTATAGTTGTCATGTTCAATGAATTATGTTTGCCATGTTCAAACGAAATGTATTTCTATTTTCCATGACAAACGTAAGGGGGTGCAAGAAAAGAGTGCACGATAGTTTAACAGAAAACACACAAAATTTGCAGATTCCAGGAAGAAATAAAGCGTGCCAGCATGTTCACGGCTTTCCAGGTGGACGAACGTACGTTCAAGGTGTGTTCTATTTTGAGCATGTCAGATTCAGAACCTGAAGACCCGGACAAAGGAAGGAACTACTTCGTCACAGCCTCGATAGGCGAAGGTGAGTTCTACTGCCAATGCTGCAAGTTCGAACGGGAAGGCATTGTGTGTTGTCACTTACTAAAAGTAATGGACATGAACGCTGTGACACGGATGCCCCGCCATTTCATAAGGCGACGATGGACTTGGGACGCTGACGACACGTTGGCGCCGCAGACAACACACGCGGTTCTGGCTATGCATGACGAGAGACCAGAGTCAACCATGGAAGCCGTGCGGCACATTGTGCTGACAAAGAACTATGCTGAGCTAATTGATGAAGTGTGCAAGAGTGATGATACAGCGAGAGTCGCAGAAAAACACAGGAAGGCACTGAAAAGAGAGCTTGATGAGATCAAGAAGAGTAAAGCCGAGGAAGCCTTACACCGGTTCCCCCGCACATCAAGCGTGCCTTCATCCACGGGCCATCGTCTAAAAACTCGGAGATAGGATCTGGAACAGCAAGCACACAGACCCAGGTCAGGAACCCACCCCATTCCATAACAAAGGTTCATCCAAGAGAGATAAGGTACAAGTCGGGATTGGAGATCCAAGCAAAACACAAGAAAACGAAGAAAGGGGCGGGTAATCCGTGAGCAAAAATTGGGGCGATGTGGCATGGTCCGTGTGGACATTTTGTTTTGTACCCTAGATGATGAGAATTTTTTTTAAAAAAATTGGGAGAATGACTCTTGAGGGGCATCAGAGGTGGAAGGAAAAATTCATTGAATGGATAAATGCAGTTGCCATGTTGTGGGTACTTAATCTGCCATGTTATGTGTAGTTAATCTGCCATGTTATATGTAGTTAGTCTGCCATGATATTTTATACTAAATATGCCATGCTATTTTATACTAAATATGCCATGCCATTTTATACTGAATATGCCATGCTAGTTGTAGTGCATCTGCCATTTTAGTTGTACTGGATTTTCCATCTTAGTTGTGTTGTATCTGCCATGTTAATGATGCTGGATCTGCCATGTTGTTTGTACTGTATCTGCCATGTTAGCTGTGCTGAAAATATGCCATGGTATTTCTGATGACTCTCCATGGCATATATTCCCATGACAATACGACGCGGTTTAGGGGTACGTACTGTATTGTGTGCAACGTACGGGAAACAAGTTGGAAACAGCGTAACGTGCATAAACCTCAGCAAAACGTTGTGGCTACATGATCAACCTACCCATGCTAGCCGGTGCAGTTAGCGATGAAAATGAAGAGGCAAAACAGCCAAAATGGAAAGCGATGATGACTTTCACTACCCATGTCTGATGAACTACATTTGCCATCTTTTTGAAAACATCGTAGACGCGTTTGAAACATCAAGCCGGTGCTAGAAACGATGAAACCATTGTGATAATGATAAATGTATAAACATCTTATGTAACGCCTAAAATAGGTTCACATCCACACATATATTACAGAAACTATTCAAATGTCGCTCACACACCACCACTACATAGTAGCCTACGCGGGGTTGCAGTCACAACATAGCACACAAACATAGTTTTCCACGAGAAACAAAGAGATAATACCTTACATTCCTCGGCAACAGAATGTAATGTATGCGTCCGGTCTGTAACGCCACGTGATCACTTGTACTTCTTGATGACTTTCTTGACAGCTTCCTCCACAAACTCGCGTGCTCCGGACCGCTTGTTGAAATCTTCATTCATCAACCAGTTCCATGTATGGATTTTCCGGAGCTCAACGACCGTTGCAGATGTGATAGCGGGGACAATTCTGCCTTCCCACTTTGCAAGGTACTCCAGCGCGTGAAAGCCACAATCCGTCCTGCCTGAGGAAAAGAGTCAACTGAACACGCAAAGAGGACAGACGTAACAAAAGATAGACTTCAATTTTAGATCTGACAAACAAAATAGGGATTGGATTGATGTAAATGGCAGATGAAGAGGAAGGAATAAATTACGTGTTCCCTTGGTTCGCAGTCGCCACATACTCAGTCGGGAAATGCCTGATCTGGACCTTTGAGTGTTCGTAGTGACGGTGCCATGTCTCTTTGAGGTTCTTAATGAAGAATTCGGCATGCGTGGTAAGGTTTGCATCATCTTCCGAACGGATTGAATCAAGCACCTCAACACGTTGGTTCTTCAGGTCAAGACAGATCGCATAGTGGTGACCACACTTGTCGTGTGGGTCATGTGGTGCAAGCTCCTAGAACATGGGAAACATGACCTGCATTTAAAAGTGAAGATGATGAGAAGCAGAGTTCACATAAAGAACAGCAGAGGGACAAAAAAATTAGAATCACGTAGAAAATGTCTGGTTATGGGTGGGGTACTTGAAAGAAAGTTGCGTCCATGTATGAACAAAGTATGCCGTGTATTTTACCATCAAGTTGCCACATAGTTTGCGCGGGACGCAAAAATCAAGAAGTCAGTGTGCACGGCAGCTGTTGCCACATGAAAACAGCTGCCACATAAACACAAGTGCAGATGATGGCAAAAAAGCACACCATGGGAAAAAACAGTGCAGACAGGGAAGGAGTACTCACATATTTCTTCAGTGTGAGCTTGAAATCACCGTGTTGGGCAAAATTCTTCCTCAGGATTTTGTGGTGGAAGTCACCATCCCATATTTTGCAGGTCACACTGTTATGCATGATTGTCTTGTCAGCGCACACGTCGGTGTGATTGTTGATGTAGTCGATCCCGCATGCAACTACATTCGTCGACATTTTGCCGTTTGGCCTCACGGACTCAACAAGATCACCCAGGCCGACGTACGTCGCTCCGCATTGAATGACTTTGGTTCTGTCCAAACATGAGATGTATGAAAACAATATACACATGGAAGAATCATGCCTACTAAGTAAAAAAATTTATGAAAGAGCTAAAACGTAAGCGGATCGTGTATAGAAAGTACGAAGGAGATGAATGGTAAAAAAGGAGGAAAGCAAAATGAGATATTATGGGGTGTGGTCATTTACGCTTTCAGCTCCTTCATGTGCTTGCTGCTGGACCTCGCATTTCCAAACCGCTTGACGATATCGTATAGTTGGGTCTGTTCCTTAGTGGCCCTGAATTCGGGCTCGTAGTTTTCCGCGGGAGGTGGGTGCACTACCCTCTGCTGCCTCACAGAACCAGGAGTGGCACTCCTAATGGTATCCTCAGATACCGTGTCTGCAGCCACATTGGAACTTGATTTCCCTTGCCCTCGTGAGGACCTCCTCTGCAATGCTGCCTCCTCAATCATGCAGTAAGTTTCGTCAAGTGATGGTGAAATCTCCTCAGGGGTGGCTGCAAATGATAAAAAAATGGGTTATGATACCTAGGAAATCAAAAACAGATTGGTTGTGAGAAGATAGGGTGCATGATGTGAGATGTGGGTACAAAAAGTGGGGCAGTTGCCATGTGTGGTCCAACTACAGTGACCATGTTGTAGCAACTACAATTGCCATGTAGTTGCACTATAGTTGCCACCTAGTTGGACTGTAGTTGCCATGTCACAGCAACTACAGTTGCCATGTTGTGGCAACTCCACTTGCCATGTGATTGCCGTATGAAAAAATGCAACGTGGAAACAAAAAATCCAGGTGACATGGGGTGGCAGATCAGTTGCCATGTGTGATGCACTGTGTTTGCCATGTGACAGCAAACTACAGTTGCCATGTTGAATCAACTTCAGTTGCCACGTGGTTGCTCAAATGTCATATGCAGCATGGCAGGAAAAAAATGTAGGTGACCTGGTGCATCAATTCCAGTTGCAATGTCATCACATGTCTGTTGCCATCACAAGTGAGAAGCCCCCCCCAAAAAAATATTGTGATTGGGACAAAAGTCAAACTACAAAAATGTATACAAGAAAAATCATAAGGATATTAACAAGTGTACCTTGCACAATCGGCTCTGCGAACTTGACAGCCTTCCTGCCCTCGACCATTGGCTGCGCCATCATTGCGGGCATGCCTCCTGGGAAAGCAAAGGCAACTGGCATAGGATCTTGCACCATCGGTTGATCTTGACTGATGCCAAGGCTGAAGCTCGGTGGGGTAAAGGCCATTGGGTGCCTCTCATTCCTATTGGCCGGACCATGAACGACTTGCGGGGCAGAATCCAAGGGTGAAAGATCAACAAACATATCTGAATCGGCCGCTACAGAATAATCGGCCTTATTTGCAGGGCGGGGCGTGCTGTCAGCGGTATCAGTCGCAGCTTTCATGACAATCTTCTTGTTTGGGCTGTAGGGGACACCGACATTGACTGGGAGCCTGGAAGTGCGCAGATTTATGCTGGGGATTTCCACTGCGGGTAAAGGCGCAGTCTGCTCTGGGTGTTCACCCGCGTCGCTCGTGCCCGGCTTGACACCTGCATCAGTTGTGCTCCGGTCTTCCGGTTTCTCCGTCACATTGCTTTTGGCAGGTGGCGGGAACAGTGTGGACGCAGGAACAAAACCAGACTCGTCTCTCCTGCTCCTGGCTATAGCCGGTGCATTGGGTATATCTGTTGGTTGCTTGCGGGGGCTACGACGCCTAGGTGGAAGACCAGCACGCGAAACAGTCGCCTTAGCAGTATTTGCACCGATAGGAGCTGGAGCTGTTGTGCCAGGACTCTCACCTGTAGATGACATATCCTTGTGAACTGCCGCCTCGACCGCTTCTGTCGTGGACACAGGAGTGCCACCACGCACGTGCTTGGAATCAGTGTCAGATGAGCGGGAATCTTCCTTGCCTAGGTTCGTCTCGGGAGCGTCCACTTCAACGCTTGCTGATGGGGTGGCATGGCTCACAGCAGCATCCTTCATTGCCAGAAGAGTTGGCAATATTTCAGCTATCCTGGCAGATACCGACTCGTCACTCCCCGATGTACGGATGCATGTTGTTCTAGCCTGCACGTCTGCAGCCGGCGGAGATGGTCGGCCACTTGCATCAGAGTTGGTGGGAGCGGTCAACGGTGCAGCAACAATATTGTCGCCTGGTGCCTCATGTACATCTGAGTTGCCCCCTGTTGACAAGTTTGAATGCAGGCGTTCGAGCGGGTCCTTACTGATATGCTTGGACCCATGCGTAGTAGTCTTCTTCACCCTGCAAAAAAATGAAGCACATGAGAAAGGTATTTAAAATGAAACAAAATTATGTTTGCCTTGGTAGAAATCTTAAAAAAATGGAAAACAGGTGGAAAAGCTGGTAGTTGCCATGTAAGGGGAACGTGAGTTGCCATGTGTCATAATTAGCAGTTGCCATCCAGCAGCAGTTGCCATGGTAGCAACCTTGAAGAATGATAAAAATGTCTGATCTGCCATGAATGCAATTTCAAACCTAGGGGTGGGATGAGCTCACAAGCCAACGGTAAAAAAGATGGCAGTTTCCAGTAGGTACATTAAAGTGACCATTTGGCCTACATTCCACTTGCCATGTAAAAAACAAATAGGAGTTGCCACACACTAATAAAGGAAAGAAAGAACCATTTGGTAAAACAACGGTTGCCACATGGGGGGCGATGACAGAAAGACAATGTGACAAGCTAAACGGATGCATTGGAAAATCAAGAAAATATAGCGCTATGTCAATGAAAGCGGATGAAAAAACCTACTTCTTGACTGCCTTCCTCAGGTCTTGCAACACGACAGGATCCCCGGTGTTGGTTGTCATCGTGCGAGGAGATGTCCTGGTGGAAGTGGTGTCACCGGCAATGGGGCCGCCTTTGTTCAACCGAGCAGAAACACGGGTTGGCGTTGGCGCCTGTTTCTTCGTAACTGCTCGTCCACCAGCTGTCGGCTCGCTGCACGTATGAGATGGAGGGAAAAAAGGTGGCAATGGTCAGACAGCAAACTCGTTGCCACGCTTGACAAAACACAAGTGCAAAAAAGAGGATGAGTCTGTTCGAAGAAAATAGACAAAGCAAAAAAACTAAGATGAAAGTCGAACCTCTTCCTGGCAGCTACAGGGTCGGTCCTAGACCTCTTGCCAGCAGAAACCTGCCCAACACCCTCTGGAGCCATCCCCCTCTTTGATGGCAAAACCCCCTCGCCTCTCACAGCCGTGTGTTGTTTGACTTTATCCGGTTGGGGGACATCTGTTGCATCCTTGCCCTTGTTACCACCTACGCGAACTTTAGCATGTTCATCATCATCGGTGTCCTCTTGCACATTCTCCATGACATCGTCGTCATCCTTGCTGAGAGCAGCATCTCCACCTAGTTCATCTTGTGTGTCGGCAGGCTCCTGGGAACTGTTGTAGTCATACTGGCCACGGCAACCGGTTGGCCGGTGTGTACGTTCTGGGACAAATGAAGTGAATTGCCTCGCAACCGCGTCGCTCTCAGAGCCACTAAGGGACGTCCACCCCTTAACCAACTTTCCGAGCAAGCCGGTCATTCCAGATGCAAACTGCCCTATTAGCTGCTCAACAGGTGCCCTCGCCTGTGCACGAAACAAGGAAGCATCAATGACCACCCGTATTGCAATCACTTGCACGACATCAAAAAATACTACACGGCAAACCATAGATGTAGATCTTTTGATTACCTCGGCAGGGCAAGACGGAGCTGAGTGCACGTCCATCCACTTTCCAAAGTTTTGAGGCCCCCCAAACACGCTGTAGTCTATAGCATGCTTGGCCATCAGCTGGAGAGAACAAAAAAAAAGCTAGGATGTAAGATAGATAATGATGAGCGCTGACTAGCAGTTCATGTGTTGCAAAATAGCAGAACTAACCTGCAGTTTTCCATATTTGGTATCAGTTACCCTGTCTGCAGCAAGCACAGCCTTGACAACATCGATAGTCCACGCAGAAACAGCAAACTTGTGCGTAGGCGGCGGGCCTCCTGTCCTAGTGAAATCCACGGTGGACAGATCAAGACAGTCGACGTACATGAGCTAATGTACAACAATTTTAAAAAGAAAGAAATATCAGTTGCGATCATGGTATTTTACGAAAAATAGGATAATATATGTTCCTACGATCATCAAGTTGAAGTGCATGAAAAAGAGAAAAAAGAAGAAGTTGCCATATGTATGTGCTAGTTGCCATCATAGTGTGATCGCAGTTGCCATCATAGTATGATGGCAGTTGCCATATTGTCATGATGGCAGCTGCCATCATAGTATGATGGCAGTTGCCATATTGTCATGATGGCAGTTGCCACATAATCAATATGGCAGTTGCCGTCTTGTTGTGATCAGGTTGCCATGCATGAATAAAAGGTGTTAAAAAGAGTGTTCACAGAAAGGACTGGTAAAAAAATACCATTAAATGCAGTCGACATCCCTTCTGGTACACCTTGCTTGAGAATGCATCATGCAGGAAGTTGGCAATGAACTTACACCAATTCATGTTGTTCACATCTTTCAGTTTCGCCTGCACCGCACAAAATTTAGGACAACGAGTTGCCGCATCAGAAATCAAATGGAAAAAACATCAAAAAACACTGGCATTGACTAGCTTGCACATGACATCAGAGCAAAAAAAATGAAGGAAAAATAATGTAGTAAAGGTAGATCATTCACCAGGATGGGGAAGCATTTGTTGCTTGGGCGAAGAGACGTGGTCGGCGCGAAAACAGCTAAGATGAGGTACATGAGTAGCGTCATCTTGAAAACATCTCCATGCGTCGTCATGGCCTGCAGCGAATCTGCCACTGCAGACGTGTTCGGCATGGATTCCGACCCAGGAAACAAATGGGGGAACATCGCTTCCTCGATCTCATTGCTGACCTCGTACGGGACTTTGATATGTCCACGAGGCACACCCAAAGTGCAGAACACGGATTCCTCGTTTAACGGTAGTCTTCCACGTCCCGGGATCACGAATTCCCTAGAGGCGGGGTCATAGATCTCACCAAGCCAATCGCATACAGGGTTGACAAGGTTCGTGCACCGGACATCCATCATAGACTGCATACCCATCTCAGCAGCAGCCCCCTTCTGATCGTCGGTGAATTTGTCAGTCAACGCAGTCAGTCGTTCTTGGGAGGCTCTGTTGCGAATACGTTTCTTCTTCTGCAAAAAACAGACAAAAAATGATCAGTTGTTGCCATGTTTTTGCAAAAAGTGATCAGTTGTTGCCACGTTTTGCAATATCATGAAATTTTAGTTTGTGTCAGACGACTGCAAGCTCGAGGTGTCAACCAGTAACATACAATAGGAGGAAGGGGGGATGTGTGAACATTTACCTCATCACCCTCTTTTCTCCGTCCAGTTGCCCGATTGCGCTGTGGTGGATCCATGAAATCATCATCGTCGTTTTGACGATCGCCACAAGCCATTCTGCTGAGATGGGAACAGACCAAATTGTCATAGTGGAAATGTAAAATGCAAGAGGTCAGCAAAAACTTGCCACATGCAAAGCATATGTATGGCATCTGATACATTTGATATGCAAATTCGGTTGCCACATTATGCAGCCAATTTGCCACACTGTTTTATATGTAGAATGGCAACAGACAGTGTGTTCACATTCTATTTGCCACATGAATATACTATCCAGGTGGCAACAGGCACACTTGATGTGCACAGTAGTTGCCGTCCAGTGCAGTTGGCTCCTGAAAGTACATTGACTACCGATTGTGGCAACTATCACAGTGTGGTTACTATCGCATATCATTCAGAAAAATTAGATGCCGCAATGAAATAGCATGATTGTGGCAACTATCACAGTAAGTCAGCAATTTTAGTTGCCACATGGAAAAAGAGCGTGTGTGTGGCAACTATCACAGTAAGTCAGCAAATTTAGTTGCCACATGCAAGAGCGTGTGTGTGGTAACTATCACAGTCATTGAATAAAAATAGTTGCCCCATGCGAAAGCTTACATGTGGCAACTAACACAGTCATTTCAGTAATTTGTTGCCGCAAGGGGAAACACGTATGTGGCAACTATCTCATTTGTTCAAGTAGTTAGTTGTCGCACAAACATGGTAGTTAATGTAACTATCAAGTTCGCCTCATACTGCATTTTCAAAACCCAACTAACTAGATCTAGGGTTCAATGGCAACTACCTCGACTTCAAATTCACCCTCAAAATTCTCCCATGAACTGACCGCAAACACAAAATCGAACCAACGCGCATCAAAACAACCCGGGAGACACCTGCCCAATCCATAGGCAAGACTAGTGTGTGCCTCCGAACAGGCAGAACCACGCCGACGATGCCGCCGCCGCGGCCGCGACAAAAACTGCCCAGTGCAACCAAAAACGGCTAGCAGACGACTTCGGCGCCGGCGGGAACGCCGACGCATCGCCGAATCGCCTGAATCTCTACGAATCTTGATCGAGGAATCGAGCAGGGAGGGAAGGGGGGAAAATGCAGGAAGGGATTGTGAGAGTTGCAGCGAGCAGTACCTTCAACCCGCAGGCGCTCCGGCGAAGCTGCTACGTTCCGGCGAGCACCACCGACGGCCCCGAACACCGTCGATTCTTCCACCTCCGCCGTCGCCTTCTCCCCTCGCCTTCTCCTTTGATGGTCTGAAATGCGAGTGGGTTCTGCCAGTAACTGTGGTGCGGGTGAGTAAATGGAACTTTGAGGGAGAGGGGGCAGAGGTGTGCGACATGTTTGACATCAACCGCGGTCGAAGCGTGGCGTGCGGGCGCATTGCAGTTCCACTGCACGCCTCCGAGTGGCAACCGCTGACCGCGGGATGGCAACCAACATGCGGGCGAACTTACTCGCACACCGCACACGCGCCTCGTCCTACGTGGCGTAGAAAACCGCCCGGTTTGTTCCAAGATTCGTGCATAGAGATGCCAACGGTGATGCTTGCGTGTGGTCGGGGTGGTGAACGCCCACACGTGTGGGCGTTAACATTTCCGTTTTTTTAAGAAAAAGAGGATGACCCCTGGCCTCTGCATCGCCTCTGCATCTGGGAGATGCATACGGCCACTTTATTGATTATTCTCGAGTACCTTACAAAGTATTACAACAATATGCCTGAATCCACCATCTTGGCAACATATGCAGCTACTCATATCCATACGATGAAGGTGTGCTAGCTGGGCCACTCAGACCACTCACCTAAGCCTAACATCAAAAGCCGGAAGCCCCAGCCGAGCCACATACTGGGTCTGGGGTACAATCCGGTCAGACGCACTCGTGTGTCATCGTCGCCATCTTCCACAGGTTCGTCTTCAGATCATATTGAGGCATCTACCTTGTCTGGCCACTCAGCCATCGACGTCACCATGATGCCAGACAGCTACCTCCTCCTGTGCGAGTCCATCCCGCGCATCGGACGCCGAGCCTCCATAGCGTCATGCCGCCGATAACCGTCGCCATCAATGTGTGAGATGAAGCGCCGCTCCACCATCCCCACAACCATCACTTGCTCCAAAACAATGCCCCCAGGAGGGAAAGCGATAAAACGCCATCATCATCCGATCCGGAAGACCCAGGTCTAGGGTTTCCCCCGGAGCATCCCAAGCATGATGACGCAGAATGCAACGACGATGCCTCGACAAGGGAACGACATCAAAGACATCGCCATCATCCGCCATGACCGTACTCGGCGCGATTTTCATCGGCAGTTGCTCCACCAGACGTGCGCGTCGACGTCGCTGGTCCCTTCAATGCAGTAAACTCCAAAACGATCCCTAAAGAGGGACTACGACGCAAAAGCACCGCCATCGCTCGATCCCAAGGAGATCTAGGGTTTTCCCCGGAGTTGCCCGCGCTGTCAAGGACCGGACAAGGGTAGAATCTCGGCGGGTCTGCCCAGTCGCCGACGAGTCGCACCCGCCACCGTGCCGAGGGCAATCCAGCGATCAAGGCCCACGCTTGGGCATAGATCCGGCCGCGCCGCCGCGAACCGATCCGGCCACGCCGCCGCCGTCCCTGGCGACCGCGACGCACCAGATCGCGAGGCCATTTGCCGCGGGGGAGCAAAGTCGCCGAGGCGCCGCCACCACCCGCCATGGCAACCGGCCCGCCGCCATGCTCTAGCCCGGGGGCGCCGGCCCGCGCCAGCCCCACCCGAGCGAGAGGGCCCGAGTCCTCGCCGCCGCCGGCGACGGCAGGCTTCGCCTGGCCGCGCCCTTGGGCGGCGGCGAGGGAGGAGAAGGAGGACAGGGGGAGGACCGGCCGACGAGATCTGGGGGCCTCCCGGCCGCCCATGCGGGGGGCGACTCGGGAGGGGGGTCATGCTTGGCTCGTTCCTCCACCCTTTTGCCCTGCTGAACAGACGGTGATTATCAAGTCAGTGGAATTAAGTTTAAAAAAAAGTCGGTGGAATTAATTGTGAAATAGATCGACATAACGGGGGGACAAATTATAGGACGGTTGTATGAATTAACAAAGGCAGCAAATAGCTGTTGAGATTGTTACTTACAATGTTCATCTCCATGAGGACAGATTGGAGCACACAGTGTCACCGCGCGGTGCTAGCGGTAGATAGGGTTTTAATCGGTGCCAGAGGAGTCCCATTAAGGATAGTATAACTGCACCTAAAGCGAGCCCTCACAGCGCTTTGGGTTTTCGGCCGTCCGTTTCACGATCTGATCTTTCCTGGCCGTTAGATTTCGTGTGCAAAATCATCTATCCCGTAATCTGGGTAATCTGGCCCGACTGTCCTGGGGGCTGCTGCTCCAGGGATCAAATCGAAGGCCCCTGGTGCATTGGGCCTTCGAGCCGCCAGCCCATTCGAAGGAGGCCCGCTACTGGGATTGGGAGGCCTACGAGCGACCGGTCCATCCACTCGCGAACCCTAATCCAATCCCGATCGAGGCTGTGGGGAGCGAGATTGCATCGACTCCACTACGATCCATCCACTCTCGAACCCTGATCCAATCCCTATGGAGGCTGAGGGGAGCGATACTGCGTCGACTCCACTGTGGAATCGAGCCGCAGAGAGGAGCGGCCGGTTCCATCCAGTGAAGACGGCCGGTGTGCGTCCATCCACCTGAGTTGAGGGATGGGATCGAGTCCATCCGGTCGACCCCAGCGACCAGAGGAGCGGGATCCGGGTAGAGCCGATCCACGAACCGCGGCGCTGCTGCTCGAGGACCCCGCTGTCGAGCCCCCCCCACCCCCTCCTGTTGGGGAACGTTGCAGAAAACAAAAATTTTCCTACGATTTCACCAAGATCCATCTATGAGTTCATCTAGCAACGAGTGATCGGATGCATCTACATACCTTTGCATATCGCGAGCGGAAGCGTTCAAAAGAACGGGGATGAGGAAGTCGTACACCACCTGATCCAAATCACCGGAGATCCTAGCACCAAACGGACGGCACCTCCGCGTTCAACACACGTACGGTCAGCGTGACGTCTCCTCCTTCTTGATCCAGCAAGGGGGAAGGAGAGGTTGATGAAGATCCAGCAGCACGACGGCGTGGTGGTGGATGCAGGGCGTCTCAACAGCAGGGCTTCGCCGTGCACTGCGAGAGGGAGATGTGTAGCAGGGAGAGAGGGAGGCGCCAGGAGCAAGGGTGCGGCTGCCCCTCCCCCCCTTTATATAGGCCCCCGGGGGGGCGGCAGCCCCTGGAGATCCCATCTCCAGAGGGGGCGGCGACCAAGGGGGGTGGAGTGCCCCCCAAGGCAAGTGGGCGCCCCCCCACCCTAGGGTTCCAACCCTAGGCGCAGGGGGTGGGCCTTGGGGGGCGCACCAGCCCACTAAGGGCTGGTCCCCCTCCCACTTCAGCCCATGGGGCCCTCCGGGATGGGTGGCCCCACCCGGTGGACCCCCGGGACCCATCTGGTGGTCCCGGTACAATACCGGTGACCCCCAGATCACTCCCGATGGCCGAAACTATACTTCCTATATATATAATTCCTCACCTTCGGACCAATCCGAAACTCCTCGTGACGTCCGGGATCTCATCCAGGACTCCGAACAACATTCGGGTTACTGCATATACATATCTTCACAACCCTAGCGTCACCGAACCTTAAGTGTGTAGACCCTACGGGTTCGGGAGACATGCAGACATGATCAAGACGGCTCTCGGGCAATAACCAACAGCGGGATCTGGATACCCATGTTGGCTCCCACATGCTCCAAGATGATCTCATCGGATGAACCACGATGTCGAGGATTCAATTAATCCCGTATACGATTCCCTTTGTCAATCGGTATTTTGCTTGCCCGAGATTCGATCATCGGTATCCCAATACCTCGTTCAATCTCGTTACCGGCAAGTCACTTTACTCGTACCGTAATGCATGATCCCGTGATCAAACACTTTGATCACATTGAGCTCATTATGATGATGCATTACCGAGTGGGCCCGGTGATACCTCTCCGTCAAGCGGAGTGACAAATCCCAGTCTCGATTCGTGTCAACCCAACAGACACTTTCGGAGATACCCGTAGTATACCTTTATAGTCACCCAGTTATGTTGTGACGTTTGGCACACCCAAAGCACTCCTACGGTATCCGGGAGTTACACGATCTCATGGTCTAAGGAAAGGATACTTGACATTGGAAAACTCTAGCAAACGAACTATACGATCTTGTGCTATGTTTAGGATTGGGTCTTGTCCATCACATCATTCTCCTAATGAGGTGATCTCGTTATCAATGACATCCAATGTCCATAGTCAGGAAACCATGACTATCTGTTGATCAACGAGCTAGTCAACTAGAGGCTTACTAGGGACATGTTGGTGTCTATTATTCACACATGTATTACGATTTCTGGATAACACAATTATAGCATGAATAAAGACAATTACCATGAACAAGGAAATATAATAATAATACTTTTATTATTGCCTCTAGGGCATATTTCCAACAGTCTCCCACTTGCACTAGAGTCAATAATCTAGTTACATTGTGATGAATCGAACACCCATGGAATTCTGGTGTTGATCATGTTTTGCTCTAGGGAGAGGTTTAGTCAATGGATCTACTACACTCAGGTCCATATGTACTTTACAAATATCTATGTCTCCATCTTGAACATTTTCACGAATGGAGTTGAAGCGACGCTTGATGTGCCTGGTCTTCTTGTGAAACCTGGGCTCCTTGGCAAGTGCAATAGCTCCAGTGTTGTCACAGAAGAGTTTGATTGGCCCCGACGCATTGGGTATGACTCCGAGGTCGGTGATGAACTCCTTCACCCAAATTGCTTCATGTGCTGCCTCCGAGGCTGCCATGTATTCCGCTTCACATGTAGATCCCGCCACGACGCTCTGCTTGCAACTGCACCAGCTTACTGCCCCACCATTCAATATATACACGTATCCGGTTTGTGACTTAGAGTCATCCAGATCTGTGTCGAAGCTAGCGTCGACGTAACACTTTACGACGAGCTCTTCGTCACCTCCATAAACGAGAAACATTTCCTTAGTCCTTTTCAGGTACTTCAAGATATTCTTGACCGCTGTCCAGTGTTCCTTGCCGGGATTACTTTGGTACCTTCCTACCAAACATACGGCAAGGTTTACATCAGGTCTGGTACACAGCATAGCATACATAATAGAACCTATGGCTGAGGCATAGGGGATGACACTCATCTCTTCTATATCTTCTGCCATGGTCAGACATTGAGATGAGCTCAATTTCACACCTTGTAACACAGGTAAGAGCCCCTTCTTAGATTGATCCATATTGAACTTCTTCAATATCTTATCAAGGTATGTGCTTTGTGAAAGACCTATGAGGCGTCTTGATCTATCTCTATAGATCTTGATGCCTAATATATAAGCAGCTTCTCCAAGGTCCTTCATTGAAAAACTCTTATTCAAGTAGGCCTTAATGCTGTCCAAGAGTTCTATATCATTTCCCATCAAAAGTATGTCATCTACACATAATATGAGAAATGCTACAGAGCTCCCACTCACTTTCTTGTAAACGCAGGCTTCTCCATAAGTCTACGTAAATCCAAACGCTTTGATCATCTCATCAAAGCGAATGTTCCAACTCCGAGATGCTTGCACCAGCCCATAAATCGAGCGTTGGAGCTTGCATACCTTGTCAGCATTCTTAGGATCGACAAAACCTTCCGGCTGCATCATATACAATTCTTCCTTAAGGAAACCATTAAGGAATGCCGTTTTAACGTCCATTTGCCATATTTCATAATCGTAGATTGCGGCAATTGCTAACATGATTCGGACGGACTTCAGCTTCGCTACTGGTGAGAAAGTCTCATCGTAGTCAACCCCTTGAACTTGTCGATAACCCTTAGCGACAAGCCGAGCTTTATAGATGGTCACCTTACCATCCGCGTCTGTCTTCTTAAAGATCCATTTATTTTCTATGGCTCGCCGTTCAACGGGCAAGTCAGTCAAAGTCCATACTTCGTTTTCATACATGGATCCTATCTCGGATTTCATGGCTTCTAGCCACTTGTCGGAATCCGGGCCCGCCATCGCTTCCTCATAGTTTGAAGGCTCACCGTTGTCTAACAACATGATTTCCAAGACAGGGTTGCCGTACCACTCTGGTGCGGAACGTGTCCTTGTGGACCTTCGAATTTCAGTAGGAGCTTGATTAGAAGTATCTTGATCATCATCATTAATTCCTCTCTAGTCGGTACATGCACCTCAGTAACGTTTTCTTGAGTTGCGCCTTTTTCCGGTTCAAGAGGTAACACTTCATCAAGTTCTACTTTCCTCCCACTTACTTCTTTCGAGAGAAACTCCTTCTCTTGAAAGGATCCATTCTTGGCAACAAAGATCTTGCCTTCGGATCTGAGGTAGAAGGTATACCCAATAGTTTCTTTAGGGTATCCTATGAAGACGCATTTTTCTGACTTGGGTTCGAGCTTTTCAGGTTGAAGTTTCTTGACATAAGCATCGCATCCCCAAACTTTTAGAAACGACAGCTTAGGTTTCTTCCCAAACCGTAATTCATACGGTGTCGTCTCAACGGATTTCGATGGAGCCCTATTTAAAGTGAATGCGGCAGTCTCTAAAGCATAGCCCCAAAAAGATAGCGGTAAATCGGTAAGAGACATCATAGATTGCACCATATCTAATAGAGTGCGATTACGACGTTTGGACACACCATTACGCTGAGGTGTTCCAGGCGGCGTGAGTTGTGAAACTATTCCACATTTTCTTAAGTGTGTGCCAAATTCATGACTCAAGTATTCCCCTCCACGATCTGATCGTAGAAACTTGATTTTTCTGTCACGTTGATTTTCAACCTCACTCTGAAATTCCTTGAACTTTTCAAAGGTCTCAGACTTGTGTTTCATTAAGTAGATATACCCATATCTACTCAGGTCATCCGTGAGGGTGAGAACATAACGATAGCCACCGCGAGCCTCAACACTCATTGGACCGCACACATCAGTATGTATGATTTCCAATAAGTTGGTTGCTCGCTCCATTGTTCCTGAGAACGGAGTCTTGGTCATTTTACCCATGAGGCATGGTTCGCACGTGTCAAATGATTCATAATCAATAGACTCTAAAAGTCCATCTGCATGGAGCTTCTTCATGCGTTTGACACCTATGTGACCAAGGCGGCAGTGCCACAAATATGTGGGACTATTGTTATCAACTTTAACTCTTTTGGTATTCACACTATGAATATGTGTATCATCACGTACGAGATTCATTAAGAATAAACCATTAACCATCGGAGCATGACCATAAAACATATCTCTCATATAAATAGAACAACCATTATTCTCGGATTTAAATGAGTAGCCATCTCGAATTAAACGAGATCCAGACACAATGTTCATGCTCAAACTTGGCACTAAATAACAATTATTGAGGTTTTAAAACTAATCCCGTAGGTAAATGTAGATGCAGCGTGCCGACGACGATCACATCGACCTTGGAACCATTCCCAACGCGCATCGTCACCTCGTCCTTCGCCAGTCTCCGTTTATTCCGCAGCTCCTGCTTTGAGTTACAAATGTGAGCAACTGCACCGGTATCAAATACCCAAGAGCTACTACGAGTACTGGTAAGGTACACATCAATTACATGTATATCACATATACCTTTTGTTTTGCCGGCCTTCTTGTCCGCTAAGTATTTGGGGCAGTTCCGCTTCCAGTGACCACTTCCCTTGCAATAAAAGCACTCAGTCTCGGGCTTGGGTCCATTCTTTGGCTTCTTCCCGGCAGCTTGCTTGCCGGGCGCGGCAACTTCCTTGCCGTCCTTCTTGAAGTTCTTTTTACCCTTGCCCTTCTTGAACTTAGTGGTTTTATTCACCATCAACACTTGATGTTCCTTCTTGACTTCTACCTCTGCTCATTTCAGCATAGCAAATACTTCAGGAATGGTCTTTTCCATCCCCTGCATATTGTAGTTCATCACGAAGCTCTTGTAGCTAGGTGGGAGCGACTGAAGGATTCTGTCAATGACCGCCTCATCCGGGAGATTAACTTCCAGCCGAGTCAAGCGGTTGTGCAACCCAGACATCTTGAGTATGTGTTCACTGACAGAGCTATTTTCCTCCATCTTACAGCTAAAGAATTTGTCGGAGACTTCATATCTCTCGACCCGGGCATGAGCTTGGAAAACCATTTTCAGCTCTTCGAACATCTCATATGCTCCGTGTCTCTCAAAACGCTTTTGGAGCCCCGGCTCTAAGCTGTAAAGCATGCCGCACTAAACGAGGGAGTAGTCATCGGAACGTGCCTGCCAAGCGTTCATAACGTCTTGTTCTGTAGGGAGAACAGGTGCGTCACCCAGCGGTGCTCGTAGGACATAATCTTTCTTGGCAGCTATGAGGATGATCCTCAGGTTCCGGACCCAGTCCGTATAGTTGCTGCCATCGTCTTTCAGCTTGGTTTTCTCTAGGAACGCGTTGAAGTTGAGGACTACGTTGGCCATTTGATCTACAAGACATATTGTAAATATTTTAGATTAAGTTCATGATAATAAAGTTCATCTAATCAAATTATTTAATGAACTCCCACTTAGATAGACATCCC
The DNA here is from genome assembly GCA_032464435.1 of Aegilops umbellulata. Taxonomy (NCBI): domain Eukaryota; kingdom Viridiplantae; phylum Streptophyta; class Magnoliopsida; order Poales; family Poaceae; genus Aegilops; species Aegilops umbellulata. The sequence goes on along the minus strand of CP136058.1, from coordinate 438,035,680 downwards.
TCTTCTAGTCATCTAAGTATAACATGATCCGAGTCAACTAGGCCGTGTCCGATCATCACGTGAGACGGACTAGTCAACATCGGTGAACATCTTCATGTTGATCGTATCTTCTATACGACTCATGCTCGACCTTTCGGTCTTCTGTGCTCGGAGGCCATGTCTGTACATGCTAGGCTCGTCAAGTCAACCTAAGTGTTTGCATGTGTAAATCTGTCTTACACCCGTTGTATGTGAACGTTAGAATCTATCACACCCGATCATCACGTGGTGCTTCGAAACGACGAACTGTCGCAACGGTGCACAGTTAGGAGGAACACTTCTTGAAATTATTATGAGGGATCATCTTATTTACTACCATCGTTCTAAGTAAACAAGATGCAAAACATGATAAACATCACATGCAATCAAATAATAAACGTGACATGATATGACCAATATCACATAGCTCCTTTGATCTCCATCTTGGGGCTCCATGATCATCTTTGTCACCGGCTTGACACCATGATCTCCATCATCGTGTCTCCATGAAGTTGCTCGCCAACTATTACTTCTACTACTATGGCTAACGCGTTTAGCAATAAAGTAAAGTAATTTACATGGCGTTTCTCAATGACACGCAGATCATACAAAAAATAAAGACAACTCCTATGGCTCCTGCCGGTTGTCATACTCATCGACATGCAAGTCGTGATTCCTATTACAATAGCATGAACATCTCATACATCACATATAGATCATTCATCATTCATCACAACTTTGGCCATATCATATCACAAAGCACTTGCTGCAGAAACAAGTTAGACGTCCTCTAATTGTTGTTGCAAGTTTTACGTGGCGGAATTAGGGTTCTAGCAAGAACGTTTTCTTACCTACGTGAAAGCCACAACGTGATTTGTCAACTTCTATTTACCCTTCATAAGGACCATTTTCATCGAATCCGCTCCAACTAAAGTGGGAGAGACAGACACCCGCCAGCCACCTTATGCAACTAGTGCATGTTAGTCGGTGGAACCGGTCTCACGTAAGCGTACGTGTAAGGTTGGTCTGGGCCGCTTCATCCCACAGTACCGCTGAAGCAAGATAAGACTAGTAGCGGCAAGAAAGTTGACAAATCTACGCCCACAACAAATTGTGTTCTACTCGCGCAAGAAGAACTACGCATAGACCTAGCTCATGATGCCACTGTTGGGGAACGTTGCAGAAAACAAAAATTTTCCTACGGTTTCACCAAGATCCATCTATGAGTTCATCTAGCAACGAGTGATCGGATGCATCTACATACCTTTGCAGATCGCGAGCGGAAGCGTTCAAAAGAACGGGGATGAGGTAGTCGTACACCACGTGATCCAAATCACCGGAGATCCTAGCACCAAGCGGACGGCACCTCCGCGTTCAACACACATACGGTCAGCGTGACGTCTCCTCCTTCTTGATCCAGCAAGGGGGAAGGAGAGGTTGATGAAGATCCAGCAGCACGACGGCGTGGTGGTGGATGCAGGGCGTCACAACAGCAGGGCTTCGCCGTGCACTGCGAGAGGGAGATGTGTAGCAGGGAGAGAGGGAGGCGCCAGGAGCAAGGGTGCGGCTGCCCCTCCCCCCCTTTATATAGGCCCCCTGGGGGGGCGCCGGCCCCTGGAGATCCCATCTCCAGAGGGGGCGGCGGCCAAGGGGGGTGGAGTGCCCCCCAAGGCAAGTGGGCGCCCCCCCACCCTAGGGTTCCAACCCTAGGCACAGGGGGTGGGCCTTGGGGGGCGCACCAGCCCACTAAGGGCTGGTCCCCCTCCCACTTCAGCCCATGGGGCCCTCCGGGATGGGTGGCCCCACCCGGTGGACCCCCGGGACCCATCTGGTGGTCCCGGTACAATACCGGTGACCCCCAGATCACTCCCGATGGCCGAAACTGTACTTCCTATATATAATTCTTCACCTCCGGACCAATCCGAAACTCCTCGTGACGTCCGGGATCTCATCCGGGACTCCGAACAACATTCGGGTTACTGCATATACATATCTTCACAACCCTAGCGTCACCGAACCTTAAGTGTGTAGACCCTACGGGTTCGGGAGACATGCAGACATGACCGAGACGGCTCTCGGGCAATAACCAACAACGGGATCTGGATACCCATGTTGGCTCCCACATGCTCCATGATGATCTCATCGGGTGAACCACGATGTCGAGGATTCAATTAATCCCGTATACGATTCCCTTTGTCAATCGGTATTTTACTTGCCCGAGATTCGATCGTCGGTATCCCAATACCTCGTTCAATCTCGTTACCGGCAAGTCACTTTACTCGTACCGTAATGCATGATCCCGTGATCAAACACTTTGATCACATTGAGCTCATTATGATGATGCATTACCGAGTGGGCCCGGTGATACCTCTCCGTCAAGCGGAGTGACAAATCCCAGTCTTGATTCGTGTCAACCCAACAGACACTTTCGGAGATACCCGTAGTATACCTTTATAGTCACCCAGTTACGTTGTGACGTTTGGCACACCCAAAGAACTCCTACGGTATCCGGGAGTTACACGATCTCATGGTCTAAGGAAAGGATACTTGACATTGGAAAACTCTAGCAAACGAACTATACGATCTTGTGCTATGTTTAGGATTGGGTCTTGTCCATCACATCATTCTCCTAATGAGGTGATCTCGTTATCAATGACATCCAATGTCCATAGTCAGGAAACCATGACTATCTGTTGATCAACGAGCTAGTCAACTAGAGGCTTACTAGGGACATGTTGGTGTCTATTATTCACACATGTATTAAGATTTCCGGATAACACAATTATAGCATGAATAAAGACAATTATCATGAACAAGGAAATATAATAATAATGCTTTTATTATTGCCTCTAGGGCATATTTCCAACACCTCCCTCCACAGCTGCCACAGCGTGCGCCTTGCAATATTGGCGTGTAGGCCATGGTGCCCGACGCCCAACTCCCGGGCCACCACCGCAAGCCGTCGCTCCCACCACCGCCCTCCCCGCATCTTCGTCGCCATCCTCTGGCTTCTGCTCCACCAACTAGGGTAATCTTTCGCACCATACTTTAAATTCACGGCTGGTATTATTACAGGATATGTGTTGGTGACTAATCTGGGGTTTTTTCAGTTCACGGGAAAGCTGAATGAACCAACTCATGTTGATTGAAGCTGAAATTTGTTAACAAAAAATGTAGCTGTAATGCACGCAGCTGTAGTTGGGGTTTCGCTCTGGTGGTAGGGAGATGCTAATGGAGCAGACGGTGCAGGGCGGGGATGGCTTGAGGAGGCAAGCCCGGACAGCGCCGCATTGCCGTTATCTTGGTGGCTAAAACAATCATCTATTTTCTTTTATTGAAAGATATGTTGTATTGCCCAATAATTATATTTGTAGTTCCCTTTCTGATGCAGGCAAATTACGAGCATTGCACTATTGTCTGCAAGTATAGGACAGAAGAGGGAGCTAAAAGATGCTCGAAAGTCACTGATACAGGTATTATTTATTTCCCCATCTTGACAGTAAGAATTGTCTAAAACAAGTTTAAGTCGGTTCCGAGTATTCACTCTGTTCTACCACATCATGAGTAGTAGATCAAACTGCTAGATAGATGGATTTATCCTACATGGATGGCAGGATGGATACACTGCCTCACCAGTATGCTGCTTTGAGCCAATCAATCTACCTTCTTCTTCTGAACCTTAGCTCCTTTTTCTTACAGCAAACAATCTGAATTAAGGCAAGGACTAACATCATGTTTTTCTTGAGGCTGTTACTTATGCTCTTATAACCTTCAAAATATTCTCTTGGATTGTCGTTTATGTAATCATATACTTAATATCTATTTCAGAGAATATGAGTCCGATGCTACATTATAGAGTAGTAATGGACATCTCAAATTTTGTGCACGGGATTTTTAGTTCGAGTGATGTGCGGTAGTACCATTCATGTATCCGCTTTCACATACCATCTAACATGGCTTCTTATTTTGTTTTTACAGGCTGCTAAGGAAACAAACAATATATTGCATTTTGCCTACAGGTAAGGAAACATGTGCCTTATTTCTGCAAAGGCGTGCTCTGTTTTTCTATTCCACGAGCATTTTGCATTCCCTATAGATGCTGAGATGTTGGATTTGATTACGTTGCCAAAGGTGCTTTCAAGGTTAGTTCACTAATTTACCATCTTTTCTATTCGGAGCGTAAGTATTACTATATATAATAACTTTCTGTTTGGTTAGACCTTTTAAGTCAGTATAGTACAGTTCAGCTGAACACTACAGATATGTCTGACAACATGTTAATAATACTGTAATTTTAATAATATCAGGTCTTCACAACTGTCAGAGATTTTCTTAGACTGACAACATGCCAATGAGACTGTAATTTTTCTTTCTGATCAGCTGGGGATGTAGTGTATATCAATTTATTTATACGCTACATCCCCAGCTGATCAGAAAGAAAAATCTTAAACGTAACAAGGTCATGGCAGCTCTTCCTGAACTTTGGAATATTGCTGCACGCGTTCCCTTTAACTCATTTTGTGTGTGCCCCAAAGAACACAAAATTCTCATGATTCTAAATGGATTTTTTTTCTTCTATAGTAGATTACTGATTTATTTATTTGTTGTGTTTCTTCTTGCATGTGGCGTTGTAGCACCAGCGATAGCCGAAAAAGCAGAAAACAAGGCATCATACTATTGTCATTGAAAGTTTTGATGGATTTGCCCAAGCTAATTTGTAGTATGAATTTGTGCTTCGCTTGATTAGATGGACCTAAAGGAAAATGTACAGCCATTGACTTCCATTGTTATAAATCTGTCTGTAGTTTATATGAATTAATTTTCAATGAAATTGTAGGTTTCATATTTTTCTAACCAACAGAGAGTTATTCATTGTTTTAGACGTGTGAAGTGATCATGCCTCCGAATATTTGTAGAAATTCCTACCATTCGATCGAAAAAATTGATGGGCGTTGTAGAAATTCCTACCATTCGATCGAAAAAATTGATGGGCACAGCAACGCGCGCCATCGATGATCGAATATACTCCTGATACGACTCCTGATGGGTGATGGCCATACACAGCACGGTCATCTCCGTTTCAGATTACAACTCACCACGGAACCCATCCGTCCGAAGCAGCGGATTATTATTCTCAAAAAAAAAAAGAAGCAGCGGATTATTGGATTCCTATACTGGGACTGAGAGGCTCTCACGGGCGAGGCTATGTCTTTGCTTCTAGCGAAATCATTAATTTAGGAACACTTTTTCTAAAAATCACTTCCACCCTCCCCATGTTGCGATAAATAGTACGCTGCATGTGCGCCATTTGTCCTAATCTGAGGGTTTTTCTTTTTTTCTAGATTCGTTTATTTAAAACGTTTTATCTCCTACTCGTGCATTCCCTCCACATGTTGCGACAAATAGCACGCTGCATGTGCGTCACTTGTCCTAATCGTGCATTCAAATTTCGGACCATTTTCACCGTTGGAATCTTCGCGTTCAGATCTTCAAAACACGAAAAAACCAGACGAAAAATTGAGCCAGGCGCATTTTTTTCTCTTTTCGAAAGCCGTTTCTGAGAGGCACGCTCGTGAAAGCAAATTTGTGCCTCTACAAAAACAAAACCGTGCCTCTCGCAAAATGAGAAAAAAACATAGCCTCGATATAGGGTGCCAGCGACAACGATAGGACGGATTGGAGCAGACGATGTCACCGCTCGGCGCCAGCGATAGGGTGCCAGAGGAGTCCCATATACGACTCGTGACTCCGTCTCAAGATCAGAACTCACCACGGAACCCATCTGTCTGAAGCAGCGGATTATTGGATTCCCTAATGAATCCGGGGATTGGGAGGCTCTCACGGGCAAGGCTATGTCTCGCTTCTAGACCATCGCCTCGCCAGAATCGACGTGGTAATGGCCGGCCCATAAGCATTGTTCGTTTTGATTCGTTTAACTATCATTCATTAACTCGGTTTTGTTTTCGTTTTTATACTTTCTTATATTTTTAAAAATAATCTAAAATACATATATTCCAAAGAAGTTAAAGATCTTTCAACACGTATTCGAAAAATGTTTAAAAACATGTGTCTGAAGAAATGTTAGTCATATATTTTTAGAAATTTTAAATTTATACACAAAATGCACCATATCTATGAAAAAATAGAAACAAAAAATGTATTTAAAAAATGTTAACCACTGAATTTGCAAAAAAAATAATAATTGTGCATTTGAAAATTGTTGAGAATGTATGAAAGAATTTTATTGTCTATGAAAACTTTACAATGCATAAAAAAGTAGACTTCAGAACATATATTTTAAAAAATGTTAATTGCGTATTTTAAAAAAATGGTAATGCAGCGTAAAAAAATTGATATCATTCAAAAAAGTGTTTCAATTTTTTTAAACATGTATTAAAAAATACGGTTAAAAAATATGTGTTTGATAAAAAGGTTAATTATGTACTTGAAAAATATTATCCATGTATTAAAAATGTTACAGGTGTATATAGAAAATGCACAATGTGTATGAAAAGAAGTAGACATAAAATATATATTTAAGAAAATGTTAATCATGTATTAGGAAATGTGAAACATATATAAAAAATGTTTCATGCATATACATAAATGTATAATATGTATAAAAAATGTAGACATGAGAACAGATATTTGAAAATAATGTTAATCATGCCCCCGCAAAAACATGTTAATCATGTGTCTGAAAAATGTTAAACATGTATAATAAAAATAGTTATTGTGTATAGAAAAAATTTGTAGAATATGTATGTAAAAAGTAGACAGCAAAACATAATCTGTAAAAACCAAAGAAACCAAAGGAAAGTAAAAGAAAAATACAAAGAAAGGACATGGCAAAATAAACAAATGAAAAAAGTCAATGGAAACCATAAAAAAATAAAATAGAAATAAATAAAAACAATTGAAACCGGACAATTCCAGCAAGTGTGTACAACAAAGAAGAAAACACAAATCTAACTTGACCACCGAACGAGCGACGAACGCAACGACTGTGAGCGACCGAGCGAGCGAGGAACGAAACGTCGGTGAGCGACCGAGCGAGCAAAACGCTCTAATGGGTCGGCCCATACCTGCGGACTGTGTCGCCGTCATACTGGCCTTCTGGCCCATCGCCCTATACGGTGGTTTGTGTTCCCGATTTTGTTTTGTGGTGATGTACGGTCTGGGCCAGTGTAGTTGGTCATGTTGACTGGTGCCTATGTGGGGTTCATAGAAATTAACCATCACATCTGAGGTCGAGTTTGCAGAGAACATTGATTTTAATTTATTTTTTTATAAAAAGCCACAAGTATTAAATAATGACTTTGCAGATATCATAACGTGATCACCTTACGAACCGCTTGATGGGCAATTCCTATTTACACATAGGTCACAGATAGGGGTATGAATATGTGTCGCTTATACCGACATGGAAGCCAGTGTCGCGGGAAGGAACGGACAACTGGGCCAACCCAATAGCAGGTCTGTGCATTTGTTCACTCTGTTTAGTTTTTTGACATGTATTAAAAAAAGTTAAATTAAACATGTGCTTTTGAGAAAAGTGTTAAACATGTATTTGAAAAATGTTAGACATATATACAATAGATGTTTTAGATGTATACGAATAATGTACAATGGATAAAAAGTACATATGAAAACATGTATTTGAAAAAAATCTTAATCATTTTATTTTAAAAATGTTAAATGTATATAACAAAATGTTCCTTGTGTATACGAAAAATGTACAATGTATATGAAAAAGTGGACACAAAAACATTTATTGTTAGAGTGATGTTAATTGTGTATTTATAAAATGGTAAACATATATATAAGTAATTGTTCATATGTATACGAGAAGGTACAATGTGCATGAAAAAAAGTAGAAACCAATTATTTTTCGAAAAATCTTAATCATGTATTGGAAATTTGTTATATGTGTACAAAAAAAACGTACTTGGTGTATACAAAAATTTTAGACACCAAAAACATAACTGCTAAAATGTAATTGTCTATTTTAAAAATGATAAAGATGTATTAAAAAAATTCTTGATGTATATGAATAATGTAAATTCTGTGTGAGAAAGGTAGTCATATATTTAAAAAAAGAAGAAAAACGATGTAAACCTAATGAAACAATTGAACAAAGTGAAAACAGAAGAAAACGAAGAACAAACGAAACAAACAAGATAAAGAAGAAAACTGAAAAAAAACGAAGAAACCAAGAAAGGCTGGTGTTGGATAACACTGGAGTACTTGCTACAGCATTTTCAGTGCTTTTTTTTCTCGAATACGCATAAGCATGCATATCAGATATTAAAGAAGGAACGGCAAAGAAGCCGGTTACAACGCCTTACAACCATTTCCACGCCAATCACAAAGATTAGCATGCACATCCACCCAACACACCCACCATGTTAACTATGATACATGCAATACATAGGCCAACCTCATGCATTTTCAGTGCTCCCTCGCATCCTTTTGCTTCTGTGAAGCACCAGAGCTGATTCACAACGCCTACTTTCTGGGTTCTGGGCATCAGTTTTCTTCAGAAACCCATTACCAGTCACAGGCATGTCATCACTGATAGAGTTGAGGAGAACCAAAGTCTCCACGAGTAGATATACCTTCAAACTGCGCATATTCTGCTTCATCAGACCATAAATAGACTCCAGAAGTGCCTTCTGCTCACCATCTTCTCTGACAGTCCGGTGGCAGGAAAGATTCCAATATGTAAACATCATCACCAGTATAAGAACTCTGCAACCATACTGCAACATCATCACCAGTATAAGAACTCTGCAAGCGTACTGCAACACAGGCAGCTAATGCAAACATATATACGAGCATAGGGATACTCCAGTCTGGAGAGCCGACTGACATCTCTGGAAACGCTGGGCTTGCTTGAGATAAATGCATCTCCAACAACTCCCTGCCCCTTCTGTAGGTGATGCTTCACAAATGCATCCCTGAATCCCCACATGCGAGCATCAACAACATGGAATGCCACATCACAGGTTGAAAACCTTGAGCTTGTATTCTTGACGCTACCAATCCCGTCATTGCAACGTGGAACCCAGGTTTGAGCCAAGGGCAGCTTGTGACAAATAACTCCAAGTATACTCCCCAGAGCATGTGCAAACCTCTCCCCTGACAGACACCTCTGTTAATCTTTCTCGGAAATGGACATCTCTGTTAATCTTTCTCAGAGATGGGCCAACTTTATGATGATAATTTACACACAGCAGCACCACAAACATGTGTAAAAAAAGATATAATAACTAATTTAGCTGATACTCTGTATAATCGATCGTGTACTTCCAAATATGGTCTAGATAAGAGGTGTGCCTACATGACCAAACAGAGACACAGCTTTCTCATTCAATCATGATTACACGAATTCTCTAAGACCTCAAGAACAATATCAAGTGTCAGCTATCATCATCAGAATTACTACGTTCAGCAGCAGAAGAGAACTACAAGCTTTGTTTGCTAGCCAGTAGCCACGACGATCACAGCCGAATCTCCCCTTCCTCTAAATCTTCTTGGAAGCTTTGGTGGTGGTGGTGGTGCTGCTGCTTTAGGTCGTGGTCGTCAACCTTGAGAAAGAGTCCAATCTGTCGCAACAAGTTGTTCGGCCTCGCCGTGTTGTACTGATCAATGCCGAGGGCCTTCACATCCTCGTCTAGGGTCTCGTTGAACATTGCCGTCCTCTCCATCTCGAGCACTTGCTGACGGGCCTTCTCCCTCGCCCGGGACGTCGTCTCCTTTCGCCGCCTTTCCAAAATCTCGCTGGCACGGGCGATGAGGTCGCGTGTTGGAGGCGTAGTGTTGGCGACGAGCTCTGCCGGAGCTGGACTGTCGACGCTCTGGTGACAAGAATCAGAAACCGAACCGCTGCTGCAGCTGATGGTTGCATCTTCGCCAAGATTCTTGAACAGTGAGGCGTCGCCGCAGATGTCCACGTGCTCCTCATCCTCTTCGACGAGCTGCACTGGTGTCGGCCTGACCGGCAAAGGGGAGACGCCGCCGACGATGTCAACGTCTTCGTCCTCCTCCTCGGCCATCATGTTCTTGTGCTGATGCGTCGACGGATTCGCCTTCTCTCGGACGAACTTGTCCAGCTGCTTCTGCATCTCCACAAGGGCCGCGTCTTGGACGGCGTGCATCTCAATCTCGATGTAATCATCGCAGATGCCGCGGCGGCTCTGCTTCTTCAGCAGCTCCAGGATGTGAGCAGGGAGCACATGAGATTCAGAGAGCTTGGCTAGCTTGGTGAGGTCCGCGTAGAGTTGGTTCCGCTGCTTGGACGTCATCTTCTTGACGGGAACGGCATGGGAGTGGGACGCCTTCCTCTTCTTGGCTGGCGGCTCCTCGGCTGGACGACTGTCCTTGACGCGGGGAACCGACGGGGACGAGGCTGGAAGCACGGTGGCCGCCTCGGCGAGGAGGCGACGGGCCGCGACGAGCTCTGCCTGGAACCGCTGGCGAAGGGTCTCCAGCGGGCGCTTCCGGCCGTGGCCGGACATGACGCTGAAGGGCTCCCGGTTCCGGTGGGCGATCTCCATGGGAACAGCGGACGGCGGTCGCTGGGGTAAGGGCCGGAAGAGGCGATTGGATGCGGAGGAGGAGAGGAGACGATGGGCGCTGTAGATGGGATCGAAACCCTTTTAACTAGTGAAGTGATCCGTGGTGGGATCGAAGCTGTGTTCTGCTGTGATCCGGGAAGAAATCGGAATGCAGTCCGAGTCAGTTCAGTACAAGCTTTGGATTTGGTTGCTTGCATCTCAAGCTTAGCTTGATTCACCACGGCCATGCATGTCTTCATTTTTTCCCCAGTTCGTCCTTGCTTGCCGTCTCTCTCCGACGCCTTTCAGGATGCGGAACCGAGTACTCTCCCGACACGGTGTTCCGCTCCGCTCCTACTCTGCCTGGTTTTGTGAAGTCAACTCATTTGGCTCCCAGTAATTCTTTACAACTAGATAGGGATCGTGCCATGGCGCGAGAGTGCTGATCCCAACGTTTTGATCAAGCAGGTAATACTAAGTTCGAAGTAATTCAGGTTTGGCATGTGCTATTAAATTATGATCACTAAAAGGTTTGTTAATACAAATAAATAATTTTAAGCTGGACCTTTCCATGATCAAACTTTGGTTTCTTTGAGTGTTCCTATAACAAAATCCAATCTGTATGAAAATAATTTTAAACTAACTGAATATTATTTCATAAAAACAAATGGTTAAAGTAATGAAGCTTCAAAATAGGCACTTCTCCAACACATTTTGTTGGGGATATAACTATTTGTGTAAGCCGCCCGTAAGGGGCCGGATTACTTAAATAAGGACTTATCAGAAGAAGCCCAAGATCAAGGATGAAAGGGTCTAAAGCCCACAGGCGATTTAAGGCCCATAGTGATAAACCGCTATAATGGCATGACTTATATCATAAGGTAGAATTAACTAGTCACCGAGCCGGACACTGTTTATGAGCCGGCCGGAACTCTGTAGGCCGCAGGGCGTCAACCCGTGTATATAAGGGGACGACCCGCTAGCAGCTTAGGGCAGAAAACAATTCATCGAGAACCGGGCATAACGTATCTCGCTCCCTGGTCATCGAAACCTCAAGCAATACCAACCCAACTAGACGTAGGCCTTACCTTCACCGTAAGGGGCCGAACTAGTATAACTCTCTCGTGTCCTTTGTCCCGATTAACCCCTTTAAGCTTCCTAGTTGTGATGGCTCCACGACTAAGTCCTTGCAAGAGGACATCTGCCATGACAATTCCACGACAGTTGGCGCCCACCGTGGGGCCAGCGCACGGTGGATTTGAGTTCTTGAAGGGCAACTTCGAAGGGCTCAAGGGATACGCAGTCGGCCGGATGACCAAAAGTCGTCGCGGCAAGATATACATCGACGACGAAGGCTGGAGCCCCGACGCCGGCTCAATTGAGTACGGGTACCGGGTCCCCTTTGGCGGAATCCACGTCTTCATCGGCCGGATTGGATAGCCGGGCCCTGAGCCGGACAACTGCACCGACCTCGTCGAGACGGCTCAGCGTGCGAGACCCGCCCAAGCTCAACCCGTCGTGAAGCATGCCTTCGTGGGCTACATCCACGGAGGGGAACTTTCTGAAGGATCTGAAGTTGGTGGTGAGACGACCGTCCTCTCCGACGGTGATTCGTCCACCGGTTCAACATATTCGCTATATCTGGTGCAAGATGGCGGGCTTGGGGGCTGTTCCGATGGCTCCAGTATTCCGGACCCCTATGAGCCGCCAAGCTGGGAAGGAGTCTTCATGGCTGGAATTCAACCCGGCCAAAATTCTACGGCCGCAGCAGCGATAACATCCGGGTCAGGAGCAGCCGGGGCAAGAGGCCCTGTGCGCCCGCCGGCTCAAGTGCTGATGGATCTCATGGATAAGTTAACGGCCCTGTTAACCGCCACGGTTATTCCTGCGAATCAAGATGAGCATAATGTGTTGGGGAACGTTGCAGAAAATTAAAAATTTTCCTACGGTTTCACCAAGATCCATCTATGAGTTCATCTAGCAACGAGTATTCAGATTAGATAGCATCTACATACCACTTTGTAGATCGCAACGGAAGCGTTCGAGTGAACGTGGATGAGGTAGTCGTACTCGCCGTGATCCAATTCACCGATGATCTAGTGCCGAACGGACGGCACCTCCGTGTTCAACACACGTACGGAAAGCGTGACGTCTCCTCCTTCTTGATCCAGCAAGGGGGAAGGAGAGGTTGATGAAGATCCAGCAGCACGACGGCGTGGTGGTGGATGCAGCAGAACTCCGGCAGGGCTTCGCTAAGCAACTACGGGAGGAGGAGGAGGTGTAGCAGGGAGAGGGAGGCGCCAGAGCAATGGGTGGTCAGCCCCCCTCCCTTCCCCCCTTTATATAACCCCTTGGGGGGGGCGCCGGCCCTAGGAGATGGAATCTCCTAGGGGGGCGGCGGCCAGGGATGGGGGGCTTGCCCCCCAAGCAAGGGGGCGCCCCCTTTAGGGTTTCCCCCCCAAACCCTAGGCGCATGGGCCCTTTGGGGGGTTGGCGCACCAGCCCACTATGGGCTGGTTCCCTCCCTCATACGGCCCATGGGGCCCTCCGGGATAGGTGGCCCCACCCGGTGGACCCCCCGGGACCCTCCGGTGGTCCCGGTACAATACCGATAACCCCGAAACTTGTCCCGATGTCCGTATGATGACTTTCCATATATAATCTTTACCTCCGGACCATTCCGAAACTCCTCGTGACGTCCGGGATCTCATCCGGGACTCCGAACAACATTCGGGTTACTGCATATACAAATCTTCACAACCCTAGCGTCATCGAACCTTAAGTGTGTAGACCCTACGGGTTCGGGAGACATGCAGACATGACCGAGACGGCTCTCGGGCAATAACCAACAGCGGGATCTGGATACCCATGTTGGCTCCCACATGCTCCATGATGATCTCATCGGATGAACCACGATGTCGAGGATTCAATTAATCCCGTATACGATTCCCTTTGTCAATCGGTATTTTACTTGCCCGAGATTCGATCGTCGGTATCCCAATACCTCGTTCAATCTCGTTACCGGCAAGTCACTTTTCTCGTTCCGTAATGCATGATCCCGTGATCAAACACTTTGATCACATTGAGCTCATTGTGATGATGCATTACCGAGAGGGCCCGGTGATACCTCTCCGTCAAGCGGAGTGACAAATCCCAGTCTCGATCCATGTCAACCCAACAGACACTTTCAGAGATACCCGTAGTATACCTTTATAGTCACCCAGTTACGTTGTGACGTTTGGCACACCCAAAGCACTCCTACGGTATCCGGGAGTTACACGATCTCATGGTCTAAGGAAAGGATACTTGACATTTGAAAACTCTAGCAAACGAATTATGCGATCTTATGCTATGTTTAGGATTGGGTCTTGTCCATCACATCATTCTCCTAATGATGTGATCCCGTTATCGATGACATCCAATGTCCATAGTCATGAAACCATGACTATCTATCGATCAACGAGCTAGTCAACTAGAGGCTCACTAGGGACATATTGTTGTCTGTTATTCACACATGTATTACGATTTCCGGATAACACAATTATAGCACGAATAAAGACAATTATCATGAATAAGGAAATATAATAATAATGCTTTTATTATTGCCTCTAGGGCATATTTCCAACAGTCTCCCACTTGCACTAGAGTCAATAATCTAGTTACATTGTGATGAATCAAACACCCATAGAGTTCTGGTGCTGATCATGTTTTGCCTTAGGGAGAGGTTTAGTCAACGGATCTGCGACATTCAGATCCGTGTGCACTTTACAAATTTCTATGTCTCCATCTTGAACATTTTCACGAATGGAGTTGAAGCGACGCTTGATGTGCCTGGTCTTCTTGTGAAACCTGGGCTCCTTTGCAAGTGCAATAGCTCCAGTGTTGTCACAGAAGAGCTTGATTGGCTCTGACGCATTGGGTATGACTCCGAGGTCGGTGATGAACTCCTTCATCCAAATTGCTTCATGTGCCGCCTCCGAGGCTGCCATGTACTCCGCTTCACATGTAGATCCCGCCACGACGCTTTGCTTGCAACTGCACCAGCTTACTGCCCCACCATTCAAAATATACACGTATCCGGTTTGTGACTTAGAGTCATCCAGATCTGTGTCGAAGCTAGCGTCGACGTAACCTTTTACGACGAGCTCTTCGTCACCTCCATAAACGAGAAACATTTCCTTAGTCCTTTTCAGGTACTTCAGGATATTCTTGACCGCTGTCCAGTGTTCCTTGCCGGGATTACTTTGGTACCTTCCTACCAAACTTACGGCAAGGTTTACATCAGGTCTGGTACACAACATGGCATACATAATAGAACCTACGGCTGAGGCATAGGAGATGACGCTCATCTCTTCTATATCTTCTGCCGTGGTCGGACATTGAGCTGAGCTCAATTTCACACCTTGTAACACAGGTAAGAACCCTTTCTTAGATTGATCCATGTTGAATTTCTTCAATATCTTATCAAGGTATGTGCTTTGTGAAAGACCTATGAGGCGTCTCGATCTATCTTTATAGATCTTGATGCCTAATATATAAGCAGCTTCTCCAAGGTCCTTCATTGAAAAACTCTTATTCAAGTAGGCCTTAATGCTGTCCAAGAGTTCTATATCATTTCCCATCAAAAATATGTCATCTACATATAATATGAGAAATGCTACAGAGCTCCCACTCACTTTCTTGTAAACACAGGCTTCTCCATAAGTCTGTGTAAACCCAAACGCTTTGATCATCTCATCAAAGCGAATGTTCCAACTCCGAGATGCTTGCACCAGCCCATAAATCGAGCGTTGGAGCTTGCACACCTTGTCAGCATTCTTAGGATCGACAAAACCTTTAGGTTGTATCATATACAATTCTTCCTTAAGGAAACCATTAAGGAATGCCGTTTTGATGTCCGTTTGCCATATCTCATAATCATAGTATGCGGCAATTGCTAACATGATTCGGACGGACTTCAGCTTCGCTACCGGTGAGAAAGTCTCATCGTAGTCAACCCCTTGAACTTGTCGATAACCCTTAGCGACAAGCCGAGCTTTATAGATGGTCACATTACCATCCGCGTCTGTCTTCTTCTTAAAGATCCATTTATTTTCTATGGCTCGCCGTTCAACGGGCAAGTCAGTCAAAGTCCATACTTCGTTTTCATACATGGATCCTATCTCGGATTTCATGGCTTCCAGCCATTTGTCGGAATCCGGGCCCGCCATTGCTTCCTCATAGTTCGAAGGTTAACCGTTGTCTAACAACATAATTTCCAAGACAGGGTTCCCGTACCACTCTGGTGCGGAACGTGTCCTTGTGGACCTTCGAATTTTAGTAGGAGCTTGATTAGAAGCATCTTGATCATCATCATTAATTTCCTCTCTAGTCGGTGCAGGCACCTCAGAAACGTTTTCTTGAGTTTCGCCATTTTCCGGTTCAAGAGGTAACACTTCATCAAGTTCTACTTTCCTCCCACTTACTTCTTTCGAGAGAAACTCTTTCACTAGAAAGGATCCATTCTTGGCAACAAAGATCTTGCCTTCAGATCTGAGGTAGAAGGTATACCCAACAGTTTCTTTAGGGTATCCTATGAAGACGCATTTTTCCGACTTGGGTTCGAGCTTTTCAGGTTGAAGTTTCTTGACATAAGCATCACATCCCCAGACTTTTAGAAACGACAGCTTAGGTTTCTTCCCAAACCATAATTCATACGGTGTGGTCTCAACGGATTTCGACGGAGCCCTATTTAAAGTGAATGCGGCAGTCTCTAAAGCATAGCCCCAAAAAGATAGCGGTAAGTCGGTAAGAGACATCATAGATCGCACCATATCTAATAGAGTGCGATTACGACGTTCGGACACACCATTACGCTGAGGTGTTCCAGGCGGCGTGAGTTGTGAAACTATTCCACATTTTCTGAAGTGTGTGCCAAATTCGTGACTCAAGTATTCTCCTCCACGATCTGATCGTAGAAACTTGATTTTTCTGTCACGTTGATTTTCAACCTCACTCTGAAATTCCTTGAACTTTTCAAAGGTCTCAGACTTGTGTTTCATTAAGTAGACATACCCATATCTACTCAAGTCATCAGTGAGGGTGAGAACATAACGATAGCCACCGCGAGCCTCAACACTCATTGGACCGCACACATCGGTATGTATGATTTCCAATAAGTTGGTTGCTCGCTCCATTGTTCCTGAGAACGGAGTCTTGGTCATTTTACCCATGAGGCATGGTTCGCACGTGTCAAATGATTCATAATCAAGAGACTCTAAAAGTCCATCTGCATGGAGCTTCTTCATGCGTTTGACACCTATGTGACCAAGGCGGCAGTGCCACAAATATGTGGGACTATTGTTATCAACTTTAACTCTTTTGGTATTCACACTATGAATATGTGTATCATCACGTACGAGATTCATTAAGAATAAACCATTAACCATCGGAGCATGACCATAAAACATATCTCTCATATAAATAGAACAACCATTATTCTCAGATTTAAATGAGTAGCCATCTCGAATTAAACGAGATCCAGATACAATGTTCATGCTCAAACTTGGCACTAAATAACAATTATTGAGGTTTAAAACTAATCCCGTAGGTAAATGTAGAGGTAGCGTGCCGACGGCGATCACATCGACCTTGGAACCATTCCCGACGCGCATCGTCACCTCGTCCTTCGCCAGTCTCCGTTTATTCCGCAGCTCCTGCTTTGAGTTACAAATGTGAGCAACTGCACCGGTATCAAATACCCAAGAGCTACTACGAGTACTGGTAAGGTACACATCAATTACATGTATATCACATATACCTTTGGTTTTGCCGGCCTTCTTGTCCGCTAAGTATTTGGGGCAGTTCCGCTTCCAGTGACCACTTCCCTTGCAAAAAAAAACACTCAGTCTCGGGCTTGGGTCCATTCTTTGGCTTCTTCCCGGCAACTTGCTTACCGGGCGCGGCAAGTTCCTTGCCGTCCTTCTTGAAGTTCTTTTTACCCTTGCCCTTCTTGAACTTAGTGGTTTTATTCACCATCAACACTTGATGCTCCTTCTTGATTTCAACCTCTGCTGATTTCAGCATAGCATATACCTCAGGAATGGTCTTTACCATCCCCTGCATATTGTAGTTCATCACAAAGCTCTTGTAGCTAGGTGGAAGCGACTGGAGGATTCTGTCAATGACCACTTCATCCGGGAGATTAACTTCCAGTTGAGTCAAGCGGTTGTGCAACCCAGACATTCTGAGTATGTGCTCACTGACAGAGCTATTTTCCTCCATCTTACAGCTAAAGAATTTGTTGGAGATCTCATATCTCTCGACCCGGGCATGAGCTTGGAAAACCATTTTCAGCTCTTCGAACATCTCATATGCTCCATGTCTCTCAAAACGTTTTTGGAGCCCCGGCTCTAAGTGGTAAAGCATGCCGCACTGAACGAGGGAGTAATCATTGCAGCGTGACTGCCAAGCGTTCATAACGTCTTGTTGTGCAGGGAGAATAGGTGCATCACCTAGCGGTGCTCGTAGGACATAATCTTTCTTGGCAGCTATGAGGATGATCCTTAGGTTCCGGCCCAGTCCGTATAGTTGCTACCATCGTCTTTCAGCTTGGTTTTCTCTAGGAACGCGTTGAAGTTGAGGACTACGTTGGCCATTTGATCTACAAGACATATTGTAAAAAATTTAGACTAAGTTCATGATAATAAAGTTCATTTAATCAAATTATTTAATGAACTCCCACTTAGATAGACATCCCTCTTCTAGTCATCTAAGTATTACATGATCCGAGTCAACTAGGCCGTGTCCGATCATCACGTGAGAGGGACTAGTCAACATCGGTGAACATCTTCATGTTGGTCGTATCTTCTATACGACTCATGCTCGACCTTTCGGTCTTCTGTGTTCCGAGGCCATGTCTGTACATGCTAGGCTCGTCAAGTCAACCTAAGTGTTTTGCGTGTGTAAATCTGTCTTACACCCGTTGTATGTGAACGTTAGAATCTATCACACCCGATCATCACGTGGTGCTTCGAAACAACGAACTGTCGCAACGGTGCACAGTTAGGGTGAACACTTTCTTGAAATTATTATGAGGGATCATCTTATTTACTACCGTCGTTCTAAGTAAACAAGATGCAAAACATGATAAACATCACATGCAATCAAATAATAAATGTGACATGATATGGCCAATATCACATAGCTCCTTCGATCTCCATCTTGGGGCTCCATGATCATCTTGTCACCGGCTTGACACCATGATCTTCATCATCATGATCTTCATCATCGTGTCTCCATGAAGTTGCTCGCCAACTATTACTTATACTACTATGGCTAACGCGTTTAGCAATAAAGTAAAGTAATTTACATGGCGTTTCTCAATGACACGCAGGTCATACAAAAAATAAAGACAACTCCTATGGCTCCTGCCGGTTGTCATACTCATCGATATGCAAGTCGTGATTCCTATTACAATAGCATGAACATCTCATACATCACATATAGATCATTCATCATTCATCACAACTTTGGCCATATCATATCACAAGGCACTTGCTGCAAAAACAAGTTAGACGCCCTCTAATTGTTGTTGCAAGTTTTTACGTGGCTGAATTAGGGTTCTAGCAAGAACGTTTTCTTACCTACGTTAAAACCACAACGTGATTTGTCAACTTCTATTTACCCTTCATAAGGACCCTTTTCATCGAATCCGCTCCAACTAAAGTGGGAGAGACAGACACCCGCCAGCCACCTTATGCAACTAGTGCATGTTAGTCGGTGGAACCGGTCTCACGTAAGCGTACGTGTAAGGTTGGTCCGGGCCGCTTCATCCCACAATACCGCTGAAGCAAGATAAGACTAGTAGCGGCAAGAAGAGTTGACAACATCTACGCCCACAACAAATTGTGTTCTACTCGCGCAAGAAGAACTATGCATAGACCTAGCTCATGATGCCACTGTTGGGGAACGTTGCAGAAAATTAAAATTTTTCCTACGGTTTCACCAAGATCCATCTATGAGTTCATCTAGCAACGAGTATTCAGATTAGATAGCATCTACATACCACTTTGTAGATCGCAATGGAAGCGTTCGAGTGAACGTGGATGAGGTAGTCGTACTCGCCGTGATCCAATTCACCGATGACCTAGTGCCGAACGGACGGCACCTCCGTGTTCAACACACGTACGGAAAGCGTGAAGTCTCCTCCTTCTTGATCCAGCAAGGGGGAAGGAGAGGTTGATGAAGATCCAGCAGCACGACGGCGTGGTGGTGGATGCAGCAGAACTCCGGCAGGGCTTCGCTAAGCAACTACGGGAGGAGGAGGAGGTGTAGCAGGGAGAGGGAGGCGCCAGAGCAATGGGTGGTCAGCCCCCCTCCCTTCCCCCCTTTATATAACCCCTTGGGGGGGCGCCGGCCCTAGGAGATGGAATCTCCTAGGGGGGCGGCGGCCAGGGATGGGGGGCTTGCCCCCCAAGCAAGGGGGGCGCCCCCTTTAGGGTTTCCCCCCCAAACCCTAGGCGCATGGGCCCTTGGGGGGGTTGGCGCACCAGCCCACTATGGGCTGGTTCCCTCCCTCATACGGCCCATGGGGCCCTCCGGGATAGGTGCCCCACCCGGTGGACCCCCCAGGACCCTCCGGTGGTCCCGGTACAATACCGATAACCCCGAAACTTGTCCCGATGTCCGTATGATGACTTTCCATATATAAATCTTTACCTCCGGACCATTCCGAAACTCCTCATGACGTCCGGGATCTCATCCGGGACTCCGAACAACCTTCGGGTTACTGCATATACAAATCTTCACAACCCTAGCGTCACCGAACCTTAAGTGTGTAGACCCTACGGGTTCGGGAGACATGCAGACATGACCGAGACGGCAATCGGGCAATAACCAACAGCGGGATCTGGATACCCATGTTGGCTCCCACATGCTCCACGATGATCTCATCGGATGAACCACGATGTCGAGGATTCAATTAATCCCGTATACGATTCCCTTTGTCAATCGGTATTTTACTTGCCCGAGATTCGATCGTCGGTATCCCAATACCTCGTTCAATCTCGTTACCGGCAAGTCACTTTTCTCGTTCCGTAATGCATGATCCCATGATCAAACACTTTGATCACATTGAGCTCATTGTGACGATGCATTACCGAGAGGGCCCGGTGATACCTCTCCGTCAAGCGGAGTGACAAATCCCAGTCTCGATCCATGTCAACCCAACAGACACTTTTAGAGATACCCGTAGTATACCTTTATAGTCACCCAGTTACGTTGTGACATTTGGCACACCCAAAGCACTCCTACGGTATCCGGGAGTTACACGATCTCATGGTCTAAGGAAAGGATACTTGACATTTGAAAACTCTAGCAAACGAATTATGCGATCTTATGCTATGTTTAGGATTGGGTCTTGTCCATCACATCATTCTCCTAATGATGTGATCCCGTTATCGATGACATCCAATGTCCATAGTCAGGAAACCATGACTATCTATCGATCAACGAGCTAGTCAACTAGAGGCTCACTAGGGACATATTGTTGTCTGTTATTCACACATGTATTACGATTTCCGGATAACACAATTATAGCACGAATAAAGACAATTATCATGAATAAGGAAATATAATAATAATGCTTTTATTATTACCTCTAGGGCATATTTCCAACATAATGCACAAGTGGCACAGGTGCGCGAGGAAATAGCTCAGGCCAAGGAGGCCTTAGAAGCTGAGGACATCAGGTTGGCTACAGAACGGGCGGCGTTAGACGCACGGGCCCAACAACTCCAATCAGAGGCTCACCAGCTTACGATGAGCCTGAACGCATCTAACGAGGTGATGAGGAGGAGACATCAGAAAACTCAATCCCGTTTGCCTCCGGTTTATGATCCTCGGAATCTTTTCGCTACACCCGGAGCCGGCCCAAGTAACCTGCCAGACGCAAATCAGTTCATGACAGCCGAAACAGGAGGACCGGTTCAGCCTCGGGTGATGGCGCCTCCTCATGGGAATATGGCACCGCCCCGTTACGTACCGATATCGCCGGATCACTTTTCCAACCCCATGGAGAACTTGATCGCGGCATCAGCACGATTGGCGGCTCTCCCAGTGAACGGTGACGATCCAACAACAGTGGAGACCCGAAGGATCAGAGAACTCGTTCAGACGGCCCTGGCTCAACAAGATACTTATTCCTATAGCCGGGACATGATTCATTCAACTCCTCCTCCCTGGTTAGCTCCGTCTCGTCCGAACCGGAGCCCGAGTTATAGTAGGCACATGGAGTCATAAGCTTTGTCAAGCAACGCCCAGCGCCGTAACCAGCCCGATGGTTATAACCTAGTGCAGGACCGAATACGTCAGGAGGACAAGCGGGCGGCTCAACTGGCGGCTCAACTGACGGCTCAGGAGGCTCTTCCGGATCACCAGACGACTTCTGTTGAGGCAGGAGTAGCCACCAAAACCGGCGGTGTTCCTTGTCTGGTGCCGGCTCTACGGAGTGTGCGTTTGCCCAAGGACTTCGAGGGACCCCGAAAGGTGCCAAATTACACGGCCGACTTACAGCCCGGGGCATGGATCGAAAGTTATGAGATGGCCATGGAACTGTTGGAGGTCAGTGACACAGCAATGGCTAAATATTTCACCATGATGTTGGATGGAACGACCCGATCTTGGTTAAAGGGTTTGCCGCCCAATTCCATTAGTTCATGGGCGGAGCTAAAGGCCCGGTTCATCCAGAACTTCAAGGACACTTGCAAGCAATCTATGCCGATTGTGGACTTAACAAATTGTAAACAAGAGGAGGGTGAATCCACAACTCATTGGGTGCGCCAAGTCAAGGAGATAATACATTCGTCTGACAAGATGGATGCCGGCTCTGTAGTCCTCATGTTGGAGAAGAATTGCCGCTTTGAGCCGTTGAGACAGAAACTGGGGCGACTCAAGCGTGATTGTAATGATATGGTTATGCTGATGGCCGCTTTAGTCAAATACACCGGTTCTGTCAGTACCAAGGATCCCGCGTCTGATGAGGAAAAGACAGGGAAGAGAGAGAAGAACGGCAATGGAAAGGGCCAACAGCATAACCCGGTGAATCAAGGAGGCAATAAGCGTAAAGCCGAGGGTAACCCGGAGTTTGTGGCCAATGCCAATGCGCAGGGTAACAACCAGAGACGCAAGGGGAAACCGCCCCCTCGATCTGGCGGGTCAGGCCCATCTCTTGAGCAGCTACTCAATGAGCCCTGCCCGAGACACGGCACCCAGGAACGACCCGCCACTCACTTGTGGAAAGATTGCGCGATCATGAAGGCTTTCAAGAATTCCAACGCGTTTGATGGCAATCATGGATCGGGCGGCGGCTCAGGTGCCGGCGGCTTTCATGGCCCGGGCGGTGGTTCAAATTCCGGCTTTCAGGAAAATCAAGGCGGCTATCATCAACAACAGTCTGGTCAAGGAGGGCAGCAGCAGCAGCAGTCGGGTTATCAAAGCCATCCAAAGCAGCTGAATAGTGGACAGTATCATGTGTTCACTACTAGCTTGTGCAAACATGACCACAAGGTTCATAAGAGGGCGGTGAACTCTGTTGAGCCGGCAGTCCCCCGTTATTTGAGGTGGTCAGAGCAGCCCATCATATGGAGCAGGGAAGATCACCCTCTCCGGGTTGATAATCCGGGTCAGTTAGCCTTGGTGGTAACACCTTAGGTTGGTGGATATAAATTCACTAAGGTACTCATGGACGGAGGTAGCAACATCAATATCCTCTATTACGAGACCTTTCGGCGCATGGGGTTGACTGATAAGAATTTAAAGACGTCCAACACCGTTTTCTATGGAGTAGTGCCTGGTAAGTCGGCTTACCCGGTTGGCAAGATTGAAATGGAGGTGGCTTTTGGAGATGAGTATGATTCCAGGGCTGAGAAATTAACGTTTGAGGTAGTCAAAATCAAGAGTCCATATCATGCCCTGTTTGGGCGGCCGTCTTATGCCACGTTCATGGCACGGCCGTGTTATGTTTATCTGCAGCTTAAGATGCCGGGTCACAAGGGCACCATCACCATGCATGGGAGTCGAAAGATAGCCCTAGAATGTGAAGAAGGCGATGCGGCTTATACTGAGTCTGTTTGTGCAGCAGAGGAGCTGAAGTTTTATCAAAGTAATGTTGACCCGGCGGATATGACCTCCCTGAAGAAGCCAACCACAGAGCATGACCCGGCGATGAAGTTTAAGTCAGCTGCTGAAACCAAGCTTATTGATTTTACTCCAGGCGACTCATCTAAGCAGTTCAGTATCAGTGCCAATTTGGATCCCAAATAGGAAAGCTCGCTCATCGAGTTCATCCGTGAGAACTGGGACATCTTTGCATGGAAGCCTTCTGACATGCCGGGTGTATCGAGAGAACTTGCTGAGCACACTCTTAATATTGATCCGAAATATAAGCCGGTCAGGCAGTTTCTTCAACGGTTCAATGAAGAGAGACGGAAAGCCATTAGTGAGGAGGTGGCCCGGCTTTTGGCGGTCGGGTTTATTATTGAAGTTTTTCACCCTGAGTGGTTGGCTAACCCGATGCTTGTACTTAAGAAGAACGGCACCTGGCAGATGTGTGTGGATTACACGGACTTAAATAAGGCTTGCCCGGCTGATCCCTTTGCTCTCCCCCGTATTGATCAAATCATTGATGCTACGGCAGGTTGTGAGCGCTTGAGCTTTTTGGATGCTTACTCTGGTTATCATCAGATCAAGATGGCAGTTAAGGACCAGGAGAAGACGACTTTCATTACTCCGTTTGGAGCCTTCTGTTATGTATCCATGTTGTTTGGGCTCAAGAGTGCCCAGGCGACTTACCAGCAGTGTGTACAGAACTGTCTCCACGATCAGATTGGGCGCAATGTTCACGCTTACGTGGATGACATAGTGGTGAAGTCCTGAGAGGAGGAAACCTTGATATCTGACCTGAAGGAAACCTTTGATAATCTCCGGGTTTATAAGATGATGCTTAACCCTGCCAAGTGTGTATTTGGTGTACCTGCAGGCAAGATTTTGGGTTTTTTGGTCTCAAACAGGGGCATTTAAGCTAATCCGGAGGAGATCAAGGCAATTACCTCTTTGGCTAAGCCGGCTTGCATCAACGATGTTCAGCGATTGACGAGTCGTGTTGCAGCTTTAAGCCGGTTCATAAGCCGGTTAGGTGAGAAGGCCCTACCGCTATATCAGACGATGAAGAAAACAGACACTTTTGTCTGGAGTGATGCTGCTAATACTGCCTTTGAAGATTTAAAGAGACAGTTATCTGAGCCGCCGGTCCTTGCGTCTCCCATTGATAGAGAGCCATTGCTATTATATGTGGCTGCTAACTCACGAGCTGTCAGTGTTGCAATCGTGGTAGAGCGCAAGGAGGCTGGCAAGGAGCATCCGGTTCAATGGCCGGTTTACTACATCAGTGAGGTGCTCATTGAGTCTAAACAAAGATATCCACATTGGCAGAAGCTTGTTTATGGGGTGTTTATGGCAAGCCGGAAGCTGAAGCAGTACTTTCAAGGTCACCCTATCACTGTGGTATGTTCTGCCCCCTTGGGGGACATCATCCAGAACAGAGAGGCCACAGGACGAGTCGCCAAGTGGGCCATTGAGCTTGGGCCTCATGGTTTGAAGTACATGCCACGTACTGCTATTAAGTCTCAAGCCTTGGTGGGTTTTATCAATGATTGGATGGAGTTGCAAGCACCTGAGGAGAAGCCTGATAACACATATTGGACTATTCACTTTGATGGGTCCAGGCAGTTAGAAGGCTCGGGGGCTGGAGTCGTTTTAACTTCCCCTCGAGGTGACAAATTTTGTTATGTGCTCCGGCTTATGTTTCCTTGTACTAACAATGTAGCTGAGTATGAGGCCTTACTCCATGGTCTCCGGATGGCCAAAGAAATGAATTTGAGCCGGGTAAGGTGCTTGGGGACTCAGATCTCGTGGCTCAACAGGTGTCAGGCAAGTGGGACTCCAAGGATCCCCTTATGGCGGCTTACCATCGTGAAGTTGATGCCGTGGCTGGCACTTCAAAGGTTATCAAGTGGAGCACATTGATCGAAGGAAGAATGAGGCGGTTGATGCTTTAAGCCGGCTGGGATCTCAGCGTAAGCCGGTGCTGCCTAACACCTTTCTCGATGTTTTGCATAATCCTTCTGTCAAAGTACCCACAGAGGAAGATCTAGCGGTGCCAGACCCGGAGGCACAGCTGGTAGCGGCTCTTCACGTCATCCCGGATTGGACTGTGCCATATTTGGCCTACATGACCCGGGGAGAGTTACCTGAGGATGAGACCTTGGCGAGACAAATCATCCGGTGGTCTAAATCGATGACAATTGTTCATGGTGAGTTACATCATCGTAGCGTCACTGGGGCGTTTCAACGTTGCTTGTCGCCCGCGAAGGGTCAGGAGATACTTCGTGAGATCCATGAAGGGTATTGCGGTCATCATGCCGGCTCAAAATCTCTCATGGCCAAGGCTTTCCGTCACGGCTTCTATTGGCTGACGACTCATGCTGATGCAGAGGATCTGGTCAGTAAATGTGACGGATGTCAGAAATTCTCACGACGAGCTCACGTGCCGGCTCAAGAGTTGAGGATGATTCCAATTACTTGGTCGTTCGTAGTCTGGGGGCTTGATATGGTCGGACCTTTCAAAAGGTCTAAGGATAAAAAGACACACCTCCTGGTGGCAGTTGAAAGGATCGATATAGTTGACTAGAGGGGGGGGGGTGAATAGGGAACTAACAATTTTTTGCTTTTCTTTAACAATTTAAACTTTGCATCAAAGTAGGTTGTCTAGATATACAAATAAGTGAGCAACCTATATGATGCAACAACGATAAGAATACAAGCAAGCAAGAGATACAACACAAATGAGCTTGCACAAGTAAAGGCACGAGATAACCAAGAGTGGAGCCGATGGAGACGAGGATGTGTTGCCGAAGTTCCTTCCCTTTGAGGGGAAGTACGTTCCGTTGGAGCGGTGTGGAGGCACAATGCTCCCCAAGAAGCCACTAGGGCCACCGTATTCTCCTCACGCCCTCACACAATGCGAGATGCCGTGAATCCATTATTGGTGCCCTTGGAGGCGGCGACTGAACCTTTACAAACAAGGTTGGGGCTCTCTCCACAACTTAATTGGAGGCTCCCAACGAAACCCCGGAGCTTCACCACAATGGAATGTGGCTCCGAAGTGACCTCTTCCGTCTAGGGTGCTCAAACACCCAAGAGTAACAAAATCCACACAAGAAAGTGAGGAGGAATCAAATTTCCTTTGGTGAGAGTGTAGATCTAGGTCTCCTCCTTTAATCCCTAGCAAATCAACGAGTTTGAGTGGCTAGAGAGAGAGAGAGATCGGGCAAGAAAGATTCAAGGGGATTAATGGAGGAGAGACAGAGGCAAGAGGTAGGTGGGAGGTGGGGGAAACACCTCCTTAAATAGGGTCCCCGAGATCCAACCGTTATGTGCAGAATCGCATAGGGCCGGTACTTCCGCACGCACCACCGGAAGAACCGGTGCGTGTAGGAAACTGCACCCATGGCACCAGGGCGGTACTTCCGGAGGGGCGCCCGGTAGTACCGGTCTTCCGGAGAAAACCGGAACTACCGCTCCGCCACCGGTCAACAACCGCAACTAGACCAGAGAACTACCAGCCAGAGCGGTAGTTGGGGCGGTGGTAGAGCTGGAACATCCGCTGGTACAGTGGTTCCTGGGTGGTGGTGATCCAAGCGGTACAACCGCACTTGATACCGGTAGTACCGGTTTATCAAGAACAAACCGGTACTTCCGGGCCGCCACCGGTCTACCACCACACATAGCACAGAGAGGAATCACCCCCATGCGGTACTTGGGGCGGTAGTTTGACCGGAACTACCGCTGAGAACAGCGGTACTACCGCCGTGACAGAGGCTGCACACACACATAGGACCAAGGGAACCTCTCTCTCTCCTCGAACGAAGGCTATATGGTGGGTGCAAAGTAACTGTGTACGTGACTTGATTCACCCAAAACCTTCCGATGTGGGTTCCCTCTTAGTAGTACGGATTTCCTACGACCAAAAGGAATAAAAGCGCAGGAAACACCGTCTTCGATCTTTTCCTTAGAGAGGGAAGGCCTAACCGTCTCGTGTCACATGATGTGTACCTGAGTAATTTATGACGCACGATTAGTCCGCACATGAATTGTCATCATCACCAAAACCCTAGGCAGGAGATGCCCTTACAACAGTGGACAAGTTTACAAATTGGGTTGAGGCAGAGCCGGTCAGTAAGTCTTATGCAGCCACGTCGGTTCAGTTCATGAAAAAGGTTATCTTTCGTTTTGGTTTTCCACAGAACATCATAACTGATAATGGCACTAATCTCTCCAAAGGTGCCATGGAAGAGTTCTGTCAACAAGAACATATCCGGCTTGATGTTTCGGCTGTTGCTCATCCTCAATCCAATGGTCAAGCAGAAAGAGCTAATCAGGAGATCTTGAAGGGTATCAAACCCCGGCTTTTGGTCCCCTTACAGCGGACGCCGGGTTGTTGGGTGGAGGAGTTACCTTCTGTACTTTGGAGTATCAATACTACACCTAACAGATCTACGGGTTACACACCTTTCTTCATGGTGTACGGGGCAGAGGCGGTCCTGCCAAGTGACATCTGGCATGATTCACCCCGCGTGGCGGCTTACGCTGAGGCTGATAACGAAAAGCTCGTCAAGATGCACTTGACTTGTTGGATGAGGAGCGAGACTTGGCAATAGCCCGCTCGGCGATTTACCAGCAAGACCTGCGCCGCTACCACAGCCGCCGGGTTAGGTCCAGAACCTTTCAGGAAGGTGATTTAGTGCTCTGGCTCATCCAGGATCAATCCGACATGCACAAGCTATCCCCTCCTTGGGAAGGACCCTTTGTGGTCAGCAAGAACCTGAACAACGGGTCATACTACCTCATCGATGTTCGAGAGCACAAAGATTCACGTAAGTCGGAGGAGGAGACCCACCGGCCGTGGAATATCGCTCATCTTCGGCCTTACTATACTTGAGCCACCGGCTCTCGAAGATGTATATATATTTTGACGATGTATATATTATATAAAGCAATAAAGCAGGACCTCTGTCCTTTTCACCCTCAAAAGTTTACATCTCTTCATTATCATGTGGTGGCAACAACCAACATGGAGCGGATCATATCTGAATCCGGCTTTCCCTTTGGTCCGGCTCATGATCATATATGAATCTAGCAATGATCACTTGGTGGCTTCCTGTTCAAACATAGGTCGTATTCGAACCAAAGAGAACATAGCTGTCGATACCCACTTGATCGGCATACTGCCAAACCCACCTGGGGGCTTCTTGATCATATTTGAATCATACTTAACCCCTTTGGGTCTAACGTGGATCGTATTCGAATCAGCGTCATTAAACAACTCTCATGGTCACTTGGGGGCTTACTATTCAAACATAGGTCGTATTCAAACCAAAGAGAACATAGCTGTCGATACCCACTTGATCGGCATCGCCAAAGCCACTGGGGGCTATATGATCGTATCCGAATCTTAGCTTAACCCCTTTGGAACGGTTCACTGATCGTATTCGAATCAGAAGCCTTTGAATTTTGTTTATTATTCATCATACTTTGTAAATATAATTGTTTGACTATCTTGAGATCCTCTTGAAAGTATTATGGGGTGTTTCTTGTTTCCACCGGTTTAATATTGATCATATTAGGTTGTTAAAGTGCCTGGCGAACATCATATGTGCCAGGAGTTATAACTTACTCTCATGGTTTTGATCACATAAGCCGGTGGTATCACCACAAGGATCACATGTATGCTGTTATGATTATGTCTAACAGGTCTACTCGTAAGCCGACCTTTCAATGATTTTTTGGTTTACACTCCGGGTTATCAGTACCTTATGTGACCCCCGATGCGATAAATCGCCAAGGGAATTGTGTTTGCTATATATGCAGGACAATACAAGCAACATTTCGGTTAACAACAAGGGAATAGAAGATCAATATAAAACAGAAGTATATAATGGTGGTGGCTTAAGAAAGTGTTGAGCGAGCATGGCAAAAATCAAGTGTTTTTCTACCCTATTACAAGACTCCCCGAGTCTGAATAATGAAACATTGTTTTTTCCACAAAGACATAAACATATGACGCCTGGCGATTCACTCCTGGGGTTGACCTGAAGATTCCGGGTTATCCTTCTCCGCCTCTCCGTCGGCTGACCTGTCCTGGAAGGTGGACGATGCCCAGTCAATGCCACTCAAAGCTTCAAACTCAGCTTCGTCATCTATTAAACCGGATGGGTCGACTTTAGGGGCAAAGGCATGCTTACGGATTGGAGGGATCAGGCTGACATCATCATAGAGAGGTGTTGGGAGTCTTCGATTCTCGCCGTCGTAACCCGGCTGATACTTGGTAAGGTCAGTACGTTCCCAATGAGAGTGGCCACAGGGCGTATATCTTTCACAGAGGCGGTGAAATCCATCTCATTAAACAAGGTGCCATCCTCCTTTAAACTTGGATACCCAAGAGCAATGTCAGCCGGGTCTAGCTCTGGAAGCCACGCCTTGGCCCGGCTCAATGCAGATATAGCTCCGGCTCTTGCAGATGCTCGTCTTAACTCTTGGACTCGCTGAGGTAGCACAGCAAGCCGTTTTAGCACGTCTTGCGGGAGATGGGGAACATCATTTGATAAAGCCACAATGGCTAGAGCATGTTGTGACCCGGTGTAGAGCTGTTCCACCAAAGTATAAACCGCCTTCAGCTTGATCAACATGTTCTGCTTGAGATTTGTGCTCCTAGGGCCTGCATTATTAAGCATAAGGTGAACCTGAGGTAACAACGGAAATAGTCATTGAAAGGAGGTTTGCAGTGTTTAAGGTTTGTATAAGTAACTTACCAAAGATTGTTGAGACCATTTGAGATATCTGGCGCTTTAAGCCGGACAGCTCGGTTGTTGCTTCCGCAAGTGATGTTTCTGCTGTCTCGGCCCGGGTCACCGGTGAGGCCTTTTCATCAGCCCGGGTTTTCTTCTCCGCCTCAAAGCTCTTCTTCAATTTCTCTTGTTCGGAGACGTTGAATTCAAACTTGGAGTTGGCTTTTTCGATTTCAAGTTCTTGAGCTGCCAGGCGATTCTTCAGGTCAGCAATCTCTGACTCAAATTGACTTATGGTGGCCTGCATTGATGCCGGGTTATAGTCAGAATCATTATAAGATAACATTAAGTCCCAAGCACTTTGCAAGCAAAGATACTTGACACTTGGGGGCTAATGTATACTGAAGAACTCTAAATTACTATGCCGGTTCATGGAAATTAAGTCCCAAGCACTTTGCA
The DNA here is from genome assembly GCA_032464435.1 of Aegilops umbellulata. Classification (NCBI taxonomy): domain Eukaryota; kingdom Viridiplantae; phylum Streptophyta; class Magnoliopsida; order Poales; family Poaceae; genus Aegilops; species Aegilops umbellulata. Next base: position 438,004,761 of record CP136058.1, on the reverse strand, counting down.
AGCAAAGATACTTGACACTTGGGGGCTAATGTGTATCGCAAGTTCAAAGTATCATGCTACAACCGGGTTACATATTGTCTTTCTAATAAGGACAAGCAGTGCTAGGCAGTTTTCTAAGTCTACAACATATTTACTTATAAGCAATAGACTTGGGGGCTGGTACAGTAAGTATGGTTAAGGAAAAGTAACATAGATCATACCTCAGATTTTTGCTGTATCTGCTTCACCATGTCAATTTCCAGGTCACGGCTGTTGTGCACTTGATTCATATAACCAGAGACAATCTCTCCAATGGTCAGGTGAGTGTAATCAGTGACAATCAGCTTGGCTTTTCGGCGTTCCAAGAGTTCCTCCTTAGCAGAGCACTTGGCAAGAACAGTAGGCTGTCCCGGCTCAATGAATTGACTCTTGAGAATTTCAACTTCCGGATCAACTGTCTTGTCCGGGCTAGGAGCTTCCGGGTTGTCAGAATCATTGAGGGCTTGTTCAGCCGGCGGGTCAGAAGTAGGTACTGGAACATCATGAGATGGCTCAGGCGGCGGCTCGTGGGCAGAGGTATTAGGGGCAGCAGATCCAAGCTCCAGCTCAGTTACGACCGGTTCTTGGGATGGTTTACTTTTCTTTGACCTCTTATTGGGCTTCACTTGCACGCTGCGGACAAGTCAGAGGAATTAATACAAGAGTATAAGTAAGATAAAGCATAAGGTAAGTAAGTTGTCATTACCTTGGTGCGGTTTTGAAAGCCGGCATATTTGATTGCATAGACTCGTTAGAAGAAGGTGAAGTATCCTGATAGTTGGAGTCAGATGAATTGAGAGGTTGACGAATGAAACCGGCCAAAGGTAAAAAGGGAAGTAAGTCAGAGATAACCTCAGGCCTGCGCTTGCTGGTCACATCAGGTAAGCCGGAGGAGAGTTCCGTGTCTTTGTTTGTCCGGGTCTGCCTCCGGCTCTCATAAATCTGTCGCTTCAAAAGAAATTGAGGATCTTGGTAAGCTAAAGGATGTGAAAATCTTACTTTCCGGGTCACTCTTCGGATTCTCTGCCACGACAAAGGCTCGGAGTCAGAGGAGATTATAGTTACCTCTTCCTCAACGGCTTGGCTATTCCCTGTGTCTTCCTGAAAGGAATTCATGTCAATAAGGTGATGATAAAAGAGTCAGAGGAGTTAAGAGTTACCTCTTCTTCATCATCATCGGTATCATCCAGTTTTAGCATATCTGAAGCACTTGGCTTCTTCTTCTTCGAGGTTCCTGTCCTTGCGGTTTTCCTCTCGGCTCTATTGGTTGCTCTGGCCAGTTTGGCAGCCTCATGATCATATTTGACTTTCCATAAATTATCGTTTGCCTGTGAATAAGATACATGGTTATGAGTAAAAAGCAGGGTCTAACACAATAAAAGTAATTGATGAGGATAATGACTTACTGCAGGGGCCAGGTTCTTCTTACAAAAAGGAAGTAAGCCGAAGGCATTACTAACCACTGAGCCCTCTTTCAATAAAGATTGGGTCATGACTTCAACCATGTCATCTGGTAGGTCATCAGGACTATGACGCTGTGGGTCATCCTTCTCGCCTGAGTAAGCACACATTAAGCCGGGGCGGCGGCTTAATGGAATCACCCTCCAGGAGACCCAGACCCGGACCAAATCAATACCATCTAAGCCGTTCCCCAAGAGAGCTTTGATTTTCTTGATGGTGGGAGCAAGTGGAAGATGTTCAACAACAGTTAATTTATCCGGCAGCGGATGGGTAGACTCAAGGCGCAGAGCGCGGAAGCCGGGCAGTGGGTTCTCATTAGCCGGAGAAGTGTCCTGGCAATAGAACCACGTCTGGTTCCAATCATTTGGGTGGCTTGGCAGTTCAGCATAAGGAAAAAGGCAGTCTCTCCGCCGCTGAATTGAGATGCCACCAAGTTCCAGACTAGGCCCATTAGCACGCTCATTCTGCCGGTTTAAATAAAACAATTCTCTAAACAAAAGTAAGTTGGGCTCTTCTCCAAGGTACACCTCGCAGAAGACTTGGAAGTTGCAAATATTTGACACGAAATTGGGTCCGATGTCTTGAGGTCTTAAGTCAAAAAATTGCAAGACGTCCCTAAAGAATTTAGAACCGGGTGGAGCAAAACCCCGGCTCATATGATCAGTGAAAACAATCACCTCCCCTTCTTTGGGTTGAGGTTTCGCCTCGCTTGGGTCAGGAGCACGATAGGACATGACCTCCTTCTTGGGCAGATAGCCAGTCTTCACAAACTCAGACAGGGTGCTTTCGGTGATAATGGACCTGACCCAGTTACAGGTCACAGGAGCTTTGGGAGCTTTAGGCGCCATTATGCAAGTGGAATCCTATGACAAAATAAGAATTTCCGGTTCAATTTTAACCCGGAGAAGAACATTTTTAAGTTGATTCAAGATGGCGGCTTAAGATGGGGCCTAATGATGTATGATTAATTATGCAGTGATGCTTAAGCCGCTGCGGGCATCAGAAGCAGTTAGGTGATCTTAAGTCGCCAAAAGAAAGTAAGGCAGACAATCAGTGTTGTCTTCTTAAGCCGCCTACATAGGCTACTGTGGCTAAACAGATCTAACAGATGCAGTTTTTTACTAAGTGTGAAACAAACAGGTTTCACAAGTTACAGCTATTACTTTGGATCAAATGGTCGTTCTGAAAAGAAAAATTTCTAGACCTAAAACTAGTGCGGAGAAATTCGTACACTCGAAAGAAGCTTCTGAACAAAGGAGAAGGGATCCGTTTGCATATAAAATAGGGATGAAACAGCTACCGCAACAGCTCTATACCATCTAACGATCAGAAAAGGACGTTGGGGGTGAGATCTATCAAAGCTTCGTAGCGGGCGGCAATGAACACCGACAAACTCGACGAACACTATAATGCAGATCTAAGACAGAAAAGAAAAGGGATTTACAGATGCATGGCTACGGCGGAGGTTCATTGCGTTTCTCTGATCAGATTCAGGCCGATGCAGCGGCCTGAGTTGGTGAAGACAAGGAGCTCGACGGCGGCGGCGGAGCTCGAGTAACAAAGAGGAAGGGAGAGGATGAAGACGACTGAGGGGAGAAAATGAAAAAGACCTAGGTCGCGCCTATTTATAAGGAAGGGTTGACTGGGATGGTGCGAGAAACGAGGAGATTGAACATCATTATCTAGCGACCCCGACGCCTCGGTTTTCGGAATGGTCAATAAAGGCCAAGATCCGTTGGAGGATATGACGGAGTAAAATATGAATTCAATTGAAGATGACGTCACGGCGGGTTAACGCAGATCTAGAAGATGATGTCATGGCGGGTTAAAACCTTTGCACAGATAGAAGACTGAAGGCTTGTTTCTTAAGGAAATTTAAGATTGACATGAACCGGTTCAAATCAATCTGGGGCCTAATGTTGGGGATATAACTATTTGTGTAAGCCGCCCGTAAGGGGCCGGGTTACGCAAATAAGGACTTATCAGAAGAAGCCCAAGATCAAGCATGAAGATGGCGGTTCAATAAAGGGTCTAAAGCCCACATGCGATTTAAGGCCCATAGTGATAAACCGCTATAATGGCATTACTTGTATCATAAGGTAGAATTAACTAGTCACCGAGCCGGACACTGTTTATGAGCCGACCGGTTCTCTGTAGGCCGCAGGGCGTCAACCCGTGTATATAAGGGGACGACCTGCTGGCGGCTTAGGGCAGAAAACAATTCATCGAGAACCGGGCATAGTGTATCTCGCTCCCTGGTCATCGAAACCTCAAGCAATACCAACCCAACTAGACGTAGGCCTTACCTTCACTGTAAGGGGCCGAACTAGTATAACTCTCTCGTGTCCTTTGTCCCGATTAACCCCTTTAAGCTTCCTAGTTGCGATGGCTCCACGACTAAGTCCTTGCAAGAGGACATCTGTCGTGACAATTCCACGACACAGTTTCTATATTCTAGTTCTGATAAAGCCAAGCGCAAACCTGAACTTATGACAATATTATCAGTTTGAAAACATCCAGAAATGTAAGTTGACTAAAAATGTCAGTTTAGCTCAAAGCTACAAATTGTAGAATTCACACAAAAAAAAGCATACAAAGATATCTAATGCAAAAAATTGCTGAGCCAGATCAATTAACTCAAAATTTTATTTCTGTGACCTAGAAACCGAATATGTTAACGACCTGGACTGCAAGTTATGTTGCGAACTGACCGAAGACCTCGTCAAACTCCACTAAGCCGGCGACCTGCAAGCCTCACATCATAGAGGACATGCAAAGCAACGTTTGGCCACCGGATCCAGCACTGCCACGAGCCCCTTCTCCATGTGCTCTCGCGTCAAAAAGGACAAGCAACGGCGATGGCTAGCCACCGGATCCAGTGCTGCCACAAGCCCCTTCTCGATGTGCTCTCGCGTTAAAAAGGACAGGCAACAGCGACGGCTAGCCACCAGATCCAGCGCTGCCATGAGCAATCAGCCTCTGCTTTACAGTAAAAGAGAAATCGGCACAGGAAAACTAAATAAAACAATAGGCAACTACACCCGAAAACAACACTTGTCTACCCATTATAAAAAAAAGTACCCATTGTCAAAAGGATGTATGTGCCTAACCTTATATCTTAATAGTAATGCTACATCATGTAGGTTCATTAGAGCATTGGTCATCATTCTTACTCCACAATATTCAACATCAACAATGAGTCTGCACATACATCTTCAAGCAATCAAACCTTAGCCCAGTGCAATAGAAGCATAGCTCCACAAGCAGATAAAGCATTGAAACTATAGGTGCAGAAGAAAAGTAGAAGTAGAAATAAAGAAGGTGCCTCCTCTCCGAGCGCCGCTGTCGCCGCCGCCTCTCCTAGTGCCGCCGCCGCCATAGCCCCTTCCCCTAGATCCCAAGGGGGTCGGGGTGAGAACCGTCGACCCCATTGAGGGAGTCCTGGATTAGGGGGTCCTCGGACCGCCGGACTATATACTTTGGCCGAACTGTTGGACTATGAAGATACAAGATTGAAGACTTCGTCCCGTGTCCGGGTGGGACTCTCCTTTGCGTGGAAGGCAAGCTTGGCAATTCGGATATGTAGATCTCCTCCCTTGTAACCGACTCTGTGTAACCCTAGCCCCCTCCGGTGTCTATATAAATCGGAGGGTTTAGTCCGTAGGACAACAACAATCATAATCATAGGCTAGCTTATTGGGTTTAGCCTCTACGATCTCGTGGTAGATCAACTCTTGTAATACTCATATCATCAAGATCAATCAAGCAGGAAGTAGGGTATTACCTCCATCGAGAGGGCCCGAACCTGGGTAAACATTGTGTCCCCCGCCTCCTGTTACCATCCACCTTAGACGCACAGTTCGGGACCCCCCTACCCGAGATCCGCCGGTTTTGACACCGACATTGGTGCTTTCATTGAGAGTTTCACTGTGCCGTCACCATAAAGCTTGATGGCTCCTTCGTCATCGGCAATGATGCGATCCAGGGTGAGGTTTTTCTCCCCAGACAGATCTTCGTATTCAGCGGCTTCGCACTGCGGGCCAACTCGCTTGGCCATCTGGAGCAGATCGAGAGCTACGCCCCTGGCCGTCAGGTCATGTTTGGAACGGCCAACTGGGCCGACCCAGTAGCAGGTTTCTGCATTTGTTCACACTGCTTAGTTTTTTTTAACACGTATTAAAAAAAGTTAAAAAAACATGTGCTTTTGAGAAAAGTGCTAAACATGTATTTGGAAAATGTTAAACGTATATAAAATAAATGTTTTATATGTATATGAATAATTACAATGGGTAAAAAGTACATAGGAAAATATGTATTAAAAAAACTCTTAATCATTTCATTTGACAAATGTTAAATGTTTATAACAAAATTTTCCTTGTGTATACGAAAAATGTACAATGTATATGAAAAACTGGACATAAAAACATTTATTGTTAGAATGATGTTAATTGTGTATTTATAAACTGGTAAAAATGTATAAAAATATTTGTTCATATGTATACGAGAATGTACAATGTGCGTGAAAAAAAATTGGAACTCAATTTGTTTTCGAAAAATCTTAATCATTTATTGTTAATTTGTTAAATGAAGTTAAAATGTTCTTGGTGTATACACAAAATTTTAGACACCCAAAACATAATTTCTAAAATGTAATTGTCTATTTAAAAAATTATAAAGATGTATAAAAAATTCTTTATGTATATGAATAATGTACATTGTGGGTGATAAAGGTAGTCATATAATGAAAAAAAAAGAAGAAAAACGATGTAAGCCTAATGAAACAATTGAACAATGTGAAAACAGAAGAAAACCAAGAACAAAGGAAACTAAAAAGATAAAGAAAAAAACTGGGAAAAAACCCCGAAGAAACCAATGAAAAACAGTCAAAATAATGCTTGAGTACTGGGCGGGCCAAATACACCGCCTTTTAGGCGAGCCCTATTAAAATCAGCACGGGCGATATATAGACATAGCGGCTGGATAACCATGTAGCAGTATTCCCCCAACCCGCGCAACACAGTTATTCTATAAGTCTCTTTTGCCTTGTTTTACAAAGATTCTATAAATTTCGCTGGCTAATTCTGTTTCTCGATTTATTCGGCTTTCTTCTAGTTTTTTGTAATTCAGAAACATTATTTGATTTCCTGAAAACTTTTAAAATGCAGGAATATTTTCCAAATTTGTGAAGATATTTTATAAAAAATTCAAAATACACTTTTCTAAATTCATGATTCCTTTTTCGAATTTGATAACATTCTCTTTTGTTTTCATTTTCTTTTTTCCTGAATTTTTGTTTCCTTTTTTGTTCCAATTTTTTAATTCAAAATATTGTTTTTTGAATTACCGGAAAATTTCCGAATTCACTACTATTTTTTTAATTCATGAACATTTTTTCCAAATTTGCAATAATTTTCCCTATTTTTCCAAATTCATGATTTTTTTAAATCTAAACATTTTTTTAGCATAATACAATAGAGAAGATCCCTGTCGTGCCTCATTTTCTAAAAGTAATGGATATGTACAATGGTTTGGTTACTACATTTTATGTTTACACAGAAAATCTGCTACGCTTTATTCATCAGATGATACACTGGGATAGGTTAAAATGATGAAGGCGTTACATTCGGATCATGTGGCTGTCCGAACCAAAGATGGCGCCCCTGAATCCTGATCCAATGAAAGCGCGTGCCTAGCAAGATTATGAGGCTCAAAATTTGAGGTCCAAGACTCCTTTGTAAAAGTACAAGAAGTAAACAGATTTTTCCAAGACCTAATTTCTTTAACTACTCCACTATAGTTTCCTCCAGAAGCTTCACTGCATGTTTCGTGCTCACTCTTCTCTGCTCCAGTAATTATTTTGGAGATTGCTGATGGCATGGCCAAGGTAAATGAAATGATTCAGAAAATATGCGCTTAAAAAAAATGCTTAGATTGGCAGGTCGAGCCAACACCCGAACGTGGGGAATATTTGTGAACAACGGGTTTCTCTAAGTGAAAAAGGGGACCGGTACGGTAGTGTATGGAGTTTTGATGATGATGATGGTGATAATGCAAAGGATTCACATATGCTTTATCTTTGCACACAGCAGAACACAAGTTTGCATAAGGACAAAGCTCCATTTGCTCTATACAGTTTGTAGACGATTATTCTGAAGAAGAGGAGGGTGACTCTGAACAAGTTATCTACTTTCATCAGTGTTTTGAGATGCACTTGAGATTGTTCAATTATTCTACCTTGTCAATTAGACCTACACCAAAAAACTGATATGTACTCATTCTTTGCACGTGGAAGCATTACATGACTAATCACTGACCATTTGTACATGGGCTTGTGCTGCAGCTCTTTTGGGCTTCTTGACATGTTGCTGATAGCCGGCATGAGCAGCGCATAGCCACAGTTGGAACCGCTTAGACAAACAGCACGCCCAATCGCAATCGGGTTTACTTCCCACTTTCTGAAGATGAGGCCTTCAGATCAATTCCATGGTCATGCTTATAAGATGCCTCAAGAGACGAGAAGTCCCATGTATTTTTTGGGCCGGCTGCGTAGCTCTTTTTGCAGTAGTTGCAAATTGCCTGTGCTCCATCCTTCTTCGCGAAGTGATTCCATGGTTTCGATCTTGATTTTGATCTTGGTGCATTTATCGGTTGAGTAGAAAGGCTGGTGTTGGATAACACTGATACTTGCTACAGCATTTTCAGTGCTCCCTCGCATCCTTTTGCTTCTGTGAAGCACCAAAGCTGATTTACAACGCCTACTTTCTGGATTCTGGGCATCTGTTTTCTTCAGAAACCCATCATTACCAGTCACAGGCTTGTCACTGAGTTGAGGAGAAACAAAGTCTCCACGATTTCATCAGACCATACATAGACTCCAGAAGTGCCTTCTGCTCACCATCTTCTCCACAGTCCGGTCGCAGGAAACAATCCAATATGTAAACATCATCACCAGGTTTGAGCCAAGGGCAGTTTGTGACAAATAAATGTGAAAAGCTTGTGACAAATACGAGTACATGTGAAAATTCCAAGTATACTCCCCAGAGCATGTGTAAACTCCAAATAGACATCTCGGTTAATCTTTCTCGGAAATGGACATCTCTGTCAATCTTTCTCAGAGATGGGCCAACTCTAGAATGAGCATTTACACACAGCAGCACCACAAATATGTGTAAAAAAAGATATAGTAACTAATTTAGCTGATACTCTGTATAATCGATCATGTACTTCCAAATATGGTCTAGATAAGAGGTGTGCCTACATGACCAAACAGAGACACAACTTTCTCATTCAATCATGCTTACACGCCTACTCTGAGGCCTCAAGAACAACATCAAGTGTCAGCTATCATCATCAGAATTACTACGTTCAGCAGCAGAAGAGAACTACAAGCTTTGTTTGCTAGCCACGACGATCACAGCTGAATCTCCCCTTCCTCTAAATCTTCTTGGAAGCTTTGCTGCTGCTGCTGCTTCAGGTTCAGGTCGTCGTCGTCAACCTTGTCCTTGCGGAAGAGTCCCATCAGTCGCAACAAGTTGTTCGGCCTCGCCGTGTTGTACTGATCAATGCCGAGCGCCTTCACGTCCTCGTCTAGGGTCTCGTTGAACATTACCGTCCTCTTCGTCTCGAGCACTTGCTGACGGGCCTTCTCCCTCGCCCGGGACGTCTCCTTCTTTCGCCGCCTTTCCAAAATCTCGCTGGCACGGGCGATGAGGTCGCGCGTTGGAGGCGTAGTGTTGGCAGCGAGCTCTGCTGGAGCTGAACTGTCGACGCTCTGGTGAGAAGAATCAGAAACCGAACCGTTGCTGCCGCTGATGGTTGCATCTTGGCCAAGATTCTTCACCCGTGAGGCGTCCCCGCAGATGTCCACGTACTGTTCCTCCACTCCGACGAGCTGCACGGGTGTCGGCCTGACCGGCAAAGGGGAGACGCCGCCGACGATGTCAACGTCTTCGTCCTCCTCTTGGTCCATCATCTTCTTTTTGTGCTGATGCGTCGACGGATTCGCCCTCTCTCGAAGGAACTTTTCCAGCTGCTTCTGCATCTCCACAAGGGCCTCGTCTTGGACGGCGTGCATCTCGATCTCGATGTAATCGTCGCAGATGCCGCGGCGGCTCTGCTTCTTCAACAGCTCCAGGATATGAGCAGGGAGCACATGAGATTCAGAGAGCTTCGCCAGCTTCGTGAGGTCCGCGTAGAGTTGGTTCCGCTGCTTGGACGTCATCTTCTTGACGGGAACGGCATGGGAGTGGGACGCCTTCCTCTTCTTGGCTGGCGGCTCCTCGGCTGGACGACTGTCCTTGACGCGGGGAACCGACGGGGACGAGGCGGGAAGCACGGTGGCCGCCTCGGCGAGGAGGCGACGGGCCGCGACGAGCTCTGCCTGGAACCGCTGGCGAAGGGTCTCCAGCGGGCGCTTCCGGCCGTGGCCGGACATGACGCTGAAGGGCTCCCGGTTCCGGTGGGCAATCTCCATGGGGAACAGCGGACGGCGGTCGCTGGGGTAAGGTCCGGACTCCGGAAGAGGCGATTGGATGCGGGGGAGGAGAGGAGACGATGGGAAAGATTGGATGGGCGCTGTAGATGGGATCGAAGCCCTTTTAACTAGTGAAGTGATCCGTGATGGAATCGAAGCCGTGTTCATTTGTGATCCGGGAAGAAATCGGAATGCAGTCCGAGTCAGTTCAGTACAAGCTTTGGATTTGGTTGCTTGCATCTCAAGCTTAGCTTGATTCATCACGGCCATGGCTTCATTTTGAAGAAATTGACTATTTATTATTAAGTTCGTTGGACTTTGATTATAACTACAAAGTTGATTTTTTCTTGACAAAAAAGGCTAAGGACTAAATTGTGAGAGATGAATAGTTCTAGTGAAAAGAAGAAGATCCCGCGTACACACATAACTATCTACTCGTACACTCCACGCATCCATCTATACCTAGCCGTCGAAACTCATCAGGCAGCGCCGCCGCCTCCTCAACCCTAGGCGACGAATTCATCATCTGATGCCCCGGTCGCCAGCTGCCGGCAAGTCAGTTCCCCAGCAGTTCCTAATGTTCAGGCGAACATCCGGCTAGCCGCTCACAATTCTTCGACGCTGTTTCTAATCTCTTCATTGTCAAAAGTAAAAAAAGAACAATGAACATCGTTGCACCTAAGCAAGTATTGTAGCAATTCCTACAGAAAAATAGGATCGCTGCATCTAGCACCGGGATCAGGCATTTTTTTCCTTTCCCGCTCCATGATTTTTTTTTCTCTTAAAGCGATCGATCAGTATCTGTTCTGTGTGTAACAATCGTTCTGTATACGACCTGTGTACACATGGGATCTTTTTCATTTTCCCCTAGCACTAATCATCTCTTACGCTCCAGTCCCTGGTTAACGTTTTATCAAGAAGAAATGAACTTTGTAGTTATAATCAAATTCCAACGAACTTAATTATAAATAGTCAATTTCCTCCTTCATTTTTCTCCTAGTACTCTCCGGTCGCGGTGTTCGGCTCCGCTCCTACTCTGATCACCGCTGTCTCTATGACGCATGCTTTTGTGAAGTCAACTCGTTCATTTCAAGGTTCTGGCTAAAGTGGGAAAGCTGCTTACAAATTGGAATTACCAAGTTCATCTGGTGTTCCACGTTTCTTAGCTTAAGGCGCATGTTTCAGATCATACGTCGGTTTTCTCAGTATTGCCCAAACCATTGGACCTGTCTCTGCCAGGAGTGCTAACTGAAGAAATACTTGACAGACGTCTGGATAAGAAAGGTAATGCATCTTATTTGCAGGTGCTGATTGATCAAGTGGTCTACGTTGCTCAAGGATGTAGCTACATGGGAGGATTACGAAGTGCTCAAGAAGCATTTTCCATCAGCACCAGCCTGGGGACCAGCTGGTTATCAAGGAGAGGGCAATGTTAGTATGCAGTTACTGATGCTAGGTGTTAAGCAGTCAGAGAAGCACATTCAGAAGAAGATGATCGATAAGTGGCGGGAGGTTCAAATGTAAACTGGTGGGCTGAGTGCGTGTGTGGACTGTGGGCCTCGTGTGTGTCTCTGTACGAGCAGGTTATAAGCCCAGGACCGCATTTGTCTCAAAAAAAAAAAAACTCAAGACCGCGTCAAACAAACGTTTTCAAGGAATTGAATCTGAAATCATTATGTCCATGCCTTCTCCTTCTTCTAGCTTCCATCTCCTGCCTTCTCTCCTCCTCGCTGCCCTCGTTCCCTAAATAGAGATCTCCCCGACAGTTCTACCCAAAAGCCGGCGGTTCCAACCGGTCACCTGCATGGGTGTCAGAGGAGACCTCCACAGAGGATGAGGAGGAGGAGCGGTCACCCGCCACGGCCTTGGAGGGGTCCGAGGCGGTAGGGATTCTTGCCCGAGGAGGAGAATGGCGGCGCCGAGCGGGACCAGTCGTGAGGACCGGCGATGCCAGGTCCAGGAGCTGGAATCCAGAGGGGAGGACGGCTCCACAGAGGACGAGGTGGAGCGGTCACCCGCCACGGCCTCGGAGGGGTTCTCGCCAGTGGAGAATGGTGGCGACCAAGAGGGGGCGCCCCTATGTCCCACTTACAGCGTCAAAGGGAACCCTCCCGGTAGGGCAACGCGAGATGGGCCGACCCAGGTGCGCTGGAGGCCACATCCTGTTCTTTTTTGGGGCTGGGGGGTTTCATGTTTTCTGATTTTGTTTTTTTTTCTTCTTTTTCTTTTTTTATACTTTCAAATATTCTAAACAAATATATTACAAAAAATACTCTACATAAACATTTGAAAAATGTTGACCAAGCATTTAAAAAATGTTAAATGTGTATAAAGGAAATGTTCATCACGTATACGAAAAATGTATGCAGAAAATGTAAATGTGTATGAAACAATTTGATCATGTATTTAAAAAATGTTAATCAAGCATTTGAAAAAAATATGACCAAGTGTTTGAAAAATGTTAATCCAGCACTTGGAAAATGTTAAATGTGTATAAAGAAAAAGTTGACCATGTATTAAAAATTGATTAAAAAATTTACCAGTATATAAAAATGTTAATCAAGCATTTGAAAAAATGTTAAATAAATATATGACAAATATTAAATGTGTATAGATAAAATGTTGACTATGTATAAAAAATGATGGAAAATTTTGATCAGATACATAAAAATGTTATCAGGAATTAAAAAAATTAAAAAGTATTTAAAAAATGTTAATCAAACATATGAAAATATTAAATGTGTTTAAAAAAATGTTGACCATGTGTTAAAAAATGTTAATATCGCATTTAAAAATGTTGATAAAGAATTTAAAAAATGTGAATTGTGCATAGAAAACATGTTAACCATGTATTAGAAATTTTAATCTTTTATTGAAAAAGTTTAAAAGTGTGTATAGAAGAATTCTAGACCATGAATTAAAAAATATTAATATTTTATACAAATAATGTTAATCAATCATTGAATTTTTTTAAAAATATGTATGGAAAAATGTTGAAAATCTATTAAAAAAGTTAAACTCGTATTCAAAAAATATTAAACATGTATTTGAAAAATGTGTTGACATATACAAAAAATGTAGAATAAAAATCAAAAGTGACAAAGAAAACCAAGAAAGACCAAAAGAAAATGAAAAGCAAAAATTGAAAAACAAAATACAAAAGAATGAAAAACAAAACAGTGAAACCCGATAAAGAAACAAAGAAAAACAAAAAAGTTTGAAACTAAGAAATAAACAAAGAATTGAAGAAAAGAAAGGAAAATGGAAAGAAAAGAAAAACGAATAAAAACCATGAAAGAAACAAAAAGAAACCAAAAGAAAAACGAAGGAAGAAACAAAAAATGAAATATAATGAAAAAAAAGCAAGAAAATCGAATAAAACATAAGAAAAGAAAGAAAATAAAAAACCCAATAAAACCAAGAAAGAAAGAAAAGGAAACAAAGAAACCAAATTAACCGGGATAGAAACTAAGAAAACCATACAAAAACAAAGAAAAAGGGAACAATACAAAATTCTATGAAAACCGTGAAAGAAAGAAAGAAAACCGATAAAAAAAATTGAAGTTATAATGAAGTAAAAAAGAAACGGCAAAGAAAACTGGCGAAACAACAAAAAAGAACCGTAGGAAAAACAATAGTGAGCGAAGCGATCGAACCAACGCTAATAGGCCGGACCATACGCTCACAACCTTCAGCGAGAGCACCTTCCATCTCACTGTAGGCCAGATATAGCTCTCGCGGCGGAGAGGAGAAGGCGCAGGAGGCCGGGGATGCGAATGCGGGGGAGGATGGGATGGAACAAGAACTAGAAATGGGCCGAATACCAGCCCAGCTAACCACAACGGGCCAAAAAAGCTACGAGAATAGCTGCCCTTAGGACATTCAGCCCATCTCGCGAAAAAATCGTCGGGAAGGAAGATCTAACGTCCAGGAGCGTTCAAAACATGAAATCAAAACGCCAAGAAAATTGAAGGCATGAAAGGGCACACTTTAAGCTCAGTTTTACTGTCCTAAATGTAGCTCACTTGATATAGAAGTCACCGAAAATTATAGTTCACAAATAAGTGATGCCCGGGTTTCATTTATTTCCATGAAGCCATCATATTGACTATTGCCTACTCTATATGAAGTTTTCCACAACCAGAAAAAACGCAGCTCAATGTTTAATAAACAAAATTTAGGATGTTCAAGGGTGCATTTATACAGCGAACACATACCAATGTAACAGTTTGATTAACAAAGACACTCGACACATCACCAGTGCACAAATATAGGTGTGCTAATGCACTTCCAAACTGTACCCCTTCCAAACTGGATCCAGCTGCGACTGATTCGAGAAACAAAGTTATATTGACCAAGCAAGAAGAAAGTTTAGCACAACAGTACAACAACACAGGCTACACGCATTGTAGAACTTAGTTATTACAGATCCTATAAAAAGAACTTAGTTATTACAGCTAATGAAAAACCATTAAACATTATCTTGAGAGAAATTCCAGATGCAGAGTCATATGCATACTGCTACTCGACAGATGCCGAGTCCATGGTCATTCTTAAGATGCCTCAACAGGTGAGAAGTTCCAAATTGTTTTTTCTAGAGGAAAGGTATCAGTCGAGTCCGAGAAAAGGCTTGAACCTAGCCCGACTTTGAATTAGGAGAAGTCCCATGTTGTTTTGGCTCAGCTGCGTAATCCTTTTTGCAATGGTTGCAAATCACCCGCACTCCATTCATCCTTTTGCTTCTACCAAGCACCAAACACGATTCACAATCCCTACTTTCTGGATTCTGGGCATCCGTTTCCTTGAACTCCTTATTCCTAGTCACAGACATGTCATATAATGGAGGACAACTCAAGTCCCCATGAGAAGATGCCTTCAAACTGTGCATATTCTATTTCTTCAAAACTGACATAGACTCCAGAAGCGCCTTTTGCTCACCATGTTCTCGGCAATCAAGTGGCACGAAAAAAATCCAATACGTAAACAACATCACTGGTGTATGAACTCTACAAGAATACGAGCATAGTGTGTCAGGGGATACTCTAGTTTCGAGACATGGCTGACATCTTTTGAGAAGCAGAGCATGTTTGAGAGAAATGCTTGTCCCTTCTTTAGGTGATGCTCCACATATGCATCCCTAAATCCCCACATATGAGCATCGACAATATGGAATGCCACATCACAAGTTGAAATGCATACTCTGTGAATGCAACAACCACCAAAATGTAAGCATGTATTCTTGAGGCTACCACCACGAGACATACCATTTCTGTTATTGCAAGATGGAACCCAGGTTTGAGCTAACGGCAGCTTGTGTCTTTCAGAGATTGTTAGAGATACGACAAGCAAATCAACTCGACAAAGAACGAAGAACAAGCAGGGGATACGAGATTTTAATGTGGGAAACCCCTCCAACACGAAGGAAAACAAAACCACGGGCGCCAGCTAGCCAAACTTCACTATATCGTGGGAGGTTACAAACCCCGGGGATTTACAACTGATCAACGTATCCCGTGCGGCGACTTACAAGAGGTATATATAACACAGGTGACCTAGGTCAATACTGATCCGTACCGCAGGGGGGCTTGGGGCCGAAGTGGAGATTGGGGAGCCATGTGCAAACCTCTCCCCCATCTTCCAATTAGATCTTTAAAAAATGGTCTTGAACTCTTGAAGTTCGAAAATAGACAGTCATCGTATGGGACAAGCTCTGTTAGGATCAGACTCACAATATGAACTTGATTCTTAAATTTTTAGGAACTAGAAATAACAATTAATCATGATGCAATCTGAATTTGGCATGAGAGTACATGTGGTATATATATAATTCAGAAAACACAGTTGTAGATCTTCAGATAGTATAAACTAAAGTTTACAAAGTTTATGACTTGTGCAATCTTTATTTAATCTGTCCTAGACCCCCGAGTCTTTACACAAGCCAAACCACGGCAGCTATCTAGTCTTTACACAAGCCAAACCACAACGAGCTTCAGCTGGCAGTCATGTCGATGAACACGGGAAGAGCAATAGACTAGGTATTCAAGAGGAGAGGAACTTGAGAGGAGAGGAACAGACAATGGAGGACGAGCTCTAGCTGACAGCCATGGAGACGAACAAGGGACGCCGAGGTTCAGCTGGAGACTACGGAAACGAATAGTGGAGGAGCAAGAGAGGAACTTGGGAGGAGAAGGGCGGCCATGGCAACGAACAGGGAAGGACGAGCTTCAGCTGGCAGTCATGGCGACGAATACGGGAAGAGCAATAGATGAACTAGATATTCAGGAGGAGAGGAACTTGGGAGGAGAGGGATGGACAACGGAGGACGAGCTCCAGCTGACGGCCATGGCGACGAATAAGGGACGCCGAGGTTTAGTTGGAGACTATGGTAACAAACATTGGAGGAGCAAGAGAGGAACTTGGGAGGAGATGGCCGGCCCTGGCAACGAACAGGGAAGGACGAGCTTCAGCTGGCGGCCATGGCGAAGAACAGGGAATCGGTAAGAAGATGGGATTGGGGATTGGGTGAAAATCGCCGGGGCATCCTCATATCGACGAAAAAGGGTTTCCCCTTTTTATATTATAAAACAACCACCACACCAAGAATACATAGTTTAGAGGGTACAAAAAGAAAGCAAGAAAGAAAAATGAAAAAGATACAAGAAGCTACAGAATGGCTATCCACAACGAGCCCAAGCCCTGCCATCGATGCATTGCAACCAAGGGAGCTACCTGCCGCCGGAGGAAGAACATGCTCCATCAACTCCCAAGGACAAACCCTACCGACCCGCCATCTAGTCCTGGATCGGAAGATGTTGCACCATCGGCTGGTAGAGCAGCTCACCCCCGAGCAGTCATGAACAGGACCAGCCGGTTGCCGGGGAGAGGATGAAAAGCACGACTACTGTTGGGGAATGTAGTATTTCAAAAAAAAATTGCCTACGATCATGCAAGATCTATCTAGGAGAAGCATAGCAACGAGCGGGGAGAGTGTGTCCATGTACCCTCGTAGACCGAAAGCGGAAGCGTTTAGTGACGCGGTTGATGTAGTCGAATGTATTCGCGATCCAACCGATCCAAGTACTGAACGTACGGCACCTCCGTGATCTGCACACGTTCAGCTCGGTGACGTCCCTCGTACTCTTGATCCAGTTGAGGCCGCGGGAGAGTTCTGTCAGCATTCCGGTACTCCGAAACTCATCCGAAACGACCCTAACCATTCCGGTGTCTGAATGTAACCTTCCAATATATGAATCTTTATGTCTCGGGCATTTCGAGACTCCCCATCATGTCCGTGATCTCATCCGATACTCCAAACAAACTTCGGTACATCGAATCACATAACTCATAATACAAATCATCATAGAACGTTAAGCGTGCGAACCCTACGCGTTCGAGAACTATGTAGACATGGCCGAGACACATCTCCGGTCAATAAACAATAGCGGAACCTGGATGCTCATATTGGCTCCCACATATTCTACGAAGAACTTTATCGGTCAAACCGCATAACAACATACGTTGTTCCCTTTGTCATCGGTATGTTACTTGCCCGAGACTCGATCGTCGGTATCATCATACCTAGTTCAATCTTGTTACCGGCAAGTCTCTTTACTCGTTCCGTAATGCATCATCCCGTAACTAACTCATTAGTCACATTGCTTGCAAGGCTTATAGTGATGAGCATTACCGAGAGGGCCCAGAGATACCTCTCCGACAATCGGAGTGACAAATCCTAATCTCGATATATGCCAACTCAACAAACACCATCGGAGACACCTGTAGAGCATCTTTATAATCACCCAGTTACGTTGTGACGTTTGATAGCACACTAAGTGTTCCTCCGGTATTCGGGATTTGCATAATCTCATAGTAATAGGAACATGTATAAGTGATAACCCACAAGTATAGGGGATCAATTGTAGCCTCTTTCGATAAGTAAGAGTGTCGAACCCAATGAGGAGCTAAAGGTAGAACAAATATTCCCTCAAGTTCTATCGACCACCGATACAACTCTACGCACGCTTTACGTTCGCTTTACCTAAAACAAGTATGAAACTAGAAGTACTTTGTAGGTGTTGTTGGATAGGCTTGCAAGAAAATAAAGAGCACGAAAATAAAATCTAGGGGCTGTTTAGATGAAGACACAACTAAATTAGTTTTAGTAGAGAGATTGTTGTTACAAGAAAGTTATTTGTCCTTAGGCAATCGATAACTAGACCGGTAATCATTATTGAAATTTTATTTGATGGAGAGGCATAAGCTAACATACTTTATCTACTTGGATCATATGCACTTATGATGGAACTCTAGCAAGCATCCGCAACTACTAAAGATTCATTAAGGTAAAACCCAACCATAGCACTAAAGCATCAAGTCCTCTTTATCCCATACGCAAACAACCTACTTACTCGGGTCTGTGCTTCTGTCACTCATGCCACCCACCATAAGAAAATCATGAACATAGTGTAAACCCTACAGCGGGGATCCCTCACGCTTGCGCGACATGGAGAGCACCATAGGACGGCACCAATAATAAAACATGCAACTCAAACCAATCACAATCATCAATTAACCCATAGGACAAAGCGGATCTACTCAAACATCATAGGATAGCCATACATCATTGGGAAATAATATATAGCGTTGAGCACCATGTTTAAGTAGAGATTACAGCAGGTAAGAGAGAGGTTACACCGCTGCATAGAGGGGGAAGAGTTGGTGATGACGGCGGTGAAGTTGTTGGTGAAGATGACGGTGACGATGATGGCCCCCGGTGGCACTCCGGCGCCACCGGAAGCGAGGGGGAGATAGCCCCCCTCCTTCTTCTTCTTCCTTGACCTTCTCCTTAGATGGGAGAAGGGTTTCCCCCCTGGTCCATGGTCTCCATGGTGTGGGAGGGGCGAGAGCCCCTCCGAGATTGGATCTGTCTCTCTGTCTCTCTCTGTTTCTGCGTTCTCCTCTGCTGCCCTTTCACCGTTTCTTTTATATCCGAAGATCTGTAACTCCTATTGGATCGAAACCTTCACCGTGATTTTTTACCAAAATTTAGCTTTCTTGCGGTCGGAGAAGGGCGTCAACCGCCTTACAGGTGGGTCATGAGGGTCAGGGGCGTGCCCTGGGGGGTAGGGCGCCCCCTACCCCGTGCCCACCTCGGACTCCGTTTCGCGATGATCTTTCTTCCAGACTTTCCAAATATTCCAAAAAAAATTCCGTCCGTTTTTATCCCGTTTGGACTCTGTTTGATATGGATATTATGCGAAACCAAAAACATGCGGCAGACAGGAACTGGCACTGGGCACTGGATCAATATGTTAGTCCCAAAAATAGTATAAAAAGTTGCCAAAAAGTATATGAAAGTTGAATAATATTGGAATGGAGCAATCAAAAATTATAGATACGACGGGGACGTATCAATAAGTCATGAAGAAAGCAATAGCAATAAACTAAACGATCATAGTGCTAAGCTAACGGATGACTCTTGTCCATCACATCATTCTCTAATGATGTGATCATGTTCATCAAATGACAACACATGTCTATGGTTAGGAAACTTAACCATCTTTGATTAACGAGCTAGTCTAGTAGAGGCATACTAGGGACACTCTGTTTGTCTATGTATTCACACATGTACTAAGTTTCTGGCTAATACAATTCTAGCATGAATAATAAAAACTTATCATGATATAAGGAAATATAAATAACAACTTTATTATTGCCTCTAGGGCATATTTCCTTCAGTCTCCCACTTGCACAAGAGTCAATAATCTAGATTACGTAGTAATGATTCTAACACCCATGTAGTCTTGGTGCTGTTCATGTTTTGCTCGTGAGAGAGGCTTAGTCAACGGGTCTGCAACATTCAGATCCGTATGTATCTTGCAAATCTCTATGTCTCCCTCCTTGGATTGATCGCGAATGGAATTGAAGCGTCTCTTGATGTGCTTAGTTCTCTTATGAAATCTGGATTCCTTTGCCAAGGCAATTGCACCAATATTGTCACAAAAGATTTTCATTGGACCTGATGCACTAGGTATGACACCTAGATCAGATATGAACTCCTTCATCCAGACTCCTTCATTTGCTACTTCTGAAGCAGCTATGTACTCTGCTTCACACGTAGATCCCGCCACGACGCTCTGTTTGGAACTGCAGCAACTTACAGCTCCTCCATTCAATATAAATACGTATCCGGTTTGTGACTTAGAGTCATCCTGATTAGTGTCAAAGCTTGCATCGACGTAACCATTTACAACGAGCTCTTTCTCACTGTCACGCCCAAGATGCGACCCTATCCCAAAGGAACTCGTAGATCCCACCAAGGATAGAAGCGCATCTTGAAGACGCTTTTCAAGGTGGATATCATTACATCAACATTACATAATAGTGGGGATACAACCAAGACATACAATGTCACATGAATACAACAATACATCATATACAAGATCAACATCCGACTATAGATGAAACATAAACAAAAACTCAAATGACATCCACCCCGCTAGCCCAGGCTGCCGACCAGGAACCTAACCCTCAAACGAAGAAGAAGGAGAAGAAGAACTCCAACACAAATAAACATCGCTCTCGCGTCACGAACATCGCACAACCTGTACCTGCAACTGTTGTTGTAGTAATCTGTGATCCACGAGGACTTGACAATCCCATTACCATGGGTATCAAGACTAGCAAAGCTTAATGGGTAAAGAAGGGGTAAAGTGGTGAGGTTGCAACAACGACTAAGCATGTATGGTGGCTAACTTACGCAAATAAGAGCGAGAAGAGAAGCAAAACAAGCGGTCGTCAACTAGTAATGATCAAGAAGTGATCCTGAACTCCTACATACGTCAAACATAACCCAAGGAACCATGTTCTCCTCTCGAACAACCCCGAAAAGAGACAATCATGGTTATGCACACAGTTGGTGTATTTTAGAAGAGTTTACTTCAAGTTTACTACAACCGGATATTAAAAATTTCCATCTGCCACATAACCGCGGGCACGGCTTTCGAAAGTTCAAAACCCTGCAGGGGTGTCCCAACTTAGCCCATTATAAGCTCTCGCGATCAACGAAGGATATTCCTTCTCCCGTGAAGACCCGATCAGACTCGAAATCCTGGTTACAAGACGTTTCGACAATGGTAAAACAAGTCGAGCAAAGCCGCCAGAATGTGTCGACAAATCCCGATAGGAGCTACACATATCTCGTTCTCGGGGCACACCGGATTGTCCAAACTTCCAGTAGGCCAGCCCAGAGTTGCCCCTGGTGACCACCGGCGGCTGACAGGTTGGACCAACACTCACGACAAGCGCTGGCCCGAGAGGGCTAAAATAAAGATGACCCTCGGGCTCCGGAAACCCGAGGGAAAAAGGCTTAGGTTGTTAGGCAAATGTAAAACCAATTTTGGGCCTTGCTGGAAGAGTTTTATTCAAAGCGAACTGTCAATGGGGTCCCATAAATCACCCAACCGCGTTAGGGACGCAAAATCTGGGAACATAATACCGATATGACGGAAACTAGGCGGCAAGAGTGGAACAAAACACCAGGCATAAGGCCGAGCCTTCCACCCTTTACCAAGTATATAGATGCATTAATAATATAAGAGATATTGTGATATTCCAAACATAAACATAATCCAACATGGAGCAATCTTCATCTTCCCCTGCAACTAGCAACGCTATAAGAGGGGCTGAGCAAAAGCGGTAACATAGTCAAACAACGGTTTGCTAGGAAGGGTGACAAAGATTAGAGGTTCATGACAATTTGGGAGGGTTGATAAGCAAGTGGTAGGTAACGCAACATAGCGATAGAACAAAGCAACTAACATAGCAATGATAGTAGTGAGATCCAAGGTGACAGTCATCTTTCCTGAAATCCCGCAAGG
The DNA here is from genome assembly GCA_032464435.1 of Aegilops umbellulata. Taxonomy (NCBI): domain Eukaryota; kingdom Viridiplantae; phylum Streptophyta; class Magnoliopsida; order Poales; family Poaceae; genus Aegilops; species Aegilops umbellulata. The sequence continues at coordinate 437,982,930 of CP136058.1, read as the reverse complement.
AAGAAGAACAAGTCCATGAAGAAGATGAAGCCATGAAGACGAACCAAGCGTAGACGAACGAATCCTCACGAACGCAACGAAACGGGAACTATCGGGAAGAAGCACACGACACAGTAAACGCACCACACATGAACAAGGCATGATGCTCAACCAAGTATGATGCATGACAAGGCTACATGAAGCTACTCATGGCAAGAGATGATGCATACAAGAGCAACACATCAAAGCAAGTTTAAATGAGGCCGAAAACATCATATAACAATTCCGGTAAGTCCTCATATGCAAATTTCGAAATTGGTCCAGATCTGAATAAACCTTATGTTCAAGTTGTTAAACAACAAGTTAAGATGCACCAGATGATCTACACAAAATTCTAGTCAAGTTACATATAAAGTTCATTAGATTCAGAGCTACGGCCTAGAAGATATGAGCAAAACAAGTTAAACATGACATTGATGCAAAATGCATTCAAACATCAAGCACACACCTCAAAACATGGATGCAACAAGGTAACATGAAAGTACATACAAAACTAGGCAAGTTTCATATAGAGCACACTCAAAACGGAGCAACGGTTCAACACATACACACCATACAAGTTTAAAGGACATGCTGTCCAAAATAGCAATTAGACAACTTGCAAGCATCAAAACAATATGCTAAAGCCCCTTAACATGAAAACAAAAGGCATGGACATGATCTACAGGTAAAGCATTACAAAATATGAACACTGAGCTATCTCCATAAACTAATAGAACATGCTTAAAAGGACATGGCAAGATTGCAAATAATAACAACTTCACAGACTTAGGAAATCACAGGACATGGCAGAAATAACATCAGGTTGCAAAGTTTAGAGCTATCAAGCAACATTCTACAGGAAAAGATCATAGCAAACAAAGGCATGGCATGAATCTACTAATTTCGTATAACAAACGTCCCTTACTGACCATGAGCCAAAAGGGCACAGAAAATATGATGGCACCCATATAAACATAGTAAGTTATATGACAGATTCAGACTTGGCAGAAAAACAGAGCATGGCATAAACAGCAGCATGAAGGCAACTTTGCGAGCTTGAATCACTCATCACAAAGCATTTCATGACAAGACAAGCATACCTACAGTAAGAATACATGTTCATGAAGCTAAGCATGTCAAGGGAAAGTTCATATCATGCAAGGATCAACTACGACAACCTTGGCAAAATTGATTAACATGTAAACAATCTGCCAGGAACATTTTATAGCAAAAGTAGAGCAATATTAAGACATGCTAGAGCACTCTATAAATGCAAACAGAGGCATAGATGGATATATCATAACCATATGTCCAAAACATCCTTACTGAACATACTCAAAAGAGGTATGGATCTCACTGTAGCAACATGAATACATGGCATGAAAATAACAGCAGGGAAATAACCTAAGTCCCTGAAATCAGCAACATCACGGAGGCTACTTTGCAAGCTTGTAACAATCACGCTAGAGCATGAACAGGAACAGATCCTACGCAAGTGTCATTCCGAAGCTTATGGAGGACACCACGCTGGAGATAGAACTGCACATAAGGTATTGCAATCCGGTTTTTATTGGCCTACTCTCTTCAAGGATGCCCGTAGTTTGTCTTGTCTTGTGATGAATGCCAAAGAACTGGTAATATTAGTAGACATCAAGAAATGCCTATGAATTATTCACGTGTTATTGAACCATTTGATGTTTGGGGCTTTGATTATATGGGACCTTTTCCTGCCTCTAATGGGTATACACATATTTTAGTTGCTGTTGATTACGTTACTAAGTGGGTAGAAGCTATTCCAACTAGTAGTGCTGATCATAACACTTCTATTAAAATGCTTAAGGAAGTTATTTTTTTGAGGTTTGGAGTCCCTAGATATTTGATGACTGATGGTGGTTCACATTTTATTCATGGTGCTTTCTGTAAAATGCTTGCTAAGTATGATGTTAATCATAGAATTGCATATCCTTATCACCCGCAGTCTAGTGGTCAAGTAGAATTGAGTAATAGAGAACTCAAATTAATTTTGCAAAAGACTATCAATAGGTCTAGAAATAATTGGTCCAGGAAACTTGATGATGCATTATGGGCCTATAGAACTGCGTATAAAAATCCTATGGGTATGTCTCCGTATAAAATGGTTTATGGAAAAGCATGTCATTTACCTCTCGAACTAGAACATAAGGCTTATTGGGCTATTAAAGAGCTCAACTATGATTTCAAACTTGCCGATGAGAAGAGGTTATTTGATATAAGCTCACTTGATGAATGGAGAACCCAAGCTTATGAAAATGCCAAGTTATTTAAAGAAAAATTCAAAAGATGACACGACAAAAGAATACAAAAGCATGAGTTTAATGTAGGTGATTATGTATTGCTATACAACTCTCGTTTGCGATTTTTTGCCGGAAAACTTCTCTCTAAATGGGAAGGTCCTTACGTTATCAAGGAGGTCTATCGTTCCGGTACCATAAAAATCAACAACTTCGAAGGCACAAATCCGAAGGTGGTAAACGGTCAAAGAATCAAACACTATATCTTAGGTAATCCTATAGATGTTGAAACCAATGTTATTGAAACCGTAACCCCGGAGGAATACATAAGAGACACTTTCCAGAACGTTTCAGACTCCGAAAAGGAATAGGTATGTGGTACGGTAAGTAAACCGACTCCAAAACAATTTTTAAGGCAATATTTCTCCATTTTGGAATTATTTAGAAAAACAGAAAATTAAGTAGCAGCCCGGGAAGGACACGAGGGCCCCACGAGGGTGGAGGGCGCGCCCTACCCCCTGGGCGCGCCCCCCTACCTCGTGAGCACCTCGTGTGCCTTCCGGACTCCATTTTCTTGCACGATATGTATTTTGGTCAGTAAAAATTCATTATATATTATCCCGAAGGTTTTGACTCCCGTATCACACAATTATCCTCTATTTTTGTTTCAAGTTGTTGCGGCTGCAGATTAGAGCAAGATGTCTTCTCAGGAGTCAGTCGGGGAGAGCCGGGTGTCTAATCCGGCATCGGAACCAAGGGCAAACAGTGATGCTGACCACTTTGGGCCAGCAACGGAGGAAGAGATGGAGGCTGACTTGATGAGGGTAGATGCCATGGAGGATCAATAAGTCACTTCTCGCTTCCGAGCTGGGTTCACGATGAGGGAACTACAGAGCTCAACTATCCCAAACTCGGTTATCCCTTCCAATGTTAGATTTCTTTCTTATGAAAATATGAAGAGGAGTGTCACTTGTTCTCCCGCAGCTATGAAACACCCTTGGGTTCAAGGAGCTTTAGCAGTTACAGGAAAGCTTCGTAAGGAAACAATGGACCTCAAGCAGCAGGTCAATAAACTCGAGGAGGAGAATCGTATCCTGAGGGGCATCATCGCCAAGAATATCACACCATCACCAAAGAAGGAGACATAATCACATGGGTATGGGCACTCCCCTTGGCAACTGCCAAGCTTGTGGGAGGTTCCCCGGTATCGTATCACCATCACACTCTTATCTTTAACGTTTTTCTTAGTTCGATCCTATTAGTAGTATCTTGATCTAGTAGAATAAAGTTTATGGCATGATCTAGTTTTGAGTTTTGCTTTACGATCTCTCTATGTAGTCGAGTCCGTGAGCTATATATAATAAAGATTAGTGTTGAGTCAAGGGCTTGATTATTTTACCATGATCTTGAGTGAATAAAAGAAAAGAGAAAAAGAATAAAAAGAAACAAAGAGTTCATATTGATCTTATTGAGAGTAATGACTTCACATAGAAAGAGTATGATGATTAAAAGTTGTTGGGAGTTGGCAGACATAGCTTTAGTCACCGTTGCAATTAATAGGAAGTAATAAGGAAAGAGAGGTTTCACATATAGATATATTATCATTGACATCTTTTATGATTGGGAGCACTCATTAAAATATGACATGCTAAAGAGTTGATGTTGGACAAGGAAGACAACGTAATGAGTTATGTTTTCTTACATCTGAGATAAAGTATGTTGTCATAGATCCTCCAACATGTTGAGCTTGCCTTTCCCCCTCATGCTAGCCAAATTCTCAGCACCAAGTAGAGATACTACTTGTGCTTCCAAATACCCTTAAACCAGTTTTGCCATGAGAGTCCACCATATGTACCTATGGATTGAGTAAGATCCTTCAAGTAAGTTGTCATCGGTGCAAAGCAATAAAAATTGCTCTAAATATGTATGATTGATTGGTGTGGGAGAAATAAGCTTTATATGATCTTGTGATATGGAAGTAATAAAAGCGACAGACTGCATAATAAAGGTTCATATCACAAGGGGCAATATAAAGTGACGTTCTTTCGCATTAAGATTTTGTGCATCCAACCATAAAAGCGCATGGCAACCTCTGCTTCCCTCTGCGAAGGGCCTATCTTTTACTATTATCTTCTACCTTATGCAAGAGTCATGGTGATCTTCACCTTTCCTTTTTCATTTTATTCTTTGGCAAGCACAATATGTTGTAAAGATCCTGATACATGTACCTAATTGGATGTAGGGGAGCATGAGTTATTATTGTGGACATTACCCTTGAGGTAAAAGGTTGTGGGGCGAAACTATAAGCCCCTATCTTTCTCTGTGTCCGATTAAAACTCCGTAACCACAAGTATTGCGTGAGTGTTAGCAATTATGAAGGACTAGATGATAGTTGAGTATGTGGACTTGCTTTTAAGCTCTGACATAGTCTCTTTCTGATGTTATGATAAATTGCAATTGCTTCAATGACTGAGATTATAGTTTGTTGGTTCTCAATAAAGTTTCTGATTCATACTTTTGCATTGTGAATAGATCATCACTTGAACATAAGTAATCATATGACAATATCTATATATGTTGCTGTTATGAGAATAATCATGATGCCTTCTTGTCCGTATTTTATTTTTATCGACACCTCTACCTCTAAACATGGGGACATATTTATCGTTATCGGCTTTCACTTGAGGACAAGCGAGGTCTAAGCTTGGGGGAGTTGATACGTCCATTTTGCATCATGCTTTTATATCGATATTTATTGCATTATGGGCTGTTATTACACATTATGTCACAATACTTATGGCTATTCTCTCTTATTTTACAAGGTTTACATAAGGAGGGAGAATGCCGGCAGCTGGAATTCTAGGCTGGAAAAGGAGCAAATATTAGAGACCTATTCTGCACAACTCTAAAAGTCCTGAAACTCCACGAAAGTCATTTCTGGGAATAATAAAAAATATCCAGCGAAAGAAGTTCACCAGAGGGGGGCCCACCTGTCCATGAGGGTGGGGGGCGCGCCCTGCCCCCTGGGCGCGTCCCCTACCTCATGGGCCCCCTGTTGGCCCTCCGATGCCCATCTTCTGCTATATGAGGTCTTTCGTCGAGAAAAAAAATCAGAGGCAACCTTTCGGGACGAAACTCTGCCACCACGAGGCGGAACCTTGGCGGAACCAATCTAGGGCTCCGACAGAGCTGTTCTGCCGGGGACACTTCCCTCCGGGAGGGGGAAATCATCGCCATCGTCATCACCAACGCTCCTCTCACCGGGAGAGGGCAATCTCCATCAACATCTTCACCAGCACCATCTCATCTCAAAACCCTAGTTCACCTCTTGTATCCAATTCTTGTCTCCAAGTCCGGGATTGGTACTAGTAGGTTGCTAGTAGTGTTGATTACTCCTTGTAGTTGATGCTAGTTGGTTTACTTAGTGGAAGATTATATGTTCAGATCCTATATGCATATTATTACCCCTCTGATTATGAACATGAATATGCTTTGTGAGTAGTTACGTTTGTTCCTGGGGACAAGGGAGAAGTCTTGCTAGAAGTAGTCATGTGAATTTGGTATTCGTTCGATATTCTGATGAGATGTATGTTGTCTAGCCTCTAGTGGTGTTATGTGAACGTGGACTACATAACACTTCACCATTATTTGGGCCTAGAGGAAGGCATTGGGAAGTAATAAGTAGATGATGGGTTGCTAGAGTGACAGAAGCTTAAACCCTAGTTTATGCGTTGCTTCGTAAGGGGCTGATTTGGATCCATATGTTTCATGTTATGGTTAGGTTTACCTTAACACTTTTGTTGTAGTTGCGGATGCTTGCAATAGAGATTAATCATAAGTGAGATGCTTGTTCAAGTAAGAACAACACCCAAGCACCGGTCCACCCACATATCAAATTATCAAAGTACCGAACGCGAATCGTATGAACGTGATGAAAACTAGCTTGACGATATTCCCATGTGTCCTCGGGAGCGCTTTTCCTTATATAAGAGTTTGTCCAGGCTTGTCCTTTGCTACAAAAAGGATTGGGCCACCTTGCTGCACTTTATTTACTTTTGTTACTTGTTACTCGCTACAAATTATCTTATCACAAAACTATCTGTTACCACTTATTTCAGTACTTGCAGAGAATACCTTGCTAAAAACCGCTTATCATTTCCTTCTGCTCCTCGTTGGGTTCGACACTCTTACTTATCGAAAGGACTACGATAGATCCCCTATACTTGTGGCTCATCACTATGCATCACCATGATAGATCTTGTGTGTGCGTAGGAATTTGTTTGAAATTACTGTGTTCCCCAACAACAACATACCCCATCGTTTTCGCATTTGAAGAATAACGATCCGGGGTTCTTCGGCGTGCTAGAAGTTAGCCGCACCAGTGTCTGCGTGCAGTCGTCGCACTGTATGAGTGGCATCGACGAGCCGACGAGCCGCTATGTGAGCGCTAGCCAGGCGGCCGGTCGGCCGAATCCTTGCGTGCAAACTGACGACGGCGGCTACAGAATGAACCAGTACCTGCATGTGGCGCTGGGGCTTTGACGAGCTGCACAATGTTCTTCCCGACCAATCATGGCTTGGCGCAGCCACCGGTGGCCAGAAATGCCAAATCCGGCCGCCGAGACGAACAGCCGCTGATCTACAACTTTCCGGCCCGCCGGCGCAGGCGGAAGTGGCGGAGGGCAAGCTCGGGCGTGTGGCAGCCCTCCGACTAGTTTGGCCGGAATCGTAGGCGGCGGCCCGGCGGCGGGGGGTGGGGGAAGCGCGGGGCGAGGGGGAGAGGGTCGGTCGTGGATGCGCAGAAGTGCGGGCTGAAATGCCCCCCCCCCCCCCCGCCAACCGCTACCGCTATATACAGGGCACCTATGGGCCGAGAGGGGAACCCGCATTTTCGCGGGTTTGGATGGAAATTATGCCGCGCACCACAAAAAAGTTTACGAGTCGGACGCGTTTGCGGGGTTTGATCGGGCAGCATTTTCTGCGTCGACCCGTATTTTGGCGGTTATTTTGCGGGTCGTGGCATTATACGGGGTTTGCTAGAGATGCTCTTACTAGCCAATATTCATTTCTAGCGTGGGCTCATCTACACACGGTGAACAGTTCGATAAAATACTTTTTTTTTATAGGAGATGTTTCAGTGTGTGAGGTCCGTGCTAATTTCCAGCTCGTTCGGACATCTGAGTAGCTCTTAGCAAAAACAAAGGGTCCAAGCAGTACAAGAACAGTAAACTGTTTCACGTACCCAAATTTGTATTTTTTGCTAAAACTACTCGGATGGTCAAATAAGGTGAAATTTTGCACAAACCTCACTGACGCATTTTCCACCTCAAAAGGAGGCGGATCTACGGCGGCGCCGACGGGATGCAGAAACCTTGGCTTTTTTGTGGAGGAGGAGGAGGCGGCTATCGTAGTTAACGTATTTGGCCCGGCATGTTGTCAGTGGCTGGGCCGATGCCTCAATGAGGTGGCCACTATCAATGTAATCTTCCGGCTAGTTAGATACTCCCTCCATCTCATAATATAAGGGCGTTTTTCGTACTACACTAGTATAAAAAATAGTCTTATATTATGGGATGGAGGAAGTAGCTTTTACCCGGAAAAAGATACATACCCGTTTTTAGGGGATATACCCCATTTTCAAACCATTTGAAGGGTACTCTAAACTATGTGTCGACCAAAAGACACCCAACACTCTACGACTGCATAAATATAGGTGCGCTAATGCAATTTGAAACTGAATAATAGCTGCGACTAACCGAGGAGACACAGTAATATTGGCAAAACAAGAAGAGCACAATAGTACAAACACGTAGGAGTGCGGCGTTTCGGTGCCCAGACTCATTTGCAACCGTCCAGAAAAAAATCACAAAAAATTCAAACAAAATCCAAAAAATCCAATCTTTTTTTGCATGGTAGACAATTTATCACATGAGGTCCGCTCCAAATATGAGATCATTTGGACTTCTGAGAAGCTCTCAGCAAAAAAGACAAATTGGGTCAAAACATTACATGAACAGTAAACATTTTTACAGACCCGAATTTGTCTTTTTTGCCGAGAACTGCTCAGATGTCCAAATGATTTGTAAGTTGGAGCGAACCGCACGCGTGAAATTATCTACCATACAGTTTTTTTTTGGAATTCTTTAAGTTTTTCTAGTATTTGTTTTGATTTTTTTCGTCAGCGCGGGTGCGGCTGAGACTGGGCTTAGAAGTGGATTACCGCACCACATAGAGCTTACTTTATAAGAAACATATATCCAGCGCTCGTTTCTTACCATATTTTCTAAGAAAAATACATAACCCGGATTCTGATAGAAATTCCAGTCTTCAGATGCTGTCCTATGCATACAGCTACACGAGCGCCCAACAGTTGGATGGAAATGGGAGGGTCAGTTCCCACGTTCTGAAAATAAGGCTTTGAGGTCAATTCCATGGTCATGCTTAAGATGTCTCAACAGATGAGAAGTCCCATGCTGTTTTGGGTCAGCTACATAGTCCTTTCTGCAATAGTTGCAAACCGCCCGCGCTCCATCCATCTTCGTGAAGTGATTCCATACTTTTGATCTTAACCTTGGTGCATTTATGGACTGTGTAGAAGGATGGTGTTATGTACACTGATGCTTAGTGCAGCATTTTAAGTGTTCCTGCGCATCCTTTTGCTTCTGTGAAGCACCAAAGCCATGTCACCGAACTGAGAACCAAAGTCTACATGAGTAGATACCTTCAGACTGCGCAGCAGATTCTGTTTCATCATAATGCAAATAGACTCCAGAAGTGCCTTTTGCTCACCATCTTCTCGGCAATCCGGTGGCAGTAAAAACTCCAATATGTAAACATCATCACCGGTGTATGAACTCTGCAAGCAAACTGCAATACAGGCAGCTAATCCAAACATACGAGCACAGTGTGCCAGGGGTACTCCAGTTTAGACTTTAGAGACCTGAGTGACATCTTTCGAGAAGCAGAGCATGTTTGAGAGAAATGCGTCTCCGTGAATGCGACAACCATCAAAATGTAAGCATGTATTCTTGAGGCTACCACCATGAGGCATACCATTTCTGTTATTGCAACAAGGAACCCAGGTTTGAGCCAAGGGCAGCTTGTGTCATTCACAAATAATTGTGAAAAAATCCAATAGCAGATTGATGGCCGTGATTTAGTATCTTTTTTTTTGCGGGGCGTGATTTAATATCTTGAAAGGTGAAAGGACAACAACATTTATTAACTAGCATAACAATACATCAACTTGATGATTTTTAAGGTAATAAAATCTTCCTTTGCAACACCAGTACACTTCCTAGAATATTTTCTTGATGTAAAACCAAAAGTAGCCCACAATAACACTTCCATAGCATAAATGGTTTGATCCAAGCTTATTCACATTGAACCTCAAAACCAGTTTATCAAATATGCAATTTACAACAGGAACATAAACTACATTGTAGATCGCCAAGCAATTAAATTGTTACTTGACCGATTGTCAAAAAAAAAAAGGCTACTCTGCCCGAACATTTGTGTGAAGAACCTAGCCTCATGTCCTGTACACATCAGATCAGCCTCACTCCCAATTCATCTTATTTGTGATAATTATAAGTTCAAGAGCAGCAACATATGACTTTGATGTGGATCAAACACAGGCAACTGAGCCAAAAGGCAACCGTGATTTCGGAGAGCACATCTCTGTTAAACTTTCTCAGAAAAGGACATCACTGTTAATCTTTCTCGGAGATGGGCCAACTTTATGATGAGCATTTAGCCATTTACACAATGCAGCACCACAAAGTAATTTAGCTGATACTCTGTATAATCGATCATGTACTTCCAAATATGGTCTAGATAAGAGGTGTGCCTACATGACCAAACAGAGACACAACTTTCTCATTCAATCATGCTTACACGCCTACTCTGAGGCCTCAAGAACAACATCAAGTGTCAGCTATCATCATCAGAATTACTACGTTCAGCAGCAGAAGAGAACTACAAGCTTTGTTTGCTAGCCACGACGATCACAGCTGAATCTCCCCTTCCTCTAAATCTTCTTGGAAGCTTTGCTGCTGCTGCTGCTTCAGGTTCAGGTCGTCGTCGTCAACCTTGTCCTTGCGGAAGAGTCCCATCAGTCGCAACAAGTTGTTCGGCCTCGCCGTGTTGTACTGATCAATGCCGAGCGCCTTCACGTCCTCGTCTAGGGTCTCGTTGAACATTACCGTCCTCTTCGTCTCGAGCACTTGCTGACGGGCCTTCTCCCTCGCCCGGGACGTCTCCTTCTTTCGCCGCCTTTCCAAAATCTCGCTGGCACGGGCGATGAGGTCGCGCGTTGGAGGCGTAGTGTTGGCAGCGAGCTCTGCTGGAGCTGAACTGTCGACGCTCTGGTGAGAAGAATCAGAAACCGAACCGTTGCTGCCGCTGATGGTTGCATCTTGGCCAAGATTCTTCACCCGTGAGGCGTCCCCGCAGATGTCCACGTACTGTTCCTCCACTCCGACGAGCTGCACGGGTGTCGGCCTGACCGGCAAAGGGGAGACGCCGCCGACGATGTCAACGTCTTCGTCCTCCTCTTGGTCCATCATCTTCTTTTTGTGCTGATGCGTCGACGGATTCGCCCTCTCTCGAAGGAACTTTTCCAGCTGCTTCTGCATCTCCACAAGGGCCTCGTCTTGGACGGCGTGCATCTCGATCTCGATGTAATCGTCGCAGATGCCGCGGCGGCTCTGCTTCTTCAACAGCTCCAGGATATGAGCAGGGAGCACATGAGATTCAGAGAGCTTCGCCAGCTTCGTGAGGTCCGCGTAGAGTTGGTTCCGCTGCTTGGACGTCATCTTCTTGACGGGAACGGCATGGGAGTGGGACGCCTTCCTCTTCTTGGCTGGCGGCTCCTCGGCTGGACGACTGTCCTTGACGCGGGGAACCGACGGGGACGAGGCGGGAAGCACGGTGGCCGCCTCGGCGAGGAGGCGACGGGCCGCGACGAGCTCTGCCTGGAACCGCTGGCGAAGGGTCTCCAGCGGGCGCTTCCGGCCGTGGCCGGACATGACGCTGAAGGGCTCCCGGTTCCGGTGGGCAATCTCCATGGGGAACAGCGGACGGCGGTCGCTGGGGTAAGGTCCGGACTCCGGAAGAGGCGATTGGATGCGGGGGAGGAGAGGAGACGATGGGAAAGATTGGATGGGCGCTGTAGATGGGATCGAAGCCCTTTTAACTAGTGAAGTGATCCGTGATGGAATCGAAGCCGTGTTCATTTGTGATCCGGGAAGAAATCGGAATGCAGTCCGAGTCAGTTCAGTACAAGCTTTGGATTTGGTTGCTTGCATCTCAAGCTTAGCTTGATTCATCACGGCCATGGCTTCATTTTGAAGAAATTGACTATTTATTATTAAGTTCGTTGGACTTTGATTATAACTACAAAGTTGATTTTTTCTTGACAAAAAAGGCTAAGGACTAAATTGTGAGAGATGAATAGTTCTAGTGAAAAGAAGAAGATCCCGCGTACACACATAACTATCTACTCGTACACTCCACGCATCCATCTATACCTAGCCGTCGAAACTCATCAGGCAGCGCCGCCGCCTCCTCAACCCTAGGCGACGAATTCATCATCTGATGCCCCGGTCGCCAGCTGCCGGCAAGTCAGTTCCCCAGCAGTTCCTAATGTTCAGGCGAACATCCGGCTAGCCGCTCACAATTCTTCGACGCTGTTTCTAATCTCTTCATTGTCAAAAGTAAAAAAAGAACAATGAACATCGTTGCACCTAAGCAAGTATTGTAGCAATTCCTACAGAAAAATAGGATCGCTGCATCTAGCACCGGGATCAGGCATTTTTTTCCTTTCCCGCTCCATGATTTTTTTTTCTCTTAAAGCGATCGATCAGTATCTGTTCTGTGTGTAACAATCGTTCTGTATACGACCTGTGTACACATGGGATCTTTTTCATTTTCCCCTAGCACTAATCATCTCTTACGCTCCAGTCCCTGGTTAACGTTTTATCAAGAAGAAATGAACTTTGTAGTTATAATCAAATTCCAACGAACTTAATTATAAATAGTCAATTTCCTCCTTCATTTTTCTCCTAGTACTCTCCGGTCGCGGTGTTCGGCTCCGCTCCTACTCTGATCACCGCTGTCTCTATGACGCATGCTTTTGTGAAGTCAACTCGTTCATTTCAAGGTTCTGGCTAAAGTGGGAAAGCTGCTTACAAATTGGAATTACCAAGTTCATCTGGTGTTCCACGTTTCTTAGCTTAAGGCGCATGTTTCAGATCATACGTCGGTTTTCTCAGTATTGCCCAAACCATTGGACCTGTCTCTGCCAGGAGTGCTAACTGAAGAAATACTTGACAGACGTCTGGATAAGAAAGGTAATGCATCTTATTTGCAGGTGCTGATTGATCAAGTGGTCTACGTTGCTCAAGGATGTAGCTACATGGGAGGATTACGAAGTGCTCAAGAAGCATTTTCCATCAGCACCAGCCTGGGGACCAGCTGGTTATCAAGGAGAGGGCAATGTTAGTATGCAGTTACTGATGCTAGGTGTTAAGCAGTCAGAGAAGCACATTCAGAAGAAGATGATCGATAAGTGGCGGGAGGTTCAAATGTAAACTGGTGGGCTGAGTGCGTGTGTGGACTGTGGGCCTCGTGTGTGTCTCTGTACGAGCAGGTTATAAGCCCAGGACCGCATTTGTCTCAAAAAAAAAAACTCAAGACCGCGTCAAACAAACGTTTTCAAGGAATTGAATCTGAAATCATTATGTCCATGCCTTCTCCTTCTTCTAGCTTCCATCTCCTGCCTTCTCTCCTCCTCGCTGCCCTCGTTCCCTAAATAGAGATCTCCCCGACAGTTCTACCCAAAAGCCGGCGGTTCCAACCGGTCACCTGCATGGGTGTCAGAGGAGACCTCCACAGAGGATGAGGAGGAGGAGCGGTCACCCGCCACGGCCTTGGAGGGGTCCGAGGCGGTAGGGATTCTTGCCCGAGGAGGAGAATGGCGGCGCCGAGCGGGACCAGTCGTGAGGACCGGCGATGCCAGGTCCAGGAGCTGGAATCCAGAGGGGAGGACGGCTCCACAGAGGACGAGGTGGAGCGGTCACCCGCCACGGCCTCGGAGGGGTTCTCGCCAGTGGAGAATGGTGGCGACCAAGAGGGGGCGCCCCTATGTCCCACTTACAGCGTCAAAGGGAACCCTCCCGGTAGGGCAACGCGAGATGGGCCGACCCAGGTGCGCTGGAGGCCACATCCTGTTCTTTTTTGGGGCTGGGGGGTTTCATGTTTTCTGATTTTGTTTTTTTTTCTTCTTTTTCTTTTTTTATACTTTCAAATATTCTAAACAAATATATTACAAAAAATACTCTACATAAACATTTGAAAAATGTTGACCAAGCATTTAAAAAATGTTAAATGTGTATAAAGGAAATGTTCATCACGTATACGAAAAATGTATGCAGAAAATGTAAATGTGTATGAAACAATTTGATCATGTATTTAAAAAATGTTAATCAAGCATTTGAAAAAAATATGACCAAGTGTTTGAAAAATGTTAATCCAGCACTTGGAAAATGTTAAATGTGTATAAAGAAAAAGTTGACCATGTATTAAAAATTGATTAAAAAATTTACCAGTATATAAAAATGTTAATCAAGCATTTGAAAAAATGTTAAATAAATATATGACAAATATTAAATGTGTATAGATAAAATGTTGACTATGTATAAAAAATGATGGAAAATTTTGATCAGATACATAAAAATGTTATCAGGAATTAAAAAAATTAAAAAGTATTTAAAAAATGTTAATCAAACATATGAAAATATTAAATGTGTTTAAAAAAATGTTGACCATGTGTTAAAAAATGTTAATATCGCATTTAAAAATGTTGATAAAGAATTTAAAAAATGTGAATTGTGCATAGAAAACATGTTAACCATGTATTAGAAATTTTAATCTTTTATTGAAAAAGTTTAAAAGTGTGTATAGAAAAATTCTAGACCATGAATTAAAAAATATTAATATTTTATACAAATAATGTTAATCAATCATTGAATTTTTTTAAAAATATGTATGGAAAAATGTTGAAAATCTATTAAAAAAGTTAAACTCGTATTCAAAAAATATTAAACATGTATTTGAAAAATGTGTTGACATATACAAAAAATGTAGAATAAAAATCAAAAGTGACAAAGAAAACCAAGAAAGACCAAAAGAAAATGAAAAGCAAAAATTGAAAAACAAAATACAAAAGAATGAAAAACAAAACAGTGAAACCCGATAAAGAAACAAAGAAAAACAAAAAAGTTTGAAACTAAGAAATAAACAAAGAATTGAAGAAAAGAAAGGAAAATGGAAAGAAAAGAAAAACGAATAAAAACCATGAAAGAAACAAAAAGAAACCAAAAGAAAAACGAAGGAAGAAACAAAAAATGAAATATAATGAAAAAAAAGCAAGAAAATCGAATAAAACATAAGAAAAGAAAGAAAATAAAAAACCCAATAAAACCAAGAAAGAAAGAAAAGGAAACAAAGAAACCAAATTAACCGGGATAGAAACTAAGAAAACCATACAAAAACAAAGAAAAAGGGAACAATACAAAATTCTATGAAAACCGTGAAAGAAAGAAAGAAAACCGATAAAAAAAATTGAAGTTATAATGAAGTAAAAAAGAAACGGCAAAGAAAACTGGCGAAACAACAAAAAAGAACCGTAGGAAAAACAATAGTGAGCGAAGCGATCGAACCAACGCTAATAGGCCGGACCATACGCTCACAACCTTCAGCGAGAGCACCTTCCATCTCACTGTAGGCCAGATATAGCTCTCGCGGCGGAGAGGAGAAGGCGCAGGAGGCCGGGGATGCGAATGCGGGGGAGGATGGGATGGAACAAGAACTAGAAATGGGCCGAATACCAGCCCAGCTAACCACAACGGGCCAAAAAAGCTACGAGAATAGCTGCCCTTAGGACATTCAGCCCATCTCGCGAAAAAATCGTCGGGAAGGAAGATCTAACGTCCAGGAGCGTTCAAAACATGAAATCAAAACGCCAAGAAAATTGAAGGCATGAAAGGGCACACTTTAAGCTCAGTTTTACTGTCCTAAATGTAGCTCACTTGATATAGAAGTCACCGAAAATTATAGTTCACAAATAAGTGATGCCCGGGTTTCATTTATTTCCATGAAGCCATCATATTGACTATTGCCTACTCTATATGAAGTTTTCCACAACCAGAAAAAACGCAGCTCAATGTTTAATAAACAAAATTTAGGATGTTCAAGGGTGCATTTATACAGCGAACACATACCAATGTAACAGTTTGATTAACAAAGACACTCGACACATCACCAGTGCACAAATATAGGTGTGCTAATGCACTTCCAAACTGTACCCCTTCCAAACTGGATCCAGCTGCGACTGATTCGAGAAACAAAGTTATATTGACCAAGCAAGAAGAAAGTTTAGCACAACAGTACAACAACACAGGCTACACGCATTGTAGAACTTAGTTATTACAGATCCTATAAAAAGAACTTAGTTATTACAGCTAATGAAAAACCATTAAACATTATCTTGAGAGAAATTCCAGATGCAGAGTCATATGCATACTGCTACTCGACAGATGCCGAGTCCATGGTCATTCTTAAGATGCCTCAACAGGTGAGAAGTTCCAAATTGTTTTTTCTAGAGGAAAGGTATCAGTCGAGTCCGAGAAAAGGCTTGAACCTAGCCCGACTTTGAATTAGGAGAAGTCCCATGTTGTTTTGGCTCAGCTGCGTAATCCTTTTTGCAATGGTTGCAAATCACCCGCACTCCATTCATCCTTTTGCTTCTACCAAGCACCAAACACGATTCACAATCCCTACTTTCTGGATTCTGGGCATCCGTTTCCTTGAACTCCTTATTCCTAGTCACAGACATGTCATATAATGGAGGACAACTCAAGTCCCCATGAGAAGATGCCTTCAAACTGTGCATATTCTATTTCTTCAAAACTGACATAGACTCCAGAAGCGCCTTTTGCTCACCATGTTCTCGGCAATCAAGTGGCACGAAAAAAATCCAATACGTTAACAACATCACTGGTGTATGAACTCTACAAGAATACGAGCATAGTGTGTCAGGGGATACTCTAGTTTCGAGACATGGCTGACATCTTTTGAGAAGCAGAGCATGTTTGAGAGAAATGCTTGTCCCTTCTTTAGGTGATGCTCCACATATGCATCCCTAAATCCCCACATATGAGCATCGACAATATGGAATGCCACATCACAAGTTGAAATGCATACTCTGTGAATGCAACAACCACCAAAATGTAAGCATGTATTCTTGAGGCTACCACCACGAGACATACCATTTCTGTTATTGCAAGATGGAACCCAGGTTTGAGCTAACGGCAGCTTGTGTCTTTCAGAGATTGTTAGAGATACGACAAGCAAATCAACTCGACAAAGAACGAAGAACAAGCAGGGGATACGAGATTTTAATGTGGGAAACCCCTCCAACACGAAGGAAAACAAAACCACGGGCGCCAGCTAGCCAAACTTCACTATATCGTGGGAGGTTACAAACCCCGGGGATTTACAACTGATCAACGTATCCCGTGCGGCGACTTACAAGAGGTATATATAACACAGGTGACCTAGGTCAATACTGATCCGTACCGCAGGGGGGCTTGGGGCCGAAGTGGAGATTGGGGAGCCATGTGCAAACCTCTCCCCCATCTTCCAATTAGATCTTTAAAAAATGGTCTTGAACTCTTGAAGTTCGAAAATAGACAGTCATCGTATGGGACAAGCTCTGTTAGGATCAGACTCACAATATGAACTTGATTCTTAAATTTTTAGGAACTAGAAATAACAATTAATCATGATGCAATCTGAATTTGGCATGAGAGTACATGTGGTATATATATAATTCAGAAAACACAGTTGTAGATCTTCAGATAGTATAAACTAAAGTTTACAAAGTTTATGACTTGTGCAATCTTTATTTAATCTGTCCTAGACCCCCGAGTCTTTACACAAGCCAAACCACGGCAGCTATCTAGTCTTTACACAAGCCAAACCACAACGAGCTTCAGCTGGCAGTCATGTCGATGAACACGGGAAGAGCAATAGACTAGGTATTCAAGAGGAGAGGAACTTGAGAGGAGAGGAACAGACAATGGAGGACGAGCTCTAGCTGACAGCCATGGAGACGAACAAGGGACGCCGAGGTTCAGCTGGAGACTACGGAAACGAATAGTGGAGGAGCAAGAGAGGAACTTGGGAGGAGAAGGGCGGCCATGGCAACGAACAGGGAAGGACGAGCTTCAGCTGGCAGTCATGGCGACGAATACGGGAAGAGCAATAGATGAACTAGATATTCAGGAGGAGAGGAACTTGGGAGGAGAGGGATGGACAACGGAGGGAGAGCTCCAGCTAACGGCCATGGCGACGAATAAGGGACGCCGAGGTTTAGTTGGAGACTATGGTAACAAACATTGGAGGAGCAAGAGAGGAACTTGGGAGGAGATGGCCGGCCCTGGCAACGAACAGGGAAGGACGAGCTTCAGCTGGCGGCCATGGCGAAGAACAGGGAATCGGTAAGAAGATGGGATTGGGGATTGGGTGAAAATCGCCGGGGCATCCTCTCGACGAAAAAGGGTTTCCCCTTTTTATATTATAAAACAACCACCACACCAAGAATACATAGTTTAGAGGGTACAAAAAGAAAGCAAGAAAGAAAAATGAAAAAGATACAAGAAGCTACAGAATGGCTATCCACAACGAGCCCAAGCCCTGCCATCGATGCATTGCAACCAAGGGAGCTACCTGCCGCCGGAGGAAGAACATGCTCCATCAACTCCCAAGGACAAACCCTACTGACCCGCCATCTAGTCCTGGATCGGAAGATGTTGCACCATCGGCTGGTAGAGCAGCTCACCCCCGAGCAGTCATGAACAGGACCAGCCGGTTGCCGGGGAGAGGATGAAAAGCACGACTACTGTTGGGGAATGTAGTATTTCAAAAAAAAATTGCCTACGATCATGCAAGATCTATCTAGGAGAAGCATAGCAACGAGCGGGGAGAGTGTGTCCATGTACCCTCGTAGACCGAAAGCGGAAGCGTTTAGTGACGCGGTTGATGTAGTCGAATGTATTCGCGATCCAACCGATCCAAGTACTGAACGTACGGCACCTCCGTGATCTGCACACGTTCAGCTCGGTGACGTCCCTCGTACTCTTGATCCAGTTGAGGCCGCGGGAGAGTTCTGTCAGCATTCCGGTACTCCGAAACTCATCCGAAACGACCCTAACCATTCCGGTGTCTGAATGTAACCTTCCAATATATGAATCTTTATGTCTCGGGCATTTCGAGACTCCCCATCATGTCCGTGATCTCATCCGATACTCCAAACAAACTTCGGTACATCGAATCACATAACTCATAATACAAATCATCATAGAACGTTAAGCGTGCGAACCCTACGCGTTCGAGAACTATGTAGACATGGCCGAGACACATCTCCGGTCAATAAACAATAGCGGAACCTGGATGCTCATATTGGCTCCCACATATTCTACGAAGAACTTTATCGGTCAAACCGCATAACAACATACGTTGTTCCCTTTGTCATCGGTATGTTACTTGCCCGAGACTCGATCGTCGGTATCATCATACCTAGTTCAATCTTGTTACCGGCAAGTCTCTTTACTCGTTCCGTAATGCATCATCCCGTAACTAACTCATTAGTCACATTGCTTGCAAGGCTTATAGTGATGAGCATTACCGAGAGGGCCCAGAGATACCTCTCCGACAATCGGAGTGACAAATCCTAATCTCGATATATGCCAACTCAACAAACACCATCGGAGACACCTGTAGAGCATCTTTATAATCACCCAGTTACGTTGTGACGTTTGATAGCACACTAAGTGTTCCTCCGGTATTCGGGATTTGCATAATCTCATAGTAATAGGAACATGTATAAGTGATAACCCACAAGTATAGGGGATCAATTGTAGCCTCTTTCGATAAGTAAGAGTGTCGAACCCAATGAGGAGCTAAAGGTAGAACAAATATTCCCTCAAGTTCTATCGACCACCGATACAACTCTACGCACGCTTTACGTTCGCTTTACCTAAAACAAGTATGAAACTAGAAGTACTTTGTAGGTGTTGTTGGATAGGCTTGCAAGAAAATAAAGAGCACGAAAATAAAATCTAGGGGCTGTTTAGATGAAGACACAACTAAATTAGTTTTAGTAGAGAGATTGTTGTTACAAGAAAGTTATTTGTCCTTAGGCAATCGATAACTAGACCGGTAATCATTATTGAAATTTTATTTGATGGAGAGGCATAAGCTAACATACTTTATCTACTTGGATCATATGCACTTATGATGGAACTCTAGCAAGCATCCGCAACTACTAAAGATTCATTAAGGTAAAACCCAACCATAGCACTAAAGCATCAAGTCCTCTTTATCCCATACGCAAACAACCTACTTACTCGGGTCTGTGCTTCTGTCACTCATGCCACCCACCATAAGAAAATCATGAACATAGTGTAAACCCTACAGCGGGGATCCCTCACGCTTGCGCGACATGGAGAGCACCATAGGACGGCACCAATAATAAAACATGCAACTCAAACCAATCACAATCATCAATTAACCCATAGGACAAAGCGGATCTACTCAAACATCATAGGATAGCCATACATCATTGGGAAATAATATATAGCGTTGAGCACCATGTTTAAGTAGAGATTACAGCAGGTAAGAGAGAGGTTACACCGCTGCATAGAGGGGGAAGAGTTGGTGATGACGGCGGTGAAGTTGTTGGTGAAGATGACGGTGACGATGATGGCCCCCGGTGGCACTCCGGCGCCACCGGAAGCGAGGGGGAGATAGCCCCCCTCCTTCTTCTTCTTCCTTGACCTTCTCCTTAGATGGGAGAAGGGTTTCCCCCCTGGTCCATGGTCTCCATGGTGTGGGAGGGGCGAGAGCCCCTCCGAGATTGGATCTGTCTCTCTGTCTCTCTCTGTTTCTGCGTTCTCCTCTGCTGCCCTTTCACCGTTTCTTTTATATCCGAAGATCTGTAACTCCTATTGGATCGAAACCTTCACCGTGATTTTTTACCAAAATTTAGCTTTCTTGCGGTCGGAGAAGGGCGTCAACCGCCTTACAGGTGGGTCATGAGGGTCAGGGGCGTGCCCTGGGGGGTAGGGCGCCCCCTACCCCGTGCCCACCTCGGACTCCGTTTCGCGATGATCTTTCTTCCAGACTTTCCAAATATTCCAAAAAAAATTCCGTCCGTTTTTATCCCGTTTGGACTCTGTTTGATATGGATATTATGCGAAACCAAAAACATGCGGCAGACAGGAACTGGCACTGGGCACTGGATCAATATGTTAGTCCCAAAAATAGTATAAAAAGTTGCCAAAAAGTATATGAAAGTTGAATAATATTGGAATGGAGCAATCAAAAATTATAGATACGACGGGGACGTATCAATAAGTCATGAAGAAAGCAATAGCAATAAACTAAACGATCATAGTGCTAAGCTAACGGATGACTCTTGTCCATCACATCATTCTCTAATGATGTGATCATGTTCATCAAATGACAACACATGTCTATGGTTAGGAAACTTAACCATCTTTGATTAACGAGCTAGTCTAGTAGAGGCATACTAGGGACACTCTGTTTGTCTATGTATTCACACATGTACTAAGTTTCTGGCTAATACAATTCTAGCATGAATAATAAAAACTTATCATGATATAAGGAAATATAAATAACAACTTTATTATTGCCTCTAGGGCATATTTCCTTCAGTCTCCCACTTGCACAAGAGTCAATAATCTAGATTACGTAGTAATGATTCTAACACCCATGTAGTCTTGGTGCTGTTCATGTTTTGCTCGTGAGAGAGGCTTAGTCAACGGGTCTGCAACATTCAGATCCGTATGTATCTTGCAAATCTCTATGTCTCCCTCCTTGGATTGATCGCGAATGGAATTGAAGCGTCTCTTGATGTGCTTAGTTCTCTTATGAAATCTGGATTCCTTTGCCAAGGCAATTGCACCAATATTGTCACAAAAGATTTTCATTGGACCTGATGCACTAGGTATGACACCTAGATCAGATATGAACTCCTTCATCCAGACTCCTTCATTTGCTGCTTCTGAAGCAGCTATGTACTCTGCTTCACACGTAGATCCCGCCACGACGCTCTGTTTGGAACTGCAGCAACTTACAGCTCCTCCATTCAATATAAATACGTATCCGGTTTGTGACTTAGAGTCATCCTGATTAGTGTCAAAGCTTGCATCGACGTAACCATTTACAACGAGCTCTTTCTCACTGTCACGCCCAAGATGCGACCCTATCCCAAAGGAACTCGTAGATCCCACCAAGGATAGAAGCGCATCTTGAAGACGCTTTTCAAGGTGGATATCATTACATCAACATTACATAATAGTGGGGATACAACCAAGACATACAATGTCACATGAATACAACAATACATCATATACAAGATCAACATCCGACTATAGATGAAACATAAACAAAAACTCAAATGACATCCACCCCGCTAGCCCAGGCTGCCGACCAGGAACCTAACCCTCAAACGAAGAAGAAGGAGAAGAAGAACTCCAACACAAATAAACATCGCTCTCGCGTCACGAACATCGCACAACCTGTACCTGCAACTGTTGTTGTAGTAATCTGTGATCCACGAGGACTTGACAATCCCATTACCATGGGTATCAAGACTAGCAAAGCTTAATGGGTAAAGAAGGGGTAAAGTGGTGAGGTTGCAACAACGACTAAGCATGTATGGTGGCTAACTTACGCAAATAAGAGCGAGAAGAGAAGCAAAACAAGCGGTCGTCAACTAGTAATGATCAAGAAGTGATCCTGAACTCCTACATACGTCAAACATAACCCAAGGAACCATGTTCTCCTCTCGAACAACCCCGAAAAGAGACAATCATGGTTATGCACACAGTTGGTGTATTTTAGAAGAGTTTACTTCAAGTTTACTACAACCGGATATTAAAAATTTCCATCTGCCACATAACCGCGGGCACGGCTTTCGAAAGTTCAAAACCCTGCAGGGGTGTCCCAACTTAGCCCATTATAAGCTCTCGCGATCAACGAAGGATATTCCTTCTCCCGTGAAGACCCGATCAGACTCGAAATCCTGGTTACAAGACGTTTCGACAATGGTAAAACAAGTCGAGCAAAGCCGCCAGAATGTGTCGACAAATCCCGATAGGAGCTACACATATCTCGTTCTCGGGGCACACCGGATTGTCCAAACTTCCAGTAGGCCAGCCCAGAGTTGCCCCTGGTGACCACCGGCGGCTGACAGGTTGGACCAACACTCACGACAAGCGCTGGCCCGAGAGGGCTAAAATAAAGATGACCCTCGGGCTCCGGAAACCCGAGGGAAAAAGGCTTAGGTTGTTAGGCAAATGTAAAACCAATTTTGGGCCTTGCTGGAAGAGTTTTATTCAAAGCGAACTGTCAATGGGGTCCCATAAATCACCCAACCGCGTTAGGGACGCAAAATCTGGGAACATAATACCGATATGACGGAAACTAGGCGGCAAGAGTGGAACAAAACACCAGGCATAAGGCCGAGCCTTCCACCCTTTACCAAGTATATAGATGCATTAATAATATAAGAGATATTGTGATATTCCAAACATAAACATAATCCAACATGGAGCAATCTTCATCTTCCCCTGCAACTAGCAACGCTATAAGAGGGGCTGAGCAAAAGCGGTAACATAGTCAAACAACGGTTTGCTAGGAAGGGTGACAAAGATTAGAGGTTCATGACAATTTGGGAGGGTTGATAAGCAAGTGGTAGGTAACGCAACATAGCGATAGAACAAAGCAACTAACATAGCAATGATAGTAGTGAGATCCAAGGTGACAGTCATCTTTCCTGAAATCCCGCAAGGAAGAAGAACAAGTCCATGAAGAAGATGAAGCCATGAAGACGAACCAAGCGTAGACGAACGAATCCTCACGAACGCAACGAAACGGGAACTATCGGGAAGAAGCACACGACACAGTAAACGCACCACACATGAACAAGGCATGATGCTCAACCAAGTATGATGCATGACAAGGCTACATGAAGCTACTCATGGCAAGAGATGATGCATACAAGAGCAACACATCAAAGCAAGTTTAAATGAGGCCGAAAACATCATATAACAATTCCGGTAAGTCCTCATATGCAAATTTCGAAATTGGTCCAGATCTGAATAAACCTTATGTTCAAGTTGTTAAACAACAAGTTAAGATGCACCAGATGATCTACACAAAATTCTAGTCAAGTTACATATAAAGTTCATTAGATTCAGAGCTACGGCCTAGAAGATATGAGCAAAACAAGTTAAACATGACATTGATGCAAAATGCATTCAAACATCAAGCACACACCTCAAAACATGGATGCAACAAGGTAACATGAAAGTACATACAAAACTAGGCAAGTTTCATATAGAGCACACTCAAAACGGAGCAACGGTTCAACACATACACACCATACAAGTTTAAAGGACATGCTGTCCAAAATAGCAATTAGACAACTTGCAAGCATCAAAACAATATGCTAAAGCCCCTTAACATGAAAACAAAAGGCATGGACATGATCTACAGGTAAAGCATTACAAAATATGAACACTGAGCTATCTCCATAAACTAATAGAACATGCTTAAAAGGACATGGCAAGATTGCAAATAATAACAACTTCACAGACTTAGGAAATCACAGGACATGGCAGAAATAACATCAGGTTGCAAAGTTTAGAGCTATCAAGCAACATTCTACAGGAAAAGATCATAGCAAACAAAGGCATGGCATGAATCTACTAATTTCGTATAACAAACGTCCCTTACTGACCATGAGCCAAAAGGGCACAGAAAATATGATGGCACCCATATAAACATAGTAAGTTATATGACAGATTCAGACTTGGCAGAAAAACAGAGCATGGCATAAACAGCAGCATGAAGGCAACTTTGCGAGCTTGAATCACTCATCACAAAGCATTTCATGACAAGACAAGCATACCTACAGTAAGAATACATGTTCATGAAGCTAAGCATGTCAAGGGAAAGTTCATATCATGCAAGGATCAACTACGACAACCTTGGCAAAATTGATTAACATGTAAACAATCTGCCAGGAACATTTTATAGCAAAAGTAGAGCAATATTAAGACATGCTAGAGCACTCTATAAATGCAAACAGAGGCATAGATGGATATATCATAACCATATGTCCAAAACATCCTTACTGAACATACTCAAAAGAGGTATGGATCTCACTGTAGCAACATGAATACATGGCATGAAAATAACAGCAGGGAAATAACCTAAGTCCCTGAAATCAGCAACATCACGGAGGCTACTTTGCAAGCTTGTAACAATCACGCTAGAGCATGAACAGGAACAGATCCTACGCAAGTGTCATTCCGAAGCTTATGGAGGACACCACGCTGGAGATAGAACTGCACATAAGGTATTGCAATCCGGTTTTTATTGGCCTACTCTCTTCAAGGATGCCCGTAGTTTGTCTTGTCTTGTGATGAATGCCAAAGAACTGGTAATATTAGTAGACATCAAGAAATGCCTATGAATTATTCACGTGTTATTGAACCATTTGATGTTTGGGGCTTTGATTATATGGGACCTTTTCCTGCCTCTAATGGGTATACACATATTTTAGTTGCTGTTGATTACGTTACTAAGTGGGTAGAAGCTATTCCAACTAGTAGTGCTGATCATAACACTTCTATTAAAATGCTTAAGGAAGTTATTTTTTCGAGGTTTGGAGTCCCTAGATATTTGATGACTGATGGTGGTTCACATTTTATTCATGGTGCTTTCTGTAAAATGCTTGCTAAGTATGATGTTAATCATAGAATTGCATATCCTTATCACCCGCAGTCTAGTGGTCAAGTAGAATTGAGTAATAGAGAACTCAAATTAATTTTGCAAAAGACTATCAATAGGTCTAGAAATAATTGGTCCAGGAAACTTGATGATGCATTATGGGCCTATAGAACTGCGTATAAAAATCCTATGGGTATGTCTCCGTATAAAATGGTTTATGGAAAAGCATGTCATTTACCTCTCGAACTAGAACATAAGGCTTATTGGGCTATTAAAGAGCTCAACTATGATTTCAAACTTGCCGATGAGAAGAGGTTATTTGATATAAGCTCACTTGATGAATGGAGAACCCAAGCTTATGAAAATGCCAAGTTATTTAAAGAAAAATTCAAAAGATGACACGACAAAAGAATACAAAAGCATGAGTTTAATGTAGGTGATTATGTATTGCTATACAACTCTCGTTTGCGATTTTTTGCCGGAAAACTTCTCTCTAAATGGGAAGGTCCTTACGTTATCAAGGAGGTCTATCGTTCCGGTACCATAAAAATCAACAACTTCGAAGGCACAAATCCGAAGGTGGTAAACGGTCAAAGAATCAAACACTATATCTTAGGTAATCCTATAGATGTTGAAACCAATGTTATTGAAACCGTAACCCCGGAGGAATACATAAGAGACACTTTCCAGAACGTTTCAGACTCCGAAAAGGAATAGGTATGTGGTACGGTAAGTAAACCGACTCCAAAACAATTTTTAAGGCAATATTTCTCCATTTTGGAATTATTTAGAAAAATAGAAAATTAAGTAGCAGCCCGGGAAGGACACGAGGGCCCCACGAGGGTGGAGGGCGCGCCCTACCCCCTGGGCGCGCCCCCCTACCTCGTGAGCACCTCGTGTGCCTTCCGGACTCCATTTTCTTGCACGATATGTATTTTGGTCAGTAAAAATTCATTATATATTATCCCGAAGGTTTTGACTCCCGTATCACACAATTATCCTCTATTTTTGTTTCAAGTTGTTACGGCTGCAGATTAGAGCAAGATGTCTTCTCAGGAGTCAGTCGGGGAGAGCCGGGTGTCTAATCCGGCATCGGAACCAAGGGCAAACAGTGATGCTGACCACTTTGGGCCAGCAACGGAGGAAGAGATGGAGGCTGACTTGATGAGGGTAGATGCCATGGAGGATCAATAAGTCACTTCTCGCTTCCGAGCTGGGTTCACGATGAGGGAACTACAGAGCTCAACTATCCCAAACTCGGTTATCCCTTCCAATGTTAGATTTCTTTCTTATGAAAATATGAAGAGGAGTGTCACTTGTTCTCCCGCAGCTATGAAACACCCTTGGGTTCAAGGAGCTTTAGCAGTTACAGGAAAGCTTCGTAAGGAAACAATGGACCTCAAGCAGCAGGTCAATAAACTCGAGGAGGAGAATCGTATCCTGAGGGGCATCATCGCCAAG
Organism: Aegilops umbellulata; assembly: GCA_032464435.1. NCBI lineage: Eukaryota > Viridiplantae > Streptophyta > Magnoliopsida > Poales > Poaceae > Aegilops > Aegilops umbellulata. The sequence goes on along the minus strand of CP136058.1, from coordinate 437,956,291 downwards.
AATATCACACCATCACCAAAGAAGGAGACATAATCACATGGGTATGGGCACTCCCCTTGGCAACTGCCAAGCTTGTGGGAGGTTCCCCGGTATCGTATCACCATCACACTCTTATCTTTAACGTTTTTCTTAGTTCGATCCTATTAGTAGTATCTTGATCTAGTAGAATAAAGTTTATGGCATGATCTAGTTTTGAGTTTTGCTTTACGATCTCTCTATGTAGTCGAGTCCGTGAGCTATATATAATAAAGATTAGTGTTGAGTCAAGGGCTTGATTATTTTACCATGATCTTGAGTGAATAAAAGAAAAGAGAAAAAGAATAAAAAGAAACAAAGAGTTCATATTGATCTTATTGAGAGTAATGACTTCACATAGAAAGAGTATGATGATTAAAAGTTGTTGGGAGTTGGCAGACATAGCTTTAGTCACCGTTGCAATTAATAGGAAGTAATAAGGAAAGAGAGGTTTCACATATAGATATATTATCATTGACATCTTTTATGATTGGGAGCACTCATTAAAATATGACATGCTAAAGAGTTGATGTTGGACAAGGAAGACAACGTAATGAGTTATGTTTTCTTACATCTGAGATAAAGTATGTTGTCATAGATCCTCCAACATGTTGAGCTTGCCTTTCCCCCTCATGCTAGCCAAATTCTCAGCACCAAGTAGAGATACTACTTGTGCTTCCAAATACCCTTAAACCAGTTTTGCCATGAGAGTCCACCATATGTACCTATGGATTGAGTAAGATCCTTCAAGTAAGTTGTCATCGGTGCAAAGCAATAAAAATTGCTCTAAATATGTATGATTGATTGGTGTGGGAGAAATAAGCTTTATATGATCTTGTGATATGGAAGTAATAAAAGCGACAGACTGCATAATAAAGGTTCATATCACAAGGGGCAATATAAAGTGACGTTCTTTCGCATTAAGATTTTGTGCATCCAACCATAAAAGCGCATGGCAACCTCTGCTTCCCTCTGCGAAGGGCCTATCTTTTACTATTATCTTCTACCTTATGCAAGAGTCATGGTGATCTTCACCTTTCCTTTTTCATTTTATTCTTTGGCAAGCACAATATGTTGTAAAGATCCTGATACATGTACCTAATTGGATGTAGGGGAGCATGAGTTATTATTGTGGACATTACCCTTGAGGTAAAAGGTTGTGGGGCGAAACTATAAGCCCCTATCTTTCTCTGTGTCCGATTAAAACTCCGTAACCACAAGTATTGCGTGAGTGTTAGCAATTATGAAGGACTAGATGATAGTTGAGTATGTGGACTTGCTTTTAAGCTCTGACATAGTCTCTTTCTGATGTTATGATAAATTGCAATTGCTTCAATGACTGAGATTATAGTTTGTTGGTTCTCAATAAAGTTTCTGATTCATACTTTTGCATTGTGAATAGATCATCACTTGAACATAAGTAATCATATGACAATATCTATATATGTTGCTGTTATGAGAATAATCATGATGCCTTCTTGTCCGTATTTTATTTTTATCGACACCTCTACCTCTAAACATGGGGACATATTTATCGTTATCGGCTTTCACTTGAGGACAAGCGAGGTCTAAGCTTGGGGGAGTTGATACGTCCATTTTGCATCATGCTTTTATATCGATATTTATTGCATTATGGGCTGTTATTACACATTATGTCACAATACTTATGGCTATTCTCTCTTATTTTACAAGGTTTACATAAGGAGGGAGAATGCCGGCAGCTGGAATTCTAGGCTGGAAAAGGAGCAAATATTAGAGACCTATTCTGCACAACTCTAAAAGTCCTGAAACTCCACGAAAGTCATTTCTGGGAATAATAAAAAATATCCAGCGAAAGAAGTTCACCAGAGGGGGGCCCACCTGTCCATGAGGGTGGGGGGCGCGCCCTGCCCCCTGGGCGCGTCCCCTACCTCATGGGCCCCCTGTTGGCCCTCCGATGCCCATCTTCTGCTATATGAGGTCTTTCGTCGAGAAAAAAAATCAGAGGCAACCTTTCGGGACGAAACTCTGCCACCACGAGGCGGAACCTTGGCGGAACCAATCTAGGGCTCCGACAGAGCTGTTCTGCCGGGGACACTTCCCTCCGGGAGGGGGAAATCATCGCCATCGTCATCACCAACGCTCCTCTCACCGGGAGAGGGCAATCTCCATCAACATCTTCACCAGCACCATCTCATCTCAAAACCCTAGTTCACCTCTTGTATCCAATTCTTGTCTCCAAGTCCGGGATTGGTACTAGTAGGTTGCTAGTAGTGTTGATTACTCCTTGTAGTTGATGCTAGTTGGTTTACTTAGTGGAAGATTATATGTTCAGATCCTATATGCATATTATTACCCCTCTGATTATGAACATGAATATGCTTTGTGAGTAGTTACGTTTGTTCCTGGGGACAAGGGAGAAGTCTTGCTAGAAGTAGTCATGTGAATTTGGTATTCGTTCGATATTCTGATGAGATGTATGTTGTCTAGCCTCTAGTGGTGTTATGTGAACGTGGACTACATAACACTTCACCATTATTTGGGCCTAGAGGAAGGCATTGGGAAGTAATAAGTAGATGATGGGTTGCTAGAGTGACAGAAGCTTAAACCCTAGTTTATGCGTTGCTTCGTAAGGGGCTGATTTGGATCCATATGTTTCATGTTATGGTTAGGTTTACCTTAACACTTTTGTTGTAGTTGCGGATGCTTGCAATAGAGATTAATCATAAGTGAGATGCTTGTTCAAGTAAGAACAACACCCAAGCACCGGTCCACCCACATATCAAATTATCAAAGTACCGAACGCGAATCGTATGAACGTGATGAAAACTAGCTTGACGATATTCCCATGTGTCCTCGGGAGCGCTTTTCCTTATATAAGAGTTTGTCCAGGCTTGTCCTTTGCTACAAAAAGGATTGGGCCACCTTGCTGCACTTTATTTACTTTTGTTACTTGTTACTCGCTACAAATTATCTTATCACAAAACTATCTGTTACCACTTATTTCAGTACTTGCAGAGAATACCTTGCTAAAAACCGCTTATCATTTCCTTCTGCTCCTCGTTGGGTTCGACACTCTTACTTATCGAAAGGACTACGATAGATCCCCTATACTTGTGGCTCATCACTATGCATCACCATGATAGATCTTGTGTGTGCGTAGGAATTTGTTTGAAATTATTGTGTTCCCCAACAACAACATACCCCATCGTTTTCGCATTTGAAGAATAACGATCCGGGGTTCTTCGGCGTGCTAGAAGTTAGCCGCACCAGTGTCTGCGTGCAGTCGTCGCACTGTATGAGTGGCATCGACGAGCCGACGAGCCGCTATGTGAGCGCTAGCCAGGCGGCCGGTCGGCCGAATCCTTGCGTGCAAACTGACGACGGCGGCTACAGAATGAACCAGTACCTGCATGTGGCGCTGGGGCTTTGACGAGCTGCACAATGTTCTTCCCGACCAATCATGGCTTGGCGCAGCCACCGGTGGCCAGAAATGCCAAATCCGGCCGCCGAGACGAACAGCCGCTGATCTACAACTTTCCGGCCCGCCGGCGCAGGCGGAAGTGGCGGAGGGCAAGCTCGGGCGTGTGGCAGCCCTCCGACTAGTTTGGCCGGAATCGTAGGCGGCGGCCCGGCGGCGGGGGGTGGGGGAAGCGCGGGGCGAGGGGGAGAGGGTCGGTCGTGGATGCGCAGAAGTGCGGGCTGAAATGCCCCCCCCCCCCCCCGCCAACCGCTACCGCTATATACAGGGCACCTATGGGCCGAGAGGGGAACCCGCATTTTCGCGGGTTTGGATGGAAATTATGCCGCGCACCACAAAAAAGTTTACGAGTCGGACGCGTTTGCGGGGTTTGATCGGGCAGCATTTTCTGCGTCGACCCGTATTTTGGCGGTTATTTTGCGGGTCGTGGCATTATACGGGGTTTGCTAGAGATGCTCTTACTAGCCAATATTCATTTCTAGCGTGGGCTCATCTACACACGGTGAACAGTTCGATAAAATACTTTTTTTTTATAGGAGATGTTTCAGTGTGTGAGGTCCGTGCTAATTTCCAGCTCGTTCGGACATCTGAGTAGCTCTTAGCAAAAACAAAGGGTCCAAGCAGTACAAGAACAGTAAACTGTTTCACGTACCCAAATTTGTATTTTTTGCTAAAACTACTCGGATGGTCAAATAAGGTGAAATTTTGCACAAACCTCACTGACGCATTTTCCACCTCAAAAGGAGGCGGATCTACGGCGGCGCCGACGGGATGCAGAAACCTTGGCTTTTTTGTGGAGGAGGAGGAGGCGGCTATCGTAGTTAACGTATTTGGCCCGGCATGTTGTCAGTGGCTGGGCCGATGCCTCAATGAGGTGGCCACTATCAATGTAATCTTCCGGCTAGTTAGATACTCCCTCCATCTCATAATATAAGGGCGTTTTTCGTACTACACTAGTATAAAAAATAGTCTTATATTATGGGATGGAGGAAGTAGCTTTTACCCGGAAAAAGATACATACCCGTTTTTAGGGGATATACCCCATTTTCAAACCATTTGAAGGGTACTCTAAACTATGTGTCGACCAAAAGACACCCAACACTCTACGACTGCATAAATATAGGTGCGCTAATGCAATTTGAAACTGAATAATAGCTGCGACTAACCGAGGAGACACAGTAATATTGGCAAAACAAGAAGAGCACAATAGTACAAACACGTAGGAGTGCGGCGTTTCGGTGCCCAGACTCATTTGCAACCGTCCAGAAAAAAATCACAAAAAATTCAAACAAAATCCAAAAAATCCAATCTTTTTTTGCATGGTAGACAATTTATCACATGAGGTCCGCTCCAAATATGAGATCATTTGGACTTCTGAGAAGCTCTCAGCAAAAAAGACAAATTGGGTCAAAACATTACATGAACAGTAAACATTTTTACAGACCCGAATTTGTCTTTTTTGCCGAGAACTGCTCAGATGTCCAAATGATTTGTAAGTTGGAGCGAACCGCACGCGTGAAATTATCTACCATACAGTTTTTTTTTGGAATTCTTTAAGTTTTTCTAGTATTTATTTTGATTTTTTTCGTCAGCGCGGGTGCGGCTGAGACTGGGCTTAGAAGTGGATTACCGCACCACATAGAGCTTACTTTATAAGAAACATATATCCAGCGCTCGTTTCTTACCATATTTTCTAAGAAAAATACATAACCCGGATTCTGATAGAAATTCCAGTCTTCAGATGCTGTCCTATGCATACAGCTACACGAGCGCCCAACAGTTGGATGGAAATGGGAGGGTCAGTTCCCACGTTCTGAAAATAAGGCTTTGAGGTCAATTCCATGGTCATGCTTAAGATGTCTCAACAGATGAGAAGTCCCATGCTGTTTTGGGTCAGCTACATAGTCCTTTCTGCAATAGTTGCAAACCGCCCGCGCTCCATCCATCTTCGTGAAGTGATTCCATACTTTTGATCTTAACCTTGGTGCATTTATGGACTGTGTAGAAGGATGGTGTTATGTACACTGATGCTTAGTGCAGCATTTTAAGTGTTCCTGCGCATCCTTTTGCTTCTGTGAAGCACCAAAGCCATGTCACCGAACTGAGAACCAAAGTCTACATGAGTAGATACCTTCAGACTGCGCAGCAGATTCTGTTTCATCATAATGCAAATAGACTCCAGAAGTGCCTTTTGCTCACCATCTTCTCGGCAATCCGGTGGCAGTAAAAACTCCAATATGTAAACATCATCACCGGTGTATGAACTCTGCAAGCAAACTGCAATACAGGCAGCTAATCCAAACATACGAGCACAGTGTGCCAGGGGTACTCCAGTTTAGACTTTAGAGACCTGAGTGACATCTTTCGAGAAGCAGAGCATGTTTGAGAGAAATGCGTCTCCGTGAATGCGACAACCATCAAAATGTAAGCATGTATTCTTGAGGCTACCACCATGAGGCATACCATTTCTGTTATTGCAACAAGGAACCCAGGTTTGAGCCAAGGGCAGCTTGTGTCATTCACAAATAATTGTGAAAAAATCCAATAGCAGATTGATGGCCGTGATTTAGTATCTTTTTTTTTGCGGGGCGTGATTTAATATCTTGAAAGGTGAAAGGACAACAACATTTATTAACTAGCATAACAATACATCAACTTGATGATTTTTAAGGTAATAAAATCTTCCTTTGCAACACCAGTACACTTCCTAGAATATTTTCTTGATGTAAAACCAAAAGTAGCCCACAATAACACTTCCATAGCATAAATGGTTTGATCCAAGCTTATTCACATTGAACCTCAAAACCAGTTTATCAAATATGCAATTTACAACAGGAACATAAACTACATTGTAGATCGCCAAGCAATTAAATTGTTACTTGACCGATTGTCAAAAAAAAAAAGGCTACTCTGCCCGAACATTTGTGTGAAGAACCTAGCCTCATGTCCTGTACACATCAGATCAGCCTCACTCCCAATTCATCTTATTTGTGATAATTATAAGTTCAAGAGCAGCAACATATGACTTTGATGTGGATCAAACACAGGCAACTGAGCCAAAAGGCAACCGTGATTTCGGAGAGCACATCTCTGTTAAACTTTCTCAGAAAAGGACATCACTGTTAATCTTTCTCGGAGATGGGCCAACTTTATGATGAGCATTTAGCCATTTACACAATGCAGCACCACAAAGTAATTTAGCTGATACTCTGTATAATCGATCATGTACTTCCAAATATGGTCTAGATAAGAGGTGTGCCTACATGACCAAACAGAGACACAACTTTCTCATTCAATCATGCTTACACGCCTACTCTGAGGCCTCAAGAACAACATCAAGTGTCAGCTATCATCATCAGAATTACTACGTTCAGCAGCAGAAGAGAACTACAAGCTTTGTTTGCTAGCCACGACGATCACAGCTGAATCTCCCCTTCCTCTAAATCTTCTTGGAAGCTTTGCTGCTGCTGCTGCTTCAGGTTCAGGTCGTCGTCGTCAACCTTGTCCTTGCGGAAGAGTCCCATCAGTCGCAACAAGTTGTTCGGCCTCGCCGTGTTGTACTGATCAATGCCGAGCGCCTTCACGTCCTCGTCTAGGGTCTCGTTGAACATTACCGTCCTCTTCGTCTCGAGCACTTGCTGACGGGCCTTCTCCCTCGCCCGGGACGTCTCCTTCTTTCGCCGCCTTTCCAAAATCTCGCTGGCACGGGCGATGAGGTCGCGCGTTGGAGGCGTAGTGTTGGCAGCGAGCTCTGCTGGAGCTGAACTGTCGACGCTCTGGTGAGAAGAATCAGAAACCGAACCGTTGCTGCCGCTGATGGTTGCATCTTGGCCAAGATTCTTCACCCGTGAGGCGTCCCCGCAGATGTCCACGTACTGTTCCTCCACTCCGACGAGCTGCACGGGTGTCGGCCTGACCGGCAAAGGGGAGACGCCGCCGACGATGTCAACGTCTTCGTCCTCCTCTTGGTCCATCATCTTCTTTTTGTGCTGATGCGTCGACGGATTCGCCCTCTCTCGAAGGAACTTTTCCAGCTGCTTCTGCATCTCCACAAGGGCCTCGTCTTGGACGGCGTGCATCTCGATCTCGATGTAATCGTCGCAGATGCCGCGGCGGCTCTGCTTCTTCAACAGCTCCAGGATATGAGCAGGGAGCACATGAGATTCAGAGAGCTTCGCCAGCTTCGTGAGGTCCGCGTAGAGTTGGTTCCGCTGCTTGGACGTCATCTTCTTGACGGGAACGGCATGGGAGTGGGACGCCTTCCTCTTCTTGGCTGGCGGCTCCTCGGCTGGACGACTGTCCTTGACGCGGGGAACCGACGGGGACGAGGCGGGAAGCACGGTGGCCGCCTCGGCGAGGAGGCGACGGGCCGCGACGAGCTCTGCCTGGAACCGCTGGCGAAGGGTCTCCAGCGGGCGCTTCCGGCCGTGGCCGGACATGACGCTGAAGGGCTCCCGGTTCCGGTGGGCAATCTCCATGGGGAACAGCGGACGGCGGTCGCTGGGGTAAGGGCCGGAAGAGGCGATTGGATGCGGTGGAGAGGAGACGATGCGAAAGATTGGATGGGCGCTGTAGATGGGATCGAAGCCCTTTTAACTAGTGAAGTGATCCGTGGTGGGATCGAAGCCGTGTTCTGCTGTGATCAGGGAAGAAATCGGAATGCAGTCCGAGTTAGTTCAGTACAGGCCTTGGATTTGGTTGCTTGCATCTCAAGCTTAGCTTGATTCATCCTTTCAGGATGCGGAACCGAGCACTCTCCTTTCACACCAATGCTTTCTAAAAAAACAATTCACTACAATTCATTTAATTGTACAATCATATGGAGGAAATTCTTTACAATGCTGTCTAGATTTTTTTTCACTACAATTCATTTAATTTTACAATCATATGGCTGCAGAGTTGGGCCATCACATACACAGACTAAATGTTTTTTTTTTGAAATGGAGGTGTACACCCGGCCTCTGCATCATAATGATGCATGCAGCCATATTATCAAGAAGTCGCAAAGTATCACAAAGTCGTCTTACAGCTCACAATTGGAGCGAAAAATAAAAGTAAAGCAAAGTTCATGCTAACGATCTCAACCGGAATGGCAATAATAAGGATAAGCTCCCTAGACTCCTATCCTGTTATGCGACCGTCATCCGAACCGGTTGAATATAGCCCGTGCGACCATCTCCCACTGGTTGCACCCAGTAACCAAAGGCTCCCTGGATTACATAGGAGTGAGTAAGGACCACGTACGGATCCAAGCGGTAGCTCTGAAGATAACCTGCAAGAAAGTTAAATTGTGTTGTCTGTTAAAAATCAAATCATTCCTGCAATTCCATATAGCCCACAATAGCGCACAAATTCCAATCCGAATACGTGCCGTCGTAGTATGTTCGACCCCAATTAACCACATTCCAAACAACGATGCAATGTCAACTAGAGGAGTAATGTTGAAGGCTATATGAATCGTTCTCCAAAGCAATTTGGCCAATGGGCATTCAAGAAATAAATGTTGTATTGTTTCATCATGATCACAAAAGCAACATCGTGGACTACCTACCCATCGCCTCTTGATTAAGTTGTCCTTTGTAAGAATGACTTGTTTGTGGACAAACCACATAAAGATTTTAATGCGCAAAGGAACCTTAATCTTCCAAATATGCAATGATCTCAGGACTAGGCCAGAATTAATCAAATCCATATAGAAAGTTTTTACCGTAAAAATCCCATTCTTAGCTAGCTTCCATTGCAGGAGTCCGGTTGATCAGAGAGTTGAACATCCATCAATCTCCGAACCAGGTGCATCAATGCATTCCATCGCTCACCAACTAGTGCTCGTCTGAATTGAATATTTAAGGGGGTCGTATGTAAAACTGTGCCTACGTAATCCTCCTTCCGTTGCACAATGTTATACATGATAGGATATTGTACGGCCAGGGGCGTCTCTCCTAACCACGTATCCTCCCAAAACCTTGTTGACATCCCATTACCAACCAGGAATTTGACCCTCCGAAAGAACAGGTCCTTTACCCGCATAAGACCTTTTCAGAATGGCGAGTCTGTTGGTCTCAGGGTAACCTGAGCGAGTGTTTTGGACTGGAGGTATTTATTACGCAAAATCTGTGCCCACATGCCCTCCGACTCTGTCTCTAACCTGTAGAGCCATTTGTTCATGAGGCACTTGTTCTTGATTTCTAAGTTCTCAATACCGAGACCGCCCTGGTCTTTGGTCGACAAAGAATGTCCCAACGCGCGAGACCGTATTTCCTCTTGGCCTCATCTGACTGCCAGAAGAACCGAGATCTGAAGAAATCAAGTCATTTTCGTACCCCTTTCAGAATTTCAAAGAACGATAGTAGGAACACCGGCATACTAGTCAGTAATGAGTTAATCAACACTAGCCGACCTCCATAAGACATTAGCTTACCCTTCCAGCAACTAAGCTTTTTTTCTATTCGATCTTCGATGCATTCCATTCTTTATTGGATAATTTACGGTGATGAATCGGTATACCCAAATAAGTGAATGGTAAAGAACCTAATTCACACCCGAATAATTGTCTATATGTGTCTTGTTCGTCTTTGGCATTCCCAAAACAGAACAACTCACTTTTGTGAAAGTTTATCTTTAAACCAGACAATTGTTTGAAAAGACATAGAATAAGTTTCATATTACATGCCTTACAAATGTCATGTTCCATAAATAGGATAATGTCGTCAACATATTGTAAGATGGATACTCCTCCATCAACCAGATGAGGGACTAACCCTTCCACTTGGCCATGCTGCTTGGCCCTGCCAATAAGAATGGCTAACATATCAGACACTATATTAAACAAGAGAGGAGACATGGAATCTCCTTGTCTCAAACCTTTGTGTGTCTGAAAATAATGACCGATATCATCATTAACCTTGATTCCGACACTTCCCTTCTAGACTTGAGGACCCACTTGGTTCCGCCAGACCTCACTAAAACCTTTCATGTGCATTGCCTGTTGTAGGAAAGGCCACTTGTCGGTGTCAAAACTGGCGGATCTCGGCTAGGGAGTCCCGAACTGTGCGTCTAGGTGGATGGTAACAGGAGACAAGGGACACAATGTTTTTACCCAGGTTCGGGCCCTCTCGATGAAGGTAAAACCCTACTCCTGCTTGATTAATATTGATGATATGGGTAGTACAAGAGTAGAACTATCACGAGATCAGAGAGGCTAAACCCTAGAAGCTAGCCTATGGTATCATTGTTGTTGTGTCCTATGGACTAAACCCTCCGGTTTATATAGACACCGGAGGGGGCGAGGGTTACACAGAGTCGGTTACAATGGGAGGAGATCTACATATCCGTATTGCCAAGCTTGCCTTCCACGCCAAGGAAAGGCCCATCCGGACACGGGACGAAGTCTTCAATCTTGTATCTTCATAGTCCAACAGTCCGGCCAAAGGATATAGACCGGCTATCCGGATACCCCCTAATCCAGGACTGCCTCAGTAGCCCCCGAACTAGGCTTCAATGACGATGAGTCCGGTGCGCAGATTATCTTCGGCATTGCAAGGCAGGTTCTTCTCCAAATTCCGTATACCAGCTAAATAGTGTCCGGCTTCTTGTAAATGCTGCGCTCCTTGGCTTCCACGCCCAGTAATGGCCACCTTCCACGTGTCAAGCGAATGTGAAGAGCCAGGGCATTTTTACATTTACCCCCTATCTATGTAAATGACCTGCCTATTAAAGAGACGAGGATTCAGATCCAAATCCCACTATCCTCCCTTAGCGAGCGTTCATCGGAGCGCATCCGACAGAGATCCATTCCATCATGGCCAGTCGACGTAGCCCCTCCTCTCGCTTCCCCAGCCCCAAGCCTGGAGATTGGGAGAGATGTTCCGTCCCACACAACAAACTAGTGACGCTTCAGACCAAGGGATTTCTCCCCCCAGCCTACATGGTCCCGGTTCGAGCCGGGCTCGCCACCTATAATGGAGGAGAGCAAGCGGAGAGCCTTCCCAATCCCTCCAAGGGAGAGCGGGTATGCCTTGTCCCTCATTTGATAAGAGGGCTCGGATTTCCAATTCATCCGTTTCTCCGGGGGCTCCTGGAGTTCTACGGCCTCCAGTAGCACAGCCTTATGCCTGCCTCCATATTGCATATCGCGGGCTTCGTAGCCCTTTGCGAACTGTTTTTGGGCTGGGAGGCTCATTTCGCGCTGTGGAAGAAGTTGTTCTGCCTTGTGCCCCGTTCTCAGAAGGGTTCAATATATCAAGTGGGCGGAGCCGAAGTGTGGTGCATCGCCGGGACCGGATATTTGTTCGGATCCCCAAAGAAGGCGTCCGAAGACTGGCCTTCAGAATGGTTTTATATAGAAGACATCCCCCCTCCCGGATCCTATTCGGATCGGCCTCCCTGAGTTCGACAATGCTCCTTTGAAGAAGCGCCTGAGCTGGTACCCACGGAGCCCTCAGGAGGAAGACGACAAGGACGTTCTTTACCTGATGAGCCGAATAAGGTCGCTAGCTCAATCCGGATTGACCATGATCGAGGTCATGGCCATATGCATTATGCGGGGGGTGGAGCCGCTTCAATATAGAGGCCACCCCATGTGGGATTTCAACGGGGAGGATGACGCCACCCGCTGCGGCCGTAAGGGGCCGGAATCGGTTGCTGCTCTAATAAAGATCTTGTCCACTTTGTACAAGGGAGAGGATGAGGAATTCCTCGGCGTCAATCCACATGGAGGATTTTCTATGTATAATCCTCCGAGCTGGGTAAGCTGACACTTTTTCTTGCCCATCCATTCCATATTCCCATAGTTAAGTATTTTATCTTGCGATTTCAACGCAGGAGCTGCGCAAGGCTGTAAGGGAGATAAACAGCCCTCCTCCACAACCCGAGGATCCGGAACGGTCCCTCGACCCGGCCTCCCAAGAGGATCCGGACATATCTATGGAACTGATCGATAGGGTATTTTACCAATTGAGCAATGACAACGCCTTGGTGGCCATTACGGTCGATTATCCTGGGCTACTTCCAGCCTCACAGGTAACTGAGACCGAAGTCCCAGCACTTCGAAAAGGACCCGTCCTTGCATATTTTTGATTACCGTATACCAACGGTGTTTTGCAGGGGAGGCCCTCGAGGCGGAATACCGGGCCTGCGACGACTAGCTAACAAGGGGCCGCGAGGCCAGGCAGGATGAAAATACACGCAGTCCGGATTGAGACACCGGCGCAGCGGTATGGCGCGCCGTCTTATTCCAAGATATTATTCTCAGAGGCATACTAACGCCCATGATTTATTTAGGAAAGAATGCTCGCCGGACTATATCCGGAGAGGTTGCCAATCGCGCCTCCACCAGCCAGGCTGCAAGCCAGATCCAGAAGTGGAAGCGAATACGAGGCGCGCACCGGACGCTCCTCCGACAGAGGATGCGGATAGACTGTCCGCCACAAATTCCGAGGTGGAGAGTGCCATGAACCACAGGCATCGCCAGACCGTTCTTCGTGACGCTTGTTTCTCCCAAGAGGCATTCGATGCCTTCAACTCGGGAGATGCGTACCTACGTGCTGCTCAAAATGGTCTAGCCAGAGCCACGGAGCAGTATGTAAAGGACATACGGGTGAGAAAATTTGGTGATTATATATATATCAGTTGCCCCTGAGACTTGAAACAGTTAGAATAATTGATTTAAGGATCATTTGTTATGCAGGTTCTTACAGAAAAGAATACCCAACTGTCCCATGAGCTGGAAGAGTGCAAAGCCCAACTTCAGGCCGCACTAGCCGCAGCAGGGGAGCCCAAGGAGACCCCCTCTGGTAATATATGCTTCAAATGATAAGTATCATGTAAAGTGCGGCGTATATGCAAATCTGACAATAAAATTGCAGATGACGCCGGAGTAAATCCGGATAAGCAACATCTCCTACAAGGCCGGTGAGAGCGTGCTTACAAGGGTGAGGCAGGAGAAGAATGATCTCCTAGATGCCAACACCTAGCTGGGCGTGGAACTAAAGGATGTTCGTGCCCAACTGTCGGACTCTGTTAAGGAGAATCAGCAGCTTCGACGCGGCATTTTTAGTAAGTGCTTGAACAAACTTTGAAAAAGAGTTCGGCGAGGAAGTCGGCTGACAGAGTTATGTCTGTAGGTATGCTAACAGGTCGTCCTGCGGAGGAAATGCCCGGTTCTACGGGTGACCTTCTTCCCGAGCTCTCGCAACAGCACGAACGAGTTCGGCAGGTGATGCAAGGGGTCGCCCAGGCCTTGTGGCCATCCGTCTCCGTGCCTGAAGGCCTTGGAGAGCTTGCGGAGAAGCTGAAGGGAGCGCGACGGTGCTTCCGGTTATGGAAGATGTCGGAGGGAGTCCTAGATTAGGGGGTGTCCAGACAGCCGGACTATATCCTTTGGCCGGACTGTTGGACTATGAAGATACAAGATTGAAGACTTCGTCCCGTGTCCGAATGGGACTTTCCTTGGCATGGAAGGCAAGCTTGGCAATACGGATATGTAGATCTCCTCCCATTGTAACCGACTCTGTGTAACCCTAGCCCCCTCTGGTGTCTATATAAACCAGAGGGTTTAGTCCGTAGGACACAACAACAATCATACCACAGGCTAGCTTCTAGGTTTTAGCCTCTCTGATCTCGTGGTAGATCTACTCTTATACTACCCATATCATCAATATTAATCAAGAAGGAGTAGGGTTTACCTCCATCGAGAGGGCCCGAACCTGGGTAGAAACATCGTGTCCCTTGTCTCCTGTTACCATCCGCCTAGACGCATAGTTCGGGACCCCCTACCCGAGATCCGCCGGTTTTGACACCGACATTGGTGCTTTCATTGAGAGTTCCGTTGTGCCGTCGCCATCAGGAAGGATGCCTCGTCCCGTCTTTAAAGACGGCACTGTCGCTAAGGGAGCTTTGGCTATCGGCCAGACTCTTCGGCTAGGTGGTTTTCTTATGACCGCCTGTTCGGCCGCTGCGCCGACGATGACTTCTCGGGACATCACAAGCAATCTTCACGTCAACTCGGAACTCGCCGAGCAGTTAGATACAATGGAGCTATCTTTCCTAAACGAGCTCTTGGACCGCATCGCCGCGCTGGGAGTCGCTACCGACTATGATCAGGTTGGGCCTAAACCTGATCTGAGAGAGATCAACTCTCCCCAAGTCACCCATCACGTCGCAGTGGTGGAGGAACAATGCGGCAACCCTTCATCTATCTTAAGGACTAGTTATCTCCGGATTCCCGAGCCCTCCAAGCCAGATACCTGTGGGGGGGGGAGGACGTCACTCAAGCCCTGACCCTGGAGTCAGGCAGCGGGCCATATTCATTGGACAACATCCAAGAATCCAAACTTCTGAGTTCGGAAACCCCCTGGCCCCTGAGTCGCAGATTGGGGGAGGTTACAAATTCAATTCCACCCACCCACCCAAACATAAGCGAACTATTCCAAATAAGGCAAGAGCCCCAAGAAACAGTACACCATTATTGGGCCAGATTCCTCCTAGTAATGAACAGGATCAAGGACTGCCGCGAGGAAGACGCAATCTTATTTTTCTGCAATAATTGCGCGGTCAAGGGAATCCTCAACGCCATAAGTCGCCATGAAATTACACGCTTCGCCGACTTGGCGTCCATAGTACGAAAGTACTATGCGATGGAAAGCGCCTGGAAAACCGAAATAAAATTTTGGGACAATCCGGCCATGAATACGAACCCAGTCCGAAATAAAAGGGTGCATTATCATTAGACACCCGGGTTAAACACCAAAAAGCAAAAACCCTCTACTGGGCATGGAACCGTACTGGAGGGATGGCTCAATGGACCTTGTAAAATTCACAGTACAGAGGGCGCCATACCAACTCATAGCCTTAGGGCATGTTGGATACTCCGGCAGGTGGCCAAAAGTGGCGAAGATCTTCTAATTCCAGAAGCCATAGATCACCATCCCAGGGATACCAGTACGGTATTAACAGTCTTCGAGACTTTCGCATCAAATAATATGCGAAAATGAACACTCCGCAGCCTTGCCGAAGTCTACCACGTGGCAACAATAAACCCATGGAGTGACACGGCTATTACTTTTAATGCCAGTGACGAACCTAAATTCTGAACAGCCCGGGCACCAGCCGCATTGGTCCTTAGTCCAATAGTGGACGGCTTTCGACTCACCAAGGTACTCATGGACGGTGGCAGCGGATTGAACCTCATTTATGAGGAAACTCTTCAAAAAATGGAAATAGACTGGAACCGCATTGAGCGAAGCAGCACAACCTTTAGAGGAATAATCCCCAGTCGAGAAGTGCGCTGTACAGGAAAAATCACACTAGATGTGGTGTTCGGCACGCCGGATAATTACAGGTCCGAAGAGGTTACGTTCCAAGTGGCCCCGTTGAGTAGCAGATACCACGCTCTGTTAGGGCGGGAGGCATTTACAATCTTCCATGCCATACCCCATTACGGGTACATGAAGCTTGAAATGCCCGGGCCCAACGGAATCATCACTCTTTCTAGTGATCTGGACATAGCACTCCGCGCCGAAAATAAGACAGCCGCACTTGCCCTCGAGGCACTATCCGAAGCCCTAGTGGCTGAGGAACTGACTGCACTGCGCTCCACGGTGAACAGGGACGATGTGATCCTCGATAAAAGATCCAAGTCGACCTCCTTTAACCCGGCGGATGAGATAGTCAAATTCCAAGTCCATCCAACGGACCCTACAAAAACAGCTTCCATCGGGGCACAATTAAACCCTGTTGTAGACGCCGCACTACAAGAATTCCTACGCGAGAACTGGGACATTTTCGCCTGGCACCCTTTAGACATGCCAGGAATCCCACGCAGGCTGGCCGAGCACAACCTAAATATCCTAAAAGGATTCAAGCCAGTCAAGCAGGATCTTCGGCGTTTCTCCGAACCTAAGAGACAAGCCATGGGAGAGGAACTGGCCAAGTTATTGGAAGCCGGATTCATCAGAGACATAAAACATCCGGACTGACTAGCAAACCTGGTGATGGTACCCAAAAAGGACAAATCCTGGCGCCTGTGTGTCGATTTTAAGGACCTCAACAAGGCTTGCCCAAAATTGGAGGCTCCGCCATAATTGGAGGCTCCGCCAATGAAATAACATCTTCAGCCCACGTAATTATGGCCGTCATCGCCCGTTGGACAGAACCATTCCTAGCCTACCTAACTAGGCAGGAACTCCTCGAGGACCAAAACGAGGCAAGCTGCATAGTGCGGTGATCTAAAGCCTATAAAGTCCATGAGGGAGAGCTTTATAAGAAAAGCACCATCGGAGTCCTTCCAAGGTGCATCTCCGAAGAGGAAGGGCGGAATCTTCTGGCCGAAATCCATGCCGGACTTGGCGGTCACCACGCTGTAGCCCGGGCCCTTGTAGGCAAGGCCTTCCGTACAGGCTTTTATTGGCCGACGGCCCGGGCAGATGCTCAGGACTTAGTCCAACGCTGCGTTGGTTGCCAGCTTTTTGCAAACCAAAGCCATATGCCACCCACCGCCCTCCAAACTATCCCCATCACCTGGCCCTTCGCAGGCTGGGGGCTTGACATGGTTGGACCCCTTAAAGGAGGAACCCACAAGCAAAAATACTTACTGGTCATGGTGGATAAGTTCACCAAATGGATAGAAGCCAAGCCTGTTAAGGCGGCTGAATCCGGACCTGTGATAGACTTCATATCCGGGGTCGTACACCGTTATGGCGTCCCCCACAGCATCATCACTAATAACGTCACGAACTTTAAGGCCGACGAGGTAAAACTCTGGTGCAAAAACATGGGCATTAAGCTCGATTATGCTTTAGTCTATCACCCACAAACTAACGGTCAGGTCGAGCGAGCAAATGGTCTAATAATGAGCGGCATCAAACCCAGATTAGTGCGGTCCCTCAAGGAATCTAACACGCACTGGGTAGTGGATCTCGACTCCGTACTCTGGGGGCTGCGGACCACGCCGAACCGCACTACCGGATACACACCATTCTTCATGGTATACGGCGCAGAGGCAGTTCTGCCCTGTGACATAATTCATGACTCACCTCGAGTGCGCGTGTATGAAGAAAGAGAAGCCGAGCTCGATCGGCAGGACAGTCTGGACGCCTTGGAGGAGGAGCGTGACGTGGCAAAAGCCCGTTCCGCATTCTATCAATAGCAGGCTCGAAGATACCAAAGCAGAGAAGTACGGGCCAAGACTTACAATGTTGGCGAGTTAGTTCTACGCCTACCGGATAAGAAAAAGGACAAACTCAAGCCCAAGTGGGAGGGTCCTTTCATTACTGACCAAGTCCTGACCGGTGGAGCGTACCGTCTGCGGGATGCATCGGATAATCGACTCGAGCCGAACCCATGGAACGCAGCCCGACTCCGAAGATTCTACGCCTAGCGCCGGACTCTGTGTTCGTCTCCTTCCTCTGTCCATTTTTTATACACTATCTGTCTTATATTTCTCTCCTTCTCCCCTCCTTTTCTCTCATAGCCTGTAAGGGCCCATTTGTGCCTTATTTGCATAGAATTGACGCGCTATCCACGCTCATTATACCTGGGGGCTTCTTTAACAGAAGCTTATTCATAAGGGCTTTATGCCCAACACATGTGTCATTCTTCCGCATCTACCCTTTATTCACCATTATATGCATCGATATGGCTTAAGTTTTGGCCAAGCTGGGTTGCCTGGCTCTTGTATTTATGCCCTGCGTTCCCGTTAATTCGGCTAGGGCATAAGGGGGGCACCTCTGCGATTGTTACTGCCGGGTCAGCTGGATGTGTACCTCAGGCTGGATGAAGCCGAAAGCTAGCGTTCTTAAGGGAGTATTCGGTCGGTGAACTAAAGATGATTTCTAACTTATTTACTCATGCGCCCCCAGATGTTTTACTGCGTCTCTTTCCGCAGTCCAGACATGCACTTTAGGGCATGCCTCCCAGGGAAAGGAACCCCTAACGGAACTATTCTCCCTGGAAGATGTTTCTTACTAACCATGTAATATAACATAACTAGTTGGACACTTGTCTGTTCAAGCACTAATGACCCCTACGCCTGGTCTCCATGCATGCCCCGGTTCTTACATAACCGAGAGGGTATTCGGGTACACTCCGGACCGTCGGGTCCCGAGGTTGAAGCAAAAAGGTCCGCCATGACAAATGATCTACAATCCGGCTAGAAGGCATTATACATGTCATTTTAAAATTACATAGTCAACTTGACTCGTTAAATTCCTCTTCAATACCATCCAATAGGCTGTCTAGTTTACAATCCTGTTGGGAATACTTTGCGGCCAACTCTACTTGGCCGTACACTAAGCTCACAGGGATCCCCTTCCCATCGGGCCCCACAGGTCCGACCTTGGCCATGTGGTTTGAGTCAGCCTTCGTGTACCGCGTCTTCACCATGGCCTAGGCTTCCCTGGCACGCTGACGGCAGGCTGATATCTTCCATAATCGGAGGCGCCGCCGCGCCCCCTTTAGCTTCTCCGCAAGCTCTCCAAGTCCTTCGGGCAAAGAGACGGATGGCCACAAGGCCTGGGCGACGCCTTGCATCACCTGCCGAACTCGTTCGTGCAGTTGTGAGAGCTCGGAAAGAAGGTCACCTATAGAACCGGGCATTTCCTCCGCATGACGACCTGTGAGCATACCTACAGACATAACTCTGTCAGCCAATTTCCTTGCCGAACTCTTTTTTGAAGTTCGTTCAAGCACTTACTAAAAATGCCGCGTCGAAGCCGTCGATTCTCCTTAACGGAGTCCGACAGTTGGGCACGGACATCCTTTAGTTCCACGCCCAGCTGGGTGTTGGCACCTAGGAGATTATTCTTCTCCTGCCTCACCTTTGTAAGCACGCTCTCATCGGCCTTTAGCCGGCGTAGGAGTTGTTGCTAATCCGGATCTACTCCGGCGCCATCTGCAATTTTATTGTTAGATTTGCACACACGCCGCAATTTACATGATACTTATCATTTGAAACATATAGTACCAGAGGGGGTCTTCTTGAGATCCTTTGCTGCAGTTAGTGCGGCCTGAAGTTGGGCTTTGCACTCTTCCAGCTCATGGGACAGTTGGGTATTCTTTTCTGTAAGAACCTGCATAACAAGTGATCCTTAAATCAGTTATTCTAACTGTTTCAAGTCTCAGGGGCTACTGGTATATATAATTACCAAACTTTCTCACCCGTATGTCCTTTACATACTGCTCCGTGGCTCTGGCTAGACCATTCTGAGCAGCACGGAGGTACGCATCTCCCGAGTTGAAGGCATCCAATGCCTCTTGGGAGAAACACGCATCTCGAAGAACTGTCCGGCGACGCCTGTGGTTCATGGCACTCTCCACCTCAGAATTGGTGGCGGACAGTCTGTCCGCATCCTCTGTCGGAGGAGCGTCCGGCGCGCGCCTCGTATTCACCTCCGCTTCTGGCCTTGGGGCCTAGCAGGTAGAGGCACGATTGGCACCCTCTCCGGATATAGTCCGGCGAGCGCTCTTTTTCCTAAAAGAAAGCACGAGCGTTAGTATGCCTCTGAGAATAAAATCTCGGAGTGAGACGGCACGCCTCACTGCTGCGCCGGTGTCTCAATCCGGATTGCATGTCTTTTCAGCCTGCCTGCCCTCGCGGCCCCTTGTTGGCTAGTCGCCGCAGGCTCGGTATTCCGCCTCAAGGTCCTCCCCTGCAAAATACCGTTGGTATACGGTAATAAAAAATACGCGATGACGAATCCTTTTCAAAATACTGGGACTTCAGTCTTAGTTACCTGCGAGGCTGGAAGTAGCCCAGGGTAATCGACCGTAATGGCCACCAGGGCATTGTCATTACCCAATTGGTAAAATACCCCGTCGATCACCTCCACAGATATGTCCGGATCCTCTTGGGAGGCCGGATCGAGGGACTGTTCCGGATCCTCAGGTTGTGGAGGAGGGCTATTCATTTCCCTCACGGCCTTACACAGCTCCTGCGTTGAAATCACAAGATGAAATACTAAACTACGGGAATATGGAGCGGATGGGCAAGAAAAAATATCAACTTACCCAGCTCGGAGGATTGCACATAGAAAATCCGCCCTGTGGATTGACGCGGAGGAATTCCTCCTCTTCTCCTTTGTACAAAGTGGACAAGATCTTTGCTAGAGCAGCAATCGACTCCGGCCCCTTACGGCCGCAGCGGGTGGCGTCAGCCTCCCCGTTGAAATCCCACATGGGGTGGCCTCTATATTGAAGCGGCTGCACCCCCCGCATAATGCATATGGCCATGACCTCGATCATGGTCAATCCGGATTGAGCTAGCGACCTTATTCGGCTCATCAGGTAAATAACGTCCCCGTCGTCTTCCTCCTGAGGGCTCCATGGGCGCCAACTCAGGCGCTTCTTCAAAGGAGCATTGACGAACTCAGGAAGGCTGATCCGAACAGGATCCGGGAGGGGAACGTCTTCTACATAAAACCATTCGGAAGGCTAGTCTTCGGACGTCTTCTTTGGGGTTCTGGATAGATATCCGGTCCCGGTGATGCGCCACACTTCGGCTCCTCCCACTTGATATACTGACCCCTTCTGAGAACGGGGCACAAGGCAGAACAGCTTCTTCCACAGCGCGAAATGATCCTCGCACCCCAAAAACAGCTCGCAAAGGGCTATGAAGCCCGCGATATGCAATATGGAGGCAGGCGTGAGGCTGTGCAACTGGAGGCCGTAGAACTCCAGGAGCCCCCGGAGAAACGGATGAATTGGAAATCCGAGCCCTCTTATCAGATGAGGGACAAGGCATACCCGCTCCCCCTTAGAGGGATTGGGAAGGCTCTCCGCTTGCTCTCCGCCATTATAGGTGGCGAGTCCGGCTCGAACCGGGACCATGTATGCTGGGGGAAGAAACCCCTTGGTCTGAAGCGTCACTAGTTTGCTATGCGGAACGGGACATCTCTCCCAATCTCCAGGCTTGGGGCTGGGGGAGCGAGAGGAGGAGTTGCATCGACTGGCCATGATGGAATGGATCTCTGTCGAATGCGCTCTCATGAATACTCGCTAAGGGAGAATGGTGTGATTTGGATCTGAATCCCCGTCTCTTTAATAGGCAGCTCATTTACATAGCTAGGGGGGTAAATGTAAAAATACCCTGGCTCTTCACATTCGCTTGACACATGTAAGGTGGCCATTATTGGGCATAGAAGCCAAGGAGCGCAACTCTCAAGAGAAGCTGGACACTATTTAACAGGTACACGGAATTTGGAGGAGAACCCGCCTTGCAATGCCGAAGACAATCTGTGCGCCGGACTCATCGTCATTGAAGTCTGGATCGGGGGCTACTGAGGGAGTCCTGGATTAGGGGGTGTCCGGATAACCGGACTATAGCCTTTGGTCGGACTCTTGGACTATGAAGATACAAGATTGAAGACTTCGTCCCGTGTCCGGATGGGACTTTCCTTGGCGTGGAAGGCAAGCTTGGCAATACGGATATGTAGATATCCTTCCATTGTAACCGACTCTGTGTAACCCTAGCCCCCTCCGGTGTCTATATAAACCGGAGGGCTTTAGTCCATAGGACGAACAACAATGATACCATAGGCTAGCTTCTAGGGTTTAGCCTCTCTGATCTCGTGGTAGATCTACTCATGTACTACCCATATCATCAATATTAATCAAGCAGGAGTAGGATTTTACCTTCATCAAGAGGGCTCGAACCTGGGCAAAAACATCGTGTCCCTTGTCTCCTGTTACCATCCGCCTAGACGCACAGTTCGGGACCCACTACCCAAGATCCGCCGGTTTTGACACCGACAATAACTTTATCAGACTAAATGTTGTGACCGTCTAGTTGAACTACTATAGCAAAAGGAGGAAATTCCATACCATCAGCGATCAAGGATTGACCGGCTATCTGCGGGTGCCAATAATACTAATTCTTTCCAGCGGTGTGCTAGTATGAGAAGGCGGAAAAATAAAATAAAACAGTTATGCCGGGCCAATGGGACTAACAGAAAAATGTAGCCAAGATGGAAGAGATGACAAGGGAGTTTTAGAAGAAACTTTTCAGATCAGACGGTACATCATGTATGGAGGAAGTGTTAAATTATGTTCCAATAAAGGTAACTGAGCAAATGAACACGGGTTGTTTGCACTTCAGATGAAACTAAAACATCACTGTTTCGGATGTTCCTAACAAAAGCACCTGATCCAGATGGGTACGCTGCTCATTTCTTTGGTCGTCTTTCAAGTTGGAATTACCTAAAGGAAGTCAAGTTCATCCGGTGTTCCACGTTTCTTAGCTTAAGGCGCATGTTTCAGATCATACGCCGGATTTCTCAGTATTGCCCAAACCATTGGACCTGTCTCTGCCAGGAGTGCTAACTGAAGAAATGCTTAACAGACGTCTGGTAAAGAAAGGTAATGCATCTTATTTGCAGGTGCTGATTGATCAGGTGGTCTACGTTGCTCAAGGATGCAGCTACATGGGAGCATTACGAAGTGCTCAAGAAGCAGTCAGAGAAGAGGGAAATGTTAGTATGTAGCTACTGGTGATAGGTGTTAAGCAGTCAGAGAAGCACATTCAGAAGAAGATGATCGATAAGTGGCGGGAGGTTCAAATGTAAACTAGTGGGCTAAGTGCGTGTGTGTACCGTGGGCCTCGTGTGTGTCTCTGTACGAGCAGGTTATAAGCCCAGGACCGCAGTTGTCTCAAAAAAATACTCAAGACCGCGTCAAACAAACGTTTTCATGGAATTGAATCTGAAATCATTATGTCCATGCCTTCTCCTTCTTCTAGCTGCCATCTCCTGCCTTCTCTCCTCCTTCTCGCTGCCCTCGTTCCCTAAATAGAGATCTTCCCGATAGTTCTACCCAAAATCCGGCGGTTCCAACTGGCCAGCTGCAAGGATGTCAGAGGAGACCTCCACAGAGGATGAGGAGGAGGAGCGGTCACCCGCCACGCCCTTGGAGGGGTCCTAGGTGGTAGGGGTTCTTGCCCGAGGAGGAGAATGGCGGCGCCGAGCGGGACCGGTCGTGAGGACCGGCGATGCCAGGTCCAGGAGCTGGAATCCAGAGGGGAGGATGGCTCCACAGAGGACGAGGTGGAGCGGTCGCCCGCCACAGCCTCGGAGGGGTTCTCGCCAATGGAGAATGGTGGCGACCAAGAGGGGGCGCCCCTATGTCTCACTTACAGCATCAAAGGGAACCCTCCCGGTAGGGCAGCGCTAGATGGGCCGACCCAGGTGCGCTGGAGGCCACATCCTGTTCTTTTTTGGGGCTGGGGGGTTCATGTTTTCTGATTTTGTTTTTTCTTCTTTTTTTTCTTTTTTTATACTTTCAAATATTCTAAACAAATATATTACAAAAAATACTCTACATAAACATTTGAAAAATGTTGACCAAGCATTCGAAAAATGTTAAATGTGTATAAAGGAAATGTTCATCACGTATACGAAAAATGTATACATAAAATGTAAATGTATATGAAACAATTTGATCATGTATTTAAAAAATGTTAATCAAGCATTTGAAAAAAAGATGATCAAGTGTTTGAAAAATGTTAATCAAGCACTTGGAAAATGTTAAATGTGTATAGAGAAAAAGTTGACCATGTATTAAGAATTGATTAAAAAATTGACCAGTATATAAAAATGTTAATCAAGCATTTGAAAAAATGTTAAATAAGTATATGAAAACTATTAAATGTGTATAGATAAAATGTTGGCTATGTATAAAAAATGATGGAAAATTTTGATCAGATACATAAAAATGTTATCAGGCATTTACAAAGTGTTTAAAAAGTATTTCAAAAATGTTAATCAAACATATGAAAATATTAAATGTGTTTAAAAAAATGTTGACCATGTGTTAAAAAATGTTAATATCGCATTAAAAAAATGTTGATAAAGAATTTCAAAAATATGAATTGTGCATAGAAAACATGTTAACCATGTATTAGAAATTTTAATCTTGTATTTGAAAAAGTTTAAAAGAGTGTATAGAAAATTTTTGACCATGAATTAAAAAATATTAATATTGTATACAAATAATGTTAATCAAGCATTGATTTTTTTTAAAAATACGTATAGAAAAATGTTGAAAATCTATTAAAAAAGTTAAACTCGTATTCAAAACATATTAAACATGTATTTGAAAAATGTTGTTGAAATCAAAAGTGACAAAGAAAAGCAAGAAAGACCAAAAGAAAATGAAAAGCAAAAATTGAAAAACAAAATGAATACAAAAAGAATGAAAAACAAAACAGTGAAACCCGATAAAGAAACAAAGAAAAACAAAAAAGTTTGAAACTAAGAAATAAACAAAGAATTGAAGAAAATAAAGGAAAATGAGAAAGAAAAGAAAAACGAATAAAAACCATGAAAGAAACAAAAAGAAACCAAAAGAAAAACGAAGGAAGAAACAAAAAAATGAAGTATAATGACAAAAAAACAAGAAAATCGAATAAAACATAAGAAAAGAAATAAAAAACCAATAAAACCAAGAAAGAAAGAAAAGGAAACAAACAAACCAAATTAACCGAGATAGAAACTAAGAAAACCATACAAAAACAAAGAAAAAGGGAATAATACAAAAGTCTATGAAAACCGTGAAAGAAAGAAAGAAAACCGATAAAAATTTGAAGTTATAATGAAGTAAAAAATGAAAATGCAAAGAAAACCGGCGAAACAACAAAAAAGAACCGTAGGAAAAACAATAGCGAGCGAAGCGATCGAACCTACGCTAATAGGCCGGACCATACGCTCACAACCTTCAGCAAGAGCACCTTCCATCTCACTGTAGGCCAGATATAGCTCTCGCGGCGGAGAGGAGAAGGCGTAGGAGGACGGGGATGCGAATGCGGGGGAGGATGGGATGGAACAAGAACTAGAAATGGGCCAAATACCAGCCCAGTTAACCATAACGGGCCAAAAAAGCTACAAGAATAGCTGCCCTTAGGACATGCAGCCCATTCGCGAAAAAATCGTCGGGAAGGAAGATCTAACGTCCAGGAGCGTTCAAAACATGAAATCGAAACGCCAAGAAATTGAAGGCATGAGAGGGCACACGTTAAGCTCAGTTTTACTGTCCTAAATGTAGCTCACCTGATATAGAAGTTGCCAAAAATTATAGTTCACAAATAAGTGATGCCCGGGTCTCATTTATTTCCATGAAGCCATCATATTGACTATTGCCTACTCTATATGAAGTTTTCCACAACCAGAAAAAACACAGCTCAATGTTTAATAAAGAAAATTTAAGATGTTCAAGGGTGCATTTATACAGCGAACACATACCAATGTAACAGTTTGATTAACAAAGACACTCGACACATCACCAATGCACAAATATAGGTGTGCTAATGCACTTCCAAACTGTACCCCTTCCAAACTGGATCCAGCTGCGACTGATTCGAGAAACAAAGTTATATTGGCCAAGCAAGAAGAAAGTTTAGCACAACAGTACAACAACACAGGCTACACGCATTGTAGAACTTAGTTATGACATATCCTAAAACAAACTTAGTTATTACAGCTAATGAAAAACCATTAAACATTATCTTGAGAGAAATTCTAGATGCAGAGTCATATGCATACTGCTACACGAGTGTTGAACAGTTGGATTACCAAGAATGGTTGTGTTACCCATAATCTAGTTAAAACCAAGCAAATGTGGTCACTTCCCACTTGCTGAAAATGAGGCTTTGGGTCAATTCCATGGTCATTCTTAAGATGCCTCAACAGGTGAGTAGTTCCAAATTGTTTTTTCTAGAGTAAAGGTATCGGTCGAGTCCAAGAAAAGGCTTGAACG
The DNA here is from genome assembly GCA_032464435.1 of Aegilops umbellulata. NCBI lineage: Eukaryota > Viridiplantae > Streptophyta > Magnoliopsida > Poales > Poaceae > Aegilops > Aegilops umbellulata. Next base: position 437,930,079 of record CP136058.1, on the reverse strand, counting down.
TAGCCCGACTTTGAATTAGGAGAAGTCCCATGTTGTTTTGGCTCAGCTGCGTAATCCTTTTTGCAATGGTTGCAAATCACCCGCACTCCATTCATCCTTTTGCTTCTACCAAGCACCAAACCTGATTCACAATCCCTACTTTATGGGTTCTGGGCATCCGTTTCCTTGAACTCCTTATTCCCAGTCACGGACATGTCACATAATGGAGGAGAACTCAAGTCCCCATGAGAAGATGCCTTCAAACTGTGCAGATTCTATTTCATCAAAACTGACGTAGACTCTAGAAGCGCCTCTGCTCACCATCTTCTCCGCAATTCAGTGGAACGGAAAAAATTCAATATGTAAACATCATCACTGGTTTATGAACTCTGCAAGCATACAACATAGTGTGCCAGGGGATACTCCAGGTTAGAGACTTGGATGACATCTTTCGAGAAGCAGAGCATGTTTGTGAGAAATGCATGTCCCTTCTATAGGTGATGCTCCACATATGCATCCCTAAATCCCCACATATTAGCATGGGCAATATGGAATGCCACATCATAGGTTGAAATGCATACTCTGTGAATGCAACAACCATCAAACTATAAGCATGTATTCTTGAGGCTACCACCATGAGACGTACCATTTCTGTTATTGCAAGATGGAACCCAGGTTTGAGCCAAGGGCAGCTTGTGTCTTTCAGAGATTGTTAGAGATAGACAAGCAAATCAACTTGACGAAGAACGAAGAACAAGCAGGGGACACGAGATTTTAACGTGGAAAACCCCTCCAACACGAAGGGAAAAAACCACGGGCGCTAGCCAGCCAAACTTCACTATATCGGGGGAGGTTACAAACGTCGGGGATTTACAACTGATCAACGTATCCCATGCGGCGGCTTACAAGAGGTATATATATAACACAGGTGACCTAGGTCAATATTGATCCGTACCGCGAGGGGGGGGGGCTTGGGCCGAAGCGGAGCGTAGCGAGTTTGAAGTTAGCATTTTTCTTTATACTTGAATTTGGAGCATAACATAAGAGAGATAATTGTCAGAATTTCCAATATATAACATGGAATCCAGGTTTGAGCAAAGGACACTTGGGGATGACATGTAAGTACTTCCGTGATTAACTGCTCGTTGAAAGAATGGAATAACATGATAAACCATTGCATGTAGCGTCGGAGGACGAAAAAAATTAAGGCAGGGCAAACTTTAAGCATAAAAAAAGTTTGATGTAAAACCAAAAGTAGCCCGCACTAATACTTCCATAGCATAAATGGTTTGATCCAAGTTTATTCACATTGAACCTCAAACCCAATTTATCAAGTATGCAATTTACAACAGGAACATAAACTACACTACATTGTAGATTGCCAAGCAATTAAATTGATAATCTGACCGTTTGTCAAAAAAAATGTTACTCTGATCGAACATTTGTGTGAAGAACCTCACCTCAAGTCCTGTAAACATCAGATCAGCCTCAGACTCCCAATTCATCTTATTTGCGATAATTGTAAGTTCAAGAGTATTAAGACATGACTTTGATGTGGATCAACATAGGCAACTGAGGCAAGGAAACAGTGATTAGGGAGAGCATGTGCAAACCTCTCCCCCATCTTCCAATTAGATCTTTAAAAATGGTCTTGAACTCTTGAAGTTCTAAAATAGACAGTCATCATATGGGTCAAACTCTGTTAGGATCAGACTCACAATATGAACTTGATTCTTAAATCTGTAGGAACTAGGAATAACAATTAATCATGATGCAATCTGAATTTGACATGAGAGTACATGTGGTATATATAATTCAGAAAAGACAGTTGTACATCTTCACACAGTATACTGAAATTTACAAAGTTTCTGACTTGTGCGAGCTTTATTTAGAGCTTGTTCGGAAGCTCTCCTGACTCTCAACTCCGCTCCGCGCGAGGAGCTGGGTTGGAGCCGCTCGGCGCAATTGTGCTGGCGTTCCCTCTGCTCCGGGAGCTGCAGTTGGGGAGCGGAGGGGATCCGAACAGGGCCTTAATCTGTCCTAAACCCCCCACTCTTTACACAAGCCAAACCACGATAGCTATTCAGTCTTTACACAAGCCAAACCACAACGAGCTTCAGCTAGCAGTCATGGCAACGAACACAGGAAGAGCAATAGATGAACTAGGTATTCAGGAGGAGAGGAACTTGGGAGGAGAGGGACGGACAACGGAGGACGAGCTCCAGCTGACGGCCATGGCGACAAACAAGGGACGTCGAGGTTCAGCTGGAGACTATGGCAACAAACAGTGGAGGAGCAAGAGAGGAACTTGCGAGGAGATGGGCTGCCATGGCAACAAGCAGGGAAGGAGGAGCTTCAATTGGCGGCCATGGCGAAGAACAGGGGACCAATAAGAAGATGGGATTGGGTTTTGGGTGAAAATCGCCTCATATCGACAAAAAAGAGTTTCCCCGTTTTATATTATAAAAACAACCACCACACCAAGAATACATAGTTTAGAGGATACAAAAGAAAGAAAGAAAGAACAATGAAAAAAGATACAAGAAGTTACAGAACGGCTATCCACAACGAACCCAAGCCCTGCCATCGATGCATTGCGACTAAGGGAGCTACCTGCCGCCGGAGGAAGAACATGCTCCATCAACTCCCAAGGACAAACCCTACCGACCTACCATTAACCGTCGAAGAAGCCCCCCTTCTAGTCCTAGATCGAAAGATGTTGCGCCATCGGCTGGTAGAGCAGCTCACCCCCGAGCACTCATGAACAGGACCAGCCGGTTGTGGGGGAGAGGATGAAAAGCATGGCTACCTCACCTCGCCGAGCCGCAACCCGGGCAACATCACTTCACCAGAAGGGACCATGGAGCCCACTGTAATCCCACAGTAAGCCGCTGAATGGGAAACACCGAAGAGCATCGGCGACCCACACCCAAGCCGTAACTCCAACCATTACCTCCTCCGTCCCAAGGCGGCGTCTTCAGGAAGGGAAAACGACGTCGCAGCGCCATCGTCGCCTAATCCGAAAATTTCAGGCTTTCACCTAAGACACGGTGGCGGGGAGCAGGGGATGGACCTCGAAGATGCCTTCAAGAAGGGAAGCGGCGTCTAGAGCGCCATCAATATCATGACCGGCACACCTGTCAAGGGGTTACCCCGGTCCAAAGACCTAGGCCCCCTACCGCCACTAGATCCAGTCCTCCGGAGGATACCAGCATCTCCTGCCAGTGGGGCAAGGAGAGGAGGAGCGAGGGTAGGGTCGCCATCTTCAGCACCAAAACCACAACTGCTGCCGTCTCGCCGCCCAAGCGGCCAAGACCAGCACGCTGCACAACAAGCGCCACCCACCTCATCGAAAGTGGCCGCCCGGAAGGTGACGTCGTCGCCAGAAGTGGTCAGCGCCACCGGACCCAGCGCTCCACGCACCGTGCACCACCTGGCAACCCCCCGAGCCGCCCGCCGGCAACCAAGGGGCCATATCCGAGCGGATCAGACCCAAGATTAGAGGAGGCGCCCTTCCCCCGATCTGGAGCCAGAGGTTCGTACGCAAATCGAGAATTCAAATTTCTAATAGGACACAAATCCACATGGATAACAGTACTAGATCCAACATGACCGACCGTGGGTTCGGGTGGACCATGCCCCTAAAACTCTCCTCTCTATAAACAACTCGTCAACAAATCAAAACACTACTAAGTACACACCTGTATTCCCAATCGGGAGAGAGAAATGTCGTTTCACGATGAACTCCATCCCAACTCAAAACCGTTTGCTTAGAAACAATTTATGGATTACAACTAGAATCAACCATGAACAAAGAAGCGGCACAAGCTAAGGGGCTAATGTCACAGTTGCACGAACTAATTCAACATGGGACATTGATTAATTCTACGGTTATCTCTGGAGACGAAGCTGCTCTACTAGCGAGTGCCTCGCTTAATAGAGTTGTATGTGTCTCATCGACATGACATGCACATCTAACACCATAGCAATTTCTAAGCGGGCATAGTTCAAGTAAGTGGATTTTCTTGAGGTACGCGGCACGCTCCGTGACGAGCCAGATGTATCGCACCACCTTGACGTCTTCTCTAAGCCCAGCATAGCCTTTCAACTCCAGGAAGCTCAAGTTGCGATGCTCAAATTTTGGTGTTTCCCCCTCCGTGTTGGTATTGTAGTTGTAGCGATCCGGGGGAGTGTAAAAAGGCTGGTATAGCTTCTCAGAACAAATCGTACATAGAAACAAGAACATGTCATAATGATTAGAACATGTGCAATTCAATTTTTCTATCTTTGATTGCGAAATAATAGTAGTAAAATAATCTATTGACTGGTTACATGATAACGGTGACACTAAATTTGTCATAGAAAGTGATAATCATGTAGTACTAACTTTGTTTATTATACATTGTTGTGTGTATAAAGTAGCCATGCAATTCCATTGTTGTTACTACTTTCTTTGTAGCAAAATCAATGAATTTTCTAATTTTATCTTAAGTCCAAATGTCTTTTTTTTTTTGTTCTTGATAGCTTACCAAGTTTGACCAACTTTGTAGAGAAGAGTATCAACAGCTAATTTTTGTTGGTGTATTTACCTGCTGTCATAGATGTTGATATTGTTCTCTATATGTTTAATCCAATATAAGATAGTAGGACTTTGAACAAGCTTAGAAAGCCGTTTATTTTACGACGAGGAAATAAGATCAAACTTCATGCCGCGCACAAAAAGGAAGTAGTACGAAAAAATGGCAGTAATAGGGATGGATACTGAAAACAATAATGCACATGGGCTTGCATGTGTTTGCAACACGAATTTTAGGGAAGAAAACAAGGCGTACCTTAATAGAGAGTTTCTTCAGAAAAGGTGCGGCTTGTAGGATGAAAAGAGTCCCCACCAGTCTGTGAGTTGCCAAGTTGTTGAGACAAATAGCTCTGAGGTTACTCAAGGCGGGGAAGAGCTCTCTTGGATTTTGATAGTAGTAACGCAGATGTATCGTTGAGAGGTATACGTCGTCAAGGCAAGGAACATGTCCAAACCGCACTGCTGGGCAGCTCCCGTGAAAGCTATCAACGTCCTCGTCGCAGAAAAGCCGCTCCAGTTTCGGCACACTGGTCAGCTCAACTCCATGGAAGAAAGGCTCGCGGATTTCCAAGGTCAGGAGCGAAGATATGGGAGCGTCTATGCGTAGTAGCATGTCTTCGGAGCTAGAGCCACAATGGCTCAAGGAGAGGAGCTCTAGTCGACTGCAGCTGCCGAGGAGATCCGAGATATCGGAGTCGCCGAAGCAGAGGTTCTGCAGGGAGAGTCTGGTGAGCCCACTGAAGGCGACGGGGCAAGCGGCGAGGAACGACATGAAGCGCCGCGCAAGCATGGCGCGCTCCGCGTCGTTGACGGTGAGGACGTCGACGTCCGCCAGTATGGTGAACTCCAGGGGGCCGGCCGCGCTCCCGCCGCTCTTGGCGACGGCGGCTCCGATGGAGCGCAGGTAAGGGTCTAGGAGGTAGAACGTGAGGCGCAGGCTCTTGATGCTCCGTTGCTTGTTGGGGGTGAGGAACCACGCCGTGGCGGCGGTGTAGGCCGTCATCATGTCGTGCACCGTCCGACAAGGAGAAGAGGGGTCCGGAGAGCGCGGTACCAGGTCGGCGATGTCGATGGTGAGATCGGTAAGCAGACAGCGGAGGTGCCTCCATCGCCTCGAGAGGGCGCCGGCCCTGACGGCGGTGCCCGCGTCGAGCAGCTGGAGGACGGCGAGCAGGACGTCGTCGGGGAGCGCGCTCAGCCTGTCGTCGTCATGCTTGGCTCGTTCCTCCATCCCTTTGCCCGGCTGAACAGATGATGATGATTAGTCAGGGGAGCCCGTTTCGAGGAGCTGGAGGATTTGGGGTAGACGATGTCAGCGCGCGGTGCCGGCGATAGGGTTTGATCGGTGCATAATATGGGGTGTTTGTTTAGAGGGACTTTTTTGTGTAGGGACTAGAAAAAGTCCCTTTTAAAGACTTTTTTACCAAATGGGAGGGACTTTTTAGGGACTTGGCGGGTGACACGATGGGGGGCCAGTCTTATTTGCAGCTTCAAATCCGATTCAGATTGCAGGTTCGCAGCTCCCCAGCCGACTACGGAACCGATCCGTCCGAACCAGCCAGGGCACGGTAATGAGCGGCCGGTCTTATTTCGCGCGTAAGTCATCGAATAGCAACCTGTCACGTACCCCTTCCGTCCACCGGCCCATTTTGGTTTTGTGAAAGGTTCTAGAACCTTCCCTCAATGGATTTTATTTCTTTGTTTTTTCTTCTGATTTTATCTTTTCATTTTTTACCTTTTCTTCTATTTTTAAATTTCGTTTATGCTATTCCTTTTTTCCATGTTCTTTTTATTTTTCACTTTGCTTTCCTTTTTCTTCTTTCTTTCCTTTTTCTACTTTCCTTTTTAATTTTTATTTTTTCCTTTTGCCGACATCTTTAAAATTCATGAATATTTTTTGAATACTTGAACATTTTTTTAAATCATGAACATTCCCCGAACATATTAAATTGTGGACATTTCCCAAGTTCACGAACATTTTTCATATTTGTGGACAATTTTCGAATTCATAAACATTCTTTTAGGAATTATCAAACATTTTTTTAATTGTGAACACTTTTCTGAAACTTGTTAAGTTTTTTTGAATTGAAGAACATTTTTTTTCAAAATTTGGGAATAATTTTTGAAATTCATAAACTTTCTTTGTTTCGACAAACATTATTTGAATCCATGAACATTTTTTGAATCAACAAACATTTTTTGAATCGATGAAATTGTTTATAAATTTGGAAATGATTTTTAAAATTTGAAAATATTTTTGAATTTTGTGATCATTTTTTTTAAGTTCATGAACATTTTATGCAATCTCGAACATCTTTCAAGTTAGTGTGCTTTTTTGAATTTGTGAACATTTTTCAATTTTTCAAATTCATGAAGAGTTTTAAAATTAAGAAATTCTTTTGAAATACCGACCATTGTTTCGACTTTGAGATTCATGAACAGTTCTCAATGTAAAAAAACTAAAGGAACAAAAAAATGAAAGAAGGAAAACGAAAAAACACGGGCATCACACACACGCACATGGGCCAGCCCCAATCATGCACGGAGAAGGGAGGGGGTGCGCGGTCGTAGAGTATCCAACGCAGGTCGCTGATTATGGACTCTAGGTATGAGCGGCCGATCCATGCTAATTCGATTCTTTGACCACCCCAGGGAGGCTCTCACACCTAGAGGGTCGGCCCTAGTAGAGCGCACGGGAGGATAAATAATGTTGCACTTTCTGTTCCTGTCACAGCTAATGTGTGTTACAGTTTATCTAAGAACAACAGATGTCGTCTGAGATACTTTCGGTCCATCACCTCCAACTGCCATCTTCATGGTGAGAGGTATATGGACATTATATCTTTAGGAGTTTGTTTTCTTCGTTAATGTCTAATGGTGGATGTGGTATTTCTGTGAATAAAGTTACCTTAATCTCTTATTTGTGATGTCATTGAGGTAAAGAGGTTTGTGTCCTCGCAGATCCTATTGTTGAGATCTGATGAGTCTATCTTATTGTGCCATGCTATTTTTGTTGGTTTGATTCTTTATGAAGTTAGAATTTTTCCTATGTGATGGTACCCCGACCGAGGGGTCCCTTGCAACGTTGTTTCCTGACCTGGTGGGCCGGGCTAAGGAGTCCTAGGTCGGTTCCATCATGGGCCACATTGGGCAGCTCATGGCAGATCATACAAAGACCGTAGAAGACTTGACGTACAAGTTGAAGATATCAGAGCCGTGGAGGACTCTACCTCCACCAGCAGAGCCAACCGAGATCTGTAACCCTATGATCCTTGGTATGCAATATAAGTCGGGGGAGGGCTCGTCGATAGGACAACATACAATCCCTTGGTATTGATTTGTACTTTGTACACACCCACGCAATATACGAGGGTGGGAGTAGGGTATTATCTCTATCATGAGAGCCCGAACCTGGGTAAATCCTTTCACCTATGACCATCAATCTAACTCGCCTAGTTAGGATACCCTGGATTTAGCTCCGATAGTGGTGGCCCATGCAGGTCGTGCTAGGTGAAAGCGCCAGCTCGACGGGAGTTCGGATTAACGCTCAGATCGGCTCCAACTTGACTTATGTGCAAGGGCAGGTGTTCGTCTTCGGTGTCGTTGATGCGTCCCAAACTCATCTACTTTTCCAAACACTTTTACTCTTATTTTGGACTCTAATTTGCATGATTTGAATGTAACTAGCCCAGACTGACGTTGTTTTCAGCAGAATTGCCATGGTTTTATTTTCATGCAGAACTAAAAGTTCTCGGATTGGGCTGAAAATTTACGAAGAATATTTCCAGAATATATAAAAAATATTGGTGAAGAGAAATATTGGAGGGGGCCACCTAGGAGCCACAAGCTCAGGGGCGCGCCTACCCACCAGGGCGCACCCCCAGGCTTGTGGGCCCCTGGAGCCTTCGGCAACCCTAATTCCAACTCCATATATACCTATTAGTGGAGAAAAAATCACAGAGAAGGAATCATCGCATTTTACGATAAGGAGCCGCCGCCAACTCCTATTCTTCATCGGGAGGGTTGATCTGGAGTCTGTTCAGGGCACCGGAGGGTGGAAATCGTCGTCATCGTCATCATTAACCCTTCTCCATCAAAAACTCAATGATGCTCACCACCGGGAGTGAGTAATTCCTTCATAGGCTTGCTGGACGGTGATGGAGTTGGATGAGATTTGTCATGTAATCGAGTCAATTTGTTAGGGCTTGATCCTAGTATCCACTATGTTCTGATATTGGTGTTGCTATGACTTCTCTATGCTTAGTGCTTGTCACTGGGGACTGATACGTCTCCAACGTATCTATGATTTTTTATTGTTCCATGCTATTATATTATTTGTTTTGGATGCTTTATATGCATTAATATGCTATTTTATATTATTTTTTGGACTAACCTATTAACCTAGAGCCCAGTGCCAGATCCTGTTTTCCCCTTTTTTGTGTTTCGCACAAAAGGAATACCAAATGGAATAAAACCTTCGCGATGATTTTTCTTGGACCAGAAGACACCCAGGAGACTTGGAGATGAAGTTGTTGGGGAACGTAGTAATTTCAAAAAAAATCCTACGCACACGCAAGATCATGGTGATGCATAGCAACGAGAGGGGAGAGTGTTGTCTACGTACCCTCGTAGACCGAAAGCGGAAGCATTAGCACAACGCGGTTGATGTAGTCGTACGTCTTCACGATCCGTCCGGTCAAGTATCGAACGCACGGCACCTCCGAGTTCAGCACACGTTCAGCCCGATGACGTCCCTCGAACTCCGATCCAGCCGAGTGTTGAGGGAGAGTTTCGTCAGCACGACGGCGTGGTGACAATGTTGATGTTCTACCGACGCAGGGCTTCGCCTAAGCACCGCTACAGTATTATCGAGGTGGACTATGGTGGAGGGGGGCACCGCACACGGCTAAAAGATCATCAATTGTTGTGTCTCTAGGGTGCCCCTGCCCCGGTATATAAAGGAGCAAGGGGGTGTGGCCGGCCATAGGAGGAGGCGCGCCGGAGGAGTCCTACTCCCACCGGGAGTAGGACTCCCCTCATTTTTCCTAGTTGGATTAGGACTTGGGGGAAGGAGGAGAGAGAGGGAAGGAAAGGGGGGCGCCCCCCCCTGTCCAATTCAGACTTGGGGGGAGGGGCGCGCGGCTGCCCCTTGGCCCGCCTCTCCTCTTCCTCCACTTGGGCCCATAAGGCCCAATAGCCTCCGGGGGGTTCCGGTAACCCCTCTGGTACTCCGACAAAATCACTATTTCACTCGGAACACTTCCGATATCCAAACTAGGCTTCCAATATATCAATCTTCATGTCTCGACCATTTCGAGACTCCTCGTCATGTCTGTGATCACATCCGGGACTCCAAACAACCTTCGGTACATCAAAACATATAAACTCATAATATAACTGTCATCGTAACGTTAAGCGAGCGGACCCTACGGGTTCGAGAACTATGTAGACATGACCGAGACACGTCTCCGGTCAATAACCAATAGTGGAACCTGGATGCTCATATTGGCTCCTACATATTCTACGAAGATCTTTATCGGTCAGACCGCATAACAACATACGTTGTTCCCTTTGTCATCGGTATGTTACTTGCCCGAGATTCGATCGTCGGTATCTCAATACCTAGTTCAATCTCGTTACCGGCAAGTCTCTTTACTCATTCTGTAATACATCATCCTGCAACTATCTCATTAGTTGCAATGCTTGCAAGGCTTAAGTGATGTGCATTACCGAGAGGGCCCAGAGATACCTCTCCGACAATCGGAGTGACAAATCCTAATCTCGAAATACGCCAACCCAACAAGTACCTTCGGAGACACCTGTAGAGCACCTTTATAATCACCCAGTTACGTTGTGACGTTTGGTAGCACACAAAGTGTTCCTCCGGTAAACGGGAGTTGCATAATCTCATAGTCATAGGAACATGTATAAGTCATGAAGAAAGCAATAGCAATATACTAAACGATCGTGTGCTAAGCTAACGCAATGGGTCATGTCAATCACATCATTCTCCTAATGATGTGATCCTGTTAATCAAATGACAACTCATGTCTATGGTTAGGAAACATAACCATCTTCGATTAACGAGCTAGTCAAGTAGAGGCATACTAGTGACACTCTGTTTGTCTATGTATTCACACATGTATTATGTTTCCGGTTAATACAATTCTAGCATGAATAATAAACATTTATCATGATATAAGGAAATAAATAATAACTTTATTATTGCCTCTAGGGCATATTTCCTTCAGTCTCCCACTTGCACTAGAGTCAATAATCTAGATTACATAGTAATGATTCTAACACCCATGGAGCCTTGTTGTTGATCATGTTTTGCTCGTGGAAGAGGCTTAGTCAACGGGTCTGCAACATTCAGATCCGTATGTATCTTGCAAATTTCTATGTCTCCCACCTGGACTAGATCCCGGATGGAATTGAAGCGTCTCTTGATGTGCTTGGTTCTCTTGTGAAATCTGGATTCCTTCGCCAAGGCAATTGCACCAGTATTGTCACAAAAGATTTTCATTGGACCTGATGCACTAGGTATGACACCTAGATCGAATATGAACTCCTTCATCCAGACTCCTTCATTTGCTGCTTCCAAAGCAGCTACGTACTCCGCTTCACACGTAGATCCCGCCACGACGCTTTGTTTAGAACTGCACCAACTGACAGCTCCACCGTTCAATGTAAACACGTATCCGGTTTGCAATTTAGAATCGTCCGGATCAGTGTCAAAGCTTGCGTCAACGTAACCATTTACGATGAGCTCTTTGTCACCTCCATAAACGAGAAACATATCCTTAGTCATTTTCAGGTATTTCAGGATGTTCTTGACCGCTGTCCAGTGATCCACCCGTGGATTACTTTGGTACCTCCCTGCTAGACTTATAGCAAGGCACACATCAGGTCTGGTACACAACATTGCATACATGATAGAGCCTATGGCTGAAGCATAGGGAACATCTTTCATTTTCTCTCTATCTTCTGTAGTGGTCGAGCATTGAGTCGTACTCAACTTCACACCTTGTAACACAGGCAAGAACCCTTTCTTTGCTTGATCCATTTTGAACTTCTTCAAAACTTTGTCAAGGTATGTGCTTTTTGAAAGTCCAATTAAGCGTCTTGATCTATCTCTATAGATCTTAATGCCCAATATGTAAGCAGCTTCACCGAGGTCTTTCATTGAAAAACTCTTATTCAAGTATCCCTTTATGCTATCCAGAAATTCTATATCATTTCCAATCAGTAATATGTCATCCACATATAATATCAGAAATGCTACAGAGCTCCCACTCACTTTCTTGTAAATACAGGCTTCTCCAAAAGTCTGTACAAAACCAAATGCTGTTATCACACTATCAAAGCATTTATTCCAACTCCGAGAGGCTTGCACCAGTCCATAAATGGATCGCTGGAGCTTGCACACTTTGTTAGCTCCCTTTGGATCGACAAAACCTTCCGGTTGCATCATATGCAACTCTTCTTCCAGAAATCCATTCAAGAATGCAGTTTTGACATCCATCTGCCAAATTTCATAATCATAAAATGCGGCAATCGCTAACATGATTCGGGCAGACTTAAGCATCACTACGGGTGAGAAGGTCTCATCATAGTCAATCCCTTGAACTTGTTGAAAACCTTTCGCAACATGTCGAGCTTTGTAGACATTAATATTACCGTCAGCGTCAGTCTTCTTCTTGAAGATCCATTTATTCTCAATTGCTTGTCGATCATCGGGCAAGTCAACCAAAGTCCACACTTTGTTCTATACATGGATCCCATCTCAGATTTCATGGCTTCAAGCCATTTTGCAGAATCTGGGCTCACCATCGCTTCTTCATAGTTCGTAGGTGCATCATGATCTAGTAGCATGACTTCCAGAACAGGATTACCGTACCACTCTGGTGCGGATCTTACTCTGGTTGATCTACGAGGTTCAGTAACAACTTGATCTGAAGTTTCATGATCATCATCATTAACTTCCTCACTAATTGGTGTAGGTGTCACAGAAACTGATTTTTGTGATGAACTACTTTCCAATAAGGGAGCAGGTACAGTTACCTCATCAAGTTCTACTTTCCTCCCACTCACTTCTTTCGAGAGAAACTCCTTCTCTAGAAAGGATCCATTCTTAGCAACAAATGTCTTGCCTTCGGATCTATGATAAAGGTGTACCCAACAGTTTCCTTTGGGTATCCTATGAAGACACATTTCTTCGATTTGGGTTCGAGCTTATCAGGTTGAAGCTTTTTCACATAAGCATCGCAGGCCCAAACTTGAAGAAACGACAACTTTGGTTTCTTGCCAAACCACAGTTCATAAGGTGTCGTCTCAACGGATTTCGATGGTGCCCTATTTAACATGAATGCAGCCGTCTCTAAAGCATAACCCCAAAACGATAGTGGTAGATCAGTAAGAGACATCATAGATCGCACCATATCAAGTAAAGTATGATTACGACGTTCGGACACACCATTACGTTGTGGTGTTCCGGGTGGCGTGAGTTGCGAAACTATTCTGCATTGTTTCAAATGTAGACCAAACTCGTAACTCAAATATTCTCCTCCATGATCAGATCGTAGAAACTTTATTTTCTTGTTACGATGATTTTCAACTTCACTATGAAATTCTTTGAACTTTTCAAATGTTTCAGACTTATGCTTCATTAAGTAGATATACCCATATCTGCTTAAATCATGTGTGAAGGTGAGAAAATAACGATATCCGCCACGAGCCTCAACATTCATCTGACCACATACATCTGTATGTATGATTTCCAACAAATCTATTGCTCTCTCCATAGTACCGGAGAACGGTGTTCTAGTCATCTTGCCCATGAGGCACGGTTCGCAAGTACCAAGTGATTCATAATCAAGTGGTTCCAAAAGTCCATTAGTATGGAGTTTCTTCATGCGCTTTACACCGATATGACTTAAACGACAGTGCCACAAATAAGTTGCACTATCATTATCAACTCTGCATCTTTTGGTTTCAACATTATGAATATGTGTATCACTACTATCGAGATTCATCAAAAATAGACCACACTTCAAGGGTGCATGACCATAAAAGATATTACTCATATAAATAGAACAACCATTATTCTCTGATTTAAATGAATAACCGTCTCGCATCAAACAAGATCCAGATATAATGTTCATGCTCAATGATGGCACCAAATAACAATTATTTAGCTCTAATACTAATCCCGAAGGTAGACGTAGAGGTAGCGTGCCGACCGCGATCACATCGACTTTGGAACATTTTCCCACGCGCATCGTCACCTCGTCCTTGTCCAGTGTTCGCTTAATCTGTAGTCCCTGTTTCGAGTTGCAAATATTAGCAACAGAACCAGTATCAAATACCCAGGTGCTACTACGAGCTCTAGTAAGGTACACATCAATAACATGTATATCACATATACCTTTGTTCACGTTGCCATCCTTCTTATCCACCAAATACTTGGGGCAGATCCGCTTCCAGTGACCAGTCTGCTTGCAGTAGAAGCACTCAGTTTCAGGCTTAGGCCAGACTTGGGTTTCTTCTCCTGAGCAGCAACTTGCTTGCTGTTCTTCTTGAAGTTCCCCTTCTTCTTCCCTTTGCCCTTTTTCCTGAAACTAGTGGTCTTGTTGACCATCAACACTTGATGCTCCTTCTTGATTTCTACCTCCGCAGCCTTTAGCATTGCGAAGAGCTCGGGAATCGTCTTATCCATCCCTTGCATGTTATAGTTCATCACGAAGATCTTGTAGCTTGGTGGCAGTGATTGGAGAATACTGTCAATGACGCTATCATCCTGAAGATTAACTCCCAGTTGAATCAAGTGTTTATTATACCCAGACATCTTGAGTATATGCTCACTGACAAAACTATTCTCCTCCATCTTGCAGCTGTAGAACTTATTGGAGACTTCATATCTCTCAATCCGGGCATTTCCTTGAAAAATTAACTTCAACTCCTAGAACATCTCATATGCTCCATGACGTTCAAAACATCGTTGAAGACCCGGTTCTAAGCCGTAAAGCATGGCACATTGAACTATCGAGTAGTCATCAGCTTTGCTCTACCAGACGTTCTTAACATCGTCAGTTGCATCAGCAGTAGGCCTGGCACCCAGCAGTGCTTCCAGGACATAATTCTTCTGTGCAACAATGAGGATAATCCTGAAGTTACGGGCCCAGTCCGTGTAATTGCTACCATCATCTTTCAACTTTGCTTTCTCAAGGAACACATTAAAATTCAACGGAACAACAGCACGGGCCATCTATCTACAATCAACATAGACAAGCAAGATACTATCAGGTACTAAGTTCATGATAAATTTAAGTTCAATTAATCATATTACTTAAGAACTCCCACTTAGAAAGACAACCCTATAATCCTCTAAGTGATCACGTGATCCAAATCAACTAAACCATAAACGATCATCACGTGAAATGGAGTAGCTTTCAATGGTGAACATCACTATGTTGATCATATCTACTATATGATTCACGCTCGACCTTTCGGTCTCAGTGTTCCGAGGCCATATCTGCATATGCTAGGCTCGTCAAGTTTAACCTGAGTATTCTGTGTGTGCAAAAAACGGCTTGCACCCGTTGTAGACGGACGTAGAGCTTATCACACCCGATCATCACGTGGTGTCTGGGCACGACGAACTTTGGCAACGGTGCATACTCAGGGAGAACACTTTTATCTTGAAATTTAGTGAGAGATCATCTTATAATGCTACCATCAATCAAAGCAAGATAAGATGCATAAAAGATAAACATCACATGCAATCAATATAAGTGATATGATATGGCCATCATCATCTTGTGCTTGTGATCTCCATCTCCGAAGCACCGTCATGATCACCATCGTCACCGGCGCGACACCTTGATCTCCATCGTAGCATCGTTGTCGTCTCACCAGTCTTATGCTTCTACGACTATCGCTACCGCTTAGTGATAAATTAAAGCATTACAGGGCGATTGCATTGCATACAATAAAGCGGCAACCATATGGTTCATGCCTGTTGCCGATAACTTGGTTACAAAACATGATCGTCTCATACAATAAAATTTAGCATCATGTCTTGGCCATATCACATCACAACATGCCCTGCAAAAACAAGTTAGACGTCCTCTACTTTGTTGTTGCAAGTTTTACGTGGCTGCTACAGGCTTAGCAAGAACCGTTCTTACCTACGCATCAAAACCACAACGATAGTTTGTCAAGTTGGTGCTGTTTTAACCTTCGCAAGGACCGGGCATAGCCACACTCGGTTCAACTAAAGTTGGAGAAACTGACACCCGCCAGCCACCTATGTGCAAAGCACGTCGGTAGAACCAGTCTCGCGTAAGCGTACGCGTAATGTCGGTCCGGGCCGCTTCATCCAACAATACCGCCGAAACAAAGTATGACATGTTGGTAAGCAGTATGACTTATATCGCCCACAACTCACTTGTGTTCTACTCATGCATATAACATCAACGCATAAAACCAGGCTCGGATGCCACTGTTGGGGAACGTAGTAATTTCAAAAAAATTCCTACGCACACGCAAGATCATGGTGATGCATAGCAACGAGAGGTGAGAGTGTTGTCTACGTACCCTCGTAGACCGAAAGCGGAAGCGTTAGCACAACACGGTTGATGTAGTCGTACGTCTTCATGATCCGACCGATCAAGTACCAAATGCATGGCACCTCCGAGTTCACCACACGTTCAGCCCGATGACGTCCCTCGAACTCCGATCCAGCCGAGTGTTGAGGGAGAGTTTCGTCAGCACGACGGCGTGGTGACAATGTTGATGTTCTACCGACGCAGGGCTTCGTCTAAGCAATACTACAGTATTATCGAGGTGGACAATGGTGGAGGGGGGCACCGCACACGGCTAAAAGATCAAATGATCAATTGTTGTGTCTCTAGGGTGCCCCCTGCCCCCGTATATAAAGGAGCAAGGGGGGTGCGGCCGGCCATAGAAGGAGGCACGCCGGAGGAGTCCTACTCCCACCGGGAGTAGGACTCCCCTCCTTTTTCCTAGTTGGATTAGGACTTGGGGGGAAGGAGGAGAGAGAGGGAAGGAAAGGGGGCGCGCCGCCCCCCTCCTTGTCCAATTCGGACTTGGGGGGAGGGGCGCGCGGCTGCCCCTTGGCCCGCCTCTCCTCTTCCTCCACTTGGGCCCATAAGGCCCAATAGCCTCCGGGGGTTCCGGTAACCCCTCCGGTACTCCGATAAAATCACTATTTCACTCGGAACACTTCCGATATCCAAACATAGGCTTCCAATATATCAATCTTCATGTCTCGACCATTTTGAGACTCCTCGTCATGTCCGTGATCACATCCGGGACTCCGAACAACCTTCGGTACATCAAAACATATAAACTCATAATATCACTGTCATCGTAACGTTAAGCGTGCGGACCCTACGGGTTCGAGAACTATGTAGACATGACCAAGACACGTCTCCGGTCAATAACCAATAGCGGAACCTGGATGCTCATATTGGCTCCTACATATTCTACAAAGATCTTTATCGGTCAGACCGCATAACAACATACGTTGTTCCCTTTGTCATCAGTATGTTACTTGCCCGAGATTCGATCGCCGGTATCTCAATACCTAGTTCAATCTCGTTACTGGCAAGTCTCTTTACTCGTTCTCTAACATATCATCCCGCAACTATCTCATTAGTTGCAATGCTTAAGTGATGTGCATTACCGAGAGGGCCCAGAGATACCTCTCCGACAATCAGAGTAACAAATCCTAATCTCGAAATACGCCAACCCAACAAGTACCTTCGGAGACACTTGTAGAGCACCTTTATAATCACCCAGTTACATTGTGACGTTTGGTAGCACACAAAGTGTTCCTCCGGTAAACGGGAGTTGCATAATCTCATAGTCATAGGAACATGTATAAGTCATGAAGAAAGCAATAGCAATATACTAAACGATCATGTGCTAAGCTAACGGAATGGGTCATGTCAATCACATCATTATCCTAATGATGTGATCCCGTTAATAAAATGACAACTCATGTCTATGGTTAGGAAACATAACCATTTTCGATTAACGAGCTAGTCAAGTAGAGGCATACTAGTGACACTCTGTTTGTCTATGTATTCACACAGGTATTATGTTTCCGGTTAATACAATTCTAGCATGAATAATAAACATTTATCATGATATAAGGAAATAAATAATAACTTTATTATTGCCTCTAGGGCATATTTCCTTCAGAAGTCAAAAGGGCCACGAGGCAGTAACAAGGACGAAGGGCGCTCCAAGGGGGTAGGGCGCGCCCCCCACCCTTGTGGGCCCCTAGTGCACTCCCTGACCTAATTTATGCACCTATATATTCCCATATATCCCAAACCAAGAGAGGCATCCACAAAAACACTTTTCCACCGCCACAACCTTTTGTACCGGCAAGATCCCATCTAGGGACCTTTTTCGGCACCCTGCCGGAGGGGGGTTCGATCATGGAGGGCTTCTACATCAACTCTATTGCCCTTCCGATGAAGCGTGAGTAGTTTACCATAGACCTACGGGCCCATAGCTAGTAGCTAGATGGCTTCTTATCTCTCTTTGATTCTCAATACCATTTTCTCCTCGATGTTCTTGGAGATCTATTCGATGTAATACCTTTTTGCTATGTGTTTGTCGAGATCCGATGAATATTATTTGGATCTTCTCTGAATTCTTTTATGTGTGATTTGATATCTTTGTAATTCCCTTTGAACTATCGGTTTGGTTTGGCCAACTAGATTGGGTTTTCTTGCAATGGGAGAAGTGCTTAGGTTTGGGGTTCAATCTTGCGGTGTCCTTTCCCAATGACAGTAGGGGCAGCAAGGCACATATTGTATTTTTGTCATCGAGGATAAAAAGATGGGGGTTTCATAACATTGCTTGAGTTAATTCCTCTACATCATGTCATCTTGCCCGTTCTTTATGAACTTAATACTCTAGATGCATGCTAGATAGCAGTCGATGTGTGGAGTAATAGTACTAGATGCATAATCGTTTCGGTCTACTTGACGCGGATGTGATGCATATATTCATGATCATTGTCTTAGATATCGTCATAACTTTGCGCTTTCCTATCAATTGCTCGGCAGTAATTTGTTCACCCACCATAATATTTTCTATCTTGAGAGAAGCCTGTAGTGAAACCTATGGCACCCGGTTCTATTTTCCATCTTATAAGTTTCCGATCTAGTATTTCGCAATCTTTTACTTTTTGATCTATAAACCAAAAATACCAAAAATATTTACTTTATCATTTATCTATCTCTATCAGATCTCACTTTTGCAAGTAACCGTGAAGGGATTGACAACCCCTTTATCGCATTGGGTGCAAGTTGTTTGATTGTTTGTGCAGGAATTCGGTGACTTGTGCGTTGTCTCCTACTGGATTGATATCTTGGTTCTCAAACTGAGGAAATACTTATCTCTACTTTGTTGCATCACCCTTTCCTCTGCAAGGGAAAAACCAACGCAAGCTCAAGAAGTAGCAGGGACCGAGTGCCATGATTTCATATCTGAACCCTTGATGTTTTCATGAATATATTTGAGTTCATGATCCTATCTTGCCAGTTGTATGCACCTATTATGTGTTATGATCCACATACCCTAAGGTGACAACAATTGGGATTCTTTCATAGCTGCTACTTCTTGAGCTTGTGTTGGTTTTTTCCTTAAAGAGGAAAGGGTGATGCAGCAAAGTAGATATAAGTATTTCCCTCAGTTTGAGTACCAAGGTATCAATCCAGTAGGAGGTACACGCAAGTCTCCAATCTATACACATGCACAAACAATCAAACACTTGCACCCAACGCGAAAAAGGGGTTACCAATCCCTTCACGGTCACTTGCAAGGATGAGATCTGATAGAGATAGATGTAAAAGATTACTAAAACGTAAAACAAAATAGAAGTAAATAAATTGCAGCAAGGTATTCTTGGATTTTTTGGTTTATAGATCTGAAAATATATGGTGGAAAACAGACCCAGGGGCCATAGGTTTCACTAGCGGCTTCTCTCTTGAAAGAAAGCAAACGGTGGGTAAGCAAATTACTGTCGAGCAATTGATAGAAAAGCGCAAAGTTATGACGATATCCAAGGCAATGATTATGAATATAGGCATCACGTCTGTGTGAAGTAGACTGAAACAATTCTGCATCTACTACTGTTACTCCACACATCGACCGCTATCGAGCATGCATCTAGAGTATTAAGTTCATAAGAACGGAGCAACGCCTTAAGTAAGATGACATGATGTAGAGGGATAAACTCAAGCAATATGATGAAAACCCCATCTTTTTACCCTTGCTGGCAACAATGCAATACGTGCCTCACTACCCCTACTTTGTCACCGGGTGAGGACACCGCAAGATTGAACCCACAACTAAGCACCTCTCCCATTGCAAGAAGCACCAATCTAGTTGGCCAAACCAAACCGATAATTCGAAGAGAAATACAAAGATATTTAATCGTGCATATAAGGATTCAGAAAGGACTCAAATAATATTCATAGATAATCTGATCATAAATCCACAATTCATCGAATCTCGACAAACACACTGCAAAAGAATATTACATCGGATAGAGCTCCAAGAACATCGAGGAGAACATGGTATTGAAGATCATAGAGAGAGAAGAAGTCATCTACTACTAGCTATAGACCCGTAGGTCTGTGGTAAACTACTTACGCTTCATCGGAAGGGCAATAGAGTTGATGTAGAAGCCCTCTGTCATCAAATCCCCCTCTGGCAGGGTGCCGGAAAAGACCCCGAGATGGGATCTCATGGGAACAAAAGGTTACGGCGGCGGAAAAGTATTTTCGTGGATGCTTCTAATGTTGGGGGACATTTGGGTATTTATGGAGCGAAGATTAGGGTTAGGACGCTACGGGGGGCACAAGCCTAGCCCCCCCCCCCCCCTCGAGCGCGCCCCTAGGGCTTGTGGCCTCCCCGTAGGTCTTCTGGCCTCATCTCCAAGTATCATGGGTGTCTTCTGGTCCAAGAAAAATCATCGCGGAAGTTTTATTCCGTTTGGACTCTGTTTGATATTCCTTTTTTATAAAACTCAAAAACAAGGAAAAACAAAAACTGGCACTGGGCTCTAGGTTAATAAGTTAGTCCAAAAAATAATATAAAATAGGATATTAATGCATATAAAACATCCAAAACAGATAATATAATAGCATGGAACAATAAAAAATTATAGATACGTTGGATACGTATCAAGCATCCCCAAGCTTAATTCATTCTCATCCTCGAGTAGGTAAATTGATAAAAACATATTTTTTTATGTGGAATGCTACCTAGCATATTTATCCATGTAATTTTCTTTATTGTGGCATGAATATTCAGATCCATAAGATTCAAAAAAAATTAATATTGACATATAAACAATAATACTTCAAACATACTAATAAAGCACTCATGTCTTCTCAAAATAACACGGCCAAAGAAAGTTATCCCTACAAAATCATGTAGTCTGGCTATGCTCCATCTTCATCACACAAAGTATTAAATCAAGCACAACCCCGATGACAAGCCAAGTAATTGTTTCATACTTTTGATGTTCTCAAACTTTTTCAACTTTTACGCAATACATGAGCGTGAGCCATGGGTATAGCACTATAGGTGGAATAGAATATGGTGGTTGTGGAGAAGACAAAAAGAAGGAGAAAGTCTCACATCAACTAGGCGTATTAATGGGCTATGTAGATGCCCATCAATAGATATCAACGTGAGTG
This sequence comes from Aegilops umbellulata, assembly GCA_032464435.1. Taxonomy (NCBI): domain Eukaryota; kingdom Viridiplantae; phylum Streptophyta; class Magnoliopsida; order Poales; family Poaceae; genus Aegilops; species Aegilops umbellulata. The sequence continues at coordinate 437,908,773 of CP136058.1, read as the reverse complement.
AGTAGGGATTGCCATGCAACGGATGCACTTAGAGATATAAGTGTATGAAAGCTCAAAAAGAAAATAAGTGGGTGTGCATCCAACTCGCTTGCTCACGAAGACCTAGGGCAATTTGAGGAAGCCCATCATTGAAATATACAAGCCAAGTTCTATAATAAAAAATTCTCACTAGTATATGAAAGTGACAACATAGGAGACTCTCTATCATGAAGATCATGGTTCTACTTTGAAGCACAAGTGTGGAAAAAGGATAGTAACATTGTCCCTTCTCTCTTTTCTCTCACTTTTTTCCTTTTTTGTGGGCTTCTTTAGCCTCTTTTTTTATTTGGGCTTCTTTGGCCTCTTTTATTTTTTTTATAAAGTCCGGAGACTCATCCCAACTTGTGAGGGAATCATAGCTTCCATCATCCTTTCCTCACATGGGACAGTGCTCTAATAATGATGATCATCACACTTTTATTTACTACAACTCAAGAATTACAACTCGATGCTAGAACAAAATATGACTCTATATGAATGCCTCCGACAGTGTAGCAGGATGTGCTATGATCAAAAGTGACATGTATAAAAAATAGGAAAGGTGGACTTGCCACAAATACTATGCCAACTACATGATCATGCAAAGCAATATGACAATGGTGTGTGTCATAATAAACGGAACGATGGAAGTTGCATGGCAATATATCTCGGAATGGCTATGGAAATGCCATAATAGGTAGGTATGGTGGCTGTTTTGAGGAAGGGTATATGGTGGGTGTAACGCACCAGCAAAAATTGCGTGGTACTAGAGAGGCTAGCAATGGTGGAAGGGTGAGAGTGCGTATAATCCATGGACTCAACATTAGTCATAAAGAACTCACATACTTATTGCAAAAAATTATTAGCTATCGAAACAAAGTACTACACCCATGCTCCTAGCGGGATAGATTGGTAGGAAAAGACCATCGCTCGTCCCCGTCCGCCACTCATAAGGAAGACAATCAATAAATAAATCATGCACCGACTTCATCACATAACAGTTCACCATACGTGCATGCTACATGAATCACAAACTTCAACACAAGTATTTCTACCAATCCACAATTACTCACTAGCATGATTCTAATATCACCATCTTTATATCTCAAAACAATATGCAAGGAATCAAACTTCTCATGGTATTCAATGCTCTTGTATGAAAGTTTTTATTATATCCCTTTTGGATGCCCATCATATTAGGACTAAATTCATAAACTAAGAAAATTACCATGCTGTTTAGAGATTCTCAAAATAATATAAGTGAAGCATAAGAGTTCAACAATTTCTACAAAATAAAACCACCGCCATGATCTAAAAAGATATAAGTGAAGCACTAGAGCAAATTGCCTAGCTCAAAAGACATAAGTGAAGCACATATAGTATTCTAATAAATTCACGATCCATGTGTGTCCCTCTCAAAAGGTGTGTACAGCAAGGATGAATGTGGCAAACAAAAAAGAAAATACTCATATCATACAAGACGCTCCAAGCAAAACACATATCACATGGTGAATAAAAATATAGCCTCAAGTAAATTTATCGATGGAAAGAAGACGAAAGAGGGGATCCCATCCGGGGCATCCCCAAGCTTAGATGCTTCGTTGTCCTTGAATATTACCTTAGGGTGCCTTGGGCATCTCCAAGCTCAGGCTCTTGCCCCTCCTTATTCCATAGTCCATCAAATCTTTACCCAAAACTTGAAAACTTCACAACACAAAACTCAAGAGAAAACTCACGAGATCCGTTAGTATAATAAAATAAATCACCACTTTTCGTACTGTTGTGAACTCATTATTTATTTATATTGGTGTTATATATTCCGTATTCCAACTTCTCCATGGTTCATACCCCCTGATACTACCCATAGATTCATCAAAATAAGCAAACAACACAGAAACAGAATCTGTCAAAAACAGAACAGTCTGTAGCAATCTGAAAACTTCATATACTTATGTAAATCCAAAAATTCTGAAAAATTAGTAAAACAGAGGTAGAAATCAGGATTTTATCACACATCTTTGATTTTTAACAATTTTGGCAATGGGCGCAAAAGTTTCTATTTTTCAGCAAGATCAAATCAACGATACACCAAAGTATCCCAAAGGCTTTACTTGGCTCAAACACTAATTTAAAACACTGAAACACAACTACTACACATGTAATGATGTGCATTTTCATAAAAAACAAAAAATAAAATTATTGGGTTGTCTCCCAACAAGCGGTTTTCTTTAAAGCCTTTTAGCTAGGCGTTGATAATTTTAATGATGCTCACATGAAAGATAGCACTTGAAACACGAAGAGAGCATCATGTAGCATGTGAAAAACAAGTTTAAGTCTAACGTACTTCCTATGCATAAGCATTTTTTAAGCAAACAAATTATCAAGACAAGCTAAAACTAGCATATGCAAGGAACAAGAAAGAAACAATAGCAATCTCAACATAACGAGAGGTAATTTAGTAACATGAAAATTTCTACAACCATATTTTCCTCTCTCATAATAATTACATGTAGGATCATAATCAAATTCAACAATATAGCTATCACATAAAATTTTCATTTCATGATCCACATGCATGCAAAGTTGACACTTTTCCAAAATAGTGGGATTAACATAAAATAAAGTCATTACTTCTCCAAGCCCGCTTTTATCAAAAATTGCATAAGATTGATCAATCTCCATAGTGGGATCGTTATTTCAAAAAGTTGACACTCTTCCAAACACACTTTCAATATTGTTGCAAACATTATTATCATGAGGCTTAAATAAATTTTCAAGATCATAAGAAGCATTATCACCCCAATCATGATCATTGCAATAAGTTGTGGGCATAGCAAAATTAGCATCCCGAAGCTTGGGGTTTAGAATATTATTAGCAGCAAGGTATTTTTGGATTTTTTGCTTTATAGATCTAAAATATATGGTGGAAAATAGACCCGGGGGCCATAGGTTTCACTAGAGGCTTCTCTCTTGAAAGAAAGCATACGGTGGGTAAACAAATTACTGTCGAGCAATTGATAGAAAAGAGCAAACTTATGACGATATCCAAGGCAATGATTATGAATATAGGCATCACGTCCGTGTCAAGTAGACCGAAACAATTCTGCATCAATTTGGGATGTTATACATAGTCATCCATGCATATCATGTTTTATTGCATTTTCGTTCCTCAAATCCTCGAAACCCTAAGCAACTCAAGGACCCACGGAGAGAGTTGGGGATTTTCCCGGTTTTTCATATTTGATTTTTATCAAATAATGAAACGAGGATTTTGATTTTAATTATTTTCTCTCCGAAAAATACTTCATGTTAAGATAAATGAGAGGAGATAATATGACTTCTCCAAAATAATTGAAATATTGGGGGGGAAATATTAAAATCATTTATTTGATTTTATTTGGTTTTATTCGGATTTTATTTGCATTAGAAAAATTGCATGTTTTCAAACTTGCATTTTAGGGCCAAGAAAATGTTCATCTCGTCCTAAATATTTTATTTAGACGGCGAAAATTTGTTTTGGCATTTTTAGATTTTTATTTATTTTTCTAGGATTTTATTTTCCGTCGGCGAAATTATTTTAAAAAAATTCCCGCGCCCGACTGGGCCTAAGGCCCAGCCGAGCCAGGCCGGCCCGAGCCGCCGCCGCCCCCCGCGCGCACGCTGCCGCCGACCCGGACTCCAAGTCCGAGCCGGACTCCCCGCCGCCGCCGCTGCCTTGCCTCTTCCCCAAGCAGCCGCCCCCCTCCCCTTTAAATACCGCGGCCGCCCCACCCCTGAGCCCAAGTCGCCGCCGCCACAGCCCCGCCACCTAAGGCCGAGCCGATCCGCCGCCGCCGCCGCCGCAAGCCGCCTCTCGCGCGCCGCGCCGCCTCGCCCCGCCGCCGAAGCCCCAGCCCGCCGGAGCCCCGCGCCCCGCCGGATCCGACGAGGTAGCCGTCGCCGTCGGTTTTCTCTAGAAAACCGATTCAGTTTTTTTAAAAAAACCCTAGTTTTCGTTTTTTAATAGATTGGTTTTTCTCCAATTTATTTATTTAGCGAGCGTTCGCTCATTCGTTCGTTTTACCGAATGCGTTCATCGTTCGTTTTAACGAATGCGTTCATCGCTCTGGTCAACCTCTTTTATTTGAGTTTTGCTTGTGCATCTTTGCTTGTTACTTATGTATGCTATTGTTTGCTTGCGATAGAATTTCCGGAGTGCGAAGCGTGTTACTACGAGTCCGTAGGATTTGCGGATCGTCAGCAAGGCAAGTAACACATTTATCATACTTTTTCCATACCCAGTTTTATGCATTAGTTTCAATCCTCAACACTGCATGATTAGGATGTCATTAACTTGTGGGTTGGGAAGTAGTTGATGAGGTAGAACCTATTGCCCTGTTATATTCAAACCCTTGGGAGTTACTTCTACATTTGCTTATTATTATGCTATGCTATGCTCGTAGACGTGGTTCGGGTTTGAGTGAAATCCATGACAGATGTGAGATTGTTAATTAATGGTTCAACTTAAGGTGGCAACTTAAAATTAACATCTGGGTGGATTGAGGCACCTGGGGAACCCAGTGTTGTCTATATTTTTTTGGAAATCCCGGGGTACCCGTGTGATCTTCCTAAGGACCGCCACCCAGGCTCAAAGGGAACTAAGATGATTCATGCCAGAAACTTCCGTGTGCAGCCACAAGCTATTATGGGCTCTAGCATAGTTGAGTAAGTTACATGAAGCTCTTGAAGAGGTAGATCAGCAGGTAGTGGGTTTTGTAGGTTTGGTATGGTCTACCCGGAGTAGAGAGTTAATGTTTCTAAAAGACTGTGTCTCGGTCATCCGTTTCTCAAACACCTTGTAGTGCGAGAAATCCAACGGAGGCGATCGAGTCTTGTGGGGAAAAGTGCGCAAACCTCTGCAGAGTGTACAATCTAATCATGGTTAGCCATGTCCCCGATTATGGACAATCTTGAGTATCTAGTACTTGGGTCATCACATGTATCTCATCATGCTTAATTAATATTGTTGGGATGTTAATTACTTTAATTGGGATTGAGTTGGGGGTACCTTCTCAATGTTGTTCAACCACCATGATAGTTAAATAAAATCTATTCCTTTGTTGTAGGAAAAAATTGGCTTTCCGCAAAACTGTAACCATAGAGCTTTCCACCAGCCACATATGCATGTAGTGATAGTATTATTCTGCTTATGCTCTACTGTGTTATATTGCCAGCATATTCCATGTGTTGACCCATTTTCGGGCTGCAACATATTATGTTGCAGACTTTTCAGACGAGGAGTAAGGTTCGTTAGGTCGTTGACGTGCAGCTCAGCTATGCCGTTGGAGTTGATGGACTCACTTTATCTTCCAAGCCTTCCGCTGTTATCGCATTAGATGGCCTTAAGCCATATTATTGTATTAAGTTCTCTCTTGAGACATTTGATGTAATAAGTGTGTGATTGCTACTCTGTTATAAATCATTCGAGTAGTGTGTGTGTCAGCATTACCGATTCAGGGATGACACTGAAGCACAGAGACTTGACCATCTGAGGTCGGGTCGCTACAAGATGGTATCAGAGCACACGCTGAGTGTAGGACACGACCACTAAGATAAACCCTAGGTCACACTTCTCTACTCATTTCTGACTCCTCTCCATTTTCTACTCTTTAGGATGGCGGAGATAAAGAACAAATTTGCGCAACCGGATGAGGACACACCTTTTGGACGCCACTTGAAGGATGTCACTAGATACTTGAACATTGGAATACCAAGCTTCACCGGGACGTACAACGCCACTTTACCTGAAGAAGAGCATTGGATGGTTCAAGTACAAGTTCTGGGAAGGACATTCTCGCCAACTTCTAAACCCATAGAATTTTCTTTTGAAGCACCCACCTGGAGTCTAGGCAAGAGCATGGCAGCCCACATTACCATGGACGCATTGGAGAAGTCTACAACAGGGAACTCAAGGACACTATCTACCAAATATGTGGGCGCCGAAATGAGCAATGGGAAGTAATCAACACCAAGAAGGATAGATCCATTGCAGCTTTCATCCAGGAGTTAAACCAGCACATTCGGCGTCAGGAGAACCAGATGTGCGCAGACATGATGGACTTGAAGAAGGCGAAGACTAGGATCATCGAGCTAGAGGAAGAACTCAAGTTTACACGCGATGGATATGAGGAGGAAATCAAGACACTACGGGAGAAGAATGACGACCTAATTAAGAAGATCGGAGTATTCATGGGAGGACCAACACCAGGAGAAGAAGACGACGATCCCACTTGCCCGGACAACTACATCATCATCGACGACACAGATTCCGATCCAAGCGATGATGACATTGAAGACGAAGCTGGAGCAGACATCATGGAGTCTTCCACCAATCAAAATTTCTAGATGACTACCATATATTACTAGTATTTCCCCATGTATTTAGTAGTAGTTGAGCACTTTTGCGATAGTTCTAGACCGTTGTATGCCCTTGCTTGATTGATTGAGTGAAATGATTGTGTTTGTCTCATGTGCATATGGGTAGTGCTTTCTCATTAGACCTTTCTCTATTCTAATCTCTTCCATCTAAACCCCTTTAGATGCCTCCAAGACGTGATACCGGTTTTGCTTTCCCACCGGAGCTCACCCAGTTGATCCAGCAGCAGAATGCCTTGATGCAATTGTTAGTTCAGAACCAGGGCAACAACAACAACAACAATCCGCCGCCCGTGGACAACCTAGCCCGTTTTCTGTGGTTACAGCCGCCGGTGTTTTCCAGTAGCACCGAGCCTATTGTTGCTGATGATTGGCTACGCCGTATTGGAAGGGAGTTGACCACCGTAGGTTGCACAGATGCTGAGAAGGTGCGCTTTGCCGCACATCAATTGGATGGACCAGCAACCTCTTGGTGGGAGAATTACACGGCCACCTTTCCTATAGCCAACATTACTTGGGACCAGTTTCAGCAAGCTTTCCGCATGACCCATGTCTCAACTGGAGCTATGCAGATGAAGAAGCTGGAGTTCCGCAACTTGCGCCAGGGGAACCGTACTGTGGCTCAGTACGTGGATGATTTTAGCAAGTTATCACGCTATGCCCCTGATGATGTGGCCACAGATGCCGCAAAGCAAGAGAAGTTTATGGAAGGGCTGAACGATGAGATGAGCATGCAGTTGATGGTAGCAACCTTCAACAACTACCAGGAGTTGGTAGATAAGGCTCTTATGATTAAAGGGAAGCAGCAGTAGATAGAGAGCCGCAAGAGGAAGTATGGACAAGGGAAGTATAACTCAGGACCCCAGCAGAAACCTCGCCTAACCCCGAACTCGGGAGGACTTATTCATAATCATGGAGGCCATAACCACAATGGAGGAGGATCGCACAACCACAATGGTGCTAAGAATGGGAATGGGAACGGAGCTAACAACAATCAGAACCGCTCCAACCCATCTACACCCGCCTAAAGAGATCTAAGTCAAGTTACTTGTTTTAAGTGCGGGAAGACAGGGCACTATGCTAATGATTGCCCAGAAGGAAGGAATGGAAACGGAAATGGGAGCGCTGGAAAGAAGCCTAATCCATTCAACAAAGGACAAGTGAACCACGTTAATGTGGAGGAGGTTGAAGAGCAACCGGACGCGGTAATAGGTAAGTTTTTGGTTAAGTCATTTACCGCTCTTGCTCTTTTCGATACTGGTGCATCGCATTCATACATATCAAGGGGATTTGTGGATAAGTTTAAGCTACCAACCCAAACCCTTAGGACACCTCTCTTAGTAAGTTCACCTGGAGCAGAATACATGGCTAGCCGATGGTGCGACCAGATACCCCTAACCATTGGCACTCATGTTTTTCCATCCGACCTAATTATCTTGGAGTCACAAGGATTGGATGTGATATTAGGTATGGAATGGATGTCCAAGTTTGGAGGAAGCATTGACTGTGCTAGTAAGTCGATTTATCTTACCACCCCGGAGGGAAAAATGATTAAGTATGTGTCTAGGCATGTGCCTAGGAGGAGCCAAGTGAATGCCCTCACGGGAGTTGTTCAAGAGGAAGTGCCTGTAGTGAAGGATTACCCGGATGTTTTTCCAGAGGAGTTACCAGGCATGCCACCGGATAGAGACATTGAGTTTTTGTTAGAGTTGTTGCCAGGTACAGGGCCAATATCCAAGAGACCCTATCGGATGCCCGCAAATGATCTGGAGGAGATTAAGAAACATATCAAGGAATTATTGGAGAAAGGTTATATTGAAGGAGTTCATCACCTTGGGGAGCCCCAGTGCTGTTGGTTGAGAAGAAGGATAAATCCCTAAGGATGGTTGTTGATTATCGAGCTTTGAATGAAGTAACAATTAAGAACAAGTATCCACTGCCAATGATCAATGATCTGTTTGATCAGCTGCAGGGAGCTAAAGTGTTCTCGAAGATCGATTTGCGATCGGGGTACCATCAGTTGAAAATTCGAGAGAAGGATATACCAAAGACAGCGTTCACAACGCGGTATGGATTATACGAGTATACGGTCATGTCATTTGGACTGACTAATGCCCCTGCCTATTTCATGAGCATGATGAACAAGGTGTTCATGGAGTATTTGGACAAGTTTGTCATAGTGTTTATTGATGATATTATGGTATACTCAAAGAACGAAGAGGAGCACAAGGAGCATTTGCGCTTAGTTCTCGAGAAACTCAGGGAACACCAGTTGTATGCTAAGTTTAGCAAATGCGAGTTTTGGTTGAAGGAAGTCGGGTTCCTTGGACATGTTATATCAGGAGAAGGTATAGCAGTAGGCCCCAGCAAGGTTCAGTCAGTCACTGAATGGTTGGCACCCACTTCAGTTAGCAAGATCCGCAGTTTTCTTGGACTCGCAGGATACTACCGGAGATTCATTGAGAACTTTTCCAAGATTGCGAAGCCAATGACTGAACTGTTGAAGAAGGATACTAAGTTTAAATGGATAGGAGATTGCGAGGCAAGTTTCTAGGAGTTGAAGAAATGTTTGACTACAGCCCAGTGCTAACACTGCCAGATATACATAAGGAGTTCCAAGTGTATTGCGACGCCTCTCGCTTAGGACTTGGATGTGTGCTTATGCAGGACAGAAGAGTTGTTTCGTATGCCTCACGACAACTAAAACCTCATGAGTTGAACTATGTCACGCATGATTTGGAGTTAGCAGCCGTAGTGCATGCATTGAATACCTGGAGACATTACCTTATTGGAAACCGTTGCGACGTGTACCCGGACCATAAGAGTTTGAAGTGCATTTTCACACAGAAGGATTTGAACCTTGGGCATAGGAGATGGTTGGAGCTTATAAAGGATTATGACGTGAAGCTACACTATCAACCAGGAAAGGCCATTGTCGTAGCAGACGCCTTGAGTCGGAAGAGTTATGCTAATATCCTTGAAAGTAAAGGACTGCCGAAGGAGTTAGCAGAGGATATCATGGAACTTCGATTAGAGATTGTTCCTAGAGGATTTGTTGCGATGATGGATGTCCAGTCGACATTGCTAGACAAGATTCGGGAAGCCCATAAGGATGACAAAGAGATTGACGAGATAAAGGAGAAGATGGGCAAAGAAAAGGCCAAAAGTTTTTGTGAGGATGAGCACGATACCTTATGGTTTGAGGACCGAATTTATGTGCCCAATAATCAGGAGATTGGGAAGTTAATACTTCAAGAGGCTCATGACTCACCATACTCGATACACCCCAGAAACACCAAGATGTAATTGGATTTGAAGGAACGTTTCTGGTGGATTGGTATGAAGAAGGATATTGCCGAGTATGTAGCCATATGTGATGTATGTCAGAGAGTGAAGGCAGAACATCAGAAGCCAGCAGGACTGTTACAGCCAATGCCAATACCCGAATGGAAGTGGGATAAACTTGGCATGGACTTCATCACCGGATTGCCCAGGACCAAAGCAGGATATGATTCCATATGGGTAGTAGTTGATCGTTTAACCAAAGTGGCTCACTTCATCCCAGTGAAAACCACTTATACAAGTGCAAAGTTGGCCAAGATATATATGTCCAGGATCGTATGTCTGCATGGAGTTCCGAGGACCATCGTATCAGATCGAGGAACACAGTTTACTTCAAAGTTTTGGCATCAGTTACACCAGACTTTGGGTACGAGATTGGAGTTCAGTACAACATTCCACCCGCAGACGGATGGACAGACCGAGAGGGTCAACCAGATACTGGAAGATATGTTGAGAGCTTGTGCGCTAGATTATGGATCTAGTTGGGATGACAATTTGCCTTACGCCGAGTTCTCATACAACAATAGCTACCAAGCCAGTTTGAAGATGGCACCGTTTGAAGCCCTGTATGGACGCAGGTACAGAACACCGTTGACGTGGGATGAGGTAGGAGACCGACAGTTGTTTGGACCAGACTTAATCAAGGAGTCTGAGGAGAAGGTCAAACTGATTCGTGATAGACTGAAGATTGCTCAGTCTAGACAGAAGAGTTACACAGACTCGAAACGCAAGGAGGTAACCTACAAAATTGGGGATCGAGCATATCTGCAAGTATCACCCTTGCGAGGAGTGAAACATTTTGGAGTTAAAGGGAAGCTAGCCCCGAGATTTGTAGGACCGTATCGTGTTTTGGAACGGATGGGAGAAGTTGCCTACAAATTGGAATTACCTGAAGGATTGTCGGGAGTTCATGATGTGCTCCACGTTTCACAATTGAAGAAGTGTCATGCTGAGATGGCCGATATACCGTTAAAAGATACAGTACCCTTGGAGGCGATTCAGTTGGACAGTGATTTGACCTATGAGTAGAAGCCAGTTAAGATTCTTGAGTTTGCCAGCAGAGTCACCCGCAGTAAGGCTATCAAGTTTTGCAAAGTTCAGTGGAGCCACCATACCGAGGATGAAGCCACCTGGGAACGAGAGAATGATCTCCGCAAAGACCACCCACACCTATTTTCTAGCCAACCCGAATCTCGAGGGCGAGATTCATGTTAAGGGGGTAGGTTTGTAACATCCCAAATTTTCAATTTGGAATGTTATACATAGTCATCCATGCATATCATATTTTATCGGATTTCCGTTCCTCAAATCCTCGAAACCCTAAGCAACTCAAAGACCCATGGAGAGAGTTGGGGATTTTCCCGGTTTTTCATATTTGATTTTTATCAAATAATGAAACGAGGATTTTGATTTTAATTATTTTTCTCCCCAAAAAATATTTCATGTTAAGATAAATGAGAGGAGATAATATGACTTCTACAAAATAATTGAAATATTGGGGGGAAATTATTAAAATCATTTATTTGATTTTATTTGGTTTTATTAAGATTTTATTTGCATTAGAAAAATTGCACGTTTTCAAACTTGCATTTTAGGGCCAAGAAAATGTTCATCTCGTCCTAAATATTTTATTTAGATGGTGAAAATTTGTTTTGGCATTTTTAGATTTTTATTTATTTTCTAGGATTTTATTTTTCGTCGGCGAAATTATTTTTAAAAAAAATCCCGCGCCCGACTGGGCCTTAGGCCCAGTCGGGCCAGGCCAGCCCGAGCCGCCACCGCCTCCCGCGCGCGCGCCGCCGCCGCCGACCCAGACTCCAAGTCCGACCCGGACTCCCCACCGTCGCCGCTGCCTTGCCCCTTCCCCAAGTAGCCGCCCCTCCCCTTTAAATACCGCCGCCGCCCCTTGGAGCCCAAGTCGCCGCAGCCCCGCCACCTAAGGCCTCGCTCCGCCGCCTCGCCCCACCGCCGAAACCCCAGCCCACCGAAGCCCCGCGCCCCGCCGGATCCACCGAGGTAGCCGCCGCCGCCGGTTTTCTCTAGAAAACCGATTCGTTTTTTTTAAACCCTAGCTTTCATTTTTTTAATAGATCAGTTTTTCTCCGGTTTATTTATTTAGCGAGTGTTCGCTCGTTCGTTCATTTTAACGAACGCGTTCATCGTTTAGATCCAGCTAACGAACGTTCGTTCGTTAGTCTGTTCGTCAGTTTTCTTTTTTCTTGGTTTTATTCCGCGATTTTTTAGATCGCGGTTTCTGATCCAATCTTAGATTCTGTTTATCTTTTCGCTCGTTTATCGGAATCAGGCGATTCAAGCGCCTGGAGTTTCATCTCTAAACCCTCTTTCCGTTTAACCAACTCAAACAAGTTTTTGCTACTGTAAAATTTGACCTAGTTTCAGATTAGTAAACGAAGCTTCTTTCTTTTTGTCGTTTGGGTTTCATTGCTTCGTTTGATTTGATTATTTTTGCGAACCAGAGTTCTTAAGTTGAACTTTCTGATCAACCTCTTTTATTTGAGTTTTGCTTGTGCATCTTTGCTTGTTACTTATGTATGCTATTGTTTCCTTGCGGTAGAATTCCTGGAGTGCGAAGCGTGTTAGTACGAGGCCCTAGGATTCGCGGATCGTCAGCAAGGCAAGTAACACATTGATCATACTTTTTCCATACCCAGTTTTATGCATTAGTTTCAATCTCAACACTGCATGATTAGGATGTCATTAACTTGTGGGTTGGGAAGTAGTTGATGAGGTAGAACCTATTGCCCTGTTATATTCAAACCCTTGGGAGTTACTTCTACGTTTGCTTATTATTATGCTATGCTATGCTCGTAGACGTGGTTCGGGTTTGAGTGAAATCCATGACAGATGTGAGATTGTTAATTAATGGTTCAACTTAAGGTGGCAACTTAAAATTAACGGTGTTGTCTGTATTTTTTTGGAAATCCCGGGGTACCCGTGTGATCTTCCTAAGGACCGCCACCCAGGCTCAAAGGGAAATGAGATGATTCATGCTAGAAACTTCCGTGTGCAGCCACAAGCTATTATGGGCTCTAGCATAGTTGAGTAAGTTACATGAAGCTCTTGAAGAGGTAGATCAGCAGGTAGTGGGTTTTGTAGGTTTGTTATGGTCTACCCGTAGTAGAGAGTTAATGTTTCTAAAAGGCTGTGTCTTGGTCATCCGTTTGTCAAACACCTTGTAGTGCGAGAAATCCAACGGAGGCGATCGAGTCTTGTGGGGAAAAGTGCGCAAACCTCCGCAGAGTGTACAATCTAATCATGGTTAGCCGTGTCCCCGGTTAAGGACAATCTTGAGTATCTAGTACTTGGGTTATCACATGTATCTCATCATGCTTAATTAATATTGTTGGGATGTTAATTACTTTAATTGGGATTGAGTTGGGGGTACCTTCTCAATGTTGCTCAACCACCATGATAGTTAAATAAAATCTATTCCTTTGTTGTAGGGAAAAATTGGCTTTCCGCAAAACTGTAACCATAGAGCTTTCCACCAGCCACATATGCATGTAGTGATAGTATTATTCTGCTTGTGCTGACCCGTTTTCGGGCTGCAACATATTATGTTGCAGACTTTTCAGACGAGGAGTAAGGTTCGTTAGGTCGTTGCCGTGCAGCTTAGCTATGTCGTTGGAGTCGATGGACTCACTTTATCTTCGAAGCCTTCCGCTGTTATCGCATTAGATGGCCTTAAGCCATATTATTGTATTAAGTTCTCTCTTGAGACATTCGATGTAATAAGTGTGTGTTTGCTACTCTGTTATAAATCATTCGAGTACTGTGTGTGTCATCATTACCGATGCAGGGATGACACTGAGGCACAGAGACTTGACCATCTGAGGTCGAGTCGCTACAATTACTCCAAACATCGACCGCTATCCAGCATGCATCTAGAGTATCAAGTTCATAAAACAGAGTGACGCCTTAAGTAAGGTGACATGATGTAGAGGGTTAAACTCAAGCAATATGATGAAAATCCCATCTTTTGACCCTCGATGGCAACAATGCAATACGTGCCTCGCTACTCTTACTTTGTCACTACGTGAGGACACCGCAAGATTGAACCCAAAACTAAGTACCTCTCCCATTGCAAGAAGAACTAATCAAGTTGGCCAAACCAAACCGATAATTCAAAGAGAAATACAAAGATATTTAATCATGCATATAAGAATTCAGAAAGGACTCAAATAATATTCATAGATAATCTGATCATAAATCCACAATTCATCCGATCTCGACAAATACACCGTAAAAGAATATTACATCGGATAGAACTCCAAGAACATCGAGGAAAACATGGTATTGAAGATCATAGAGAGAGAAGAAGCCATCTAGCTACTAGCTATGGACTCGTAGGTCTGTAGTAAACTACTCACGCTTCATCAGAAGGGCAATAGAGTTGATGTAGAAGCCCTCCGTGATCGTATCCCCCTCCGGCAGGGTGGCGGAAAAGGCCCCAAGATGGGATCTCACGGGAACAGAAGGTTACGGCGACGGAAAAGTATTTTCGTGGATGCTCCTGATGTTGGGGGAATATTTGGGTATTTATGGAGCGAAGATTAGGGTTATGAGGTCTACGGGGGGCCCACAAGCCTAGGGGCGCGTGATACGTCCATTTTGCATCATGCTTTTATATCGATATTTATTGCATTATGGGCTGTTATTTCACGTTATGTCACAATACTTATGGCTATTCTCTCTTATTTTACAAGGTTTACATAAGGAGGGAGAATGCCGACAGCTGGAATTCTGGGCTGGAATAGGAGCAAATATTAGAGACCTATTCTGCGCAACTCCAAAAGTCCTGAAACTCCATGGAATATCTTACAACAAATAATAAAAAATCCTCGCCAAAGATGAAGGCCAGGGGGCCCACACCCTGTCCACGAGGGTGGGGGGCGCCCCCCCTAGGGCGTGCCCCTACCTCGTGGGCCCCCTGGTGGCTCTCCGATGCCCATCTTCTGCTATATGAAGTCTTTCGTCGTGAAAAAAAATAAGAAGCAACCTTTCGGGACGAAACTCCGCCGCCACGAGGCGGAACCTTGGAGAAACCAATCTAGGGCTCCGGTAGAGCTGTTCTGCCGGGGGCACTTCCCTCTGGGAGGGGGAAATCATCACCAATGCTCGTCTCGTCAGGAGAGGTCAATCTCCATCAACATCTTCACCAGCACCGTCTCATCTCAAAACCCTAGTTCATCTCTTGTATCCAATTCTCATCTCCAAGTCCGGGATTGGTGCTAGTAGGTTGCTAGTAGTGTTGATTACTCCTTGAAGTTGATGCTAGTTGGTTTATTTGGTGGAAGATCATATGTTTAGATCCTTTATGCATATTATTACCCCTCTGATTATGAACATGAATATGCTTTGTGAGTAGTTATGTTTGTTCCTGAGGACAAGGGAGAAGTCTTGCTATTAGTAGTCATGTGAATTTGGTATTCGTTCGATATTTTGATGAGATGTATGTTGTCTAGCCTCTAGTGGTGTTATGTGAACGTCGACTACATAACACTTCACCATTATTTGGGCCTAGAGGAAGGCATTGGGAAGTAATAAGTAGATGATGGGTTGCTAGAGTGACAGAAGCTTAAACCATAGTTTATGCGTTGCTTCGCAAGGGGCTGGTTTGGATCCATATGTTTCATGCTATGGTTAGGTTTACCTTAATACTTTTGTTGTAGTTGCGGATACTTGAAATAGAGGTTAATCATAAGTGGGATGTTTGTTCAAGTAAGAACAGCACCCAAGCACCGGTCCACCCACATATCAAATTATCAAAGTACCGAACGCGAATCATATGAACATGATGAAAACTAGCTTGATGATATTCCCATGTGTCCTCGGGAGTGCTTTTCCTTATATAAGAGTTTGTTCCGGCTTGTCCTTTGCTACAAAAAGGATTGGTCCACCTTGCTGCACTTCATTTACTTTTGTTACTTGTTGCTCGTTACAAATTATCTTATCACCAAACTATCTGTTACCACTTATTTCAGTACTTACAGAGAATACCTTGCTGAAAACCGCTTATCATTTCCTTCTGCTCCTCGTTGGGTTCGACACTCTTACTTATCAAAAGGACTAAGATAGATCCCCTATACTTGTGGGTCATCAAGACTCTTTTCTGGCGCCACCGGGGAGTGAAGTGCCTTTGGTAGGTGGAACTTGGTAAGGAAAAAAAATTATAGCGTGCTGAAATTTACTGTCACTTGTTACTATGGAAAGTAATCCTCTGAGGGGCTTATTCGGGGTATCTTCACCCAGACCAGTAGAGCAAAGAGTTGCTCCTCAACCTACTGAACCTATTGAAAATGAAATTCATTTTGAATTTCCTTCGGGTATGATAAAAAACTGCTAGCTAATCCTTTTACACGAGATGGAACAAAGCATCCTGATGAACACCTAATATATGTGGATGAAGTTTGTGGATTATTTAAGCTTGCAGGTATACCCGATGATGTTGCTAAGAAGAAGGTCTTCCCTTTATCTTTGAAGGGAGACGCATTGACATGGTATAGGCTATGTGATGATACGAGATCATGGAACTATAGAAGATTGAAATTGGAATTTCATCAAAAGTATTACCCTATGCATCTTATTCATCATGATCTCAATTATATATATAATTTTTGGCCTCGCGAAGGATAAAGCATCGCTCAAGCTTGGGGGAGGCTTAAATGTGACGCCCCCGATTCAATCGTACACTAATCATGCACGCAAACGTGTACGATCAAGATCAGGGACTCACGGGAAGATATCACAACACAACTCTAAAACATAAAATAAGTCATACAAGCATCATAATACAAGCCAGGGGCCTCGAGGGCTTGAATACAAGTGCTCGATCATAGACGAGTCAGCGGAAGCAACAATATCTGAGTACAGACATAAGTTAAACAAGTTTACCTTAAGAAGGCTAGCACAAACTGGGATACAGATCGAAAGAGGCACAGGCCTCCTGCCTGGGATCCTCCTAACTACTCCTGGTCATCGTCAGCGGGCTGCACATAGTAGTAGGCACCTCCAGTGTAGTAGGAGTTGTCGTTGACGGTGGCGTCTGGATCCTGGGCTCCATCGTCTGGTTGCAGCAATCGGATAGAGATATGGGGAAAAGGGGAAACAAGGCAACCGTGAGTACTCATCCAAAGTACTCGCAAGCAAGGAGCTACACTACATATGCATGGATATATGTGTAAGGGGCCATATTAGTGGACTGAACTGCAGAATGCCAGAATAAGAGGGGGATATCTAATCATGTCGAAGACTATGCTTCTGGCAGCCTCCGTCTTGCAGCATATAGAAGAGAGTAGACTGAAGTCCTCCAAGTAGCATCGCATAGCATAATCCTACCCGGCGATCCCCTCCTCGTTGCCCTGTTAGAGAGCGATCACCGGGTTATATCTGGCACTTGGAAGGGTGTGTTTTATTAAGTATCCAGTTCTAGTTGTCATAAGGTCAAGGTACAACTCCGGGTCGTCCTTTTACCGAGGGACACGGCTATTCGAATAGATAAACTTCCCTGCAGGGGTGCACCACATAACCCAACACGCTTGATCCCATTTGGCCGGACACACTTTCCTGGGTCATGCCCGGCCTCAGAAGATCAACACGTCGCAGCCCCACCTAGGCACAACAGAGAGGTCAGCACGCCGGTCTAAACCTAAGCGCGCAGGGGTCTGGGCCCATCGCCCTGAGCACACCTGCACGTTGCGAGGGCGGCCGGAAGCAGAACTAGGCCCCTTAATACAAGAGCAGGCTTACGTTCCAATCCGGCGCGCGCCGCTCAGTCGCTGACGTCACGAAGGCTTCGGCTGATACCACGACGCCGGGATACCCATAACTACTCCCGCGTAGATGGTTAGTGCGTATAGACCAAATGGCCACACTCAGATCAAATACCCAGATCTCGTTAAGCGTGTTAAGTATCCGCGAACGCCGATCAGGGCCAGGCCCACCTCTCACCCAGTTAGTCTCAACCTGCCCTGTCGCTCCGCCTCAAAGATCCACTCACGGGTACTCCTACGAGCCGACCCGTCTTTAATCACCACATGTATCATGTATAAAGTACATAGTATATACCCGTGATCAACTCCCAAGTGATCATGGCCCGATAGTATAGCACAGCAGACGGACAAGAATGTAGGGCGGAGCAGTGCGGGGCGGGCGGCGAGCGCCCGGGACAGTGCGGGCGCGCGCGTGCGCGAGCGGCGGACGGCGCGCATCGGCGTGGTCGTGCGGAGGAGAAGAGGGCGCTCACGGGGGGTTGTAGGGTCTGGGGAGCGGGGGTTGAGGAGGAAGACGGAGACGACGTCGTAGAGGAGGCAGGCCGGTGGGGAGGGCTCCTGGCGGCGCGGTCGTCGAGCTCCGGGCGCCGGCGTCGGGCCCGATCCGATCTGGATCGGGGGAAGGGGGCGCGTCGTGGGGGGGAATGGGTGGTGGCCAGTTAGGGTTTGGGAAGGGAGTGGATAAGGAGGGGGGTTAGCGGGCCGGCTGGGCCAGGTGGGCTGGCCTGGCCGGTGAGCTGGGCCGTCTGGCCCAGTTGGCCAGGGGGCCTCCTCCTTTTTTTGTTGCTTCTGTTTTTTTGTAGTTTCTCTTCATTTCTAATTAAATTATTTTAATCCATTTAGCCATTTTATAAAAATGTGTTTGTTGCACCATAAATACCCTTGTAATATTCGGCATCCACCGAACATTTTTGTTTCAATTTTTGAAAACTTTTATTGTTTTCATTAATTTGAATTTGAATTTTGAACGGTTTCGAATTAGTGCGAGGATGGCAACAGTAATCGGGATGACGTGGCATGATTAGCGTGGGATTACTGTAGCAAGATTATCCGGACGTTACATTAAATCAATGTTATATTCATGCCCCAATCATGAGCTCTCAAGAGTGACAATTATTCAAAACTTTTATGCTCGACTTTCTGAAAATAATCGCACCATGCTCGATACTTCTTGTGCTGGCTCTTTTATGATGAAGACTATTGAATTTAGATGGGATTTATTGGATAGAATTAAACGCAACTCTTAAGATTGAGATCTCGACGAAGGTAAGGAGTCAGGTATGACACCTAAGTTTGATTGTGTTAAATCTTTTATGGATACCGATATTTTCTGTAAGTTTAGCACTAAATATGGACTTGACTCTGAGATAGTAGCTTCTTTCTGTGAATCTTTTGCTACTTATGTTGATCTCCCTAAGGAGAAGTGGTTTAAATATCATCCTCCCATAGAAGTAAAAGTAGCTGCACCTATTAAAGTTGAAGAAAAGACTGTCACTTATAATGATCCTATTGTTCCTACTTCTTATGTTGAGAAACCACCTTTCCCTGTTAGAATAAAGGATCATGCTAAAGCTTCAACTGTGGTTCGTAAAAGCAATATTAGAACGTATACACCTCCTGAGCAATTTAAAGTAGAACCTAATATTGCTATTGTTAAAGATCTCTTGGTTGATAATATTGATGGGCATGTTATTCAATTCTGCAGTGAAACTGCTAGAATTGCTAAACCTTGTGCTAAAGATAAACATAGACCTGTGGTTGGCGTGCATGTTATTTCTGTTAAAATAGGCGATCATTGTTATCATGGCTTATGTGATATGGGTGCTAGTGCTAGTGTTATACCGCATACTTTATATGAAGAAATTAAGCATGAAATTGCACCTGCTGAGATAGAAGATATTGATGTTACAATTAAACTTGCCAATAGGGATACTATATCACCAGTGGGAATTGTTAGAGATGTTGAAGTCTTGTGTGGGAGAACTAAATATCCTGCTGATTTTCTTGTTCTTGGTTCCCCACAAGATAGCTTTTGTCCCATTATATTTGGTAGACCCTTCTTGAATACTGTTAATGCTAGGATAGACTGCAAAAATAATGTTGTTACTATTGGCTTGGATGATATGACCCATGAGTTTAATTTCTCTAAATTTAGTAAACAACACAGTGAAGAAGAATTGCCTAGTAAGGATGAAATTATTGGTCTTGCTTCTATTGCCGTACCTCCTAGTGATCCTTTAGAACAATATTTGCTAGACCATGAAAATGATATGTTCATGAATGAAAGAAGGGAAATAGATGAAGTATTCTTTAAACAAGAACCTATTCTGAAACACAATTTGCCTGTTGAAATCCTAGGGGATCCTCCTCCACCTAAGGGTGATCCCGTGTTTGAGCTTAAACAAGTAATCCAGGAGTGGATCACTGGACAACGTTCAAGAACATCCTGAAATACCTGAAAAGGACTAAGGATATGTTTCTCGTTTATGGAGGTGACAAAGAGCTCGTCATAAATGGTTACGTTGGTGCTACCTTTGACACTGATCCGGATGACTCTAAGTCACAAACCGGATATGTATTTATATTGAATGGTGGAGCTGTTAGTTGGTGCAGTTCCAAGCAAAGCGTCGTGGCGGGATCTACGTGTGAAGCGGAGTACATAGCTGCTTCAGAAGCAGCAAATGAAGGAGTCTGGATGAAGGAGTTCATATCCGATCTAGGTGTAATACCTAGTGCATCGGGTCCAATGAAAATCTTTTGTGACAATACTGGAGCAATTGCCTTGGCGAAAGAATCCATATTTCACAAAAGAACCAAACACATGAAGAAACGCTTCAACTCCATCCGTGATCAAGTCAAGGAGGGAGACATAAAGATTTGCAAAATACATACGGATCTGAATGTGGCAGACTCGTTGACTAAGGCTCTTCCATGAGCAAAACATGATCAACACCAAGACTCCATGGGTGTTAGAATCATTACAATGCAATCTAGATTATTCACTCTAGTGCAAGTGGGAGACTGAAGGAAATATGCCATAGAGGCAATAATAAAGTTGTTATTTATATTCTCTTATTTCATGATAAATGTTTATTATTCATGCTAGAATTATATTAACCAGAAACTTGATACATGTGTGGATACATAGACAAAACACATTGTCCCTAGTAAGCCTCTACTAGACTAGCTCGTTAATCAAAGATGGTTAAGTTTCCTAGCCATAGACATGTGTTGCCATTTGATGAATGGGATCACATCATTAGGAGAATGATGTGATGGACAAGACCGATTCGTTACTTAGCATAATGATCGTTAAGTTTTATTGCTATTTGCTTTCTTCATGACTTATACATATTCCTTTGACTATGAGATGATGCAACTCCCGGATATTGAAGGAATACCTTGTGTGATACCAAACGTCACAACGTAACTGGGTGATTATAAAGATGCTCTACAGGTATCTCTGAAGGTGTTTGTTGGGCTGGCATAGATTGAGATTAGGATTTGTCACTCCGAGTATCGGAGAGGTATCTCTGGGCCCTCTCGATAATGCACATCATGATAAGCCTTGCAAGCAATGTGACTAATGAGTTAGTTGCGGGATTATGCATTACGAAACGAGTAAAGAGACTTGCCGGTAACGAGATTGAACTAGGTATGAAGATACCAACGATCGAATCTCGGGCAAGTAACATACCGATGACAAAGGGAATTACGTATGTTGTCATTATGGTATGACCAATAAAGATCTTCGTAGAATATGTAGGAACCAATATGAGCATCCAGGTTTCGTTGTTGGTTATTAACCGGAGAGGTGTCTCGGTCATGTCTACATAGTTCTCGAACCCGTAGGGTCCGCACGCTTAACGTTCGATGACGATTTGTTTTATATGAGTTATGTGATTTGGTGAATGAATGTTGTTTGGAGTCCCGGATGAGATCACGAACATGACGAGGAGTCTCGAAATGGTCGAGAGGTAAAGATTGATATATTGGATGATAGTATTCGGACAATGAAAGTACTCCGGGATGTATTAGGTACATATCGGAGTACCGGGGGGTTACCGGAACTCCTTGGGGGAAGATATGGGCCATAGGAGGGAGGCACACCAGCCCACAAAGGGGTGGCGTGCCCCCCATAGGGAAGGAGGCCGAATTGGACTAGGAGAGGGGGCGACGCCCCCCCTTTCCTTCTCCCCCCCTCTCTCTTTCCCCATTTCCCTCTCCGGTAAAAGGAAGGGGGCGAATCCAACAAGGAGCCCAAGTCGGATTCCTCCTACTTGGGCGCGCCTAGGGCCGACCTCCTCCCCCTTCCTCCTTTATATATGTGGGGGCGCCTACAACACACATAAATTGTTCCAAGCCATGTGTGGCGCCCCCCTCCACAGTGTACGCCTCCGGTCATATTCACGTAGTGCTTAAGCGAAGCCCTGCGCGGATCTCTTCACCATCACCGTCACTATGTCGTCGTGCTAACGGAACTCTTCCTCGACACTTTGCTGGATCAAGAGTTCGAGGGACGTCATCGAGTTGAACGTGTGCAAAACTCGGAGGTGCGTACGTTCGGTGCTTGATCGGTCGGAACGAGAAGAAGTTCGACTACGTCAACCGCGTTAACAAACGCTTCCGCTTTCGGTCTATGAGGGTACGTGGACACACTCTCCCGTTCTCGTTGCTATGCATTTCCTAGATAGATCTTGCGTGAGCGTAGGGAAATTTTGAAATTGCATGCTACGTTCCCCAACAATCTTACCACACCTTCTTTATTATGTTCCTGATGTTGCTCATGTTCCTCGACTCACCATGAATCTGTTTCTGCTGGTCAACTTACTGATTCCGGTTGTCGGGTCATCCTTGACGTTGACTTTTGTTCTGTTCAGGATCGTCGCACGCACACTTTGGTTGGGGCTAGCCCTCGCCGCCATGACTCTCAGGGTCTTTGGGACCTCGACTGGCTTCATGTTCCTTCCGCTACCACCACTATCGCCAGCCCATCTGCTTTTGTCGCTTCAGCTATAGGCTCCTTCTAGCAATGGCATCATCAACTTGGTCATCTTTGTGGTTCTTGTTTGTCGTTTTTAGTTCATCGAGGTCTTCTGGGGTCTGTCTCAGGAGACGTGTCTTTAGACTGTCAGGGTTGTCGGCTTGGCAAACAGATCCAGTTATCTTATCCTACTAGTGAGTCAGTGTCCCAGCGTCCTTTTGATTTAGTCCATTTCGATGTATGGGGTCCGGCTCCCATTGCTTCAAAAGAGGGCCATCAATACTATATTATTTTCATAGATGATTTCTCTTGTTACACTTGGCTTTATTTTATGACTTCTCGCAGTGAAGTTCTTTCCATATATAAGCATTTTGTTGCCATGGTTCACACTCAGTTCTCTTTTCCTATTCATGTGTTTGATGCTGAGTCTGCTGGCGAGTATATTTCCAAGATATTGAGTGGTGTTTTTGTTGAGCAGGGGACTCTTCCTCAGTTCTCTTGTCCCGATGCTCATTCTCAGAATGGTGTGGCTGAGAGAAAGCATCGTCACCTTCTTGAGACAACTCATGCGTTGATGATTGCCGCCTCTCTTCCGGCTCATTTTTGGGCTGAGGTTGTCTCCACCTCCACCTATCTCATCAATCTTCAGCCATCCGCTGCTCTATAGGGTGGTGTTCCTTTCGAGCGTCTCTTTGATCGTTCTCCTGATTATTCGACGCTTTGTTTGTTTGGTTGTGTTTGTTATGTTCTTCTTGCTCCTCGTGAATGCACCAACTATATCTGGCCATGGGCCGGGTCGGGCCAGGCTTGGGTTGAGCCTAAAAAAGCCCATGGCAGAAAACTAAGGCCCAGGCCCTACCATCGGGCCTACTTTTCAAGCCCAACCCCGGCCCATCTGGTAAAAAGCCCTGAAAAGACCTTAGGGCTTAGGGCCATGGGTTGGGCCTCTTCCTTAAAATGCCAATATGCCAAGCCCAAGCCCGTCCAGGCCCTGCTGGTGGGCTCAAAACTCAGGCCCAAGCCCGGCCCACGGGCAAGCCCATCAGGCCTAGGCCTTGGATTTTAGGGCCGGGCCTGGGTGGGCCGACAGGGCCGGGCCTGAGATGGCCAGGACTACACCAAACTGACCGCTCAATCTGTTGAGTGTGTTATAGGATGTAGTGATGAACATAAGGGCTATCGTTGTTGGGATCCCGTCGGTCGTCGGATTCGTATTTCTCGGGATGTGACTTTTGACGAGTCTCATCCCTTCTACCCACCTCCATCTTCCTCGACCTCTTTAGTGGAGGATATCTCTTTGCCCATTTTTCTCGATACACCTACCACTCCCGTTGAGCCATTGTCTATTCGTCCCGTTGCCCCTGCCTCTTCGACCGTTGCAATTCTAACGCCACCATCTCCTATGGTTTCCTCACTTCGCATGTCACCGAACTCTCCACCTTCATCCCCGGTAACTTCTTCCTCTCCATCCTCTGAGTCTACCTCGGCGATTCCTCCTCATATCCTTTGATCTTTTCCTCAGTACTATACTCGTTGTTCACATCTTGTGGATGTGTCTACTTATGCGTCTACTGATGGGCCATCTTCCTCCTCTCAGCCTACTTATGGCTTACGTCCTCGTCCATGTTCTCCTGTTGACCGTCTTGGTTTTCCAAGCGTTGACTGTTCTTGAGCCGATTTCTTATTGTCAAGCTGTTGTTCATCCCAAATGGTAGTTTGCGATGGCAGAGGAGCTTGCTGCTCTTGAGCGCACGAACACATGGGACCTTGTTTCCCCTCCTCCCGGTGTTCGTCCAATCACTTGTAAGTGGGTCTACAAAGTTAAGACTCGCTTCGATGGAGTGCTACAAAGCTTGTCTTGTGGCACGTGGCTTTCAGCAGGAGCATGGTCGTGATTATGATGAGACTTTTGCTCCAGTCGCCCATATCACCACTATCCGCGCACTTCTTTGCCGTGGCCTCTATTCGCCACTGGTCTGTGTCTCAGCTTGATGTCAAGAATTCCTTTCTTAACGGTGAGCTGTGTGAGGAGGTTTACATGCAACCTCCACCTGGGTATCCTGTTCCTAATGGCATGATCTGTCATCTTCGTCGCTCTCTCTATGGCCTTAAGCAAGCCCCTCGTGCCTGGTTTCAGTGTTTTGCCTCTATGGTGACTGCCGCTGGTTTTTCAGCGAGTGCTCATGATCCAACATTGTTTGCCCACCTTTCAGCTCGTGGTTGGACTCTTCTTCTTCTTCTTCTTCTTCTTCTTCTGCTTCTTCTTCTTCTTCTTCTTCTTCTTCTTCTCTATGTTGATGACATGATCATCACTGGCGACGACCCTGAGTACATTGCCTTTGTGAAGGCCCGTCTTAGTAAGCAGCTTCTATGTCTGATGTTGGCCCTCTTTGGTACTTTCTTGGGATATAAGTCTCTTCTACTTCTAATGCCTTTTTTATTTCCCAGGAAAAGTATATCGAGGATCTTCTTGCTTGTTCTGCTCTTACTAATGAGCACATTGTTGATACTCCCATGGAGCTCAATGTTCACCTCCGTGATACTGATGGTGACCCCTTGTCTGATCCGACGTGTTATCGTCATCTTGTTGGGAGTCTTGTCTATCTAGTCGTCACTCGTCCCGACATTTCTTATCAAGTCCATATTTTGAGTCAGTTTGTCTATGCTCCCACTTCGGTTCAGTATAGTCATCTTCTTTGTGTTCTCCGACATCTTCGTGGCACGATCTCTCACCGTCTGTTCTTTCCTCACTTTGATTCATTGCAGCTTCAGGCCTTTTCAGATGCTACGTGGGCTAGTGATCCTTCGGATCGCCATTCACTTTTTGCTTACTGTGTTTTCCTTGGTGGTTCTCTCATTGCCTGGAAGACGAAGAAACAGACTGCAGTTTCCCGTTTGAGTGCAGAGGCTGAGTTGTGAGCTATGGCTCTTTTGACGGCAGAGGTGACTTGGTTACGGTGGTTACTTCAGGATTTTGGTGTTTCTGTCACTACACCTACTATGTTATTGTCTGATAGTACAAGTGCTATTAGCATCCCGCGCGACCCTATGAAGCATGAGCTCACCAGCCATATTGGTGTTGATGCTTTTTATGTGCGCATTGTTGTGCTTGATCAGGTTATTGCTCTTCAGTATGTGCCTTCAGAGTTACAACTGGTGGATTTCTTTACGAAGGCTCAGACTAGAGCACAACATGGCTTCTATCTCTCTAAACTCAGTGTTGTTCATCCACCATGAGTTTGAGGATGCAGGGGTGTTAGAGTAGTATATATATAGCCATGTAGCCTTTTGTATTTACCCCATTGTATAAGGAGTTTCTTGCATATGTCCTGCACCTGTACATGTATATATACTGGCCTATGGCCTAGTTGGAATACAAGTTGCATATTCCTAACACTAAACACTTTGCTGCAAATATTTGATTCTCCAAATGTGGTTGAATTGACAACCCAACTACTAGTACTTGCAAATATTCTTTGGATCCCCTTGTGTCGAATCAATAAATTTGGGTGAAATACTACCCTCAAAAACTAATGTGATCCCCTATACTTGTGGGTTATTAAGAGTCGCCTGCTACTTGTGAGCTGCGTTGGGATTTTCCCAGAAGAGGAAGGGTGAAGCAATATAGAAGCTGATAAGTATTTCCCTCAGTGAGAACCAAGGTTATCGAACCAATAGGAGAATCACACCAAGCCTAGTGAAAAACACCTGCACACATAAAGAGCAAATACTTGCACCCAACGCGGGCACGAGGGTTGTGAATCCCCTTGAACTCGTTACTTGCAAGGATCAAATCTGGTAGTGGTAGATATATAAATTGCAAAATAAAATAAAAGTAAATAAATTGCAGCAAGCTATTTTTTTAATATGATAAAAGTAGACCCGGGAGCCACAGTTTTTAGCAGAGGCTTCTCTCTTGAAATATATCATACGGTGGGTAAACAAATTCCTATTGGGCAATTGATAGAGAAGCGCATTGTTATGATGTTATTCATGGCAATGATCATGTATATACGCATTACGTCCGTGACAAGTAGATCGAAATGATTATGCATCTTCTACTATTACTCCACTAATCGACCGCTATCCAGCATGCATCTATGGTATTAAGTTCATGACAAAGAGAGTAACGCTTTAAGCAAGATGACATAATGCAGACAGAATAAACTCAAAACAATATGAATGAACCCCGTCGTTTTACCCCGAATGGCAACAATACCAATATGTGTCTCGCTACCCCTTCTGTCACGAGGTGAGAACATCGAAAGATTGAACCCATTACAAATCACCTCTCCCACTGAAGATAAATCAATCTAGTTGGCCAAATCAAACGGGTAGATCAGAGAGAAATACAAAGGTATACCAATCATGCATAATAACATACAACAAAGACTCAATTCAATGAATAATCAGATCATAAACCCATAATTCATTGGATCCCAACAAACACACCACAAACAAAAATTACATCGAATAGAACTCCATGAAGATCATGGAGAACTTTGTATTGAAGATCAAAGAGAGAGAATAAGCCATCTAACTACTAGCTATGGACCCATAGGTCCGTAGTAAACTACTCACACATCATTGGAGGGCAGCAAGGTTGATGTAGAAGCCCTCCGTGGTCGATACCCCCTCCGCCAGAGTCGGAAAATGCCTCCAGATGGGATCGCGGAAGAACAGAAACTTGCGGCGGCGGAAAAAGTGTTTCGGGTGGCTCTCTATTGGTTTCAGGATTTATGGGAATTTATGGAGTTGGAATTAGGTCAAACGAAGCTCCATGGGTTCCACAAACTCAAGGGCGTGCCTGGTGAGCTTGTGGGGCTCTCGTAGCTCCCCTGGTCTCCTCCCGAGGCTCCCAGGGTCCCTTCTGTCCAGAAAAAATCGTCATAAAGTTTTATCGTGTTAGGACTTCATTTGGTATTGATTTTCTGGAAAAACCAAAAATATGCAGAAAATAGCAACTGTCACTGGGCACTGGGTTACTAGGTTAGTTCCCAAAAAATGATATAAAATTGCATAACCTCAGGAGCATGCTAGGCGGCGTGTGAGGCGGATTCATTTGAGATCGAACATGGAGAGAACACGGATCTGATCGGAGGTGGGAGTTGCTAGGACAAGAGGAGGCGGGGAATCAACGTTAGGTCCGGGCCGGCGGCACCGGCACAAGTTTCGCCTCCGGGGCACCGTGCGCACCGCCGCCTAGCTTATCCCGCGCCGTCGGGATTTGCTCGGATCCACCCTAGGTAAATATCCGATTCTTGGAATGCCCAAGCACCTTTTCTGTCGGTGCCGCCGTAGTTTATTTGGGGGTAAGTCCTTGACCACATGGATATATGGATTCATACTTTGAGTTTAGGAAAAAAATGGGCTATGAATCAGGAAATTTTCCACATTAGGGTTTCACAAGTCGCCAATTTCCCTCGTGCTCTTTGTTGTGTGAACCAAATTAGCGAGAGAAAACTTTACTTGGTGCCATCAAAACTTAACCAGGAGCAGAACATGCAATTATGATCATGGGTTGCCAACCGAACATCATTAGTCCTTATCTAGAACACTTAGAATCAGATAATGAGCAAGAACTTGACCGTCATCATTACAACTAATATGCCCTCCGTAAAGAAATATAAGTGCATTTAGATCACTAAAGTAGTGATCTAAATGCTCTTATATATCTTTACAGAGGGAGTAGAAACAATTACTCCCTTTAATGTAATAAATTAACATCAAGTTGCTATGATACCGATGTTATATACATGCTTAACATATTTGCATGTAAATGTGAACTAGAACAACTTGAATGTAAGGCGCAAATGAGGTGATCAATATCAAATATGGGATTAGCCATTGGAGGCGAAGGTGAGGCCGCATGCATGCTTGGTGCAGGCATGGTGAAGGTCAGCGCAACACTGATGCGATTGCATGGTGAAGGTCAGCGCAACAACAAAGTGATGCACAGTGAAGGTCAGCGGAACAACGTTTTACGTCGTAACTATCCAATTTTGCTCCCTTGCCATGTATATAAAAGAAGGACCGTCACATGCAATGCACGGATAAGGGAACGAGGAGAGCACGTCGCAACCCCCGGTGCATGAGAATTAATACCGCTACAACTCCCGACCCCTGCATTCTACGCAAGCTAATCCAAGGGCAGATTCGTCAAGGGGGAATGGCAAGAGTTTTCCTTGATATGCACGCTTAACCCTATGTATACAAACATAATTAAGAATGGAGGGAGTACGCAATATAACACATTAGCAACCATACAGCAAACTTAGCGTCCCCGGGCGCATAAAATCATTTTCGAGCTTCAAATATCTGCCAAATGAACTTTGTATCAATTATGATATACTCCAGTAGTAAAAATGAGAAACACAAAGCAGCACATTTAGTAGTTGAAACATTTATATCTGGTTTTCATCGAAAAAAATGTGTTTTCAGGTAAGAGCCAAACACACAAATAGCCCAACGATGGGCTTTCGTGAAGTTGACCAGGCCAAGGCCCCGCGGCACCTTTTGCCCAGGCTTGCAGCCGCGGACACGAACCAGATCCCGCCGGTGATGGGGTTATGCGTGTCGTTAGTTTAGTTTTACCAGATCCCGGCGACCAGGCTGGGCTTAACCAGAGTAATCCCTTCCGCCCCGCCCCGCCGTATCGCGCCCCTGGAGGATTCCAAAGGGAGCGGCGGCGGCGAGAGGCACGGCCCCGACCTTCCCCTCAACGCCGGCCGCCGCTTCCGGAGGGGGAGACGATGCCGCTGCGGCGGCCGAGGACGAGGCGCGGCGCCCGTTCACGGCCCTCAGCCAGATCCACGGCGACCTCGCCGCGCGTCCTCCAGGAGCAGGTAATAGCATCTCCACTCGTCACCGCCCCCCCCCCCCCCACCCCCACCCCCACACCCCGGAGGCATTTTTTTTGCCGCTTGGGGCGCTGCCAGCGAACATTTTTTTGGGGCACCGGCGGCCGCCGGCGAGGACGCATGGCCCGCCGCAAGTTCCGGCTATCCGACATGATACCCAACGCCTGGTTCTACAAGCTCCGCGACATGGGCGCCCACGGACGCGGCGGCGTCGGGGTGCATTATCGGTCCTCGTCGGCTCGGTCCTACCAGCAGCCGCCGTCGGCTCGGGGTCGTCTGCTCGGTGGAGCGTGGAGGCCGTGCAGCGGCCGCCGTCGTTGGAGCCGCCGGTCACGCCGACGAAGGAGTCGCCCCGTGCCCCGCTCCCTTGCAGGGCGTCATACTACTCCACCAGAGACAGGGAGGTCCCGGCGCCGCCGGCTCCGAAGCCGAGGCTCAAGGACGCGCAATCGCCGACGAGGAGCTCCAGGAGGCGGCACAAGGTGGGCCACGCGCCTGAAGAAAGAGGACCTGGGTCACCTCCCGCCCGCAGGAAGGAGCCCGTGGTCGGCGCGCTAGGCAGCTCTGGTGATCGCGTCAACGGTGATAGCCTGGCGTGGTGTGCATACCTCAGCTGCGAGATACTCGAGGACGGCGGCGAGGTAGACGGGGGCGCCGGAGCTGACGCACTGGGCGTAGCGGCGAGGGAGCGCCCGATGCGGCCGACGGGGAACTGCAGCCCGGCCGAGAGAGAGAGGATGGGTGTGTGTGTGGAGGGGAGCACGTGGGTGGGCCAGGGATGGAAAGGGACGAGAGAGGAGAGAGAGACGCTGGCAGGTGGGTCAGCGCCTGCAAAACGGCGAATTAAGCCCCCCAGGTGCCCCCCAGCTCCCTGGGTTTGCCTTGGGGTCGCCGGCTCATTTTTTGGCCAGATCCGGCGCTAATCGAGGTCGTGGGGGCGCGAGTGGGACTTTTTTCATCCGCCGGCGGTTAAAAAGTGCTCCTGGTGGCCTTCCTGGGGGGACGGGTGGAGATGCTCTAAGTTGACTAGATCTCGCGGCCCCGGCCGTCTCGTCCCCGTCCCTAGGGTTCCGATGCGCGCGACTGACATCCTGATATTTTAATTCTTTTGCGGGAGCGACTAACATGTACATCCCGTTTGGATCGGTGCAGGAGAGGCCGTACATGATGCCGCGGATGAACGAAGCCGGCGGCGGCGAGGGCAGCGATTACGGGAGCTTGGAGGCCGGGAGCTACGAGTACGAGGAGCAGCTGGAGCACCACCTCCGCCTCCGCCACCAGGAGCACCTGGGTGGCGTCGATGGTGCTGCTGTGATATCGAGGCTGAGGGTGAGGACAAGTGCTAGGATTGGACGAGCTCTTTGAGGAGAGTTGAGTACGAGGAGGAGGGGTTCGATGATGATGAGGAGGTGGAGGATGTGGAGCCAGAGCTAGACACTGCAGAGTACGAGGATGACGAGGCTTACGCGCGAGTGCTTCAGTACGCCAAGGAGCGCGAGGTCTCCGCGCAGCTTATGGGCCCTCGCTGGGATTCAGCGATTGTTTATGGATTTTTTTTTCCAGCTCAATTCATGTTTCCCGCGGACTGCTGATGTGCACTTTTGCTTTGTAGGGCGGGCAGTGAGCATGTCGAGGATCACATAAATGACGTGCAGGTAGTGATTTATGTTTCCTTGTCTTGGATGGATTTAATTTTTGTATTTGCAAGTTGGAAGGTCAAAGGTGGGAGCACTCAAATTTCGATGAAATGACCTTGGACCTACAGCAATGCTTATTTTGTTAATGTGTGTAACATACAGTGTAGTACCTGCTTATTTCATTGAAGCAGTGACATAATTCCTTGGTAGAGCTAATTTATTCTCTGATATATTATGCTAAAAGTGGTAAATTTACCTCTTGCCATGTTTTCTCCGGGGATTGTGGCATGCACCTCTGATTCGTCTAATTTATGCACGGAGAACTTTGTCTTTGTTCAAATTGTGGTACTGTGTTTTTGCTTACTTATTGAAACCAGCCAAATTTGAATGAGTAACTTACATTTACAAATCGGCATGTTATTGAAAAAACACAGGATTCATGGCAAGAGGTTGATCCAGATGAGTACTCATATGAGGCAAGTGTTTTTTGCTTTATTCCCTTTGGTGCCTGGCTTGCATCTAAAGTTCCAAGATGCAATGCTAATGGTTCTAGTCATGGTTTCAGGAATTAGTTGCATTGGGCGGAGTGGTTGGTACAGAAAGAAGAGGTCTCTCTGCTGATACACTTGCTTCCTTACCTTCAGTAACTTACAACACAAAAGACATGCAAGACGGCAACACAGAACAGTACGTTCAAATACTTTTAAGTTTCATAGCCTTCCAATAATATATATTATTAAAGTGGCATGCTAACTTGTAATTATTGTTGGTAGATGTGTAATTTGTCCCGTGGGATTTGAGGAAGGTGAATCCTTGGTTGCACTTCCCTGCAAGCACTCATACCACCCTGACTGCATTAACCAGTCACATAAATAAGGTACAGTGCCACTTTCGACCTAGTTATTGTTAGAACATATACAATAGTTCCCCATAGATGAGGATTGCCTATGTTTTCATGGTATGAAGCAAATCAGGCAATCACACTTGCGCCTGAATGAAAAATGTAAGGTTCCTTTGTACCTCTACTATACACCAACCGTCTATGCTTATTAATCTAGTCATTGTCTATGCTTATTAATCTGGTGATCTGAAAAGAAAATGTAGGGTTCCTTTGTACCTCTACTATTCACCATACGTCTATGCTTATTACTATACTTATTATGCAGCTATGGCTTGCTGTAGCCTTATACCGTTGTCTGAAATACACTTCTATGCGCATATCTCTCTAGAGCACTGTATGATCAAATATCTATGATTTAGTTTCATATATCCCCTTTTTAAAAGCTAGTTTCATATATTCCTTTTGCTGTCTTAAGAATATCATAAGTAGTGGGCACTATTGAAAGAGGTATGCCATTGTAATTATAAGTAGTACATCCATTTTGGCCACAAAAGAGTTCAAGTAGTGCTAGTGCTATAGTTTAAGCAGTTTTGTCATCCTTCTTTGGTTAAATGAAGATGGCACGATGAAAGAAAAAGAAAGGGAGGCCACTTTGTTGTGCCCGTTAGCATTTTCTTTCTCTGTTTGGGCTTCAGTTTCTTGAACAAGATCACTGTTTACAAGTCACCTGTGGCATTTATAACCAGTCAAAATGTCACTGATTACCAACACTCAATTATGCACCGGAAACAGCAATCTTCTTTGTTATATTTAGGGACGTGGCTATAGAACAAACATGTGATGCATAGTGCTTGAGAGCACCCCCCCCCCCCTATTTAGGCAAGTATGAAAGCGCTGTCCCACGCGGTTTCCAAAAAAGTAAAAGAAGGCGTGGCAAGTAATAGCTTTCCCAGGTGGAATGCGACGACCCAGTCCAGTGCATATGCCATCTTATTATCAGCAAGTAATGAGCTGTCCCAGGTAAAATGCGACCATGCAGTAATAGCATGTGGTTGCAGATCGCATGGCCCGCAGGGGTGTGCGCCCGGTTTTGCAAAATAGTGCAGCTGCAGCTTTTAGACTTTTGGCTTATTTAGTTATTTACCATTAGGGCTAAGTTATTTACCATTAGACCTAAATTCAGTTTACAATATTGACTTGTATGAGTCAAGTAATGAATTTAAGGTTTGGCAATCAAGTATGTTTAAACTAGTGGACTGCGGAGTTTTTCCACTGTTGCCTGGATCAATGAAACACTTGGACAGTCTTCATGTGCTAGCTAGTGAAGTTAGTTAAGGACGTGAAATTACACATAACTCTATTCTCGGCATGGATTATATATCCAATAGCTTAGTGGGCTGATGCAATAGCTAGGTGGGCCCATAAG
This sequence comes from Aegilops umbellulata, assembly GCA_032464435.1. Lineage (NCBI taxonomy): Eukaryota > Viridiplantae > Streptophyta > Magnoliopsida > Poales > Poaceae > Aegilops > Aegilops umbellulata. The sequence goes on along the minus strand of CP136058.1, from coordinate 437,875,458 downwards.
AGCACATTCTCGTTGAGAAATTCTTATATAATGACCTTTGAATTGTAGCCAGTTAACTTCGCATAATTTGTATCCCTTACTACAAAAAAGTGGGCCTTACCGTGTGGGGGAGGTTGCTAAAGCAATAAAAAACTTGTTCATCATTCATATCTTGATACAAATAAATCAAGTTTAAAATTCACCGTACATATCGATATAAATAAAACATAATAGAGTAAAGATACATATAGAGTTCAACAATGTTTTCATGGCGTAACGCATTTTATGGCGACTGACCCCCTTCATAACATTATAACGCTTATGGCGTATGGCGTGGCGACATCATAGACACAACCTTATGGCGAATGATAGCAAATTAAATCACAACTTCATACTCTTGTTGTAATATGTTGTGCCAAATGAGCTGCCCGAGTGAGTTGTACATGACTACATGCATACCTGGTGGTTGCCCAAGTTGTACAGATTGCATTCCCACTTGCTCTTCTCTCTTCTTTTCTCCAAAACAGTCTGCATCAAACACTGAAAAGTAAGTCCATATTCCAGAACATTCTAAAACTGAGAATTAAATATGAGCATTGAGAAGACAGGAGAAACAAAGCTGCCAAAACAAACCCAATAATATTACATAGCTCAACAACAATAGGAGTCCATAACCATAATCTTAAAGTCTAATGTCATAACTTAGGTTCAGACAACAAATTTAACAAAAGACCGTCTCTCTCATCCCTCAACTCCCAAATCCTTAATAGTCATCGTCGAAGTCACAATCATCATTGGCAGCCATGTTCTCGCCATCACCATTTGCAGCATTGGTCGCATCTTCTTCATCCTCACTTGACAAATCATGGTCATCAATACTGAACTCCTCCACTTCCTCCACATCTTCAACTTGCTCCTCTCCCACACTTGATGAAGACCCTCTACCTTGTTGGGTTTGGGTATGAGCAGCCCTAGGAAAGTGACGACCTTGAAGCACTTGGGATGCACCAACAGCTACATCAATACTGTCCCATGTCAGATTGTGCACAAGACCGCGAGAACCTTGAGGTAGTTCCACCGTAGGGTCAACCCATTCATTGTTCCAATCAAAATCTTCAATGATCAGAGGGTCATAGTTTGTTTTACCCACATTCTCACGCCTCTTTTGGAACCTGCTTGCCATTTGTTGATTGTATGAAACAAATGCACAATCATTCAACTTTTTGTGTTGTAGCCTGTTCCTTTTCTTCGTGTGGATCTACAAATAGCAATCAAACAATCAAAAATAAAATACCTTGCTGAAACTGAAAACAAATCAGCACATATAGGCAAGAAGAAGTCAGCTCACCCCCTCAAAGACACTCCAATTGCGCTCACACCCGGAAGATGATGCACAAAGACTAACAATGCGCTTTGCAAACCTTTGTAGATCAATTGTTCGGCCACCATATGACTTCCACCAATCAACTAAATGGCAAAAACATGCATAGATTAAGCTGCTGTAATTTAATTGCTGATAAATGTATTTGCTGGAATTAAATTGCAGAAATTTAGTTGCTGAAACTTAAAACACTTACGAGGGTTCCTTGTCCCAATATTTTGCATCGCCATGACATTGCTAAAGGGGCCCCTTTGGTTCTCATAAAGAACAGCTTGCTGATCAATCTTGTTTCGAATCTCTTCATCTTCAATCATTTTTCCAAGCACATCATTAAAACAGCCCCTTAGCTCCCCAACTAACTCATCATCTCCTCTCTTCATAATGGGATAAAACTTCCCTTGGTTAAGAAAGAGGGCAGCCCCATACAATGGATGGTCCATTTGATTCACCCAACGCTTCTCAACAATGGTCAATATCTTTTTTAGCAAACTTTGCTTGTTGTTAGTACAAAAACCTTCCTTGATCTTCTCTTTTGCAAAAGCCATAAGTGCAGAAACCTCCGGCATTTTGCTACAAGCCATAAGTGCAGAAACCTCCGGCATTTTGCTACAAGCCATAAGTGCAGAAACCTCCGGCATTTCGCTACAAGCCATAAGTGCAGAAACCTCCGGCATGGCAGTCTACTCTTTACAGTCTACACTCAAAACTGAACACTACATATAGCAGCAGCGCAACAAGCAGTACATGTACATCACATATTCAGAAATTAGCACAGAGAGGACAGATACAGAAGAAACAGAGCACTAGCATGGGGAGGAAGAGCAAGGAGAAGGAGATGGGGAGGGGGAGCCGGGGATATACCTTGATGGTCACCTGATGCACGTAGGAGATGAGCAGCTGTGCTGGATTGGAGCAAAGGTGCTTCCCTGCAGCTGGATCTGGAGGGGAAAGGGGCTGGCGGAAGGAGGGGGGCAGGGGGTGGCGGGAGGAGGGAAGAGGGGGCTGGCGGGAGGTGGGGAAAGGGGCCGCAGGGGTGGAGGGGAGGTGGTGCGGAGGCCGGAGGCGGAGCTGGCTGCCGTTCGCCGTTCGCCGGAGAGGACGAGGTCGAGGACTCTAGGTACGATCTCAATCTGCCATGGCCTCTCTCTCCCTCTCTCTATCTTTCCCTCTTCCTCTACCTCTGGAGCCTGGAGAGCTCTCTCCTTCCCGCCGCTGCCTAATGCTTCCCGCGCGCGTGCCAATTTCTCCCGCCGCTGGCTGCTATTCCCGCGCGCACGAGCTCACCGAGTCGAAGGCGTCCGATTTCTGGTATGGCGACGAAAACGCGTCATGTGGACGACCTACGGACGCCATGGGCCTATGACGGACGCCACATGCCAAACGTATCGCGGGCCTGGACGGCCCAGGCTACGACTGCGCCATATCGCTATATCGTCGATATAGCGACGATATATGGACGCCATGAGAACATTGGAGTTCAAAACCATGCAAATATAGCTACAACAGAGAGTAAAGATACATATAGAGTTCAAAACCATGCAAATATAGCTACAACAGAGTAAAGATACATATAACATTTGTTTATTTTTGAAATAATCTAAGAATTATTCATCTTCATGCCAAGTTGCCAACAATACAAGCTTCTGGCATTCTCTGTGACAAGAGTGCCCCAAAAGTTAAAAGACAAGTTCTATAGGACGGCGGTTCGACCCGTAATGTTGTATGGCGTTGAGTGTTGGCCGACTAAAAGGCGACAGTTCAACAGTTAGGTGTGGCGGAGATGCGCGTGTTGAGATGGATGTGTGGCCACACAAGGACCGAGTCCGGAATGATGATATACGAGATAGAGATGGGTAGCGCTGATTGAAGAGAAGCTTGTCCAACATCGTCTGAGATGGTTTGGGCATATTCAACGCAAGCCTCCAGAAGCGCCAGTGCATAGTGGACGGCTAAAGCGTGTCGATAATATCAAGAGAGGTTGGGGTAGACCGAACTTGACATGGGAGGAGTCCGTCAAGAGGGATCTCAAGGACTGGAGTATCAACAGAGAACTAGTCATGGACAGGGGTGCGTGGAAGCTTGCTATCCATGTGCCAGAACCATGAGTTGGTTGCGAGATCTTATGGGTTTCAGCTCTAGCCTACCCCAACTTGTTGGGACTAACGGCTTTGTTGTTGTTATTTGTTGCCAAGTTGCCAACAATAGAAATAGTCACCGACTGGTATAAAAAAGATAAAATCCATCTTCTTCACTAGTTGGACTGCTCGGGCTTGTCACCATTAGGCCCCCCACAAGCAACTGTACCCGTAGACATAGAATGTTTAGGTGTTAGCTCGCAGTGTCAAATGTGTGTTTAGCTTATATTGCATTGCATCTGTGTAGAGCAGTGACACGATTGATGAAGTACGTGGCGGTTACCTATGAGGGTGCCTGTGTGGGCTCTGGCCGCGCACTCCCTGATCCTAGCCATCCTACTCATGCGACGCCATTGGGCTTGTTCGCCACCGGCACCACTGCTCGGCCGACGCCGCACGTTGTCCCTGCATTCGAAACCTCCCCAATTGATATTGTGCCATGACCGCCCAACGGTTCCACCATGCACATTGTGCCGGTGCCGAGGCTGGCTGCCCATGATGGAAACGTTGGGTGGTTGTGGCACAATATGTATCGAGGAGGCGTCAAACGTAGGCACATCGTGTGGCGGGGCCGACCGGTGGCAAACAAGGCCGAGGCACAAGTCGCATGATGAGGATAACCAGGATCATGGAGGTTGCCAGAAGAGCCCGCTTGGACACCCTCGCAAGTAGTAGCATGTACTCCATCCATAGCGCTTGTGTTCGATGCTCAGATGTAATTCAACCTGAATGTGCATTTGATACTAGGATCTAACACCTGAACATTTTTGCTGCCATTTTTGTGGCCACACATCCATGCACATGTTGAGATGGATGTGTGGCCACACGAGAAAGGACCGAGTCCGGAATGATGATATACGAGATAGAGTTGGGGTAGCACCGATTGAAGAGAAGCTTGTCCAACATCGTCTGAGATGGTTTGGGCATATTCAACACAGTCCTCCAGAAGCTCCAGTGCATAGCAGACGGCTAAAGCGTGCTGATAATGTCAAGAGAGACCAGGGTAGACCGAACTTGACATGGGAGGAGTCCGTAAAGAGAGATCTGAAGGATTGGAGTATCACCAAAGAACTAGCCATGGACAGGGGTGCGTAGAAGCTTGCTATCCATGTGCCAGAACCATGAGTTGGTTGCGAGATCTTATGGGTTTCACCCCTAGCCCACCCCAACTTGTTTGGGACTAAAGAGGCTTTGTTGTTGTTGTTGTTGTTGGTGGTGGTGGTGCAGTTGCTCGTGGGGGTCCAGCAGGTGGAAACCCCGGGCCGTTTGATTAGCTAAGAAGATGAATCTTTCTTTTCATGCTGGTGACCGTGTATATTCTGTTGGTGGCAACTTTGCATGTAGGTGGAATAAGTCTTAGATTATTTCTAAAATAAATAGATTATTTACTTAATTGTCAGAGTTGTATTTGCATGGTTTATGTACCAGATTATGTTTTATTTATATCTATGTGTATAGTGAATCCTAAACTTCATATAATTTTGGTTAACATGAATGAATGAAAACATTTTTCTTGTCGTAGCAACCTCCCGACATCCCAAGATATTTTTTTCTAAGAAATACACCTTCTCAGAAGTTTACGCCTATAATCCAAAGGTTATTATGCTTATTAAATTCTTCCTATATAAGAATTGCTCGACAAGAATATGATCTATACGAAAAAATTCTGCTCTGGCAAAGCATTCATCATGCTTATTTTCTGCTTGTGGTCAGTATGATTTTACAAAGAGCATCTGCGCCTTTTTATCTGCTTCAGCTAAAAAAACATTTATTCAGTATTAACAGCATGATTTTTTTGCGTGTTAATTAGAGAGGTAATTCAAGTCAGCTATGATGTCTAAAAGGATTGTGTTTCCTTGATAGAGGCCACAAGTAGTTTAGCCAGCATGTCGAAGTTGAAGTTGAATCTGACATCCACAAGGAAAATGTATTAATCTTGTGCAAAGGTATCAATATGACTTGCGTAAGGAAAATCTATTAATCTGCGTGTTGTTTCCTTGCTACATTACTTAAGTTGTATATATCATGGCTCCATGCCAGAGTCCTCTACCGGTAGATTGTGTATTGTTGATTCCATATTAGTAGAGGATTATGTGAACGCTAGTGTAGTGCCTGTGCGTTTGCTATTGAACCGCAAAAACTGATTGCAGTTGTATTTGATTAGTACTCTCTCCGTTCCTAAATATAAGTCTTTGTTGAGATTCCACTATGGACTACTCCCTCCGTCCGAAAAAACTTGTCATCAAAATGGACAAAAAGGGGTGTATCTAGAACTAAAATACATGTAGATACATCCCCTTTTATTCATTTTGATGACAAGTATTTCCGGACGGAGGGAGTACATATGAAGCAAAATGACTGAATCTACACTCTAAAATGCATCTATATACATCCGTATGTGGTCCATAGTAGAATCAAGACTTATATTTAGGAACGGAGGGAGTAGTATACAACAGCCAATGCACTTGTTGCTTGACATCATAAAAAGCAATACACCAAGTATCAACCAATGGCACGTGTCATGGCTGGATTCTGAAATTTGAAAGTTAGGATGACAGGTATAGGGAGGAGGGGTGGCCGGGGGACGGGGATTGGGGAGCTGGGGTGGCTGGGAAAAGAAATCATGGGCGGATTGACTGGTTGGTTCGGTGTCACAGTAAAAGAAGTCCTGTACCGTCGTGTACTGATCAAATACTTCCCCATTTGAAACATGAGTAAGGTGGTGCCCTTCTGGTTTGATTGAGTTGTGTATAGCGGCAAAGAAGTCCTGTACCGTCGTGTACTGATCAAATACTTCCCCATTTGAAACATGAGTAAGGTGGTGGCCTTCTGGTTTGATTGAGTTGTGTATAGCGGCAAACGAGGGGTTCGAGACTCCACAATTGCATTACTTGTTTTCGTTTTGTTTATATATTTTTTAAATCGAAAGAGGTCTGGTGGGGTTGACCTCACCAACAACTTGAATTGCAGCTCTCTCAGATTGTTGACAGGATTTCGTTAACTATGTGCAGGTATGCGCAATGTGTAGCGCGGAAGTTTCTACCTCAACAAACAAGAGGTATGCGCAATGTGTAGCGCGGAAGTTTCTGCCTCAACAAACAAGCAGGCATGACCAATAGTTGCCACTTCAAGTTATACTGAGGAAAAAAGAAGTTGGCAGTTGGGAGTATGTAGTAGCGGCATCATTATATTATCTCTGATGTTTAAACCAGAGCAGCAAAAACTTGTACAAACTTGCGAAGGGACAAACTTGTACAAATTATCTCATGCTTTAGTCTTTAGTCACAGAGATATACTGGGAAATATTTGACTATTAGTTATTTTTTGGAAAGTTCCATGATTATTCATTAATGCACAGAGATATATTGGGAAATATTTGATTGATATCTATATATATATATATTATAATGCGAATAATTGGTAGAAAATTAATGCTGGCCTATATATTTGGCTGCAAATAAACACTAATTAATTTTTGATATTTGAGAGTTAATTTTGTTCTAAAATAGTGCTTCAGCAGAGGCTATAAATACCAAGTATCTTAGTTCGTACACAGCATCAGCCTTTGCGTGTTGTCTCCTGCCAAAAGACGTACTTGTCTCTCGGCAAAATACGTACCTCGTGCAAACGATCGGGTAGGTTATGTGGACTTAACCTGTACGAAGCTTATGTGGACTTAACTGTACGAAGCGTAATAGAATATTGTTGAGTTCATGAAGCTAATATGTTTTTAATTGCATTTGTGCAGCGAAAGGATGAGGCGATCGGGAGGCCCACCCAGCATTGGAGGCACTGGGGAGAACTTGACCCGACCAGCAAATCTGTTCGGCCAGCTCCTCGCCCATGCTCCGGCTACTGTAGGAGCGCGGACAAGTAGCCGAGTCCCTCCAAGTGCAACCTTTGCCCATCTCGGTCCTTTCGGAGGTGGCCCGTCGCGTGTTCGTTTTCCGGCCACGGGTGTCTCGCCCGTCCAGAGCTTCCAGCTTGTTGCCCCCCTCATCGGCCATGCCATGCCGGTGCAAAGCAATAACGACATAACTCGTAATCTGCTTCAGAGGAACAATGTTTCAGCGTCTTCGGCTATGCTACCTCGGAGGAATGGTGTTTCCGAGTTTTCGGATATGCTGGCTTGGAGTAACCACCATTTCTCCTTTCAATGGCCACAACCACACTTTGCGGCCCCGAGCAACGGCATCAACACCGAAGTGTCGGTGCAGATTCATCCCAACTACTACCCCAACTCCATTTTGGTGAATCGTCCTTCTGTGCCACGTCAACCTCCATGCACTTGCACAAGCCGCTCATTTTTACAGTTTCTGGCACAACCACAACAGGAGATGCCTATACAGTTCCGCATGGCGCATGGTGTCCCTAGCGGCCCGATCTTGGTGGCTTCCAATCCTCTTACCACTTCGTCGGTGCTAGGAGCGTCGGGATCAAGCCGAGCACAGAGTGTCGGGCTGCTCAACAGCGTCCGCTCCGCTCGTCGTGGCACACTTATACAAGAAGCGGGCAACATATTTGTGCAACAGAGAGAGCCAATTGGTCGCAATGATGAGCTAATGGGCTTCAGCGGCGATCTCCTCCAGGGGCATGCGCTTCTTGCGGGCACTGAATCCGTGCAACATACGGTGCCGATGGGCACCAACATAGGTCTCTACCATGGGCATATGCCTCTTGGAGGCCCCAGATCCGTTCCGCGCAGGCAGCCAACGGGTCTCTTTGCTAGCACGACACGGGGCGGCGACCGAGCGACCGCGGTAGCGACAAACGATCCCATGGCGTGGCGCCTAGCTAGGATGATTAGAACTAGAGAAGCTATGACCAGAGCCCGCGCAGACATCCTCGCAGGTACCCACCGTGTACTTCATCCATTGTGTATCATTTGCTCAAATGCAAGTGCGACACATGCTTAACACTATTTTTTGCTTCAATTTTGTGTTCGCTGCAGCTGCTCGTGGCCGTGGGAGGCAAGGTGGTGCAAACCAAGAGCTGTCCGACTAGACCAATTAGCGAAGAATATGAACCTTGCCGGTCGACGCCTATCTTCCATCGGCATGAAGAATAAATCTTAGATCTATTTTACTCTATTGAAATTGTATTTTGAATAAATGGTCACTAGACCAATGCCATGTTTACTACAATTTATTACTATATCTATATGTAAGACGGTTTTAATTTATTTATTTGATGTTCCTTGGCGAGATGCAATTATATGTACCTCTTGAATTTTCTTTCGAGTAGAATTATGCCATTTGTGTTAAATGAAAGGGGTCAAAGTTGGACAATTTTGACCCTATACGCCTGTGTAGGAGCTTATGTTTGCCCAGATGCGAAGCACACAGGGCAATGTTTGCCCATGTTCGGCCCCTCAAGATCGAGGTATACCCTACCTCGGCGCGGACGTATAATATGGATATAGCCATGTATGAGCGCTAGGATGACCACATGGATCGCGTAGGTCAAGATGTGTCTGAGAGCAGCCCGGAGTTCCTGCCTTGCCTTATATAGGGGCACACGAATAGGTTTTACATGCCAAGTTGGCTACGACCTACCCTATTCTCGAGGGATCACAGTAGATCTTTGGGATATTTGTGTCTTGTATGTTAAGTTGATGACCCATTTGGTGTACGTCATGGTCCAATCCGCGGGCTTGGGCCATCCCGTGGTAGACGGGCGGACTCATGCCTCCATCGGTATACCCCGGGGGCATGACATCTTCAATAGCCCTGAGTCCTTCAAGGTCTGGCCGATTCTGAAAGGAAACTGAACTTAGCGCGATGTTCTGTACTTTGCAGCAAGATATTGATGGACTCATGGAATGAATCTTGCAAAGTTCACCCGAACGACATGAACAATGAAGTTAGTGAGCTAGTAAGGGGTAAGTCCCGGTGATATTTGTTGTGCCCCATTGAAGAGAGTTACTCGTGGCTTGGTGAGGAGCTTATCATGAATTCCGCCTGAAATCAAGGTGGCACCTGGTCTAACCCGAGTCCAGCAAAGTCGGCTTGTGTCTTGTAAAGGGATTGCCCCTGACATCATATCATAACCGGGTCCTGGATTTTGGAGTTTGGATCCAAGTGAAAAAGAGCCCAACCAGTGCATCAGAGGTGACGAGCGCAACCAGATGGGTGGTCGCAGCTCCTTAGGAGGACGAAGAAAGCTCATCGCCTCTGTCCCCGGTGGCAACGCTGAAAACTTTGGACCGTGTGCTCCATACTCAAAATGAAAGCAAGGGGCGACCTCTCATTAGCTTCATAGAGTAGAGAGGTACCTAGGACTGGGTGGAATCAACGCGAGTGCCAGGGAGTGGTGGATGGTGTCGGAGATTGAGGCGGTGACGTTGAGCTCCCCTGGGTCACTACGGTGAAACTACTGCTCTCTCCATCGCTTCAATATGTGATACAATGCAAGGAGATGGGCCTCTAGGTGCGTTGGAGCGATGAGGGGCTGCGTTTTTATAGCTGAAGGCAAGAGAGGTGCATGACGAGCTTCTCGGGTTGTACATTCATGGTGAAGGGACACAGTTGAGGGCTATGGCGAACGGGGTAACTATCATGTAGGTATGGGAGGCAATTCCTGGTAAAATTGTCTTGGGGAACAATCTGCCTGGCACTTCATATGCATGCCGGTGGTGGCGGTGAGGGCGCTGGCTACGCGAGCTAGGAGGGGATGACACGTGGGGGGTGCATGATGTGTCTACAAGACCAATGGTGTTGCAGGGGAAGAACTATGGGGGCATGGTTGATGACCCTTTGATATCTGGTTTGGATTGCAGAAAGTCCCCGCACCTTCTCCCCAAGGAGTGACACTAGGTATCAAACTCATGGGAGGATGTGCTTTATGAAAAAAATTCAAACAAGTTATTGTTCTCAAAAAATGTTTTAGTTTTTAACCTCCTTTTATAAGCTTTTTAGTTGTAAAAATGATATGGAAATAGGCATGGGTATGAGGTCTTAGTACCTTGTATTTGTGCTTGGGATCTCGTCTTGATATTAAACATGGTCCTGGTAGACACCCGTTACAATGTGCTAACAACGTGATGAAGTGGGGATGTGTCCAAAATAGGTCACGACTAGTTACGATCTAGATCGAGAGTCAGTTGTCCAATCGATGGCACTTACCATCGTGCGGGTTACATCGGTTGGGATATCTAAACTCGTCCAAAACATTGTTTCGCCAGCGCCAAAACTTAGTTTCTTCAGCAAACAACTTATTTCTACGTGAACTTGCAACTCTGTGTCTTCGTCATAAAACTCTAATGTAATACGCACTATATATTTTTTGTATACACGGGAACATTTCTTAACACACGCTGATTTTTTTTTCAAAATACATGATAATTTTTTTTTCAAATAGAGGCCCAAGATTTTTTTAGAATACATGGTAAAAAAAATTCAAATTCCTGCTCATCATTTTTCTAAATGGTATGAAACTTCTTAAAAATTTACACGAATATTTTTTACATTGCATAAACATTTTTTCTAGAAAGTGTTGTGTTTTTTTAAATGTGTGAAGTTTCTTTTAAAAAATCATCAAAAATTTCTTTGAATATTACAAAAAAAATCATTGTACAATACAATTCTTTAAACATCACAAACATTCTTTTGAAATGCATGAACATTTTTCAATTGTCAATATTTTTTAAAGGGATTTCTATTTCTGTGCCCCCGGTTGCTTAGTACTCCTCACTTCCACCCAACTAACGTCCCTCACTTTTCCCCTCCACCACTCGCCCCACATTCAAAAACGCCCAAAAAGGAGTGTTCCCGTCGGGTCAATGCAGATGACTGTTACGCCTAGGACACTGGAGGACCCACATGTCAATGTATGATTTATTTGCAAAAGAAGGATGGAAATAATGCCGCCTGTCGTGGAATTGTCACGGCAGATGTCCTTGTGAAAGGACTTAGACGTGGAGCCATCGCAACTAGGAAGCTTAAAGGGGTTAAAGCGGAACAAAGGACACGAGGGTTATACTGGATCGGCCCCTTGCGGTGAAGGTAAAAGCCTAATCCAGTTGAGGTGGAATTGCAGGGGTTTCGATGACCAGGGAGTGAATCTGCTATGCCTGGCTCTCGATTTGATGTTACTTGCCCTAAGCCGCCAGCGGGTCGTCCCCTTATATACACGGGTTGACACCCCGCGGCCTACAGAGTCTCGTCCGGCTCATAAACAGTGTCCAGCTCGGTGACTAATTAACCTTGCCTTACAATGCAAGTCATGCTATTATGGCGGTTTATCACTACGGGCCTTAAGTCGCCTTTGGGCTTGGGGCCCTTGACTGAACCGCCATCTTCAAGCTTGATATTGGGCTTCATATGATGAATCGTTATAGCGTAACCCGGCCCCTCCTGGGCGGGTTACACTAGTAGTTATATCCCCAACATTAGGCCCCAGATTGATTTGAACCGGTTCATGTCAATCTTCAAAACTTAAGAAAAAGTCTTCTGCCTTCTACCTATGCAAAAATTTATAACCCGCCATGAAGTCATCTTCTGGATTCCTGATAACCCACCGTGACGTCATCTGCCATTTAATTTATATTTTATTCAATCATATCCCAACGGATCCTTATCTTTAATGACCATCCCAAAAATAGAGGCGTCTGAGTAGCTAGATAACCATGTTTCAGCCTCCTCCTCGCGCCCACTCTGTCAGTCTTCTCCTTATAAATAGGCACGACTTTTAGGTCTTTCTTCATTCTCCCCTTTTCCGTCGTCTTCTTCCTCTCGCGACTCCGCTGCTGCTCGAACTCCGCCGCCGCAGAGCACTTTGTCTTCATCGACCTCGGCCGCTGCATCAACCTAAATCAGTCCAAAGAAATGGCGGCGACCCTCCGCAGTAGATCTGCAGCTGTAAGCCTTCGTGTTCTCGCACCTCAGATCCGCATTAGGGTTTGCGAGTTCCTCTGTGTTCTTTGCTGTTCATCACAGATTCTCCATGGTTTCTTCATTGCATCCTCTTTTGATCCAAAAGAAGTACTAAACACATGCAGTAGTTGTTTCACATCCATTTCAGATGCTAGTAGATCCCTTTTTCTAGTTCAGAGGCCTCATCAGAACTCACGAGCTCATCCGCACTAGATTTTTAGATCTAGAATATTTTCTTTTGTGAACAACCATTTGATCCAAATTAATAACTGCGACCTGTGAAACCTGCTTTTGTACACTTAGTCGATGCCTGTATCTTAATAGACCCACTTAGCCATGGCGGCTCACACCACCGGCTTTTAATTTGAGATGATCAATAAATAACTTCAACCACGCCCGGTGGCTTAAATAACTGGAGCTTCTCATGGCGACTTAAATAATCTGACATAACTAGCCATACGCCATTAGGCCCCTCTTATAAGCCGCCATCTTGAGTATGATTTGAAGTATTTCTCTCCGGCTTAAATTTGAACCGGAAATTTTTATTTTATCGTTGGCTTCCACCTTTAAAATGCCGCCGAAAGCGCCCAAATCACCCGTTACATGCAATTGGGTTAAATCCATCGTCACAGAAAGCACCCTTGCTGATTTTGTGAAGACCGGCTATCTGCCAAAGAAGGAAGTCATGTCCTATCGTGCTCCTGATCCAACAGAGGAAAAACCTCAACCCAAAGAGGGGGAAGTCATCGTCTTTACTGATCACATGAACCGGGGCTTTTCTCCACCCGGCTCAAAGTTTTTCAGAGATGTCCTACACTTTTTCGATCTCCGACCTCAAGATATCGGTCCCAACTCCGTATCTAACATTTGCAATTTCCAAGTGTTCTGTGAGGTGTACCTTGGAGAAGAACCCAACTTGCTGCTCTTCAGGGAATTATTTTATTTGAATCGGCAGAATGAACGTGCCAATGGGCCTAGCTTGGAACTTGGTGGGATTTCAATCCAGCGACGGAGAGACTGTCTTTTCCCGTATGCCGAACCACCGAGTCACCCTATAGACTGGAACCAGACGTGGTTCTATTGTCAAGATACTTCTTCGGCTGATGAGAATCCTCTGCCCGACTTTCGCGCCTTGCGCCTCGAGTCTACTCATCCTCTACCAGATAAGCTGTCAGCTGCTGAACTCCAGAAACTTGCCCCCACCATGAGCAAAGTAAAAGCTCTTCTGGGGAATGGCTTGAATGGCATTGATTTGGTCCGGGTTTGGCTTGCCTGGCGGGTTATTCCATTGAGCCGCCGCCCTGGTTTGATGTGCGACTATACATGCCAGAAGAATGATCCTCTGCGGCACAACCCTAATGATTTACCTGATGATGTCATTGATGACATGAAAAAAACACTTCTGAATGAGAGCCTGGCAGATTGTGGCAAAGTAGGCTTGGGCCCTTTCTGCAAAGCTAACCCGGCTCCAGCGATAAGCTAGTAACTTAAGCATTTTTATTTTGTACTCTCACCTTTTGAGGTTTTACCTTTACTCAAAACTTCTCGTTGAAATTCACAGGCCACTGACGATTTTTGGAAAGCCAACTATGATCATGAGGCTGCAAAGAAGGCTAGAAAAGCTAAGGAAGCCGCCAGGAGAGCCGCCGCCAAGAAGAAAGGACATAAACCCAGTTCCTCAGACATGTTTCGACTAGAGGACACCTCTGAGTCAGAGGTAGCTCTTGATTCTTTAGGCTCCTTTTTTAACTATATTATTGACACCGATTATCATCAGGAGGATACAGGAGCGAGTCATGCAACGGTTGAAGAGATAACTATAATTTCCTCCGACTCCGAGCCTTTTCCAAGAGAGAAAGTCCGAAGAGTAACCCGGAAAGTAAGATTTTCACATCCTTTAGCTTACCAAGATCCTCAATTTCTTTTGAAGCGACAGATTCATGAGAGTCGGAGGCAGACCCGGACCAATAAAGATGCGGAACTCTCCTCTGGCTTACCCAATGTAACAAGAAAACGCCGGACCGAGGTCATCACCTATTTACATTCCTTTTATCCTTTGGCGGGTCTCATTCGTCAACCGCTCAATTCTTCTGACTCAAATTATCAGGAAACTTCACCTTCCTCTAGCAAATCAATGCAGTACAATTTGCCGGCTTTCAAAACCGCTCCAGGGTAATGATAACCTACTTAATCTGTGCTTAGTTCAACTTGTTGTATTTTTACTGACCTTTTGATTTTATGCAGTGGTCAAGCAAAGCCTAGTAAAAGGGCGAAGAAGAACAAACCGGCCGAAGAACCGATCCTGAATGAGCCAGAAATTGGAACGACCGCTCCTGAAACCTCCATTCATGAGCCGCCACCTGAGTCAGCCGATGACATACCAACTCCCACTGCTGACCCGCCTATCGAGCAAACCATCGATGGTTCTGGAAACCCAGAATTCCCTAGCCCGACCAAGACAGATGATCGTCAAGATCTTGACATCGAAATCACCAAGACCAGCTTTGTTGAGCCGGGGAGGCCAACCATGCTAGCCAAATGTTCTGCCAAGGAAGAGCTTCTTGAACCTCGTAGAACTAAGCTTGATATTGCTGATTACTCATATGAGTATTGGAGATATCTTTTCTGGCTATATGAGCCAAGTGCACAGCAGTCGCGACATCGAAATTGACATGGTGAAGCAGATGCACCACAAGTTTGAGGTACAATTCTTTCTCCATATTCATTTATCCTTACCATGCCAGCCCCCAAGTCTATTGCTTATGAAGAATATGCTGTAGACTTAGGACATAAACTGAGCAATATTAGTAACATAGTTGAATGAAAGTACAGAAGAATTCCGGCTTACTCCGTAGTCCCCAAGGGCCGGTTTAATCAGTATGATTGAACTGGTTCTTCATATGGTTGCTAAGAACAAATTATTAAAAAAGGCTTTAACAACAACATGCATTAGCCCCCAAGTGCCAAATACTCTTGCTTGCAAAGTGATTGGGACTTACTGTTATGAACCACCACTTTAAACAAGATTCTTCAGCACACATTAGCCCCCAAGTGCCAAGTGTTATTGCTTGCAAAAGACGCGGGACTTAATATTATAGTATAATAAATCTGACCTTTTGACCTGGTATTTGTATAGGCCAGCACTAGTCAATTTGAATCGGAAATATCTGACTTGAAGAAATGCCTGGAAGCACAGGAGATTGAGACCCAGAAAGCCAACTCCAAATTTGAGTTCAGTGTGTCTGAACAAGAAAAACTGAAAAAGAGCTTTGAAGTGGAGAAAAAGGCTTGGGATGATGAAAAGATCACTTTGATCAATCGAGCTGAAAAAACAGAGGCGACTCTTGCAGAAGCAATCGTCGAATTATCCGGTTTAAAACGCCATGTATCTCAGATGGTGTCAGCTATCTTTGGTAAGTCACTCTGCAGGTGTTAAGTATTTAAATCTTCATAATAAGCATATCAATTGTTATCAACTCATCTGACATCGTAACGTAGGCCCCAGGAGCTCAAACCTTAACCAGAGCATGCTGATAAAACTGAAGGCGGTTTACACGCTGGTGGCAACTTTACACCGGGCCTCAGCGTGCCTTAGCCGCAGTGGCCCTGTCAAATGAAGTTCCTACCCTCCTGTCAGATGTATTAAAGCGGCTTGCTGTGTTACCTCAGCGGTTTAATGAGCTAAGGCGATCTTCTGCGAGAGCCGGAGTGGTAACCGCATTAAGCCAGGCCAAGGCGTGGCTATCGGAGCTAGGCCCGGCCGACATCGCCATCGGGTATCCAAGCTTAAAAGAGGACGGCACACCGTTTGGACAGGAGGACTTCACCACTTGTGTTAAGGAAATCCGCCCTGTGGCCACCCTGATTGCTAATGACACGGATCTTACCAAGTATCATCCGGGTTATGACACTGAAAACTGGAGGATTCCAACGCCACATTATGAAGTGACGAGCCTGATCCCTCTAATTCGTAAGCATACCTTTGCCCCTGAAGTTGACCCGGCCAGATTAATTGATGATGAAGCTAAATTTGAAGCTTTGAGAGGCATTGACTGGTCATCATCAACCTTCCAGGACAGGGAACAAGATGGAGGAGCGGAAAGGGTTGATCCGGAAGCTTCAGGTCAACAACACAATTGATCCATCTGGCGGCTCATATTTACGCTTTGCTAAAAACAATGTTTCATCATTTGGACTCGGGGAGTCATGTAATAGGGTAGAAAAAACACTTGGTTTTGTCGTGCCATCATGCACGTGTCTGGCGCTCAACACCGCTTAAACCGCCATCTTATATTCCTCCATATTGCGCTGATCATCCGTTTTCCTTATGTCTAAGAAAGCTTTTTAACTGTCCTTCATAGAGAAAACAAATCACAAGTCCCTTGGCGGCTTACCGCGTGGCAGGTCATATATCTTACATATAACCCGGAATATGAACAAGAGTCATATATAAGCCGGCTATCAATTATATCTTTGAAATATAACTAGAATATCATACCCGTGATCCTTTGATTTATGCTGCCGGTTTGATGTGACCCGAACAGTAAGGGTGACAACCCAATCTTGTAGAAGCTGGTACTTCCACTCATATGATTATTGTTATATACTGGCGACTTATTGACTAAGCCAAGCCGGGTTAAATAGAAGCCACTCATTAGATGCTTCCAATAGGATCCCAAAAGAAGTCTCAAGTCAAAAACTCGAATAGAAACTGTTTGTAAAAACATCAAAATAAACAAAATTTTGAGGCTTCTGATTCGAATACGATCAGTAAACCGTTCCAAAGGGGTTAAGCTAGGGTTTGTATACGACCATGTAGCCCCCAGTGGCTTTGGCGTTGCCGATCAAGAGGGTACCGACAGCTATGTTCTCTTTGGTTCGAATACGACCTATATTTGAACAGGAAGCCCCCAAATGACCTTGAGAGTTGTTTAATGATGCTGATTCGAATACGATCCATGTCAGACCCAAAGGGGTTGAGCTATGATTCGGATACGATCAAGAAGCCCCCTAGTAGGTTTGGCAACGTGCCAATCAAAAGGGTATCGACAGCTATGTTCTCTTTGGTTCGAATACGACCTATGGTTGGACAGGAAACCCCCTAGTGATCATGGTATTTAACGGCTAGATTCCAATACAATCATGAGCCGGACCAAAAGGAGAGCGAGATTCAAATATGATCAGTTCCCTGTCGGTTGTTTTAAAGATATAATAATGAGGACATATAAACTTTTGAGGATGAAAAGGACAGAGGTCATGCTTTATTACTTTTCATAATATATACATCGTCAAAACATGTACATCATGAGAGCCGGCGGCTCAAGTGTAGTAAGGCCGAGGATGAGCGATATTCCATGGCTGGCGGGTCTCTTCCTCAGACTTACGTGAATCTTTGTGCTCTCGAACATCGATGAGGTAATATGACCCGTTGTGTAAATTCTTGAGATAACTTGTGCGCATCAGACTGATCCTAGATGAGCCGGAGCACTAGATCACCTTCTTGAAAGGTTCTGGACTTAACCCGGCGGCTGTGATAACGATGCAGGTCCTGTTGGTAAATCGCCGAGCGGGCTGCTGCTAAGTCACACTTCTCATCCAACAAGTCAAGTGCATCCTGACGGGCTTGTTTGTTATTAGCTTCAACATAAGCCGCCACACGGGGCGAGTCATGACGAATGTCGCTTGGTAGAACTGCCTCTGCTCCATAAACCATGAAGAAAGGCGTATAACCCGTAGACCAGTTAGGTATAGTATTGATGCTCCATATCACAGAAGGAAACTCCTCCACCCAACAACCCGGCGTCCGCTATAAAGGGACCATGAGCCGGGGCTTAATGCCTTTCAAGATCTCCTGATTGGCTCTTTCAGCTTGACCATTGGATTGAGGATAAGTTACTGATGAAACATCGAGACGGATATGCTCACGTTGACAGAACTCTTCCATGGAACCTTTGGATAGATTAGTACCATTGTCAGTTATGATACTGTGTGGAAAGCCAAAACGAAAGATCACCTTTTTCATGAATTGAACCGCCGTGGCTGCATCACACTTACTGACCGGCTCTGCCTCAACCCACTTGGTGAATTTATCAATCGCCACCAGCAGGTGTGTCTTTTTATCCTTGGACCTTTTGAAAGGCCCAACCATGTTAAGCCCCCAGACTGCAAACGACCAAGTAATTGGAATCATCCTCAATTCTTGAGCCGGCGCATGAGCTCGTCGTGAGAATTTCTGGCAACCATCAAATTTACTGACCAGATCCTCCGCATCAGCATGAGCCGTCAACCAATAAAAACCATGACGGAAAGCCTTGGCCACAAGAGATTTAGAACCGGCATGATGACCACAATCGCCTTCATGAATCTCACGAAGGATTTCTTGACCCTCCTCAGGCGAAACACAACATTGAAACGCCCCAGTAACACTATGATGATGCAACTCACCGTTAACAATTGTCATCGACTTAGACCGCCGGAGGATTTGTCTAGCCAAGGTCTCGTCCTCAGGCAACTCGCCCCGGGTCATGTAAGCCAAATATGGCACTGTCCAATATGGGATGACGTGAAGAGCCGCCACCAATTGCGCTTCTGGGTCTGGGACAACTAAGTCTTCCTCTGTGGGTAACTTAACAGAAGGGTTATGCAGAATATCTAAGAAAGTGTTAGGTGGCACCGGCTTACGCTGAGATCCCAGCCGGCTTAAAGCATTAGCCGCCTCATTCTTTCTTCGATCAATATGCTCCACTTGATAACCTTTTAAGTGTCCAGTGATAGCATGAACTTCACGGCGATAAGCCGCCATGAGAGGATCCTTAGAATCCCACTTGCCTGACACCTGTTGAGCCACCAAAACTGAGTCGCCGAAGCACCTTACCCGGCTTAAGTTCATCTCCTTAGCCATCCGAAGACCATGGAGCAAGGCCTCATACTCATCTGCATTGTTAGTACAGGGAAACATCAACCGGAGCACATAACAAAATTTGTCACCTCGAGGGGAAGCTAAAACAACTCTAGCCCCCGAGCCCTCCAATTGCCTGGACCCATCAAAGTGAATAGTCCAATATGTGTTGTCCGGCTTTTCCTCAGGCGTTTGCAGCTCTGTCCAATCGTTGATGAAGTCCACCAGTGCTTGAGACTTAATAGCAGTGTGTGGCACATACTTTAAGCCATGAGGCCCAAGTTCAATGGCCCACTTGGCGACTCGTCCTGTGGCCTCTCTATTCTGAATGATGTCTCCCAAAGGAGCATACCTTACCACAGTGATGGGGTGACCCTGGAAGTATTGCTTAAGCTTCTGGCTCGCCATGAACACCCCATAAACGAGCTTCTGCCAATGTGGATATCTTTTCTTAGACTCAATAAGCACCTCACTGATGTAGTAAACCGGCCGTTGAACCGGATGCTCCTTGCTAGCCTCTTTGCGCTCCACCACAATTGCAACACTGACAACACATGAGTTAGCAGCCACATACAACAATAAGGGTTCCTTATCAATGGGAGCCGCAAGGACCGGCGGCTCAGATAACTGTCTCTTTAAATCTTCAAAGGCAACGTTAGCGACATCACTCCAGACAAAATTGTCTGTTTTCTTCATCATCTGATACATCGGTATGGCCTTCTCACCTAACCGGCTTATGAACCGGCTTAAAGCAGCGATATGACCCGCCAGTCGCTGAACATCATTCACGCACGCCGGCTGAGCCAAAGAGGTGATTGCCTTGATTTTCTCCGGGTTAGCCTCAATGCCTCTGTTAGAAACCATAAAACCCAAAAGCTTGTCTGCCGGCACGCCAAACACACATTTGGCCGGGTTAAGCATCATTTTGTAGACCCGGAGATTATCAAAGGTTTCCTTCAGATCATCTATCAAGGTCTCCTTCTCTCTAGACTTCACCACAATATCATCCACATAAGCATGAACATTACGCCCAATCTGATTATGGAGACAGTTCTGCACACATCGTTGATAAGTCGCCTGGGCACTTTTAAGCCCAAAAGGCATAGACACATAATAGAAGGCTCCAAACAGAGTGATGAAAGTCGTCTTCTCCTGGTCCTTAACTGCCATCTTGATCTGATGATAACCAGAATAAACATCCAAGAAACTCAAACGCTCATAACCCGTCGTAGCATCAATGATCTGATCTATATGGGGGAGAGCGAAAGGATCAGCCGGATAAGCCTTGTTTAAGTCCGTGTAATCCACACACATATGCCAGGTGCCAACCACTCCGGGTGAAAAACTTCAACAATAAACCCGGCCGCCAAGAGCTGGGCCACCTCCTCTCTGATAGCTTTGCGCCTCTCCTCGTTAAACCGCCGAAGAAACTGCCTGACCGGCTTAAACTTTGGATCAATATCGAGAGTGTGCTCAGCGAGTTCTCTTGGTACACCCAGCATGTCAGAAGGTTTCCATGCAAAGATGTCCCAGTTCTCACGGATGAACTCAATGTGCGCGCTTTCCTATTTGGGATCCAGATTGGCACTGATACTGAATTGCTTAGATGAGTCGCTTGGAACAAAATCAACAAGCTTGGTGTCGTCGGCCGACTTAAATTTCATCACCGGCTCGTGTTCCGTGGTTGGCTTCTTCGGAGACGTCATGTCTGCCGGGTCAACATTATCCTTATAAAACTTCAACTCCTCTGCTGCACAGACAGATTCAGCATAAGCAACGTCGCCTTCCTCACATTCTAGGGCTATCTTCCGACTCCCATGTACCGTGATGGTGCCCTTGTGACCCGGCATCTTGAGCTGCAAGTAAACATAACACGGCCGCGCCATGAACTTGGCATAAGCCGTCCGTCCAAATAGAGCGTGATATGGGCTCTTGATCTTGACCACTTCAAAGGTTAATTTCTCAGCCCTAGAGTCATGCTCATCTCTGAAGGCTACCTCCAGTTCAATCTTACCCACTGGGTATGCCGACTTACCAGGCACCACTCCATGAAAAACAGTGTTGGATGTTTTAAGATTTTTATCAGTCAGCCCCATACGACAGAAGGTTTCATAATAGAGGATGTTGATGCTGCTGCCTCCATCCATGAGTACTTTAGTGAATTTATATCCACAAACTTGAGGTGCCACCACCAAAGCCAACTGACTCGGATTGTCAACCCTGGGAGGGTGGTCTTCGCTGCTCCATACAATGGGCTGCTCCGACCACCTCAAATAACGAGGGACTGCCGGCTCAACAACGTTCACAGCCCTTTTGTGAAGCTTCTGGTCTCGTTTGCACAGACTAGTGGTGAACACATGATACTGTCCACTATTCAGCTGCTTTGGATTGCTCTGATAACCCGATTGCTGCTGTTGCTGACCTCCCTGGCCAGACTGTTGATTATAACCACCTTGATTTCCTTGAAAGCCTAAACTTGAGCCGCCGCCCGAGCCATGAAAACCGCCTCCACCTGAGACACCGCCAGGCCCATGGTTGTCGTCGAACATGTTAGAATTTTTGAAAGCCTTCATGATCGCGCAATCTTTCCATAGGTGAGTGGCTGGCCTTTCCTGAGTGCTGTGTCTTGGACATGGCTCATTGAGAAATTGCTCAAGAGTAGGACCTGACCCGCCAGACGGAGGGGCCGGCCTCCCCTTGCGTCATTGATTGTTACCCTGTGAATTGGTGTTAGCCACAAACTCCGGGTTACCATTGGCCTTACGTTTATTGCCTCCCTGACTCGCCGGGTTATGCTGATGACCCTTTCCATTGTCGTTCTTCTTTCCCTTCCTGTCTTCTCTTCATCAGACGGAGGATCCTTGGTACTATCAGAATCGGCGTATTTGACTAGAGCCGCCATCAGCTGGCCCATGTCATTACAATCACGCTTGAGCCGCCCCAGCTTCTGTTTCAGAGGTTCAAATCGGCAATTTTTCTCCAACATTAAGACTGCAGAGCCGGCATCCATCTTATCAGATGAATGTATTATCTCCTTGACCCGGTGCACCCAATGGGTCGTGGACTCACCTTCTTCTTGCTTGCAATTAGTTAAATCTACAATTGACATGGGCTGCTTGCATGTGTCTTTGAAATTCCGAATAAACCGGGCTTTTAACTCCACCGATGAACCAATGGAGTTAGGCGGAAGCCCCTTCAGCCAAGTGCGGGCCGTTCCATCCAACATCATGGTGAAGTACTTGGCCATTGCCGCATCACTGATCTCCAACAATTCCATGGCCATCTCACAGCTTTCAATCCACGCCCCAGGCTGTAAATCAGCTGTGTAATTTGGCACCTTTCGAGGTCCCTTGAAATCCTTGCGCAAACACTCATTACGCAGAGCCGGTATCAAACAAGGAACACCGCCGGTTCTCGTGGCCACACCTGCCTCAATAGAAGTCGTTGGATAATCCGGGAAGGTTTGGTGAGCCGCCTGCTGAGCCGCCCGCTCAACCTCTTGACGTATCCTGTCCTGTACTGGATTATGCCCACCCGGATGGTTACGGTGCTGGGCGTTGCTTGATATGGCCGCCGAATCCATATTTCTGCTGTAACTCGGGCTCCGGCTTGGGCAAGGAGTCGAATGAATCCTGTCTCGACTATAAGAATAAGCCTCCTGCTGCGCCAGAGCCGTCTGAAGAAGTTCTCTGACCCTTCGCATCTCAACTGCTGTTGGAGAGTCGCCATCCACTGGGAGAGCTGCCAAACGCGCCGACGCAACTATCCGGTTTTCCAAAGGGTTGGAAAAATGACCCGGTGGTGTTGGTACGTAGCGAGGCGGGGCAGTATCCATGTGAGGAGGTTCCATCACTCGGGGCTGAACCGGCGCCCCTGCTCCGGGTGTTACAAACCGGTTTGCCTCCGGTGTGTTACTAGGTCCGGCTCCGGGTGTGCAGAAGAGATTCCGAGGATTATAAACCGGAGGCAGACGGGATTGATCCTTCTGGTGCCTCCTCCTCATCACCTCATTAGACGCGTTCAGATTCATCGTAAGCTGGAAAGCCTCTGACTGGATCTGCTGAGCTTGAGCATCCAAAGCCGACCGTTCTGCGGCCAATCTGGTGTCCTCAGCTGCTAGGGCTTCTTTGGCTCGGGCTACCTCCTCATGTACCCGTGCTACCTCTGCATCATGCTCAGCCTGATCCGCCGGAATAACTGTGGAGGTTAACAGGCCCGTCAATCTATCCATGAGATCAATCAACACCTGAGCCGGGAGGCGCACATGGTCTCCTGCCCCGGCTGCTCTTGACCCAGAAGTTATTGCTGCCGCAACCGTAGAGTTTTGACCGGGTTGAGTGCCAGCCATGAAGATCCCTACTCTGCTCGGTGGCTCAAAGGGGTCCGGAATACTGCTGCCATCGGAACAACCCCCAAGCCCACCGTCTTGCAATTGGTACAATGAATCTGTCTCACCAGTGGACGACTCACCATCAGAGTAGACGACCGTCTCACCACCATCCACGGATCCTTCAGAAAATTCCCCTCCGTGGATGCAACTCACGAAGGCACGCTTCATGGCGGGCTGAGCCCGGGCAGGTCTCGCACGCTGAGCCGTCTCGATGATGTCGGTGTCGATGTCCGGCTCAGGGCCCGGCTCGCCAATCCGGCCGATGAAGATGTGGATTCCGCCGAAGGGGACCCGGTACCCGTACTCAATTGAGCCGGCGTCGGGGCCCCAGCCGGCGTCGTCGATGTAGAGCTTGCCGCGATGACTCTTGGTCATCTGGCCCACATCGTATCCATTGATCCCTTCAAAGCCGCCCTTCAAGAACTCAATCCATCGTGTGCTGGCCCCACGGTGGGCGCCAACTGTCATGGAATTGTCACGGCAGATGTCCTTGTGAAAGGACTTAGACATGGAGCCATCGCAACTAGGAAGCTTAAAGGGGTTAAAGCGGGACAAAGGACACGAGGGTTATACTGGTTCGGCCCCTTGTGGTGAAGGTAAAAGCCTAATCCAGTTGAGGTGGAATTGCAGGGGTTTCGATGACCAGGGAGCGAATCTGCTATGCCTGGCTCTCGGTTTGATGTTACTTGCCCTAAGCCGCCGGCGGGTCGTCCCCTTATATACACGAGTTGACACCCCGCGGCCTATAGAGTCCCGACCGGCTCATAAACGGTGTCCGACTCAGTGATTAATTAACCTTGCCTTACAATGCAAGTCATGCTATTATGGCGGTTTATCACTACGAGCCTTAAGTCGCCTTTGGGCTTGGGGCCCTTGACTGAACCGCCATCTTGAAGCTTGATATTGGGCTTCATATGATGAATCGTTATAGCGTAACCCGGCCCCTCCTGGGCGGGTTACACTAGTAGTTATATCCCCAACACCGCCCGTGGGGGTCAAACTCGGGACCAACGCTTGATTATGCATCGTGCGAGCCATTTCAATTGTTTGCATCTGTTTGCTTATGGGCATAGTTGAAGCTTTTTGACCTGATATTTTCTATGTTACAGAAGGGCCCATGCATGAGCTAGTGACACAGGAAGGATAGAATGTGGCAGTGTTTATGTCACATGAGGGCCCACGAATAAATGATACTAGAAAGATAGAACGCGGCGGTGTACAACATAACAGATTCAGATATTCGGATAAACTTAATAACCACATTGTTAGATTTGTTCAACGCTTAACAGAACAAATTGACATAGTGACATTACACTAATACGATATTTTAATAGGGGCGACATAAGATGGCCAGTCGACGGAGACAACGACCTCAAATGGAGGGCTGCTTTGTCTTCATCATTCGAAAGGACAATGGTGCCATCATCGTCGTTGTGGTCTTCTTCTTCGGAGGAGGATAGTACACAGAGTCGCCGCCCTCCTCTGCTCTTGAGCTGCGGCATATTCTTCAGCCGCTCGGCACCTGACAGCCTCAGCCCGCGTCATGGACAGAGACGCGGCTAGCACCGCCTGGTCGAGTTGCTCCTACGCCGCACGCAGGGCCTCCTCGGCCTAGGCAGTGAGCATGGCGATATATTACGCAGGAGCCGGTACATCTTCCTCAGCCTCATCTTCGACACCGTCGATGTCGAGGTGCTCCTACATCGACTCGAAGGCCACCTCCTCCTTGGTGCCTCCTCCTCGAGCTCCCTACGGTTACGAGACAGCTTAGACGGCGCGTGATCGAACTCAGAGTAGTTGGAGTAGGAGCCCGAGCCCATCGAGGAAGCGCCATAGTAGAAGCTAGCGCCAAGGTTGGCCCCCGCGCCAAAATTGGAGCCTGCTGCCACTCTGGTGTTGGAGCCGCCGCCGGTGCCGGGCACTAGCGCCCTGGGGCAGAGACCTCTCGTGGAGATCCTTGCGGTCTGACGCTGCCTCACCATGGCGGCTGAACTAGATTTGGATTGCGCGGCACGTGGAAGCAATGGAGTGAAGAGTCAGCGGAACGATGCTGGACGCCGGTATTTAATTAGAGGAGTGGAGCGTCTGTGGCGGGAGATTGTTTTCGCGGCATCTAGAATTGGCGGGACTGCCTCATGGCGGGAAGGGCAGTGGTGGTGGCAATGGGGCACTATCGCGTGGCTCTGCCCTCTTGATGGCAGGCGACAGGCGTACGGGTGGCGACGAAGTAGAGAGAGCTACAACTTTTGCAAAAGACCCCTTGTTAATCGAACAATATATAACCAAAGCCCAGGTAAGTCGGTTACTTTTCAATAGCCCCTTGGTTGTGACATTAAGTGCTTGAAATAAGTTATAAAATTGGGTATTTCCATTTTTTTGTTGGGAATATGCCTTAGAGGCAGTAATAAATTGGTTATTATCATATTTCCTTGTTCATTATAAAAGTTTATTATTCATGCTAGAATTGTATTGACCGGAAACTTATATACATGTGTGAATACATAAACAACACCGTGTCCCTAGTAGGCCTCTATTGGACTAGCTCGTTGATAGAATATGGTTATGGTTTCCAAACCATAGACCCGAGTTGTCATTTGATAACAGGATCACATCATTAGGAGAATGATGTGATGGATAGACTCAACCGTAAGCTTAGCAACAGATCGTATCGCTTAGTTATTTGCTATAGCTTTCTTCATGTCAAGTATCAGTTCCTTAGACCATGAGATCATGCCACTCCCGAATACCGGAGGAGTGCCTTGTGTACTATCGACGTCACTTCATAACTGGGTGATCATAAAGGTGATGTACAGGTATCTTCGAAGGTGTCTGTTGGGTTGCATGGATCGAGACTGGAATTATTCGCTCCATGTGACGGAGAGATATCTCTAGACCCTCTCGGTAATACAACATCACAAGCAGCTTCATGTGACTAATGAGTTTTGTCACGGGATCTTGTATTACAGAACGAGTAAAGAGACTTGCTAGTAACGATATTGAACTAGGTATGGAGATACCGACGATCGAATCTCGGGCAAGTAACATATCACCGCACAAAGGGAATTGTGTACGGGATTAACTGAATCCTTGACATCGTGGTTCAACCGATGAAGATCCTCATGGAATATGTAGGAACCAATATGAGCATCTAGGTTCCGCAATTGGTTATTGACCGGAGAAGTGTCTCGGTCATGTCTGCATGGTTCTCTAACCTGCAGGGTCGCACGCTTAACGTTCAATGACGCTAGAGTAGTATTGGGATATTTGTATTGGTGACTGAAGGTTGTTCAGAGTCCTGGATGAGATCTCGGACATCACGAGGAGTCCTGGAATGGTCTGGGGGTAAAGATTTATATATGAGAAAGTTTTATTCGGGTTCCAGAAATGTTCGGGGGTCCAATGGCAGTGTACCAGCGGGGCACATAAGGGTTTCGGGGGACCACCAGTGGGTGCCACCACTCCCGGAGGCCAACATGGGCTGAGGAGAGGCATCCTAGCCTAGTTGGGCCAGGCGCACCAGCCCCCCTCAGGCCCATGCGGCTAAGGGGGGACCCCTAGTGGGGAAGGGAGGGACTCCACCTCCCTTGTGGGAGGAGGACTCCTCCCCCCTGGCCGTCGCCCCCCTTGGAGGAGGGGCCAAAGCGGGCGCCCCTCCCCCTTCCTCCTATATATAGTAGATAGGAGGGAGGGCAGCCGCACCCTTCCACCTGGCGCAACCCTGATGAGTGATATTTTTACACTCATTTCAACCTTGTTCAAACCGAGATATTTCATTAGAAGATAGATATTCCCTCCGATATTGGCACTAGTGACTAATGAATGAAAATGATTCCACAAATCCTTGCTTTCATATTTTTTCCACAGGAAATGGGCTAAAAAGGGGAGACATCAGGTGGGAGAAGGGAAAGGAAGGAAAATGGAGAAGAAATAAATCACCATGAGGCGTCAAAAGTCCACCAGAGTCAAAGACGGTGTTCCATGCGACCGCAAGCGCTCGCATGAGCGGTCGTTTGGCATGGAAACTGAGGCAGATCGTCAACCTGAACAACTTTTATTAAGGGGACCCTATCAAAATGTCAACAGAACGGGAAAACGAGGAGTGCCAAGCACAACCACAACCTGTTCATCATCATCATCATCCACAAACCCTAGTCACCACCATTTTCACCTCCATAGCCCTCCACCACCATAGTGCTCTCTCATCCAGTTCATACTTGTAATCATGCATCGCACAAGGCATCCATTCTAAGACATTGCAATCAATCAATCTCAAGATGTGTTCTTCAATGATTTCTTCTCGCGATCTGATCTCCATGTGTGAATAGTCCAGTAAGGTATGGGGTGAGGCATGAGCCTTGCAGCCCCAAGTATTTGGTGAAGGGGTAAATGGAAGTCTTTGACACAACGTCTCAAATGTGTGAAATAAAATTGTTTCCTGAAGTATCTCTTGTCTTGTCCGTGATCTTCATCCCTGCAGGTACCCATGACCATGGAGATTGAGCATTAGTGAAGTTAGGAGTGATACGTCTCCAACGTATCTATAATTTTCGATTGTTCCATGCTATTATATTATCTGTTTTGGATGTTTATGGGCTTTATTAAACACTTTTATATTACTTTTGGGACTAACCTATTGACCCAGAGCCCAGTGCCAGTTTCTGTTTTTCCCCTTGTTTCGGTGTTTCAAAGAAAAGGAATATCAAACAGAGTCGAAACGGAATGAAACCTTCTGGAGAAGTTATTTTTAGAAGGAAAGCAACCCGGGAGACTTGGAGTCCACGTCAAGAAAGAAACGAGGAAGCCACAAGGTAGGGGGGCGCGCCCACCCCCCCAGAGCGCGCCCTCCACCCTCATGGGTCCCTCGTGGCTCCCCTAACATACTTCTTCCTCCTATATATACCCATATTCGCTAAAACGATCGGGGAACAGAATAGATTGGGAGTTCCGCCGCCGCAAGCCTCTGTAGCCACCAAAAACCAATCGGGACCCTGTTCCGGCACCCTGCCGGAGGGGGGATCCCTCACCTGTGGCCATCTTCATCATCCCGGCGCTCTCCATGACGAGGAGGGAGTAGTTCACCCTCGGGGCTGAGGGTATGTACCAGTAGCTATGTGTTTGATCTCTCTCTCTTTCTCGTGTTCTTGATTTGGCACGATCTTGATGTATTGCGAGCTTTGCTATTATAGTTGGATCATATGTTTCTTCTCCCCCTCTACTCTCTTGTAATGGATTGAGTTTACCCTTTGAAGTTATGTTATCGCATTGAGTCTTTAATGATTTGAGAACACTTGATGTATGTCTTGCCATGCATATCTGTGGTGACAATGGGATATCACGTGATTCACTTGATGTATGTTTTGGTGATCAACTTGCGAATTCCGCCCATGAACTTATGCATAGGGGTTGGCACACGTTTTTGTCTTGATTCTCCGGTAGAAACTTTGGGCACTCTTTGAGGTTCCATGTGTTGGTTGAATAGATGAATCTGAGATTGTGTGATGCATATCGTATAATCATACCCACGGATACTTGAGGTGACATTGGAGTATCTAGGTGACATTAGGGTTTTGTGTTGACTTGTGTCTTAAGGTGTTATTCTAGTACGAACTCTAGGGCTGTTTGTGACACTTATAGGAATAGCCCAACGGATTGATTGGAAAGAATAACTTTGAGGTGGTTTCGTACCCTACCATAATCTCTTCGTTTGTTCTCCGCTATTAGTGACTTTGGAGTGACTCTTTGTTTCATGTTGAGGGATAGTTATATGATCCAATTATGTTATTATTGTTGAGAGAACTTGCACTAGTGAAAGTATGAACCCTAGGCCTTGTTTCCTAGCATTTCAATACCGTTTGTGCTCACTTTTATCATTAGTTACCATGCTGTTTTTATATTTTCAGACTACAAAAACCTATATCTACCATCCATATTGCACTCGTATCACCAGCTCTTCGCCGAACTAGTGCACCTATACAATTTACCATTGTATTGGGTGTGTTGGGGACACAAGAGACTCTTTGTTATTTGGTTGCAGGGTTGCTTGAGAGAGACCATCTTCATCCTACACCTCCCATGGATTGATAAACCTTAGGTCATCCACTTGAGGGAAATTTGCTACTGGCCTACAAACCTCTGCACTTGGAGGCCCAACAACGTGTACAAGAAGAAGGTTGTGTAGTAGAAGTCAAGCTCTTTTTTGGCGCCGTTGCTGGGGAGGCTAGGTAAGCGGCACTCACACCCCGTCAACTAAGCTCATTTCTGGCACCGTTGCCGGGGAGGTGGGTGCTTGAAGGTATATCTTTAGATCTTGCGATCGAATCTTTTTGTTTCTTGTTTTAGCACTAGTTAGTTTATAAAAGAAAATTACAAAAAAATGGAATTGAGTTTGTCTCATACGCTTCGTCTTTTTAATATCTTTCGTGAGTATGATGGAAAGGAAAATTGTGCCAAAATGTTAGAAGAAGAATGCATTAAAATGTTTGGCACTAAATCTTTGAATGATGAGCATGATTGCAATGTTGTTAGTATGAACTCCTTGAATATCCATGGTTCTAACGATGATTGCACTAGTCATGATGAAAATGTCTCCTATAAACATGTCAATTTTTGTGGAGTGCATTGGGTTTGTGAGTACGCACCAAATAGGGAAGATAGATACTGCAAGAGGCATAAGTACTTAGAAACTAAATTGTTGTAAGAGAGGCTAGATGATTGCGCTGAAAGATTCAATATTTGTCGCGCCCCTTGTGAACTTTGCAATGAACATGGTCATTTAAAGCTCCAATGCTATTTGTTTCATGATCAAGTCGTATCTAAAAATTGTGATAATTTGATTACCTTTGAGCATCATAAAGAGCTTAGTCTTCTTTTGGGGTATGAGGAAATTAAACGTATAACTGAGGGTATTCCAAAGTTTAATCTTGATAGATTTCTTGATTTTGATCTAGAGAAGATTTATATGTATTGTGCGGTGAATTGCATTGCAAATCCTTATATTGCCAATTACATAAAGAAAATAAAACAAATAGAAGATGAGGAGAATGCTAACGAAAGGGAAGAGACTTCCCAATATCCTCCTATTATTTCTTATGATGAATCAGGTAACGAGGAGGAGCCTTCTATTCAACCAATCTCATTAATAAGGAGCTCCAAAAAGAGGATTGAACCCACACATGATGTGAAGAAGAAGAAAAGAAAAAGGAGGAGAGGTAAAAAGGTATCCCTCCCAAATAATGTTGCTCCTATTATCGTTGTGCCTCATGAAAATGAATCAAAAATAATTGTGGAAGATGATGCACTTGATGATGATCTCGTTATGCCTATTGCTTATTGTGATGATTATGATTGGGAAGATAATGATACTTCTTATGATCTTGAAAATATTTTTGGCACTTGCTTGGAAAAATATGATAATTGCTATACTATTGGTGCTATCCATATTATTAATGATGAGAGTGATTATGCTTATGATATGAAAAGGCCCAAGCTCGGGGAAGCTATGTTTGATGAGGATGACATATTTGAGAATATATTTGCTGAAATTAATGTTTGTCCCAAGCTTGGGGATGCTACGTTCAATGAAGATGATATTTTTAGCCTCCCAAGTTTTGATATGCAAAGTTGTTATGATGATAGCATGCCTTCTACCTATGATGATTATAGTGATGAAAGTGGGTTTGGAAGAGTGTCAACTTTAGGAAGTAATGTCCCACTATTTTCGAGGATGTTGAATCTTATAATATTTATAAAAGTGGATTTGGAGAGGTCATGACTTTATTTAGTGATGTATCCACTATTTTGGAAGAGGTTTCAATTGATTATGATGAGAACAAAGTTGCTACTTATGATGATTATTGTGATGAAACTTATGCTATAAAGAGTAGTGATGATTATATTTATAAAACTTGTCATGATTATGAGTACCCTTTCTCTAAACATTACTCTTTTAATGTGGAAACAATTTATAGTATTCAAGTCTCTTATGATACTCTCACTATTCCGAATGAGAATAAATTTGCTTATGTGGAGAGTAATAAAAATTCTATACTTGTAGATCACGAAAACAATGCTTTAGGTGATGGTTATATTGTTGAATTCATTCATGATGCTACTGAAAATTATTATGGGGGAGGATTATACGCTTGTAGGAATAGCAATAATTTCAAGTTTCCTCTCTATGTGCTTAAAATCTTGAAGTTATGCTTGTTTTACCTTCCAATGCTAGTTGATTATTGTTCCCATAAGTTGTTTTCTCACAAAATCCCTATGCATAGGAAGTGGGTTAGACTTAAATGTGCTAGTCATATTCTTCATGATGCTCTCTTCATGTTTCAATTCTTATGTCTTATGTGAGCATCATTGAAATCATCATGCCTAGCTAGGGGCGTTAAACAATAGCGCTTGTTGGGAGGCAACCCAACTTTATTTTAGTTTCTTGCTTTTTGGTTCTTGTCGGTGTCAAAACCGGGGGATCTCGGGTAGGGGGTCCCGAACTGTGCGTCTAGGCGGATGGTAACAGGAGACAAGGGGCGCGATGTTTTTACCCAGGTTTGGGCCCTCTCGATGGAGGTAAAACCCTACTCCTGCTTGATTAATATTGGTGATATGGGTAGTACAAGAGTAGATCTACCACGAGATCAGAGAGGCTAAACCCTAGAAGCTAGCCTATGGTATGATTGTTCTTCTTCTGTCCTATGGACTAAAACCCTCCGGTTTATATAGACACTGGAGAGGGCTAGGGTTACACAGAGTCGGTTACAATGGTAGGAGATCTACATATCGTATCGCCAAGCTGGCCTCCCACGCCAAGGAAAGTCCCTTCTGGACATGGGACGAAGTCTTCAATCTTGTATCTTCATAGTCCAGGAGTCCGGCCGAAGGTATAGTCCGGCTACCCGGCACCCCCTAATCCAGGACTCCCTCAGTTCTGTTTATTAATAAATAATCCATCTATTTTCTATTTAGATGTGGTTTTGTGTTTTAATTAGTGTGTGTGTGCCAAGTAGAACCTTTGGGAAGACTTGGGTGAAGTCTTTATGATCATGCTGTTAAAAACAGAAACTTTAGCGCTCACGATATTAGCTAAAACTTTTTACTGGAGAGTGCTATTTAGTTGATTATTTTTGCAGATGATTACTAGACAAATTCCTCAGGTCCACCAATTTATTTTAGAATTTTTGGAGTTCCAGAAGTTTGCGTTTGATATAGATTACTACAGACTCTTCTGTTTTTGACAGATTCTGTTTTCATTGTGTTGTTTGCTTATTTTGATGAATCTATGGTTAGTAAAATAGTTTATAAACCATAGATAAGTTGGAATACAGTAGGTTTAACACAAATATAAATAAAGAATTAGTTCATTACATTACCTTGATGTGGTGTTTGTTTTCTTTCGCTAACGGAGCTTACGAGTTTTCTGTTAAGTTTTGTGTTGTGAAGTTTTCAAGTTTTGGGTAAAGATTCGACGGACTATGGAATAAGGAGTGGCAAGAGCCTAAGCTTGGGGATGCCCAAG
Source organism: Aegilops umbellulata (assembly GCA_032464435.1). NCBI lineage: Eukaryota > Viridiplantae > Streptophyta > Magnoliopsida > Poales > Poaceae > Aegilops > Aegilops umbellulata. The sequence continues at coordinate 437,842,288 of CP136058.1, read as the reverse complement.
GCACCCCAAGGTAATATTCAAGGATAACCAAGAGCCTAAGCTTGGGGATGCCTCGGAAGGCATCCCCTCTTTAGTCTTCGTTCATCGGTAACTTTACTTGGAGCTATATTTTTATTTACCACATGATATGTGTTTTGCTTGGAGCGTCATTTTATTTTATTTTGTTTTGCTTGCTGTTTGAATAAAATATCAAGATCTGAAATTATTAAATGGGAGAGTCTTCACATAGTTGCATAATTATTCGACTACTCATTGATCATCACTTATATCTTTCGGAGTGGTTTGTCGTTTGCTCTACTGCTTCACTTATATCTTTTAGAGCATGACGATAGTTTTATTTTGAAAAAATAGATGAACTCTCATGCTTCACTTATATTATTTTGAGAGTCTTAAACAGCATGGTAATGTGCTTAATCCTAATATGCTAGGTATTCAAGACTAGTAAAAACTTTCTTATGAGTGCGTTGAATACTAAGAGAAGTTTGATGCTTGATGATTGTTTTGAGATATGGAGGTAGTGATATTAAAGTTGTGCTAGTTGAGTAGTTGTGAATTTGAGAAATACTTGTGTTGAAGTTTGCAAGTCCCGTAGCATGCACGTATGGTAAACGTTATGTAACACATTTGAAACATGAGGTGTTCTTTGATTGTCCTCCTTATGAGTGGCGATCGGGGACGAGCGATGGTCTTTTCCTACCAATCTATCCCCCTAGGAGCATGCGCGTAGTGCTTGGTTTTTGATGACTTGTAGATTTTTGCAATAAGTATGTGAGTTCTTTATGACTAATGTTGAGTCCATGGATTATACGCACTCTCACCTTTCCATCATTGCTAGCCTCTTCGGTACCGTGCATTGCCCTTTCTCACATTGAGAGTTGGTGCAAACTTCGCCGGTGCATCCAAACCCTGTGATATGATACGCTCTTTCACACATAAACCTCCTTATATCTTCCTCAAAACAGCCACCATACCTACCTATTATGGCATTTCCATAGCCATTCCGAGATATATTGCCATGCAACTTTGCACCATTCCGTTTATCTTGACACGTTCATCATTGTCATATTGCTTTGCATGATCATGTAGTTGACATAGTATTTGTGGCAAAGCCACCGTTCACAATTCTTTCATACATGTCACTCATGAGTCATTGCACATCCCGGTACACCGCCGGAGGCATTCATATAGAGTCATACTTTGTTCTAGTACCGAGTTGTAATCATTGAGTTGTAAATAAATAGAAGTGTGATGATCATCAATTTCTAGAGCATTGTCCCAAGTGATGAATAAAAAAAAGAGAAAGCCCAAGAAATGAGAGAAAAAGAGAGAAGGGACAATGTTACTATCCTTTTACCACACTTGTGCTTCAAAGTAGCACCATAATCTTCATGATAGAGAGTCTCTTGTTTTGTCACTTTCATATACTAGTGGGAACTTTTCATTATAGAACTTGGCTTGTATATTCCAACGATGGGCCTCCTCAAGTGCCCTAGGTCTTCGTGAGCAAGCAAGTTGGATGCACACCCACTAGTTTCTTTTGTTGACCTTTCATACATTTATAGCTCTAGTGCATCCGTTGCATGGCAATCCCTACTCCTTGCATTAACATCAATCAATGGGCATATCCATAGCTCATTGATTAGCCTCGTTGATGTGAGATTTTCTCCTTTTTGTCTTCTCCACATAACCCCAATCATCATATTCTATTCCACCCATAGTGCTATGTCCATGGCTCATGCTCATGTATTGTGTGAAAGTTTATAGGTTTGAGATTACTAAAGTATGAAACAATTTCTTGGGTTGTCATCGGGGTTGTGCATGATGAGAGCATTGTTGTGTGACGAAAATGGAGCATGACTAAACTATATGATTTTGTAGGGATGAACTTTCTTTGGCCATGTTATTTTGAGAGGACATAATTGCTTAGTTAGTATGCTTGAAGTATTATTATTTCTATGTCAATATGAACTTTTATCTTGAATCTTTCGGATCTGAATATTCATAGCACAATTAAGAAGAATTACGTTGAAATTATGCCAACTAGCATTCCACATCAAAAATTCTGTTTTTATCATTTACCTACTCGAGGACGAGCATGAATTAAGCTTGGGGATGCTGATACGTCTCCAACGTATCTATAATTTTTGATTGTTCCATGTTATTATATTATCTGTTTTGGATGTTTATGGGCTTTATTAAACACTTTTATATTACTTTTGGGACTAACCTATTGACCTAGAGCCCAATGCCAGTTTTTGTTTTCCCCTTGTTTCAGTGTTTCGAAGAAAAGGAATATCAAACGGAGTCAAAACGGAATGAAACCTTCTGGAGAAGTTATTTTTAGAAGGAAAGCAACCCGAGTGAGGGAGTCCTGGATTAGGGGGTGTTCGGGTAGGCGGACTATACCTTCGCCGGACTCCTAGACTATGAAGATACAAGATTGAAGACTTCGTCCCGTGTTCGGATGGAACTTTCCTTCACGTGGAAGGCAAGCTTGGCGATGCGGATATTCAAGATCTCCTACCATTGTAACCGACTCTGTGTAACCCTAACCCTATCCGGTGTCTATATAAACCGGAGGGTTGTAGTCCGTAGGACAATCAACTCCATACACAACAATCATACCATAGGCTAGCTTCTAGGGTTTAGCCTCCTTGATCTCGTGGTAGATCTACTCTTGTACTACCCATATCATCAATATTAATCAAGCAGGAGTAGGGTATTACCTCCATCGAGAGGGCCCAAACCTGGGTAAAAACATCGTGTCCCTTGTCTCCTGTTACCATCCGGCCTTGACGCACAGTTCGGGACCCCCTACCCGAGATCCGCCGGTTTTGACACCGACATTGGTGCTTTCATTGAGAGTTCCTCTATGTCGTCGCCTTTAGGCCCGATGGCTCCTTTGATCATCAACAACGATGAGGTCCAGGGTGAGACTTTTCTCCCCGGACAGATCTTCGTCTTCGGCGGCTTCGCTCTGCGGGCCAATTCGCTTGGTCACCTGGAGCAGATCGAAAGCTACGCCCCTGGCCATCAAGTCAGGTTTGGAAGCTTAAACTACACGGCTGATATCCGTGGAGACTTGATCTTCGATGGGTTCGATCCACGGCCAAGCGCGCCGCACTATCTTGAGGGGCATGATCTAGCTCTGCCTCCGAACAGTGTCCTGGAGGCCGCACACGCACCGGTTCCGACCCTTAACTCGGAGCCTATTGCGCCGATCAAGGATGAGCGGTTGGACGTCACCTCGGGGGCTGCGATCTTAAAGGCGATCGAGCCGAACGCCAGCCCCGCACTCTGCATAACCTGTGACTCCGAGGGTCCGGACTCCTCTCCGGACTCCGAACCCCCCGCGCCCCTGCCAATCAAATCCGATTGGGCGCCGATAATGGAGTTCACCGCTGCGGACATCTTTCAGCACCCGCCTTTTGGCGACGTCTTGAATTCTCTCAAGTCTCTCTCTTTATCAGGAGAGCCCTGGCCGGATTACGGTCAGCAAGGATGGGATACGGACGACGAAGAAATTCAAAGACCACCCACCACCCACTTTGTAGCCACCGTCGACAATTTAAACGACGTGCTCAACTTCGACTCCGCAGACATCGACATCATGGATGACGATGCAGGAGATACCGATGAATCAGCGCCCATAGGGCACTGGACAGCCACCCCATCTCACGATGTGTACATGGTGGATACCCCTAAAGGAAGCGACAACGAGGAAAAAGGGGATGAAACGGGAGATCGACCCCCCGGAAAGCAATCAAAGCGTCGGCGTAAACGCCGACCCAAGCCCCGCCTCGATAAAAACCTAGCCATAGAGCAGGACGAGTCAGTAGACGACGAGCAGGCCTCAGAGCTACCGTCCGAACAGGGCAACATGGATAGAGAAACCAAACATCCCCCCCCCCGGCGAAAACGGCATTTCGGACGACATTACGCCGGATAAATCGATGGAGCAAAGGAGTCTCCACAAGAGGCTCATTGCAACTGCACGCAGCCTGAAAAAGCAGAAGCGGAAGCTAAAAACAGCGGAAGATGCACTCCGGATTAGATGGAGTAAAGTAATCAACACCGCAGATACATACGGCAACGGTCGTCGCACTAAAAGCTATCAAAAAAGAAAGCTACTGCCTGAATTCGACGAAGAGGCCCTAGAGCCCTCACATTCAAAAAAATAAGAAAGCCACACGGTCGGATAGACGACCCCAAAAAGCGGCAAGCGGCGCCGCACTTAAATCGGCATGCGACCCACTTAATGATTCGCATCATGGCCCAGTTAGGTCCATTTATGGGCCAAGAAAGCAAGCTTTCGTAAGCAATGCAATAAAGCCATCATCGGAATCTGGCACACCCAAATACAGGGGCGCCACACACCCACTATGTTTCACTGATGAGGTTCTGGACTATGAATTTCCAGAGGGGTTCAAACCCTTAAACATAGAGGCATATGATGGAACAACAGACCCTGGAGTCTGGATCGAGGATTATATCCTCCACATACATATGGCCAGAGGAGATGATCTTCACGCCATCAAATATTTACCCCTTAAGCTTAAAGGGCCAGCACGTCATTGGCTTAAAAGCCTTCCCGAGAACACAATTGGAAGTTGGGAAGAGCTCAAGGATGCTTTCCGAGCAAATTTTCAAGGGACCTATGTCCGCCCTCCGGATGCAGACGATCTTAGTCACATAACTCAACAGCTCGGAGAATCAGCTCGGCAGTTCTGGAATAGATTCCTCACTAAAAAGAATCAGATAGTCGACTGTCCGGACGCCGAAGCCTTAGCAGATTTCAAATATAATTTTCGAGACGAATGGCTCGCCAGACACCTCGGCCAAGAAAAGCCAAGAACAATGGCCGCACTAACAAGCCTCATGACCCGCTTTTGTGCAGGAGAGGACAGCTGGCTGGCAAGATGCAGCCCCAGCGACCCAAGTACATCTGAAACCCGGGATGGAAACGGAAAACCGCGACGCAACAAAGACCGTCGCCGCACTAAGGAGATAAGTCCAAAGAGCACGGCAGTTAATGCCGGATTCAAAGGCTCACGACAAAATCAGACAAAACCGCCCCTCCAGGATAATAGGGATGATCCATCCAATTTAAATGAAATCTTGGACAGGATATGTCAGATACACAGTACTCCCGGGAAGCCTGCTAACCATACCCATAGAGATTGTTGGGTTTTCAAACAATCCGGCAGACTCAATGCCGAACACAAGGGGCTCGACACACGAAGCGAAGACGAGGACGAACCCCAAAAGCAAAACACCTGGAAACAAAAGAACTTCCCACAAGAAGTAAAAACAGTGAACTAATTCACATAACAAAATGTGCGGCATCCATAAAGGCATGCATCACACGACCTATACCCAAAGGGTCCCGCCACTGGTTGTCAAAACCAATCATCTTCGATCAGCTAGATTATTCTAGAAGTATGAAGGATGCAGGTTGGACTGCCTTGATACTCGATCCAATCATTGGTGGACTCCAGTTTTCAAATGTCCTTATGGACGGCGGCAGTGGACTAAACCTGATATACCAGGATACAATCCATCACATGGGGATAAACCCAGCAAGAATCTGCCGCAGCAAAACCTCCTTTCAAGGGGTAACACCCGGTCTGGACACCCATTGTATGGGTTTTCTCCGGCTTGAAGTTATATTCGGCTCCGCCGATAACTTCCGCTGCGAAAAGCTGACCTTCCACATCGTCCCGTTCTCAAGTCGCTATCAAGCACTACTGGGACGCAAAGCTTTTGCTCGCTTTAACGCGATACCGCATTATGCATCCCTCATGCTTAAGATGCCCGGTCCACGAGGCATCATCTCTTTAAAGGGGAAGCACTAAAGTGCGCCTCCCCCAAGCGGAGGACGGTGCGGCCGCCTTGACAGCCCCACGGTAAAATGGACTTACCAGCCAAACAACTTGGAAATAGGTCATTAAAGACCACGAACGCGGATAGACGAGTTCAGCACAAAATCATCATTAATTTAGGCTTAGTGACCATATACCCCCGAACTAGGGGCTACATGCAGAGACAATAAAGCTCAACCCTATATATTTTACTTTATACTTTGTTTATTTCAAACCTTTGTTCGGCACGACCCATTTTTCAACTCAGTTCCTCTCTCTTACAGATGAACGTCGTGCGGCGCCCGCCAGGATACGGCACAATGGAGACACAGGCATAGACGTGCAGTAGGGACCCGTCCTAAAGGATTCTTTTTAGATTAAGACCCTGCGTAAACCTTTTTTACTGTCTCTTGTTGCTACACATCCCCTGGTTCTTTCCGATATAACCAAGGAGGAGGCTGGCGTCTTGGCATGTGGCCACACCAGAATTTTTGCACGTACCTGGACACTCGGGGCTTTTTTAACAAAGAGTGTTGTTTCGCCAGCACTCATAAAAGACCGAACACCTTAGGGAGTGTTCGGCGTCGCGAGTTTTGGCATTATATGCATCAGCTCCGAATCATGTCTTTGGTCAAATGTTGGGTTGCCCGGCTCCTGAGTTCGGCTACCTTACGTTCCGCTCTATCGGCTAAGGTAGCACCAGGAGAACTACCGCGATTGTGCCCCGGTTCGGCTGGGCGAGCACCTCAGTAGAGAAAGCCGAAAACTGACTGTCATGATGTAGCGTGAGACTGGTCAGCCACTCGATGACCTATCGGAATCTATCAGATTCCTCCGCTTTAATGAAGGGCCGCTTCCCAGTCAGGCACATATGCGCCCCGAACTCGGGAGAGCGCAGTCGCCACTAAGGGGCCACTTAAATAGCCCCACTGTCAAGCTCCTATGGCTAAGTGAAAGTGTTAAAGCATTATAGTTCGGTTGCCTGGCCCGCTGCGCTATCACCTCCTTTGTAGGACCAAGACGCTGGGTTAAGTGTGAAAATGCGTCTTCTGCGAGCACCCCCGCACTATGTGCATGGGGGCTGAAGCCAACGACTGCCATCTTTCAGATTTTGTATACATCTATATATCTTAAAACGGCGCACAGGAGGTGTTCCCAATACTTGAAGGCACAAGTATAAAAAGGCCACTACAGTTTATCAAAACATTAATCTATTATTACATATGCTATAATAACATAGCATCTTTTGAGCACTGCGTCTCTATTACACGAGCGCCTTCAAGGGCTTCCTGAAAATAGTGCTTGGAGGACACTCGGCTTTTGTCCGAATCTCGGGACGCAACAACGGTGGTCTCCATCTCTGCCCAGTATGTCTTGACACGGGCAAGAGCCATCCTTGCACCCTCTATGCATGCAGACCTCTTCATTGCATCAATGCGCGGCACCACGTCAAGGAATTGCTGCACCAAGCTGAAATAACTCTTCGGCTCCGATCTCCCCAGCCACAGATGACCCATGACGTACTTCATGGCGAGTCCGGACAACCTATCCAGTTTGGCCCATTGAGCCAAACGATCGTCCACTGCAAGTGGACGCTCTGGATTGTGAAACTGCGACCAGAAAAGCTTTCCACCTCGCGATCTTTTTTATCTCAAAAGTGTTCGGTTGCATCAGCAGCACTCGCTGCCAAATCCAGATAGGTATCCTCCACACTCCGCATTCGGTCCAACGAAGCAAACTTCGGATCGCAAAATTTCCTTCGCAGCATAAAGGGCTTTCCAGCCGCAATTTGTTCGGCCTGACGCAGCTCCTCCTTCGCAGCTCTCATCGCAGAGCGCGCATCCTTGGCATCGGCAACGGCCTTCTCTAGGCCCGTATGTTTCGCCTGGTTCTCTTTCTCAAGTAGCCTGCAATGGTCTACAACGCTCTTTAACTTTTCGGCCATCTCGATCATCTCTTCCTTGCTTCGGCAGTGAGCAGCCTGTTCGGCTCTCAGCTCTTCAAAGGCTTCCTTGGCAGCCGCATCACTTTTTCTGGCTTGTTCTTTAGCTTGGGCAAGTTCTGCCCTAAGATTCTCCACGGCGGCCGCACCATCTGCGTCAAACACATACATCGTAAGACACTGGCATTAAACTCTTCTTACCTAATGCCGCCCGAGGAATTACATACCTTGAGCCTCATCAAGGCGCTTGTTGACAAGCGCGATGTCGGCATCGGCCACGTCCAGTTGCCGCTTTAGTACGGCAAAATCATCAGTTCGGCTTGCTTCCGGACACCCTGCCGCCTACATTCAAAGACGACATCTTAGACCTCGGATTATGATCCTCCTCGTGTCGTCATTTCTTGACGACGCGCAGAGTCTCAAGGGCTACTGTCTACACAGGGCGCATCTTATTTATGCGCAACTGATAAAAGTGTACATTATCTAATGTACCTCAAAACCCGTCAGTAAACTTTTGATGGCTTCATGCAATCCGCTCTCTGCGGATGAGATCCTTTCAATCACCGCGCCCATCAACGCACGATGTTCCTCCGAGATAGAAGCTCACCCCAGTAGAATCTTTAAATCCTCCGGTCGAGCACCATACGACGTCGGACTCGTCCTACGGCCTCTTTCGATGGCCGGACGCGGAGAACCTTGGGGGGCCGCATAGCCATCTTCCGCCCCTGCCGGACTCGGAGAAACCCTCCGCGACGACACCTCAGGGTCGCCCGCCTCGCTAGGCGGCACGGCAGGGGGAGGCGTCCCGCTCTCCATCATCTCTGGAAGGAGATCCCCCGAAGATGAGCTCCGCTGAGAAGGACTGAGGTTCGAGCTACAAGGTAAAATTTCGGTTAATCTTCTCAGATATAAAATTAAGGATTTCTCTCATCCCTCAAAAGGAAAATATTTCTCTACTTATAGCTTGCTGGAGGGCTGATCCCTTTGAGGGCGCAGTTCGGCCGAGGAACTCCCCGGCGCCGGACCCTCTGACGAGGATTTTTCCCCCCGTTTCAAGGCTGTGGTCTCCGGGTCGTCAGAGGCGGCCCTCTTCTTACCCTTAGGAGAGGAATCGTCGACTCCTCCCTTCGGAACAGCCTCCTTCGAGGAGGCCATAGTTTCCTTGTCCTCCCCCTTACTTCCCTCCAAAGGCATTATTTTCCACATCCTGACGAGCACAGGATCCGGCCTGGTTTCGGGAAGGGGGGCCGGACACCTGATCAGCTTCGCCTTCGCTATCCACTCCTGCTTAAAAGGACAACTCTTTTAGGGGCAAGATTATGACAATTATACGGATAGAAGGTCCGGGCACAAGGTTACTTACTTGAGTATCCGGGCGATTGCAGCTTAGGCCTGCGTCCTCGGTTAAATCCGGACACGCTTCTTGTGATCCGAAGAACAGTTTATACATCTCCGCGGGCGCTGCGCCCATGAAATTCTGGAGAGCTCGCGGTCCCTCTGGATTAAACTCCCACAGGCGAAGGGAGCGACGTTTGCTGGGCGATATTCCGCAAATCAACATGACCTGTGTCACCTTGACCAGGCTGAGGTCTCCTTCCAAGAGATCCTTAATACGACCCTGCAACAGAGGCACGTCTTTGGGTAAACCCCAATCTAACCCTGTGTTGATCCATGACGCTAGCCGTGGTGGGGGACCCGAGCGAAAGGCAGGAGGCGCCACCCACTTGGAGCCTCGGGGAGCGGTGATATAAAACCACTCCCATTGCCACAAGCCTAGCTCCTGTTGAAAAGAGCCCTTGGGCCATGGAGCATCGACATTTTTGCTTATAACAGCGCCTCCGCACTCTGCGTGCCGTCCCTTGATCATCTTCGGCTCCACTTTGAAGGTCTTGAGCCATAATCCGAAGTGAGGGGTAACACGGAGGAACGCTTCACACACGACAATAAACGAGGAGATGTGGAGGATGGACTCCGGATCTAAGTCATGGAATTCCTGCCCGTAATAAAACAACAGCCCCCTCACAAAGGGATCCATGGGGAAGCCCAACCCCCGAAGGAAGTGAGACATGAACACCACGCTCTCACCGGGCTGGGGACTGGGAATGACCTGCGCTTGAGCAGGCAACCTATGCGAAATTTTGCCAGTCAGGAACTTAGCCTCCCTCAACTTTAGTACGTCCTCCTCCGTGACGGAGGAGGGCGTCCATCGGCCTTGAAGGTCAGAACCGGACATTGTTGAAGGTTCAAAGCGCCTGGAATCTGGAGCCTAGGGTGTTGGAACTCGAGGCGACGGGCGAACTTGCTTGAGATTGAAAAAAAGGGAGTAAGGCCTTGGTCTCTTTATAAGAGGTCGAATACCAAGAGCCCTCCCCGTAACCGTTTGGGACTCGCCTTAAATCGAGGAAACATGCTAACGGGCACGATTTGGTTACCCACGTCCGTATTGATGAGAATCCCGTAAAAAGGGCACACGATCTGTGCTTTGACAAGACGTGCCAAGGAAACTGCCTCGCAAAACGTGCTGAGGTGGAAAAGTAAAAACGATTCGAGTAAAGGACTTGGCCGTGGTGTGATGATGCACTGCGGAATACGTCAGCAGATTTGATTTGTGTTAATATTATTCTCTCTATGGCAATATGTGGAAACTTGTTTTGCAGAGCCGGACACTATTCTTGGTGTTTATAAATCTTCTATGAAGGAGTTGGAGGAGGAACCCGCCTTGCAATGCCGAAGACAATCTGCGCGCCGGACTCGTCGTCATTGAAGCCTGGTTCAGGGGCTACTGAGGGAGTCCTGGATTAGGGGGTGTTCGGGTAGCCGGACTATACCTTCGTCGGACTCCTGGACTATGAAGATACAAGATTGAAGACTTCGTCCCGTGTCCGGATGGAACTTTCCTTGGCGTGAAAGGCAAGCTTGGCGATGCGGATATTCAAGATCTCCTACCATTGTAACCGACTCTGTGTAACCCTAACCCTATCCGGTGTCTATATAAATCAGAGGGTTGTAGTCCGTAGGACAATCAACTCCATACACAACAATCATACCATAGGCTAGCTTCTAGGGTTTAGCCTCCTTGATCTCGTGGTAGATCTACTCTTGTACTACCCATATCATCAATATTAATCAAGCAGGAGTAGGGTATTACCTCCATCAAGAGGGCCCAAACCTGGGTAAAAACATCGTGTCCCTTGTCTCCTGTTACCATCCGGCCTTGACGCACAGTTCGGGACCGCCTACCCGAGATCCGCCGGTTTTCACACCGACACCGGGAGACTTGGAGTCCACGTCAAGAAAGAAACGAGGAAGCCACAAGGTAGGGGGGCACGCTCAAGCCCCTAGGGCACGCCCTCCACCCTTGTGGGCCCCTCGTGGCTCCCCTGACGTTCTTCTTCCTCCTATATATACCCATATACCCTAAAACGATCGAGGAACATAATAGACCGGGAGTTTCGCCGCCGCAAGCCTCTGTAGCCACCAAAAACCAATCGGGACCCTGTTCTGGCACCCTGCCGGATGGGGGATCCCTCACCTGTGGCCATCTTCATCATCCCGGCGCTCTCCATGACGAGGAGGGAGTAGTTCACCCTCGGGGCTGAGGGTATGTACCAGTAGCTATGTGTTTGATCTCTCTCTCTCTCTCGTGTTCTTGATTTGGCACGATCTCGATGTATCGCGAGCTTTGCTATTATAGTTGGATCTTATGTTTCTTCTCCCCCTCTTCTCTCTTGTAATGGATTGAGTTTTCCCCTTGAAGTAATCTTATCGGATTGAGTCTTTAAAGACTTGAGAACACTTGATGTATGTCTTGCGGTGCGTATCTGTGGTGACAATGGGATATCACGTGATTCACTTGATGTATGTTTTGGTGATCAACTTGTGGGTTCCGCCCATGAGCCTATGCATAGGGGTTGGCACACGGTTTCGTCGTGATTCTCCGGTAGAAACTTGGGGGCACTCTTTGAGGTTCTATGTGTTGGTTTGAGTAGATGAATTGAGATTGTGTGATGCATATCGTATAATCATGCCCACGGATACTTGAGATGACATTGGAGTATCTAGGTGACATTAGGGTTTTGGTTGATTTGTGTCTTAAGGTGTTATTCTAGTACAAACTCTAGGGCTGTTTGTGACACTTATAGGAATAGCCCAACGGATTGATTGGAAAGAATAACTTTGAGGTCGGTTTCGTACCCTACCATAATCTCTTCGTTTGTTCTCTGCTATTAGTGAATTTGGAGTGACTCTTTGGTGCATGTTGAGGGATAGTTATATGATCCAATTATGTTATTATTGTTGAGAGAACTTGCACTAGTGAAAGTATGAACCCTAGGCCTTGTTTCTTAGCATTGCAATACCGTTTGTGCTCACTTTTATCATTAGTTACCTTGCTGTTTTTATATTTTCAGATTACAAAAACCTATATCTACCATCCATATTGCACTTGTATCACCATCTCTTCGCCGAACTAGTGCACCTATACAATTTACCATTGTGTTGGGTGTGTTGGGGACACAAGAGACTCTCTGTTATTTGGTTGCAGGGTTGCTTGAGAGAGACCATCTTCATCCTACGCCTCCCACGGATTGATAAACCTTAGGTCATCCACTTGAGGGAAATTTGCTACTGTCCTACAAACCTCTGCACTTGGTGGCCCAACAACGTCTACAAGAAGAAGGTTGTGTAGTAGACATGAAGGAGCAAGGGGACCGTGAAGTGTTATAACGAACACCAGTGACAGTAAGGTTTACTAGGGTAACATGGGTTATATCCTTGGGGATGCATTAGGTGTAGTCATTGAACGTCCAAAGCTTTTGTCTGATATTATTATCTTAATTATCGGGGCAATGATAACCCACAAGTATAGGGGATCGCAACAGTTTTCGAGGGTAGAGTATTAAACCCAAATTCATAGATTCGACACAAGAGGAGCCAAAGAATATTTGAAGGTATTAGCAGCTGAGTTGTCAATTCAACCACACCTGGAGATTAATTATCTGCAACAACATGATCAGTAGCAAAGTAGTATGATAGTTTTGATAATAGTAGCGGCAGCAGTGGTAACGGTAATAGTGATAGCAGTAGTTTTGTAGCAAGTGCAATAGTAATGATAGTAGTAGTAACTTAGCTGAAACAACATAAGATGAATTTGTAGGCATTGGATCGGTGACTTGTTGGATGATATTTGATGTCTACTACGCAACCTTCTTCTTGTAGACGTTGTTGGGCCTCCAAGTGCAGAGGTTTGTAGGACAGTAGCAAATTTCCCTCAAGTGGATGACCTATGGTTTATCAATCCGTGGGAGCATAGGATGAACATGGTCTCTCTCAACCAAAACCCTAATGTCACCTAGATACTCCAATGTCACCTCAAGTATCCATGGGTATGATTATACGATATGCATCACACAATCTTAGATTCATCTATTCAACCAACACATAGAACCTCAAAGAGTGCCCCAAAGTTTCTACTGGAGAGTCAAGACGAAAACGTGTGCCAACCCCTATGCATAGGTTCATGGGCAGAACCCGCAAGTTGATCACAAAAACATACATCAATTGAATCACGTGATATCACATTGTCACCACAGATACGCACGGAAAGACATACATCAAGTGTTCTCAAATCATTAAAGACTCAATCCGATAAGATTACTTCAAAGGGAAAACTCAATCCACTACAAGAGAGTAGAGGGGGAGAAGCAACATAAGATCCAACTATAATAGCAAAGCTCGCGATACATCAAGATCGTGCCAAATCAAGAACACGAGAGAGAGAGATCAAACATATAGCTACTGGTACATACCTCAGCCCCGAGGGTGAACTACTCCCTCCTCGTCATGAAGAGCGCCGGGATGATGAAGATGGCCACCGGTGAGGGTTCCCCCCTCCGGCAGGGTGCCGGAACAGGGCCCCGATTGGTTTTTGGTGGCTACAGATGCTTGCGGTGGCAAATTTCCCGATCTATTCTGTTCCCTGAAGGTTTTAGGGTATATGAATATATATAGGCATTAGAAATACGTCAGGGGAGCCACGAGGGGCCCATGAGGGTGGAGGGCGCACCCCCCTGCCTCGTGCCTCCCTCGTTGCTTTCCCGACGTGCACTCCAAGTCTCCCGGGTTGCTTTCCTTCCAAAAATAACTTCTCCAAAAGGTTTCATTCCGTTTCGACTCCGTTTGATATTCCTTATCTTCGAAACACTGAAACAAGGAAAAAAGAAGAACCTTTTGCCGGAACAGGGGCTCTGGGTCAATTGGTTAGTCCAAAAAATAATATAAAAGTGTAAAATAAAGCCCATAAACATCCAAAATGGATAATATAATAGCATGAATACTTCATAAATTATAGATACGTTGGAGACGTATCAATATTCATCATGAGACAGTTATAACCTAGGGCGATATGACACTAGCTCCAGTTCATAAATGTAATGTAGGCATGTATTCCGTAAATATGCATACGTGCTTATGGAAAGAACTTGCATGCCATCTTTTATCCTACCCTCCCGTGGCAGTGGGGTCCATATCGGAAACTAAGGGATATTAAGGCCTCCTTTTAATAGAGAACCGGAACAAAGCATTAACACATGGTGAATACATGAACTCCTCAAACTACGGTCATCACCGGGAGTGGTCCCGACTATTGTCACTCCGGGGTTGCCGGATCATAACATGTAGTAGGTGACTATAACTTGCAAGACCGGATCTAGAACATGGATATAATGGTGATAACATAAACGGTCCAGATCTGAAATCATGGCACCCGAGCCCAAAGTGACAAGCATTAAGCATGGAAAAGTCATAGCAACATCAACCTTAGAACATAGTGGACACTAGGATCAGGCCTGACAAAACTAACTCGATTACATGATGAATCTCATCCAATTCCTCACCGACTAGCGAGCCTACGAAGGAATTACTTACTCCCGGTGGGGAGCATCATGGAATTGGCGATGGAGAAGGGTTGGTGATGACGAAGAACGAAGATCCCCCTCTTCAGACCCCCAAACAGACTCTAGATCTGGCCTCCCGATGAATAACAGGAGGTGACGGCGGCTCTGTCTTGTGGATCGCGATAATTCTTTCTCCATAATTTTTTCTGGAAATATAGGATTTTATAGCATAGGTTTCAGGGTCTGCTGGGCCACCACATGGGGACAACCCATCTAGGCGCGCCTGGGAGGGCAGGCACGCTGCTACCTCTTGAGTATGCATTGGTTTTCCCTTGAAGAGGAAAGGGTGATGCAGCAAAGTAGCGTAAGTATTTCCCTCAATTTTTGAGAACCAAGGTATCAATCTAGTAGGAGGTTACACGCAAGTCGCCTAGTACCTGCACAAGCAATCAAGAACCTTGCAACCAACGTGATAAAGGGGTTGTCAATCCCTTCACGGCCACTTGAAAAAGTGAGATCTGATAAAGATAATAAGATAAATATTTTGGGACAATTCCATTTCTCCCCCTAACTTGAACCCACACCTGGCATTTACCCCTAAATTTCGAGTATGCTCAAAAATACCCCTAAGTGCCATTTCTGTTAGGTCAAAGGGGTTTGACCATGTGCTTTGTCCAAAATGCGCCTGGATGGTACTAGTCCACATTTTGGTAAAGAAAAAAAATAAGTCAGAGTTAGACCAGTCAACGGAGACTGGTCAAATTTGTTTTGGAGGCCCACATGTCATTCTCTCTTTAAGGTTTTTATAATTGTTTTATAGTTAGTAAAGGGCCCATGAGTCAGTGGAACACTTAACAGGAGGGTTAGCCTAAATCGCTTTTTAATGACAGCTGCTAATCGTTGGCGCCCGCGTGAAGGCACAATGACGACGTACGAGAGGATGCCGAAAAGTTCTATGGGCTTTAGAGCGGTCCTGCAAGGCTACGGGCATGAAGACGAACTGGACTGAGTTGGTCAGAGACCGTGCGGTGGCTGTGAGGATGGGCAATAGTGAGCTCGAGCGGCAGCGATGGGAGGCGCTCATGGGGAGATGATCTCGGCGATGCAGGGAAGCTCGAGGGCGCACCAGAACATTCGAGAGGTTGCCTTGGAGCTGAGTGACAAGGGGGAATCCTCCTAGATTCATGGCTAGAGGAGATAGGGCAGCGGCCGCAATCCACCAGATTTGGGGAAGACGATGAGTGAGCCGTCGATTTCGGGTGCCTCGGTCTGATTTATCCTGCTGGAAAATAGATCGGGAAGTGCTTGATCTAATCGGTCGGAAACCAGGCCTGCTAGCCTAAAGCTGCCCACCACCGTCGGATGTTGGCCGCCGCCGGAGGTGAGCGAGAGAGAGACACAGAGAGGTAAGAGAGAATACAAACATACAGTGTTTTTCTTTTTTGGTGGGTCCACCTGTAAGTGACAGAGGGAGTGAGGGAGAGAGGGAGAGATTTTTTTCTTTTTCCTAGGGCAGGTCCCACCTGTAAGTGTCATATGCGTACAGGGGCAAAACTGGCCAGAAAATGTCCCGTAGCCAATCAAACGCCTTTGACCACATGGAAATGGTACGGAAGGGTATATCCATAAGAAGCTTTGATGGAAGAGGGGCATTTTTTATCATACTCGCAATTTAGGGTAAATGCCATGTGTGAGTTCAAGTTAGGGGGATAAATGGAATTGTGCCAATATTTTTGGTATTTTTGTTGTATAGATTGGAAAGTAAAGATTGCAAAATAAATAGTAAACTAAAATTATAGATCAGAAACTTATATGATGTAAAGTAGACCCGGGGGCCATAGGTTTCACTAGTGGCTTCTCTCATGATAGCATATATTACGGTGGGTGAACAAATTACTGCCAAGCAATTGATAGAAAAGCGCATAGTTATGAGAATATTTAGGCATTATCATGAAGGCATCACGTCCGTGTCAAGTAGACTGAAACGATTCTGCATCTACTACTATTACTCCACACATCGACCGCTATCCAGCATGCATCTCATAAGAACGGAGTAACACATTAGGCAAGATGACATGATGTAGAGGGATAAACTCAAGCAATATGATATAAACCCCATCTTTTTATCCTCGATGGCAACAATACAATACGTGTCGTTTCCCTTTCTGTCACTGGGATCGAGCACCGCAAGATTGAACCTAAAGCTAAGCACTTCTCCCATTGCAAGAAAGATCAATCTAGTAGGCCAAACTAAATCGATATTCGAAGAGACTTGCAAAGATATTAAATCATGCATAAAAGAATTCAGAGAAGAGTCAAATATTGTTCATAGATAATCTTGATCATAAACCCACAATCCAACGGATCTCGGCAAACACACCGCAAAAATAATTACATCGAATAGATCTCCAAGAAGATCAAGGAGAACTTTGTATTGAGATCCAAAGAGAGAGAAGAAGCCATCTAGCTAATAACTATGGACCTGTCCGGGATATACCCTACGGTGTAACCCGGCCGGACTTGGCGACTCACTAATGACCCGCCCTGACGGGACGACTCACTAAGTGACCCGCCTGAGCCTCGAGACTCATGGGTGACCCGACAAGCGGGTCAGAGGAGTGACAAGACCCGATGGCCCAGAAAGCGGTTCATGGAAGGCCGGCTCATGTTATGTTATGCCAGCTTAAGAGGAAAGCATAAGGAATATTCCCTTACAAAGGAAGCAAGAGTAGGACTCCACTTGTAAGAGAGTTACTACAAGAAATATGTCAACTTGTGACCTTCTGTCAGTGACCCTGGAAGAATTGGTCATAGATCTATGACCATTTCAGACCAATTGGTCAAAAGCTGTTCGGGGGGCTCCAAACCCTAAACCACTGCGACCATTTTGGTCAGAAAGGTCGTAATTTCCTTACACGAAATGGTCATAAAGCAAACAACGCTAGTCCGCTTCCTTATTTCTAGTTGTTAACGGCCAATATAGATGGTCATAGCCTTGTAAATTGTGGTGGGTTGCTATGACTAGGCGCCACCTCATCAGTTTTGCCTATGTGTCATGTCCATGTGGCAGTTTTTGCCCTAGGTTGTGAAGCAACCTATATTTCTGTCATTCCCAAAATTCCCAAAAAAATCTCATAAATTCTTTGGGTCATATCTTCGTCAAATATGTAAAAACCTTCCTTGCCTAGTTCAAAAATAATTCAAAAATATTCATTTTCCTATTCTGTTCAGAGTAACAGTTTGTGAAGGAAGTACCACTTTGGCATGTCCAAATAGTATCCATTTTCTACAGTGCTTTCCTATGCCCAAATAACCATCCTCCACCAAATGCCAGCTCAATCCATTCATTATTTTGAGCCGAGCTTCAACATTCGTATTTATGTCCAAGTTGGTGGTTTGCAAAGCAAGTACCACCTAGGCTCCTTCTTTTAAGATGAAAATTTGTGAAGACGGTCTTCTTAGTAACTGATCATCCTCAGCCAAAACTCACGCCCATTAGCCATGTACATTTCCCGTACCACTAATCAAACACTTGGCTGCTTATTCATGTTTGAGCATCGATCGGTCTCCTCGTGAGAATCTTATGTTGTGATTTTCTTCCTAGCACCTACCTGGGGAGTGCCCAACCCACTAGACATGTCTAGGCCGCCCAGAACACATGGCAACGCCATGGTCACGCGGTGACCACGCGGCGGGCATGCGAGCTTGCGCGCTCTAGACTTGGGGCCCTCGGCCACCGTCCAAACCTCGATGTCTCTCCATCAAACCATGTATTTCTGATTAAATAGATACTTATTTACCTAGAAATGATTTTTGAAATAAATAAAGAGCAAACTATGACGCAGCTGCAGTTCAAATTTGACCCGCTTCCAATTGAATCGACGGGAATTTGTCTTTTTCACCAGAGCTGGATCAAAAATTTTGACACCCAACCATTTTGTAAATTGTGAATTAAATATGGCCTAGTATTTTATAAAATTGATTAGGTCCAATTTTGCAACAAATATATGGTAGGTCCTTCACAAAAAAAACTCATTTCAGGCACTCGAAAAATGGAAAATGGTTTTTTCGTCCAAAGAAAATGAAAACTTCCTTAGGCAACATTGTTTGCCATTTCAATATGCACCCTTGTGCACAATAGGAGGTCATTTGAACAAACTATGCCATGAATGTGGGCATAGGATTGATCATTTGGCTTGAAAGCCATGAATCTTCACACATGATAGCTCATTTCTGATAACACTTTTTTAAAAGAATTGTCGTATTACAAATTTATTATTTTTCCTGGTAACTTGGTCATATATAATGACACAATGCGAAGGTTTTCCAATTTTTTGATTTTGTTTGAATTTTTTATGCCCGTTTCAAAATGCGGTCAAAATGGCGGGAATGACCATTCCTAGCTAGTGGTTGAATCTTGGAATTTTTTTGGTGTTTCTCTGATTAAATAGATACTTATGTACCTATAAATGACTTTTGGAAAAAATAAAGAGAAAACTACAAGGCAGCTATAGTTCAATTTGACCCACTTCCAACTGAATCGGCGGAAGTTTTTCTTTTTCACCAGAGGTGGATAAAAACTTTTGACACCCAACCATTTGGTCAATTGTGCATTAAATATGTCCTAGTATTTTATAAAAATGATTTGGTCCAATTTTGCAACAATTATTTGGGAGTTCCTTCACAAAAAACCCTCCTTTTGGGCACTCGAAAAATGGAAAATGGTTTTTTCGTCCAAAGAAAATGAAAACTTCCTTAGGCAACATTGTTTGCCATTCCAATATGCACCCTTGTGCACAATATGAGATAATTTGAACAAACTATGCCATGAATGTGGGCATAGGATTGATCATTTGGCTTGAAAGCCATGAATCTTCACGCATGATGGCTCATTTCTGATAACACTTTTTTTAAAAGAATTGTCGTATTACAAGTTTATTATTTTTCCTGGTAACTTGGTCATATATAATGACACAATACGAAGGTTTTCCAATTTTTTGATTTTTTTGATTTTTTATGCCCGTTTCAAAATGCGGCCAAAACGACGGGAATGACCGTTCCTAGCTAGTGGTTGAATCTTGGATTTTTTTTGGTGTTTCTCTGATTAAATAGATACTTATGTACCTAGAAATGATTTTTGCAAAAAATAAAGAGCAAACTACAAGGCAGCTACAGTTCAAATTTGACCCACTTGCAACTGAATCGGCGGAAGTTTGTCTTTTTCACCAAAGGTAGATCAAAACTTTTGACACCCAACCATTTGGTCAATTGTGCATTAAATATGTCCTAGTATTTTATAAAATTGATTTGGTCCAATTTTGCAACAATTATTTGGGAGGTCCTTCACAAAAAACCCTCCTTTTGGGCACTCGAAAAATGAAAAATGGTTTTTTCGTCCAAAGAAAATGAAAACTTCCTTAGGCAACATTGTTTGCCATTCCAATATGCACCCTTGTGCACAATAGGAGATCATTTTTTGAATTTTTCATGTGAAAAAGTAGAAAAAAAGAATGCTCAGGGATTCTTTTTTGAAACATAAATTGTCCTTTTGATGAGAGGTGAATCAAAAGCATTTTACATTTTAAGATTTGGTCAATTGTACATAAAATGTTGTCTTATAGTTTTGGAAAATGGTGTGGTGCCATTTTGAAAGAATATTTGGTAGATTCTTCACAAAAAATGAATTTTGTCACTCCGAAAATAGAAAATGATTTTCCCCCTAAAAACTCATTTCTCATAACACTTTTTAAAGATATTTGTCTTATTCCAATTCCAAGTTTGTTAGTTTTCCTAAAAAACTAGGTCACATTTGCTGACACAATGAGAATGTTTTTATTTTTTTGAATTCTCATATCATAAAAATGTTTATATGATTCAACATCTTATTTTTAATTGATTAAGACCAATTTAGATGGTGATAACGTGTACTGGGCTCTGATTGGTCCGTGAGCATGTCACACGGATCGTGCCTTCAGCGCCGTCGGATGCTCCTCTCTAGATCCAGATCCGACGGTAGCCCTTTCTCCCTCACCCCCTCTTTGTCTGAAAAAAAGGAAACTCCCTCCCGCACGCGAACCCTAGCGTCGTCTCCCAACCCCTCTCCAGATCCAGATCCGCCACCCCTCTCCCTCTCCCCTCGCCGCCTCGCCTCCCCTCTCCCTCTCCCCTCGTCGCCTCGCCTCCCCTCGCCACCGCACCGCCCATTGCCTCCCGCACCCCCCGCCCGACCTTCTCCCCCTCCCCTCCCCTCCGCTCCCATGTCCCCATCCCGTCGAAACCCTAAGCGGCGACAGCCGCCATGGTGAAGCGACGCACGGGGCAGCGCGTCAGGCTCTACGTCCGGGGCACCATCCTCGGCTTCAAGAGGTGAGCAACCCCGTTCTTGGCCATGCTCTCGCCGGATCTGGTGATTCATTTCATGGTGAGATTGGGCGGCGCGCTGATGGCGATGTGGGGGTTGATCTGCAGGTCAAAGTCGAACCAGTACGAGAGCAAGTCGCTGGTGTAGGTCGAGGGGGTGAACACCAAGCAGGACGTGGCGTGGTACGGTGTCGCCGCGACGGAAGAAGCCTCCTCTGCTCTGCTCTGCTCGCCGGTACGGACTCCCCCAACCCCTTCCTCCCGCCCTGGCCGGCCGGCCGAGGTTCCTATCGGATCCCCTCTCGCGCTTCAGGGGGACGGCGCGAGAAGCTCTTCGGTCAAGCTTAGCTGTCAAGGATTGATTTATGGATGATTCCTTTGGGAACCTTGTTTAAGTTACAGTCTTGACACAGTAGCTCTTACTCTACCTGTGTGGCAATCATATTGTGTTTGAATGTAGCATAGTATCTGATTATGGTGTTTTTTTAGGTATTTATCTTCAGAAAAGGGATGTGTACAATATTAGTATTTCCAGGAATCTGATTATGACACCCTGCTATCGTGCCCCCCTAAAACACATGAATTTGTTTTACCTTTCCCCCTTCGTGGTTACTGGTTTTGGACTTAAGGACACACATGCGTTAGTCGTTAGTATTCACGTTTTATTTCTTTTTGCAGGATAGTTAGTATTCACTTTGCTGTTCTGCTTTATACTTGTGGTTAGTCTACTTACTGTTTCTGGACTTGAGGGCACACTTGTGCTGTGTGGTGGTATTTTACTTTTCTGTTTGGTTTTATACCTGTCCATGGTGTATATATGAATGTCCTGAAATCAAATAACCTTCATAGGATAGGAAATTGGTAGTTTATCTCATATAGATGATCTTATAGTGAATAGCTTCAGTTGTTTGATGCATGTTGCTGCCGTTTATCGCTGCATCTATGTTCATTCAGTATTAGTAGCTCCTTGGATCTATGCCACAGCATTGTATGCTCTTCTTTCCATATATGTACTGCATTTCTATATGGCAATGAGCTTACCCTCTGCTGTCATGTTTCCATGGCGCCCGCAAACTGTGCAGTGCTGCTGTGGCTCCTGGTGGCGGTGAGCGTGAAGCTGGGGAAGCGCCACATCACCCACAACGCGGTGGAGCTGTTGGAGAGGCGTCTGGCCAAGGACGACTTCTTCGAGTACTACGACGGCAAGATGGGGCGGTACATCGGGAAGCAGTCGCGCAAGTTTCAGACGTGGTTGGTGGCGGGCTACCTGGTGGCCAAGATGCTCCTGGATGACCCCACCAACCTCCGCGCCGTCTCCCTGGAGAATGACGGCCACATCTGAGAGGGACGACACCCACTACCGCTGCCTCCAGGGCAAGATCACCCGCCCGCACAGCAACTCCGGCGTCGTCCGCGCCCAGTTCAAGTCCAACCTCCCAGCCGAGTCCATGGTCAGTGCCTGCCCACCCTTAGTTTTCTTGATGGTGCTTTTTTGCTGAGGCTGTTTGTTGCTTTGCGTTGTGTGCAGGGGCGCAAGGTCAGAGTGTTCATGTACCCGAGCAGCATCTAAAGTTAGCATCTGCTGCACTATCGCTGATGATGTTTGTTTAAGGCTGTTGCTTTGCTCTGTGTGATTTTACTCTAGCATGTGTGTTGCATTTTGTCCTGCGCCTTGAGAATGACTAGGATTTATGTTATAGAATTCCAAGTGTAGTCGCAATATATAACATGCCTAAAGTATATGGACTTGTGTAGTGTGTCCATCGAGAGTAGATAGACTATTTCTTTCATGATTCATCTATATATGCTGCTCTTATATGCAAGTTTGAATCTGGATGTCTTATGCATGACAGAAGTTTGTGAAATGCAATGTTTTTCTGTTGTGGTCTGTTTGATGGGGATTGATGCACATGTAGGTCATATCTCTGTGTGTTTGGACCGAGGGAACAACACTAGCTTATTAGCTTACTTTTCATCAAGTACTAGTATTAGTTGAGATGTAGATGGATTGTTTCTTTCATGATTTTATCGATATACAGTTGTTTACATGTTTTTTATCTGGATGTCTTATACATGACAGAAGCTTGTGAATTGAAATGTTTCTTTTGTGGTCTGTCCGATGAGGATCGATGCATGTGTGGATCATATCCTTGTGTGTTTTGGATCTAAGAACTAGCTTATTAGCATACCTTTTTATCAAGTACTACTAATTTAGGTGTAGATGGACTATTTCTTGCATGATTCATCAATATGCAGATATTCTGCTGTTACATGCATGCTTGTATATGGATGTCTATTGGTGTATATGGACTATTTCTTTCAAGATCCATCAATATGCAGTTATATACATGTTTGTATCTGGATGTTTATATTACATCATGAGGTTTTCTACAAATTAGTAAGGTAGTGGTTTCAGCTGCTGCATTGTTGCTTATATTTGATACTACACAATGTGACTGGAGTTTATTGTGATTTGCAGAAGATAGAATCTGGATGCAATTGCTTTGATATTCCTGCTTGGCCCCCAGGCATGCTCATGAAGTACAATGAGGTGTCCTCATCTGACTATTTCGCCAATGGGTAAGCCTCACTGCCAATCTTTCAAGTAGTAGTAGTTCGGTGTCGCTATCATCTCTGTTTGTATATAAGTACGCCACTGTTGAGGTTTAGCAATCTCTGTTATGGTGTTGATCTGAATCATGCTTTTCTGTATGTGACAGCGAACTGGCTACCCTCGTGTAGTTGAGCAATTAGTATCCATACATGCCCAGTGCATGCCTAAATCCTGAGTTTTATTTTTAAACACCTCTCCATATATGTGCAGTGCCTATTGTAATTGTCAAGTGTGAATTCTGTATATGAGGTGTGTTCTCCTTGTAGTAATTTCTAGTAGCCTGCTTGTTATGTGTAGAGTGCAGAACACATTACGTGTACTGAGGATGAAATGGTCTGAGTATGGCATTTTCAATTTAACTTACTTTTTTGGTGTTGAGCTGTCGATAAATTGGTGTTGGTACCATGATGCTTGAACTGTTATTTTCTTTTGGTAAATGAACTGCTGCTTTATGTATCTTCACGAGTCACAAAACTCCTGACATGTCGGCGACTGGAGCGCACCAGAAGCATTGACGGTGACTCAGTCCTCGGTGCCGCCCTCTGCTAGAGCGGTGCGTCCCCTCTCTGTTCTCCCAGCCACCCCTAAGTTTTGGATTTGGATCATTCTTGTGAACTCTAGCCATGCTCACTTGTAAATCTAGTTTGATGTTTAAACCATGACTTATGATAATCTGGTTTCATCGCCTTCCAGGGACAACATATATATGCTCAAAACACTCTACTTGTTTTCCTGTATAGTTTTCTTACTTGTTTTCCTTTATGCGTTCACTCTTTTTCAGGAGCTCCAAGCCTATTTTTTTTCCTTTATGTTCGCTCTTTTACAGGAGATCCAGTCCTAATTTTTCTGAGTGTGAAGCCGTGAAGCCAAGTGCGAAGCAGTGAATGCTGGAGAGAGATGATGCTGGAGAGATGCCCTTCCTGTAGGTCTGCACATAAGCGGAAGTTCCTGGGTATACAAGATTCAATGGTTAAATTGGTTGATGTGATGTGAATGAGTGTATGGAAACTGGTTGTGTGATGTGAATGAGTGTATGTAGTTTCACGTGTTCTGTTCTGTATAGCATATTGTAATAAACTTATTTTAGCTGTTATTTGAAGATTTTCATATGCTTTCTCTCTTCTGTCTGTTTGATATATACATATATATTGCTTATTAATAAGCTGTGAAAAATCTGACATTTGGGACCCATCTGTAAACTGGAGCTGGGAAAAAAGCTAGAAATAAAAAATAAATTGACTGCAAAATGTTGTGCGCTAGAAAATAAAAAGGCCAAATTGTAAGCCAGGCCCATGTAGCTAACCAAAATTAGCATAAAATACATATATTAAAAGGGCTTGCCTAAAAAAATACATGGGCCGAATTACTAGGTCAGACCCATGTAGCTAATAAAAAGCACTGGAAAAAAAAATCATAAATGGGCCGAATTGTTGAGCTAGGCCCATGTAGAAAACCGAATTGGACCAGGCTGAATCTTGTGCCACATCAATTTGCCACGCTGGATGCCTACGTTTCCAGGGGAAGTTGCTAGTGACCAAAACGCCACAGTAGGAATAATTTGGTCGTAAAAGTCCACGACCTTCTCACAGAGAAGGTCGCTATAGTCAGTTTATGACCGCCAGCTTTTGACCTTCTGTTTTTGGTCAAAAAAAGGTCGCAAATGAAAAACAATGACCTTTCAATGACCAATAGTCACGGTCACAAGTTGACATATTTGTTGTAGTGAGTAATCCTAATCCTACTAGGACTAGTCATGTAACCCGCCCCTTCAACTTATATAAGGAGGGGCAGGGCACCCCAAGAGGGACAAGTTGCACAAGTTTCACAAGTTAGGTTAAGAGACACAAGTCAATAGCTCTCGAGATAGAGGTAGCAAAAGAGCACCCTTGTAATCGTGAGCATCATCATCATCGGTACCAATAAAGCAGGATGTAGGCTTTTACCTCCACCATGAGGGGCCGAACCTGGGTAAAAACATCGCGTTTCTCATCCCACTCAACCCCTCTCAAGCTACCACATAGATGCGTTGGCCTCACGGCTAAGTCCTCACACTAGGACATCTGCCGTTACAAAACCACGATAGTTGGCGCCCACCGTGGGGCTCGCACACGGTGGTGTTGAGTTCTTGGAGGGATCTTTTCTAGGGTGTCGAGAAGCTCGCGATTGACTAGATGAAGAAGAGCCGACACAGAGCAATCGCGCAGGATAACCCGGTGTGGTACAACCTAAAGCAGGTCCGACAAATTCAGCAGTCAACTGCAACAAATCATGGGCGAGAAGAAAAAGATTTTTTGATCTACGAGAATTGAGATCGAGGAGATTAAGGTTTCTTCTGTACGCGCGGCCACCGGGGTCTACTTTCCATTAAACAGCAGCCGTACGGATCAAGTCCTGAGAGGCACGATCGATTTACTTGGCGGATTTTCCAAAGAATAAAAAAATCATCAGCTCCAAACGCTGGATGCGAAGGACCAAGGGGGTGTTTGTTTCTAGGGACTTTTTGGTGTAGGGACTAGAAAAAGTCCCTCTTAGAGACTTTTAAACCAAACAGGAGGGACTACTAGGGACTAAAAGTTTCTTTTTAGGACTAAATGAAGAAGACTCTCAAGGAGAGTCTTTTTTAGGACTTTTTGGGACTTTTCCAACAATGCCCCTCCCTGCACCCATTGCCCTGCCTCCCCATGGTGTTGTTTGGTTGTTATTTTTTGTATACTAGGGGTAACATGGTCTTTTACATGTCATTTAATAACCTCTAGGGAGGGACTAGGGACTTTTTAGTCCCTGGAAACAAAAAGGGAGAGCCTTTTTAGGGACTAGAGAATTTTTAATTGAGACTAGAAAAATGGACTTTTTACGAAATAGAGAATTTTTAATTGGGACTAGAAAAAGTGCTAGGACTTATGAACCAAACATGCCCCCAAGTGTGTCCACAGCGCGCAAGCCCCGCCGGGTCTTCGATCATGAAGCAGAACCAGCCGACTCGTGTAGTACTGGTATGAATTAACCGAAACCGTCAGGAATTTCTACTGCATATTCCTAGATTTGCTTTTTTACTTTACTTTACTTTTAAACCAGCACTTTGATTGGAAGTTTCCTAGCTTGCCGTGCTCGTCCTCATCCAATCATAATTCACCTAGGTCGCGCTGCTCTTCCTAATGTGACTTACACACCTAGACGAAGGGAGTACATCACATGAAAAAAAGAGCCCATGGGGCGCTAGTAGGACAAACTACCACTGTTACAGAGCAGGGGTATACACCCGTCACATCTTTCCAAGGCTGCTATAAAAGCGGGGGGGTGCATTATAACAAAGGATCATATATCGTCCGAATATATCAGGTTATATCCATCCAGCTTACTGTTTTATCAGTACTTGTTAAATTTTTTGTGAAAACAACCACTCAGCCCTATAGTGCTGTTATACGCAGGTAAATTATTCATTACAAAAGTGTTGATATACCGCGGTATGGAGCATGTGCCAGCATTATTTTTATTGGCGTTCATCTGTGTCACGCAACTTCATGGGCACACGTGTAAGCCGCTGCCCCTGCGGTCCGGTCTACATCAACGCGCCAGCCGACTCGCCCGTCCGCGTCGCCTTACAATGCCACAGATGACTTGCCCGTCCACCCTTGCGGCTGACTCACACGTCTGCGCCGGCTTACAATGTGACGGACAACTTGTCCGTCCGCCCCCACGGCTGACTCTCCCGTCCACGCGGCTTACCGCGCCTGCGATTGACTCGCCCGTCCGCGCGGCTTACCGAGCTTGCGATTGACTTGCCCGACTGCACCGGCTTACAACGCCTCGGCCGACTTATTTGTCCATGCCCGCGGCCGACTCGGCCATGATTGATTTCAGATTCACCTAGTGATCATCAACTCCGCGGTGGATAATTTTTGGCCTGACATATCAGGTGACATCCATCCAGTATATTTTTATATATTACATATGGCTTTCCTTAAAAGAGCAAATTACTCTGGTTTGCAAGTTATCTAATGCAGGACAAGTTGTTTACTTCAAAAGGGATTGTTATATCATTGAGCTGTTGAAGGACTCATACCGGTTTATATCACGGTCAAATATGGAGAATCTAAAGACAACTCCTCGAGTCGCCTTGAGACTCGGGGGTTACGATGACATGACTCAGTAAATGACTGGCAGTTTAAAGCAAGTCAAGAACTCCGGGTCAGTGGAGGGAAGATAATCCGGTCCCGGAGGCTGCTATTATATTGATGAAAATTTAAAGGCCGTCAGAAAATTTCCAGCTCAAAAATGAATATTCCGGTTTAAAATCCGGTTGAAGGGAAATCTGTCTCCCACAAATTTTTGAAGCTCTTAGTATCCGGTTTGAAATACTGGTTCAAAAAGAGTTCATCTCTCGCAAGTTTGAGTTCTCAGAAAAATTAAAGGTTGCCAAAGAGAACTTACTGCCATGATGCGTGGTTCAAACATGGGTATCCTGCCTTATTGGCTTATCAATATTATTGGTCACTTGGTGGCTTAACGCCCGGTCTAAAGGGACCAAAGAGAGTCTGCTGCACAACATAGCTCAAACATAGGTACCCGGCGAGCACAGCTCAAAAATATATTACTTGGGGGCTCCTTGTTCAACGAACATGAGTTTTTATGACCCTTGTAATAGGCTTAAAAGCTAGGTGTATTCACCTAAAAACCCGAGTTATCCTGCCTTTTTATGTCTGCCACTCCGCCCAGGTAATCCTGGAATGACCCGCCATACTTTTGACAAGTCAATCTTATACAGACCCTGAACTTGTCAAAGTTAAAACGACGATTGGTCATGTGAGGTCTGGCTTATAAGGTTTGTATGAAGGTTTAACTCAGTGGCTGTGCGGCCCTTGAAAGCACTTGATTTTTAGGCCTGGCAGCCTATGAAAAGCCTTATTTCTCTTTTGAGTTCTATTTGAAAGTTTTTTGTGATTCATCTTTTGTGGCATGTTAATACATGGTTGAAAACTGATGAAGACTATGATGCCTTATGGATCATATATGAAATTACCCGATGTTTATTAACCCGGCCTGGCTTTGGACTATAAGTCGCCAGTATATGATGATCTAACTTTTGGGATATAACCCCTTGCTGCATATGGCGTGATAATCCGGCGGCGTGACTAAAGTAAACAGGGTGTTGTGCTCTATATCTTCAGGGTTATAACCCTTACTGGCATGATAATCCAACAATGTTCATAAGTATCACAGGTATGATATTTATTTTTGTTATCTGAGGTTTGATAACCCGCCCTTGCTTTTAACTTTAAGTTGCCAGTATGTTTAGGCTTGAATGGCCTTAATGCTAGTCTTTTCCATAATTGCTTAAGACTATATTATGTTTGGGTTGTTACCCGCCCTGGCTTTGACGTTAAGTCGCCAGGACATATGTTATTTAAACTCTGTGCAGGATTTGCAGAGCTATGACTTATATAAATGATTAAGTTCAAGCCCATCATCAAAAATTGAAATTGAGGTTTCAAAAGGGTTATCAATTATTGATTTTCCCAAAGGTTATAAGTCGCCGGGTTACAAAAATCCCGGATTACAATGGATGCGCATTAAGTCGCCATTCGCCAAGAGCCACCGAGTATTTAAACTCTGGATTGACTTGTCAACCGATAAGGTATTCAAATCTTTAATAGCTAAAATTGGCTGGATTTTCATGATGATATTGAATGGTTGAGGTTTTCATACCAGATTATATTATTCAAATCTTGAATAGTCAACATGGCTGGATTTTTATGGTTATCAATAATCAGTATTATGATTGAGGTTTTCAAAGTCGCTTCAGCACAATGTTTATTATTTTATCAATGGATATGATTTATTCTGCAAGGAAAGGAATAGTCCCGAGTCGCCGCAGGCTTACGACCGGGCACTTTGGGGGCTACATTATTCAAATCATGATTATACCAAATATGGAAGTCTCATGTCGCTGCAAGCATGCACCATGACACTTGGGGGCTAATGCAAGGTCATTTCTTACTTGCCTCGTTGAAGACCCGACTCATCACATCGTAACGAGCTGGCCCTTGGGGGCTATTAATTTCTCCTGTTAAAAATTCAAGGTACACAAGTTAAATCCATTATATTGAAGGGTCCATTGCTCAGTTGGTAAAGCACAAGGCTCTTAACTTTGTGGACATGGGTTCAAGCCCCATGGTGGGGGTTACATCAGATGATGTTATTTTCAATGAAGTATATATATAAAGTCCCAACTCACTATTATCTTACTGAGCCGGACCTTGGGGGATACACCATGCTGCTCAAGTATGCATGATCATGTTCACAAAGTCCCCGCTCATTATTGCATAATCACCCGGCCCTTGGGGGCTACACTGGTTGAAGTTTTTATGAAAATAAGGTAATTACAAAGTCCCAGGTTGCTGCAAGCATGACAACTCGGCACTTGGGGGCTACATATGTGGAATATTCAGTTTATGACTAATGACTGAGATGAACAACCCGGATTTCTTCAAGGTTGCGACATTTATATTGAAGCAAGTCTTAAGCTGTTACTACGCTCCCTTCTTAAAACTTGGGCTACAAGAGATATGCATATAAGAGAGTTTTGGCAATGATAAACCGGCAAGTTCTACATCTTCAAGCTGGCTGAAAATCAGATGAGTATTTCAAGACCAAATATATTTAAGCATTGGGAGCTGAATCAAATGAATTATTCTTCATATTATTTTTGTGAGAAGCCAATGTCAGCAAATTGATTATGAAGCTGGTCTATTGACCCGGACTGTCCAGTAGAAGGAAATGACAAGAACTTAAGGATTACCAGGTACCGGTTTACAAGAATTTCTAACCCGGAGCACAACCTGTCAAATTTGTTCTTGTGTTTATTTTCCAGGATCAATTTAACATGGATAAATCCAAATTAAACTGGGGGCTAATGTCCAGGATATACCCCGTGGTGTAACTCGGCCGGAAGTATAACCCGGCCGGACTTGGCGACTCACTAATGACCCGCCCTGACGGGACGACTCACTAAGTGACCCGCCCGAGCCTGGCGACTCATGGGTGACCCGGAAAGCGGGTCACAGTAGCGACAAGACCCGGTGGCCCAGAAAGCGGTTCATGGAAGGCCGGCTCACGTTATGTTATGCCGGCTTAAGAGGAAAGAATAAGGAATATTCCCTTACAAAGGAAGCAAGACTAGGACTCCACTTGTAATAGAGCAATCCTAATCCTACTAGGACTAGTCATGTAACCCTCCCCTTCAACTTATATAAGGAGGGGCAGGGCACCCCAAGAGGGACAAGTTTCACAAGTTAGGTTAAGACAGACAAGTCAATTGCTCTCAAGATAGAGGTAGCGAAAGAGCACCCTTGTAATCATGAGCATCATCATCATCATCAATATCAATAAAGCAGGATGTAGGCTTTTACCTCCACCATGAGGGGCCGAACATGGGTAAAAACCTCGCATCTCTCATCCCACTCAACCCCACTCAAGCTACCACATAGATGCGTTGGCCTCACGACTAAGTCCTCACACTAGGACATTTGCCGTTACAAAACCACGACAGGACCCGAAGGTCTGTGGTAAACTACTCACACATCATCGAAGAGGCTATGGTGTTGATGTAGAAGCCCTCCGTGATCGATTCCCCCTCCGATGGAGCGTCGGAAAAGGCCCCAAGATGGGATCTCATGGGTACAGAGGGTTGCGGCGGTGGAAAAGTGGTTTCGTGGCTCCCTTGGATGTTTTCAGGGTATAAGAGTATATATAGGCGAAATAAGTAGGTCGGTGGAGCTGCAAGGGGCCCACGAGGGTGGGGGCGCGCCCTCCTGCCTCGTGGCTTCCTTGCTGCTTTCTTGACTTCCACTCCAAGTCTCCTGGATTGCTTTTGTTCCAAAAACGATCCTCGCGAAGGTTTCATTCCGTTTGATATTCCTTTTCTGCGAAACACTGAAATAGGAAAAAAAACAGCAATTTGCACTGGGCCTTCGGTTAGTAGGTTAGTCCCAAAAATAATATAAAAGAGCATATTAAAGGCCATTAAACATCCAAAACAGATAATATAATAGCATGGAACAATAAAAAATTATAGATACGTTCGAGACGTATCACACGCCCTGGTGGGTTATGCCCACCCAGGTGCCCCCTCCAGTGGCTCTTGCTCATGAAATTCTCTTTATTGATATAAAAAATCCTCGCAAAGTTTCTTTCCATTCCGAGAACTTTTATTTCTGCACAAAAACAACACCATGGTAGTTTTGCTGAAAACAACGTCAGTCTTGGGTTAGTTTCATTCAAATCATGCAAATTAGAGTCCAAAACAAGAGAAAAAGCATTAGGAAAATTAGATACATTGGAGACGCATCAACTCCCCCAAGGTTAAACCTTTGCTTGTCCTCAAGCAATTCAGTTGATAAACTGAAAGTGAAAAAGAAAACTTTTACGAACTCTTTTGCTCTTGTTTGCATAAATAAGCTTAAACAACACCCATGTTTTCAGCCAACCTTATAACTAACCATGCCGACAATAACTCTTAAAGGTTATATTAACTCATATCAATGACATAATTAGCTGGCGAGCAATAATAAGATATCTCAGACAACAACACATTATCAAAACAACCATGATATAATATGACAATAGTGGTATCTCGCTAGCCCTTTCTGAGACCGCAAAACATAAATGCAGAGCACCTCCAAAGTTCAAGCAGCGACTAAACATTGTAATTCATGGTAGAAAAGATCCAGACATGATGCACCCAACATTAGCTACACACAATGCATAAGTCATGACATCAGTTCTTTCAGGTTCTGGCGCTTATTTTAGAAGGTGATGACACAATATAAAAGTAAATAGATAGTCCCTTCGCAGAGGGAAGCAGTGATTTGCAGAGGTGCCATAGCTCAAGTTTTTAAAACAGAGGTAAATGATATTTTGAGACATGCACCCTTCTCATTTACTTCATGACCATCAGTTATCAATATCTTCCATGCTAAGCATGCTAGTGGCGGTTCACAAGCGATAAAACTAAAGGTTTTGACTCCATTGAGAGTTTTTGTTTGATTATTTGTAAGCTTTTTCTGTTTGCAGTTTGGGACTGGGCATCCCTATTACCGCCCTTTTCTCGTGCAATGGCGAGTGAATAAACACTCAACCTGAGAACAACTTGCTTAGCATGGAAGATACCGACCACCTCCTGTCGTTCCATGAACGATCCAGGCACACAAAAAGGATATTTATTAGAAGTTTTTTAGAGGTGGCACATGCAAATTTACTTAGGACGGCAGGGTAATACCACATATAGGTAAGTATGGTGGACTCATATGGAATAACTTGGGTTCAAGGTTTTTGATGTACAAGCAGAATTCCCACTTAGTACAGGTGAAGGCTAGTAATTAGATTGAGAAGCGGCCAGCTAGAGAGCAACAACGGTCATGAACATGCATTATGCATAAGTAACATTGGGCACTAGCATGAGTAGGATATGAACACCATGAACATAAATATCATAGAGGCTATGTTGGTTTTGATTCAACTACATGCATGAACATGTGCCAAGTCAAGCCACTCGAACATTCAAAGGAGGATACCATATCATCATACTACATCACAATCATTTTAACACAATGTTGATATCCAAGACAAATCATTATCCACTCCTAGCTACTTATGCATGGCATGAGAAACTATAATCTCTAATTGTCATTGCAAACATGTTTAATCATAATGGGATGAATCATGGATACTAGGTTAAACATATTTACAAAAACAGAACAAGTCGAGTTCATACCCGTTTCTCTCTGCCACGGCCAGTTCATCGAATATCGTCATTATTTCCTTTCACTTGCACGACCGAACGATGTGAAAATAATGATAGTGCAAGAGTGCCCTGGACTAAGCTGGAATCTGCAAACATTTTATTCAACAGGAGAAGACCAGGTAAAATGGGCTCTTTATTAGATCAACAATAACGCATATGAGAGCCACTCAACATTTTCATTGTGGTCTTCTCCTTGGTATGACTCAAATAAAAAGAAGATGAATTCAGATAAACATACTGAAATATTTTTGGAGTTTTTGATTTTATTAAACAAGCCAATAAAAGGGAAAAGCAAAAAACAAGAAAAACTATTTACACGGGAAAGCTCCCAACAAGAAAAAGAAGAACAAGGAAATATTTTTGGGTTTTCTTTTTAGTACTACAACTAAGAATGCATAGAAAGTAAACTAACTACAATTTTTTTTTGTTTTTTCTAAGGTTTTTTCAAACTCACAAGAAGAAAGCGAGAAAATACAATTAAGCATTGATGATATAATGAAAAAGTGTACACACCGACAACTGGAATGAAAAGTGTGAACATGAATGTAATGTCGATGAGAAACACATACTCCCCCAAGCTTAGGCTTTTGGCCTAACTTGGTAATCGATCAGTAGCCTGGATAGTAGTCGGCGTGGTAGCTCACGGAGGCTCTTAGTGCGGATGCCTCGGCCTACCGTGCTGCCTCCACTGCCGCGTTGTGAGCTCGGGCCTCGCTCTCAAGAACAAAATATCTTCCCTTGTTGTGATAGTCAAAAAGAGCAGGCGCAGGCAAATATGTGTGCACAACAGATGTTTGGTTAAAAACAAGTTATAGATGAAATTATGAATTTTTTTCTTTGAGGATTGAAAGTGCGTTAAGTCGACTAGAGGGGGGGGGGGTGATGTAACATCCCAAATTTCCAATTTGGAATGTAATACATAGATCATTCATGCATATCATATTTTGCTGCATTTCGTTTCGCGATCCTCGAAATCCTAAGCAACTCAAGGACCCTCGGAGAGAGTTGGGGATTTCCCTGTTTTCATAATTGAATTTTATCAAATATTAAAACGAGCATTATTTGTTTTAATTATTTTTTCTCTGAAAATATTTCATATTCAAATATATGAGAGGAGATAATATGACTTCTCCAAAATAAATGAAATATTGGAGGAAAAATATTAAAATCAAATATTGGAATTTATTCGGAGTTTTGTCCCTATTTTATTTGAATTAGGAAAAATATGCGCTTTTCAAATTTGCATTTTAGGCCCAAATAAATGTTCACCTTGTCCTGCCTATTTTTAGAGGACGGGGAAAATTTATTTTGGAATTTTTGGAGTCCGTTTAATATTTCTTTTCTTTCTTTTTCTGCACGTCGGAATTATTTTAAAAAAAGGTGAACCGACTCCGGGCCGTAACCGGCCAGGACTCCTCGGGCCGGCCTTTAAAGCCCGAGACCCCGGGGCCCGAGCCAGCCACCCGCGCCCTAACCCTAATCCTGCCGCCCGCCGCTGCCGCCGCCGCGCCGGAGTCGCCGGACCTCGCCGGACCCAAGGTAGCCGCCTTGGTTTTCGTGAGAAAACCGTTTTGGTTTTTTCTTCGAAACCCTAGATCCGTTTTTTAGATCCAGTTCGGTTTATTTTCGGTTTAGTTATTTAGGAAACGTCCATTTTTACGTACGTTTTAACGAACGGTTTTCACCGTTTAACCACAGACAGCGAACGTTCGTTCGTTAGCCTGTTCGTCAGTTTTTCTTTTGCTCGGATTTTCTGCGATTATTTTCGATCGCGATTTCTGATCCGATTTTCGTCTTAGTTTCTCTTTTCGCCCGTTTATAGGAATCAGGCGATTCAAGCGCCTAGATCTTCATCTCGAAACCCTCTTTCTGTTTAATCAACTTGAACAAGATTTTGGTACTGTAAAATTTGACTTTAGTTCAGATTAGTAAACGGATCTTGTTTCTTTCGTAGTTTGAGTTTCGTTTGATTTGATTCTTTTTGCAAACCGGAGTTCTTAAGTTGAACTTTCTGGTTAGATCTTCTTATTTGAGTTTTACTGATGCTTCTTTGCTTGATTGCTTATGTATGCTATTGTTTGTTTGCGATCGAATTCCTGAAGTGCAAAGCATGCTACTACGAGTCTCTAGGTTTTGGGGATCATCAGCAAGACAAGTAACACATTGACCATACTCTTTTCATACCCAGTTTTTATGCATTATCTCCAATGCTCAAACACTGCATGATTAGGATGTGATTTAACTTGTGGGTATTGGGAAGTAGTTGATGAGGTAGAACCTATTGCCCTGTTACTATCAAACCCTTGGGAGTTACTTCTACGTATTGCTTATATTGCTATGCTATGCTCGTAGACGTGGTTTGGGTGAGTGAATCCGTGACAGATGTGAGATTGTTAATTAATGGTTCAACTTAAGGTGGCAAATTAAATACACATCTGGGTGGATTGCTTGTCGGGCACCTGGAGAATCCAGTGTTGTCCTAGGATATCCCGGAGTACCCGTGTGATCATCCTAAGGTCCGCCACCCATGCTCAAAGGGAACTGAGATATTTTCATGCTAGAAACTTCTGTGTGCAGCCACAAGCTATTATGGGCTCTAGCATAGTTGAGTAAGTTGCATGAGCTCTTGAAGAGGTAGATCATCAGGTAGAGGGATGTAGGTTTGGTATGGTATGCCCGGAGTAAAGAGTTAATGTTTCTGAAAGACTGTGTCTCGGTCATCCGTTTCTCAAACACCATGTAGTGCGAGAAATCCAACGGAGGAGATCAAGTCTTGTGGGGAAAAGTGCGCAAACCTCTGCAGAGTGTATAATCTAATCATGGTTAGTCGTGTCCCCGGTTATGGACAATTTTGAGTATCTAGTACTTGGATTATCATAAGTATCTCATCGCTCTAATTTAATATTGTTGGGTTGATAATTACTTTAATTGGGATTGAGTTGGAGGAACCTTCTCAATGTTGTTTCAACCACCATGATAGTTAAAATAAAATTTATTCCTTTGTTGTAGGAAAAATTGGCTTTTCGCAAAAACTATAAACATAGAGCTTTCCACCAGCCAAATATGCATGTAGTGATAGCATTATTCTGTTCTTGCTCTACTGTGTTACATTGCCAGCATATTCCATGTGCTGACCCATTTTCGGGCTGCAACGTATTATGTTGCAGACTTTTCAAACGAGGAGTACGGTTCGTTAGGTTGTTGCCGTGCAGCTCAGCTATGCCGTTGGAGTTGATGGACTCACTTTATCTTCCAAGCCTTCTGCTGTTATCGTATTAGATGGCCTTAAGCCATATTTATTGTAATAAGTTCTCTTCTGAGACATTCGATGTAATAAGTGTGTGATTGCTACTCTGTTATAAATCCTTCGAGTATTGTGTGTGTCAGCATTACCGATCCAGGGATGACACTGAAGCACAGAGACTTGACCGTTTGAGGTCAGGTCGCTACAAGATGGTATCAGAGCACACGCTGAGTGTAGGACACGACCACTAAGATAAAGCCATAGGTCACTCTTCTCTACTCATTTCTGACTCCTCTCCTATTTTGTACTCTTTAGGATGGCGGATACAAGGATCAAGTTCACTCAACCGGATGAAGACACACCCTTTGGACGCCACTTGAAGGAAGTCACTAGGTACCTGAACATCGGAATACCAAGCTTCACTAGGACCTACAACGCCACTTTACTAGAAGAGGAGCGCTGGATGATTCAAGTTCAAGTTCCAGGAAGGACGTTTGCGCCAATCACTGAGCCCATAGAGTTTTCTTTTGATGCACCAACCTGGAGTCTAGGCAAGAGCATGGCAGCCCACATCACCATGGGACGCATTGGAGAAGTCTACAACAAGGATCTTAAGGATACTATCTATTAGATATGTGGGCGCCGAGATGAGCAATGGGAGATAGTTAGCACCGGGAAGGACAGATCCATTGCAGCTTCCATCCAGGAGTTAAACTAGCACATTCGATGCCAGGAGAATCAGATGTGTGCAGACATGTTAGAATTGAAGAAGGCGAAGACAAGGATCACCGAGCTGGAAGAAGAACTCAAGTCTACACGCGATGGATATGAGGAGGAAATTGCAACACTATTGGAGAAGAATGACGACCTGATAAAGAAGATCGGAATATTCATGGGAGACCCCGTGCCAGAAGGAGATGACGATGATTCCATTTGCCCGGAGAACTACATCATCATCAACGACACCGACTCCGACCCCAGTGAAGATGACCTTGAAGACGAAGCTGGAGCAGTCATTATGGAGTCGTCCACCGATCAAAATTTCTAGATGACCACCAAATAATTAGTAGTATTTCCCCATGTATATAGTAGTAGTTGAGCACTTTTTACGATAGTTCTAGACCGTTTGTATGCCCTTGCTTGATTGATTGAGTGAAATGATTGTGTTTGTCTCATGTTCATATGGGAAGTGCTTTCTCATTAGACCCCTTTCTATTCTAATCTCTCCCCTCTAAACCCATCAGATGCCTCCGAGACGTGACACCGGATTTACCTTCCCGCCGGAGCTCACTCAGTTGATCCAGCAGCAGAATGCCTTGATGCAATTGTTAGTCCAGAACCAAGGCAACAACAATAACAAGCCACCTCCAGTTGACAACTTAGCTCGCTTTCTGAGGTTGCAGCCGCCGGTGTTTTCCAGTAGCACCGAGCCTATAGTTGCAGATGATTGGCTACGCCATATTGGAAGGGAGTTGACAACCGCAGGTTGCACAGATGCTGAGAAGGTGCGCTTTGCCGCACATTAATTGGATGGACCAGCAGCGTCATGGTGGGAGAATTATACGACCACTTTCCCCATAGCCAACGTCACTTGGGATCAGTTTCAGCAAGCTTTCCGCATAGCCCATGTCTCAACTGGAGCTATGAGCATGAAGAAGCATCAGTTTCACAACTTACACCAGGGGAACCGTACTGTAGCCCAGTACGTGGATGAGTTTAGTAAGTTATCCCGCTATGCCCCTGATGATGTGGCCACAGATGCCGTGAAGCAGGAGAAGTTTATTGAAGGGCTGAATGATGAGATGAGCATGCAGTTGATGGTGGCAACATTCAACAACTGCCAGGAGTTGGTAGATAAGGCTCTTATGATTGAAGGGAAGCAACAGCAGATTGGGAGCCGTAAGAGGAAGTATGGGCAAGGAAGATACAACTCAGGAGCTCAGCAGAAGCCTCGCCTAACCCCGAACTCGGGAGGACTTGTTCATAATCATGGAGGTCATAACCACAATGGAGGAAGTTTGCATAACCATAATGGTTCTAAGAATGGAACTGGGAACAGAACAAACAATAATCAGAACCTCTCCAATCCAGCCACACCCGCCAAGAGAGACCTAAGTCACAATACTTGCTTCAAGTGCGGGAAGACTGGACACTATGCCACGGAGTGCCCTGAAGCGAAGAACGGAAATGGCAATGGGAGCGCTAGAAAGAAGCCCAATCCATTCAACAAAGGACAAGTAAACCATGTTAACATGGAGGAGGTTGAAGAGCAGCCAAACGCGGTTATTGGTAAGTTTTTGGTTAAGTCTTTTACCGCCCTTGTTCTTTTTGACACTGGTGCATCGCATTCATACATATCAAGGGGATTCGTGGATAAGTTTAAACTACCAACCCAAACCCTTAGGACCCCTCTGTTAGTGAGTTCACCTGGAGCAGAGTATATGGCTAGCCGATGGTGCGACCAGATACCCTTAACCATTGGTAGCCATGTTTTTCCGTCCGACCTAATAATTTTGGAGTCACAAGGATTGGATGTGATATTAGGCATGGACTGGGTGTCAAAGTATGGAGGAAGCATTGACTGTGCTAGTAAGTCGATTTATCTCACCACCCCGGAGGGAAAAAGGATTAAGTACGTATATAGGCATGCGCCTAGGAGGAGCCAAGTAAATACCCTCACAGGAGTTGTTTAGGAGGAAGTGCCTGTTGTGAATGATTACCCGGATGTTTTTCCAGAGGAGTTACCAGGCATGCCACCAGATCGAGACATCGAGTTTTTGATAGAGCTATTGCCAGGCACCGGGCCTATATCGAAGAGACCATACCAGATGTCCGCAAATGATCTGGAGGAGATTAAGAAGCAGATCAAGGAGTTATTGGAGAAAGGTTACATTCGACGGAGTTCATCACCATGGGGAGCCCCAGTGCTTTTGGTTGAGAAGAAGGATAAGTCTCTAAGAATGGTTGTTGACTATCGTGCGTTGAACGAGGTGAAGATCAAGAACAAATACCCACTGCCGATGATCAATGATTTGTTTGACCAGTTGCAAGGAGCTAAGGTGTTTTCGAAGATCGACCTGCGATCAGGGTATCATCAGCTGAAGATTCGAGAGAAGGATATACCAAAGACAGCATTCACCACACGGTACGGGTTGTATGAATATACGGTCATGTCATTTGGACTGACTAATGCCCCTGCCTATTTCATGAGCATGATGAATAAGGTGTTCATGGAATATTTGGATAAGTTTGTTGTGGTGTTCATAGATGATATAATGGTATCCTCAAAGAATGAGGAGGAGCACAAGGAGCATTTGCGTTTAGTTCTCGAGAAACTCAGGGAACACCAGTTGTATGCCAAGTTCAGCAAATGTGAGTTTTGGTTGAAGGAAGTCGGATTCCTTGGACATGTTATATCAGGAGAAGGTATAGCAGTAGATCCCATCAAGGTTCAGTCAGTCACTGAATGGTTGGCACCCAATTCAGTTAGCGAGATCCGCAGTTTTCTTGGACTCGCAGGATACTATCGGAGATTCATTGAGAATTTTTCCAAGATTGCAAAGCCAATGACGGAGTTATTGAAGAAGGATACCAAATTTAAATTGACGGAAGAATGTGAAGAACGTTTCAGGAGTTAAAGAAACGTTTGACTACAGCCCCAGTGCTGATTCTGCCGCATATACGCAAGGATTTCCAAGTGTACTGCGACGCCTCTCGCCTAGGACTTGGAAGTGTGCTTATGCAGGATGGAAGAGTTGTTTCGTATGCCTCACGACAACTAAAACTGCACGAATTTAATTATGCCACACATGATTTGGAGTTAGCAGCTGTAGTGCATGCACTCAAGACTTGGAGACATTACCTTATTGGAAACCATTGTGATGTGTACACGGATCATAAGAGTTTGAAGTACATTTTCACCCAGAAGGAGCTGAACCTGAGGCAGAGGAGATGGTTGGAGCTTATAAAGGATTATGACATGAAGCTTCATTATCATCCAGGCAAGGCCAATGTCGTAGCACACGCTTTGAGCCGGAAGAATTATGCTAACACCCTCGTAAGCACAGGATTGCCAAAGGAGTTAGCAGAGGATCTCAGGGGACTTCGATTGGAGATTGTTCCTACAGGTTTCGTTGCAACAATGGAAGTTCAGTCTACATTGTTAGGGAAGATTTGAGAAGCTCAGAAGGATGACACAGAGATTGCCGAGATAAAAGAGAGAATGAGCAAAGGAAAGGCCAAAGGTTTTCGTGAGGATGAGCACGACACCTTATGGTTTGAGGACCGAGTTTACGTGCCCAATAACACAGAGATCAGGAAGTTAATACTTCAGGAGGCTCATGACTCACCATACTCGATACACCCCGAAAACACCAAGATGTATTTGGATTTGAAGGAACGTTTCTAGTGGACTGGCATGAAGAAGGATATTGTCGAGTATGTAGCCGTATGTGATGTGTGTCAGAGATTGAAGGCAGAACGTCAAAAGCCAGCAGGATTGTTACAGCCTATGCCGATACCCGAATGGAAGTGGGATAAACTTGGC
The DNA here is from genome assembly GCA_032464435.1 of Aegilops umbellulata. NCBI lineage: Eukaryota > Viridiplantae > Streptophyta > Magnoliopsida > Poales > Poaceae > Aegilops > Aegilops umbellulata. The sequence goes on along the minus strand of CP136058.1, from coordinate 437,801,026 downwards.
ATGGATTTTATCACCGGATTGCCTAGGACCAAATCAGGATATGATTCTATATGGGTAGTAGTTGATCGCTTGACCAAAGTGGCTCACTTTATCCCCGTGAAAACCACCTATACACGTGTGAAGTTGGCCAAGATATACATGATCAGGATCGTATGTCTGCATGGAGTTCCGAGGACCATAGTATCAGATAGAGGAACACAGTTTACTTCAAAGTTTTGGCGTCAGCTGCACCAGACTTTGGGAACAAGGCTGGACTTTAGTACAGCATTCCACCCGTAGACGGATGGACAGACCGAAAGAGTCAACCAGATTCTGGAGGATATGTTGAGAGCTTGTGCACTAGATTATGGATCTAATTGGGATGAAAACTTGCCCTACGTGGAGTTCTCATACAACAATAGCTACCAAGACAGTTTGAAGATGGCACCGTTCGAAGCCCTGTATGGACGAAGGTGCAGAACACCGTTAATGTGGGATGAAGTTGGAGATCGACAGTTGTTTGGACCAGATTTGATCAAGGAGTCTGAAGAGAAGGTTAAGTTGATTCGCTATAGACTGAAGGTAGCTCAGTCATGGCAGAAGAGTTATGCCGATTTGAAACGCAAGGAAGTAACCTATGAAATTGGAGACCGAGCATATCTGCGAGTATCACCTCTGCGAGGAGTGAAACATTTTGGAGTTAAGGGAAAGTTAGCCCTGAGATTTGTAGGACCGTATCGTGTTTTCGAACGTATGGGGGAACTTGCCTACAAGCAGGAGTTACCTGAGGGACTGTCAGGAGTTCATGATGTGTTTCATGTTTCACAGTTGTAGAAGTGTCATGCAGAGATGGCTGATATACCACTAAGAGACACAGTGCCCTTGGAGGCGATTCAGTTGGACAGTGATCTGACCTATGAAGAGAAACCCGTCAAGATTCTTGAATTTGCGAGCCGAGTCACCCACAGCAAGGTTATCAAGTTTTGCAAAGTTCAGTGGAGCCACCATACCGAGGATGAAGCCACCTGGGAACGAGAGGATGATCTTCGCAAAGACCACCCGCATCTATTTTCTAGCCAACCCGAATCTCGAGGGCGAGATTCATCTTAAGGGGGGTAGGTTTGTAACATCCCAAATTTCCAATTTGGAATGTTATACATAGATCATTCATGCATATCATATTTTGCTGCATTTCATTTTGCGATCCTCGAAATCCTAAGCAACTCAAGGGCCCTCGGAGAGAGTTGGGGATTTCCCTGTTTTCATATTTGAATTTTATCAAATATTGAAACGAGGATTATTTGTTTTAATTATTTTTCTCTCTTTAAAATATTTCATATTCAAATATATGAGAGGAGATAATATGACTTCTCCAAAATAAATGAAATATTGGAGGAAAATATTAAAATCAAATATTGGATTTTATTCGGAGTTTTGTCGCTATTTTATTTGAATTAGGAAAAACATGCGTTTTTCAAAATTGCATTTTAGGCCCAAATAAATGGTCACCTTGTCCGGCCTATTTTTAGAGGACGAGGAAAATTTATTTCATAATTTTTGGAGTCGGTTTAGTATTTCTTTTATTTGTTTTTCTGCATGTTGGAATTATTTTAAAAAAAGGTGAACCAACTCCGGGCCGTAACCGGCCAGGACTCCTCGGGCCGGCCTTTAAAGCCCGAGACCCCGAGCCCCGAGCCAGCCCAGCCGCCACCCGCGCCCTAACCCTAATCCCGCCGCCCGCCGCTGCTGCCGCCGCCCCGCGCCGCCGCCCGCCGCTGCCGCGCTGGAGTTGCCGGACCTCGCCAGACCCGTGGTAGCCGCCTCGGTTTTCATGAGAAAACCGTTTTGGTTTTTTTCGAAACCCTAGATCCGCTTTTTAGATCTGGTTCGGTTTATTTTCGCTTTAGTTCAGATTAGTAAATGGATCTTATTTCTTTCGCAGTTTGAGTTTCGTTCCTTTGTTTGATTTGATTCTTTTTGCAAACCGGAGTTCTTAAGTTGAACTTTCTGGTTAGATCTTCTTATTTGAGTTTTACTCGTGCTTCTTTGCTTGATTGCTTATGTATGCTATTGTTTCTTTGTGATAGAATTCCCGGAGTGCAAAGCGTGCTACAACGAGTCTCTAGGTTTTGCGGATCGTCGGCAAGGCAAGTAACACATTGATCATACTCTTTTCATACCCAGTTTTTATGCATTAGCTCCAATACTCAAACACTGCATGATTAGGATGTGATTTAACTTGTGGGTATTGGGCAGTAGTTGATGAGGTAGAACCTATTGCCCTGTTACTATCAAACCCTTAGGAGTTACTTCTACGTATTGCTTATATTGCTATGCTATGCTCGTAGACGTGGTTTGGGTGAGTGAGTCCATGTCAGATGTGAGATTGTTAATTAATGGTTCAACTTAAGGAGGCAACTTAAATACACATCTGGGTGGATTGCTTGTCGGGCACCTGGAGAATCTAGTGTTGTCCTAGGATATCCCGGAGTACCCGTATGATCATCCTAAGGTCCGCCACCTAGGCTCAAAGGGAACTGAGATATTTTCATGCTAGAAACTTCCGTGTGCAGCCACAAGCTATTATGGGCTCTAGCATAGTTGAGTAAGTTGCATGAGCTCTTGAAGAGGTAGATCAGCAGGTAGAGGGATGTAGGTTTGGTATGGTCTGCCCGGAGTAAAGAGTTAATGTTTCTGAAAGACTGTGTCTCGGTCATCCGTTTCTCAAACACCATGTAGTGCGAGAAATCCAACGTAGGAGATCGAGTCTTGTGGGGAAAAGTGCGCAAACCTCTGCAGAGTGTATAATCTAATCATGGTTAGCCGTGTCCCCGGTTATGGACAATTTTGAGTATCTAGTACCTGGATTATCATAAGTATCGCATCACTCTAATTTAATATTGTTGGGTTGATAATTACTTTAATTGGGATTGAGTTGGAGGAACCTTCTCAATGTTGTTTCAACCACCATGATAGTTAAAATAAAATTTATTCCTTTGTTGTAGGGAAAAATTGGCTTTTCGCAAAAACTATAAACATAGAGCTTTCCACGAGCCAAATATGCATGTAGTGATAGCATTATTCTGTTCTTGCTCTACTATGTTACATTGCCAGCATATTCCATGTGCTGACCCATTTTCGGGCTGCAATGTATTATGTTGCAGACTTTTCAGACGAGGAGTAAGGTTCGTTAGGTCGTTGCCGTGCAGCTCAGCTATGCCGTTGGAGTTGATGGACTCACTTTATCTTCCAAGCCTTCCGATGTTATCCTATTAGATGGCCTTAAGCCATATTTATTGTAATAAGTTCTCTTCTGAGACATTCGATGTAATAACTGTGTGATTGCTACTGTGTTATAAATCCTTCAAGTACTGTGTGTGTCAGCATTACCGATCTAGGGATGACACTGAAGCACAGAGACTTGACCGTTTGAGGTCGGGTCGCTACAGGCGAATAGGCAATTTTTATTAATTCTTCACTAAGGAATTTCAGGATGAGGAAATTCCTTAGCGAAGAACTACTTGCGGAGGAATAAGTACTCAGATGCAAAGATAATATAACATAAGCATGGTCATCATGATAAAATGAAAACAAGCACAGAGTACAGAAAGCATAAACACAGGATAAACAGGATGAAAACAAACAGACTGAAGAAATTGAACTAAGGAAATTGAGAAAGTCTTCAGTCAAAGTCTTCGAACAGATATGAACAAGCACACAACACAGTAATGAGGAACTGAAAGAGTTGAGGAAATAGAACCAGTAGGCTTGGTGAAGATAATGATTTGGTAGACCAGTTCCAACTGTTGTGACAGTTGTATGTCTGGTTGGAGCGGCTAGGTATTTAAACCTGAGGACACACAGTCCCGGACACATAGTCCTCACCGTATTCTCCTTGAGCTAAGGTCACATAGACCTTGCCCAATCACTCGTGGTAAGTCTTTAGGTGACTTCCAAACCTTCACAAACTCGGTCACTCGGTAACCCACAATTTCCTCTTGCATGCTCTAGACCATGACGCCTAACCGTATGGAAGATGCACAGTCTTCAAAGGTAACAAGCGTCGGATCCACGCAGGATCAATCTCTTCAGTGATGCTCAATCACTTTGGGTTTGTAGGTGTTTAGGTTTGGGTTTTCCTCGCTTGATGATTTTCGCTCAAAGTCCTCGGAGGATGGGATGCTCTCAACGACAAGTGTCAGTTTCTCTCGGAGCAGCCAACCAGCTAGTGGTTGTAGGGGGTGGCTATTTATAGCCTAGGGACCAGCTCGAAATGATAAGACATAAATTCCCTTCAATGATATAACCGTTAGGTGGATAAGATATTTTGGGACAGCTGGCGCATAGCACAGCAACAGTCGGAAATTTGACGATGAAATTCCTAAAGGCTATCATGTTCCTCACTTGTAAGCAATCCGCACTGGAAAATTCCTAACTCCTCAGTTAGAACAAATTCCTCAGAGACCAGAAGAACTTCGTCTCTGTCACTGAAGAAATTGACTGAACTGCATGAGATTTGCAATGGCTTCACTGAACAAATTGCTAGGTGTAGGATTTTGAGATGAGCATCACTTGGCAATTTTTCCTTAGTTTTTCCTCGACCCCCTTTAACAGTATGTTGTTTCCTATGACTCAAGAAAGACAAAATGAAACTACGAAAACAAAAGTCTTCACGCTTCATGTTCCTCGTATGAATACCAAGTCTTCATGGTCACACCAATTTCTTCACTTTCGAAGTCTTCAGAAAGTCTTCAGAAATCCAAAGTCTTCAGTCAAAGACATTCATTTTTAGGGGTCAACTTTATCTGTAAATATCTAACTCCTCATAGACTTATAGACCTGTGTACACTCACAAACACATTATTTCCTTAACCTATAAGTCTTAAATACACCAAAATCACTGAGGGGCACTAGATGCACTTACAATCTCCCCCTTTTTGGTGATTGATGACAATATAGGTTAAGTTCTCACGGGGATAAAACATATGAAGTGTAGATACTAATATTGAGGAATTTGATTGCAAGATATTGAAGAACTCCCCTTGAAGATGTGCATAGTGAGGAATTTGCTTTTGAAGCAGTGCACATTTGAAGAGTAGAATCATGGAGATCTCCCCCCTATATCTTGTAATTCATACACGCATTTAACATATGATATGAAGAATTTGAAATGCATGATGAAATATGGTGACTGATGTAATTCAGCATGCGTGCATTAACATATATGAGGAATAAGCATGCAGAAGAACACATCAAGAATATCAGACCACCATCCGGTTTAAGTTTACAACTCGATCCAACAAAGTCTTCAAAAGAACGGGAGTTGTAACTTAGCAAAAAAACGCCCATATATAGAGACCCGCTTGAAGACTAACTCAAATTTCTCCCCCTTTCTCATGGAATGACCAAAAGGGACAAAAAATGAGGACTAACGCCCCTAAAGAATATCATGTTGATGGAGGAGCGCCACCGTTGTTGGGGACGGTTGTTGTAGTAGGGCCTGCCGCAGTGTCATCCAAATCTTCATGTTCATCTGTGTCGTACGATGAAGAATATGAGCTGGCCACCAAGGAGGGAACTTTGACCTTCTTGAATTTCTTCGCTGGTGGTTGAGACCAGTCAAAGTCCTACTTGAGACCCATTTGCTTCAGGTCTTCTTCACCATATAGATGTGACAGAGTAGCCCAGGTGCGACCAAGGACTTCATGGAGGTAGTAATGGTTTTTCTTCACTACATTGTGTGTAGCAGTCATGTTGTGAAGAATTGAACCAAAATAACGCTTAACCCATTTGTGGTTGCGATCGACCTTCTGGTGAAGACTGAGGAGAAGCTCACGATCAGTCATCACCCTTGGAGCTGTGCCTTGAGGATTTTGCTTTGAAGCATTCGCGGTAGAGTCATGAGTGGCAGAGTCATCATTGGTGGAGTAAGATGCAGCTTTGCGGAACTGACCATCCAATGGATGAATGCCTTCATCAATAACAGTAGTGGCTTTGCCCTTTCGTCAGCTGAGGAAAATGTCCGTTTGAGGACTTCAATGGGGGGCAAGTAGCTGAGACGATTTTGAAAGTCAGCCATGTAGTTGAGTGAGGACCTTATTCTGAGGAATCTCATAATCCAAGGAGCGTAAGGCTTCAACTCAAATGGAGATAATGCAACATTGGCCAGAGTCCTCATGAAGAAATCATGGTAGTTGACAGGAACACCATGAATGATGTTGAAAAGCAGATTTTTCATGATGCCAACGACCTCTTCATCATTCGAGTTGTGGCCTTTGATTGGACTCAAAGTCTTCGTTAGAATGCGGTAGACAGTCCGAGGCATACTGCAATTCCCTCAAGAGGAATTTGGTCCTTGGGGCTTAAGCGGGCTTCAGCGGCTTCATCAACACTTGCATATAGTGATCTGTAAGCTCAGGTTCATGATATATACAACGAGCACCTTCAAGGGGAGGACTGACAGGCAGGGCATGAAGCAGTTCAGAGGCCGGTGCTTTGAAATGAGTATTTTCTGTCATCCAGTCCAATACCCAAGAGTTCACATCTTTAGCATTTCCTATGATGTGCAATGTTGCATAGAACTGAAGAATTAGCTCTTCATTCCAATCAACAATATCAGTGCAGAAGTTGTGCAGTCCAGCGTCATGAAGAACACTAAGGACTAGCGCGAAGCAAGGCAGTGATTCCATGTCCACGTGAGGAATATGCTCATGGTCGAAGACTTTGTCTTTGTTGAAAAGCAGTGAAGAATAGAAGTTGGCTTGGCTGGCAGTCCAGAAACGCTTCCTTCTAAGACGAGCAGAGTCATATGGGTTGAAATCCATGAAGAGCACATGCTCGTGGAAGAAGTCATCAGCCTTGAAGTTTTGCTTCTTGGAGAAGGGGTCCTTTGGCTTGGGCTGAGGAGTGTCAGACAATTGCATCACAACCTCAGGAATCGCAGTCTCAGGAACCACAGGCTGAGGAATTTTAGTTTCTTCTTGAGTTGCAGCCTAGTTCTTCAATTCTTCAGCAGCTTGATCATCAACACTAGTGGCTGTAATTTCTGCATGAATGGATGGAGTGATGTGAGGTTCTTCAGAGCCCATTTGAACTTCAGTATGCACTGGGGACTGAGGAATTTGTTGCAGAGGAGTGAACAAAGGAGAATTGGCGTGCTGACTTTCCCAAAAGTCATCATTCATCATTGGTGTTGTGCTCCCAATGTCCACATCCTCATCTTCTTCACTTAGGTCTCCAACGCCCGCCTCTTCAGCTGTGAATTGAGGCACGGGCGATGAGACAACTGGGGTTGAAGGGATTGTATCCACTTCAATTTCTTCATCCAATTGCTCTAAAGAAGCAGCAGAAGGAACATCTTCATTGGATCCACTTGGGATCGCATAGTCTTCACCAAAGGGAACGAGTTCCTTTGATGGCATGCATGAGACTGGAACAACATCAATTGGATTCTCAAAATAGCTCGTCAATTTCTTCATCTTCTTCGGAGTTGAAGATTCTGATGAAGTTGATGCTTTCCTTTTCTTCACTGCTGCATGCTCCGCAACCTTGGTCTTCTTAGCTTCTGATGCAGAAGGAAGAATTGGACTTGGTCTAGGTGCAGGAGGACCAGAGGAAATTGGTTCGTTTTCTTCAGGCACAACTGATGCAGTTGCCCTGGCATGATCAGTTTCTTCAGGCACAGCGGTTGAAGCTTCAGCTATCCTGACTTGTTCTTCAGGCGCAACACAAGTGGTTGCCCTAGTAGTTTCATCAGCAGGTGGAATGTAGTCATCAGCCCTGGTACTAGCAGTTTCATCAGCAGCCTGATTTTCATCTGCGGTGCTGGTATGTTCTTCAGTCGGCTGGGCAGAAGCTTCAGCATGAGGAATTTCAATGTGCGTTGGAGCAACATTTGAATAAAATCCTTTCGCTAATTTGACAAATCTGACTTTGGCTCCAAGCCATTCTGCATGGTAGGTGTCAAATTCATCAATGAGGTTTTTGATCTCATTTTGAGCAGCAATAAGTTCACCAGTGGTCATTTTCACAATGTTCTTCTTCAGAAAGCGCTCCTTCTTGTACTGCGCTTTCTTCAACTGCCTGGCCTTCTCAAATTTCCATTTTTCTTTGCCTATGAAGGCAGAAAGCACGTGCCTTTGACCAAGAGTAAGATTGAAGTCAGGCATAGGAGTGTTGGGGTCCTTGTGCCAGAGATCAATGTACTCAAGGATCAGCTTTGGATCCAAATGCAGAGGTACATTTGAGCCTTTGGCTCTTGCGGCCCTGTGCTGCCTGTCTCTGATGATTTTAGCGATTTCCTCATCATCAGCTTCATCGTCATCAGATGGTACTTGGAAGGCGACCTGCTTCTTGTGAGGACTTGGTCGAGAACATCGTCCAGCAGTGGCCTTAGTCTTCAGCAGAGTGGGGCCAGTTGAGGAATGCGGAGGAGCCGAAGAACTTGCGGAGGCTCCAGAGGCAATAGAGATGCCTGTTGTCCTTTGGCACGAGGCGAGATGCACATGTGCTGAGGGTTTGGAAGGAGGAGTTGAAGACTTTGGAGGAGCTGGTGCAGCTTGAGGAAATTGTCGTGAGGGCTTTGCGGAGCTAGGCCGTGAGGGCATTGCAGATGAGCTTGGCTGTGAGGACATTGGTGCAAAAGCCTTGGGCTTGTGTGCGGGCTTCTTGGGCATGGCCTTCTTAGGCTTGCTAGCAGCGGCCTCAACAACAACAGCAGAATCTTCATTGAATTTCTTCACTGCTTCTTTTGCCATTTTGGCCAGCTTGGCTTAACGCTTAGCCCATTCCTTTGGAAATTCTTCACCTCTTCTAATGCTAGAGGGATCAACTTCTTGGCCAGGTGACAATGGAGATCTAGGGCATGGAGGGTGTACTGCAAATTTGTTCATGTACTTTGGAGTCACATATCTGTACTCCCTCCATTCCCGTGCCCATCTCCTCTCTATCCTTTTGATGCGCACCTTGCACTGATTTTTGTTCTCCTTGCCATACTTAGCCTCATCAGGAGGGCAATATTCATCATAGATGTCATGAGGAATCTCGAAAGCAGTGTTTGTTTCTGGTCTCTTTCCTCCCTTCTGAGGTTTCTTGCCGTCAGCCATTTTCTTCAGCTGAGGAATCTGAACAATAGAATTCTCTGAAGAGGTGTGCAACTGTTCTTCGAGGAACGCCGCAAATGAGTTAAGTTGATGAGAACCTAGAGATTTAGCAGCAGACATGTGTACCTGTGAAAAGAATATAGTTACAAAGAATTTGGAGAGGTCATATGCGTTCTCAGAAGATTTTGCAAAAAGAACAAGTTTGAGGAATTTGACCAGATGAGTCTTGAGTAATTTCACTAAGCGTTCTTTGACTTAGGTTCTAGAGTTATAAAGATTGAAAATCCACACAATTGAGGAATCTTGAAGAAAAATGTTGCTTAGGGAAACAGATCAAGAGCAGATGTTGTGTGAGGTGTTTAGTGTGTGAAGATTTGAAGAATAAACACCTTTTGAAGATTTTGTAGAAAACATCAGAATCAACAAGGGCAGTAAAAGTAGATTTTAATTACCCTTGACGAAGAACATGACGAACCGAGAAGTGTAGATTTAGAAGTTTGTCAGTTCAGATCTTCCACGCCCTAACTTGGCAGAGGAATACAGCTACGACGGCGTCGGAGTGAAGAAATTCGCGGCCGACGCGAGTACGACGGCGACGAGGTCAAGGCAGTCAAGCTCTTCCTCACCGGCGATGATGGAAGTAGCGGCGACGCTAGGTTTTGAGAGCTCCAGTGAGGGAGTGAGGTCGAGCGGAGTAAAAACAAAGTGAGGAAGGGAGGGGTATTTACAGCCGAGGTGAAAAACTGCTCGCCCAAGGAAATTGGACGAACGTGCCGCTGACCCTTCTCATTCGCGTGACATGTGTCACACACATACTGAAAGGTGGCGATCGTGCGAGATCGTGGGTGAATATATAAATCCATCATGGAATGTGGAATGGTTTGAGCGACAAACGTCGAGAATTCAAATAAGATAATTTTAATGTTTCGTTCGCAAATTCTTCAGATGACAAGGACACAGTGAAGATTTTGAACGAGTTTCAAATAGAACGCATATGAAGAATTTGTGAATAGACTGGGTTGCGTTTAGCATAGAGGGGGAAGGGTCCGATCACAGTCACTTAGCAGAAAAGGCAACATGAAGAATTAACAACAAGTGAATGCTGTAGAGGACATAAACTCATATATATATATATATATATATATATATATATATATATATATATATATATATATATATATATATTGTATTAACAGCCCATAATGTAATAAATGTTGACATAAAAGCATGATGCAAAATGGACGTATCAACTCCCCCAAGCTTAGCCATCGCTTGTCCTCAGGCGGAAGCCGATGACGAAAAATATATCCACATGTTTAGAGATAGAGGTGTCGATAAGATAAAATACGGACATGAGGGCATCATGATCATTCTTATAACAACAACATATATATATATATATATATTGTAATATGATTTCTTATGCTAAACTAACAATCTACTCACAATGTCAAGTATGAATCAGAAACTTCATTGAAAGCTGACAAACTATGATCTCGGTCATTGAAGCAATTGCAATTTATCATAACATCGGAAAGAGTCAATATAAGAGCTTTTCAGCAAGTCCACATACTCAACTATCATTTAGTCTTTCACAATAGCTAACACTCACGCAATACTTATGGTTATGGAGTTTTAATCGGATACACAAAAAGATAGGGGCTTATAGTGTTGCCTCCCAACCTTTTACCTCAAGGGTAATGTCAACAATAATAGTTTATGATAACTTACATCCAATTGGATATATATATATATATATATATATATATATATATATATATATATATATATATATATATATATATATATATATAGCCAATGAAGAACAACAACGGAAAGAGTGAAGATAATGCAAAGTTCAAGAAATTAAACAACTGAGGAATTTCAAAAATGAAGAAAAACCAAATTTGAAAATTTTCAACTTCTGTTGATGGCGTGACCCACCGTATAAGAATGATGATTTCAGACACTGCGTACAATTGTCGTAGGGTTCTGAGCTTCATTAATTTCTTCACACTTAGAGTGTTAGTCTTCATTGATTGAAGACAAACGTTTCTTCGTGTGTTGCACATCCAAGTCATCAATTTTGCATAAGTGTTAGGACGTGTGTCCTTTTCAAAGGACAATCGAACATTCTAGGATATTTAGCTCACGCCGCAACTTGCTAAATCTCTTCTCATCCAAGGGCTTTGTGAAGATAACAACTAGCTCTTCTTCAGTCTTCACATGCTCAATAGAGATGTCGCCCTTCAACACATGATCACGAAGAAAATGATGACGAATCTGAATGTGCTTTGTCTTCGAGTGCTGAACTGGGTTATGCGCAATCTTGATGGCACTCTCATTGTCACAGTAGAGAGGCACATTCTTCACGTTGACGCCGTAGTCCTTGAGGGTTTGCTTCATCCATAGCAATTGAGCACAACAATGTACTCAGCTTCACCAGTAGACAGTGATACACAGTTCTGTTTTTTCAAGGACCAATAGACCAAGGATCGTCCGAGGAAATGGCATGTACCTGATGTTGACTTGCGGTCCACACGATCACCAGCATAGTCAGAGTCTGAATATCCAATGAGATCAAAAGCCGAGCCCTTGGGATACCATAATCCAAGTGTTGGTGTGTGAGCTAGATATCGAAGAATATGCTTCACAGCCTTATGGTGTGATTCCTTCGGTGTAGCTTGAAATCAGGCACACATGCAAACACTAAGCATAATATCTGGCCTAGATGCACATAAATACAATAAAGAGCCAATCATGGAGCGGTATACCTTTTGATTGAAGTCAATACCATTTTCATTAGTGCATAGATGGCCATTTGTGGGCATAGGGATTTTAACACCTTTGCAATCTTGCATGCCGAATTTCCTCAATACATCCTTGAGGTATTTCTCCTGAGATATGAATATGCCATTGCGCTGTTGGCGAATCAAGTGCAGAGGTAGATGGCAGTTCCTTACCTCCCCTCGTAGTTGAGGGATAAATTTTGGTTTTCTCGTCTTTCAAGTTCCTCATAGTGACCAGCAGATATAAATCCCAAGTGACTCAAAGAATAGAGCTATGCTCCCTGACAACGGCGCCAGAAAATAGTCTTGATAACCCACAAGTATAGGGGATCGCAACAGTTTTCGAGGGTGGAGTATTCAACCCAAATTTATTGATTCGACACAAGGGGAGCCAAAGAATATTCTCAAGTATTAGCAGTTGAGTTGTCAATTCAACCACACCTGGATAACTTAGTATCTGGAGGAAAGTATTTAGTAGTAAAGTAGTATGGAAGTAACGGTAACGGTGGCAAAAGTAACATTGATAGTTTTGTAGTGATTGTAACAGTGGCAATGGTAAAGTAAATAAGCGAAGAACAATATGTGAAAAGCTCATAGGCATTGGATCGGTGGTGGAGAATTATGCAGGATGCGATTATTCATGCAACAGTTATAACATAGGGTGACATGGAACTAGCTCCAATTCAACAATGTAATGTAGGCATGTATTCTGAATATAGTCATACGTGCTTATGGAAAAGAACTTGCATGACATCTTTTGTCCTACCCTCCCGTGGCAGCGGGGTCCTATTGGAAACTAAGGGATATTGAGGCCTCCTTTTAATAGAGTACCGGACCAAAGCATTAACACATAGTGAATACATGAACTCCTCAAACTACGGTCATCACCGGGAGTGGTCCCGATTATTTTCACTTCGGGGTTGCCGGATCATAACACATAGTAGGTGACTGTAGACTTGCAAGATAGGATCAAGAACTCACATATTCATGAAAACATAATAGGTTCAGATGTGAAATCATGGCAATCGGGCCCTAGTGACAAGCATTAAACATAGCAAAGTCATAGCAACATCAATCTCAAAACATAGTGGATACAAGGGATCAAACCCTAACAAAACTAACTCAATTACATGATAAATCTCATCCAACCCATCACCGTCCAGCAAGCCTACGATGGAATTACTCACGCATGGCGGTGAGCATCATGAAATTGGTGATGGAGGATGGTTGATGATGACGATGGCGACGGATTCCCCTCTTCGGATCCCCAAACGAACTCCAAATCAGCCCTCCCGAGAGAGATTAGGGCTTGGCGGCGGCTCCGTATTGTAAAACATGAAGAATCTTTCTCTTTGATTTTTTTCTCCCCGAACATGAATATATAGAGTTGGAGTTGAGGTCGGTGGAGCACCAGGGGGGCCACGAGGCTGGGGGCGCGCCTAGGGGGTAGGCGCGCCTCCAACCCTCGTGGACAGGGTGTGGGCCCCCTGGCCTTGATTATTTCGCCAGTATTATTTATATATTCCAAAATAATTCTTTGTTGATTTTCAGGTCATTCCAGAACTTTTATTTCTGCACAAAAATAACACCATGGCAATTCTGCTGAAAACAACGTCTGTCCGGATTAGTTCCAGTCAAATCATGCAAGTTAGAGTCCAAAACAAGGGCAAAAGTGTTTGGAAAACTATATACAATGGAGACGTATCAGATCCATGTGAAGCAATTCAAATGGTCGAGTGGTTGTCATGATAGTCTTCGCGGGATGCTTGGCCTTGGTCATCTTTCCAGCTTCACAGGCTCCGCACAAGTGATCCTTGAGGAATTTGACATTCTCAATGCCAATGACATGCTTCTTCTTCGCGAGTGTGTGCAAGTTCCTCATGCCAGCATGACCAAGTCGTCGATGCCATAGCCAGCCTTCTGAAGCTTTTGCAAGTAGACATATAGCTGGTTGTGGTCCTGTAGAGATATCAACAATATACATATCTCCTCTCCCAAAGCCTTCGAAGACTTTGGAATGGTCAACTTCCATGATCACAGCACAACGATATTTGCCAAAGATAACAACCATATCAAGATCGCAAAGCATTGATACCGACATGAGGTTGAATCCTAAGGACTCGATAAGCATGACTTTGTCCATGTGTCGATCCTCTGAGATCGCAACCTTACCAAGACCCAATACCTTGTTTTTTCCTTTGTCTACGTAGGTGATATGCTTCAGATGTGAAGGTGATAAGGGAGCGTCCACCAATAGATTCTTGTCACCAGTCATGTGATTTGTCCATCCACTATCAAGGACCCACTCAGTGGCTTTGGGTTCATCATCCTGCAGATGAATTAGTGCAGCTTACGAACTCATATACTTCATCAGTGAAGAATATGACATCAAATTCATCAGATCAATTTCATCAAGCAATGGAACAGATAAAACAGAATGAGGACATGAGAAATGAAATTCATTTCTTCATGATTAGCTTGCGTCCTTTCAAGCATATTCAGGTCTCCAGCAAATTCTTCACACGTTTAAGTTCGTCTGGAGACCTGACCCTGCATAAGAGATTAGTTCCTTTTCTTCACCACCCACATCTGAAGGGGTGGCAAAGAGTTCATCATTCTGCGAGCTCCATAAGAGAAAAGTGGCATCGAAGCCAGTCCACTTTGTTTCACATAAGAGGAGTTATGGTAAGCATATGAATAAGCAGAGAAATTCTTCGAGGACTTATGGACATAATGGTTAGAAGAATAATGCACATATTCATAGCCCTTAGATCTTTCCTGTGAAACAAAAGTGTTAGCACGATGATGTTCATGTGAGGATTTTGATACTTTTGAGGAATTTGATCCACGTGAGGAATTCGGGCCATATGAGCACTTGGATCCATATGAAGAATTTGGTCCATATGAAGAGTTTGATCCGGGGTTCCTATTCTTCACAGGTGGTGTCATGATGACATTCACCTGAAGACTTTCAAGGCACCTTTTGGGAACCTAGATTTTCTTCATAGGGGAACCGTTCCTGCAGTTAGTGCCAACATATCTAGCAAGTACTTCAGCATTCTGATTCTTGAACAGTTTATAGTTGGAGTCAAATGACTCATCAGAAGAGTGAGGAGATCCACATGTAAAGCCAGATAAAGTAGATGGATCTACTTGAGGTCCCTTTGCAGCAACCCATGAGGTTTTGGGGTACTGCTCAGGCTTCCAGTATGTTGCATCAGCATTGTATTTCCTCTCAAAGGCAATACCCTCTTTCCTAGGGTTCCTGTTGAGGATCTGCTTTTTCAGCACATCACAAAGAGCCTGATGCCCTTTGAGGCTTTTGTACATGCCTATCATATACAATTCCTTCAGCCCTGCATCGTTAGTGATACTAGCAATATCCTTAGATGAGGAATTACTGATAGCAGAGACAGGTGAAGAATTTGTAGCATTAGAAGCATTTGAACATTCAGGTGAAGAATTTGCAGATTCACGTTCAATGCACTTCAAACATGGAGGAATGAATTCTTGCTGAGCAGCGCTGATTTGTTGAGCAAGTAATGAATCGCGCTCCTTCTGAAGATCTTCATAACTCTCCCTTAACTTTTCAAGATCTTGCTTTCTTTGAAGAAATTCATAGGAAAGCTTCTCATGATCAGATAAGAGAGTGTTATGATGACTTTGAAGGTTGTCAAACTTAGACTGAAGTCTCTGAAGATTTCCAGTCAAGGTTTTAGTGCGATCCATTTCTTCACCCAACATATCATCACTCTTATCCAGCATGTTTTGAAATTTTTCCAAAGCTCTTTGTTGTTTAGTGGCAAGGGAAGCAAGTTTGGTATAGCTGGGTCCAAATTCATCACCAGATTCATCATCACTGGACTCAGATAGATAGCAGTCAGTTACCTTGGAACCTTTTGCTATAAGGCATGGTGTAGAGGATGATGATTCTGGCTCAAAAGTCATAGCCTTGCGCGATACCATGAAATCCTCAAAAAAGGGATCACGGTCAGATCTATGACCTTCATAGACCTCAGAGAGTCGGTCCCAGATGAGTTTTGCATGGCTGAGTTGCATTACATTCCTGAACTGATTTTGAGACAGACAGGAGCAGATGATGTCCTTCGCCGTGAGGTTGAGAAGAGTGTATTTGCGAATGTCATCAGCTTCCGCCATCTTGCACAGATCGGTAAGACCAATCTCAGTGACGGTCCACAGCTTGTTGTTCATCATCATGAGTCGCTAATTCATCATGGCCGTCAAAGATGGGGCATGACACAGTCTTCATTCCCGCGGTCCACATAACTAAAACTCCAGGCGGTTAAACCAAAATCACACAGAACAAGGGAGTACCTTGCTCTGATACCAATTGAAAGTGCGCTAAGTCGACTAGAGGGGGGGTGAATAGGCGATATGAATTCTTCACTTAGGAATTTCAGGGTGAGGAAATTCCTTAGCGAAGAACCACTTGCAGCGGAATAAGTACTCAGATGCAAGCATAACAGAACATAAGCATGGTCATCATGATGAAATAAAAACAAGCACTGAGTAAAAAAAGCATAAACTCGGGATAAACAGGATGAAGACAAACAGATTGAAGAAATTGAACTGTGGAAATTGAGAGAAAGTCTTCAGTCAAAGTCTTCGAATAGATATGAACAAGCACACAACACAGTAATGAGGAACTGAAAGAGTTGAGGAAATAGAACCAGTAGGCTTGGTGAAGATAATGATTTGGTAGACTAGTTCCAACTATTGTGACAGTTGTATGTCTGGTTGGAGCGGCTAGTTATTTAAACCTGAGGACACACAGTCCCGGACACATAGTCCTCACCGTATTCTCCTTGAGCTAAGGTCACACAGACCTTGCCCAATCACTCGTGGTAAGTCTTTAGGTGACTTCCAAACCTTCACAAACTCGGTCACTCGGTAACCCACAATTTCCTCTTGGATGCTCTAGACCATGACGCCTAACCGTCTGGAAGATGCACAGTCTTCAAAGGTAACAAGCATCAGATCCATGCAGGATCAATCGCTTCAGTGATGCTCAATCACTTTGGGTTTGTAGGTGTTTGGGTTTGGGTTTTCCTCGCTTGATGATTTTCGCTCAAAGTCCTTGGAGGATGGGATGCTCTCAATGACAAGTGTCAGTTTCTCTCGGAGCAGCCAACCAACTAGTGGTTGTAGGGGGCGGCTATTTATAGCCTAGGGACCAGCCCGATATGATAAGACATAAATTCCCTTCAATGATATGACCGTTAGGTGGATAAGATATTTTGGGACAGCTGGCGCATAGCACAACAATAGTCAGAAATTTGACAATGAAATTCCTCAGGGCTATCATGTTCCTCACTTGTAGGCAATCCGCACTGGCGAATTCCTAACTCCTCAGTCAGAACAAATTCCTCAGAGACCAGAAGAACTTCGTCTCTGTCACTGAAGAAATTGACTGAACTGCATGAGATTTCCAAAGGCTTCACTCGAAGGGATTGGTAGGTGTAGGATTTTGAGATGAGCATCACTTGGAAATTTTTCCTTAGTTTTTCTTTGACCCCCTTTAACGGTACGGTGTTTCCTATGACGCAAGAAAGAGAAAATGAAACTACGAAAACAAAAGTCTTCACGCTTCATGTTCCTCGTATGAATACCAAGTCTTCATGGTCACACCAATTTCTTCACTTTCAAAGTCTTCAGAAAGTCTTCAGAAATCCAAAGTCTTCAGTCGAAGACACTCATTTTTAGGGGTCGACTTTCTCTGTAAATATCAAACTCCTCATAGACTTATAGACCTGTGTACACTCACAAACACATTAGTTCCTTAACCTATAAGTCTTCAATACACCAAAATCACTGAGGGGCACTAGATGCATTTACAAGGATCTTATGACTTTTTAGAGCATCAAAGTATAAATACTGTGTGGGTAGGATAGGGTCAAAGGGCAAAGGTGAAACACCCAGCCCTCGTGCTAAACGCGTGGCATATATTCCACCATAGAAATAGCCACTATTAGCGTTGTGTTGTAACCTGCGTGCAACAATTGCTCCAAGATTATAATTTCTATCACCGATTAGAGCAGTGCATATAAGGCTCAAGTCTGGAGCACAAAGTGTACTGCAATCTTGCTTGCCTACTATACATTTCCCGTTAAATAATGCAAAGTACTGAATTGCGGGAAAATGGATGCTCTTTATTCTACCTTGTGTCACTCCCCTCGTCTCACCGTAGCAAAGACTAGTCAAGAATGATTGGTACTGTCGATGCGAAACGACACCTATGGGGTCAAAAGAATCCCTACTACGGTTGCCGGGGCGCAGGGTTGCGAGAAGAGCATGATTACTAATCAGCACAAGGATCGTTTACCCAGGTTCAGGCCGCGAGGATGCGTAAAACCCTAGTCCTGCTTTGGTGGATGTATTGAGTGTTCTTGAGCCCTTGAACTAGCTACGGTGGCTGAGTAGTTCCAAGGAGCCGAATCCTTCTCCAGTACGCCCTGGGCCTCCTTTTATAGTCGAAAGGGGCTGCCACAGTGGCATACAGGAGGTGGAAAGGCATACAGTGCTGCGAGCTTATCGCTCGTATTATAGGACAAGGCGCATTTAATACGCCACTGAGGTGTCCCCTAGCTTTATCGGGGACGGGAGCGAGGCCCACTCCCGTCCGTCGCCACTCCTCCTCGCTTCGACACGCGCCCTGGCCAGCGATGTGTGCGGCGCCATGTAGGCAGGTAGGCAGCTGAGGTGGCGCAGTGGTAGGGTCTTCACGAAGATTTGCATGCCGCCACGCAGGTGCTTGCAAATCTGGCCTAGAAGCTGCATGTTGCCACACAGGTGCCAGCCCAGGTGGTTGAGCTGGCAGATGCATGCGAATGGCGGTGGAGACTTGTCTGGTGCGGCCCTGGCAGTGGTCCTGCTGGCATCCTTGGTGAGGGCCTTGCCGGGTGGCCCGGCAAGGGTCTTGCCGTGGCGCGCTGTCGTCCCCGGCAAGGATCTTGCCGTGGGTCTTGTGGCTCTCCTCGACAAGGATCTTGCCGAGGACCGTTGTCTTTTAATCCTCATCTGATCTTGAATATTCCTTGGTCTTGACAAAGATCTGCATGCCACCATGGAGGTGCCTCCCGAGCCCTAGTTCCAACGTGGTTGACTGAGTAGGAAACCGTGGGCTCGAGGGTGGCTCACTCCGCTGGTGTGGGCGAGCCACCCTGACAAGGGTCTTGTCGGGGCTGCTGAGGCTGCCCCGGCAAGAGTCTTCCCGGGGGAGCCTGCTTCGTCCTTCTGCTTCTTTGTGTTTTTGGCCTTGGCCATGCCTTGGCTGTCTTGTACTTTGGTTTTACCTTGGTTCACCTCTCCTGTTCTGCTTGGTGCGGCCATGGGCGCGGCTCCGACTGCCCGTGCACAGGTAAAGGGGTACAAAGGTGTGCCCCTTCTTTTGTACACCGACAGGATCCCCCGGGCCTGGGCCACACATAAGCGTGACATGTTGTTGGGCCAGGCCCAAGACAGTGCGCGGGCAGGAGGGGCGGTTTTTACCGTGGTAATTTTTCATCTGCTACGCTTCCCCACGATCCGTGTTGAATGCACGACGTGGAGGGGTGCGCGTGATATGGGCGTCATGCGTGATGCAGTTTCCGCACGCATGTGTCACGTTGTGGTAAAGAGGAGACTCGCGCCTTCCCCATAAAAAGAGGGAGGCATGGAGGCGCAGCTCATTAACTGAATGGGGCCGGGTCGCGGTCTTCAAGGTGTCCACACCCCACGATCACGGGGTGGGGAGAGGTCGCTTCACCCGTCCCCTCGGTTCTGCATGTTCGCCATGAGCCCTCCATGCGCTTGGGGTGGCAGGCGGTGGAGACGGGAAACCGGGCCATCGCTGGTTGGGGCTGCGGGTCGGTCCTGATTCCCTGCGCCTCTGGTGGCTCGATTGGCCGAGCGGGGCGGTCGAGCCCTGACCCCGCCCCTTTATAAGGAGAGTGAAGGGGAGATGGCATCCCGCATTCTTCCGTCTTCTACCTCCTCCTGCTTCTGCTTCTTCCTCTCATTCACCATGGATCAGGGGAACCCTGGTCCCTCAACGGTGGCGAGGGTCACCGCTCGACAGCGCGTCCCTCCTCCTCCTGAGTCGGCCGCGAGGGGAAGGGGGAGGGGGCGAGACCGTGGGCGAAGCCGTGGCAGAGGTCGTGGTGCTCGGGGAAGAGGAGGACGGGGCGGCGCGCCGGCCTCTCCCCCGCCGATGATGCCTTTTCCGATGGAGGGCCACATTGAAGACCAGCCACGCGAGTTCTTCATCAGGCTGCGCCAGCCTCCGCGTTGCCATCTTCGTCTTCCCGCCCCGTTTCCTCGGGAGATGGAGCGTGACCCGCCCCAGACCCTCAGGTTGCACATGAGGGGCTGCGGGAATGGGGGCACGCGGGTCGACATCGACTTCCCAGCTCCTCGGGTAATGTACCTCCGCCATGGGTGGAAGACGTTCGCTCGCATCCAGAGCCTGACGGCGGGGCTCGTCCTCTACTTCAAATTAATGGAGGACGGGTTGCTCTCCGTCAAGGTCTTCGGAGATTTTGGAACTCGCCTGAAGTGCTGCGTGGAGAGCCCCTCCGACGGGGACTCCGATGATGGAAGCTCTTCCTCGAGCGGAAGTGACGAGGAGGACAGCGGGGCAGATGACGGGGACGGGTCCGACTAGGCGTCGGACAACCCGCACCTGGGTGGGTGCGGCAGCAGCAGCATCCGCACCTGGCCGCTCCTCCGGCCGGTGGAGTTTCGCCGGGGGAGGGGCCAGCTCCTTGAACTTCTCGGGGCCGTCTCCTTGGGCGGCTGGCGTCGGGAGGCTGCGGAAGAGGAAGAGCGCGGGCGGCGAGGCCGTCAACTCAGAGTACGCAGACACCGATGCCTTCGTCGCGTGTCCGGCGACCTGCCGCCTCGTCTTCCAGCTCCTTTCCCGGCACCGTCATCACCAGCCCACCCTTGGGTAGCCGCCGAGGTGTTCTCTTGGTGCTTTCTGCTGCTCGTAGATCGCCTAGGTGCAACTTTTGCCCCTTTCGCCTTCTTGACCTGCCTCCTGAGGAGAGGGACAAGAAAGGGATTACGGGCATCTTATATCTTTTTTAGTTTGTAAGCCTTCGGGCCTTCGTTAAATTTAGAACTTGTAATCCCCTTGCTCATGTTTTTCATTCCGCATGAACTGTACCTGTGTGGGATGTTTTTAATGAAAAAGGGATGTTTGCCGGGTTTTTCGTTCATGGGTGGACCCCGTGACAAGGAGTTAATCCTTGTTACTATTTAAGATAAACGTTTTTCGCCCGGCAACAGGCCTTGCCGCCCCCCTCACTTCGCTCGACCATTCTCGCGCCCTTGGCGGAGGCAGGGATGAAGTGGGATTAGGCTCCTCGTTCTATCTCCATGCCTCCACGGCTACAACCAAATCCGGACCTAGGAGATAATACTTAGGTATAGGAAAAAGGGGAGCATGGTAGCCTGGATATAAGACGAGGTTTCATATGTCCCAGTTCCGTACCGAAATGCATGACGGAGGATGAAAGACTTATCTGGATATGCAACCCCCGGCAACCTTGTCTTGCCGCGGTTGGATCCTTGTACTTGCAGCCCCCGGCAAATCTGGTTTGCCGGGGTCGGGGCGCTGGTCTGTTCCCTTTCTTCCAAGTAGCTCAGCAGAAGTGCCCATGTGCCTTGCGAACCAAAGGAGGGCAGAAAAAGAACAGAGAGACACGCACTCGACCTCTAGGCTCGGGGTTAGTCGCGGCTAATCACTATCAACCCTAACCAAGGAAGAGACTCGACCTAGCATGCATGCTATAACTTAGGGTGCCAGCGCTTCATTTATTTGTCCTCAGGGTCTGCGCCTGGCTCTGTACAAAGGGTTACATGCCTTGCAGGAAGGGCTTGTACAAAAGGTGGCTTGTCGGGGGGCCCGGCAAGCCGCGCCTTATGGGTAAAACTTGCAAAGATGCTCGATGTTCGAGGAGTTGCACACTGGAACAGCATCTCCGGTCTCCAGGCGGACTGTGCCAGGCCTGGTGACTCGTATTACCCGATAAGGACCTTCCCACTTTGGCGTCAACTTGTTGGAATTCTTGGCCGACTGAACGCGCCGAAGAACAAGGTCGCCTTCCTCAAAGCTCCGGGCATGAACCTTGTGGCTATGGTAGCGGCGCAAGGCTTGCTGGTAGCGTGCTGCTCTCACAGCCGCCCGAAGACGATCTTCCCCAAGGAGCGTCGCGTCATCTTGCCGCAACTGCTCTTGCTCAAGCTCATCATAAGCGAGCACTCGAGGTGACCCGTATATGAGTTCCGTGGTGAGAACTGGCTCCGCCCCATATACTAGAGCAAAGGGTGTCTGACCGGTGGCTCGATTTGGCGTCGTCCTGATTGACCAAAGAACCGTCGGCAACTCATTAATCCAGTGCCTTCCACTCGTGTGCAGCCTATCAAAGGTCTTCGTTCTCAGGCCTCGCAACACTTCAGCATTCGCCCTCTCTGCTTGGCCGTTGCTCCATGGGTGTGCCACGGAAGCAAAATAGACCTTGCTGCCGACGTCTTGAATGTACTGCATGAAGGTGTGGCTTGTGAACTGCGTGCCATTGTCGGTGATGACTCTGTTTGGCACACCAAAATGGCAGACTAGTCCCTTGAAGAACTTCACGGCTGACTATGTTGTCACCTTCCTCACTGGTTCCACCTCTAGCCACTTTGTGAACTTGTCGATTGCAACGTACAAGTACTCAAAGCCCCCGACAGCATGGGGGAAAGGGCCCAGTATGTCGAGCCCCCGGACCGAGAATGGCTAGGAGAGAGGGATCATTTGAAGGGCTTGAGATGGTTGATGAAGCTTCTTTGAATGGAACTGACACGCTTCACACTTGGTTACTAGTGTTATCGCATCCTGGAGGGCGGTGGGCCAGAAGAAACCTTGCCGGAAGGGCCCTCGACCCTATGTGGGAGCCACATATGCCTCCATGTATCTCTGCCAACAGGTCCAGTCCTTCCTCCCGGGGGATGCACTTCAATTTCACACCGTTCGGCCTTCTCCTGTACAGGACGTCATCGACGAACTGGTACAGGGCAGACCGACGGGCTACTTTTTCCGCTTCTTCCTACTCCTCAGGAAGTTCCCCTGTTTGGAGGAATCGGACGGTATGCTGCGCCCACGCCGGAGCCTGGGGCTGAACGGCTAGGACCAAAGGCATTTCCTCTACCATGGGAGCGGTTGTCTCCACGGCCAGGGCTTGACGCCTCGCCGGAGCCAGTTGCTCTTTGGCAGGGTCAGCGTCCACGGCAACATCCTTGCCGGTAGCCCTAGGGGGCTCAGCGGGAAAGTACTTGCCGGGACCTGATTTCCTCCGCTTGTTCCGCCCCGTTGATGGTTCAATGGATGGCTGAGTTAACCGGAGCAAAATGGTACCTGGTTCCACAGGTAGCTTGAATGCAGCACGCTTCGACAGGTAATCGGCGATGTCGTTCTCCGCTCGGGGAACGTGCTCCGCTTGGATACTGTCAAAGCACTCCTCCAGCTTCCTCACTTCATCTACGTAGGCCTCCATCAATGGGCTCCGGTAATCCTTGTTGACTTGTCTAATGACAAGCTATGAGTCACCCCTGACGATAAGCTTCTTCACCCTGAGGTCTGCCGCGATCCTGAGACCGGCAGGCAGCCCCTCGTACTCAGTAGTGTTGTTTGTGGACATCTCTCTGGGAAAGTGCATCTGGATCACGTACTTGAGGTGCTCTCTGGTGGGTGCGACAAGAAGCACACCGGCACCGACGCCTTGTAGCTAGAAAGTCCCGTCAAAGTACATGATCTAGTCGCGGTCCGCTTCCTTGCCGGGGAGAGCGGTTTCTTGGATTTCTTCGTCAGGTGTTGAGGTCCATTCCGCAATGAACTTTGCCAAGATTCTGCTCTAGATTGTTGAGGTACTTTCAAACTTCAACCTAAAGCTTGACAACTCCAAGGCCCATTCCACAATCCTTCCGGTTGCATCTGGGTTGTGCAGTATCCGTTGTAGCGGGAGGCGGGTGACGACAGTGATCTCGTGGGCTTGGAAGTAATGACGCAGCTTCGTCGAGGCCATAAGGAGGCCGAAGAGCAATTTCTGCACACCGGAGTACCTCGACCTGGCCCCCTGCATGAGGAAGCTGACAAAGTAAACCGGCTGCGGCATCAACTTCTTCTTCTGCACCACTTTGCTTGACTATGCGGGCGTTGCCCTGATGGCGTCAGATTCTGCCGGGGGCCTTGCCTTGTCGGCAGCAGGTCCTGCCAGGGGAATCGTTGGCTCGCCATCCGCTGGTTCTGCCGTCGCCACTGCCTCCTCATCGACCTCCCTCTGTGCCACTAGTGCGGCGCTGACCACTTGATTCGTTGCCGCTAGATACAGCAGCAACGGTTCTTGTGGTTTAGGCGCAACCAGTATTTGCGTGGAGGAAAGGTACTTCTTCAGATCCTGCAACGCTGCCTCGGCTTCTGGAGTCCACTCCATCAGGCCCGCCTTCTTCAAGATTTTGAAGAAAGGAAGGGCGCGCTCGGCGGACTTGGAGATGAATCGTCTCATGGCGGCGACGCAGCCGGTGAGCCGATGCACATCCTTGATCTGCTTGGGCACCTCAGTCTGTTCAATAGCCTTGATTTTGTCTGGGTTTGCCTCGATCCCACGCTGCGACACAAAGAATCCGAGAAGCTTGCTGGATGGGATGCCGAAGACACACTTCTCAGGGTTCAGCTTAAGGTTGATCTTGCGCAGGTTGGCAAATGTCTCTTCCAGATCTTGCACAAGAGTTGCCCCGTCCTTGGTTTTGACCACTATGTCATCCATGTATGTGTCCATATTTCTATGGAGTTGGGGTTCAAAACCAATTTGGACTGCTCTTGCAAACGTCGAGCCAGCACTCTTCAACCCGAAAGGCATCCGTAAAAAGCAATAGGTACCACATGGGGTGATGAATGATGTCTTCTCTTCATCTTCTCTCGTCATGAAGATTTGGTGGCAGCCCGAGTAGGCGTCGAGGAATGACAGCAGATCACACCCGGCCGTGGAGTCGACAATCTGGTCGATGCGTGGCAATGGGAAGGGGGTCCTTAGGACAAGCCTTATTGATATCTGTGTAGTCAATACACACCCTCCACTTCCCATTTGCCTTGGGCACCACTACCGGATTGGCCAACCACGTCGGATGGAGGACTCCTCTCACCAAACCCGCCGCTTCCAACTTCCTGATCTCCTCCGTGATGAACTCCAGCCTCTCCAGAGCCTGCTTTCTGACCTTCTGCTTGACGAGCCGCACATGAGGACAAACAGCTAGGTGGTGCTCACTCACCTCCCTGGGAACACCGGGGATGTCGGATGCTTGCTACACAAACACGTCGACATTCACCCGCAGGAAGGTGACGAGCGCACCTCCCTATTTGTTGTCGAGGGTGGAGCCTATGGTGAAAGCCCCTCCCGTGCCATCCTCCCTGACGGACACCTTCTTGGTCTGTGGTGGCTCAGCTCTGGATTTCTTGCTCTTGCCGGTGGAGCTCTGTGGCACGTCCTCAACGATAGCACAACACTCCGAAGAGGTGCGCTTGCCGGAGTGGGTGCAAGAGTTCTTGCCGGTCTTCTTCTTCCCTCCAGGGGCTTCAACGGCAAGAGCAAGTGCCTTGGTGGCAGCTGCTGCAACCGCTTCCCAGTAGAGTAGGACGGCGCAGATCAACGCGTTCTTCTTGTCGGAGGGGACGGAGATGATGGTCAACGGCCTAGGCATCTTTAGCATGTTGTAGGCGTAGTGCGACGCCGCCAGGAACTTGGCTAGTGTCGGGCGGCCGAGGATCCCGTGTAGGGCAAGGGGATCTCGGCCACGTCGAAGACGACCATCTATGTCCTGTGGTTCAACTCCCCTCCAAACGTCACGGGCAGCGTGACCTTCCCCTTCGGTTGGCTCCTCCCCGGATTTACCCCTTGAAACGTGCCCGTTTCCTCGAGGTCTCCATCACGGATTTGCAGCCTTTTGATCACAATGGGCGAGATCAAGTTTAGGCTGGCCCCGCCGTCGACCAACATCTTGTTCACCTTGAGGTTGCGTATCATTGGGGAGACTAACAACGACAAACACCCGATCGCGGTTGCGCGGTCAGGGTGGTCCTTGGCGTCAAACATGAGGGGCGTGCAGGACCACTTCAGCGGCTTCTGAGCGTCGAACGATGGCTCCGCTGTTGTAATCTCGCGGGCCCACTGCTTGAGCTGGCGGTGAGAAGTATGCAACGAGGTGCCACCATTGACGCACATGGCCTCTGTAGCCTTCTGGAACTCTTTCTCGCCGGACTCGTCGTCCTCGTCATGATCATCGTCTTCTTGCTTCTTGTCACGGCCCCGGGCGGGCCTCTCCTGCTGGTTGTCCTTGTCGCGGTGGCCTCCTTGGCCGCCACGCTTCTTGTCGGATCCCTCGGCACCATCCTGACCCTTCTCCTTGTCCCGCCTCTCATACTCGGCCTTTTGCTTTTCAGCAAGCAGCTCGACTTATCGACAGTTCTGTAGGTTGTGGCCCTTGGTGTGGTGGATCTTGCAGTAGTGCTTGCTGGAGCCCCCTGGCTTGTCGGCAGCTGCTAAGGTCTGGCAGGCGACGCACCTGGCAATCTCCTTGCCGGGGTCGTCTGCCTTGACCTTTTTGGCAGCGCCGGTGTCGTCAGACCCTTCAACGGCAAGCACGGCCTTGGCCTTGGGTTTCCTGTTGCGACGCCGGCCCTTCTTCGTCGGGGCGGTGGTGTCTTCATTAGTAGAGTCGGTTTCCACGCCGGCGTCCTCGCCGGGGTACTTCCTTCCCTCTTCAGCCCGGGCGCACCTATCGACCAAAACATAAGAGTTTAGCCACATCCTTAACCTTAGTCATCACCAGCTCTTCGCGCATCTTGCGGTTGCGCATGTTCTGATGGAACGCGCTGATCACAGCGGCGGGATGAACGTTGGGGATGTTGTACTGCACCCGACTGAATCTCTGGATGTACTTGCGCAGGGTTTCCCCTTCCTTCTGGGGAATGATATGCACATCACTGGCCTGGCCATGAGCTTGGTAGCCTCCAGTGAAGGCGCCAGCGAACTCATGGAACATATCTGACCAGGAGGAAATGGAATCCGTCGGCAAGTGCATCAACCAAGACATAAGATTGGGCTTCAGTGCCACCGGAAGTAATTGGCAAGCACCTTGTCGTCGCAAGCTCCGGCAGCCTGCATCATGATGGTGTAGATGCTGACGAACTTGGACGGGTGGGTCTTGCCAGTGTACTTCTCGCTGACGTTGGGCTTGAACGTGCAGTGGGACGGCCACTGGAACTGCCGCAGCTCGCGGGTAAAGGTTGGGCAGCCTACCTCGTAAGGTAGGCCGCCGGAGCCCCCTGGCGCTGGGTGGTCCATAGCGGGTCCCGCCCGCTTGTCCGACTGGTGGCGTGTATCACACCGATGCTCGATAGTGGTTCGAGCATCTTCGTGAGCCCGTTCTCGAAGAACGTGGCGCTGGTCGTGATGGGTCCGCGGGTCGGGCGACGCTATAGAGACACAAGCGTCGTCACGACGAGCCGACGCCCGCGGTGGCTGGCGGGGAGGAGGAGAGTGTACCGTGACCGCAGCACCGCCGGTCCTCCCAGCACTGGCATGTGGTGGCTCAGTGTAGCGCCGGCCCGAGGGTCCCACCGGTCACGGATCATCTTTGTTGGCGATGGCGACGAGGCTCCGGATGGTGGCCCTCCACTCGCCGAGCTTCTCCACAACACGAGCGAAGTCGAGGAGCAGTTGCGCGCGTGCCAAAGCTTCCGCTGGCGTGGGTGGCGGCGACAGCTGCGTGGACTGTGGCACGTTTCGACTTCTAACCACGTTAGAAGGATCTCTATCACGACCCAGCGGCTGCGCGCCATTTCGCCAGCACTTCGGCAGGCATGCTGAACTCCTTCGTCCCGTGGACGACGCACAGGGCTCTTCCCACGGCGGTGTCCAGGGTCACCGGGGTGGTGACGCTGCTCGTCGCGCACACCCTGGGAAGAGCGCACAGTGGTCGCCGGCGTGGGTGTTCTGGACGTTGTTGCGCTGCCCGTGGGTGCCACAACGACACTCCTGGAGGACCCCGCGCCACCACGGGGGGGCCGGCTCCATCTTTGGACTTGGTGGCGTGCGGCCCGTCGCCTGGTGCACGAACGACGCCGCTCGCCAGGCTCTGACTGCCAGGGCGATGCTGGTGCTCGCAGACCATGGCCCGGGTTCTGTCCGCGACCGGGCCGCTGCCCGCCCGCACTGGCACGAGCCGCTCGGCCCCCGTCGAGCCGATCGTCGTGGTCGTCTTCTTCTTGGCAGCCATGACGATGTAGAACTGCTAGGCCAACTACTAGACCAGATTCTCACAATTGCGCACCCCTACCTGGCGCGCCAAAGATGTCGGTGCAAAACGACACCTATGGGATCAAAATAATCCCTACTACGGTTGCCGAGGCGCAGGGTTGCGAGAAGAGCAGGATTAGTAATCAACACAAGGATCGTTTACCCAGGTTCGGGCCGCGAGGATGCGTAAATCCCTAGTCCTGCTTTGGTGGATGTATTGAGTGTTCTTGAGCCCTTGAACTAGCTACGATGGCTGAGTAGTTCCAAGGAGCCGAATCCTTCTCCAGTACGCCCTGGGCCTCCTTTTGTAGTCGAAAGGGGCTGCCACAGTGGCATACAGGAGGTGGAAAGGCGTACAGTGTTGCGAGCTTATCGCTCGTATTATCGGACAAGGCGCATTTAATGCTCCGCTGAGGTGTCCCCTAGCTTTATCGGGGATGGGAACGAGGCCCGTCCCGTCCATCACCGCTCCTCCTCGCTTCGACACGCGCCCTGGCTAGCGATGCGTGCGGCGCCATGTAGGCAGGCAGGCAGCTGAGGTGGCACGGTGGTAGGGTCTTCACGAAGATTTGCATGCCACCACGCAGGCGCTTGCCAATCTGGCCTGGAAGCTGCATGTTGCCACGCAGGTGCCAGCCCAGCTGCTTGAGCTGGCAGCTGCATGCGAACGGCGATGGAGACTTGGCTGGTGCAGGCCTGGCAGTGGTCCTGCTGGCGTCCTTGGTGAGGGCCTTGCCGGGTGGCCCGACAAGGGTCTTGCCGTGGCACGTTGTCGTCCCCGGCAAGGATCTTGCCGGGGCTCTTGTGGCTCTCCTCGGCAAGTATCATGCCGAGGACCGTTGTCTTTTAATCCTCATCTGATCTTGAATATTCCTTGGTCTTGACAAAGATCTGCATGCCACCATGGAGGTGCCTCCCGATCCCTAGTTCCAACGTGGTTGACTGAGTTGGAAACCGTGGGCTCGAGGGTGGCTCACTCCGCTGGTGTGGGCGAGCCGCCCCGACAAGGGTCTTGTCGGGGCTGCTGAGGCTGCCCCGGCAGAGTCTTCCCGGGGGAGCCTGCTTCGTCCTTATGCTTCTTTGTGTTTTTGGCCTTGGCCATGCCTTGGCTGTCTTGTACTTCGGTTTTACCTTGGTTCACCTCCCCTGTTCTTCTTGGTGCGGCCGTGGGCGCAGCTCCGACTGCCCGTGCACAGGTAAAGGGGTACAAAGGTGCGCCCCTTCTTTTGTACACTGACAGGTACTCAGCCCATGGCGGTTCGTCAAGCGAACCCCAGAATGGGACTTTGCAATGGTGAGCAAAACTCTCTAGTGAGATGGTAAATGGATTTTCATAAAGCTTAAATGACACCTTAGACTCACGGGGATGGAATTTAAATCCTTTGTCAAATGATTCAGTGAGAGTGTGGTGTTGTTCGCACTTATCTGAAATGTAGGGACCGAGACTGGCATTGTGAACATATTTCTCAAATTCCTCCTTAATGCCCACACGCATCATATAATCATCGCAAGGCCATAAGCATGTTTTGGTGGCTGCATCTCGAATGGAACTTTCACTTGTTCGAGATAAGACAGGCAAGCGGAGTTGTCACTAGAAGATGCCCACGAGGATCTCCTCCTCGAAGAACTCCTTCCAAATAGGTTCATCATGTTCGCATACAATTTTCTGAAAATTTTTGAGTGACAACAATTTATCCACAAAACTTTATAAGATTGATAGCAACTACTCATAGGGATGCATAGAGGCCATAGCAAGCATTCAAACTACTTAGAACTCTAAGAATTCAACATGCAAGCTCATCTATAGCAGCACCAAGAGTAGCTAATTATTCAAAATATAAACAACTAAAACAAAAACTAATTGGACAAACAGTGGAGTCACATACCAAGCAACAATCCCCCGAAACAGTTTCAGAAACAGAGCTTCAAGCAAAGAGATCGAAATCCGCGGGTTTGAGAGCAAGAACACGGGAGAGAGAGCAATGGATTATTTTTTCTGGAGGTAGGTGATGATGTGTTGTGAAGGGAAAAGTGAGGGGGCCCACATGGGGGCCACAACCCACCAGGGCGTGCCTGGGGGTCCTGGAGCGCCTAGGTGGGTTGCACCAGAAATTCTTAAATATTCAGAAAAAATCGTATTAAAGTTTCAGAGCATTCTGAGAACTTTTATTTTGGGGTCATTTTTTTATTGCACAGGAAATTCAGAAAACGGACAAAACATGGCATTTTATTTTATTTAACTAATAAAAATAGAAAACAAAAAAAGTAGGGACAAAAGGTAGTGCTTACTAAATTCATGAACTTCATACTGCTAAAAAATGATCCATTAATAAGGTTGATCAAGTCTAGTTAACAACCACTTTCGATTAGCATGAAACCGAAGAACTATCGTAAATCACTAAGTTACCTCAACGTGGATATGAATGTCCCTCACAATAAGCATTTCATATTTCTTTTTGGCAGTAGGTAGAGGTATTTCAAAAACTTCCAATAGTGATTGTCGGAGAGTTTTCAATAACATTAATACCATTCACTTGGAATTGTTTCTTCGGAAGTGCACCATATGCTCATTACCGTTGATATGAAAAGTGACCTTGCCTTTATTGCAATCAATAACAGCCCCTGCAGTATTCAAGAATGGTCTACCAAGGATAATCGACATGTTGTCGTCCTCGGGCATCTCAAGTATAACAAAGTCAGTCAAAATAGTAACATTAGCAACAACAACGGCCACATCCTCACAGATACCGATAGGTATGGCAGTTGATTTTTCAACCATTTGCAAAGATATTTCCGTAGGTGTGAGTTTATTCAAATCAAATCTTTTATATAAAGAGAAAGGCATAACACTAACACCAGCTCCTAAATCACACAAAGCAGTCTTCACATAATTCTTTTTGATAGAGCAAGGTATAGTTGGTATTCCCGGATCTCCAAGTTTTTTAGGTACTCCATCTTTAAAAGTATAATTAGCGAGAGCTTCCGGAATTTTTCTCTTATTGGTGCTGATGTCTTTCATGTACTTTGCATAAGGAGGCATTTTCAAGATATCAGTCAAGCGAGTACGCAAAAAGACCGGCCTCAGGATTTTAGCAAAGCGTTCAAATTCATCATCTTGTTTCTTTTTAGTTGACTTAGGTGGAAAGGGCATAGGTTTTTGAACCCACGGTTCTCTTTCTTTACCATATTTTCTAGCAATGAAGTCTCTTTTATCATATCTTTTATTCTTAGGTTGTGGGTTATCAAGATCAACAGGTGCTTCTCTCTCAACATCATTATCTGGTTCTTCATTAATTGTTTGAGTATTTTTATGAACCTCATCATTATATTTTTCATTATCACTAGGTAAATGTTCATTACCAGATTGAGTTTCAGCATCACAGATAGAAGTTTCATTGTCAGGAGGTTTTTCTACTTCAGGTTCACTAGTAGCATGCAAAGTCCTATCATTTTTCTTTTTCTTCTTATTTTTAGAAGAACGAGGTGCAGTGGTGTTGTTCCTTTGTGAATCATGTTCAATTCTTTTTGGGTGTCCCTCAGGATAAAGTGGTTACCGAGTCATTTTACCTCCTCTAGTTGCAACTCTAACAACAAAGTCATGTATATTATTATTCATTTCATCAAGCAACTCTCGTTGAGATTTAGCAACTTGTTCTAACTGAGTTTGAACCATAGAAGCATGTTTTCCAACACATCTAACATCATTTGAGATTCAAAATAACAAGTCACTCAAGCGAGCAATCATATCAGAGTTGTATTTCAATTGTTTCATAACATTTGCATTGAAGTGGTCTTGCTTTCTAATGTAGTTTTCAAACTTGTAAAGGCATTGGCTAGGGTGCATATTGTGAGGATTTTCATTATCATTGAACTTAATTAGAGAATTTACCTCTACCACCTTAGGTGGTGGTGGTGTATTAAGCCCATGTATTTCTTCAATAGGAGGTAAATTTTTAACATCCTCAGCTTTAATACCTTTTTCCTTCATAGATTTCTTTGCCTCTTGCATATCTTCAGGACCGAGATATAATATACCCCTCTTCTTCGGAGTGGGTTTAGGCGGTGGTTCGGGAAGAGTCCAATCATCATAATTTTTCAATATATTATTCAATAATTCTTCAGCTTGTCCAACAGTCCATTCCCTGAAAACACAACCAGCACAACTATCTAGGAAGTCCCTAGAAGCATCGCTTAGTCCATTAAAGAAGATATCGAGTATTTCATTTTTCTTAAGAGGATGATCACGCAAAGCAATAAGTAATAGGCAAAGCCTCCACCAAGCTTGTGGGAGACTCTCTTCTTTGGTTTGCACAAAGTTAAATATTTCCTGTAAGGCAGCTTGTTTCTTATGAGCAGGGAAATATTTTTCAGAGAAGTAATAAATCATATCCTGGGGACTACGCACACAACAAGGAGCAAGAGTATTGTACCAACCTTTAGAATCACCCTTT
Organism: Aegilops umbellulata; assembly: GCA_032464435.1. Classification (NCBI taxonomy): domain Eukaryota; kingdom Viridiplantae; phylum Streptophyta; class Magnoliopsida; order Poales; family Poaceae; genus Aegilops; species Aegilops umbellulata. The sequence continues at coordinate 437,768,372 of CP136058.1, read as the reverse complement.
AATGAGAATGGAAATAATTTGAGAATAAAGTAATAGCGAGTCTTCTCATCATGAGTAAAAAGGGTGATTATGTCATTCAACTTAGTAAGATGTGCCACAACAGTTTCAGTTTCATAACCATGGAAAGGATCAGATTCAACCAAAGTAATTAACTCTGGGTCGACAGAGAATTCATAATCCTTATCATCAATAAAGATTGGTGAATTAGAAAACTTAGGATCATATTTCATTCTAGCATTCAGATATTTTTCTTTATACTTGCATAATAATTTCTCTAGATCATCTCTATCCCTACAAGCAAGAATATCTCTAGTTGTCTCCTCATTCATAACATAACCTTCCGGTACCTTAGGCAATTCATATCTAGGAAGGCTATTTCTAGCAGGTGTTTCAGGAGTTTCAGTTTCAAGTTCATCGCCAGATTCAACAACATCATGTTGTATTAATCTCGTAATTTGTTCATCAAGAAAGTCACCAAGTGGCACATCATCATTATCAAGCAAGGTGCTAGCATCATCATAAGCATTATCCATAGCAGAAGTAGCATCATCAATAACTTGTGACATATCAGAATTGATAGCATGTGGTGGTGTTGCAAGTTTACTTATAACAGAAGGTGAATCTAAAGCAGAACTGGATGGCAGGTCCTTATATCCCCTCGTCTTAGAGGGATAAATCTTAGTCTTAGCATCCTTCAGATTCTTCACAGTGATAAATTGATAATAATCCCAAGTGACTAAACAAATATAGCTATGCTCCCCGACAACGGCGCCATAAAAAGGTCTTGATAACCCACAAGTATAGGGGATCGCAACAGTTTTCGAGGGTAGAGTATTCAACCCAAATTTATAGATTCAACACAAGGGGAGCCAAAGAATATTTGAAGGTATTAGCAGCTGAGTTGCCAATTCAAACACACTTGGAGATTAATTATCTGGAGCAACGTGATCAGTAGCAAAGTAGTATGATAGTTTTGATAATAGTAGCAGCAGCGGCGGTAACGGTAATGGTGATAGCAGTAGTTTTGTAGCAAGTGCAATAGTAATGATAGCAGTAGTAACTTAGCAGAAACAATATAAGATAAATTTGTAGGCACTAGATCGGTGACTTGTTGGATGATATTCATCATGAGACAGTTATAACCTAGGGCGATACGGCACTAGCTCCAGTTCATAAATATAATGTAGCATTATTCCGTAAATAGTCATACATGCTTATGGAAACAACTTGCATGACATCTTTTGTCCTACCCTCCCATGGTAGCGGGGTCCACATTGGAAACTAAGGGATATTAAGGCCTCCTTTTAATATAGAACCGGAACAAAGCATTAACACACGATGAATACATGAACTCCTCAAACTACGGTCATCACCGGAGACCCGACTATTGTCACTCCGGGGTTGCCGGATCATAACACGTAGTAGGTGACTATAACTTGCAAGATTGGATATAGAACATGTATATAATGGAGATAACATAAATGGTTTAGATATGAAATCATGGCACCCGGGCCCAAAGTGACAAGCATTAAGCATCACAAAGTCATAGCAACATCAATCTTAGAACATGGTGGATACTAGGGATCAGGCCCTAACAAAACTAATCGATTACATGATGAATCTCATCCAACTCCTCACCGACCAGCAAGCCTACGAAGGAATTAATCACTCCCGGTGAGGAGCATCATGGAAATGGCGATGGAGAAGGGTTGGTGATGACGAAGAACGAAGATCCCCCTCTCAGGAGCCCCAAACGGACTCCATATCTGGCCTCCCGATGAAGAACAGGAGGTGACGGCGGCTCCGTCTTGTGGATTGCGATAATTATTTCTCCCTAATTTTTTCCTGGAAATATAGGATTTTATAGTGTAGGTTTCAGGGTCTCCGGGGCCACCAGGTGGGGACAACCCACCTAGGCGCGCCTACGGTGGCTCTTGGCTCCAGAAATACTCTTTATTGATATAAAAAATCCTCAAAAAGTTTCTTTCCATTCCGAGAACTTTTATTTCTGCACAAAAATAACATCATGGTAGTTCTGCTAAAAACAACGTTAATCCGGGGTTAGTTTCATTCAAATCATGCAAATTAGAGTCCAAAACAAGAGGAAAAGCGTTAGGAAAAGTAGATACGTTGGAGACGTATCAGGCAACTCCATGAGAAGGATAGGGCCTTCGATAGGACAACTAATTCTTGATGAAGGACTCGTACCGGTGAAGATGTTATTTCGACACATCCGCCATTCCGAACGAAGAAAGTACCTCTTGATGGGTGACTTACCAAGCACAAACTAATATCATTTTTTATCCCAACACTAATACATGGTTGTAAACACTAAGACCTCATCCCCATACCTTCTTTATTACAAGTGTTTGAATCACTATTTGCTTGCTGATCAAGGGAGTCTTCATCTCATGGGTTCGATACCAAGGGTCACCTCACGATACTCTTTCGTGTTCCAATATCGGATCAATAAAAAGGAGATGTCAAGACCCTCCCTCTCTCTACTACCACCTCTTCCCATCACAGCTGGTTGAAGCCCTGCTGGCGCACCACCAGCACCATCACCACCACGCCGTCATGTTGGTTGTGATCCCATCTAATTCTTCCCCTATGCTTGATGGATCAAGGAGGAGATTTCACCGAGCCGAACGTGTGGTAAACTCGGAGGTGTCGTCCGTTCGGCGCTGGATCGACTGGATCGTGATTGGATCGCGAAGAGTGCGACTACATCAAACGTGTCATATACACTTCCGCTTTTGGTCTAGAAGGGTATATAGACACATTCCCCTTTTGTTGCCATGCATCTCCTAGATTAGATCTTGGGTGTTCGTAGGAATTTTTTTATTTTGATGCTTTGTTCCCCATCAATGGCTGATACACGTATCTACTTTTCCAAACACTATTGCTCTTACTTTGGACTCTAATTTGCATGATTTGAATGAAACTAACCCGGACTGACGTTGTTTTCAGCATAACTACCATGGTGTTGTTTTTGTGCAGAAATAAAAGTTCTCTGAATTGGATGAAACTTTTTGGAGATTTTTATGGAATATATAAAAATACGGGAGACACTACAATAAAAGACACATCCGTGACATTTTGGGCCGAACGGAATTTTTTATGTCATACATATGACACTTCTATGACGATAATTGTGACAAAACCCGGTATCATCATAGATGTGGTGGGCTACCACTTTTATGACAAAAAATCATGACAGAAAATGGGCTTTTCGTCCTGGGCGGGCCGGAGATGCAGCTGCATGACATTCTTTGGGCCGTCCATGATGGAAAAAACCGTGGTAGAAGCAAGGGGGAGGAAAATTTCGGGGAGTTCCCGGTTACGGTGGGAGGTCGGGGGCCGAGCGATGCGCGTTTCTCTCGTACACGTATGCGCGTGTGTGCGAGGCGTTGGCTCTAACTGAACACGAGCGAGGCGTTGGGCTCTAACTAAACCCGAGCGATTGCACTGCAGGCTATGCGTTAATGAACCCGAGCGATCGATCGATGGCTGTTAACTGAACCCGATTGAGCGATTCCTTCGCTACTGCTGCTAGCTGAAGCCGATCGATGATGCCTCTGGGACGAACAGTGAGCGTTGCGGGGGGGTGGATGAACAGTGAGCGGTGGCTTTGCCTCTAGATGAACAGGACCCCGTGGAGTGGTGGAGGGCTGGATGAACAGTAGACGGTGGAGGGGTGCCCGTGGAGGGGTGGTTGAACAGGACCCCGTGGTGTGGAGGGCTGGATGAACAGTAGATGGTGGAGGGGTGCCCGTGGAGGGGTCGTTGAACAGGACCCCGTGGTGTGGAGGGCTGGATGAACAGTAGACGGCGGAGGGGTCGTTGAACAGTAGCCGGTGGAGTAGCGCGCGGTGGAGGCTTGATGAACAGGAGCCCGTGGAGGCTGGAGGAGGTCGACGGTAGCCCGTGGAGGCTGAAGGAGGTCGACGGTGGAGATGAACAGTATCCCGTGGAGTCCCGTTTTGCGGTATGCCACACCCCTCTCGATGAACAGGACCCCGGTTTCGACCGTAGCGCTCCAACACAAGTCCGTTTCGTCCGTTTTGAGGTACGCCACACCCCTCCCGATCAACAGGACCCCCGTTTCGACCGTAGGAGGTCCGTTTCGTCCGTTTTGCGTACGCCACACCCCTCTTGATCAACAAGACCCCGTTCCGAACGTAGGAGGTCCGTTTCCTCCATTGTGCGGTATGCCAGACCTCGTTTCCATCGCCTGTTCCGTCCAAGCCCTCCCGATGAACACGACCACGCATTTCGTTCCACCCAGCCAGTTGGCTCCCACGCGTTCCGTTGCCTCTTGATGAACACGACGCATTCCGTTGCCTCCCCATGAACATGACGCATTCCATTGCCTCCCCATGAACACGATGCACTCCGTTGCCTCCACATGAACACAACACATTCCGTTGCCTCCCCATGAACACGATGACGATGTTGTTTCTCCGTTCTGACCCAGCCATGTACACGAGCCCTGGTCGTACGTATGCGCGAGTAGGCGTTCGAGACCCCGCCCGTATGTACACATACGTGGCCGTATTTTCTTTCTTGCACCCTGGCCGCTGTAAGTACGTGTACATGCTACGTGCGCACCTCTACTACGACACGTCCGCGCCTCTACTACGACACGTGCGCGCCTCTACATCCACCAGTATATATGTACGTACACGTTCGCGACCAGAATGACAACACTACATATGCTTCGACCAGGTGGATCCCGACTGTTAGGCACATCCTTGCATGCGAAGATGTATCTGGTGGGTTCCAGCAGTCAGGCGGGTGAATCATTTTTTTGCCCGGATGCACTTCCATGCGTGCGAAGATGTAGCTAGTGGGTCCCAGCAGTCAGGGGGGTGAATCGTTTTTTTTTGCCCGGACGCACTTCCTTGTGTGCGAAGATGTAGCTGGTGGGTCCCAGCAGTCAGGGGGAAATGTTTTTTTTCGTGAAATACGGTGGCCCGTCCGGTGGATCCCTGCTGTCAGGTGGAGGAATCATTATTTTGCGCGTAATAAGGAGGCACTTCCTTGCTGCGGCCATGGACCCAGCTGTCAGCCTCTCCACATACAGTCCACGTCCGATGGAAGTCGTTCGTTGACCACGCTGACCACACCGCGCTGAGAGCACCATGGCGGTGGACGACGACCAGGATTAGGAAGGGGACGACTCAGAACCGGGGAAGACGCAGCAGTGGGTGCCCACACGAAGAGGAGTACGATGGATCACTGGTTCGGCTGCGGTGTGAGGCTGCTGTCGCCGCAGAATAACAGGGGGTGTGGGTGAGTAGAGGGATGGCCTCGCCAGCAGTGGGAGTAGTAGGGGGCGGTGAGGCCTCCGCGGCATCACAGCCGGCCACGGGAGGCAGGAGCACGCGGCACGACCGGCGCTGGTTTGGGCAGCTGGAGCAAGAAGACCAGAGGTTGAAGAAGCACTACGGCCATTGGATGAGCATCGTACGGTAACAGGAGCTAGAATCGTTCATATTGACTAAGTTGACAAAGCCCTCCGTCCCCGTCAACTTGGTTGGCCCACAAGTCAGCCTCGCACTAGGCTGGGTTCCAGCTGGCAGGGGGAATGTTCATTTTTTTGTGCGTAATAAGGAGGCACTTCCTTGCGTGCGAAGAGAGTTTGTGGGTCCGACATGTCAGCGGGGGGCACGTTATTTTCGCGAAATACAGAGGCCCTTCCGGTGGGTCCCAGATATCAGGTGGAGGAATCATTATTTTGCGCGTAATAAGGAGGCATTTCCTTGTGTGCGGCCGTGGACCTAGCTGTCAGCCTCTCCATGCACAATCTACTTACGAAGGTGTCGTTCATTGATCACGTTGACCACGCCGCGCCGAGCGCATCCAAGGCGGTGGACGACGGCAAGGCCCCGGACAGCAACGAGCCGGAGATGGGAAGACGAGGGAGTAGAGTCGCAGACGGAGAGGTGTATGAGGGTTAACTGGTTCTAGTGCGGTGTGGTTCGGCAGTCGGTGGAGAAGAACAAGAGGTGTGGAGGTATGGCCTGGCCAACGGTGGAGTAGCGCTTCATAGCGAAGCGTGCTAAGCAGAGCTACTAGCAGCAGGAGGTGGTCCCGGTGGCGCTGGAGGAAGAAGACGAGAGATTAAAGATGGATGCCGGTCGTTGGATGTTGTAAGTGTAACTATCCCTAGGTGTTTTTGGTAATTCATAACAACATATAGCTCATTGAGCTAATGCTATTCCAAGACAATTATTTCAGGAAAGCTCAACGATTGGCATGATATGGATGGTGAAAGTGGAACCCTCAAAATGCTAAGGACAAAGCATTGGCTCAAGCTCAAAAGCTCAAGACTCTTCATTTTACATTTTAGTGATCCAATATCACATTGAGTCCATAGGAAAAGCCAATACTATCAAGGAGGGATGAGGTGTTGCTTAATGAGCCTTTTGCTTCATGTGCTTAATGGTATGCTCCAAAATCCTCAGCTACTTTCCCATATCCACAAATGACCTAAACCCTAAGCCAAACTCGGTCCTACCGATTCTTTTTATCCGACGCCACCGAGTTTCACATGTCATAAACCACTGCCAAACCCTAGCAAATCGGTTCTACCGATAGGGATCCCGGTCTTACCGAGATGGGATTGCAATTTCTCTGTTTCCTTTTCGTAACTTTTCGGTATCACCGAAAGAGCGGATCGGTCCCACCAAGATTGCAATGTAAACTCTCTGTTTCCCTTTTGTAACTTTTCGGTCTCACCGAAAGAGCAAATCGGTCCCACCAAGTTTACCTGACCAACTCTCTGGTTAGCCTATTACCAAAGTGGTCTCACCGAGTTTGTGTAGTCGGTCTCACCGAGATTACGTTATGCCCTAACCCTAACCATATCGGTCCTACCGAGTTGCATGTCAGTCCCACCGAAAATCTCTAACGGTCACTAGGTTTACTATTTCGGTCCGACCGAGTTTGTTGATTCGGTCCCACCAAGATTGGTAAATTGTGTGTAACGGTTGGATTTTGTGTGGAGGCTATATATACCCCTCCACCTCCTCTTCATTCGTGGAGAGACCCATCAGAACACATCTACACTTCCAACTCATATGTTCTGAGAGAGAACCACCTACCCTTGTGTTGAGGCCAAGATATTCCATTCCTATCATATGAATCTTGATCTCTAGCCTTCCCCAAGTTGCTTTCCACTCAAATCTTATTTCCACCAAATCCAAATTCTATGAGCGAGAGTTGAGTGTTAGGGAGTGTCGGTGTCAAAACTGGCGGATCTCAGGTAGGGGGTCCCGAACTGTGCGTCAAGGTCGGATGGTAACAGGAGACAAGGGACACTTTATTTTACCCAGGTTCGGGCCCTCTCGATGGAGGTAAAACCCTACTCCTGCTAGATTAATATTGATGATATGGGTAGTACAAGAGTGGATCTACCACGAGATCAAGGAGGCTAAACCCTAGAAGCTAGCCTATGGTATGATTGTGTATGATGATGGTTGTCCTACGGACTACAACCCTCCGGTTTATATAGACACCGGATAGGGTTAGGGTTACACAGAGTCGGTTACAATGGTAGGAGATCTCGAATATCCGCACGCCTAGCTTGCCTTCCGCGCCAAGAAAAGATCCTTCCGGACACGGGACGAAGTCTTCAATCTTATATCTTCATAGTCCTGGAGTCCGGCTGAAGGTATAGTTCGGCTATCCGAACACCCCCTAATCCAGGACTCCCTCAGTAGCCCCCGAACCAGGCTTCAATGACGACGAGTCCGACGCGCAAATCGTCTTCGGCATTGCAAGGCGGGTTCCTCCTCCGAATCCTGTGTACCTATATGAATAACGTCCGATTTTTGTAATGTAGCGCTCCTCGGCTTGAGTGCCCAATAATGGTCGTCTTCCACGTGTTGAACGATTGCGAAAAGCTTGGGGCGTTTTTTACATCCACACCCTTAGTCATATAAACGAGCCGCCTATTTAACGGGATGGGGATTTTAGATCCAAACCACATCTTCTCCTCTCCACGAGTTATCATCAAAGCGCCTCCAGCAAAGGTCCATTCCAACATGGCCAGCCGTCGTAGCTCCTCCCCTCGCCCCTCCAGTCCTAAACCCGGAGACTGGGAGAGTTGCACCATCCCACACAGCAAGTTAGTGTCGCTGCAGGCCAAGGGATTCCTTCCCCAGGCATGTATGGTCCCGGTCCGAGCCGGACTCGCCACCTATAATGGCGGAAAGCAAGCGGAGAGCACTCCCAATCCTTCGAAAGGAGAGCGGGTCTGCCTCGTCCCTTATTTATTAAGGGGAATGGGATTTCCAATTCATCCATTCCTCTGCAGGCTTCTGGAGTTCTACGGCCTCCAGCTGCACAATCTCACGCCCGGCTCCGTACTACATATTGCGGGCTTCGTTGCCCTTTGCGAGCTATTTTTAGGCGTCGAGGCTCACTTTGCGCTGTGGAAGAGGTTGTTCTGCTTGGTGCCCCGTTCTCAAAAGGGGTCCATTTATCAAGTGGGCGGAGCCGAAGTATGGCGCATCGCCGGGACCGGATACCCATCCGGAACCCCAAAAGAGGCGTCCGAGGATTGGCCTTCGGAATGGTTTTACATAGATGACGTCCCGCTGCCGGACCCTATCCGGGTCGGTCTCCCTGAGTTCGACAGTGCTCCACCGAAGAAACTCTTGAGCTGGCGTCCGCGGAGCTCTCAGAGAGAAAGTGACAGAGACGTCCTTTACCTGATGGGCCGGATAAGATTGTTGGCTCATTCCGGACTTGCCATGATTGGAGTCATGGCCACATGCATTATGCGGGGGTGCAGCCGCTTCAATATAGAGGCCACCCCATGTGGGATTTCAACGGGGAGGATGACGCCACCCGTTACGGTCGTAAGGGGCCAGCCACAGCTGCCGCTCTAACAAAGATTTTAACATCTTTGTACAAGGGAGAAGATGAGGACTTCCTCCACGTCAATCCGTGGGCCAGATTTACTATGTACGAACCTCCAAGTTGGGTAAGTGAACAATTGCACTTGCCTGTCTGTCTAACACTCCCACGACTAGATACGTAATCTGACGATTTCAATGCAGGAACTATGGCAGGAAGTAAAGGATATGAATAGCCGCCCTCCACAGCCTGGGGACCCAGAACGGTCTCTCGACCTGGACTCCGAAGAGGATCCGAACATATCGGTGGAGCTCATCGACGGGGTATTCCATCAGTTAAGCAAGGATGATACCTTGGTGGCCATCACGGCTGATTACCCCGGGTTAATCCCGGCCTCCCAGGTGACAGAAAACGGGGTATTTATTCCCTCAAGAGAGATTCCATTCTCACATATTCCGGCGTTTCAAACGACAACCGTATTTTGTAGGGGAAATTCCCAAGGCGGGAGGCCAAGCCTGCAGCGGCTAGCCAACGAGGGGCCGTAGGACCCTATGGGGAGAAAAGAAATGTAGTCAGGACCGAGATTCCGGCACAAAGGTATAACACGCCCTCTGTATCCCTGGTGTTATTCTGTCAAGGCATACTAACATCCGTGTTGTTTCCAGGACGAAGAGGCCTCGCCGGACTATGTCCGGAGAGGTCGCCAAACGCGCCTCCACTAGCCAGGCTCCAACATCTGGTCCGGAAGCGGGGACGAGCACCAGCCGCGCACCGGACGCTCCTCCAACAGAGGATGTAGACTGGTTGTCTGCCACAAATTCAGAAGTGGAGAGTGCCATGAACCACAGGCATCGCCAGACAGTTCTACGTGACGCTTGTTTCTCCCGAGAGGCCTTAAATGCCTTTAATTCGGGAGATGCGTACCTTCGTGCCGCTCAAGATGGTTTAGCCAAAGACACGGAGCAGTATGTGAAAGACCTACGGGTAAGAAAATTTTGGTTAAATATATATATACCAGTAGCCCCCGAGACTTGAAACAGTTAAAGTAACTGATTTAAGGATCATATAACATGCAGGTTCTTACAGAGAAGAACACCGTGCTGTTCCAGGAGCTGGAAAAGTGCAAGGCCCAACTAGAGGCCGCACTAGCCGCAACAGGGGAGCCCAAAGGGACCCCCTCAGGTAAGATACACTTCAAAAGATTAGTATTGTGCGGCATGGGTGCAAAATTGACAATTCATGTTGCAGATGGCGTCGGACTTGATCCGGAGAAGCAACAACTCTTACGCCGGTTAAAGGCCGGTGAGAGTATGTTGACAAGGGTGAGGCGAGAGAAGAATGATCTTCAGGATGCCAACACCAAGCTGGATGTTGAACTGAAGGACGTTCGTGGCCAGCTGACGGACTCTATGAAGGAGAATTAGCGGCTTCGACGCGACATATTTAGTAAGTGCTTGAACGAACTTTGAAAAATGAGTTCGGCAAGGAAGTCAAATAACAGAGTATTGTCTGTAGGTATGCTCACAGGTCGTCCTGCAGAGGAGATGCCCGGTTCTACGGGTGACCTACTCCCCGAACTCCTGCAACTGCACGAGTGAATTTGGCAGGCGATGCGAGGCGTTGCCCAAGCCTTATGGCCTGCCCACCCCACGCCCGAGGGCCTTGGGGAGCTTGCGGAGAAGCTGAAGGGAGCTCGGCGGTGCTTCCGGTTGTGGAAGATATCGGCCTGCCGACAAGGCGCTAGGGAGGCCTGGGCCAAGGTGAAGACCCGCTTTACGAAGTCTGACCCCAATCACATGGCCCAGGTCGGACCGGTGGGGCCCGACGGGAAGGAGATCCCTGTGAGCTTAGTGTATGGCCAGGTAGAATTGGCCGCAAAGTATTCTCTACAGGACTGTAAATTAGACAACCTGTTAGATGGTATAGAGGAGGAATACAATCAGTCAGGATGACTATGTAATTTATAATTGACATGTGAAATGCCTTCTAGCCGGATTGTAGATCGTTTGCCGTTGCCGACCTTTTCGCTTCAACCTCGGGACCTGACGGTCCGGAGTGTGTCCGAATACCGTAACGGTTATATAAGAACCGAGGTATGCATGGAGACCAAGCGTAGGGGTCATTAGTGCTTTATCAGACAAGTGCCCAACTAGTTATGTTATATTACATGGTTAGTAAGAAACATCTTCCAGAGAGAATAGTTCCGTTAAGGGTTCCTTTCGCTGGGGTGGCGTGCCCTGAAGTGCACGTCCGGACTGCAAATGCAGGAAAACATTTGGGGGCATGGATAAGTAAAAAAGGTTCATCTTTAGTTCACCGACCGAATATTCCCTTAAGAACGCTAGCTTTCGGCTTCACCCAGTCTGAGGTACACATCCGGCTTATCCGGCAGTAGCAATCGCAGAGGTGCTCCCTTTACCGCCTAGCCGAACAATCGGGAACGTAGGGGTAAGCACAGGAGCCAGGCAACCCAGCTTGGCCAAAACTTAAGTCATATCGATGCATATAATGGTGAAGAAAAGGTGCATGCGGAAGTCTGACGCATGCGTTGGGTGTGAAACCCACATAAACAAGCTTCTGTTAAAGAAGCCCCCAGGTTTAAAGAGCGCTGGTAGCACGTCATATTATGAGCCTTTAAGGGCTATAAAAAGGAAAGAGTAGGAGGAGACAAAAATAAAAACAGAAATATATATGTAAAATGGACAGAGGAAGGAGACAAACTCAGAGTTCGGCGCTAGGCATAGAATCTTCGGAGACGTGTGGCGTTCCATGGGTTCGGCTCGAGTCGGTTGTCCGACGCGTCTCGCAGGCGGTATGCTCCACGAGTAAGGACTTGGTCAATTATGAAGGGACCTTCCCATTTGGGCTTGAGTTTGTCCTTTTTCTTATCCGGCAGGCGTAGAACTAGTTCGCCAACATTGTAATTTTTGGCCCGTACTTCTCCGCTTTGATATCTTCGAGCTTGCTGCTGATAAAATGCGGACCGGGCTTTAGCCACGTCGTGCTCCTCCTCTAGGGCGTCCAGGTTGTCCTGCCGATCAAGTTCGGCTTCTCTTTCTTCGTACATGCGCACTCGAGGTGAGTCATGAATTATGTCGCAGGGCAGAACTGCCTCAGCGCCATACACCATAAAAAATGGTGTGAATCCGGTGGTACGATTCGGCGTGGTTCGCAACCCCCAGAGTACGGAGTCAAGCTCCTCTACCCAGTGCGTATTAGATTCCTTTAGGGACCGCAGTAGTCTGGGTTTGATACCGCTCATGATGAGACCGTTTGCACGTTTGACCTGACCGTTAGTTTGTGGGTGATAGACAGAAGCATAATCGAGCTTAATGCCCATGTTTTTGCACCACAGCTTTACTTCGTCAGAGGTGAAGTTTGTGTCGTTATCGGAGATAATGCTGTGGGGGACACCGTAACGGTGTACGACCCCGGATATGAAGTCTATCACAGGTCCGGATTCGGCCGTCTTAACAGGCTTGGCTTCTATCCACTTGGTGAATTTATCCACCATGACCAATAAGTATTTTTTCTTGTGGGTTCCACCTTTAAGGGGCCCTACCATGTCAAGCCCCCATACCGCAAAAGGCCAAGTGATGGGATAGTTCGGAGGGCGTTGGGCGGCATATGGCTTTGGTTTGCAAAGAGCTGGCAACCGACGCATCGTTTGACTAAGTCGTGGGCGTCTGCTCGGGCCGTCGGCCAATAAAAGGCTGTACGGTAAGCCTTGCTTACAAGGGATCGAGCTGCAGCGTGGTGGCCACCGAGTCCAGCATGAATTTCAGCCAACAGACTCCGCCCTTCCTCTTCTGAGATACATCTTTGGAGGACTCCTGTAGTACTTTTCTTATAGAGCTCTCCCTCGTGGACTTTACAGGCTTTAGATCACCGCACTATGCAGCGTGCCTCATTTTGGTCCTCTGAGAGTTCCTGCCTAGTAAGGTAGGCGAGGAATGGTTCTGTCCACGGGGCGATGACCACCATTATTACGTGGGCTGAGGGTGTGATTTCGGTGGCAAGGCCTCCGATTATGTCAGATTGTTCGGCGTCAGGCTGTGCGGTTGTGTTCGGACTGTGGACCGAGGGTTCCCCTTCCCATGCTATAGATGGCTTGAATATTCTCTCTAAGAAGATGTTGGGAGGGACTGCATCTCGTTTTGCTCCAATAGGTGACAGGACGTCCGCTGCCTGATTATTTTCTCGGGCTATATGGTGAAACTCCAGTCCTTCGAACCGAACTGACATTTTTAGGACGGCATTGCGATAAGCTGCCATTTTTGGGTCTTTGGCATCGAAGTCGCCATTTATCTGGGATATCGCGAGGTTGGAGTCCCCGCGTACTTCCAGGCGTTGAATGCCCATGGATACTGCCATCCGGAGACCATGTAGAAGGGCCTCATACTCGGCTGCATTGTTGGAGTCCGCGTACATGATTTGAAGTACATATTGGACTGTATCCCCTATAGGGGACATCAAAACGACGCCAGCCCCCAGTCCGGCCAGCATTTTGGATCCGTCGAAGTGCATGATCCAGTTGGAATATGTACCATACTCTTTAGGGAGTTCGGCCTCTGTCCATTCGACGACGAAGTCGGCTAGGACTTGCGATTTAACTGCTCGTTGTGGTTTGTAGGTTATGTCGAACGGGAGGAGCTCTATGGCCCATTTGGCTATCCGGCCCGTTGCATCGCGGTTGTTGATAATATCATTGAGTGGTACTTCCGAGGCTACTGTTATGGAACACTCTTGAAAGTAGTGACGTAGCTTCCGGGATGCCATGAACACCGCGTATGCGATCTTTTGGTAATGCGGGTACCGTGATTTGCATGGTGTAAGGACAGTGGACACGTAGTAAACTGGCCTTTGAAGGGGGAATTTGTGTCCGTCCGTTGCCCGCTCGACGACGAGTACTGCGCTAACAACTCGATGAGTTGCGGCAATGTATAATAACATAGGTTCGCCAATGTTCGGCGTGGCCAGGACTAGGTTTGTTGCCAAGATGGCCTTTATCTCCTCGAGTCCGGTTGTGGCAGCTTCCGTCCACTCGAAGTGTTTGGTGCGCCTAAGGAGGCGGTAAAGGGGTAAAGCCTTTTCTCCCAAGCGGGAGATAAAGCGGCTTAAGGCCGCCACGCATCCGGTGAGTTTCTGTATTTGTTTGAGGTCTTTTGGGACATCCAATTGTGACAAAGCTCGGATTTTAGCTGGATTTGCTTCAATTCCTCTACCGGATACAATGAAGCCCAGTAGCTTTCCGGCTGGAACGCCGAAAACGCATTTTTCTGGATTGAGCTTAATCTCGTATTTTCGGAGGTTGTCGAATGTGAGCCTCAAGTCGTCTACTAGAGATTCGACATGTCTTGATTTAACGACCACATCGTCTACATACGCCTCCACTGTTTTGCCAATCTGATTCACCAGACATGTTTGAATCATGCGCTGATATGTCGCACCAGCGTTTTTTAGTCCGAAGGGCATCGTGTTGAAGCAGAATGGGCCGTACGGTGTGATGAATGCTGTTGCAGCTTGGTCTAATTCTGCCATCTTGATTTGATGGTAACCGGAGTATGCGTCGAGGAAGCACAGGGAATCGTGTCCTGCGGTGGCATCGATGATTTTATCTATTCGAGGGAGGGGAAAAGGATCCTTTGGGCAAGCCTTATTGAGGTCTTTGAAGTCGACACACAGGCGCCAAGATTTGTCCTTCTTTGGTACCATCACCAGGTTTGCTAGCCAGTCCGGGTGTTTTATATCTCCGATGAATCCGGCCTCCAATAACTTGGCTAGCTCCTCTCCCATAGCCTGTCTCTTTGGTTCGGAGAAACGCCGAAGGGTTTGTTTGACAGGTTTGAACCCTTGCTGGATATTTAAACTATGTTCTGCCAGCCTGCGTGGGATTCCTGGCATATCTGAGGGGTGCCAAGCGAAAATGTCCCAGTTCTCTCGTAGGAACTCTCGCCGTGCGGCGTCTACATCAGGGTTCAGTCGTGCCCCGATGGAGGCTGTTTTATTGGGGTCCGTAGGGTGGACCTGGAATTTGACTATTTCGTCCGCTGGTTTGAAGGATGTGGATTTGGATCTCTTATCGAGTATCACATCGTCCCTGTTAACCATGGATCCCAGCGCAGTCAGTTCTTCGGCCGCTAAGATTTCTGATAGTGCCTCGAGGGCCAATGTGGCTGTCTTGTTTTCGGCGCGGAGTGCTATGTTCGGATCACTAGCGAGAGTGATAAATCCGTTCGGCCCAGGCATCTTAAGCTTCATGTACCCGTAATGGGGTATACCTTGGAAAACTGTAAAAGCCTCCCACCCTAGTATAGCGTGGTATCCGCTTTTGAACGGGGCTACCTGGAACGTGATCTGTTCCGACCTGTAATTATCCGGCGTGCCGAACACCACATCTAGTGTGATTTTTCCTGTACAGCGCGCTTCCTAACAGGGAATTATTCCTCTAAAAGTTGTGCTGCTTCGCTCAATGCGGTTCCAGTCTATTTCCATCTTTTGGAGGGTTTCCTCGTAGATGAGGTTCAATCCGCTGCCTCCGTCCATGAGTACCTTTGCGAGGCGACAGCCATCCACTATGGGACTGAGGACCAGTGCAGCTGGTGCTTTGGCTGTTCGAAATTTAGGTTCGTCACTCGCATTGAAGGTGATAGCAGTATTACTCCATGGGTTTATTGTCGCTACTTGATAGACTTCGGTGAGGCTGCGAAGTGTTCTTTCTCGCATGTTATTCGATGCGAAAGTCTCGAAGACTGTGAGAACGGAACTGAAATTCCCTGGCTGGTTTCCTTCGACCTCTGGAATTAGGAGGTCCTCGCCAATTTTGGCCACCTACCGGAGTATCCAACATGCCCTGAGGTTGTGGGTTGGGGTGGCGTCCGCTGCACTATGAATCTTGCAGGGTCCATCTAGCCACTTTTTCAGTACGGTTCCATGCCCCCTAGAGGGTTTTGATTTTTTAGTGTTTAGTCCGGACGCCTTATTGCGGTGCGCCTTCTTGATTCGGATGGGATTGCTTTTCAAGGCCGGATTATCCCAAAATTCAATTTCGGTTTTCCAAGCACTTTCCATGGCACAGTATTTTTGTACTATGGACGCCAGGTCAGCAAAGCGTGTGATATCACGACGAATCATGGCGTTGAGTATTCCTTTATCCGTGCAGTTACTGCAAAAGATTGAAATCGCGTCTTCATCGCGGCAGTCCTTTGTCCTGTTCATAAGTAGGAGGAATCTGGCCTAGTAATGATGTACTGTTTCTTCGGGCATCTGCCTAATTTGGGAGAGATCGCTCAAGATCGGGTGGTCGGGCGTCGTTGAATCTGAGACCTCGCCCGGTTTGCTGTTCGGAAGCCGAAGAACTTCCGGATTCTGAGATCCGGAGTCTTGGACGTTATCCGATTCGCCTGATTTTAGGCTCAGGTCTTGGATTGTACCCTCCCCTCTGCGGATATCCGGCATGGAGGGTTCAGGAATCCGGACGTGGCTAGTCCTTAAGATAGATAAAGGGTCGCCGCATTGTGTTTCCACCACAGCAACGTGGTGGGTGACTTGGGGAGAGTTAATTTCCCTTAGATCGGGTTTAAGCCCAACCTGGTCGTAATTTGTAGCGGCCCCCAGGGCAGCGATGCGATCCAAGAGCTCGTTTACGGAAGAGAGCTCCATCGGATCCAGCTGCTCGGCAAGTTCCGGGCTGATGTGGAGGTTGCTTTTGATGACCTGAGAGGTCACCGTCGGCGCAACGGCCGAACATGCGGTCATGAGAAAACCACCTAGCCGGAGGGTTTGGCCGATAGCCAAGGCTCCCTTAATCACGGCGCCATCTTTAAAGACGGGAAAAGGCATCCTTCCTGATCGCGACGACATAGAGGAACTCTCAATGAAAGCACCAATGTCGGTGTCAAAACCGGCGGATCTCGGGTAGGGGGTCCCGAACTGTGCGTCAAGGTCGGATGGTAACAGGAGACAAGGGACACTTTATTTTACCCAGGTTCGGGCCCTCTCGATGGAGGTAAAACCCTACTCCTGCTAGATTAATATTGATGATATGGGTAGTACAAGAGTGGATCTACCACGAGATCAAGGAGGCTAAACCCTAGAAGCTAGCCTATGGTATGATTGTGTATGATCATGGTTGTCCTACGGACTACAACCCTCCGGTTTATATAGACAAGGATAGGGTTAGGGTTACATAGAGTCGGTTACAATGGTAGGAGATCTCGAATATCTGCACGCCTAGCTTGCCTTCCGCGCCAAGAAAAGATCCTTCCAGACACGGGATGAAGTCTCCAATCTTATATCTTCATAGTCCTCGAGTCCGGCTGAAGGTATAGTCCGGCTATCCGAACACCCCCTAATCCTGGACTCCCTCAGGGAGACTATCATTTGAAGCACAAGAGCAAGGAGTTCATCATCAACACACCATTTGTTACTTCTTGGAGAGTGGTGTCTCCTAGATTGGCTAGGTGTCACTTGGGAGCCTCCGACAAGATTGTGGAGTTGAACCAAGGAGTTTGTAAGGGCAAGGAGATCGCCTACTTCGTGAAGATCTACCGCTAGTGAGGCAAGTCCTTTGTGGGCGATGGCCATGGTGGGATAGACAAGGTTGCTTCTTCATGGACCCTTCGTGGGTGGAGCCCTCCGTGGACTCGCGCAACCGTTACCCTTCGTGAGTTGAAGTCTCCATCAACGTGGATGTAGGATAGCACCACCTATCCGAACCACGGGAAAAACATCCGTGTCTCCAATAGCGTTTGAATTCTCCAAACCCTTCCCTTTACATTCTTGCAAGTTGCATGCTTTACTTTCCTCTGCATATATACTCTTTGCATGCTTGCTTGAATTGTGTGATGATTGCTTGACTTGTCCTAAAAGTTACTAAAATCTGCCAAGAACTAAAATTGGGAAAGGGTTAAGTTTTTATTTGGTCAAGTAGTCTAATCACCCCCCCTCTAGACATACTTCCGATCCTACAAGTGGTATCAGAGCTTTGGTCTCCATTTGCTTTGATTTCCATAGCTTTTGGTGGTCATAGCCTTGGTTTCACAACCTAGGAGAGTATGGCGTCTAGCGAGGGAAATTATCACCGTAGAGGTCCGTACTTTGATGGTACAAATTTTGCTAGTTGGAAGCATAAAATGAAAATGCATATTCTTGGACATAACCCCGCCGTTTGGGCTATTGTGTGTGTTGGTTTGCAAGGTGACTTCTTTGATGGGAAAGAACCAAACCGTGAAGCTACCGCGGATGAGTTGAAGATGCTACAATACAATGCTCAAGCTTGTGACATTCTCTTCAACGGACTGTGCCCCGAAGAATTCAACAAAATCAGTCGTCTTGAGAATGCAAAGGAAATTTGGGATACTTTGGTTGATATGCACGAAGGTACCGACTCCGTCAAGGAATCCAAATTGGATGTGCTTCAAAGTCAACTTGACAAGTTCAAAATGAAGGATGGTGAAGGTGTCGCTGAAATGTACTCTAGGCTTGCTCTCATCACAAACGAGATTGCCGGCTTAGGGAGTGAAGAGATGACCGATAGATTCATCATCAAGAAGATCCTAAGAGCCTTGGATGGAAAATATGATACCGTGTGCACATTGATCCAAATGATGCCCAATTACAAAGATCTCAAGACAACGGAGGTTATTGGAAGAATTGTTGCTCATGAGATGTCGCTCAAGGATAAAGAGGAACTTCACAACAAATCAAGTGGTGCCTACAAAGCCTCATGTGAAGCCCCCACATCATCAAGTGAGAAACAGAACTTCAATGAAGAATTGAGATTAATGGTGAAGAACTTCATACATTTCTACAAGAGTAGAAGCAAAGATAGAAGCTCCAAGTCAAGGTCCTACAATGAAAAAAGATCTTCTAGTCGAGAGCGAAACTACTACAATTGTGGAAGACCCGGACACTATTCCAATGAGTGTACGGCTCCCTACAAAAGAAGAGAGGATTCTACAAAAAGAAGAAGCAAAAGAGAAGAATCACCACCAAGAGAGAGAAGGAGTAGAGATGATCGTTATGAACGAAGATACTCACGGAGAAGCAAGGATTCAGAAAGAAAGGAAAATTCATCAAGGAGCTACACAAAACGAAGACATCAAGCTCATGTTGGTGAATGGGTATCCGGCTCCGACTCCGACAACCACTCCGAGAGAAGTTATCACTCCGATTTCGAATATACTCAAGATGAAGGTGTTGCCGGTCTAGCACTTGTGTCAACCAACTCCTATGACATATTTGACTCACCAAATGAAGGAATTGGAAGATGCTTCATGGCCAAAGGTCCTAAGGTAACTCACCCTGAGTATGTTGATTTTAATAGTGATGAAGATGACTTGATAGGTGATGATGATTTACTTGTTGATAACTCTAGTGATGAATACTATGATGAAACGTCAATTAATCATGCTAATCAAGATAAAAAAAATGACAATGATAAGGAGAAAATTGAGGCTCTAACTAAAGAACTAAACACTCTTAAGTTAGCTCATGAAACTATCTTCGAAGATCATTGAGAACTTTTAAGAGCTCATGAGAAGTTACGCTTTAAAAAGCTCAATCTTGAGCAAGAGCATGAGTTTTTAAAAGCAATCAATGATGATCGCCGCAAGAAAAGTTCTTCTTACATTGCCAAGCGTTTACTCTTATCCACTTACATGCCTCAAGTCAAGTCTAGTAACAAGAACAAGAAAGATTCTTCCTCTAGTAGTAACAATGATCATGTTAAATCCAATATTGTTGCTTCTAGTAGTTCTCTTGATTCCACTAATGATTCTCTTAGCCAAGTTACACTTGAGCAAGAAAATAGCTTATTGAAGGGAATCATAGAGAAAGGAGTGTACAAAAGCCTTGCCGGTAGTAAGCAATTCGAGGAAATTGTACGCAAGCAAGTAAGGCACCGGAAGAATCAAGGTGTTGGCTTTGAACGAAAGTTCAATGCCAATGGAGTTGAGTGGGAAGAAGATCAATACCCCAAGACAAAGTTTTTTCCACAACAAGAGAATTATGATCCTACTGATTTCAAGGGGACACAAACTCAAGATGATCTTCCACCACAAGACTACAAGCAAAAAGGCAAGGACAAGCTTCAAGAGGAAATTGATGCATTTGAAGAAGCTCCTAAGACCTTAGTCAAGTGGATTCCCAAGACTACTTCAAGTTCCACTTCATCAAGTACGACTACAACTCCAAGGATTCCCATCAAGATGGTGTGGATCCAAAAGAAGAAGAACTAGAGAGTTCTTGAGGGTGACTCCGCCAACATACTTCACTCTTATCATTTGGCAGGAACAAGTGCAATCAACTTCCACATCTTGCACTAGTTCAAGGAGTCACAAACCCTCTTGTTGGTAAGTCAAGGGACAAGGTAATCTAAAAGCTTTCATAGACATCATCTTGTGTGTGCATCACTCTATGTCTATGGATATCCTTGTTTGTTCCTTGTGGGATTAACCCATGTAGGTATTGAAAGTGCAATTCACTCAAAAGGATAGCTCCAAGTGATCTACATCAACACTGAGCATCCACATCTTCAACATCTACATGAAGTCATCATCGACAAAACCCAAGGTTAGTTCATCCCTCTAAGGGGGGATATCACATCTAGGGGGAGCTTTACTCTAAGACTTGAGTTAAAGCAACTCTAATGATGTGAACACAACAATGCTTTATGTAAAAGTGGTAACCCCACTTGAGCTTAAACGATGAGTATGACCTATGATCAAGTGTTCTCATTTGACTCCTAAGTCAATATACTCATATATAGATGACCTAGTCATCGCCAATTGCTTGATAGATGCTAGAATTGGTTGTGCATGCTTTGTCACATATTTCAATTGCCATTTTATTGTGTGAGCATGTTGGTTGCATATTTTATTCATTCGAGGACATCCACTTGTTGTTTTGATTGTTTGGCTTTATTTTTCTTTTGCCAAGTGGATGGACAAGAATGCCTAAGAACCTTCTCTAGCTATCTATGCTTTTCTCGTCTCAAACTCTATTCATGCTACATCACAAAATTGATCAAGTCAGATTCGAACCACTCTGTGTGAGGAGCACTCGGAGTCCCCGATTCGTCATAGACTTAAACTTCCAAAACCTCTTTGTGATTCTCGGTCTGACCGATACCCCACATTCGGTCTTACCGAGATCATTAAGTTGATCTATGTTTTCGATCTCGGTGCAACCAATTTGAACCATTCGGTCACACCGAGTTGCAATAACTGTATACATTTTGCATCTTGGTGCCACCGAGTTGTTCCACTCAGTCACACCGACAGGGTCGGGCTATATATAGACACGGGCAAAAATTTGGAAATTTCTCCGAACCCTTTCGCCCGCGCGATAGCTCGCTCTACCTACGTGGTCTCCGGATCGTCTCCTCGCCGCCAGCCGCCTCCAGTCGCTGGTCTCCGTCGCCGTCAACGGGATTCAACCCCGCCGTTGCCGCCGTAGCGAGTCTCCGCCGAACTAGGGTATGGACTCGATCTTTGTGCTATTCCCCAATCTGATTCCTTGCACATTGTGATCATATTGATTCTAGCCACGTTTGATAAACTCCTATCCAGTAAATGAATTCGTAGAATAGGTTTGATTCT
The DNA here is from genome assembly GCA_032464435.1 of Aegilops umbellulata. Lineage (NCBI taxonomy): Eukaryota > Viridiplantae > Streptophyta > Magnoliopsida > Poales > Poaceae > Aegilops > Aegilops umbellulata. Next base: position 437,746,902 of record CP136058.1, on the reverse strand, counting down.
TAAATTTTAGGGTTAGGTTTCCGCCGAAACCATCTCGGACCCACCGAGTTGAAATACTCGGTCCCACCTATTTGGCTTATGCCATTGCACAAGTGAGACTCGGTCTGACCGAGTATTGCTAATCGGTGTGACCGATTTTGGAACTTTGTGAAACCCTAGAAGTCTCGGTGCCACCGACCTGTGACTCGGTCTGACCGAGTTCACCATTTTAGGTTCCAAAAACTGCTTCGGTATCACCGAGTTTAAAAATCGGTAGATTCGAAATGATTTCTGTGGGAAACTAAAACTAAGTTTTTGAATCATTCTTTTGCAAAAATCTCTGCATTTTGTGATACTCATCCACTCTACCTCATCTATAAACTATTCACAGAGTCAGCAGTCAGCTTGTTCATCATGTCAGATCAGAGTGACAGCCAAAATGTGTCAGAACAGCAAGTGCAGATGAGTGAGGGCACTAGTCCCTCCAGTTCTTCAGATGAAGGCAGCAGGAGCACCCCTAGCAACCTGCCAAAAGCTGCCACAAGACAAAAGAAGAAAAGAACCTCAGAATCAGAGGATGAGGACTATGTGGCAGAAGAGGAAGCCACTTCCAAGAGAGTTGTGCTTAATAAGGATTATGGCTCAGCTGCAGCCATCAAGCCAGGAATGCACAAAAAGGCACCTGCCAGGAGAGTTCCTACCTCCAAGCCTAGGAAGGCTGTTCCTGAGGAAACTATAAAATTCAATATGGAATCTAAAGAAGAAGAAGAAATTGGCCAGGACAAGAAAAAGAAGAGAGCTAGAACTACCACTGCTAGAATTATTGGCAAGCCTTCTATGAGGAAAGATCCTTCTGAAGAAGAAGAAGAAGAAGAGGTTGCTGCACCAGCACCTAAGGCACCCAAGCTAATGGGTGATGCTATGAAATCAGGGGCTACTGCATCTAAGCCCAAGGAAGCACCCAAGGCAGCATCAAAGGCCAAGACAGCTCCAAACAGAAATACAAGGAGCATCCCAGCAGCTGAGAAGAACAAGGCCCCAGTGCCTGACACTGCAGAAGAAGAGGAAGGGCAAGTATTCGGAAAGTTAAAGCCCAAGATCCCAGACCACAATGATGCTCATCCTGTGGCTGAGGATATGAAGATCAGAAGAGACTCAGGACTGAGAAAGTGGAGAGCAGAGGATCCATATGCTACCAGGAGAAGAACTAATGTTGACTACAGGTTCCACACTAAGGAACAGCAGGACTTCTATGAGACAGTCTTATTGGACAAGAAGCCCATTGTGTGTGATATGAGATGGGTCGACTGGGAATACATCAAGGACAATGAAGAGCACTATCCTGGAGTGCAAGACAACTTCAAGGCATGTGGATTAGCTGACTTTGTTGGGCATAAGATCACAAAGTGGAATGAAGAGTTGATCATGCAGTTCTACTCCACATCACATTTTTATCCAGATGGCAGAATTGTATGGATGTTTGAAGGTACGAGGTACCAATCAACAGTTGCTGAGTGGGCACAGCTCATTAATGCCCCAGAGGAGCATGAGGATGACCTAGACATTTATGCCAAGAAGAAGATGGACCACAACTCTATGTCAAATATGTACAAAGAGATCCCAAACAAGGCACTTGACACTTTCAAGTTTGGATCAGTACATTATCTTCTGTCAGGATTGCCAACTATCAATTGGATACTGAGGCACACCTTGTTGCCCAAGTCAGGTGATCACAAGATGATCAGAGGCCATGCAATCTACTTGCTTCATATATTTGATGTGCCACAAAAATTCAAAGTCATGAGCCTCATGGTAGAAACAATCAAGAGGACTGCACCAGACCAGGAGAGGAGCTGTGGATATGCCCCTCAAATCCAGGAGCTGATTAACTCCAAGATGGCCACAGGCATATACCTCTTGGACAAGGAACATTTGCCTATTCATCCAGATTTTGAAGATAATGAAGTTGTGATGAACAAGGATGAACCATCTTCAGCCCATGCACAAGCACAGAACGAGAAGGCAAGGAAGGAGAAAGCTGCAAATATGCCAACTCAAGAGGAGGCATCTGAATATTTCTTGAAAACCAAGCAAGAGCAGCTCAGTTACTTGATTGCATCCACCCTAAGGATAGAGAAAGGACTGGCCACCCTCAATCAGAATCAGGAGAGCTTAGAGAGAATCGTAGAACAAAAGTTCTATGACTTGGATGTCAAAGTGACAGAGATTCAGTCTGCAGTGGAGCAACTTCAAGATGATATGCAGAAGAGGAAAGGGAAGACTACCACTGATGCATTTGCCAGAGTGCCACGAGCTCAGAGGTCCAGTGTAGTGCCAGTTCCTGACACAAGAGCCACCGCCTCAGCTCCAGCCACAGCACCAGCCCAACCAGCTCCAGCATCTACTTCAGCTCCAACTCCAACCACGTCTACAGAAGCCTTCGTCCTTGGAGTGATCCAGACTCCACCACCACCAAAAGATCAAGCCTGAGTGTCGATTTAGCACTATGCATTTTCTAGGAACTTTTTGGTAACTTGTTGCCAAAGGGGGAGAAAAATGTATAGATCATAGGCTTCGAGAGAGAGAGTGTTGTTTTTCTCTCTTGCTTTATTTCGTGGTTTTTCAAACATTGTTTGCTTTTGGTCGAGACATTGATGATCATGTGTTTGATCATAAGCTACACTTATGCATGCTTGATATATCTTATATATCTTATGTGATCATTCACTTTTCCTTGGTGATGAGTGCATATATTTCATTATGATCATTTTGAGCGCTCCACCAAGATGTATGTGACATGGAAGAGTAACCCGTAATTCTAACTCTTTGTGCATTTGCAGTCCAAAGCAAATTTTAAATATGCACAAATTTAGGGGGAGCTCTTACTTATCACATACTTCTCAAAGCGACGATATAATTCATTCTTATTATCATTTGTCGAAGCTTTGATCTATATGTTGTCATCAATTACCAAAAAGGGGGAGATTGAAAGTGCAACTATCCCTAGGTGGTTTTGGTAATTCATAACAACATATAGCTCATTGAGCTAATGCTATTCCAAGACAATTATTTCAGGAAAGCTCAATGATTGGCATGGCATGGATGGTGAAAGTGGAACCCTCAAAATGCTAAGGACAAAGGATTGGCTCAAGCTCAAAAGCTCAAGACTCTTCATTTTACATTTTAGTGATCCAAGATCACATTGAGTCCATAGGAAAAGCCAATACTATAAAGGAGGGATGAGGTGCTGCTTAATGAGCCTTTTGCTTCATGTGCGTAATGATATGCTCCAAAATCCTCAGCTACTTTCCCATATCCACAAATGACCTAAACCTTAAGCCAAACTCGGTCCTACCGATTCTTTCTATCCGGCGCCACCGAGTTTCACATGTCATAAGCCACTGCCAAACCCTAGCAATTCGGTTCTACCAATAGGGATCCCTGTCTTACCGAGATGGGATTGCAATTTATCTGTTTCCTTTTCATAACTTTTTGGTCTCACCGAAAGAGCGGATCGGTCCCACCGAGATTTCAATGTAAACTCTCTGTTTCCCTTTTGTAACTTTTCGGTCTCACCGAAAGAGCAAGTCGGTCCCACCGAGTTTACCTGACCAACTCTCTGGTTAGCCTATTACCAAATCGGTCTCACCGAGTTTGTGTAATCGGTCGCACCCAGATTACGTTATGCCCTAACCCTAACCATATCGGTCCTACCGAGTTGCATGTCAGTCCCACCGAAAATCTCTAATGGTCACTAGGTTTACTATTTCGGTCCGACCGAGTTTGTTGATTCGGTCCCACCGAGATTGGTAAATTGTGTGTAACGGTTGGATTTTGTGTGGAGGCTATATATACCCCTCCACCTCCTCTTCATTCGTGGAGAGAGCCATCAGAACACATCTACACTTCCAACTCATATGTTCTGAGAGAGAACCACCTACCCTTGTGTTGAGGCCAAGATATCCCGTTCCTATCATATGAATCTTGATCTCTAGCCTTCCCCAAGTTGCTTTCCACTCAAATCTTCTTTCCACCAAATCCAAATCCTGTGAGCGAGAGTTGAGTGTTGGGGAGACTATCATTTGAAGCACAAGAGCAAGGAGTTCATCATCAACACACCATTTGTTACTTCTTGGAGAGTGGTGTCTCCTAGATTGGCTAGGTGTCACTTGGGAGCCTCCGACAAGATTGTGGAGTTGAACCAAGGAGTTTTTAAGGGCAAGGAGATCGCCTACTTCGTGAAGATCTACCGCTAGTGAGGCAAGTCCTTCGTGGGCGATGGCCATGGTGGGATAGACAAGGTTGCTTCTTCATGGACCCTTCGTGGGTGGAGCCCTCCGTGGACTCGCGCAACCGTTACCCTTCGTGGGTTGAAGTCTCCATCAACGTGGATGTAGGATAGCACCACCTATCCGAACCACGGGAAAAACATCCGTGTCTCCAATAGCGTTTGAATTCTCCAAACCCTTCCATTTACATTCTTGCAAGTTGCATGCTTTACTTTCCGCTGCATATATACTCTTTGCATGCTTGCTTGAATTGTGTGATGATTGCTTGACTTGTCCTAAAAGTTACTAAAATCTGCCAAGAACTAAAATTGGGAAAAGGTTAAGTTTTTATTTGGTCAAGTAGTCTAATCACCCCCCCCCCTTCTAGACATACTTCCGATCCTACAAGTGGTATCAGAGCTTTGGTCTCCATTTGCTTTGATTTCCATAGCTTTTGGTGGTCATAGCCTTGGTTTCACAACCTAGGAGAGTATGGCATCTAGCGAGGGAAATTATCACCGTAGAGGTCCTTACTTTGATGGTACAAATTTTGCTAGTTGGAAGCATAAAATGAAAATGCATATTCTTGAAAATGCATATTCTTGTACAAATTTTTGCGCGGTAGAATTTACAGTCAATTTGATCTTTTTTTTGAATTACAGCCATTAGCTGGGCTGGGTGAACAAATAATGTAGCGTCCATGCGGACCATTTATTTTATTTCCTAAAAAATTACAGGCCATTTGCACTTTCTTGAAATACATGATTTTGCTGGGCTGATTCTAATTGTAATGTTGGGTTGGGCCAACAATGTTATCAAAAAATAAAAAGGGGCTGAGCATTTTGTTATAAATATATTTAAATAATAAGTGATATTATTACATTCGTCCTTAAATCTTACCAAGCTTTTGTACACAATCACTAGGATTTTTGTGCCAAAACAATCTAGGATTTTATTTGTTAAGAAATTATTTTTATAAGTTAATAAGATGTGGGATATTGTTTTCTTACATATGTAAGTATCTGTTAAATATATGATGACAATAAAAATAATATATAATAACATATAAAATAATTTAAATATATATAATATAGTTAGAAGGGAAACATAAGTTGGACCTGGCGTTCCTATTCTTATATAGAAAAATAGAACAGACCTCTGCGTTTTCTTCAAAAAAATACATAAATTGTGCTGCCAAAAATAAAACTTTGGATGGGAGGTCCATAGGCCAGTCGATACATGACGGCCCTAAGAAAATACAAACAGGCCTATGGACCACCCATCCGAGGTCGTGGGTTGCGCATGTTAAAAATGAAAGCCTAGACGGGGCAGCCCAAAACCACGTCCAACACTTGCCAAAACTTCGTCCCGCGTTTTCTCTGTGTTTCACACACTCGACATTGTGTGGGCATTTTGACTGTGCATCATATGAAGATGTGCTATGCATGAATGTTGATCAGCATGATGTTAAATGGCTGGTAGTTCCATTTTCGACCATGAATAAAACTTCCAACATGATGTTAACCCTGTTTGAAAAGGCCATGTTAATATAAATGCTCTGCTACTGAAAGTTGCAGTTTCTTATCAGTTTCTTATCTGAAACTGAACTTGCAGTTTCTTATCTGAAACTGAAACTTGTAGTTTCTTCTCTGAGAATCACATTGTCTGCACTTTTATACTCCTATGAAACTACATTTTTTAAGTGCTAAAAATAGATCTCTAGAATTCATAAATACTTCATATGCTCAATACTGCAAATCTCAAATTCAAAAGACATTCATATCTGAAAGTACTCTCGAAATACACAACACAAAACACAATTCACAACCTGCAAATACTGACAACCCTAAGCTCCTCCTGACAATTCACAATCTGCCCGACTATTGGGCTGGGGGGCAGCCCCCTCCTATTCCTCGGCGGCAGACAGCCGCCCCGTGAGACGATGTGAACGGCGAGGGAGACGATGGTGGGGAAGCGTCGTTGGGCCAACTACTTTTCTCCTCTTGGAGTTGGGTTCGGTCGACGAAGACTCCACCAGCTCGCTCTGGTAGGACACCCTCACAAACGGCACCCTGTAGATGCTTGATCCTTCAATCTCTAGTGGATGCTCCATCTGGGATCGATACTCCCACCACCGCTCCCTCACGATCGGATTCGGTGAATCTGTTTGCTCCATGGCCCAGAGGAGCAGCTCTATGTACTCCGGTGCGACTCCCTCCGGGAGTATCGCCGCATTTTTGCTCTGTTGTAGATATTTGGCCATGGATGTCGCCGTCGCCGCTAGTTGGTCCTTGTTGTCAAACCAAGACTGTATCTCCTACATCCTAGCTAGCTTCACAAGGTCGCCATTTGCGATCCTCACATATCGGTTGTACTCCTCCATCGATCTACTTCTCCACAACACCTTCACTCGCCGGCGGTGATTTTTGAATGGAAGAGGAGAGGAGCAGCGCTAGTTTTGGATTAGAACGGGAGAGGAGCCACACTGGTTTTGGACTGGAACATGAGAGGAGGGGCGGTGGTTTTGAAATGGAAGAGGAGAGGAGCGGCGCTGCATTTAGATTGTAACAGGAGAGGAGCGGCGGTGGTTTAAGAGGAGAAGAGCGGAAGAGCGGCGTTGGTCTTGGAAGTATTTTTTTGTTGTTTTGCGTATTTTGGGTCAAAGTTTGACCACGTACTGTATTTGACAAGCAAAATGTGAATGCATGTCACCAAAAATTGTATCGTTTGGTTCGTATCTGAATGTACTTTCAAATTATATTATTTTTACAATGTATAACATATATTTTATGTGCAAAAATCATGGTCAATTATGACCCAGAATAAAAGGGAGACTAGTTAATGTGGGGTCGCTTCTTAATTGAAGGGTAAATTGATTTTGATTTTGATCCAGTCACAGCGCGCCGGCCCTCTCGTCCAATCCTAAATCGCTGCCACACGCTCCTCTCCCTCTTCTCCATTGCAAAACCACCTCCTCTCCTTTCCATCATCTCCATTCCAAGACCACCGTCTCGCCTCTCCCTCTTCTGATATTCTCCATTGCAAAACCACCTCCTCTCCTCTCCATCATCTCCATTCGAAAACCACCGTCTCGCCTCTCCCTCTTCTGATCTTCTCCATTGCAAAACCACCTCCTCTCCTCTCCATCATCTCCATTCCAAAACCACCGTCTCGCCTCTCCCTCTTCTCTATATAGTGGAGTAGTACTAGTTTTCTTTTGTCTACCGGAGCCGGCTTGACCTCGTCAATGACTGTCGAGAAGTCTTCATGCACGTGGCCCGAAGGCGCAGTTGTCGTCATTTTGATCTGAAGCGCCGGATTATAACATATAACACGAAAAAATGCCACATGACAAGAAATCATAACCTCACTGCCCAAAGGAGACAACATGAATCCCGACGGACAAACTAGACGAGGAACAAAGCTCAAATTAAAGATAAACTCGTAGAAAAGGGGTCCGTTGATAGATGTCCTAATTAACATAGCCAGCTTGACCTACATGGCAGCCGAGTAGTCACTGTTCGTGCATGTGCCCCCAATGACTAGCCCAACTCAGTTGTCGCTTTTTAACCCTCGCAGTGATCCGAAGCACATGAAACCTAATTTCGCGAGATGACAAGAAACCTTTTTTTAGATTTCTCACCAAAACTACAACCATGTACAACACAGCCTCCACGATATGTAGACGATAGCCAATCCAGGCGTGTCTGCTGGAGTCTGGTCACATGCATGGACGAACTGATCTTTCGTGTCTTGCAGGGATCGTCCAGGCACCAATGTAGTACAACACTTCTCTAGTACTATCGCTCGTCTCCCTCTTCTATTAAGTCACCCGACTTGCGGGGCCGTGGAGTGTGCCTATGGTCGGTTCTCAATTGCCGTCCCACATGTGTGTGCAAACGCAATATGACGCGCGTTCCATTTGGAGAGCAGCGTGCCAGACCGACCGATCGTCTGGGGTGCGACGCGAACGTGACGGGCGTGTTGTATACTCCGTACATGTGTACCATCGTTTTCTAGACGCTTTGCTCCATGGCGCGGGCGCAATCCATGCATACAAAATTAGTATACTGTATACTATTTAAAACTCGAGGGCGGGGCTTTTCCTGCGCGGTAGCCGGCGGGGCAGTTCCGCCTAGTCGGTTCGACAGAGACGCGAGAAGACGAGGGAGTAGGATGCTACAAATGTAGGGCTGTGTGATTTGACAGCGAGTTACTGCTGGACAGGTGGGGCCCCGTGATTTGACTTGCCATTATCATTTTAACTGTGGCACTACGACCGGCGTGAGTCTCCCGATTCCTGACCACCTCCATACAGGTGTCTCTCCCAATGCTCCACCATGTAGTAGAGGCTGGCTCTTGCATGAGAGCCCACTTCTCCACTTTTTCCTTGCCTCTCTTTCCTCCACATATGCAAAAATGCCATGTAAAGCGCACTATTGTACTTACTTTTACTTGCTCCTATAGGTGCTTAAGCTTTCCACATAGGCATAAAGTCTGATGTGGCAAGTTAATCAAGAAGAGAGAGACTAGTTTGGTGACCCAAGGAAGAAACGGTGCTAAGCGCGTGTACCTAGGTGAACAGACAATTTTGAGCCTATGGCTAATTAAATGAAGCAAACATAGTAACACAATTTCATTGGAAGAGGTCACTCCTTGACAAATGCAATAAATACTAGTACTCCCTGTGTCCCATAATATAAGAACGTTTTTGGCACTACACTAGTGTCAAAAACATTCTTATATTATGGGACGGAGGGAGTATGAAGAAAGAGATAGAGAGGAGTAAAAAAACACTTATAGCCAACCTTGTTGTAGTATGAGTGACTAAGTGATGACTATGTATGACATGCCAACATCAGATAGCCTAACGCACCGCGTTAAATCTCCAAGGGCGCGACCGCGCGAGCGACGCGGCGGTCGTGGTAGGCGCGACCATGATATGGGCTGCTGGCAGCCCTTGGATCTGAGATCAAACGGTCGCATGCTAAGTTGCTGAAAATTTGCAGAATAACCCTCCAGGATAGGATATTCACCCATAGGTCTAGAATCACGCCATGCAACCGTTCGATCTCAGATCCAAGGGCTCTCGGAAGCCCGTGTCATGGGAGAATGGAAAGCCACTACCCTGCCGTTCGCACGCTAGCAGCTCGCTCCTACTCGTCCCCGCACGTCCTTCAATACTACGGCGGTTCGCTCCTAGTCGTCCCATCCATTCACATTACGGTAGTTCCACTAATCCTAACCCTCCTCCCAAATCCATGGCGTCCCAAATCTCCACGATCGGCGGTGAGTACAAGGTTAGAACCATCACCGGCGATGAGTTCGACGTCATCTACACCCGTTCTTCCGCGACGGTGAAAGGATGCCTTTCTCGCTTCAGACGCATGTTCGAAAACTCATATGATGAGTGGGCCGCTGGGCTAGATGTTGAGTACACCACAGTCCTGGGACGAGAGAAGGATCTAAAGGACAAAGAGAGGAAGAAGCCCCCTGTGATCCAGGTTTGCGTGCATGACTTATGCTTGGTCTACCACATATGCCATGCCGACATTGAGTGCCAGGATTTTAAGGACTTCCTCGAGAGCAACCTAGTCAAATTCATTACTGTAGACTTTGGTAATGACAAAGAAGTCCTGCGTCGGATAGGCCTCGTTGTAGGCAACACCTTCGACCTCCACAAGAATCGGTTGGTGTCCTCTCTTCAGCCTTCAATGCTGACCCTGGCAGGAGCCATGGTTCATCCTTCGTATGGCAAACTGGAGAAACCTCCATACACGTTTCATCGTCATGCATGGCAGCGGCATGTACTAGATATATACCAAATCCACTACGCTGCAATGGATGGCTACCTTTGCTTTAATATCTACATGGGTTGGATGAAGAGCAACAGCCAAGTGTGCGGTTCAAGCAAACAAGTATCGGCCAAGAGGAAGAGGGACAAGGACGAAGTCGAGGACGTGGACGAGGACTCCGAGTAAGGTGGCAGTGTCGTTGCTCATGGTGGTTCTAATGCAGTGTCTACCGGAATAGTTGCACAGTTAAATTTCAGGTGTGCTTAATTTAATTTGAGGGGTGTGTTGTGCTGAGCCCCCAGCAGAACTATGTTATGTTTCTTCTCGTTACTTTAACTCTTCAGTACGTACATACTAGTATTTCTTACATTTCATCTTTTAGTTGGTATAGTACTACCACTTGTTTCTTCACATTATATATGTACAATATATATGGCCAACATCATATAGCCAACAGTTTAGTTGTCAAAGAATTTCAGTGTGCTTAGTTTTGTCAAAGAATTCCAGGATGCTTAGAGGGTGCTTGGGTCCAAGGGACTTATTTTAGTCTGACTAAAAATAATCTCTTTAAGAGGCTAAAGTTCCAAGCACCCCTGTCTAAAGAGGGGCTAAAACTAGTCTTGAGACTAAATTTTTTTAGTCAGGGGTACCCCTACTAAAATGTGGATTAGTCCTCTCTCTACTCATTTAACTCCTCTCCTTTAACACAGGCGAGTTCTGGATTGGAGGGTTTGGAGGATAATAAATGCTCATTAACTTGATTTTAGCCTTTTTAGTATTTGGATCCAAGCATGGGTGAGGCTAGCATGTTTTACTCCCACTACTTTTAGTCATGGGACTAAAACGTACCCAAGCATCCTCTTAGTTTTATTTCATGGGTGGGTTGTGATGGACACCATTATTGTGACTAGCCTTTTTAATAGTACTATATGCATAATTTGGCAACGGGGGCTCTCTATATGTACCACCTTTTTTTAATTTCAAGTTTTGCTCCATGGCGCAATCCATCGATACTACTGATGTACAAAAGTATACATTTTTTAAAAGGCTAGAGGGCGGGGCAGTCTAGCTTGGTCGGTTTCACGAGAGGCGAGGGCCTTTGTGATTTGACGGCTCATTACTGCTGCAAGGCGGGGCCTTGTGATTTGACTGCTCGTATAAATGCGCTGACGACTTGATCGAGGAGGAGCAAAGAACCGTGCGGTATACTCAAGTTTTCCACTGGAGTAGTACTGCGACGGAGGAGCATGAAACACGGCAACCCAGTGCCATATGGCGATAAAAATGATCTAATTTGCTAGTCATCTCATTGTTAGCATTGTTCTACTCATTCCCTCAAAAAAAATTGTTCTATTCATGCCTCGCAAGGAACGTGACACGTGCGGCGAAACACCCGAAGCAAGAGATGAAACACAGGAGCAAAAGAAGAAGGAAGATTATCATGATCTAATTCGCCACGGAGTCGTAACTGCTTCTTCATCGCCTCCACGACCTCCATCTCCTTACGTGTCTCCTCCGCCATCATCTTCATTCTGTCCATGACGCGGGATTTCTCGACGCGAGCCTTCATCATCTATTCCACGGCCGCATTACGTACCTTGACAGCAGCCGGGTGCTCGATGCAGAGCTTCGCCAACTCCTCCTTCCGTTCCATGACGAGGGCCTGCAGCATCTTCATCGAGGAACTACTATTCTCATGCAGCTTCTTCCAGCCGGCTTTCTTCTCCTTCAACAGGTCGATCTCGTGGCAGAGCTTCACATTGTCCTCCTGAAGTCGCAGGATTTTGCTGGTCGCCTTCTTCTCCGAGGCAATGCTCTTCTTCAGCAGCATCACCAAGCCGGCGGTCAACTCCCCCTGCTGATTGAGCTCAGCGGGCATGTCGTCGAGGCTCTCCTTCAGCAACTCCATCAAGCCTTGGATGAACTCCTTCTGCTTATTGAGCTGATCGGGCATGCCGTCGAGGGATAATGACTCCAGCTCCGCCGGCTCGGCATGTTCGCCTCCGCGGCTAGGGCGCTCCTGGGAGCCATCGCCTGCCTATGAGAGATCTTTCGAGGTCACTGCGTGGCGGTGAGCCCTCTCTTTTCTTCCGCAGCCTTGGTTGCCGCTCCCTTGTTACGAGTAGTTCTCGACCTAGAGCTCTGCTCACCGACCATGGCAACGACGGACGAAGAAGAAGCACTTATGAGGAGGAAAGGTAGAGTAATTTTTTGTTAGGTAGCTCCCCTTTTTATAACCTAAGTACTAGCACTAGTACTAATACCTGCATAGTGGGAACACGTTCAGGTTTGGTACGTACTAGTAGGTGTGAGCAGGCTTTCGAATGTGATGGGAACAAGCTAAAGATTAATTGATCGTTTTGGTTTCGAGGCCCGAAACGGCTCCCGATGAGTTTAGCGGAACATAAATTTCAAGTACTACACTGCTCAAATGCGTAAATATTATGTTACTGTCTAAAATTGGCACAAAATACGAAGGAGACCAATGGAAGTACTACTAGCAACCCACGATTTAACTACTCGCATGCGCGCAGTGGAGTAACAATGTCTTTCTTCCACCCTCACATCCACTCAATCTGCATGCGCTGTATTAATTGACCATCATTGAAGTGAACGACTTTACACGCATCAAATTATCACATGGGGTGGATCTTGGTACAAAATTGCGTCCACCCGTGTACCCGCGTGTGCGTGCGAGGGAATGAGTGCGTGCGTGGCGTGCGTGCACATCTTCGCTTCATGCATGTACCGCCAGTATGGCTCAGGGAGGACGAGTACATTCTTCTGGAACCAGCGGCACGTCACTGTGATCAATCCACGCAAGGAGGTCGCGACAATGTCTCCACATGTGCCACGTGGCTTCGTGAACTGTAAGAGAGACACTGTGTAGCCTGCCATTGGTATTCTAATTTACGTGTTTTGCACATACTCGAAGTACTAGTAAGGTACACGTGCATTGCACGCATCAGATTTGGCAACCAAATTATGAATAAATACCACACTATAGCATGTAAGCTCTGAGTCATATATGCCTGATGTAGCCCTTTGTTTAATTCTTATAGTTCATCTCATTCAAAATCAATTAGTTTTTATAAAAAAGCTAAGAGCGCGGGAATAGGAAAAACATGGGGTTATAGTGGAATGTCGTCTTGAATCCTACAGGATTGTACGAGTGTTTGATTGTGCATAGAAAAAACGCAGAATTCTTTCAAAGTGGTTTGAGTGGATGGGATGTTTCCTATGAAATCTAGTGCAAATGAATCATATGGAAAAATTCATATGGTTTACAATCCTATGAATCAAACAACCAAGATAGGAAAAATTCCTAATGATTAGAATCCTCCAAAATTCCTTTGAGAATCCTTTGAATCAAAGAAGCCCTTAATCTATTTTATGATTCATGGAATTGTGCGTTGTAAAACATAAAGTAAAAAACAAATAATGGCAATTCAACTAGAAAAAAAGTTTGGGCAGTTATGATACGGAAGATTCTAGAACAAAAGAGAACCACTGTTGTTTTGAGGTTTGTGCATTATGCTTAAGTTCAACCATGGAGTCTGCTAGATTGTACATGTGGCAAAATCCGGTGGGGGGCTAGAAGATGGTGCGAGGGGCCGAGTGGAGGGAGACTATGAAGGAATGCACAAGTGCGAGATCGATATTTAGAGAGAGGGGGCGAACACGTGCGTTGTTGCGCGCAGTGGCGGAGCCATGAAAAATAAATGAGCTAGGGGGCCAAGCATTGCTAATTCTCTACAAGGAGGGTCAATTCATGAACTTAAACCATTTTTAGCAGCAATTGTCTAATGATCACATTCATATTAGCCTCTATATATAGTGATGTTAGGGGGGAGGGGGCAGGGCCCTTACTGCCCCCTGTCTTCACCATTGTGCATGCGTTTGAGAGATGAAGCGGAAGGCATGGATGATGAGAGGGGGACGTTGGATATATAATTAATGTGGGTGTATTAGCTATATATGTTAATCCTATATAGGGAGGTATAGATTGATCGATGTGGACGTGGGAAAGAGGGTGAGACCTCACTTGATATATCGATTGATCGGTTTGTGTGGAAAACTATGAAAGACCTAGCTATATACACACATACATAGAGGAACATCGATCGTTGCGCATGCACGCGCGAGAGATAAAGAATGCCCGATATGATGGAGAGGGGGGTGTGTGTGGGTGTGTGCCTTCATGGGAGACCGACCTGAAGAAAAAGATTGCATGCGTGCGATGGATAATGCCGACTGGTAGTGTGTGTGCATGCATGCACGAGAGAAAGTTAGTGGTACAATTATAAAGAGAAGACTACTGTGTGGGTGTAAAAGAATAGGTGAGGTCATAATCAATGTAAAGTTGAATTCAAATATTTGAATAACAGATCCTGATGTTTGAAACCCATGCATGCATGAATATAACGGAGATCTGCGTGGTGTGGTTTGGAAATGAGCATGTTGTAATTGTATACACACTGAACAAGGTCAGACTGATTTGAATTTGAGATACCGATGGCAGACATCATTTGGCCACGTCGCATCCGTGCATGGACACACTATTCTAATTGGAGATGATTGGCGGCTTTCACATCACATATCTATATCTATACCCCTATATATATTTTATATTTCATATTTTTTATATTGTGTGCGGGTAACTTTAACTTTGAAAGATGGTCGCTGGATGAGGCGAATCCGATGGTCCAAAGATGGCAAATTTGAGCACTACTAGCCGTTGGATATCATCTAGATTCCACCAGATTTCGCCACATGTATAATCTAGAAGACTCCATGGTTGAACTTAAGCATAATGCACAAACATCAAAACACAAGCACTTCTTATTTTTTCTAGAATCTTCCGTATCAGAATTGCCCAAATGTTTTTCTACATGATTTTACATTATTTGTTTTTACTTTATGTCTTACGGCGCACAATTCCATGAATCTTAAAATAGATTAGCTTTCTTATAAAAACTAGATGATTTTGAATGAAATGAACTATAAGAATTAAACGAACATCTACATCATGCATATATGATTCAAAGCTTGCATGCTATAATGTGGTATTTATTCATAATTTGGTTGCCAAATCTCAAGCGTGCAATGCACGTGTACCTTACTCTAGTCTAAATGGTGTTTGTGTGTGTTGTGCGTGTTGAGGTGCAAATTGTCTTTTCTTGGTACACGTTAAGCTTGTTCTTCCGAAAATTCAAGCCGTGCCTTGTTATGCCGAAAATTCAAGCTCGCGTCTCTGTCTATCATGCTGCGAAACTTCCGCCTCTTCAACCCGCGCCTTGTTAGCCGGAAATATTTAAGATATATCTTTGTCTCGTTGCGCTCCGACAACTCCTTCCATCTCAACCTGCGCCTTGCTATTCTGAAATTACAACGCGCGCGAAAACTCCCAC
Source organism: Aegilops umbellulata (assembly GCA_032464435.1). NCBI lineage: Eukaryota > Viridiplantae > Streptophyta > Magnoliopsida > Poales > Poaceae > Aegilops > Aegilops umbellulata. The sequence goes on along the minus strand of CP136058.1, from coordinate 437,731,449 downwards.
CTCCTGTGAAATCCCGACACGCGAAATGCCCGTGGTACCCCTGAACCAAAACAACCGCCTCAAATCGGTGGGGTACTTCCATAACTTACCCCATATTTCTGACAAGCGCGTCTCTAAGCCATGGTTCCCCACTGCCATCCCATCCGCCCACCCATTCGTACACCGAGGCCGAGAAAACCCACGACGAAACCCCACACCCTGCTCCGTTCGCCACCCAGCCGGAGCCTCTTCCCCGACGACGTCGTCCACAGAAAAACCTCGACGTCCCTCATCCACCGTACCAGATGAGGATCTGTCGTCGATCTCATCGTCGCGCCGGTTCAGCCACCCTGTCCTCCACCTCCAAGGAGCTGCCCCGACGTTCCCCTCGTCTTTCTCGCCACCTCCATTCCCACACCGCCGTCTTCACCTGCACCACCGGAAGAGCATCATCATCACCGTTTCCTCGGATGAAGCTGCGGCCTAATCGGCGCCACCAAAGAGGTTGTACACTAATCGCCGCATTTTCGTCTTGACTCGATCTCAAGATGTTGCCGGCGCTCGGTCCCGAGCCGACACGGCGCGACTCCATCCACGGCGGCATCGTCGGCCACTTCCTCCACGGCGTCGCTCCCTCGGCGGCGACGTCCACATCAGTAGGAGCTACTGCTGCTTTAGCTCTCGCTCGCGCTGCTGCTCTGCCCTTGCTCTCGGTCCCCTGCCTGGTCTGCTCTTGCTATTGCTCTTGCTCGCGCTGCTGCTCTCGCTCTTGCTCTTGCTTGCGATGCTACTCCGATTTAGCTACACTTCAGTCGACTGAATCGACTTTTGGGTCAGTCGGTTTTCAGGGGGTGGGGGGCTCGCCGGGGTGAAGGAAGAACCAGCCGCAGCAGGGAGGGGGGCTCGCCAGAGAGGTACCCCACTATCCATCTTATGGTTCGGGATGGGGGCGGTGGTCGCCGGCGGTGGCGGGGCGGTGGCGTGGGGATCGCCGGAGAAAAAGCTTGGCACGGGGGGGCCTAGAGGGATGGCCGGGGCGGCGGCGGACCGGCGGTGGGGAGTATTTTCAGGGTTCCATCTCCAGACGCCTAAGATCTTCTTCCCCTCCTCTGACAGCAAAGTCAGCCGGAGCATCCTCACCGGCCAACCCAATCACGCTGAGATCGACATGGCTTCACCAAAGAGGTTGTACACTTGTTGCATCTCTTTTTTACCCTACATGTTATATATATTGTCCACTGAGCACTCGTAGTAACGGGAAATACAATTATTTTATCCTACTATATGACAAGCAGTGAGGTATCGGGCAACTTAGCTATCCGTGATGGACTCTCTTGAACGCCAACATTATTTATCTCTGCGCGTTTGAGCTATGCATTTGTCGATGGGCCTGGGAGTTGAGCTAGTATGGCAGTGGCCTGGGTCCAAAGTAATAGAAGTAGCACAAAAACATTTTTTTAGTGTAGGATTTTCCTTGCTCAAGCCTGCCTACTAGAATCACCAGTGCTTGAAAGGAAAAGTGAATGAAAAACATTGGAATTGGAAAGTTTCCTATGGTACTACTTTTCATGAATTTGGTGCAAAGGAATGGAGCAAAGGAAAACTGCAGGATTTGTTCCTTTAGTGTCTCCTTGAAAGAAAAACCGTAGGAATTCTAATTTCCACTTCTCCTCCTTTTCATATTCCTATTCATCAAGCACGAGACTAAGATATGGTAGCATAATAGCATTATAATTGTACATTTTCTTGTGGTTTGACTTAATCTCACCATACTTTTTTGCATCCTGTGATTTTCCAATTGTTGTGAATCAAACATCCAGATTGGCAGAAATCCTGTGTTTTTAAATTCTCTGTTTTGCACGTGCATTCCTATCCTATTCCTGTCTATTTCCTATCCCTGGATTATTAGAATCCTCAAATTCAAACAAGCCCTTACTCAATTACTTTTGTTACAGATATGTGTCAAAGAAAACCTTGTGTGGTTTGTCCTGCTCATGTGGCGCTGTGTTCCACCCCAGCTCAGCTGCTCCAACGACGGAAGGGCTCACCACAGCAGGGATCCGCTCTCCAGACTGTCTTTCGCCGCCTCAGATCTTCTTCCCCGCCGCCGGCAGCCATGGCAACTACATTACCATCATCAACTGAGCAGATGACCTTGAGGACTACACGGGTCCGCAAGAGAGGTCGCACTCTTCCGTGTCTGCTTACATTATGTGTCGCTTAATATGATGACATGCTACATTATCGCCGTGTTCACCTATTAGACTCCGAGTCAGGTCGAAACTAATGTTGAAACTTGGTTTTTAAATGGTTGCGGGGTACATATTGGGGCAGCAATTAGTACTATATGTCTACTATCTGGTTAATCTCTGGTGTCTACTATGAGTTTCATGTTGGGTGCAAACAAACATTAAAGGAGCCATTATCTGTATTTTTTAACTAAAGCTATTATCTTCCTGCTATCATCTGTTTTGGGTCTATACATAGTTTGCTACCATCACTCTGGATTTGTGCATGCACTCCTTACATAATCTCACTATGTTTTATTCCTATGCATGCCAGTTATTGTACACAATGGAACTGATCATGTAGAGCAAAAGAGACGAGCCTTGTGTGGCAATAAAATTTCATGCAGACGTCGTTCCATGGTGGGCGCAAAGGCAGCCCCCCTCCACCCATTTCGGATCGTAATCAAGAGGAAGATAACTGTTCTGAGGGGGATTCAGAAGGAGAAGACCACTCCTATTTACCCCATGAGGTATTCGCTCTAACTTGGCATGCTGATGTTGGTAATATCATGCATATGGTGCCTTGCATTGCTTACTGTATACATTAAAGATGTCATCTGCTTAGTTTAGACATGCTTTGTGTCAATGCCATCTGTTTTGTTTCTTTATCGTATATGTGAATCATGCAATACCATCTTGTTTAGCCAGGCATCATATATGTGAATTTTGCAATGCCACCCTGGTTAGCCAGTCATCTTATATGTGAATTATATCATGCCATCATTTTTTATTACGTGTTAAATTTGTCAACAATTTTAGTACATTCAATTACTCTTCCTATGCATCAGCCATTCGGCACGGTCATGGAAAAATCTGGAGTGGAAACAAGATCTTTAGAGCAGACAATGCTATCTGACGAAGCGCACGTCTTGCTGGTTACCGATAGCTCCTCAGAGGAGGATTTAGAGATAGATGAGCAGTCATATTCCCCCCCCCCAAGGTGCATGGCCTGACTTGGCAAGGTTATGTTGCTCATATCGTGCATATGGTTTGCATAGCTATGTCATTTGCTTAGTTTAGACATGCTTTGTGTGAATGCCACCTGTTTAGTGTCTAATTACCATATATGTGAATTATGCAATGCCATCTTGTTGCAAGACATTATATATGTGAATTATGCAATGTTATCTTGTTGCAAGGCATTATGTATGTGAATTATGCAATGCCATGCTGTTTAGGCAAGCGTCATATATGTGAATTATATCATGTCGTCCTTTTTTTGTAATTCTCATTGCTTTTGCCGACAATGTTTGTATATTCAACTGCTCTTCCTGTGCATCAGCCATTTGAATTGGTGATGGAGAAATCTGGAGTGAAAACAAGGTCTTCAGAGCAGACAATGCTACCTGCTGAAGCAGATATCTTGCTGGTTACACATAGCTCTTCAGAGGAGGATTTAGAGCTAGATGACCAGTCCTATTATCCCCCTGAGGTGTATGCTCAAACTTGGCTGGGTCATATTACTAATATAATGCATATGTTGTATTGCAATGCTTAGTTTTTACATCATATACACAATATTGAATGCCATCTCCTTAGTTGCACATCATATATACGATTGCCCTCTGCTCACTTCCTTAGTATATAAATCATATATTTGAATTATGTCATGCCGTGATGTTTACATAGACAGCATGTATCTGAATTATGGCATGCCAACCCATTTCCTAAAGACATAATATAGTTATATCATCTCATCCTGTTTACATGGTCATCATATTTTAAATTATGTCATTCTATCTATGAATTATATCATGCCATCATGTTTCCATCGACGGCATGTTTGTGATTATGGCATGCCAACCACTTTAATAGACACATCGTATAGTTATATCATGTCATCATGTTTACATAGTCATCATATTTTGAAGTATTTCATTCTATCTTGTTTAGTTAGCCATCATACATGTGAAATTGTGTCGTGCTATTCTGTTTAATTAGCCACCATATATGTGAAATTATTTCCTGCTATTTTGTTTGCTTAGACAACATAAATGTGAATTATTTCATGCCCTGTTTTCTTCCCTACTATCCATTGCACCTGTCTATCTTACAATGTCTGTACATTCAATTACTTTTTTTGTTTATCAGCCATTTCAATTGGAGGGAGTGATGGCAGTATCTGTGGGAGTAAAAACACGGTCTTCAGAAAAGATCGTGCTACCTGTCTATGCAGATAGAACCATGGTTGTACTTGCCCAAGAACCAGCCCCACCACACATAACCCACACTCATGCAGATTGTACCCCTACCCAGTTGGACAGAGAACCAGGTACACCCCTTCTAACCCCAACCCCAGCAGATAGACACCCAGTTCCCGTTGACACAGCACCGTCTCCACCACAGAGCACCCAAACACGAGCAGTTAGTAAGGCAACTGCAGTGCCCAAATCACGAGGACCACCAGTCCGAACCCGAAGTCAACGCTTAAAGCAGAAGAAAATTGTTCTCATGTCAGGTTCCGTAGCTATGGTTCATACTACTTTGCTCTTGCATCACTGTATTTACTGATACCAACTAATTTCAAATTTGAAGGATGCAATTGAAACTCCAATGGCGCAACAGGTATGTTTTAAACCTGTTTCTTCAACGTGTTTGGCTGTTTACTGTTGTAACTTGCTCTATGTTGATTTCAGTTTCAATTGAATAAACAGTTATGTTCTCATGCCATGCACATTACAAGTGTTGTTATTGCTGCATAGTTTCCCACACTTATATTCTGTTTATGCTGCTTTGTCTTAAATAGATATGATTCGACCTGTATCTATCTTGATTTCGCAACATAAACTAGAATGATATAGACCATACAGTGACCATACTACATAGATATATGTTTTTTTCATGTTGTTATCCTGTCCACCTTACTACTGAACTGGTTTACCAAAATGAGTTTCATATACTACATTGTAAACCTGAGATGTGTTTGTTTGTTTCTCTTTTAGAACGCGGATAAAATATTGGAGAAGAGTACCCTGTTATGCAATGCACTAGTAGAAAACGGGCCTATTGTCCCGGTTCATAAGGGCTTTTTGTCCCGGTTCCTGAACCGGGACTAAAGGGTCGTTATTAATGCCCTGACCCTTTAGTCCCGGTTAAAACCAGAACCGGGACAGATGGGCCTCCACGTGGCCTGCGCGCTGAGCCCAGGCAGGAGGGCCTTTGGTCCCGGTTGGTGGCACCAACCAGGACCAATAGGCATCCACGTGTCAGCATTTCTGTGGCTGGGGTTTTCGTTTTTTTAAAGGGGCTTGTTTAGGGGTTTTGGGGGTTAATTTAGTTTGTTATTAGCTAGCTAATAGAGAGAAGTGTCCTCTCTTATATCTTCGTGCTTGGTTTATACCAATGTTATGCTATGCCGAAACATGGCTTAGATTGAAGTGAAGGCAACATGTGGTGCATGTCGAAACTAATACTAATTAATCTTAACTTGATCAAGTTTGGATTAGTACTACTTTCGACATGCACCACATGCATGTTGCCTTCACTTCAATCCAATCCATGTTCATTTCACCCACTGATATATAACAACTCTTCATGCTCACATCATGCATCATCATAATAATAAGTCCTACTAATCATCATGATACAACTTCTACTCGTTATTAATAACAAGTCATACGATCATCATCCTCATAGTCATCGAACCAACCCTACTTAATTGTTCTTAGCACAAGATCATCAGTATTAGGTAGGACCTAAATACCCTCTTTAAGGTAAAATAGCATAAAACAGTATAGACCCTGACTCTCCATTATGGAGAATGGAGATCATCCTGTCTCCAATTCTTGCGCCGCGCTTCCTTTTGCGTCCAAGAACCTCTTTACGAGTGTCCATACATTTTTTTCCATTCTCTGATTTGCATGCCTCCACTTCTTTTAGAAATCCAGTATGGACAGTTGAGATTCGTAGGATGACCTGGATATATGTTCAAACATCAAGGCGACCATGCTCATACATCAGATGAGGCACACAATCCTCTGGGATTATCTATTGAAAAACATAGTAATAACTTCATAGTTAGCAATGAAGTACTAGTTTTATAGAAGTATGCAAAAGATGCACGTGTGTCGTAATAGTAAAAAATCTTACTAAGGTATCTCCATAGTAGTTACCGTAGTTCAACATGTGCACTAGTGGCACGTATTGACCATAATGTTGAGGAGTTTGATTGTAGATATTGTAATTCTCAAGATTATTACAAAATCCAACTAGATGATTTTTCTCCTTGTAAGTTAACTCAGAGCCATCGGTGTAGTAAGTTCTATCTACCATCTTCTGCACATTCTTTGATACTTCAAAATAAGCTGTCAATGGAAATAAGCTGTCAACTATATTGAAATGAACAATATAAATTAGTTAATAATTAACTATGTTTGAGAAACTCACATAGCGGTAGAATTGGAGGCGTATCAACAAGGGCCCAAATGTCCATATTGTCTTGCTCGATTTCAGGATCACCAAGATCCATGGTGACAAGCATACCCTCATCAAAACCATACAATTTGCGAAATGCTTCCCAATTTTTGCAACCAAAATGGGTTACGCTCTCAGCATTATACAACTTTACTTCAAAATCCACATCATGATGGGTCCTTAGGTGAATTTTCTTCGTTTCAAAATTTTCATGGTCTTCAAAATCCATCCTCTCCAAGACATAGCGTCTTGCATGGCATGGGATAAACTATACTCGAATTGTAAAAGATGAACATTGCACGTTGAAACAGTTGAAGTCATGCTTAATTATAAAAAAACACTTGTCGTCATTGCGTACCGTTTCAACTTCGAAGGTCTCCTCGAGCTTAATGCTGAAGCGCCGATCATCGTCCCGGTGAGGCCTGTCGCACAGACCTCGATCGTCGTGGCACCAGTCGCACTCCCCCGGGAGACTTCCGTCGTCCGATGATGACATTTCCTATGTTCATAATTCAAAGATTAAACATGTACAATTAAATATATATATATATATGTACTACAAAAACTAAATTCGATCATTATTATTCAACTAATCATATGCATATGCCTTGCATAGTGCTCTCCAATATGAGCATTCAATAAGAAAAATCAAATCGCAAAATAAAGTAGTGTTCAAATTATGATGCATTCAATTATAAGAAAAACTACATCATCTCCATGTGTCCGTACATCGTCGAATATTATCACTAATACACGTCGAATACTATCATACATATCGCCAGTACAGCTAGAACCGTAGCGCCCGACGGGTATCGGCGCGGGCGGTGGACACCCAAAGGGAAGGAACCATCACAGGATCATAGCTCCAGTGAGATCCCTGAAGAACCTGTCAGGTATTCTCGAACCTGCCCTCCAACGCAACCATGTAGCAACGGACGTGATGGTCCTCCTCGCTGACACGGTGACGTACCACCTCTGTGGTGTCCGGAAGCCTCGGCACCGTCACTGGCCCACGCGAACGCCACCAAACAAGGATCAGGTCAATGACGGGCTGGCTCCTCACCAAGCTACGCCCCCCGGAAGGTAGCGCCTCCCAGTACCACCCCGGCGGAGCCCAGTCCCGGACATGGCCCATCTTGTCAAGCAGGTGTCGTCCTCCGCCGACTCGACGACGAGGATGCGGGATAGGCATCGTCCACGTCGATGCGGGAATAATTGCTTTAACTAAAAAAATAAACTAGTTCTATTAATTTTCTTGCTAAAAATAAACTACTTCTATAGTAAAATAAACTAGTTTTATTAAATCAACTAGTTCAACTACTAAGCACTTACTATAAATAGAATAAAGTAGTACTTACTAAAAATAAACAAGTTTAACTAGTTCTATTATTTTTCTAACTAATTCCATTAAACACTTTCTAAGTAGTACTTACTAAAAGTTATCGGGGAGGGGGGTATATCGACAACAACATACCCGATAAAAAAATAAGAAGAGGAAGAAGCAGCAAAAAAAAAGAGGAGAAGGAGAAAGGAGTAGAGGAGGAGATCGAAGAAAAAAGAAAAAAAGAGGAGAAGAAGAAGGAATAGAGAAGAAGAAGAAGAATTCAACTCTTTTTTTTCTTCTGTTTCATCTTCTTATTTATTTCTCCTCTTCTTCTTATTCTTCTTATTCTTCTCCTCCTTCTTCCTCTTCTTATTTTCCTTTTTTCTCTCCTTCTTTTTCTTCTAAATATGAACATACCGTAAAGACTTTGATCACACACAATTTTCAGATTCCTACACAATATGAACATATACATAAATTGACAAAGAAAATTTTATGAACAAAAAAATCATAAAAATTCTATGAACAAAATTACAACAGAAAAAAATCAAAAAAATTCTATGAAAATTTGACATATTCTTTGCATATGAACATACAAACATTTGCATATTCAACAATAATATCACCAAAAAAATCTAAACTACACATCTAAATTAATACAACTAAATTACAACAACTAAATTAACTACACATATAAACTACACATCCAAATTAATACAACTAAATTACAACATCTAAACTACACATAATAGGGGGTGCGGCGGCGCGGCGGCAACGGCGGCGCAGCGGTAGCGGCGGCCGCCATTACAGGGAGGAGGAGGAGGGGATCGGGGCGGCGCTCACAGGCCGGCTGCGCGGCGACGGCGACGAGGAGGCAGGGTCGGCGGCGTCGGGGCAGGGGCGGCGCGGGGCAGCGACAGCATCGGGGCGGGGCGGCGCGGGACGGCATCGGGGCGGGGCGGCGCGGGATGGCATCGGGGCGGCGCGTCGGAGGCAGGGCGACGACGGCGACGGCGAGGCAAACGGGCTGCCTGGCGGCGTCGCGGCGGGAGAATGAGGAACAGAACGAAAAAATCACAAGTGCTGTATATATAGACCGAGCATTGGTCCCGGTTCGTGGCTCAAACCGAGACCAATGCCCCCTTTAGTCCCGGTTGGTGCCACCAACTGGGACCAAAGGCCACTTTTCGGCTAAAGGGCGGGAAGCGGTGGCCTTTGGTCCCGGTTGGTGGCACCAACCGGGACTAAAGGGGGGCATTGGTCCCGGTTGGTACCACGAACCGGTACCGATGCCCCCTTTAGTCCCGGTTGATGCCACCAACCGGGACCAAAGGCCTTGTACTGCTGCGCCCGCGTCGAAAGTTTAGTCCCACATCGCTAGTTGAGAGGGGTGCGCAGTGGTTTATAAGCCCCACTACCGCACCCCTCTCGAGCTCCTCTCCGTTGCAGGCTTACGGACCTAATTGTCACTGCTATGCATGTGGGCCTTCTAGGCCTCCTGCGGGCCTGAATCCTGGCCCATGGATGGGTTTCTAGTCGTATTCAGGCCGTGGGGGCCCAGTAGGTGGCAATTGTTTCTGTTTTTTTGTTGCTTTATTTATTTTATTTTGTTTCTACTTACAACAAAATACTTATTGTTAATATAAGCATTTTTTCCAGATTTTTTGTTTTGTTTTCTGCATTATTTATTTTCTTTTGTTTTTTGTTTTATTTTTTAATTCTTTATGCTTTTAGTTTTAGAAAAAATATAAACTTTTTGTTAATGCCATTAGTTTTCAAATTTGAAAACACTTTTTTTGTTTTTTTTTCTTTGTTGCTTTATTTATTTTATTTTGTTTCTACTTACAACAAAATACTTATTGTTAATATAAGTATTTTTTTCTAGATTTTTTGTTTTGTTTTCTGCATTATTTATTTTCTTTTGTTTTTTGCTTTATTTTTAATTCTTTATGCTTTTATTTTTAGAAAAATTATAAACTTTTTGTTAATGCCATTAGTTTTCAAATTTGAAAACACTTTTTTTGTTTTTTTGTTTTCTTTGTTGCTTTATTTATTTTATTTTGTTTCTACTTACAGAATATTAGGATTTTTAGTATTATATTTACTATCTACAATCTTTCTCCACAGAGATACCAAAAATTATAAACTTTCTGTTAGTGCCATTAGTTTTCAAATTAGAATAGTTAAAAATTGAATTCTTTGAAATTTGTGTGAATCACAAGTTTGTGATTAACTTTACTAAAAAAATGAACATAGATGCGCCTATAGAGAAAATTCAACCTAAATTCATAATCAATTTCTATGAATTTCACATAAATTCATTATGAATTTAGGTCAAATTTCTTGTATAGGGGCATCTATTTTTATTTTGAGAGGAGCTCAACAAGGCAGAGAGGGACGGGCTTATAAACCGGTGTGGGCGCCCTTCGGTTGGTGAGGTGGGACTAAACTATGAATCGCAATGAGGACCAACCATTTAGTCCCGGTTGGTGGCATGAACCGGGACTAAAGGGGACCTATTGGTCCCGGTTCATGCCACCAACCAGGACCAATGGTGGTGGGCCAGGAGCGAGGCCCATTGTCCCGGTTCGTCCCACCAACCGGGACGAAAAGGTCCAGACAAACCGGGACCAATGGCCCACGTGGCCCGGGCGGCCCCCTGGGCTCACTAACCGGGTCCAATGCACCCATTGGTCCCGGTTCTGGACTGAACCGGGACTAATGGGCTTACCCGGCCTGAACCAAAGCCCCCTTTTCTACTAGTGATGGTAAAGGAAGTAATGCAGATAAGGTTCAAGATAGTGAGACGTCCCTGTTGGTCTCCAAGAAAGCTGATAAAAACTATATTAAAGACAATGAGACAACCCCAAAGTCCTGTCTTGATGTAGTGTTCGAGTTACTACTGGCTACCATTGCTGGCACCAGCTCTTCGAACTCATTGCCTCAGTTCGGCTTCTTGAGTCTCAACTTCAAGTTGAAGGACATCGATCAGATGTTATGCGATAGGAAGCCAAAGGACTGAGGAAGTCCCTGCAGAACTCAGATGCATACTTTCTAGTGCAACAGCAAGCGCTGGAGGACTTAAGCGCCAAACAAGAGAAAGTTAATAAGCTTGCTAAGTATCTTGCCAGCATTATGGGTACCCAGGATATTGTTTCTTGAGCTCTTCTGAAGTGGTTTCCGTTCTCGACTTGTTTGGCTGCGGCGTTTATATGCTGATGTGTTCCCTATATTTGCACTGGTGGCGAACTTTGATGTTGAGTTGATGTAATATGTGTAATAGCCGTGACAGCCTAGCGTTAGTTGCTTGCTTATTTATTTCCTTGTTGTCTTGTTTATTTGTTTGCTTGTAGTCAGTGCAGTTATTTTTCCGCGGTTTGCTAGTGGCTGCAATAACCTATTTTTCAAAACTAGCCCACAATAACCATGGGCTAATATTTATTGTAGTGACATTGGGCCTCCTACGGGCCATAGAAACAGTGGGCCTTCTACGGGCCGTAGAAACAGTAGACCTTCTACGGTCCGTATCATCAATGGGCCTTCTGCGGGTCGTATCATCAATGGGCCTTATACGGGCCATATGATCGATTGGCCAAACATGGGCCAATAACAGGCCGCATTATGGCCATAAACGGGCTAGAGTTGGAATCGCCCGTTCATGAGCCGACCATAACGGGCCATCGTTAATAGGCCGTATTTGATGACGCTATGAAAACGGCCCAACATATTAACGGACCACAAACGGGCCGACTGTAACCACGGGCTGAATTTGGCCCACAAGCAGAAAATGACACTAACGGGCCGTAAGTAAACGAATGCTGGAAATGAGCCCAAGAATAAATGGGCTTTGAGAAGGCCGAAAGATAACATGGGTCGTTAATGGGTATAAAGTGATACACTGATCATTACGGGCCAGTTTCACCACAGGCCGTTAATGGGTGTAAAGTGATACACTGTTCCTTACGGGCCAGTTTCACCACCGGCCGTTAATAGGCCAAGAGTTACATAGGGCCTCATATGGGCCGAAAGACGTCATGGGCCATACATGGGCCAGAAGTGAAAATGGGCTGGAATCATATTGGATGGCCCAGATGACGCTACTGGGCCTAATTCGGATAGGGCGTAACGGGCCTTGGGTTAGCAGGCTGTAAATGGGCTATATGCGAACAGGCCATTAACAGGCTTTCCATGGGCTGGCCCGCCAGCTTTTGACCAAGTCAAATGGGCTGGCATTTTCACAGGAATGGGCCACTATTGGGCCGTGCCACGTGTCGACGTATCATAGGCGCCTTCTGTCCAGTGAGTGGATGACATCTGTCCCAACGATGAGCCGACACGTGTTTCCTCTAGCCAATGATGATTTTACACATCGAAAATCCCCATTGGTTGGGGCTGTTAACGGGTTATCGGATCCAAAACCCGACCCGATAGCTTAACGGCGTTCTGTTACGGTGGATGCCACGTGTCAGTCACCCTTGACGAAAGCACTTCTGTGACGCGCGATTTGTCATCATGGAAGTGGACACTTCCGTGATGATAATTTTGGTAATGTCATGGAACACTTCTACGACAGCACATGTATGACTATCTTGATTCTGTCATAAATTTGTCATGGATGTACATGCATGACAAAAAACGCGACCAACTGTGACAAACATGTATCATCACGGAAGTGTATTTTTTTGTAGTGAGACAACATCCACATGAGGGGACCCACCAATGGCCGACGAGCCACCAGGGTGCGGCCACCCCCTGGGTGCGTTGTGGTGCCTCGTGTGGCCCACGTGGCTCCGCTGACCGTAATCTCAATCCTATAAATTCCTATTTTCGGAGAAAAAATAGGAGAAGAAGTTTCATCGTGTTTTACTATACGAAGCCGCCGCCACCTCCTGTTCTTCATCGGGAGGCCAGATCTGGAGTACGTTCGGGGATCCGGAGAGGGGGATTCATCGCCATCATCATCACCAACCCTTCTTCGTCACCAATTCCATGATGCTCACCACCGGGAGTGAGTAATTCCTTCGTAGGCTTGCTGGACGGTGATGGGGTTGGATGAGATTTATCATGTAATCGAGTCAATTTGTTAGGGCTTGATCCCTAGTATCCACTATGTTCATAGATTGATGTTGCTATGACTTTGCTATGCTTAATGATTGACACTAGGGCCTGATACGTCCATTTTGCATCATGCTTTTATATCGACATTTATTGCATTATGGGCTGCTATTACATATTATGTCACAATACTTATGCATGTTCTCTCTTATTTTACAAGGTTTACATGAAGAGGGAGAATGTCGGTAGTTGGAATTCTGGGCTGGAAAAGGAGAAAATATTAGAGACCTATTCTGCACAACTTGAAAAGTCCTGAAACTCCACGAAAGTCGGTTTTGGAATATATTAAAAAAGTTGGGCGAAGAAAGCACCAGAGGGGGGGCACACCCTATCCACGAGGGTGGGGGCGCGCCCCTGCCTCATGGGCCCCCTGGTAGGCCTCCGGTGCCTATCTTTGGCTATATGAAGTCTTTCGCCCTGGAAAAAATCAGAAGGAAGCTTTCGGGACGAAGCACTGCCGTCTCGAGGCGGAACCTGGCGAAACCAATCTAGGGCTCCAGCGGAGCTATTCTGCCTGGGAAACATCCCTCCGGGAGGGGGAAATCATCATCATCATCATCACCATCGATCCACTCATCGGGAGGGGGTCAATCTCCATCAATCTCTTCACCAACACCATCACCTCTCAAACCCTAGTTCATCTATTGTATCAAATCTTTGTCTCAAAACCTCAGATTAGTACCTGTGGGTTGCTAGTAGTATTAATTACTCCTTTTAGTTGATGCTAGTTGGTTTATTTGGTGGAATATCATATGTTCAGATCCTTCATGCATATTAATACCCCTTTGATTATGAACATGAATATGATTTGTGAGTAGTTACGTTTGTTCCTAAGGACATGGGAGAAGTCTTGTTGTAAGTAGTCACATGAATTTGGTATTCGTTCGATATTTTGATGAGATGTATGTTGTCTTTCCTCTAGTGGTGTTATGTGAACGTCGACTACATCACACTTCACCATTATTTGGGACTAGGGGAAGGCATTGGGAAGTAATAAGTAGATGATGGGTTGCTAGAGTGACAGAAGCTTAAACCCTAATTTATGCGTTGCTTCGTAAGGGGCTGATTTGGATCCATATGTTTCATGCTATGGTTAGGTTTACCTTAATATTTCTTTCGTAGTTGCGGATGCTTGCGAGAGGGGTTAATCATAAGTGGGATGCTTCTCCAAGGAAGGGCAATACCCAAGCATCGGTCCACCCACATATCATATTATCAAGGTAATGGACGCGAATCATATGAGCATGACGAAAACTAGCTTGACGATAATTCCCATGTGTCCTCGGGAGCGTTTTCTGTTACATAAGAGTTTGTCCAGGCTTGTCCTTTGCTACAAAAAGGATTGAGCCACCTTGCTGCACCTTGGTTACTTTTGTTACTTGTTACCCATTACAAATTATCATATCATAAAACTATCTGTTACCGATAATTTCAGTGCTTGCAGAGAATACCTTACTGAAAACCGCTTATCATTTCATTCTGCTCCTCGTTGGGTTCGACACTCTTACTTATCGAAAGGACTACGATAGATCCCCTATACTTGTGTGAAACCTGAATAATTAAGCTACAGTAATCCCATGTTAATGGTACCATGTCACCGTTTTCACTATGGCTAAATCCCCCCTTGATTCCACCTAGTTCAAATTCAAATTCCAAAAACAAATCAAATTCTTATCTCTTCAAACTGGCAAGTAAAAATTTCCGTTGGGTTGCAAATATTCACTAGCTAATTATCATATAGAAACCAACATCGTTTGACTCACCATTTAATCCCTGGGAAAATATGAAGTGGTCCGTCAACATATCAATTGACCTTTTCAACATCTAAAAATGTTTGAACATTTCCTTTGGCTCTAAAACTTTTTATGCAACACCACATTGTTGTTCTTGAATTGTGTGCCAGATTTCATGTTTGACTAAATTTATATTGTCACTCAAATTAATATGAAACAGTAGCCAACCTAAATACTAAAAAAGGGGGAAATAGAAAATGTCCTGCCTAATTATTGTGCATCTGGGCCCTAGTGGCCAAAGAGCACTTTCGGCCCAACCCACACCCCACTTGCCCCCCATCTCCAGCTACAGAAGCAAGGGGGCGTGGCGCTCATCCACCGGCGCCATTGCTGGAGACGCACACGCGCCAGCCATCTGCCGTCTCCCACGGGGCTATAAGGCGGCCCTGACACCCTCCTCTCTCCCTTGATGAACCCTAGATCGAGCTTGACCCCTTGCACCTCACTCTCTCTCCCTCTCTGTACTGCTCACCCGAACGGGGAATCGCCGTGCCACTGTCGTCGGCGTGCCCCGGCTCCATCCCGAGTTGCGACCGGTCATCCAGCAGCTCCACCGGCCTCCCTTTCTTCATCTGCGCCTATGGATCGAGGTTGGTGAGTGCCGCTGCCGTCACCGCGTCCTCTTCCTCAACCTCGGGTCGCCACCGTCCACCTCGTCCATCCGCTGCTCTGGTGTCTCCCTGACCCTTCCCCGAGGCCGCCTCGCTCGACTACAGGGCCTCGTGAGCTCTCTTCCTTTCCTCTCTCTCTCTCTCTCTCCTATGTGAATCCATGTCCGGAGCTCAGCTCCGCTCGCGTTCGCCCGCACCTCACCGCCGAACGCGCTCACCACTCGTCGTAGTACCCGCAACCACCGCGCCCTGGGCCACGCTCGCGCGTGCCCGCAGCTGGCCATGCCGCTCGGCCGCCCGTCCGCCGCTCTCTGCTCTGCGCCCGCATCCACACGCGGCTGCAGCCGCTCACGGCCACCGCGGCTCGATCTCGTGCCGACCTCGCGTGCGCACCCGGCCGCTGCTCGCCCCAAGCTACAGTCGCTCGTGCCCGCCCCTGACCGCGGCCGCGCATCGTTGACCACGCCATTGCCGTGCCGGCTCCGCGCTCGTCGACGCCCGCTACAACCCGCGTTTGACCTCGCCCAGCCGCTACCTCCGCCGCTGCTTCAGGTCGGCGGCCGCTAGAGTCCTCCCTGGCGCCAGCCGAGGCCAACGGCGGAAGCGCCGCTTCGGCAGCTTTCCAACGGGCCCAGCTGTGCCCCTGCTGGCCGTCGCCGCCCACGTCTCACCGGTAGCTGATGCGCCTGCTACTGATGCCCAGGCCCCTTGGCTCCGGCCCTCTCCTTTGACGGCCACGCCTCCGGCCATCACCGCCGCCGCGCCCCGCCCTTGTTGCTCGCGCGCGGTGCCCCCTCCCCGCGTGCCGTGCGGGCGCTGCCCCGGCTCCTTCGTTCCCTTCGCCGCGGCGCCCGTCGACGTCCGGTCGCGTGTGGTGCTGACGTGGTGCCTGCGTGGCACCACCTGTGCCACTGGCCAGTGGGCCCAACAGGTCCCGCTGGCCCGGTTGACTAAGTCAACCCGCTGACTGGGTTTGACCAGGCACTGACATGCGGGTCCCACCCGCCTAATAAACATTTTAGGTTAATTTATTTAATTAGTTTACTAATCTGACACTGGCAGTAGGCCCCACTAGCTAGTTAACCTTTTTAGTTAAAACTAACCCTGTTTTATTAACTGAGCCACTTACATGTAGGACCCAGCTGTCAGGTTTGACCTGAACAGCTGTTGTTGACCACTGACGTCATGATGATGTCATCCTGACGTCATCTGTTACAATTCTGGATATTTCGGTTTATTTATTCAAATTAATTTCCACTAAGTTCAAAAAATGCTTTGAACTTCGAAAAATCATAGAAATTAACCGTAACTTGAATGGAAATGCTTTCTACATGAAAGTTGCTCAGATAAATCCAATGAATCAGAATACGCGGTCCATTTACTTGTTAGAGGCCTCTAAGTAGCTGAACTTGGAACTTCCCCCTCCGGTCATCTGTCTAACACAGGACCAGAACCAGGAAAACATTCCCTGTTGAATTCCCCCTTCACCTATTCGTGTAGACATATGTTAGGTTACACCCGGCATGTCGTATTACCATGTTATGCTTTATGATACTTTGTTTGCTTTATATTTATTGTTTCTTCCCCCTCTTCTCTCAGGTAGACCCCGAGACCGATGCTGCCCCCGTGATCGACTACGTCACCGACAAATCTTCTTCCTTTGCAACAGAGCTTCCAGGCAAGCCCCCCCCCCCCTTTGATCATCCCGATATCGCCCATTCCATTCTCTCATGCTTGCATTAGATTTTGCTATTCTTATTGTTTGCTCCTATTCTGATGCATAGCCTGCTTTTGTAACCTGCTTATTGTTACCTTACCTGCTTATCCTAAACTGCTTAGTATAGGTTGGTTAGTGATCCATCAGTGACCCCCACCTTGTCCTTGTTGCCCCTGCTTCATCATCGAAGACCCGATCAACGGGATCGAAGACCAGGCCCCAGCACCGCACATCACTTTCCCCTTAGTTGCTCGACACTACTAGGTTATTATCGAGTGCTGAGGGTGAGACCTTATCAGCACTTCTAATGTTACTCCTGTAGAGTAGCTATTCGGTCGTGGTCATCGAGGGTGATTTCCTCCTTAACCACTTCCGATACGACTCTGTCGTGCAACCCCTCAAGTGTGAACCTCGGGGGTGGTTCCACTTACGTTCACCTTGATGATTACATCAAGTGGAATCCGTCAAGGGTGATTCCTCAGGTTTTCCCCTTGGTGTTAGACACACGGTTACTATGGTTACTATGACTTTACACTGAACCATGTTACTAAAGACGGGTCGGCCCTGAGGGGTACCCGCGCGAGCATATTTGTGAGTGATGAGGAGTCGGGTTGACATGGAGGGTGCCCGCGAGATAATTACGAGGCGTGGCCGGGCATTCCTAGCCCTTGCCGCAAATCCTCGACACGGGGCAACGGGGTCACATCTTTCATGAGTCTCTGCTTCTTACCGCATGTTCACTATGATTTGGATATTTGATCCGAGGGGCCTCTAGCCTGATAGCACTAACCATCACGTGGGCATAGTATGGGCGTTCTGCGTCGTATACATCAGCCGAAGCTTAATAGACGTCAGCGACTGAGCGGCGCGCGCCGGGATGGACTGCGTAAGCACCTGCCTTTTTCGAAGGAGGTAGCTAGGTCTGCTCACCGGCCGCCCTCGCAACATGCAGGAGTTCCCGAAGAGATGGCCCATGACCCCTGGGGGCATAGGTTTAGTACGGCATGCTGACCTCTCTATTAAGCCTAGGTCGGGTTGCAGCGTATTGTTTGGCCGAGGCCGGGCATGACCCGGGAAAGTGTGTCCGGCCGGAGTTAATCGAGCGTGGTGGGTAAGTTGGTGCACCCATGCAGGGAAGAAAACATCTATCAATAGCCTGTTCTACGGTAACAGATACTTTGAGTTGTATGCCGATCGATACAACTAGAACTGGATACCTGAGATGAGAAATGGATATGATAAATGGAGATGAGAACTGGATAGTATGGCTTTGGGATTGCTTTCTCGCAAGGACTCGAGAAAGGATCTCTGGCCGAGGTTGATAACACTACTACTACTTTACTTTATGCTACTCTTACCTCTTCTGATGCTGCAAGATGCTTGGAGCTGCTTGAAGATGCTAGTCTTCGATAGGCTAGGCTTTCCGCTTCTCTTCTGGCATTCTGCAGTTCAGTCCACATATACAGCCCTTTTCATTGTTACCGATGCATATGTAGTGTAGATTCTTGCTTGCAAGTACTTTGGATGAGTACTCATAGTTGCTTTTCTCCCCCTTTTCCCCCTTTCTTCTTCTTTCCTGTTGATGCAACCAGATGTCGGAGCCCAGGAGCCAGATGCCACCGCCGATGCTTACTACTACGTGGAGGCTGCAGACGAATAGGAGTAGTTAGGAGGCTCCCAGGTAGGAGGCCTTGCCTTTTCGATCGATGTTGCTTTTATGCTATTCTTCTTAAGGCAAACTTGTTTAACTTATGTTTGTACTCAGATATTGTTGCTTGCGCTGACTCGTTTGTATTCAAGCTGATGTATTCGAGCCCTCGAGGCCTCTGGCTTGTAATATAAAGCTTGTATTATTTCAATTTGAGTCTAGAGTTGTGTTGTGATATCTTCCGGTGAGTCCTTGATCTTGATCGTACACATTTGCGTGTATGATTAGTGTATGATTGAATCGAGGGTGTCACAAGTTGGTATTAGATCTGACTGCCTGTAGGATCCCCCCTTTTCCAACTCCTTGGCCGAAGTTGAGTCTAGTGGACCAAAACTGTTTTACTAACATGGCTGTGTGCCTCACGGGCCCACGTTGCCAACTGGGTGGTATTATGATCTTTTATTCCTCATCTATACGCTGGGACTCTGATCTCTCTTCTATTCAGGTTAAATAATTTTGCTAACTCTAACAATAGGTTCTCATAACTGCTTCCTCCCGGAGAGCTTCTTCAACACAGATGATTGTCTACTACATCAGAAGACTCTGAAGATACTTCTAGATGTATCCCGAGACCCTATGTCCAATGCCTTGCAGTTTCTAACCACCGGTAATCCCCGTGAATAACATCCTTGCCGCTTGTACCTTCATCCCCAGTTGCTCATGTGGTTTCAAGATACACTAAAATACTTTGGATATTCTGAGAATCCTTTGTGCCTGCTGCCTTGCAGCTCCTTTTCCGCATGAATACATGTATGAATAATTCCCCACACTTACCGGGGATCCGTTCATCCCCAGTTGTTCATGTGTTTCACAAATTCTTTGGAATACTATTCGATCTTCCGATAATCCTTAGTAGCCTATTGCTCCTATTCTTCCTTATCGTCTTGTATTATGGTTAATTCCATATGTCTAGCGATATTTATTAAAATCCTTTGTGATTGTCATTCTGTTCCTATGAATTCAACGTATGTGCGACTACTCATAATCATCTATTGATCCATAGGAATTTTTCTTTCCGGCTCAGACATCATTCCGGATATGAGCTGGTTCTTGCCCAATCGAGATTCGATCGGTGTGCCTCTAAGTCTGTTCAACCTATCCATCTTCGATCGAAGCATCTGATTCTGATACACCGATCTAGAAATCAAATCTCCTTGTATTTAAGCATCGAATTATTCAGATGTTTCCATAAACCGATGCCCTTGCATTTCTTCTTCTTCTAGTTGAATACTGATACTCACATCAACTAGGTCGTGAATCGCCAGATCCATTGTTGGATTGTATCCAATAGTGTCCATCGCATTCAAAAACCTCAAGAATTCTTCTCCTGATACATGATGCCCTTGGCAAATTGCATCCTCTCTTTACTTTCTAGTTTGTGTTATTTACTCCTGAAGAGTATAGGTTCCTAACTTGTTCCGATTGGTTGAACCTATGCTTTTCCTAATCCGTGTGAACTCGTAATTTATGCGAGTCATACTCTTCTGGTGCTTCACCAGATAAATCTTTCGCACTACAAATTCATCGAAAGTGAGAAGTAAATGAAATGATATGCATTGAAGAAGTGGGAGTCGACCATGAACTTTGTGTTCATGCACATGGACACGATGTAAATATTATCATGGAAGCTTCTCTTAAAATTAATTATCCCCCTGGTATAAGATCATCTTATATCTAGGATTTGATCATTTGCAGCTGTGGTTCTGACCATGATTGTTCCCCTTTGATTCCATTTCTCGGACAAGTTAAAGCACTTGTCTTCCGTAGATAAATGCATCTTTGCACCCTCTATTTTGATCTTCCATCGAGTATTACCCTTCGGTATCTCAAGAATAACAAAGAACCGTGTTGCTTCCTACGAGTCTTCATCTGGTATTGCTTCTCATCGATTTCAGATTTCCCCCGGGATCTGAGTTATTAATCACTCAAGGACACCGATAAGTGAATCGGTTGAATCGATTCCGCACTCTGATTTTATAACTCTCGGTAATTTTCATTGCTTACGAGTTTAATAATCGTTCAAGTCAATCCTAGCCTGGCCGGCTATGTCATTATCGTGCTAAATTTTTAACTATGCTACCTGCTCCTTATTCCTGGAGCACAACTTTTCGACGATGAGCGAAGCTTACATCGATCTTCCTCATCTTATCATTCCACCTTGAACAACAAGCTTGAATCCAAGCTTGTCTCGTATACGTGGTTCCAGTAGCCTTTGCATCATCATTCCTTTTGCTTGATGTCGTTGCTACTCGATGGAATCTTCATAGAGCCTCTTGACAAAATTTGTCATGATCACCACCAATATAATGCCTTGTTCTAAGATATCAATCGAATTTTTGAGGGGAAATACCATCCTTGACCTTCGATGATTTGAGTTATCATAGACAACACCCCCTTGTCTTATTTCCAACACATGTTTAATCATGTCTTCGTTATACCTTGGACTCCCTGCTATTCCTGCAATTGTTCCTTGAGTATTTCTTGTGATCTTCAACTCCAACCCCTACTTGTAACACCATGTTAATGCTACCTCGAAGCATGACTGGAGTATTCCGAATATCAACAAAAACATTGGAAACACATTGTTGAATGTTTCTTTATCTATTATCCAAACATCGTTGTATGGGTAATATCATGATTCTTCACTCGCCCCCTTTATCTAAATGCTTTTGAACTTGTTGTCATATCATGTATATCCTGCTCTACTTCCCCTTGGGAAGGATATACTCCCAATTCTTGTGTGTAAACACAATTTCCTTTCCAATGTTCTGATTAATCTAATGATCACCTTTTCTTTTCCATTGTTTTGTTTAACCTTTCTTGTGGTTTATGAGATCTAAGCAGTAATAGTTCCCTGCTTATGAAAACACCTCGGTGTACAAATTGTCAGTAGGAGCTAGTTATTATTGTTGTTGACATTCCGGTAACCACTGATGGACGAGAACTTTGCCTATTGGTCCACCTCGTCTTAACGAGCAGGAAAATGGTTCTCTTCATCCCTCGCCCTTGGTACCAATGTTGTTGCCAACATAATTGACGGACTATCCTCTGCCATGCCTTGCTACCATGACCGTGCAATATGTCGGCGTCCTTCCTACTTTTGAACCACATGGTGGGCCCATAACCCACAGTTCCACAGGATCAAAACCTGACTCTTGTACATCCTTGATTCCAAAGTATCATTTTTCACTTGCCTTCGTATAGAATTCATGAGCCACCTTCCTAGTGACCTATTCTAGTATCAGACGCAATATTTTTTGTTGTTGTTGCTCTGAACCCCTTTCACCTTTTGATTAGGCATTGAATGATTGCATGCCCGTTAAAACTTCTCATGGTACCTTCATACTTCGGTCTCGATGTTTTATTAAGTTTCAAATCGAGAGATACTTCCACTTCATTCCCTGAATTATTCACCAGATAATTAACCTTATAAGTGTCAGTTCTCCTAAATTTACTCTTTACTTCTCCACTTAAATCTCAGGACGAGATTTCTTGTAGTGGAGGAGAATTGTGACGCCCGGATAATTAAGCTACAGTAATCCCATGCTAATGGTGCCATGTCATCGTTTTCACTATGGCTAAATCCCCCCTTGATTCCACCTAGTTCAAATTCAAATTCCAAAAATAAGTCAAATTCTTATCTCTTCAAACTGGCAAGTAAAAATGTCGGTTGGGTTGCAAATATTCACTAGCTAATTATCATATAGAAACCAACATCGTTTGACTCACCATTTAATCCCTGGGAAAATATGAAGTGGTCCATCAACATATCAATTGACCTTTTCAACTTCTAAAAATGTTTGAACATTTCCTTTGGCTCTAAAACTTTTTATGCAACACCACATTGTTGTTCTTGAATTGTGTGCTAGATTTCATGTTTGACTAAATTTGTATTGTCACTCAAATTAATATGAAACGGTAGCCAACTTAAATACTAAAGAAGGGGGAAATAGCAAATGCCCTGCCTAATTATTGTGCATCTGGGCCCTAGTGGCCATAGAGCACTTTCGGCCCAACCCACACCCCACTTGCCCCCCCCATCTCCAACTACAGAAGCAAGGGGGCGTGGCGCTCATCCACCGGCGCCATTGTCGGAGACGCACACGCGCCGGCCATCTGTCGTCCCCCACGGGGCTATAAGGCGGCCCTGATACGTCTCCAACGTATCTATAATTTTTGATTGCTCCATGCTATATTATCTACTGTTTTGGACTATATTGGACTATTATGTAATGTTGATGTAATGATATCCACCTTGCAAAAGCGTCTTCAAGATGCGCTTCTATCCTTGATGGGACCTTCAAGTTCCTTTAGGATAGGGTCACATCTTGGGCGTGACAACTCCGCATCAAAAATTCTCTTTTTATCATTAACCTACTCGAGGACGAGCAGGAATTAAGCTTGGGGATGCCTGATACGTCTCCAACGTATCTATAATTTTTGATTCCTCCATGCTATATTATCTACTATTTTGGACTATATTGGGCTTTATTTTCCACTTTTATATTATTTTTGGGACTAACCTAATAACGGGAGGCCCAACCCAGAATTGCTGTTTTTTGCCTATTTCAGTGTTTCGAAGAAACAGAATATCAAACGGAGTCCAAACAGAAAAATCCTTTTTGGAACGTGATTTTCTTCCCGATTATGACATAGGAGACTTGGACCCTACTCCAAGAAGTACCGGAGGCGGTCACGAGGGTGGGGGGCGCCCCCCCCTACAGGGTGCGCCCCCTGCCTCGTGGGCCCCTCGGTGCTCCACCGACGTACTCCTTCCTCCTATATATATCCACGTACCCCAAACAATCAGAACAGGAGCCAAAAACCTAATTCCACCACCGCAACTTTCTATATCCACGAGATCCCATCTTGGGGCCTGTTCCGGAGCTCCGCCGAAGAGGGTCGTCATCACGGAGGGCTTCTCCATCATCATAGCCTCTCCGATGAAGTGTGAGTAGTTTACTTCAGACCTTCGGGTCCATAGTTATTAGCTAGATGGCTTATTCTCTCTTTTTGGATCTCAATACAATGTTCTCCCCCTCTCTTGTGGAGATCTATTCGATGTAATCTTCTTCTTTTGCGGTGTGTTTGTTGAGACCGATGAATTGTGGGTTTATGATCAAGTCTATCTATGAATAATATTTGAATCTTCTCTGAATTCTTTTATGTATGATTGGTTATCTTTGCAAGTCTCTTCGAATTATCCGTTTGGTTTGGCCAACTAGATTGGTAGTTCTTGCCATGGGAGAAGTTCTTAGCTTTGGGTTCGATCTTGCGGTGTTCTTTCCCAGTGACAGAAGGGGCAGCAAGACACGTATTGTATCGTTGCCATCGAGGATAACAAGATGGGGTTTATTTCATATTGTATGAATTTATCTCTCTACATCATGTCATCTTGCTTAAAGCGTTACTCTGTTTTTAACTTAATACTCTAGATGCATGTTGGATAGCGGTCGATGAGTGGAGTAATAGTAGTAGATGCAGAATCGTTTCGATCTACTTGTCACGGACGTGATGCCTATATACATGATCATGCCTAGATATTCTCATAACTATGCTCAATTCTGTCAATTGCTCAACAGTAATTTGTTCACCCACCGTAGAAAACTTATGCTCTTGAGGGAAGCCACTAGTGAAACTATGGCCCCCGTGTCTATTCTCGCCATATCAATCTCCATTACTTTAATCTTGCTTTGTTTTTACTTTGTCTTTTACTTTCCACTTTGCATCTTTATATCAAAAATACAAAAAATATTATCTATCGGATCTCACTTTCGTAAGTGACCGTGAAGGGATTGAAAACCCCTAATCGCGTTGGTTGCGTTGAGCTCTTTGTGTTGTGTAGGTACGAGGGACTTGCGCGTGGCCTCCTACTGGATTGATACCTTGGTTCTCAAAAACTGAGGGAAATACTTACGCTACTCTGCTGCATCATCCTTTCCTCTTCAGGGAAAACCAACGCAAGCTCAAGAGGTAGCAAGAAGAATTTCTGGCGTCGTTGCCGGGGAGGCTTACGTGAAGTCAAGAAAAGATTTGACTCCCGACAACGAGCCATTTCTGGCGCCGTTGCCGGGGAGTCTACGCAAAAAGTCAACATACCAAATACCCATCAAAATCCCTATCTCCCGCATTACATTAGTTGCCATTTTCCTCTCGTTTTCCTCTCCCCCACTTCACCCTTGCCGTTTTATTCGCCCTCTTTTTTTTCCATTCGCCCTTCCTCCGTTCAATCTTGTGTTACCATGTGCCTTCTTTTTGCTTGCATCTTTGCTTGCTAAGAGTTTATGGATCCTCATCCACTTGCTAATCTCTTTAAGAGATCCAGTTATGATGAACCTATTGCTACTGAGTTGAGTGCCCTAGATTATCTTTATGAGGTTTCGCCTGAAATTCGTGAATCTAAAAATTGGGATGAAGTACTTTATGAAGCGATTCATGATAGATCTTTGAATAAAAAGCATGATTGCAATGATTTTCACTATAAATTCTATTGATGTCAATTGTGCTAAAAATATGCAAAACCCTAAGCTTGGGGATGCTAGTTTTACTATGTCCTCTACGTGTTGCAATGATCATGATTGGGGTGATTCTTCTTATGGTCTTGAAAATTTATTTAAGCCCCATGATGAATATGAGATCGATAATAGTGTTTGCAATAATATTGAAAGTGGGTTTGGAAGAGTGTCAAATTTAGAACCCACATATTTGGAGAATGTTCAATCTTATGGTATTTTTTATAAAAGTGGGTTTGGAGAGGTCATGACTTTAGTTAATGATATTCCCACTATTTTGGAAGAGTGTCAACTTTGCATGCATGTGGATCATGTAGAGAAAATTTTATGTGATAGCTATATTGTTGAATTTGAATATGATCCCACATGTAATTATTATGAGAGAGGAAAATATGGTTGGAGAAATTTTCATGTTACTAATTTACCTCTCACTATGTTGAGATTGCTATTGTTTCTTTCCGCTTCCTTGCATATGCTAGATTTTGCTTGCCTTGATAATTTGTTTGCCTATAAGATGCCTATGCATAGGAATTATGTTAGACTTAGATGTGTTCGTCACTTGTTTTATGATGCTCCTTTTGTGCTTCAATTCTTGTATTTGATGTGAGCATCATTAAAATTATCAATGCCTAGCTAGGGGCGTTAAACGATAGCGCTTGTTGGGAGGCAACCCAATTTTGTTTTTAGTTTTTTGTGTTTTTCTTATGTTTTGGAATAAATAACCAATCTACCTTATGTTTGGATGTGGTTTTGTGTTTTAATTAGTGTTTGTGCCAAGTTAGACCTATTGGATCTTTTTGGATGATAGTTATTTGATCTTGCTGTAATTTCCAGAAACTTTGTGTTCAGTGCCCGAATTATTAAAAATCATCAGAACGTGATAAAATACTGATTCCAATTGCTGCTGATCAATAAACAAATTTTCTAGGTCTTATAATTTTGGTAGATTTTTTGGAGTTCCATAAGTTTGCGTTAGTTACAGATTACTACACTGTTCTGTTTTTGACAGATTATGTTTTTCATGTGTTGTTTGCTTATTTTGATGAATCTATGGTTAGTAAAATAATTTATAATCCATAGAGAAGTTGGAATATAGTAGGTTTAACACCAAAATAAATAAATAATGAGTTCATTACAGTACTTTGAAGTGGTTTTATGTTTTCTTTCTCTAACGGAGCTCACGAGATTTCTATTGAGTTTTGTGTTGTGAAGTTTTCAAGTTTTGGGTGAATTCTTTTGATGGATTATGGAACAACGAGTGGCAAGAGCCTAAGCTTGGGGATTCCCATGGCACCCCCAATATAATCCAAGGACACCAAAAAGTCAAAGCTTGGGGATGCCCCGGAAGGCATCCCCTCTTTCGTCCACTTCCATCGGTAATTTACTTGGAGCTATATTTTTATTCACCAACATGATATGTGTTTTGCTTGGAGTGTCTTGTATTATTTGTGTCTTTGTTTGTTAGTGTTCCACAATCATCCTTGCTGTACACACCTTTTGAGAGATTCATCTATGAATTAAAATTTGTTAGAATACTCTTTGTGCTTCACTTATATCTTTTGAGCTATGTAGTTTTGCTCTATGTGCTTCACTTATATCTTTTGAGCGTTATAATTTTGCTCTATGTGCTTCACTTAGATATTTTAGAGCATGGTGGTGGTTTGTTTTAAAGAAACAATTGATCTCTCATGCTTCACTTAAATTATTTTGAGAGTCTTAATAGCATGGTAATTTGCTTAACATTAATATGCTTGATATTCAAGATTTGTGAAACTTTCTTTTGAGTGCGTTGAATACTAAGAGAAGATTGAAGCATGATATTGTTTTGAGATATGAAGGTGATAATATTAGAGTTATGCTAGTGGAAGTAGTTGTGAATTTAAAGAATACTTGTGTTAAAGTTTGTGATTCCCGTAGCATGCACGTATGGTGAACCGTTGTGTGATGAAGTCGGAGCATAATTTATTTATTGATTGTCTTCCATATGAGTGGCGGTCGGGGATGAGCTATGGTCGTTTCCTACCAATCTATCCCCCTAGGAGCATGCGTGTAATACTTTGCTTTGATGACTTCTAGATTTTTGCAATAAGTATATGAGTTCTAAAAGACTAATGTTGAGTCCATGGATTATATGCACTTTTTCCCATCCTTCCACCATTGCTAGCCTCTCTAATACCGCGCCATATACCCACCATCCTTCCACCATCTCTTGACCGGTATCATACACCCACCATATACCTTCCTCAAAACAGCCACCATACCTACCTATTATGGCATTTCCATAGCCATTCCGAAATATATTGCCATGCAACTTTCCACCGTTCCGTTTATTATGACACGCTCCTTATTGTCATATTGCTAGCATGATCATGTAGTTGACATCGTATTTGTGGCAAAGCCACCATTCATAATTCTTTCGTACATGTCACTCTTGATTCATTGCATATTCCGGTACACCACCGGGGGCATTCATATAGAGTCATATTTGTTCTAAGTATCAAGTTGTAATTATTGAGTTGTAAGAAAAATAAAAGTGTGATGATCATCATTTTTAGAGCATTGTCCCAAGTGAGGAAAGAATGATGGAGACCATGATTCCCCCACAAGTCGGGATGAGACTCCGGACGGAAAAAAACAGGCCATAAAAAAAGAGAGAAGGCCCAAAAAAATGAGAGAAAAAGAGAGAAGGGACAATGTTACTATCCTTTTACCACACTTGTGCTTCAAAGTAGCACCATGATCTTCATGATAGAGAGTCTCTCGTTATGTCACTTTCATATACTAGTGGGAATTTTTCATTATAGAACTTGGCTTGTATATTCCAATGATGGGCTTCCTCAAAATGCCCTAGGTCTTCATGAGCAAGCGAGTTGGATGCACACCCACTTAGTTTCTTTTGTTGAGCTTTCATATACTTATAGCTCTAGTGCATCCGTTGCATGGCAATCCCTACTCAATCACATTGATATCTATTAATGGGCATCTCCATAGCCCGTTGATACGCCTAGTTGATGTGAGACTATCTTCCCCTCTTTTTGTCTTCTCCACAACCACCGTTCTATTCCACATATAAGTGTTATATCCATGGCTCACGCTCATGTATTGCGTGAAGGTTGAAAAAGTTTTGAAAAAGTTAGAGTATGAAACAATTGCTTGGCTTGTCATCGGGGTTGTGCATGATTTAAATACTTTGTGTGGTGAAGATGGAGCATAGCCAGACTATATGAATTTGTAGGGATAACTTTCTTTGGCCATGTTATTTTGAGAAGACATAATTGCTTTATTAGTATGCTTGAAGTGTTATTATTCTTTATGTCAATATGAACTTTTGTCTTGAATCTTTCTAATCTGAATATTCATACCACAATTAAGAAATTTTGCATTGAAATTATGCCAAGTAGCACTCCTGTAACGCCCCGGTTTCGATGCGCCAGGTGTCCGCCAGTTATTTGCCGTCTTTGCCATGTCATGTGCTTGCGTGTCGCACTTTGCCATGTCATCATCTGCATTTCATATCATGTCATCATGTGCATCGCATTTGCATACGTGTTCGTCTCATGCATCCGAGCTTTTTCCCCGTTGTCCATTTTGCAATCCGGCACTCCTATGTCCCCCGGCGCCCCCTTTTGCCTCTTTTCGTGTGCGAGTGTTAAACGGTCTCGGAATGGACCGAGGTTTGCCAAGCGGCCTTGCTATACCACCGGTAGACCGCCTGTCAAGTTTCGTCGCATTCGGAGTCCGTTTGTTAGCCCAACCGTTATTCATACAACAGCAATATAGCCGGTGTATTCGTCGGGTGCTTCGGTCTACGAAAAACCCGTGCCGGGCTGCTATCTCTTCTCTCCTTAAAGACTAGCCCAGCTACACAGCCCAATAGCCACTCACCTAGACCATCTCCGCTCCGGAGCCATCCGATGGCGATCAAACGGTCCGAAAACGGAGCAAAACCCCTAACCCTAGCCTCCCTACCTTATATAAACACCTCCCCATGCCATTTTTGGCCTCCTCCAACCTCCAACCTTGATTCCCGCGCCCCAATCATCAGCCGTTGCCGCCCTCATTGTTTTCCGCGCCGGTTCCTCTCCTCCTCCGCCACTTGGCGCCGTCCCTGCCGCCAAACGCCACCCAGCGCCGCCACCAAGTCAGCGGGCTGCCTCCCTCCACCAATCACAGGGTGCAACGCGTCCCAGCGCCCTCCCCGCCGCCACAGGCCTGCCCGGCCCAGGGCAGGCCCGCCCCGGTGCCGCGCCGGGCCCGAGCGCCCCGCCCCGCCGCCCGCTCCGCGCCTCCCGCGCCCTCTCGCCTCGCGCCGCACCACCGCCTGCCTTCGCCGCCCGTCCCCGGCGACCGCGCCTCGCCGGAGCCGCTGCGCCCTCCGCCCGCGGCCACGTGCCTCCGCCGGCGCCCCGCCGGACTTCCTCCCGCGCCGCCCCGCTTTCTCCCCGCCGGCGCCGCACCTCCCCGTCCCTCCGGCCGCCCGTGCCCGTCTCCGGCCGCCCCCCATCCTCGTCACCGGCGCCAGTTCCAGCGAGAACTCCGGGCCGCCTCGATCGTCGCGCGTACCCTAGACCTAATCTGGGAGGTACTTTTTTTGCTAAGTCCCGAAATTTTGTCATTCTGGAGCCCTGCTCAACGTGCCATAACTTCCTGTGCATAGACCCGTTTTACATGTATGATGTATCGAAATGTTCAATAGGTTGTCGTCTACATTTTGTCCCATTGGGTCATGTTCATTTGTGTTCATCCTGATGCCCTAATCATCATTGCAAAAGTGATATATAATGTTGTCTGCTGTAACTTATCAGAACTTTCTCATTTGTCATTTTTGCATCTTTTTGTGTGATTTTCTTTTGAGCATGAAGTCTACATGTGTTATGAGCTACAGCCTGCCATTTTTGCCATGGTGCAACCCACTCTTCATGATATGCCATGTGTTGATTGTTACAAGCTTGCAAAGTAGCCCCCGTGATGTTGCTGATTTCAGAGACTTAAAATTTCACTAAGTCTTTGTTCTCCTGTTATTTTCATGCCATGTTTTCATGTTGCTACAGTGATATCCATGCCTCTTTTGAGTATATTCATTAAGGATGTTTTGGACGTATGGTTATGATCTATCCATCCGTGCCCCTTTTTTCAATTATAGAGTGCTCTAGCATGTCTTAATCTTGCTCTGCTTTTGCTATAAAATGTTCCTGGCAGATTGTTTACATGTTAATCAATTTTTCCATGGTTGTTGTTAGTGATCCAAGTATGGTATGAACTTGTTCTTGCCATTATTAGCTTCATGAACATGTCTTTTGCATGATTCTATGCTTATCTTGTCATTAAATGCCTTGTGGTGAGTGAATCGAGCTCGTAAAGTTGCCTTCATGCTGTTGTTTATGTCATGCTCTGTTTTCTGCTGTCTGAATCTGATAATAAAACTTGCTATGTTTACATGGGTGCCATCATATTTTCTGTGACCTTTTGGCTCATGGTCAGTAAGGGAATTTTGTTCTAAGCAATTAGTAGTTTCATTCCATTCGTTTGGTTGCCATGATCTGTTCCTGTAGCATGTTGTTTGATAGCTCTAAACATTGCAGCATGATGTTATTTTGCCATGTCTAGTGATTTTCTGCTAAGTCTGTGAAGCAGATATTATTTGCAATTTTGCCATGCCCTTTTGAGCATGTTGTAATAGTTTATGGAGTTAGCTCAGTGTTCATGTTTTGTAAAGCTTTACTTGTACATCATGCCCTTGCCTTTTGCTTTCATTTTATGGTGCTGTAGCTTATTGTTTTGATGCTTGCAATATGCCTAGTTGCTGTTTTGAACAGCTTGTCCTTTAACCTTGTATAGGGTGTATGTGTTGGAACCGTTGCTCCGTTGTGAGTGTGATCTATATGAAACTTGCTTAGTTTTGCATGTAGTTTCATATTAACTTGTTGCTTCCATGTTTTGAGGTGTGTGCTTGATGTTTGAATGCATTTTGCATCAATGCCATGTTTAACTTGTTTTGCTCATATCTTCTAGGCCGTAGCTCCGAATCTAATGAACTTTATATGTAACTTGACTAGAATTTCGTGTAGATCATCGTGGTGCATCTTAACTTGCTGTTTAATAACTTGAACATGAGCTTTATTCAGATCTGGACCAATTTCGAAATTTGCATATGAGGACTTACCGGAATTGTTCTATGGTGTTTCCGGCCTCATTTAAACTTGCTTGGTTGTGTTGTTCTTGTATGCATCACCTCTTGCCATGAGTAGCTTCATGTAGCCTTGTCATGCATCATACTTGGGTGAGCATCATGCCTTGTTCATGTGTGGTGTGTTTACCGTGTTGTGTGCTTCTTTTCGTTAGTTCCTGTTTCGTTGCGATCGTGAGGATTCATTCGCCTACGTTTGGTTCGACTTCGTGGCTTCATCTTCTTCATGGACTCGTTCTTCTTCCAAGCGGGATTTCAGGCAAGATGACCGTCACCTTGGATCTCATTACTATCATTGCTATGCTAGTTGCTTCGTTCTATCGCTTTGCTGCGTTACCTACCACTTGCTGCTCAAGCCTCCCAAATTGCCATGAACCTCTAACCTTTGTCACCCTTCCTAGCAAACCATTGTTTGGCTATGTTACTGCTTTTGCTCAGCCCCTCTTATAGCGTTGCTAATTGTAGGTGAAGATGAAGATTACTCCATGTTGTATTATGTTTATGTTGGGATATCACAATATCTTTTATATTATTAGTGCATCTATATACTTGGTAAAGGGTGGAAGGCTCGGCCTTATGCCTGGTGGTTTGTTCCACTCTTGCCGCCCTAGTTTCCGTCATATCGATATTATGTTCCCGGATTTTGCGTCCCTAATGCGGTTGGGTGATTTATGGGACCCCCTTGACAGTTCGCTTTGAATAAAACTCCTCCAGCAAGGCCCAACATTGGTTTTACCATTTTCCTACCACCTATACCTTTCCTTTGGGAGTAGCTAACCCGAGGGTCATCTTTATTTAGCCCCCGGGGCCAATGCTTGTCTAAGTATTGGTCCAAACTAGAGCCCCTTGTAGTGCCTCCTCGGGGAAACTCGAGGCCTGGTTTTAGTTGTACGGACTGCTCATCCGGTCGTGGCCTGAGAAGAGATACGCGCGGCTACTATCAGGGTGTCGGCACGCCAGGAGGTCTTGCTGGACTTGTTTTACCATTGTCGAAATGTCTTGTAAACGGGATTCCGAGACTGATCGGGTCTTCCCGGGAGAAGGAATACTCTTCGTTGATCGCGAGAGCTTATCATGGGCTAAGTTGGGACACCCCTGCAGGGTTTGAACTTTAGAAAGTCGTGCCCGCGGTTATGTGGCAGATGGGAATTTTTTAATGTCCGGTTGTAGTAAACTTGAAGTAAACTCTTCTAAAATACACCAACCGTGTGCGTAACCGTGATGGTCTCTTTTCGGGGTTGTTCGAGAGGAGAACACGGTTTCTGGGTTATGTTTGACATAAGTAGGAGTTCAGGATCACTTCTTGATCATTACTAGTTGACAACCGCTTGATCATTTGCGTAGGTTAGCCACCATACATGCTTAGTCGCTGCTGCAACCTCACCACTTTACCCCTTTTCCTTACCCATTAAGCTTTGCTAGTATTGATACCCATGGTAATGGGATTGCTGAGTCCTCGTGGCTCACAGATTACTACACCACCAGTTTCAGGTACAGGTTTTGCGATGACCATGACGCGAGAGCGACGTTTACTTGTTTTGGAGTTCTTCTTCTTCGTCGTCAATCTTGGGTTAGGTTCCTGGTCGGCAGCCTGGGCTAGCAGGGTGGATGTCGTTTGAGTTTCTGTTTATGTTTCATCCGTAGTCGGATGTTGATCTTGTATATGATGTATTGTTGTATTCATGTGACTTTGTATGTCTTGGTTGTATCCCCACTATTATGTAATGTTGATGTAATGATATCCACCTTGCAAAAGCGTCTTCAAGATGCGCTTCTATCCTTGATGGGACCTTCAAGTTCCTTTAGGATAGGGTCACATCTTGGGCGTGACAACTCCGCATCAAAAATTCTCTTTTTAAAATTAACCTACTCGAGGACGAGCAGGAATTAAGCTTGGGGATGCCTGATACGTCTCCAGCGTATCTATAATTTTTGATTCCTCCATGCTATATTATCTACTATTTTGGACTATATTGGGCTTTATTTTCCACTTTTATATTATTTTTGGGACTAACCTAATAACGGGAGGCCCAACCCAGAATTGCTGTTTTTTGCCTATTTTAGTGTTTCGAAGAAACAGAATATCAAACGGAGTCCAAACAGAAAAATCCTTTTTGGAACGTGATTTTCTTCCCGATTATGACACAGGAGACTTGGACCCTACTCCAAGAAGTACCGGAGGCGGTCACGAGGGTGGCGGGCGGCCCCCCCTACAGGGTGCGCCCCCTGCCTCGTGGGCCCCTCGGTGCTCCACCGACGTACTCCTTCCTCCTATATATATCCACGTACCCCAAACAATCAGAACAGGAGCCAAAAACCTAATTCCACCGCCGCAAATTTCTATATCCACGAGATCCCATCTTGGGGCTTGTTCCGGAGCTCCGCCGAAGAGGGTCGTCATCACGGAGGGCTTCTCCATCATCATAGCCTCTCCGATGAAGTGTGAGTAGTTTACTTCAGACCTTCGGGTCCATAGTTATTAGCTAGATGGCTTCTTCTCTCTTTTTGGATCTCAATACAATGTTCTCCCCCTCTCTTGTGGAGATCTATTCGATGTAATCTTCTTCTTTTGCGGTGTGTTTGTTGAGACCGATGAATTGTGGGTTTATGATCAAGTCTATCTATGAATAATATTTGAATCTTCTCTGAATTCTTTTATGTATGATTGGTTATCTTTGCAAGTCTCTTCGAATTATCCGTTTGGTTTGGCCAACTAGATTGGTAGTTCTTGCCATGGGAGAAGTGCTTACCTTTGGGTTCGATCTTGCGGTGTTCTTTCCCAGTGACAGAAGGGGCATCAAGACATGTATTGTATCGCTGCCATCGAGGATAACAAGATGGGGTTTATTTCATATTGCATGAATTTATCTCTCTACATCATGTCATCTTTCTTAAAGTGTTACTCTGTTTTTAACTTAATACTCTAGATGCATGTTGGATAGCGGTCGATGAGTGGAGTAATAGTAGTAGATGCAGAATCGTTTCGATCTACTTGTCATGGACGTGATGCCTATATACATGATCATGCCTAGATATTCTCATAACTATGCTCAATTCTGTCAATTGCTCAACAGTAATTTGTTCACCCACCGTAGAAAACTTATGCTCTTGAGAGAAGCCACTAGTGAAACCTATGGCCCCCGGGTCTATTCTCGCCATATCAATCTCCATTACTTTAATCTTGCTTTGTTTTTACTTTGTCTTTTACTTTGCACTTTGCATCTTTATATCAAAAATACCAAAAATATTATCTATCGTATCTCACTTTCATAAGTGACCGTGAAGGGATTGACAACCCCTAATCGCGTTCGTTGCGTTGAGCTATTTGTGTTGTGTAGGTATGAGGGACTTGCGCATGGCCTCCTACTGGATTGATACCTTGGTTATCAAAAACTGAGGGAAATACTTACGCTACTCTACTGCATCATCCTTTCCTCTTCGGGGAAAACCAACGCAAGCTCAAGAGGTCGCAGGCCCCGACACCCTCCTCTCTCCCTTGATGAACCCTAGATCGAGCTTGACCCCTTGCACCTCATTCCCTCTCCCTCTCTGTACTGCTCACCCGAACGGGGGAATCGCTGCGCCACTGTCGTCGGCGTGCTTCGGCTCCACCCCAAGCTGCGATCGATCATCCAGCAGCTCCGCCGGCCTTCCCTTCTTCATCTGCGCCTTTGGATCGGGGCTAGTGAGTGCCGCCGCCGTCACTGGGTCCTCTTCCTCAACCTCGGGTCGCCGCCGTCCACCTCGTCGATCC
Source organism: Aegilops umbellulata (assembly GCA_032464435.1). NCBI lineage: Eukaryota > Viridiplantae > Streptophyta > Magnoliopsida > Poales > Poaceae > Aegilops > Aegilops umbellulata. The sequence continues at coordinate 437,696,048 of CP136058.1, read as the reverse complement.
ACTGCTCCGGTGCCTCCCCGACCCTTCCCAAAGCCCGCCTCGCTCGACTATAGGGCCCCGTGAGCTCTCTCCATTTCCCCCCTCTCTCTCTCTCTCTCTCTCTCCTGTGCGAATCCATGTCCGGAGCTCAGCTCCGCTCGCATTCACCCGCACCTCACCGCCTAAAGCGCTCACCGCTCGTCGTAGTACCCGCGACCACCACGCCCTGGGCCATGCTCGCGCGTGCCCACAGCTGGCCACACCGCTCGGCCGCCCGTCCGCCGCTCTCTACTCTGCGCCCGTGTCCACCCGCGGCTGCAGCCGCTCACGGCCATCGCGGCCCGATCCCGCGCCGACCTCGCATGCGCGCACCCGGCCGATGCTCTCCCCGAGCTACAGCCGCTCGTGCCCGCCCCTGACCGTGGTCGTGCGTCGTTGACGATGTCGTTGTCGTGCTGGCTCCGCGCTCATCGACGCCCTCTGCAACCCGTGTTTGACCTCGCCCAGCCGCTACCTCTGTCGCCGCTTCAGGTCACCGCCGCCGCCGCTAGAGTCCTCCCTAGCGCCAGCCGAGGCTACCGTTGGAAGCGCCGCTTCGGCACCTTTCCAACGGGCCCAGCCGCGCCCCTGCTGGCCGTCGCCACCCACGTCTCATCGGTAGCTGTTGCGCCTGCTGCTGACGCCCAGGCCCCTTGCCTCCGGCCCCCGCCGCTGACGGCCACGCCTCCGGTCATCACCGCCGCCGTGCCCCGCCCTTCTTGCTCGCGCACGGTGCCCCCTCGCCGCGTGTCGTGCGGCCGCCGCCCCGGCTCCATCGTTCCCCTCGCCGCGGCGCCCGTCGACGTCCAGCCGCGTGTGGTGCTGAGGTGGTAACTGCATGGCACCACCTGTGCCACTGGCCAGCGGGCCCAACGGGTCCCGCTGGCCCGGTTGACTATGTCAACCCGCTGACTGGGTTTGACCAGTCATTGACATGCGGGTCCCACCCGCCTAATAAATGTTTTAGGTTAATTTATTTAATTAGTTTACTAATCTGACACTGGCAGTAGGCCCCACTAGCTAGTTAACCTTTTTAGTTAAAACTAACCCTGTTTTATTAACTGAGCCACTGACATGTAGGACCCAGCTGTCAGGTTTGACCTGAATAGCTGCTGTTGACCACTGATGTCATGATGATGTCATCTTGATGTCATCTGTTACTATTCTAGATATTGCGATTTATTTATTCAAATTAATTTCCACTAAGTTCAGAAAATGCTTTGAACTTCGAAAAATTATAGAATATTAACCGTAACTCGGATGAAAATGTTTTCTACATGAAAGTTGCTCTGATAAATCTAACAAATCTGAATACGCGGTCCATTTACTTGTTAGAGGCCTCTAACTAGATGAACTTGGAACATTCCCCTCCGGTCATCTGTCTAACATAGGTCCAGAACCGGGAAAACATTTCTGGTTGAATTCCCCCTTCACCTATTCGTGTAGACATACGTTAGGTCACACTCGGCACATCGTATTACCATGTTATGCTTTATGATGCTTTGATTGCTTTATATTTATTGTTTCTTCCCCCCTTCTCTCCGATAGACCCCGAGACCGATGCTGCCCCTGTGATCGACTACGTCACTGACGAATCTTCTTGCTTTGCAACAAAGCTTCCAGGCAAGCCCCCCCCCTTTGATCATCCCGATATCGCCCATTCCATTCTCTCATGCTTGCATTAGATTTTGCTATTGTTATTGTTTGCTCCTATTCTGATGCATAGCCTGCTTTTGTAACCTGCTTATTGTTACCTTACCTACTTATCCTAAACTGCTTAGTATAGGTTGGTTAGTGATCCATCAGTGACCCCCACCTTGTCCTTGTTGCCCATGCTTCATCATCGAAGACCCGATCAACGGGATCGAAGACTAGGCCCTGGCACCGCACATCACTTTCCCCTTAGTTGCTCGACACTACTAGGTTACTATCAAGTGCCGAGGGGGAGACCTTATCAGCACTTCTAATGTTAACCCTGTAGAGTAGCTATTCGGTCATGGTCATCAAGGGTGATTTCCTCCTTAACCACTTCCGATACGACTCTGTCATGCAACCCCTCAGGTGTGAACCTCGGGGGTGGTTCCTCTTACGTTCACCTTGATGATTACATCGAGTCGAATCCGTCAAGGGTGATTCCTCAGGTTTTCCCCTTGGTGTTAGACACACGGTTACTATGACTTTACACTGAACCATGTTACTAAAGATGGGTCAGCCCTGAGGGGTACCTGCGTGAGCATATTTGAGAGTGATGAGGAGTCGGGTTGACCTGGAGGGTGCCCGACAGATAATTACGAGGCGTGGTTGGGCATTCCTAGCCCTTGCCGCAAGTCCTCGAGATAGGGCAACAGGGTCACATCTTTCGTGAGTCCCTGCTTGTTATCGTGCGTTCCTAATCCACTATGATTTGGATATTTGATCCGAGGGGCCTCTGGCCTGATAGCACTAACCATCACGTGGGCATAGTATGGGTGTTCTGCATCGTATACATCAGCCGAAGCTTAATAGACGCCAGCGACTAAGCGGCGTGCGCCAGGTTGGACTGCATAAGCACCTGCCTTTTTGAAGGAGGTAGCTAGGTCTGCTCACCGGCCGCCCTCGCAACATGCAGGAGTTCCCGGGGCGATGGCCCATGACCCCTGGGGGCATAGGTTTATTCCGGCGTGCTGACCTCTCTATTAAGCCTAGGTCGGGTTGCAGCATATTGTTTGGCCGAGGCCGGGCATGACCCAGGAAAATGTGTCCAGCTGGAGTCAATCGAGCGTGGTGGGTACGTTGGTGCACCCCTGCAGGGAAGAAAACATCTATCGATAGCCTGTCCTACGGTAACGGACACTTGGAGTTGTATCCCGATCGATACAACTAGAACTGGATACCTGGGATGAGAAATGGATATGAGAAATGGAGATGAGAACTGGATAGTATGGCTCTGGGATTGCTTTCTCGCAGGGAGTCGAGAAAGGATCTCTGGCCGAGGTTGATAACACTACTACTACTTTACTTTATGCTACTCTTACCTCTTCTGAGGCTGCAACATGCTTGGAGCTGCTTGAAGATGCTAGTCTTCGATAGGCTAGGCTTTCCCCTTCTCTTCTGGCATTCTGTAGTTCAGTCCACATATACAGCCCTTTTCATTGTTACCGATGCATATGTAGTGTAGATTCTTGCTTGCAAGTACTTTGGATGAGTACTCATAGTTGCTTTGCTCCCCCTTTTCCCCCTTTCTTCTTCTTTCCGGTTGATGCAACCAGATGTCAGAGCCCAGGAGCCAGATGCCACCGCCGATGCTTACTACTACGTGGAGGCCGCAGACGAATAGGAGTAGTTAGGAGGCTCCCAGGTAGGAGGCCTTGCCTTTTCGATCGATGTTGCTTTTGTGCTATTCTTCTTAAGGCAAACTTGTTTAACTTATGTTTGTACTCAGATATTGTTGCTTGCGTTGACTCGTTTGTATTCAAGCTGATGTATTCGAGCCCGTCACAACTTGTGGGTCATCAAGCCTCTTTTCTGGCGTCGTTGCCGGGGAGTAAAGCGCCTTTGGTAAGTGGAATTTGGTGAGGAAAAATTTATATAGTGTGCTGAAATTTACTATCACTTGTTACTATGCAAAGTAATCCTTTGAGGGGCTTGTTCGGGGTATCTTCACCCCGACCAGTAGACAAAAGAGTTTCTCCTCAACCTACTGAACCTACTGAAAATGTTTACTTTGAAATTCCTTCGGGTATGATAGAGAAACTGCTAGCTAATCCTTTTACAGGAGATGGAACATTGCATCCCGATTTCCACCTAATCTATGTGGATGAAGTTTGTGGATTATTTAAGCTTGCAGGTATGCCTGAGGATGTTATCAAGAAGAAGTTCTTCCCTTTATCTTTGAAGGAAAGGCATTGACATGGTTTAGGCTATGCGATGATATTAGATCATGGAACTACAACCGATTGAAATTGGAATTTCATCAAAAGTTTTATCCTATGCATCTGGTTCATCGTGATCATAATTATATATATAATTTTTGGCCTCGCGAAGGAGAAAGCATCGCTCAAGCTTGGGGGAGGCTTAAGTCAATGTTATATTCATGCCCAAATCATGAGCTCTCAAGAGAAATTATTATTCAAAAAATTTATGCTCGGCTTTCTCTAATAATTGCTCCATGCTCGATACTTCTTGTACTCGTTCTTTTATGATGAAGACTATTGAATTCAAATGGGATTTATTGGAAAGAATTAAATGCAACTCTGAAGATTGGGAACTCGATGAAGGTAAGGAGTCAGGTATAACACCAAAGTTTGATTGTGTTAAATCTTTTATGGATACCGATGTTTTCCATGAATTTAGCACTAAATATGGACTTGACTCTGAGATAGTAGCTTCTTTCTGTGAATCATTTGCTACTCATGTTGATCTTCCTAAGGAGAAGTGGTTTCAATATCATCCTCCTATTGAAGTAAAAGTAGTTGAACCTATTAAAGTTGAATAAAAGACTATCACTTATAATGTTGATCCTATTGTTCCTACCGCTTATATTGAGAAACCACCTTTCCCTGTTAGAATAAAGGATCATGCTAAAGCTTCAACTATGGTCAACAAAAGTAATATTAGAATACCTACACCCCCTGAGCAAATTAAAGTTGAGTCTATTATTGCTATGGTTAAAGACCTCTTAGTCGATAATATTGATGGGCATGTTATTTACCTCTGTGATGAAGATGCTAGAATTGCTAGACCCGATACTAAAAAAACATAGACCTATTGTAGGCATGCCTGTTATTTCTGTTAAAATAGGAGACCATTGCTATCATGGTTTATGTGATATGGGTGCTAGTGCGAGTGCAATACCTCATTCTTTATACAAAGAAATTATGCATGATATTGCACCTGCTGAGATAGAAGATATTGGTGTTACTATTAAGCTTGCCAATAGAGATACTATCGCACCGGTTGGAATTGTTAGAGATGTTGAAGTCTTGTGTGGGAAAGTTAAATATCCTACTGATTTTCTGGTTCTTGGTTCCCCACAAGATGACTTTTGTCCCATTATATTTGGTAGACCCTTCTTGAATACTGTTAACGCTAAGATAGATTGCAAAAGGATGTTGTTACTATTGGATTAGGGGATATGTCTCATGATTTTAATTTTGCTAAATTTCGTAGACAACCTCGTGATAAAGAATTGCCTAGTAAAGATGAAATTATTGGTCTTGCTTCTATTGCCGTACCTCCTAACGATCCTTTAGAACAATATTTGCTAGACCATGAAAATGATATGTTTATGAATGAAAGAAGGGAAATAGATGATGTATTTTTAAACAGGGACCTATTTTGAAACACAACTTGCCTGTTGAAATTCTAGGGGATCCTCCTCCACCCAAGGGTGATCCCGTGTTTGAGCTTAAACCATTACCTGATACTCTCAAATATGTTTATCTTGATGAAAAGAAGATATATTATGTTATTATTAGTGCTAACCTTTCAGAGCAGGAAGAAGAGAAATTATTAAAAACTCTGAAGAAGCACCGTGCTGCTATTGGATATACTTTGGATGATCTTAAGGGAATTAGTCCCACTCTATGCCAGCACAAAATAAAATTGGAGAAAGACGCTAAACTGATTGTTGATCACCAACGACAGTTAAATCCTAAGATGAAAGAAGTGGTAGGAAATGAAATACTAAAGCTTCTGGAGGCAGGTATAATTTATCCCGTTGCTGATACTTAGTGGGTAAGCCATGTCCGTTGCGTCCCTAATAAGGGAGGTATTACTGTTGTTCCTAATGATAAAGATGAATTGATCCCTCAAAGAATTGTTACAGGTTATAGAATGGTAATTGATTTTCGCAAATTGAATAAAGCTACAAAAAGGATCATTACCCTTTACTTTTTATCGATCAAATGCTAGAAAGATTATCCAAGCATACACGTTTTTGCTTTCTAGACGGTTATTTTGGTTTCTCTCAAATACCTGTGTCAAAAGAGGATCAAGAAAAGACCACTTTTACTTGCCCTTTCGGTACCTTTTATTATAGACGTATGCCTTTTGGTTTATGTAATGCACCTGCTAAATTTCGAAGATGTATGACTGCTATATTCTCTGACTTTTGTGAAAAGATTGTTGAGGTTTTCATGGATGATTTATCCGTTTATGGAACTTCTTTTGATGATTGCTTAAGCAACCTTGATCGAGTTTTGCAGATATGTGAAGAAATTAATCTTGTCTTGAATTGGGAGAAGGGCCACTTTATGGTTAATGAAGGTATTGTCTTGGGACATAAAAATTTTGAAAGAGGTATTGAAGTTGATAAAGCCAAAGTTGATGCTATTGAAAAGATGGTGTGTCCTAAGGACATTAATGGTATAAGAAGTTTCCTTGGTCATGCTGGTTTTATATGAGGTTCATTAAAGACTTCTCAAAAATTTCTAGGCCTCTGACTAATCTCTTACAAAAAGATGTTCCTTTCGTCTTTGATGATGATTGTGTAGAAGCATTTCAAATATTTAAGAAAGTCTTGATTTCTGCACCTATTGTTCAGCCACCTGATTGGAATTTACCCTTTGAAATTATGTGTGATGCTAGTGATTATGTTGTAGGTGTTTTTCTAGGACAAAGAGTTGATCACTACAGGAAACAGGAAATTTGTCGTCAGTACTGCTCTTTGTCGTCAGCATTTTGTCGAGGCAGACGACAAAGAACAATTTTGCCGACAGTGACTGATGGCAAAGAACACATGATGGCAAAAACATACTTTGTCGTCTGTTAAAAAACCACTGACGGCAAAGACTCTTTGCCGTCTGCATTTTATTTTACAGACGGCAAAGATCGCATTTTGTCGTCTGTAGAAAACAACATAGACGGCGAAGTATTTGCCGTCTACATTTTATTTTATAGACGGCAGAGTAGCTCACTTTACCGTCTGTAAAATAAAACACAGACGGCAAAGAGAAAACATGGCACACGGATCAGTACCACGGATCGATGACCTGGCACGATCTGGGGCGTCCACACCCGCCTCTCTATCACACCACGAGCGCCCCACCCACCCACCCGCTGGCCCACCACCACTCACCACTACCTTATCCTCTGCCCAGTGCCCACCACCCCTCTCATGCACAAGTGACCGCCGCCCACTGAGCCGCTGGCCCACCACAACGCACCAGCAACTACCGCTCGCAGTCGCCACTTGCCTCCGCCGCATGTCGTCATGCTCCGCAGCGCGCCGCACGCATCCGTCTGCGTTGTCCACCATCCGGATCCTGCCTGCGCCTGCGCCACCGAGCGTTGCCCGCCTCCATGCACCACCCCACACCACCCGCCTCAGCCGCGCGCCGCCCGTGCCATGCGCCAGTCGGATCCCGCCTCCACCCACCCGCGCCACCGAGCGCCGCCCAACTCGGCCCTCGTTCGTCCGCCTCCGCACGCGTCGTCGGCCCGCCGGAGCCCGCGCCACTGGCCGTCACCGCCGCTTGCGCCAGCAGCCGCAGCTACCGCTCGCCCCACCGACCGTCGCAGGGAGCAGTGCCGGACGAGGAGGGTCGCTCCCGTTCACCCCCATCAGGTGCAGGAACCGAGCGGCTTCATGGCCCAGCGCCTGGAGGACCGCTCCCAGTGCAGTCTTGCAGGAGGGCGGCAGAGTTCCTCCCTGAGTCCTCTTTCTCTGTAGCAGAATTTGTAAATCAATTATGAAAAGTGTTGATGTTCAGATCTGTAAATTTGTTGTGTAAATCGATCTATAGAAAATGTTATAGCTCGAATTTTTGATGGTCAGGTGCCTGCGAATCGATTATAGTAAACCAGTTGTATAAATTGATCTACAAAAATGTTATGGAAAATGTTTTGATGTTCGGGTGTGGAAGTTTTTTAAATTTTAAAAAAATATTTGCTGTTTCTAAATTAGTTTGAATGATGGCAAAGATTATGTTTTGACTGATAGCAAAGACGGTTCTTTGTCGTATGGTACCGAGATTTGCTCCGTCTGCTTGATGAAATGCTGACGGCAAAGTATTCTTTGCTGACTTATCTTTGCCGTCTGAGTTTGCCGTCTGCTTCCTGACGGCAAAATCTTTGCCGTCTGGATTTAGGTCTTTGCCGTCTGGGATTCACAGACGGCAAATTACCTGTTTCTTGTAGTGGATAAGAAATTAAATGTTATCCAATATGCTAGTAAAACTCTAGACAGTGCCCAGAGAAATTATGCTACTACTGAAAAGGAATTTTTAGCAGTTGTATTTGCTTGTGATAAGTTCAGACCTTATATTCTTGATTCTAAAGTAACTATTCACACTGATCATGTTGCTATTAAATAACTTATGGAAAAGAAAGATGCTAAACCTAGACTTATTAGATGGGTTCTCTTGCTACAAGAATTTGATTTGCTTATTATTGATAGAAAGGGAGCTGAGAACCCCGTTGCAGACAACTTGTCTAGGTTATAGAATGTTCTTGATGACCCACTACCTATTGATGATAGCTTCACTGATGAACAATTAGTTGTCATAAATGCTTCTCATACTGCTCCATGGTATGTTGATTATTCTAATTACATTGTTGCTAAATTCGTACCACCTAGTTTCACATACCAGCAAAAGAAAAAGTTTTTCTATGATTTAAGACATTACTTCTGGGACGACCCACACCTTTATAAAGAAGGAGTAGATGGTGTTATTAGACGTTGTGTACCTGAGCATGAACAGGAACAGATCCTACGCAAGTGTCACTCTGAGGCTTGTGGAGGACACCACGCTGGAGATAGAACTGCACATAAGGTATTGCAATCCAGTTTTTATTGGCCTACTCTCTTCAAAGATGCCCGTAAGTTTGTCTTGTCTTGTGATGAATGTCAAATAATTGGTAATATTAGTAGACGTCAAGAAATGCCTATGAATTATTCACTTGTTATTGAACCATTTGATGTTTGGCGCTTTGATTATATGGGAACGTTTCCTTCCTCTAATGGGTATACACATATTTTAGTTGCTCTTGATTATGTTACTAAGTGGGTAGAAGCTATTCCAACTAGTAGTGCTAATCATAACACCTCTATTAAGATGCTTAAAGAAGTTATTTTTTTTGAGGTTTGGAGTCCCTAGATACTTAATGACTGATGGTGGTTCACATTTTATTCATGGTGCTTTTCGTAAAATGCTTGCTAACTATGATGTTAATCATAGAGTCGCATCCTCATACCACCCACAGTCTAGTGGTTAAGTAGAATTGAGTAATAGAGAGATTAAATTAATTTTGCAAAAGACTGTTAATAGATCTAGAAAGGATTGGTCCAAGAAACTTGATGATGCATTATGGGCCTATAGAACTGCATATAAAAATCATGTGGCTATGTCTCCATATAAAATGGTTTATGGAAAAGCATGTCACTTACCTCTCGAACTAGAACATAAGGCATATTGGGCCATTAAAGAGCTCAATTATGATTTCAAACTTGCCGATGAGAAGAGACTATTTGACATTAGCTCACTTGATGAGTGGAGAACCCAAGCTTATGAGAATGCCAAACTGTTTAAAGAAAAAGTTAAAATATGGCATGACAAAAGGATACAAAAGCGTGAGTTTAATGTAGGTGATTATGTTTTGCTATACAACTCTCGTTTAAGATTTTTTGCAGGAAAACTCCTCTCTAAATGGGAAGGTCCTTACGTTATCGAGGAGGTCTATAATTCCGGTGCCATAAAAATCAACAACTTCGAAGGCACAAATCCGAAGGTGGTGAACTGTCAAAGAATCAAACATTATATCTCAGGTAATCCCATAAATGTTGAAACTAATGTTATTGAAACCGTAACCCTGGAGGAATACATAAGGGACACCTTCCAGAATGTTTCACACTCCGAAAAGGAATAGGTATGTGGTATGGTAAGTAAACCGACTCCAAAACAGTTCTAATAGCAATTTTTCTCCGTTTTGGAATATTTAAGAAAATAGGAAAATAAGAAGTAGTCCGGGAAGGACACGAGGCATCCACGAGGGTGGAGGGCGCGCCCTATCCACCTGGGCGCGCCCCCCTGCCTCGTGGGCACCTCGTGTGCTCTTCGGACTCCGTTTTCTTGCACGATACTTCTTTTGGTTGGAAAAAAATCATTATATAATCTCCCAAAGGTTTTGACCACCGCACCATGACACAATCCTCTATTTTTGTTTTGAGTTGCCTCTAGTGCAGATTTAGAGCAAGATGTCATCTCAAGACTCCGACGAAGAGAGTTGTGTCGCACATCTCATTGCTGACCCAAAGACCTATGGGGACCTATCTCCTTTTGGTCGAACTACAGATGATGAGGAGGATGCTCATTTGATGAGGATCGATGATTCAAGTTAGGAGGAGGAGGATGTTCCTCTACCTCAACCTGGGAATGTGCACATGAAGTTCAAGAAGTCTAGCCTCCCTAAGAGGGCTAACTGGTCTAATAACCGATCTATTCCTTCTCGTTTTCGGTAGAAGAGCAAAGGAGATTTATGCGACAAGATCTTGAAGCTGGAGTTGGAGGTCGATGATTTAAAGGAGGAAATTGCTCTCCTCAACTACAATATGAAAAAGCTGAAGGCAAAATTGTCATCACCACCACAATCTTCGTCACCACCAAAGGAGAACTGAGTATCAGGTATGGGCACTCCCCTTGGCAACTGACAAGCTTGGGGGAGGTGCCCCGGTATCGTATCACCATCACACTTCTATCTTTACAGTTTTTCTTAGTTCGATCCTTTTGGTTATATCTTGATCTAGTAGAATAAAGTTTTAGTATGATCTAGTTCTGAGTTTTGCTTTATGATCCTTCTATGTAATCAAGTCTGTGAGCTATATATAATAAAGATTAGTTTTGAGTCGAGGGCTTGGTTACCTTGCTATGATCTTGAGGGAATAGAAAAAAGAATAAAAAGAATTAAAGAGATCATATCGATCTTATGGAGAGTAATGACTTCACATATAAAAGAGTATGATGAATAAAAGTTGTTGAGAGTTGACAAACATAGTTTTGGTCATCGTTGCAATTAATAGGAAGTAATAAAGAAAGAGAGGTTTTCGCATATAAATATACTATCTTGGAGATCATTTATGATTGTGAGCACTCATTAAAATATGACATGCTAAAAAGTTGATGTTGGACAAGTAAGACAACGTAATGGGTTATGTTTTCTTATATCCGAAATAAAGTATATTGTCATGGATCATCCAACATGTTGAGCTTGCCTTTCCCTGCAAAGAATTTGTCTAGCATGAGGGCCAAGTAGAGATACTACTTGTGCTTTCGAATATCATTAAAACCCGGTTTTACCATGAGAGTCCACCATATCTACCTACGGATTGAGTAAGATCCTTCAAGTAAGTTGTCATTGTTGCATGCAATAAAAATTGCTCTCTAAATATGTATGATCTATTAGTGTGGAGAAAATAAGCTTTATACGATCTTGTGATATGGAAGCAATAAAAGCGACAGACTGCATAATAAAGGTCTCTATCATAAGTGGCAATATAAAGTGACGTTCTTTCACATTAAGATTTTGTGCATCCAACCATAAAAGCACATGGCAACCTCTGCTTCCCTCTGCCAAGGGCCTATCTTTTGTTCTTGTCTTATACCTTATACAAGAGTCATGGTGATCTTCACCTTTCCTTTTTTACATTTTATCCTTTGGCAAGCACATTGTGTTGGAAAGATCGTGATATATATATATATATATATATATATATATATATATATATATATATATATATATATATATATATATATATATATATATATATATATCCAATTGGATGTAAGTTATCATAAACTATTATTGTTGACATTACCCATGAGGTAAAAGGTTGGGAGGCAACACTATAAGCCCCTATCTTTCTCTGTATCCGATTAAAACTCCATACCCATAAGTATTGCGTGAGTGTTAGCTATTGTGAAAGACTAAATAATAGTTGAGTATGTGGACTTGCTGAAAAGATCTTATATTGACTCTTTCCGATGTTATGATAAATTGCAATTGCTTCAATGACCGAGATCATAGTTTGTCAGTTTTCAATGAAGTTTCTGATTCATACTTGACATTCTGAATAGATTGTTAGTTTAGCATAAGAAATCATATTACAATATATATATATATATATGTTGTTGTTATAAGAATGATCATGATGCCCTCATGTCTGTATTTTATTTTATCGACATCTCTATCTCTAAACATGTGGATATATTTTTCGTTATCGGCTTCCGCCTAAGGACAAGCGAGGTCTAAGCTTGGGGGAGTTGATACGTCCATTTTGCATAATGCTTTTATATCGACATTTATTGCATTATGGGCTGTTATTACAAATTATGTCAAAATACTTATGCCTTTTCTCTCTTATTTTACAAGGTTTACATGAAGAGGGAGAATGCCGGCAGCTGGAATTCTTGGCTGGAAAAGGAGCAAATATTAGAGACCTATTCTGCACAACTCCAAAAGTCCCGAGACTCCACGAAAGTCAGTTTTGGAATATAAATGTTGGGCGAAGAAAGCACCAGAGGGGGCAACACCCTGTCCACGAGGGTGGGGGGCACGCCCTACCCCCTGGGCGCACCCCCTTGCCTCATGGGCCCCCTGGCAGGCCTCTGGTGCCCATCTTTGGCTATATGAAGTCTTTCACCCTGGAAAAAATCATAAGGAAGCTTTCGGGACGAAGCGTCGCCGTCTCGAGGCGGAACCTAGCGAAACAAATCTAGGGCTTTGGCGGAGCTGTTCTGCCTGGGAAACATCCCTCCAGGAGGGGGAAATCATCACCATCATCATCAGCATTGATCCTCTCATCGGGAGGGGGTCAATCTCCATCAACATCTTCACTAGCACCATATCCTCTCAAACCCTAGTTCATCTCTTGTATCCAGTCTTTGTCTCAAAACCTCAGATTGGTACCTGTGGGTTGCTAGTAGTGTTAATTACTCCTTGTAGTTGATGCTAGTTGGTTTATTTGGTGGAAGATCATATGTTCAGATACTTCATGCATATTAATACCCCTCTGATTATGAACATGAATATGATTTGTGAGTAGTTACGTTTGTTCCTGAGGACATGGGAGAAGTCTTGTTATAAGTAGTCATGTGAATTTGGTATTCGTTCGATATTTTGATGAGATGTATGTTGTCTTTCCTCTAGTGGTGTTATGTGAACATCAACTACATGACACTTCACCATTATTTGGGCCTAGGGGAGGCATTGGGAAGTAATAAGTAGATGATGGGTTGCTAGAGTGACAAAAGCTTAAACCCTAGTTTATGTGTTGCTTCGTAAGGGGCTGATTTGGATCCATATGTTTCATGCTATGGTTAGGTTTACCTTAATATTTATTTCGTAGTTGTTGATGTTTGCGAGAGGGGTTAATCATAAGTGGGATGCTTGTCCAAGGAAGGGCAGTACCCAAGCACCGGTCCACCCACATATCAAATTATCAAAGTAACGAACGCGAATCATATGAGCATGATGAAAACTAGCTTGACGATAATTCCCATGTGTCCTCGGGAGCGTTTTCCTTTATATAAGAGTTTGTCCAGGCTTTTCCTTTGCTACGAAAAGGATTGGGCCACCTTGTTGCACCTTGGTTACTTTTGTTACTTGTTACCCGTTACAAATTACCTTATCACAAAACTATCTGTTATCGATAATTTCAGTGCTTGCAGAGAATACCTTACTGAAAACCGCTTGTCTTTTCCTTCTGCTCCTCGCTAGGTTCGACACTCTTACTTATCGAAAGGACTACGATAGATCCCCTATACTTGTGGATCAATAGGGCCCGAGTGCCATGATTTCATATCTGAACCCTCTATGTTTTCATGAATATATTTGAGTTCTTGATCCTATCTTGCAAGTTGTCTGCACTGATACTTCTCCAACGTATATATAATTTATGAAGTATTCATGTCATGTTTATAACATTTTTATATGGTTTTGGTATGATTTGAATGGATCTAACTCGGACTGACGCTGTTTTCAGCAGAAGTACCGTGGTGTTGTTTTTGTGTAGAAATAAAAGTTCTCAGAAAGGGCTGAGAATCTACGGTGCTTTTTTATGGACCAAAAGAGACCCACGGAGCATCGGAGCTGGACCAGGAAGTCGTCGAGGGAGCCAAAAGCCTGGGCAGCACGCCCCTCGAGCTTGTGGGCCCCTCGAGCAACCCCCCCCCCCCCAATGTGAAACCAATGCTGAAAAATCCTATATGTTGGAAAACCTCCAAAACTTAACCTAGATGAGAAGTTCCGTTGTCGCAAGCCTCAGTATCCACGAAAACTCAATCGGGGCCCTGTTCCGGCACCTTGCTGGAGGGGGAAGTCATCACTGATGGCTATCTTCATCATCTTGGAGGTCTCCACAACAAGGAGGGAGTAGTCCACCCTCAGGGCTGAGGGTATGTACCAGTAGCTGTGTGTCTGATCTCTCTCTCTCTCTCTCTCGTTCTTGATTTTGCATGATCCTGATGTACCGCGAGCTTTGTTAATATAGTTGGATCATATGGTGTTTCTCCCTCTCTATCTTGTTGTGATGAATTGAGTTTTACCTTTGAGGTCTCACTATTATTGGATTGAATACTTTTTACAACAGTACCTAAAGTTTGTAATTTGTCTATTGTACTAATGGATCTCACGAGGTTTGTGTTGAGTTTTGTGTGCTGAAGTTTTCAAATTTTGGGTGAGATCACGATGGATGAAAGAATAAGGAGCGAAAAGACCCTAAGATTGGGAATTCTGAAGTCACCCCAAGGTAATATTCAAGGAAGACCCAAGCGTTTAAGCTTGGGGATGCCCCGGATGGCATACCCTCTTTCGTCTACAATTCATCGGTATGTTACTTGAAGCTACATTTTTATTCATCACATGATATGTGTTTTAGTTGGAGCGTCTTGTGCCATAGTTTTGTTTTACTTGCTTGTTAGTTTCCCACCATCATTGTTTGCTGGGCACACCTTTCTGAGAAAGACACACATTCATTGTGATTTATTAGAATATTCTACGAGCTTCACTTATATCTTTTGAGCTATGCAGTTGCTCCAGTGCTTCACTTATATTTGTTAGAGCACGATGGTGGTTATATTGATAGAAACGATGGCCCTCTCATATTTCACTTAATTTTTTTACAGACTATTAAATAGGAAGTGGTAATGAGCACGGGTTATAATACTAGTCCAAAAAGGATAGGTATTTAAGAGTGGTATAATAAAAACTTTCATGTAGATCACCAAATATGAAATGTATGTTTTAATTATTAATTCTGCAGGATGTTGCTAACGCGACACTACGATCAGAGACCCTTCGACGAAACTGTGTGCAATGCAATAATCGCAAACGGTGATGTAAAAAAACCGTCAAAAAGGTGCAAAACGTTTGTGAGGACGGATGCATCAAACACGGTTCAGATTTTAGTTGCATGTGCGATGCAGGGCATACAGTTCAGTTCAATGAACTATTTGTGATGAGACAGAAGAGCAGAAACAGGCAGCCAGATGAAGGTGTGTGCGATATATGGCATACGGTTCACTCGGATGAACTCTTTGTGATTAGGCGGAACAAAAGAAACGGTCAGCCAGATCAAGGTGTGTGCGATAGAGGGCAAACAGTTCACTCGGATGAACCGTTTGCGTTGAGCCAAGATAACAGAAACGGTTCAATATAACAAGATGTGTGTGATACGCGACAAACAGGTTTGTGATAAAAAATGTGTGCGAAGACCGATAATAACACAGACGATTGCTTCTAATAAGACGTATGTGATATGCTCTGTCTACACAACATCTATTGGCCATTAGGCGACAGGTGGTCATCCAGGTACGCCATAAGGATGCGAAGAGGCATCCTATATCAGCAAGGACTAGTTGTTCCACCAATAGCTCATCTAAGAGAACCCTCAAGTTAATAATGCTCAGGCTAGAGCAGCCATCAGATGGGTGACTGGATGGGAAGTTATCTTGATGTTAAATTAACTGATGGGATGGGTCACAGAGGTCAAATTAAATGACCTCTATGATCCATCCCATTAGTTAAATTAACCTCGAGGTCCTAGTTTATTTTTTTATTTTTGTAACACATGTTAAAGAAGGTCTACTGCATTAATTTTTGACAATGTGCGATACATGGCATACAGTTGATCCATCCGACCCGTTTGTGATGGAATAAGTCGTGTGTGTTGCGGGCAAACTCTTGCTAGTATACAACCGTTTGCAATTGATGAATTCATCACCGACGGGTTCCCAAGTGTGGTCCATGTTCACCTGATCATCGTCTACTTCTTGTGCTAGCTCGATGTTCCTTATATGCTAAGTTTCCATTAATTGATGTCGTTTTATGAACACACCACTGTTTCCCGTCATTTCCTCACCTGTTTCCCGACACCCAGCGATATTACGCATAAACCTAGGCAGCGAGTGCTACCTCTTGAGCATGCGTTGGTTTTCCCTTGAAGAGGAAAGGGTGACCCAGCAAAGTAGCGTAAGTATTTCCCTCAGTTTTTGAGAACCAAGGTATCAATCCAGTAGGAGGTTACACGCAAGTCGCCTTGTACCTGCACAAACAAGTAAGAACCTTGCAACCAACGCAATAAAGGGGTTGTTAATCCCTTCACGGCCACTTGCAAAAGTGAGATCTGATAGAGATAATAAGATAAATATTTTTGGTATTTTTATGATATAGACTGGAAAGTAAAGATTACAAAATAAAATAGATCAGAAAATTATATGATGGAGAATAGACCCGGGGGCCATAGGTTTCACTAGTGGCTTCTCCCAAGATAGCATAATCTACGGTGAGTGAACAAATTACTGTCGAGCAATTGATAGAAAAGCGCATAGTTATGAGAATATCTAGGCATGATCATGTATATAGGCATCAAGTCTGTGACAAGTAGACCGAAATGATTCTGCATCTACTATTATTACTCCACACATCGACCGCTATCCAGCATGCATCTAGAGTATTATGTTCATAAGAATAGAGTAATGCACTAGGCAAGATGACATGATGTAGAGGGATAAACTCAAGCAATATGATATAAACCCCATATTTTTATCCTCGATGGCAACAATACAATACGTTCCTTGTTGCCCCAGCTGTCACTGGGAAAGGACACTGCAAGATTGAACCCAAAGCTAAGCACTTCTCCCATTGCAAGAAAGATCAATCTAGTAGGCCAAATCAAACTAATAATTCGAAGAGACTTGCAAAGATATCAAATCATACATATAAGAATTCATAGAAGAACCAAATATTGTTCATAGATAATCTTGATCATAAACACACAATTCATCGGATCTCGACAAACACACCGCAAAAAGAATTACATCGAATAGATCTCCAAGAGAATCGAGGAGAACTTTGTATTGAGATCCAAAGAGAGAGAAGAAGCCATCTAGCTAATAACTATTGACCCGAAGGTCTGTGGTAAACTACTCACACATCATCGGAGAGGCTATGGTGTTGATGTAGAAGCCCTCCGTGATCGATTCCCCCTCCGGCGGAGCGCCGGAAAAGGCCCCAAGATGGGATCTCACGGGTATAGAAGGTCGTGGCGGTGGAAATAGGGTTTCATGGTGCCCTCGGATGTTTTCAGGGTATATGAGTATATATAGGCGAAAGAAGTAGGTCGGTGGAGCCACGAGGGGCCCACGAGGGTGGGGGCGCGCCTACCGCCCCTAGGCGTGCCTCCCTACCTCGTGGCCCCCTTGTTGCTTCCTTGATGTCCACTCCAAGTATTCTGGATTGCGTTTCTTCCAAAAATAACTCTCCTGAAGGTTTCATTCCGTTTGGATTCCGTTTGATATTCCTTTTCTGCAAAACACTGAAATAGGCAAAAAAAACAGCAATTAGCACTAGGCCTCCGGTTAGTAGGTTAGTCCCAAAAATAATATAAAAGTGCATAATAAATCCCATTAAACATCCAAAACAGATAATATAATAGCATGGAACAATCAAAAATTATAGATACGTTGGAGACGTATCAAGCATCCCCAAGCTTAATTCTTGCTCGTCCTCAAGTAGGTAAATGATAAAAACAGAATTTTTGATGTGGAATGCTACCTAGCATAATTCTCAATGTAATTTCCTTTTTTGTGGCATGAATGTTCAGATCCGAAAGATTCAAGATAAAAGTTTAATATTAACATAAAAATAATAATACTTCAAGCATACTAACAAAGCAATCATGTCTTCTCAAAATAACATGGCCAAAGAAAGTTATCCCTACAAAATCATATAGTCTGGCTATGCTCTATCTTCATCACACAAAATATTTAAATCATACACAACCCCGATGACAAGCCAAGCAATTGTTTCATACTTTTGGTGTTCTCAAACTTTTTCAATCTTCACGCAATACATGAGCGTGAGCCATGGACACAGCACTATATGTGGAATAGAAGGGTGGTTGTGGAGAAGACAAAAAGGAGAAGATAGTCTCACATCAACTAGGCGTATCAACGGGCTATGGAGATGCCCATCAATAGATATCAATGTGAGTGAGTAGGGATTGCCATGCAATGGATGCACTAGAGCTATAAGTGTATGAAAGCTTAACAAAAGAAACTAAGTGGGTGTGCATCCAACTCGCTTGCTCGCGAAGACCTAGGGCAATTTGAGGAAGCCCATCATTGGAATATACAAGCAAAGTTCTATAATGTAAAATTCCCACTAGTATATGAAAGTGACAACATAGGAAACTCTCTATCATGAAGATCATGGTGCTACTTTGAAGCACAAGTGTGGTAAAAGGATAGTAACATTGTTCCTTCTCTCTTTTTCTCTCATTTTTTTATTTTTTTATTTGGGCCTTTTCTCTTTTTTTATGGCTTCTTTTTTTCTTTTCTTTTATTTTTCGTCCGGAGTCTCATCCCGACTAGTGGGGGAATCATAGTCTCCATCATCCTTTCCTCACTTGGGACAATGCTCTAATAATGTTGATCATCACACTTTTATTTACTTACAACTCAAAAATTACAACTCAATACTTAGAACAAAATATGACTCTATGTGAATGCCTCCGGCGGTGTACCGGGATATGCAATGACTCAAGAGTGACATGTATGAAAGAATTATAAACGTGGCTTTGCCACAAATACGATGTCAACTACATGATCATGCAAAGCAATATGACAATGATGAAACGTGTTATAATAAACGGAATGGTGGAAAGTTGCATGGAAATATATCTCGGAATGGCTATGGAAATGCCATAATAGGAAGGTATGGTGGCTGTTTTGAGGAAGGTATATGGTGGGTGAATGATGCCGGTGAAAAGTGCATTGTATTAGAGAGCCTAGCAATGGTGGAAGGGTGAGAGTGCGTATAATCCATGGACTCGACATTAGTCATAAAAAACTCACATACTTATTGCAAAAATCTATTAGTTATCGAAACGAAGTACTACGCGCATGCTCCTAGGGGGATAGATTGGTAGGAAAAGACCATCGCTCGTCCTCGACCGCCACTCATAAGGAAGACAATCAATAAATAAATCATGCTCCGACTTCATCACATAACGGTTCACCATACATGCATGCTACGGGAATGTTTAGAACAAGTATTTCTCAAATTCACAACTACTCAAGTAGCATGACTCTAATATCACCATCTTCATATCTCAAAACAATTATCAAGTATCAAACTTTGCATAGTATTCGATGCACTTTATATGATAGTTTTTATTATACCCATCTTGGATGTTCATCATATTAGGACTAATTTTATAGCCAAAGCAAATTACCATGCTATTTTATAGGACTCTCAAAATAATATAATTGAAGCATGAGAGATCAATAATTTCTATAAAATAAAACCACCACCGTGCTCTAAAAGATATAAGCGAAGCACTAGAGCAAAATTATCTAGCTCAAAAGATATAAGTGAAGCACATAGAGTAGTCTAACAAATTCCGATGCATGTGTGTCTCTCCCAAAAGGTGTGTACAGCAAGGATGATTGTGGTAAACTAAAAAGCAAAGACTCAAATCATACAAGACGCTCCAAGCAAAACACATATCACGTGGTGAATAAAAATATAGCCTCAAGTAAAGTCACCAATAGACGAAGACGAAAGAGGGGATGCCTTCCGGGGCATCCCCAAGCTTAGGCTTTTGGTTGTCCTTGAATTTTACCTTTGGGTGCCTTGGGAATCCCCAATCTTAGGCTCTTGCCACTCCTTATTCCATAATCCATCAAATCTTTACCCAAAAACTTAAAAACTTCACAACACAAAATTCAACAGAAAATCTCATGAGCTTCGTTAGTATAAGAAAACAAATCACCACTTTAAGGTACTGTAGTGAACTCATTCTTTATTTATATTGGTGTTAAACCTACTGTATTCCAACTTCTCTATGGTTCATACCCCCCGATACTAGCCATAGATTCATCAAAATAAGCAAACAACACACGAAAAACAGAATCAGTCAAACACAGAACAGTCTGTAGTAATCTGTATAAAACGCAAACTTTCTGTAACTCAAAAATTCTACGACAATAGGAAGACCTATATAATTTTATTATTGATCTACTGCAATTGGAATCAGTATTTTATCACTTTCTGATGATTTTTAACAATTGTTTTCGTGAGCAGAAAGTTTCTGTCTTTTTCAGCAAGATCAAATAATTATCATCCAAGAAGATCCTATAGGTTTTACTTGGCACAAACACTAATAAAAACATAAAACCACACCAAACCAGAGGCTAGATCAAATATTTATTACTAAACAGAAATAAAATAGCAAGAAACAAAAATAAAATTGGGTTGCCTCCCAACAAGCGCTATCGTTTAACGCCCTAGCTAGGCATAAAAACAAGAATAGATCTAGGTATCGTCATCTTTTGTATGCAATCCATAAGTGGCTCTCATAATAGATTCATAAGGTAATTTAATTTTCTTTATAGGAAAGTGTTCCATGTCTTTCCTTAATGGAAATTGGAATCTAATATTCCCTTCCTTCATATCAATAGTTGCACCAATCGTTCTAAGGAAAGGTCTACCAAGAATAATAGGGCATGTAGAATTGCAATCTATATCAAGAACAATGAAATCTACGGGCACATAATTCCTATTTACAACAGTAAGGACATCATTAATCCTTCCCATAGGTTTCTCAATGGTGGAATCCACAAGATGCAAGTTTAAAGAACAATCATCAAATTCACGGAAACCTAACACATCACACAAAGTTTTTGGAATCGTGGAAACACTAGCACCCAAATCACACAAAGCATAGCATTCATGATCTTTAATCTTAATTTTAATAGTAGGTTCCCACTCATCATAAAGTTTTCTAGGGATAGAAACTTCTAATTCAAGTTTTTCTTCATAAGATTGCATTAAAGCATCAACGATATGTTTGGTAAAAGCTTTATTTTGACTATAAGCATAAGGAGAATCTACACGGATTGCAGCAAGGAAATACAATCTATCAAAGAGCAATTATCATAATTAAATTCCTTGAAATCCAAAATAGTGGGTTCATTGCTATGTAAAGTTTTGACCTCTTCAATCCCATTTTTACCAATTTTTGCATCAAGATCTAAAAACTCTAAATTATTGGGACGCCTTTTAACTAAAGTTGACGCATTTTAACTAAAGTTGACTCATCTCCAGTCCCATCATTATCAAGATTCATATTGCAAAACAAAGATTTAATAGGAGACACATCAATCACTTTTAGATCTTCATCCTTAGTATCATGAAAACTAGAAGAACACGCTTTCATAAAGCAATCCTTTTTTTCACGCATCCTAGCGGTTCTTTCTTTGCACTTATTCCATGAATCAATACTATTTTTAGGCAAAGGCGAAAACCAAGTTTTAGCACGATATCTAAGCGAAAACGGAAATAACTTCAATTTAACAATATCATTATCCACATCTTTCTTCTTTTGCATATCGCACAAATCAACAAAGTTATTTAGATGAGTAGCAGCATCTTCACTAGAAAGCCAGAGCATTGATCTTTCATGACAAGATTCAACAAAGCAGCATTAATTTCACAAGATTTGGCATCGGTAATAGGAGCAATCGGAGTGCTAAGAAAATCATTGTTGTTGGTATTGGAAAAGTCACACAATTTAGTATTGTCTTGAGCCATCGTGGCAAACAATCCAACACACAAGCACACAAGAAGCAAGCGAAAAGAGAAGAATGGAAAAAGAGGGCGAATAAAACAGCAAAGGTGAAGTGGGGGAGAGGAAAACGAGAGGCAAATGGCAAATAATGTAATGCGAGGGATAAGAGTTTGTGATGGATACTTGGCATGTATTGACGTGTGCGTAGATCTCCCCGGCAACGGCGCCAGAAATGGCTAGTTGCTGGGAGATCAAATCTTGACTTGACTTGGCGTAAGCCTCCCCGGCAACGGCGCTAGAAATCCTTCTTGCTACCACTCGAGCATGCGTTGGTTTCCCTTAAAGAGGGAAAGGGTGATGCAGGAAAGTAGCGTAAGTATTTCCCTCAGTTTTTGAGAACCAAGGTATCGATCCAGTAGGAGGTTACACGCAAGTCGCCTTGTACCTGCACAAACAAATAAGAACCTTGCAACCAACGCGATAAAGGGGTTGTCAATCCCTTCATGGCCACTTGCGAAAGTGAGATCCGATAGAGATAATAAGATCAATATTTTTGGTATTTTTATGATATAGACTGGAAAGTAAAGATTGCAAAATAAAATAGATCGGAAAATTATATGATGGAAAATAGACCCGGGGGCCATAGGTTTCACTAGTGGCTTCTCTCTAGATAGCATAATCTACGGTGGGTGAACAAATTACTGTCGAGCAATTGATAGAAAAGCGCATAGTTATGAGAATATCTAGGCATGATCATGTATATAGGCATCACGTCCGCGACAAGTAGACCGAAACGATTCTGCATCTACTACTATTACTCCACACATCGACCGCTATCCAGCATGCATCTAGAGTATTAAGTTCATAAGAACAGAGTAACGCATTAGGAAAGATGACATGATGTAGAGGGATAAACTCAAGCAATATGATATAAACCCTCTTTTTATCCTCGATGGCAACAATACAATACATGCCTTGCTTCCCCTGATGTCACTGGGAAAGGACACTGCAAGATTGAACCCAAAGTTAAGCACTTCTCCCATTGCAAGACAGATCAATCTAGTAGGCCAAACCAAACTGATAATTCGAAGAGACTTGCAAAGATATCAAATCATACATATAAGAATTCAGAGAAGAACCAAATATTGTTCATAGATAATCTTGATCATAAACCCACAATTCATCAGATCTCGACAAACACACCGCAAAAAGAATTACATCGAATAGATCTCCAAGAGAATCGAGGAGAACTTTGTATTGAGATCCAAATAGAGAGAGAAGAAGCCATCTAGCTAATAACTATGGACCTGAAGGTCTGTGGTAAACTACTCACACATCATCGGAGAAGCTATGGTGTTGATGTAGAAGCCCTCCGTGATCGATTCCCCCTCCGGCGGAGCGCTGGAAAAGGCCCCAAGATGGGATCTCATGGGTACAGAAGGTTGCGGCGGTGAAAATAGGGTTTCGTGGTGCCCTCGGATGTTTTCAGGGTATATGAGTATATATAGGCGAAAGAGGTAGGTCGGTGGAGCCACGAGGGGCCCATGAGGGTGGGGGGCGCGCCTACCCCCCTGGGTGCGCCTCCCAACCTCGTGGCCGCCTCGTTGCTTCCTTGACGGCCACTCCAAGTCTTGTGGATTGCGTTTGTTCCAAAAATAACTCTCCCGAAGGTTTCGTTCCGTTTGATATTCCTTTTCTGCGAAACACTGAAATAGGCAAAAAAACAGCAATTTGCACTGGGCCTCCGGTTAGTAGGTTAGTCCCAAAAATAATATAAAAGTGCATAATAAAGCCCATTAAACATCCAAAACAGGTAATATAATAGCATGGAACAATCAAAAATTATAGATACGTTGGAGACGTATCAGCGCACGACGCACGGAGGCAACAAGTACAGCCTGTAGCACATCCACCTTTTCCAAGCATGCCAACCCACCAAAGCGCCGCCTCTGCCATCAACCTCATTGACGAGGAAAACGAGAAGGCGCCACGGCCCGTCGAGGCCGAGGCGCTCCACGGCAACGCGATGGACGACGATGTGATGCGCGTCATCACCAGGGTTGAGCAAACCCTTGGCGCATGGCGCTTCAGCGCCGCGGATCAAGATAGGCATGTCGGCGCCGTGAGGCTGCAGCTCGCCGCACAACATGATCGATAGCGCGCTGCAGAGCAAGCTAGGCACGTCCGTGCTGATAGGCTGTGGCTCGCCGCATGGCGAGACCGTTGGAGCACCGCAGAGCAAGAGGCGCAGCGCACCGCACAGCAAGAGCGGATCCATCAGCGCTTGCATGCTGTCGACAAGGCGTCGCAGTTGGATACACGTCCCGTCAATACCCCCCATTCCTCACCAGGAGTGGGCAGAGGCCCTCTCCACCGTACTTGCACCAGAGACCGGTCGCGCCGTACTTGCACCGGACGCCCGCCGCGCCGTTCACATGGGTCACGCCATTCGCCTTGTCCGCAATCGGCTCGATGCCAACGCGCTGATCGGTAGGATCAACCGCCTCCTTGGCCCAGGTGTCCATCTGGGCGCAGTAGAGGAACATGGCCATCGCATCCTCGAGCTAGTGATCTCCGATGAAATAGACAACTTGGAGCTCAAGATCGCGCTCCACATGTACCGCGAGCGTGTCGACCACTTGGACGAACGCCTGCACGAGCTTAGGCAGAGCCAAGAGCTACCGTAGGCAAGGGCTGCTGGTCATGGTCTCATGGACGCATTTTATTTTGTTGAGTCGTTTCGACATGGATAGCTATGTATTCACAGCAATCATAGTATTGCTCTGTTTCAATGTGTGTACTCTGTTTTCCATTCTTATATGTTCTGTTTCAATGTGTGTATATACGCTTTCCATTCTATATATGTTGATGATAACAGCTAGATTCAAATTAGTATACAAAAACAGATAGAAAATGGAATTCATAATATATATATATGTATGTATATATATATATATATATATATTAATTGTTCATTAGTTCATCATAGAATATATATAATATCATCACATATACATGATGATACTTAACTACTAGGTACAATATATAAAATTGAAAACGAACAATACTAAAACTAATAATCCCTCCTGGGGCAGTATTCCGACAGCCCCTAGCCAGCAGCTCCCTGGTGCGCGGCGTCTTCCCAGCACGGAGGCAGTACTTCGCCTCCTCTACCTCACAGCGCTTGACGTACCGATCTGCCTTTTGCTGGAGGATGAGCATGAAGGATCTTGGGCGCCCACCGGAGCTCCTCGTTGGTGGCAGGCTGGAGCTTATCGGCCCACCTCCACGCAGCGATGAGGCGCCTAGCGCCTTTGACCTTTCTCGCGAAGTACCCGTCTTTGTACACCTCCTCCAAACGATGATGCGCCCGCTCCCAAAGCTCAACTGCCTCCTTTTTCCAAGCGGCATCACGGGCTACACAGGCCGCCTGGTACCTGGCTTCCTCCTCCGCCATCTCCTTCTTGAACGCCACTTGCCTAGATTTCTCAGCCGGCGGCAGCGATTTCCACAGACAAAGATTGTACTGGCCCCAAAACCAATCCAAAGTTGGGGGGTCCGGCGCAACCTCGTCCAGCGGCGCGTAGGGGTCCTCGTCGCTGCTCTTCGCGGCGACTTCTCGTCGGCGCATGGGCAAACCGGCGGTGCCATGGCAGAGATTAGAGAGAGAGATGGCGAACGAGGGGAGGATGTAGATGAGAATGCAGGCGGGACGACGTGAGCAAGGTAGTATTTATTGGCGGTCGGAATCTAGATTGACAGGAACAGTACACACACTGGTCGCCGGAATTTGCGAGTACTGTAGTTTGAATTACACACAATTCCCGCAACAAAATCCATGTGTGAACTTAATAGCTGACGGTTTCCAATAGAAAACCATGTCTGATTCATAACCCCCGCCACTCACCTTCCAAACCTCGAGGCGCGAAATAGAGTGCCAATCGTGTGGGGGCCGATTGTCTTGCAAGATCTTTACATTTTCTTTTTTGACCACCAGGTATTTACAACATCTGATGATTTTTTTAACTCGCACACAACTACACAAAAATATGATTTTTCAAACCGTTATGGTTAGCCGTTGCATGTAGATGTAGTTCAAATTTGAATTACGGTCACTAAGTGGCTAGAAAATCACTTAAATGTCTTTAAAAGGTCAAATGACCCCTAGAATTTTCCAAATTTTCACATGACAGTTGTAGTAGTGCACGTTAAACGTGGAAAAATTTGAAGACCGTAAGAAGGAGCTATCTCCTGTCCGTCTTCAATCATGCATTGTACCCTCTCGGAACCACGAGCCTTCTAGTGAGTTGCTCCGGTTTGTGAGGGGGGTGTGTCCAAACTTTCATCAAACAGGCCAATTTTTTTACCATATCATCTTGGTGGCATGACATTACATCAAGCAAGGTTTCATGTTTTTCTGATCATTTTTAAATTTTTTGGAATTAAAATGCCATGGCACTCCATGCATGTGTCCATGCCGTGAGACCAATATGTTTGAAAATTCCTTTAAAATTTACTGCACATGGAATTAACTCACAAATATGATTTTTTAAACCGTAATGGTTAGTCGTTGCATGTAGATGTAGTTCAAATTTGAATTACGGTCATTAAATGGCTAGAAAATCACTTAAATGTCTTTAAAAGGTCAAATGACCCCTGAAATTTTCCAAATTTTCACATGACAGTTGTATTAGTGCACGTTAAACATAGAAAACATTTGAAGGCCGTAAGAGGAAGCTATCTCCCGTTTGTCATCAAACATGCATTGTTCCCTCTTGGAAGCACGAGCCTTCTAGTGAGTTGCTCCGGTTTGTGAGGGGTGTGTGTCCAAACTTTCGTCAAACAGGCCAGTTTTTTACCACATCATCTTGGTGGCATGACATTACATCAAGCAAGGTTTCATGTTTTTCTGATCATTTTTTAATTTTTTTGGAATTAAAATGCCATGGCACTCCATGCATGTGTCCATGCCGTGAGACCAATATGTTTGAAAATTCCTTCTAATTTGTTGCACATGAAATTAACTCACACACAAATACACAAATATGATTTTTCAAACCGTTATGGTTAGCCGTTGCATGTAGATGTAGTTCAAATATGAATTACGGTCATTAAATGGCTAGAAAATCACTTAAATGTCTTTAAAAGGTCAAATGACCCCTGAAATTTTCCAAATTTTCATATGACATTTGTATTAGTGCACGTTAAACGTATAAAGAAATTGAAGGCCGTGAGGGGAAGCTATCTCCCGTTCGTCATCAAACATGCATTATTCTCTCTCGGAACCATGAGCCTTCTAGTGAGTTTCTTCGGTTTGTGAGGGGTGTATGTCCAAACTTTCGTCAAACATGCCAAATTTTTTACCACATCATCTTGGTGGCATGACATTACATCAAGCAAGGTTTCATGTGTTTCTGATCTTTTTTAATTTTTTGGAATTTAAATGCCATGGCACTCCATGCTTAATTGTGTCATAGCCGTTAGACCAATACGTTTGAAAATTCATTCCA
This sequence comes from Aegilops umbellulata, assembly GCA_032464435.1. Classification (NCBI taxonomy): domain Eukaryota; kingdom Viridiplantae; phylum Streptophyta; class Magnoliopsida; order Poales; family Poaceae; genus Aegilops; species Aegilops umbellulata. Next base: position 437,668,475 of record CP136058.1, on the reverse strand, counting down.
ATTTACTACACATGGAATTAAATCGCACACAAGTACACAAAATATGACTTTTCAAACCGTTATGGTTAGCTGTTGCATCGACATGTAGTTCAAATTTGAATTATGGTCATTAAATGGCTAGAAAATCACTTAAATGTCTTAAAAGGTAAAATGACCCCTGAAATTTTCCAAAATTTGACATGATAGTTGTTTAGTACTACAAATTTTCTCGTACATTTAAAAGACCATCTGTTGCCACTTCACTCCAAATTCGTCTTTCACAGCTGATAAAAAATATCCACAACATCACACACAGTTTTTTCGTAGGAACCGTTTGGGATGAAAATTTCTGGGTCTATTTAAGTCTTCCTCCTTAAGCTTCGGCGACTCGTCTGCTCCAGTGCTGGCAACCCCGAATCCACGAATCCCGATCCCCATTCCCGCACCCCCTTCTTGCAAAGATGACGCCGTGGAAACGCTTCATGAAGGCCCGTACGATGGTCGCGTCCTCCCCGAGCGTCGCCGCCTGCGTCGAGAGCGCCGCCGCCTACGCTGAGAGTGCCGCCGCATCCGCATTGAGCACGGCCGCTTCCGCCGAGAGGGTGTCTGTGGCAGCCGACAGGGCAGCTGCAGCAACCGAGACGGCTGCAGCTGCTGCTGCGACGGCAGCTGCAAACGGCGAGAGGGCTCGAATTGCCGTCTGTGCCACCGATGTCGCCCTGGCCTGGGTCGAAGCCGTCCATGCCAAGATCGAGGATGCACACGCCAAGATATTCCAGGCCACCTCGGAATCCAGCAACCCACGTCCGAAAAGGCAGCGGTGGCCATGGAGCACCTGCTTCCTCATGAGATCGCCGAGCGGGAGCTGGAGATGCAGGAGGCGGCGGAGATCGAGGAGCGCCGGGAGGAGGAGTTGCGCGTGGCCGAGGTCGAGGTGGAGAAGAGTTTGTCCATCGAGGAATCAGCGGTGGAGTACCAACGCGAGCTCTGGCGCAGCCACTACTACGAGTACTACAACCTTGAGGGCGGCGTCGAGGATGAGGACGCGGTCGACTTCAACAGGGGGTGCGGAATCCACCAACGGCGGCATGTCGCTAGGAAAAGTCATCGACATCTCATCTCACACCGGCGATGCTTAGGCCGGCGCGGCAGCGGAATTGTTAAAATTATGCGTACTTAGGCTTTGTTTTAATGTTGGTCTTTTGTTAGAGCAATGTTTAGGTCAATTGGCTCTGTTTAATTACTAAAATTGCTCGATTCAGTAAGTGTGGTCTGTGTGCTGTAAGCTTTTTTGTGTGCTGATACGTCTCCAATGTATCTACTTTTCCTAACGCTTTTCCTCTTGTTTTGGACTCTAATTTGCATGATTTGAATGAAACTAACCCCGGACTGACGCTGTTTTCAGTAGAACTACCATGGTGTTATTTTGTGCAGAAATAAAAGTTCTCGGAATGGAACGAAACTTTGTGAGGATTTTTTATATCAATAATAAGAATTTCTGGAGCCAAGACCTGCCAGAGATGGGCACAACCCACCAGGGCGCGCCCCCCTCTCCTGGCGCGCCCAGGTGGGTTGTACCCACCTGGTGGCCCCGCAGACCTCAACCTTGACACTACAAATTCCTATTTTTGGAGAAAAAATCAGTGAGAAAGAATTATCATGATCCACGAGACGGAGCCATTGCCAAGCCCTGTTCTTCCTCGGGAGGGCAGATCTGGAGTCCGTTTGGGGCTCCGGAGAGGGGGATCTTCGTTCTTCATCATCACCAACCCTTCTCCATCGCCAATTCCATGATGCTCCCCACCGGGAGTGAGTAATTCCTTGGTAGGCTCACTGGTCGGTGAGGAGTTGGATGAGATTCATCATGTAATCGAGTTAGTTTTGTTAGGGCTTGATCCCTAGTATCCACTATGTTCTTAGATTGATGTTGCTATGACTTTGCTATGCTTAATGATTGTCACTTTGGGCCCGGGTGCCATGAACTCGGATCTAAACCATTTATTTTATCACCATTATATCCATGTTCTAGATCCGATCTTGCAAGTTATAGTCACCTACTATGTGTTATGATCCGGTAACCCCGAAGTGACAATAACCAGGACTTCTTCCGGTGATTACCGTAGTTTGAGGAGTTCATGTATTCACTATGTGTTAATGCTTTGTTCTGGTTCTCTATTAAAAGGAGGCCTTAATATCCCTTAGTTTTCAATATGGACCCCGCTGCCACGGGAGGGTAGGACAAAATATGTCATGCAAGTTCTTTTAATAAAGCACGTATGACTATTTATGGAATACATGCCTACATTATATCGATGAACTGGAGCTAGTGTCGTATCGCCCTAGGTTATAACTGTCTCATGATGAATATCATCCAACAAGTCACCGATCCAATGCCTATGAATTTGTCCTATATTGATCTTGCTAAGTTACTACTGCTGCTGCTACTGTCACACTTGCTACAAAATACTGCTATCATTGTTACTGTTACTATTGCTGCTGTCACTACTATCAAAACTATCATATACTGTGCTACTGATCACTTTGCTGCAGATAAATTAATCTCCACGTGTGGTTGAATTGACAACTCAGCTGCTAATACCTTCAAATATTCTTTGGCTCCCCTTGTGTCGAATCTATAAATTTGGGTTGAATACTCTACCCTCGAAAACTGTTGCGATCCCCTATACTTGTGGGTTATCATGTGCCCAAATTAGCAAGCGATTTTCAATTATGCAATGACGTACCCGGGGAAATTTCCACCAAAAATTGAATTATCAAACTCATCCCATGCGCGTAAAGCAGAAGAATCGTTTGTGATGCACACAATCATTCAAAGTGAATGGTGTCTGGCGGCACCGCGCACAAAGTTTCCCTCCACATTTCGAAATTTTTGGCCTACCGCGAAATATCTACCCCCCCTCCCCACCCCCTTTTATCCATGACCACAAGTCACATTTCCCCTGTTTCCTCATTCCTTCCTTCCTTCCTAAGCTATAGCCGCTTCCTCGCTTGCTTCCTCGTTGTTGCCGCCGTGGTCTTCTTCAAAGACCTCTCCAGCGGTTCCTCCCCCTTCGACGACTCTTTCACCACCCGGGTATGCCTCTCTTATCTCTCTCTCTCTCTCTCTCTCTCTCTCTCGGGTTATGACTTGGAATGAAGAATTTTTACCCATCAGTCGATTTGAGTCATTTCTTCCTCTTGTAGCTCCCTAGGACCATCAGTTGCAACAAATGGAGCAGGGTGGCTGAAGATCTGTCTGCTCGTTGTCACCATCAATCTCCATGTGTGAAGCTAGTTGTGTTTGAATTTGTGAATAGTGGGTGGAAGTTTCTGGCATGTGCATAGAAGTTTAGACCCTCTTTCGTTGTTACAAATCATTTGTTAGATGTGATTCAGACACTGTCACGGTCCCAACCCATTCATACCACACCTTCAACAAAACGCATCCTAAGACAGTGTCACAGTTTGTACCTAGTGTCTAAAAATGTTGCCATCTCATCAGCGGTGCCGAAAATTATTTGGCACCACTTCAGTAGTTTGTGCAGCCAACTTTGGTCCACACATCCAAGCAGCCAAGCAGTAAAATACTAAATCTTTATGGCACGAAGGAACTAGGCATTGGAGCAACTAGGTGCTCCGGAGTCCGGGTCCCAGATTTTATTTCCGCTGCATCGGCTCGCCGGTGCAGGGCACCGGTGCGAGATGTAACAACAGTTGCCGTTACACCGGTTTTGGCATACATAGTGGACGGCCTTAGTGATATTAGTTCTATGTTACTAAATTTGTGCATGTACACATCTGTTAGTAACAATTTGCTGTCATCCAAACACTGTCGCTATGCTGTTGCAGTTATATTTACCTTCCTCATAAAATGTTCAATTTGTTATTTATAGTACATGATTAAGAACTTGTAGTGTTGTTGTAGTTAATTATAGCTTCTCATGTTTCAGAATTTGGTTGTTGTCTCAGTAGCAATTAATTCATTTGCACATCGATCTTTTTGAGAAGATATGTCATAATTAACCTGTTTCTTTAGTTTTTCAAAATAAGTATTGGTAATTTTCTATGTTGCTATAAACCCATTTCCCCTACAATTTTTACTGATCTAGTTTTAAATATTATAGGATGAACAAAAATGTTCTTACTTGGAGTGGGTTGATCAGGAGTGGCCACAGTCTTTGAAGATGTGCCTAACGAAGCTCTGGAGCATGTATGAGGAAGAGAACAGAGGTAGGATTAGAGAAAGTGTTGTCAACGCTGAAGAATATTTGAAGATGCGGGATAAAAAGAGGAAGGTGGAGAATGAGCTCAAATTTTTTAAATGAGACTTTGCTAAGATGGTGTTGGCGAAGGAGGAGGCACTTTCCCAGTTGGCCAGTGCAAAACAGGTTCGTACTGAACTAAAAGCAGAGGTGGATAAGACGAGCCTGGATGATCTCGATTAGGGAAATGAATATATTGTCATAATATTATTCTTATGAAGTTGAACTAGCTATGTGTTGTACTGTGTTGTTTTCAGGTAGCTATCGTACTGTGATGTTAAAATATATTTATGTGCCTGATATGAAATTGGCAAACAGTTGTTCGATATGAATGTGAATTTGCGTAATACTGGAATTATTAATTGTAAACTAATAAACCTGCTAAATGTGTCATGGAACTTTGCGAACCGTTCTAGCAGTAAAAGCGCTTATGATGGATAGCCCAATGCCACATAGTTTCCTTCATCAAATCGTGTGTGATGTAGTTGATAAAAGCAAACGTTTAACCAAGGCAGAGCGTGTGTGATAGTTACCCCTATCACACACGAGCCTATACATAAACATGTGTGGGATGTACATACGAACGGAAACGTTTTCCCTGGATTGACTGTGTGGGATGTACATACTAACGGAAACGTTTTCCCTGGATTGACTGTGTGGGATGTACATACTAACGGAAACGTTTTCCCTGGATTGACTGTGTGGGATGTACATACGAACGGAAACGTTTTCCCTGGATTGACTGTGTGGGATGTACATAAGAACGAAAATGTATTCCTTGGATTGATTGTGTGTGATATGCATACGAACGTAAATGTTTTTCTGGGATTCACTGTGTGGGATGTACATACGAACGGAAACGTTTGGCTTTTGATGCCTCGCCCGATCGCACACGAGCTCATTTTGCCCTAGCCTGTGTGCCGGGAGGGCCTATCCCCGACGGTTTCTAGGTCATGTGGGAAGGACCCCCCTATCGCCCACATTCACTTAGCGACGGTTCCAAATGCCGTCGCGGAAAGGGGTTAAAAACCGTGTGTATAGCACCTCGCTGTACCAGTGTATATTGATGTCATAATATGAAAGTGTATGAGTCCATGAGCATTGGTTAGTAAGAATATCGATATTAAAGCTTGTTATTAACTACTCATTTAAGTGTCCATTGTAGCATGATGGGGATGTTTGAGCATTTTTATGTCTGACTGAAATCCTTGAGTGCTGTCATAACTGGTGGTGCACGATGGTTAGCTCCTACCAACCTCATCCATAGGGGCATGCGAGAGTACTTTGCTTCGAGGTCTAATAAAACTTTAATCATAAGTATATGAGTTCTTTATGACTAATATGAGTCCATGGATAATTACACACACCTACCTTTCTGTAATTTGCTAGCCTCTTCGGTACCGTGCATTGGCCTTTCTCATCTCGAGAGTTGCTGCTAACTTCGTCGGTGCATCCAAACCCCGTGATATGATATGCTCTATCACACATAAGCCTCTTTATATCTTCCTCCAAACAGCCACCATACCTACCTATCATGGCATTTCCATAGCCATTCCGAGATATATTGCCATGCAACTTCCACCGTTCTGTCTTATGACATGTGTTTTCGTCTATTGCTTTGCATGATCATATAGAGCTAACATGATATTTGTGGCAAAGCCACCGTCCATCATTGTTATATATGTTACGCTAGATCATTACACATCCTGGTACACTGTCAGAGGCATTCATATAGAGTCATATCGTTTCAGTTATCGAGTTGTAAGTAAATAAAAGTGTGATGATCGTAGCATTGTCCCGGTGAGGAAAGGATGATGAAGATAATGAATCCCCCATAAGTTAGGATGAGACTCCGGACAAAAAAAGAGGCCAAAAGAGCCCAACAAAAAATATGATAGAAAAAGAGAGAAGGGGCAATGTTACTATCCTTTTACCACACGTGTGCTTCAAGTAGCACCATGTTCTTCATAAGAGAGACTCCTGAGTTATCACTTTCATATACTAGTGGGAATTTTTGTATTATATAACTTGGCTTGTATATTCCAATGATGGGCTTCCTAAAATGCCCGAGGTCTTCATGAGCAAGCAAGTTGGATGCACACCCACTTAGTTTCGGTTTGAGATTACATACAGTTATAGCTCTAGTGCATTCGTTGCATGGCAATCCCTACTCCTCGCATTGATATTGATTTTAAGGCCCTTCATCCCTCGAGTTGTTGCAAGCCTTTCTTCCTTTTTGACTTCTCCTATATAGCTCTACCACTGCACTCTATTCCACCCTAGTGCCAATATCCATGGCTCATGCCATGTATTGAGTGGAGTAAAAATGTTGAAGTGCGTTAAAAAGTATAATATGTACAGTTGCTTGGTTTGACACTGGGTGCTCATGATTTATACTTGTGCGGTGAAGGCGGAGTCATGCCATGCTTACATAATTCAATGAGTAGGGATAACATTCGTTGAGCATCGTATATTTTGAACAAGTAATGATTATGTTCTTATATTCATGGATTTATTATGTTTATATCAATTACTTCATAGTTTCTCAATATTTATACCGTAAAGAGATTTCATATAAACATGCTAGATAGCATTCAACATCAAAAATTCTATTTTTATCATTTACCTGCTTGAGGACGAGCAGGAATTAAGCATGGGGATGCTGATACGTCTCCAACATATCTATAACTTTTATCGTCTCATGCTATTACATTACTAATCTTGGATACTTTATGTGCAATTTCATATCATTTTTTGGAACTAACCTATTAACTCAGTGCCCAGTGCCAGTTGCTGTTTTTTTTGCTTGTTTTGGCTTTTCAGAAAATTAGTACCAAACGAAGTCCAAACACGATGAAACTTTACGTTGGTTTTTTCTGGACTAGAAGGGACCCTAGAAGGTTCGGGAGGAGGCTAGTAGTTAGATTGCTTCTTATTTCTCTCCGATCTTCAATACAAAGTTCTCCATGATCTCCATGGAGTTATATCCGATGTAATCTTCTTTTGCGGTGTATTTGCTGGGATCCAATAAATTGTGGGTTTATGATCAGATTATTCATTGAAAGTAATTTAGTCCTTGTTGTACTTTATTATGCATGATTGTTATAACTTTGTATTTCTCTCTGATCTATCCACTTGGTTTGGCCAAGTAGATTGATTTATCTTCAGTGGGAGAGTTGCTTTGTAATGGGTTCAATCTTGCAGTGTCCTCATCTCTTGACATAAGGGGTTGAAAGTGCAACTATCCCTAGGTGGTTTTGGTAATTCATAACAACATATAGCTCATTGAGCTAATGCTATTCCAAGACAATTATTTCAGGAAAGCTCAATGATTGGCATGGCATGGATGGTGAAAGTGGAACCCTCAAAATGCTAAGGACAAAGGATTGGCTCAAGCTCAAAAGCTCAAGACTCTTCATTTTACATTTTAGTGATCCAAGATCACATTGAGTCCATAGGAAAAGCCAATACTATCAAGGAGGGATGAGGTGTTGCTTAATGAGCCTTTTGCTTCATGTGCTTAATGATATGCTCCAAAATCCTCAGCTACTTTCCCATATCCACAAATGACCTAAACCCAAAGTCAAACTCGGTCCTACTGATTCTTTCTATCCGGCGCCACCGAGTTTCACATGTCATAAGCCACTGCCAAACCCTAGCAAATCGGTTCTACCGATAGGGATCCCGGTCTTACCGAGATGGGATTGCAATTTCTCTGTTTCCTTTTCGTAACTTTTCGGTCTCACTGAAAGAGCGGATCGGTCCCACCGAGATTGCAATGTAAACTCTCTGTTTCCCTTTTGTAACTTTTTGGTCTCACCGAAAGAGCAAATCGGTCCCACCGAATTTACCTGACCAACTCTCTGGTTAGCCTATTACCAAATCGGTCTCACCGAGTTTGTGTAATCGGTCTCACCGAGATTACCTTATGCCCTAACCCTAACCATATCGGTCCTACCGAGTTGCATGTCAGTCCCACCGAAAATCTCTAACGGTCACTAGGTTTACTATTTCGGTCCGACCGAGTTTGTTGATTCGGTCCCACCGAGATTGGTAAATTGTGTGTAACGGTTGGATTTTGTGTGGAGGCTATATATACCCCTCCACCTCCTCTTCATTCGTGGAGAGAGCCATCAGAACACATCTACACTTCCAACTCATATGTTCTGAGAGAGAACCACCTACTATTGTGTTGAGGCCAAGATATTGTTGGGGAACGTAGCAGAAATTCAAAATTTTCCTACGTGTCACCAAGATCTATCTATGGAGAAACCGGCAACGAGGGGGAAGAGAGTGCATCTACATACCCTTGTAGATCGCTAAGCGGAAGCGTTCAAGTGAACGGGGTTGATGGAGTCGTACTCATCGTGATCCAAATCACCGATGACCAAGTGTCGAACGGACGGCACCTCCGCGTTCAACACACGTACAGCCCGGTGACGTCTCCCATGCCTTGATCCAGCAAGGAGAGAGGGAGAGGTTGATGAAGACTCCGTCCAGCAGTAGCACAACGGCGTGGTGGTGGTGGAGGAGCGTGGCAATCCTGCAGGGCTTCGCCAAGCACCGCGGGAGAGGAGGAGGAAGAGAGGTAGGGTTGCGCCTTGTTAGAGTTCATCTCGTGTCTTGGGCAGCCCCAAAACCTCCACTATATATAGGGGCAAGGGGGAGGGGCAGGTGCCCTAGGGTTTCCCCTAGGGGGGGCGGCGGCCAGGGCAGATTGGATCTCCCCCTTGGGTGACTTGGCCCCCAAGCCAGGAGGTGGGAAGCCTAGATGGGGCGCCCCAAACCCCCTGGTCACATGGGAATAGGTGAGGGGGGCGCACAGCCCCTTAGTGGGCTGGTTTGCCCCCTTCCATTGGCCCATGAAGCCCCCAACACTTGCCGGGGCTCCCGAAACACCTTTCGGTCATGCTGGTCATCACCCGGTACCTCCTGAACACTCCCGGACTCCAAAACCCTTCGTACAATATATCAATATTTACCTCCGGACCATTCCGGAACTCCTCGTGACGTCCGGGATCTTATCCGGGACTCCGAACAACATTCGGTAACCACATACGAACTTCCTTTATAACCCTAGCGTCATCGAACCTTAAGTGTGTAGACCCTACGGGTTCGGGAACCATGCAGACATGACCGAGACGTTCTCCGGTCAATAACCAACAGCGGGATCTGGATACCCATGTTGGTTCCCACATGTTCCACGATGATCTCATCGAATGAACCACGATGTCGAGGATTCGATCAATCCCGTATACAATTCCCTTTGTCTAGCGGTATTGTACTTGCCCGAGATTCGATCGTCGGTATCTCGATACCTTGTTCAATCTCGTTACCGGCAAGTCTCTTTACTCGTTCTGTAACACATCATCCTGTGATCAACTCCTTGATCACATTGTGCACATTATGATGATGTCCTACCGAGTGGGCCCAGAGATACCTCTCCGTCGCACGGAGTGACAAATCCCAGTCTCGATTCGTGCCAACCCAACAGACACTTTCGGAGATACCTGTAGTGTACCTTTATAGCCACCCAGTTACGTTGTGACGTTTGGCACACCCAAAGCATTCCTACGGTATCCGGGAGTTGCACAATCTCATGGTCTAAGGAAATGATACTTGACATTAGAAAAGCTTTAGCATACGAACTACACGATCTTTGTGCTAGGCTTAGGATTGGGTCTTGTCCATCACATCATTCTTCTAATGATGTGATCCCGTTATCAATGACATCCGATGTCCATGGTCAGGAAACCGTAACCATCTATTGATCAACGAGCTAGTTAACTAGAGGCTTACTAGGGACATGGTGTTGTCTATGTATCCACACATGTATCTGAGTTTCCTATCAATACAATTCTAGCATGGATAATAAACGATTTATCATGAACAAGGAAATATAATAATAACCTATTTATTATTGCCTCTAGGGCATATTTCCAACAGATATTCCATTCCTACCATATGAATCTTGATCTCTAGCCTTCCCCAAGTTGCTTTCCACTCAAATCTTCTTTCCACCAAATCCAAATCCTGTGAGAGAGAGTTGAGTGTTTGGGAGACTATCAGTTGAAGCACAAGAGCAAGGAGTTCATCATCAACACACCATTTGTTACTTCTTGGAGAGTGGTGTCTCCTAGATTGGCTAGCTGTCACTTGGGAGCCTCCGACAAGATTGTGGAGTTGAACCAAGGAGTTTGTAAGGGCAAGGAGATCGCCTACTTCGTGAAGATCTACCGCTAGTGAGGCAAGTCCTTCGTGGGCGATGGCCATGGTGGGATAGACAAGGTTGCTTCTACGTGGACCCTTCGTGGGTGGAGCCCTCCGTGGACTCGCGCAACCGTTACCCTTCGTGGGTTGAAGTCTCCATCAACATGGATGTAGGATAGCACCACCTATTCGAACCACGGGAAAAACATCTGTGTCTCCAATTGCGTTTGAATTCTCCAAACCCCTCCCTTAACATTCTTGCAAGTTGCATACTTTACTTTCCGCTGCTCATATACTCTTTGCATGCTTGCTTGAATTGTGTGATGATTGCTTGACTTGTCCTAAAAGTTGCTAAAATCTGCCAAGAACTAAAATTGGGAAAAGGTTAAGTTTTTATTTGGTCAAGTAGTCTAATCACCCCCCCCCCCTCTAGACATACTTCCGATCCTACAAGTGGTATCAGAGCGAGGTTTCCATTTGCTTTGATTTCCATAGCTTTTGGTGGTCATAGCCTTGGTTTCACAACCTAGGAGAGTATGGCGTCTAGCGAGGGAAATTACCACCGTAGAGGTCCTTACTTTGATGGTACTAATTTTGCTAGTTGGAAGCATAAAATGAAAATGCATATTCTTGGACATAGCCCCGCCGTTTGGGCTATTGTGTGTGTTGGTTTGCAAGATGACTTCTTTGATGGGAAAGAACCAGACCGTGAAGCTACCGCGGATGAGTTGAAGATGCTACAATACAACGCTCAAGCTTGTGATATTCTCTTCAACGGATTGTGCCCCGAAGAATTCAACAAAATCAGCTGTCTTGAGAATGCAAAGGAAATTTGGGATACTTTGATTGATATGCACGAAGGTACGGACTCCGTCAAGGAATCCAAATTGGATGTGCTTCAAAGTCAACTTGACAAGTTCAAAATGAAGGATGGTGAAGGTGTCGCTGAAATGTACTCTAGGCTTGCTCTCATCACAAACGAGATTGCCGGCTTAGGGAGTGAAGAGATGACCGATAGACTCATCATCAAGAAGATCCTAAGAGCCTTGGATGGAAAATATGATACCGTGTGCACATTGATCCAAATGATGCCCAATTACAAAGATCTCAAGCCAACAGAGGTCATTGGAAGAATTGTTGCTCATGAGATGTCGCTCAAGGATAAAGAGGAACTTCACAACAAATCAAGTGGTGTCTACAAAGCCTCATGTGAAGCCCCCACATCATCAAGTGAGAGACAAAACTTCAATGAAGAATTGAGCTTAATGGTTAAGAACTTCAACAAGTTCTACAAGAGTAGAAGCAAAGATAGAAGCTCCAAGTCAAGGTCCTACAATGACAAAAGATCTTCTAGTCGAGAGCGAAACTGCTACAATTGTGGAAGACCCGGACACTATTCCAATGAGTGTACGGCTCCCTACAAAAGAAGAGAGGATTCTCCAAAAAAATAAGCAAAAGAGAAGAATCACCATCAAGAGAGAGAAGGAGTAGAGATGATCTTTATGAACGAAGATACTCACGGAGAAGCAAGGATTCGGAAAGAAAGGAAAAATCATCAAGGAGCTACACAAAACGAAGACATCAAGCTCATGTTGGTGAATGGGTATCCGGCTCCGACTCCGACAACCACTCCGAGAGAAGTTATCACTCCGATTCCGAATATACTCAAGATGAAGGTGTTGCCGGTCTAGCACTTGTGTCAACCAACTCCTACGACATATTTGACTCACCAAATGAAGGAATTGGAAGATGCTTCATGGCCAAAGGTCCTAAGGTAACTCACCCTGAGTATGTTGATTTTAATAGTGATGAAGATGACTTGTTAGGTGATGATGACTTACTTGTTGACAACTCTAGTGACGAATACTATGATGAAACGTCAATTAATCATGCTAATCAAGATAAAATGAATGACAATGATAAGGAGAAAATTGAGGCTCTAACTAAAGAACTAAACACTCTTAAGTTAGCTCATGAAACTATCTTCGAAGATCATCAAGAACTTTTAAGAGCTCATGAGAAGTTATGCTTTGAAAAGCTCAATCTTGAGCAAGAGTATGAGTTTTTAAAGGCAATCAATGATGATCTCCGCAAGAAAAGTTCTTCTTACATTGCCAAGCGTTTACTCTTATCCACTTACATGCCTCAAGTCAAGTCTAGTAACAAGAGCAAGAAAGATTCTTCCTCTAGTAGTAACAATGATCATGTTAAATCCAATATTGTTGCTTCTAGTAGTTCTCTTGATTCCACTAATGATTCTCTTAGCCAAGTTACACTTGAGCAAGAAAATAGCTTATTGAAGGGAATCATAGAGAAAGGAGTGTACAAAAGCCTTGCCGGTAGTAAGCAATTCGAGGAAATTGTACGCAAGCAAGTAAGGCACCAGAAGAATCAAGGTGTTGGCTTTGAACGAAAGTTCAATGCCAATGGAGTTGAGTGGGAAGAAGATCAATACCCCAAGACAAAGTTTTTTCCACAACAAGAGAAGTATGATCCTACTTCTTTCAAGGGGACACAAACTCAAGATGATCTTCCACCACAAGACTACAAGCAAAAAGGCAAGGACAAGCTTCAAGAGGAAATTGATGCATTTGAAGAAGCTCCTAAGACCTTAGTCAAGTGGATTCCCAAGACTACTTCAAGTTCCACTTCATCAAGTACGACTACAACTCCAAGGATTCCCATCAAGATGGTGTGGATCCAAAAGAAGAAGAACTAGAGAGTTCTTGAGGGTGACTCCGCCAACATACTTCACTCTTATCATTTGGCAAGAACAAGTGCAATCAACTTCCACATCTTGCACTAGTTCAAGGAGTCACAAACCCTCTTGTTGGTAAGTCAAGGGACAAGGTAATCTAAAAGCTTTCATAGACATCATCTTGTGTGTGCATCACTCTATGTCTATGGATATCCTTGTTTGTTCCTTGTGGGATTAACCCATGTAGGTATTGAAAGTGCAATTCACTCAAAAGGATAGCTCCAAGTGATCTACATCAACACTGAGCATCCACATCTTCAACATCTACATGAAGTCATCATCGACAAAACCCAAGGTTAGTTCATCCCTCTTAGGGGGGATATCACATCTAGGGGGAGCTTTACTCTAAGACTTGAGTTAAAGCAACTCTAATGATGTGAACACAACAATGCTTTATGTAAAAGTGGTAACCCCACTTGAGCTTAAACGATGAGTATGACCTATGATCAAGTGTTCTCATTTGACTCCTAAGTCAATATACTCATATATAGATGACCTAGTCATCGCCAATTGCTTGATAGATGCTAGAATTGGTTGTGCATGCTTTGTCACATATTTCAATTGCCATTTTATTGTGTGAGCATGTTGGTTGCATATTTTATTCATTCGAGGACATCCACTTGTTGTTTTGATTGTTTGGCTTTATTTTTCTTTTGCCAAGTGGATGGACAAGAATGCCTAAGAACCTTCTCTAGCTATCTATGCTTTTCTCGTCTCAAACTCTATTCATGCTACATCACAAAATTGATCAAGTCAGATTCGAACCACTCTGTGTGAGGAGCACTCGGAGTCCCCGATTCGTCATAGACTTAAACTTGCAAAACCTCTTTGTGATTCTCGGTCTGACCGATACCCCACTTTCGGTCTTACCGAGATCATTAAGTTGATCTATGTTTTCGATCTCGGTGCAACCGATTTGAACCATTCGGTCACACCGAGTTGCAATAACTGTATACATTTTGCATCTCGATGCCACCGAGTTGTTCCACTCAGTCACACCGACAGGGTCGGGCTATATATAGACACGGGCAAAAATTTGGAAATTTCTCCGAACCCTTTCGCCCTCGCGATAGCTCGCTCTGCCTACGTGGTCTCCGGATCGTCTCCTCGCCGCCAGCCGCCTCCAGTCGCTGGTCTCCGTCGCCGTCAATGGGATTCAACCCCGCCGTTGCCGCCATAGCGAGTCTCCGCCGAACTAGGTTATGGACTCGATCTTTGTGCTATTCCCCAATCCGATTTCTAGCACATTGTGATCATATTGATTCTAGCCACGTTCGATAAACTCCTATCCAGTAAATGAATCCGTAGAATAGGTTTGATTCTTAAATTTTAGGGTTAGGTTTCCGCCGAAACCATCTCGGACCCACCGAGTTGAAAAACTCGGTCCCACCGATTTGGCTTATGCCATTGCACAAGTGAGACTCGGTCTGACCGAGTATTGCTAATCGGTGTGACCGATTTTGGAACTTTGTGAAACCCTAGCAGTCTCGGTGCCACCGAACTGTGACTCGGTCTGACCGAGTTCACCAGTTTAGGTTCCAAAAACTGCTTCAGTATCACCGAGTTTAAAAATCGGTAGATCCGAAATGATTTCTGTGGGAAACTAAAACTAAGTTTTTGAATCATTCTTTTGCAAAAATCTCTGCATTTTGTGATGCTCATCCACTCTACCTCATCTATAAACTATTCACAGGGTCAGCAGTCAGCTTGTTCATCATGTCAGACCAGAGTGATAGCCAGAACATGTTAGAACAAGGCCCAGTGCCTAACACCGCAGAAGAAGAGGAAGGCCAAGTTCTCAGGAAGTTGAAGCCCAAGATCCCAGACCACAATGATGCTCATCCTGTGACTGAGGATATGAAGATCAGAAGAGACTCAGGACTGAGAAAGTGGAGAGCAGAGGATCCATATGCTACCAGGAGGAGGACTGCTATTGACTACAGGTTCCACACTAAGGAACAGCAGGACTTCTATGAGACAGTCTTGTTGGACAAGAAGCCCATTGTGTGTGATATGAGATGGGTCGACTAGGAATACGTCAAGGATAATGAAGAGCACTACCCTGGAGTGCAAGACAGCTTCAAGGCATGTGGAGTAGCTGACTTTGTTGGGCAGAAGCTCACAAAGTGGAATGAAGAGCTGATCATGCAGTTCTACTCCATAGCACATTTTTATCCAGATGGCGGAATTGTATGGATGTCTAAAGGTACGAGGTACCAATCAACAGTTGCTGAGTGGGCACAGCTTATCAATGCCCCAGAAGAGCATGAGGATGACCTCGAAATTTATGCCAAGAAGAAGATGGACCACAACTCTAGGTCAAATATGTACAAAGAGATCCCAAACAAGGCACTTGACACTTTCAAGTTTGGATCAGTACATTATCTTTTGTCAGGATTGCCAACCATCAATTGGATACTGAGGCACACCTTGTTGCCCAAGTCAGGTGATCACAAGATGATCAGAGGCCATGCAATCAACTTGCTTCACATATTTGATGTGCCACAAAAATTCAAAGTCATGAGCCTCATGGTAGAAACAATCAAGAGGACTGCAGCAGACTAGAAGAGGAGCTGTGGATATGCCCCTTAGATCCAGGAGCTGATTAACTCCAAGATGGGCACAGGCATATACCTCTTGGACAAGGAACATTTGCCTATTCATCCAGATTTTGAAGATAATGAAGTTGTGATGAACAAGGATGAACCATCTTCAGCCCATGCACAAGAACAAAAGGAGAAGGCAAGGAAGGAGAAAGCTGCAAGGATGCCAACTCAAGAAGAGGCATCTGAATATTTCTTGAAAGCCAAGCAAGAGCAGCTCAGTTACTTGATTGCATCCACCCTGAGGATAGAGAAAGGACTGGCCACCCTCAATCAGAATCAGGAGAGCTTAGAGAGAATCATAGAACAAAAGTTCTATGACTTGGATGTCAAAGTGACAGAGATTCAGTCTGCAGTGGAGCAACTTCAAGATGATATGCAGGAGAGGAAAGGGAAGACTACCACTGATGCATTTGCCAGAGTGCCACGAGGTCCGAGGTCGTCTGCAGTGCCAGTTCCTGACACAAGAGCCACCGCCTCAGCTCCAGCCACAGCACCAGCCCAACCAGCTCCAGCATCTACTTCAGCTCCAACTCCAACCACGTCTACAGAAGCCTTCGTCCTTGGAGTGATCCAGACTCCACCACCACCAGAAGATCAAGCCTGAGTGTCGATCTAGCACTATGCTTTTTCTAGGCACTTTTTTGTAACTTGTTGCCAAAGGGGGAGAAAAATGTATAGATCATAGGCTTCGAGAGAGAGAGAGAGTGTGTTGTTTTTCTCTCTTGCTTTATTTGGTGGTTTTTCAAACATTGTTTGCTTTTGGTCGAGACACTTTGATATGCTTGTGAGACATTGATGATCATGTGTTTGATCATAAGCTACACTTATGCATGCTTGATATATCTTATCTATCTTATGTGATCATTCACTTTTCCTTGGTGATGAGTGCATGTATTTCATTATTATCATTTTGAGCGCTCCACCAAGATGTATGTGACATGGAAGAGTAACCCATATTTCTAACTCTTTGTGCATTTGCAATCCAAAGCAAATTTTAAATATGCACAAATTTAGGGGGAGCTCTTACTTATCACATACTTCTCAAAGCGATGATATAATTCATTCTTATTATCATTTGTCGAAGCTTTGATCTATATGTTGTCATCAATTACCAAAAAGGGGGAGATTGAAAGTGCAACTATCCCTAGGTGGTTTTGGTAATTCATAACAACATATAGCTCACTGAGCTAATGCTATTCCAAGACAATTATTTCAGGAAAGCTCAATGATTGGCATGGCATGGATGGTGAAAGTGGAACCCTCAAAATGCTAAGGACAAAGGATTGGCTCAAGCTCAAAAGCTCAAGACTCTTCATTTTACATTTTAGTGATCCAAGATCACATTGAGTCCATAGGAAAAGCCAATACTATCAAGGAGGGATGAGGTGTTGCTTAATGAGCCTTTTACTTCATGTGCTTAATGATATGCTCCAAAATCCTCAGCTACTTTCCCATATCCACAAATGACCTAAACCCAAAGTCAAACTCGGTCCTACCGATTCTTTATATCCGGCGCCACCGAGTTTCACATGTCATAAGCCACTGCCAAACCCTAGCAAATCGGTTCTACCGATAGGGATCCCGGTCTTACCGAGATGGGATTGCAATTTCTCTGTTTCCTTTTCGTAACTTTTCGGTCTCACCAAAAGAGCGGATCGGTCCCACCGAGATTGCAATGTAAACTCTCTGTTTCCCTTTTGTAACTTTTCGGTCTCACCAAAAGAACAAATCGGTCCCACCGAGTTTACCTGACCAACTCTCTGGTTAGCCTATTACCAAATCGGTCTCATCGAGTTTGTGTAATCAGTCTCAACGAGATTACGTTATGCCCTAACCCTAACCATATCGGTCCTACCGAGTTGCATGTCAGTCCCACCAAAAATCTCTAACGGTCACTAGGTTTACTATTTCGGTCCGACCGAGTTTGTTGATTCGGTCCCACCGAGATTGGTAAATTGTGTGTAACGGTTGGATTTTGTGTGGAGGCTATATATACCCCTCCACCTCCTCTTCATTCGTGGAGAGAGCCATCAGAACACATCTACACTTCCAACTCATATGTTCTGAGAGAGAACTACCTACCCTTGTGTTGAGGCCAAGATATTCCATTCCTACCATATGAATCTTGATCTCTAGCCTTCCCCAAGTTGCTTTCCACTCAAATCTTCTTTCCACCAAATCCAAATCCTGTGAGAGAGAGTTGAGTGTTGGGGAGACTATCATTTGAAGCACAAGAGCAAGGAGTTCATCATCAACACACCATTTGTTACTTCTTGGAGAGTGGTGTCTCCTAGATTGGCTAGGTGTCACTTGGGAGCCTCCGACAAGATTGTGGAGTTGAACCAAGGAGTTTGTAAGGGCAAGGAGATCGCCTACTTCGTGAAGATCTACCGCTAGTGAGGCAAGTCCTTCGTGGGCGATGGCCATGGTGGGATAGACAAGGTTGCTTCTTCGTGGGCCCTTCGTGGGTGGAGCCCTCCGTGGACTCGCGCAACCGTTACCCTTCGTGGGTTGAAGTCTCCATCAACGTGGATGTAGGATAGCACCACCTATCCGAACCACGGGAAAAACATCCGTGTCTCCAATTGCGTTTGAATTCTCCAAACCCTTCCCTTTACATTCTTGCAAGTTGCATGCTTTACTTTCCGTTGCTCATATACTCTTTACATGCTTGCTTGAATTGTGTGATGATTGCTTGACTTGTCCTAAAAGTTGCTAAAATCTGCCAAGAACTAAAATTGGGAAAAGGTTAAGTTTTTATTTGGTCAAGTAGTCTAATCACCCCCCCCCCCCCTCTAGACATACTTCCGATCCTACAGGGGTAGCAAGGCACGTATTTGTATTGTTGCCATTAAGGGTAGAACGATGGGTTTATTCATATTGCTTGAGTTTATTCTGTCTACATTATGTCATCTTACTTAAAGCGTTACTCTGTTTGTCATAGACTTAACACCATAGATGCATGCTGTATAGCGGTTGATTGGTGGAGTAATAGTAGTAGATGCAGAATCATTTCGGTCTACTTGTCACAGACTTAATGCCTATATACATGATCATTTCCATGAATAATATCATAACTATGCGTTTCTTTCAATTGCCCAACAATAATTTGTCTACCCACCGTATGCTATTTATTCGAAAGAGAATTCTCTAGTGAAAAATATGGCCCTGGGTCTACTTTTATCATATTACAAAAACTAAAAATACCTTGTTGCCATTTATAATCTTTTATTTTGTTTTGCAATTTATATATCTACCACTACCAGATTTGATCCTTGCAAGTAACGAGTTCAAGGGGATTGACAACCCTTTTGCCCGCATTGGGTGCAAGTATTTGCTCTTGTGTGTGCAGGTACTGTTCACTAGGCTTTGTGTGATTCTCCTATTGGTTTGATAACCTTGGTTCTCACTGAGGAAAATACTTATCGGCTAATATATTTCTTCACCCTTCATCTTCGGGGAAAATCCCAACGCAGCTCACAAGTAGCAATCATCGGCTGTGTTACCCGACGATGTGGTGGCGGTGGCCTTCGTGGGACCCAAGCACCGGCGGGCTCCCATGGTCTAGTTTGCCTCATTGTCCGCGGTGGCTGCGGACGTGTTGGCCTCCACAGACATGGCTTCTTTCCCCACCTGGCTGACGCATTGCCGCCATTGCTCACGGCGGAGTTGCCGGGAGACAACGTTGGCCAGCCTGGAAGGGCGAGGAGGGGCTGGCAGTGACACCAAATCCGAAGGGTTTTCTGGCAAGCCAACCTGTATCGGGTTGGCTCGTTGGGCAACCCATGCCGCTGCAATGCCGAAGAACTCCTTCTTCTGCTCGTTGGAGGCCATGGTGGGTGTTGTACAAGAAGGAGATGGAGAGCGAAGGTGAGGTGTGGTTATAGCTCGGCGCCTCACCACATCTATATAGCGTGCGGATGCAAGGAGCCAGCCCCAAAGGTGTTTAATGTCGGCCCTCACAGGAACGGACGTGTGGCGCTCGAGGCGCCAGAGTAGGTTCTCGGCACACACGCCGGCTTAATGGAGGTAGGCAGGCAGACGGATGCCATTTCAATGGGGAGAGAAGGCGTGAGCAGCGGGCGGCGCTCTCGGCCGGCGAGCCGCTTTAATGTCAGCTCTAGTGAGTGGTCGCGTCCGCTCTGGCCTGCCATAAATGTGGGTGGATGGCTTCAGGCGGGAATGCGGGCACGCATGGGAGAGGGGTTTTTGGTGGGCCAAGGCAGTCATAAGCGGACTTGGCAGCGGTCCAAACCCACGCAAAGCCCCCAGTTCGTCTTCGGTTTGTGGGAAAAAGTGCGGACCACCAAATATAGGCCCGCGTTAGATGGCAAAACACATTCAGACCGCTGTCCGAACAGTTGCAGGCGGCCTAAGGGTCGGCGTTGGAGACACACTTAGAGCATCTCTAGCAGATCTCGTAAAAACACCACCATAAAAACAGTATAAAGATTCCCTTAAAACGAATTTACGGTACTATGAGGCATCGGGCGGAACCGATCCCGTAAACCCTACCGTAATATATTTTATTTCTTCTCCTCGCGCTTCTTCTTCCCTGGGACGCATGCATGGACGAACTTGAACTCCAGTCGGCCAGAACGGCGCCGCTCCGGCCTGCCGCCTGCTCCGGCGACGTTCTGGCCCGCCTCGTGCTCCGAGGATGCTCCGGCCGGCTGCTGCCGAGCTTCTCCACCTGCTCGCTGCTCGTGCGCGATGTCGTGAGGCCCCCTGCTCCGACGTTGACCGGTTTTACGGGGCCCTCAAAAAACGGCTCGAATCCTCCATATATGACGTATGGGTGCTTTAATATACGGGAACCTTTAAATATTTTACTAGATATGCTATTTTACAAGATCTATTCGATGCCTTTTTTACAAGATCTATTCGATGCCTTTTTTACTAGATATGCTATTTTACAAGATCTAATATAATACGGGATTTACTAGAGATGCTCTTATACTGTACTCCGTACTATATTATATTGCGTGGGTGTATGGCTTGAATATTGTTTGGTCGTTGGTAGCAGTGTGTTACGTATAGTAGTATAATGCACTATATGCAAGTTGGTGGTAATTTCCTCATCTTTTTTAGGACGAGAAAGAGGTTTTTTACATGAGAAAAGGCACTAGCAAAGCCACCTTCAGAGACCGTCAAAGGAAAAGGAAAAAAACAAAGCCAACTTGAGAACAAGCGAGTCCGGGTCTGAAGAAAGGAGCAGTGGCAAGGGCAGAATGAGCTTTCATCTATAGTAGAAAAAAGAAGAAAGGAAAACAGAACGAGCTTTCATCTCAAAACGAAAAAAAGCAGGAGCTTCTCTCTGAAGACGAAGACGGAATCCAATGCACAGCTCCCCCATTTCCCGATCTGATGGCGGTGAGGCGAGGTAGAGCAGAGTTGACCTCGACGCCCTGTGCTTGTGGTGGTGTGGCACACGGTGCGCTGCCGCTGCGCCTGCGCGCGCACCACCATGGGACGGGAGCGAACGAACGAACGGGGAGATGAGCGCTGGCTTGCTGGCCGGTGCGATGCGGCGACAGACGTGCTGAGAATGGCCACGCCCCACGCGCTTTCTTCACTCGCCTGAAAAGAAAGTACGGGGAAAAAGGCGACGGAAACTTCGTCGGGCGTAAAATATCTCAGACGGTCGTGGTCTGGAGAGAGGACGGACACCCGAGGATGGCCGTAGCAGCAGCCTTTGTCCCGTTGGAACAGGGCCAAACTCGCACCGTTGCGCGGCACGGTACCCGGCGAGACGAGACGTGCCGGAAAGGCAGCTTCACTTCACTTCACCCCACCCCGTTGGTTCCAAAGCTTTGATGCCGGCGGCAGGAATGCAGGTTGTGCAAAAACAAAAGCAAGCCACGCAACGGCACAATTTCCCTTCCCCTTTGCCGCTGTTTCTGGCTTTTCTTTTCCCCGATCAGAGTTCCACAGTCCCAACTCACAGTCTCAGCATGTGTTCGCTGTACACGTACGTGTACTTGACTCTGAATCAGATCAGAGTAGTAAATGTAGTACTGCCGTTTCAGCTCGCCATTTGTGTCAATGATGTCGCTGAGATACTCAAAACTCAAAAGCCGCGTCTCGCGACTGCCCCAAGTGCCGTTGATTAGTGCATGATACCGACTGTACCGTTGCCGTCGTCAAAGCAAGGCAGCTCCGGGTTTTAAATTTAAACCCCTACTTAAACCCCCCTCCTCGACCCCCTCTGGTCCTCCACACGTCAACGCCCGCTCGCTCTCCAACGGCGACTCCGCACGACCGCGCGCAACAGAGCCGGGCCATGGTGGCCTCCATGGCGGCCTCCCCCCTCCGGCCGCTCCTCCTTCTCCTCCTCGCCGCCCTTGCCTGCCACGGTAAGCCATTCCTCCATCCGCTCACCCGACCCACCCTGAGCTGACAGCCGAGCCAGTTGCTGACGTGTGCTACGTTGCTCTGTCCGTTTCTTTTGCTCCCGCAGCGGCGGACGCGAGCTGGAGCGGGAGCCCCTTCCGCCACGGCCACGGGCGCGCCCGCGGCATCGGCGTCAACTACGGCAGGGTGGCGGACGACATCCCGGCGCCGCGGCGGTCCGCGCAGCTGCTGCGCGCGGCGGGGGCGGGCTCCGTCAAGATCTACGACGCCAACCCGGGGGTGCTGCGCGCGCTGGCCGGCACGGGCATGGCGGTCTCCATCATGGTGCCCAACCAGCTCATCCCGGACCTGGCCGCCTCCTACGCCGCCGCCGACCGCTGGGTCGCCGCCAACCTGCTCCCCTACCTGCCGCGGACGCGGGTCAAGTACCTGCTCGTCGGCAACGAGGTGCTCTCCGACGGCTCCATCGCGGCCTCCACCTGGCCCCGCATCGTGCCGGCCATGGAGAACCTCCACCGCAGCCTCCGCGCGCGCCGCGTCAGCCGCGTCAAGCTCGGCACCACGCTCGCCATGGACGCGCTCGTCACGGGCGCCTTCCCGCGCCCGCCCTCCGCCGCGGCGTTCCGCCCGGACATCGCCGAGTCCGTCCTGCGCCCGCTGCTCCGCTTCCTCGAGGGCACCAACTCCTACTACTTCGTCGACGCCTACACCTACTTCGTCTGGGCCGGCAGCAACGGCACCGTGCCGCTCGACTACGCGCTGCTCCAGCCCGCCACGCGCGCCCGCTACGTCGACCCCGGCACGGGGCTCACCTACACCAACCTGCTCGACGAAATGCTCGACGCCGTGGGCGCCGCCATGTCCAAGCTCGGCCACGGGGGCGTCAGGATCGCCGTCGCGGAGACCGGCTGGCCCAACGGCGGCGACTACGACCAGATCGGCGCCAGCGTGCGCAACGCCGCCGTCTACAACAGGAACCTCGCGGCGCGGATGGCCAGGAACCCCGGCACCCCGGCGCGGCCGGGCGCCAGGATGCCGGTGTTCGTCTTCTCCCTCTACAACGAGAACCTCAAGCCCGGGCCGGGCACCGAGCGCCACTGGGGCCTCTACTACGCCAACGGCACGGCCGTGTACCCGGTCGACCTCACCGGGCGGCGGCCGCTGTGGGCGTACCCGCCGCTGCCGGCGGCGGACAACGACACGCCGTACAAGGGGCCGATATGGTGCGTGCTGGCCGCCCACGCCGGCAGGAAGCTGAACGAAACGGCGGTGGGGGACGCGCTGACGTACGCGTGCGGGCAGGGGAACGGGACGTGCGACGCCATCCAGCCCGGCGGCGAGTGCTTCCAGCCCAACACGGGCGCGGCGCACGCCAGCTACGCCTTCAACTCCTACTGGCAGCAGTTCAGGAAGACCGGGGCTACGTGCTACTTCAACAACCTCGCAGAGCAGACCATCAAGGACCCAAGTAAGCATGCTCTCACTCAACACTGCTCGGCTCTATATACATTGTGAAACTAATACATGAACATAAAATGATTTATGGATGAACATTGCAACTAGATTATTGAAGCTAGTCCGTTGGGTTAATGAAACTGTGTACTCTTGGCGTTGATTAGCAGTACCTGGAGTACATTTTTCAGATGAGCAAAAGAAGTAGTGTCTTTAGTTTCTTTAGCTGGCCGTGGGATGAACCTTCTGAAACTAGTCAAGGGTATACAGTCTAGGAGAACAGTACAGGACCAGCTTGCTTCTAGGTATGATCAGGGGTGATTAAATTAAACTGTTCTAACTTGTTCACCTGAGATTATATCGGGTTATTCAAATGAACAAATCTGGATCAATCAGGTCATTCCAAACTAGGAGATCCATCCGATGCAGTGCTTAGCTGCCACGGAGGGTTTACTTATTATAATGACGATTAGGGCGATGAAATCAAATTGTCCTAACGTCTCTCCTGATATTATACTGTATTAGATGTCCCTGTTGTGATCCATCTGGTGTACTACATATCTTAGGTAGGTAGTTCACTGAAGAGATTAGGATCGAAATATTTCAAAACGCTTACCGCTTACATGTAGTTGCCGGCCTGTAAGCTTGAGCTATCTGTTGCCCCTGGATAATCTATTCTGGCAATGATACATGAGGGATTATAACGAATCGTGCGGTCAATAAGAGAACTCTTCATTCTGTCGCGAGAGTTGACCCCCAGCTTGGAGATCCAGATATAAGAGATATTGATATGCACAAGATGAGCATGAGATCTGTTGTTGCCAAAATTTAATCAGCAGACATAGTGTTGACCCAGTACATCTGGATCTTGATTGTCTTACATATTGTCTTAAGCACAAGTAGAAGGTCATTTCTGACAACTTCATCTTATGGAATGAGATGAACACATGAAACTGGTGTTCGCTTTAGAGCATCACATGAACCCTCCTAATGAGCATATAGATGATTTCATTTTACTGACTAGGTGAAGCTAGTATCCGCAACCCCACATTAGCATGGTGATATGGCACAGAGGATCCTACCATAGCACTATGTACACCTGTCTCGCTGACAAAAATTGTGGTGAGATGATCAGGCTGCAGTTGCCATCCTTGTTCTGAAAGGTCCATTCAGATAGGCATAGTAGAGCTGGCTGTCGTTTCTCCATTGGTTTTTAATGCTAAGCCCAGGTGCACTGTCGATCGAGTCAAAGTCCAACTGCGCATTTCACATTACCTTTGGATACCCTGCATGTGCATGACTGCATTGCCCGGCATGAGCATGCAGGCAATGGCTGTCTGAATCGGCCAGTCCTTGATACGTCTTGGACATTTGACATTTGAGAGTAGGGTGGATACAGAATCATAAATTATGCACATATTTAGAAAACATCAGGGTTCAGTATGCAGAACATTTGGTACGCTTTTGTCGAATTCCCATAAGCAGCACAGGATGGGTGTCGAGTGTTGATGGCTGTAGGTGAGACGTCTGCATATGCATAGTAGGGCTGGTTTCCTTTCATAGCTGAAACCCATCCATCCACGTACTCCATCAGTTCTTTTGGCCTGCCGCTTTAGCTTAAACTTGGTAAAAGATGACGTTGCAGAGTGTTAAATCTGGTCTGAAAAGCATGAAAGGCCTTTCCATTATTACTTGAAGAAGAAATCAGAATCACCACATAACTATATCTTACTAATGCATACCAATGATTCTTGAGGGCTTAATTATTGCACTGTGTTCCGCTCTGATGTCGACATGCACTGCTTTGCTTGTGTTAGACTTTGGTTACTGTTAACTGTTTTTTTTTTGCTGGAAAGTTGTTATTAACTGGTTAATTCTGCCCTTTTTCAGGCCACGGATCCTGCAAGTTCAGCAGTTCATTGGGCTGATCGATTCACACAAGGAAGGAAAGACATGGAGGGAGGACGGCGAGGGTGGTGTATTATGATCCTACTGATGTTCTCAAACCTTCTGATGTATTGACAGTGATAGCTGACCGTTTTTCGCTGTGGTTAGGCCGTTGTCCTTTTGTTGTTTCAAAATCATTCATGTGCGTCATCTATTGACTCACAGAGATGAAATGATAGTTTCTCTGATCTTATTATTACTGGCTCTTGCTAATCCTGTCACTTGGCACGAACAATCTTATCCTTTTGTCCCTTTTGTGACTCTGTCCCATGCCTACTACTCGAATGCAACGTTCACTTGCCTATTTGACTCTGTGCCCTTGTGCACAATTGCACGAAGCCACGACGTACCTCTCACTCGTTTCCATCACTGGTCATTTCGTCGTCACAATTGCCATAGCTGTGCTGCCCATAGCTGATTGATTCCGTGGTTAATCTATTCTGTTAATGATACATGAGGATTATAACGGGCAATAAAACAACTAATAAACCCTGCCAAGAGAGTTGACCCACAGTTTGGAGATCCAGATATTGATATGCACAAGATGTGCATGACATCTGTTGTTCACAAAATATAATCAGCTGGCATATTGTTGACCCACTTGGGCGGAACCCTAGCGCAACCGCCACCCCTTCCCCCTCTGATCTTGCTCCGCCCGCCGCCGTCGAAGGATTCTGCCGGTCAAAGGCCGCAAGGCTGACAGCGGCGCCGGGTCCTCATCCTCCTCGTGCAACTGATGGTGGCGGGGTTGGGAGTCCTTTCTCGCGTTACGGAATCTCCAACCGGAGCTTCATGCCGGCCCTGGACGACATGGTTCGTCCAGCGGAGATGGGCACCAGGGCGGCGGCCCCGGATATCTTTGGCGACCACGACTGCCGTTGTGGCCGCGAGGGCGGCATGGCGACTGATTCGGGGGGCTCGGTGCGGCTCAGCTACTCATCTCCGCGTGATGCGGGTGGTAGCGGTGGTGCCTGCTGAGATCTCCGACCTGCTGTAGTGAACCGGCGGGTGGCGCGGTCCTTGGGTTCTTTTTGCTCTAAGATGGTATTCTGCCGATTGCCCGCCCTCATGGATCTGGGCATTGACGAGTTCTGGAATGCTCCGTAGGAGATCTTCATTAGGTGCTTGACGCCTGTAGATTGCTGGATCGGATTGGATTTAGTGGCGTGCGCCCCTATTTCGGCTCGAGTGGCTTTAGGAGGGTGTGACGGGAAACTTCGGTATCATTGATATTATGGGACACGTCGGTATTTCGATTTCTATGGTGAAGGCAGTGGCGGAGAACGTCATGGTGGCTGAGTCCTGAGGCCGTCTAATGGCGGATCGAGTCTTCGTGGCAATGAGGACTTTGCTTGATGATTCGTGACTCGTAGCAACGACATCGGCAAGTGGGGGCGGGCTACAAAGTCTTACCTTTCAAGGTGAAAACCCAAGGCATGTCTTTAATTGGTTGTGTCTCGCGGTGACCTTGTTAAAGGCATTGCTTTGGGAGCGCGGATCTTCTTGAGGGTGAAAACGTAAAATTTAGGATCGACGATGGCGGTGCTTGTGCACCGTTTCCTTCTTGAAGGCGTCACTTTTCAAGAATTTGGACTTTGGGTGTTGCCTAGGTGGTGGTTTGTGCTGCAGGTACAAGAAATTGATTACTGTTTGCAGGATCTTTCTTTTTTCTTCTTCTTCTTTTTGTCTTTTGGTTGTGTGCATCTGTAATGTCTTTACGACATTGCGTTGTTGCAGAGGCTGAGTGTAATCGGTATCTCTGCGATATTAATATATTCCCTTTGTTAGGTGGGGGGGGGGGGGGAATTGCTGACCCAGTGCAGTTGGATCTGGACTGTCTTAGCATAAGTACACGTTCGTTTCTTGACAGCTTCATCTAATGGATGAGATGAACACATGAAACTGGTGTGTTCGGTTTAGAGCACCATGGGCTCCCCTTTTTTTTATTGCATTTAGGAACTTGTAGCATGATTTCATTTTACTGACTAGGATAGGATGGTTCCTTACAGTGTACACCAATTCTCAGCTTAACAGCTATGTGCTTGTTGAAGCTATCATCTCCAACTCTACATTAGCATAGTGCCATGCAGTAGAAAGCATCTTTCTAACTATTTGGCACAGAGTTGGTACTATGCAGACTTTTCCTGCCGCAAGTGTTGATGGCTCGCTGACAAAAATTGTGCTGAGATTATCAGGTTGCAGTTGCCATCCTGGTCCTGAAAGGTCCATTCAGATAGGCATGGTAGGAGAGCTGGCTGTCGTTTCTCCATTGCTTTTTAGTGCTAAACCCAGCTGAGGTGCACTGCGGTCCTCCGTTCGCTGATCTGAATCAAAGTCCAACTGCACATTTCACATGACCTTTGGACACCCTGCATCTGCATGACTGCATTGCCCGTCCGCCATCGGCATGAGCATGCAGGCAATGGTTATCTGAATCTATCGTTCGAAAAATGGTTATCTGAATCGGCAGCCCGTGATACATTTGAAAGTAGGGTGGATACAGAATCATAATTCCTGCACATATGTAGAAAACATCAGGGTTCAGTATGCAGAACATCTCGTACGCTTTTGTGTTGAAAGCTGTAGGTGAGACGTCTACATATGCGTAGTAGAGGTAGTGTTCTTTCATAGCCGAAACCCATGAGTTAATTGCATGGCAGTACCACGTTACGTGCGGATTGATATCAACTTTGGTAATTTTTACATGTCAATACCAAGACTTAGGCGCGCCGCTGCAGAATGGTCTAAACTCCGTATAAACACGTATTGACGCTGAGGCGGGACCCTCTTGTCAGGGGTCAACTTGGCATGTTTTTTCAACAAAAAAAAAACCATTGCTTTATATTGAATCAGGCAAATGCCCTTGTTTACCAAAAAGGAAGAACTTTTTTTTCGCAAAATAAAACCGCGCCACCTGACTGCGCTGGTCGGCGCCTTGTGTCAACGTACAGGTTCACGTACTTTTATAATGCAAAGACTAGACATGTCCGGGCCTTTGTGTACTGATTCCTTTTTTTGTGTGTTTTCCTAGGATTTCTTTTATCTTTTAGTATTATGTAACATTTTCAAGCCGTTCTATCTTGATTTTTTAATATATATACCAAAATGCTCACTGTATATTTATACAATAAAGTGTGTAGTTACAAAAAATATCACATAATATAAACAAAGTGAAATATATATTAAAAAACTTCATTGTATTAAAAATCATCGTATAATTAAAAAAGGTCATTGTATATTAAACAAATGCTCAATGTATATTATACAATAATGTTCAGTGTGTATTTAAAAAATATCGCATAAAATAAAAAAATTCAATATATATATTAAAAAAACATCATCTTATATTTCAGAAATATTCATTTATTACAAAATGTTCAATGTATATAACAAAATTGTTCATCATATATCATACAATAATTAATATATGTTAAATAAACTTTATCATATATATTAAAAATGTACAATGTATATAACAAAATTGTTCATCATATATCATACAATAATGTTGAGTGTGTGTTTACACAATAATGTTCCGTGTGTATTTTAAAAAATATCGCATAATTTGAAAAAGTTTAATATATGTTACAAAACTTCATCGTATATATAAAAAATGTTCATCGTATAATTAAAAAAGATCATTGTATATTAACAAATGTTCAGCATATATAACAAAAGAATTCATCATATATTATACAATAATGTTCAGTTTGTATTTAGAATTACTTTTTTGTAAATTAAAACAGAAAAACCCGAAGAATACCCATGATCTGAAGAAACGTACACCGCTTTTTAATACACGTCGAACCTTTTTTGAAATGTGAAAAAATATTGTGTAAAATCATTTTTACATTTCGTTTAACTTTTTCAGATCTTGGGTATCTTCAGGTTTTCCATTTTTTATTTATGCACATTTCTTTTTTATATAGGTTTCATAGTAAAAGGTGTATGTTTTTTCAATATTCCTGACATATTTTTAATTTAAACTGAACTATTTATTATGCGATATTTTTGTAAATACACAATGAAAATTATTTAAATATACAATATCTGAAAAACGTCGCATAGTAAAAAGTTTGGTGTAAATTTAAAAAATGTCGACAGTATTGAAAAACGTACATCGTTTATTACAAAATCTATATATAAAAAAGATGCGCAAAAATTTAAAAACGGAAACCCCGAAGAAGGCCAGGACATATCTAAAAAGATAAGAGAAATATGAAACAAAGAAAAACACATTACAAAAAAACGAAACAGTCGTCCCTAAAAAACGGTTTCTAAGGTATAACATAAAAAGGCTTAAGCCTCTATTCTATTGATTGCAGTCGCGTGGCGTAGTGGTCAATGCTTCTTGCCTGCGTGTTGTGAGTCCGGAGTTTTTTCGCAAACGAGGCCCTTTGTGTGATTAAATATAAACCGAGTGGGTTCTTCGTGAAAGAACATGCCACGTCAGCCCTGACAGGCGGGCGCCGCTGATCAATTCCCCTATCAATACGTGTGTATACATCGTTTATTTTGTTCTGCAACGGCTTGGTACTGACATGTATAACTATCAAAGTTGGTACCAATCCGCACATGATGCCCCAATTTCGTTTCCCTGTCAATACGTGTTTATACCATCCACGTACACTCGCACGTGATGCCCCAATTCCGTTTCCCTGTCAATACGTGTTTATACCATCCACGTACACTCCTGCTTGCGCGCGCTTTTTTCTTTCATGTCGGTGTAAAAAAGGGGTACACTTTTTGTACCCCTATAACTGTGCATGGGCAGTCTGAATCACGGGCGTCGCCACACCGAGCACGACAAGGGAGGTAAGTCAAGATAAGGCCGAAGCTGAAGAGAAGCAGAACGACGCCAAGACCAAGACTACAAAGAGCAAAGGGGACAAAGCAGACCCCCCCCCCCGGCAAGATCCTTGCCGGGGGCAGCTTTAGCTAACCCGGCAAGATCCTTGCCGTGGCGGCTCGCCCCACACCTACGGAGCGAAGTCACCCTCAAGTCCACTGCCCCCACGGGGCAAGGATTCGGGAGACATCCCCGTGGTGGCATGCAGATCTTTGTGAAGACATTCAAGATCAGATACCCACTTAAGAAGAAGATGATCCTTGGCGGGATCCCAGCCAAGGAGGACCACAAGGCCCCCGGCAAGAGCCTTGCCGGGGATGACAACGGGCGCCACGGCAAGACCCTTGTCGGGGCCCCGGCAAGGCCCTTGCCAAGGACGCCCGTGGGCCACCATCAGGCCCACACCAGTCGCACCCCCACCGTCGTTCGCATGCGGCTACCGACCCAACCAGTTGGGCAGGCACCTGCGTGGCGGCAAACAGATCCTCGTGGAGACCCACCACTGCGCCACCTCAGCTGCCTGTCTGCCTATATGACACCACAAGCACCGCTGGCCAGGGCGCGTGTCGACGCAAGAGGGAGTGGCGACGGACGAGACGATGCTATCCCCGTCCCCGATAAAGCAAGGACACCTAAGCAAGGCGCATTAAATGCGCCTTGTCATGTAATGCGAGGGATAACCTCGCATTAATGTACCCTTTCCACCTTCTGTGTGCCACTGTGGCAACCCCTTTCCTTTTAAAGGAGGCCCGAGGCGACCAAGAGGAGGATTCGTCTTTTTGGAGCTCTTGACGCCCATTGCCAGCTCAAGAACACAGATAAACAATCCACCAAAGCAGGAGTAGGGTTTTACGCATCCTCACGGCCCGAACCTGGATAAAGGAACCGTGTGCTATCTGTTTAATCCCTCTTCTCGCGACCCGCGCCCCGCAACCGTAGTAAGGATTCTTAGATCCAATTGGTGTCGTTTCCCACCGACACTTCAGTTTTTTTGGCCACTACGCCACGTACTCCTGCTTGCTTGTGTGTCTTTCCTTCAGTTGCTTTAGCCCGTCGCTTTTTAGCTTAAACTTGGTAAAAGATGACGTTGCAGAGTGTTAATCTGGTCCCAGAAGCATGAAAGGCATTCCCATTATTACTTAAAGAAGAAATCAGAATCTCCATCTGCAAACCACGTAATTATATCGTACTAATGCTACATACCGATGATTCTTGAGGCCAATTATTACATTACCACTTCTGAGAAGCTTTACTCGAATCGAAGCTATATATGGGCGGTTTCTACTAGCTGAAGCAACTCAACCCTGATGTCGACACGCAACTGCTTTGCTTTTATTTAGCCTTTGGTTGTTGATACTAACTGGTTAACTCTTCCTCTCGCTGCAGGCTACGGATCATGCAAGTTCAGCAGCTCATTGGGATGATTGATTTACACAAGGTCAGGCTGCAAGTGGGACGCTCCGCGGGACGCCCGCATCACGCCGCATCAGCCCGCATAATTTAGTGGGCTTATGCGGGCTTGCCACATAACATGCAGTTTTGTTCGTGGTTGCCGCTCGTCCCACATAATTTCAGGTCGTATTCCCACGTATCTCCTCTGTGTGTAACGGCTTCGCATACGAGTCCTACTATAACGTTCTGTACGTGCCTTGTATTTAGGATCGTGAGCTACTAGTTAGCAGGTTGTTATGCCCCGCCTGCATGTTTGCATTAAATTCAGCTAAGAATTAGCAGGCATAGGGATTCAGATTGACAATATTTGAAACATTAGAATCTGACGATCAGATGATCTGCATAAAGATCTAAGTATATGTGAAGATTCAGATTATTTACTACTTGGATCCTTATAATATTGAAAGGCAACAATCAACTAGCAGTCCAGCTACATGGATCGGATCCTCTTTACTATCCCCACGTCAGGATGAATAGATAGGATATGCGGCAGTCCCAGTAATGCAGATATGCATATGCACTTTGCACAACACACGGAGGCAGCAGGTAGTACTGAACCATGCTAGCTCGCAGTGAATATGGCTGATGAACAGGGTAAATTTCTTGCGGAAACGATTCCACTTGTTCAACCGTTCAGGGCCATCCAGTAGCTAGGCCATGCGGTGTAACAACAGCGCTGTGCGTCCATGATGGAACTGGACGGCGGTCTTGCGACCATGGCGGAACTGGACGGCGACGGCGCCCTAATCATCATCACTGCATAACCACGGAAACGTGGGCTTGATGCAGACGCCGCGGAACAGCCCACATATCCCACATATCTGGCAGCTCCATCCGCGGGCGTCCGCGAACGTTGATTTTGTGGGTTTTTATGTGGGCGCCGCGGGCAGCCCGCGTCCACTTGCAGCCTGAACACAAGGAGAGGACATGGAGGGAGGGAAGGAGGACAGGGAGGGGGGGGGGGGTGTACGATCCTGATCACCTTCTGATGTAACAGTGACCGTTATTTCTTTGCGACTGGTGGGTGTAACAGTGATAGCTGGCCGTTCTTCGTTGTGGTTAGGCTGTTGCCCTTTTGTTGTTTCGATTCAAAAACAGACATTCACGCACGTCGCCTATTGAATAGGTGTGAGCTTGGCCTTGTTGTTCTGGTTTTTGCCCTGTTTTCCGTAGTTAACTGAGTAATTGACTTCCGTTTCGAAAAAGAAGAAAATAGTAGTCACTCTGATTTTATTATTATTACTGGCTCTCGCTAATCATGTCACTTGGCACCAACCATCTTATCTTTCGCCCCTTTTGTCTGTCCCATTTCTACTACTGGAATGCAACGTTCACTTGCCTATTTCACTCTCTGCCCTTGTGCACAATTTCCTCGTCACAATTGCTATAGCTGTGCTGCATACTGACTGTCGAGCTCGTGCGTCCGATCTGTGTCCATCCATGTCGACTGCACTGCATCTGCATGTGAGGCCTGTGCTGCTTAGGTCTGTACTCTAGAGTAGTAGTAGTACTCCCTCCATTCGACAAGTAATTCCGAACGGAGGGAGTACTTGGCAAGCACTCGTACGTGTTTCGTTATCACTGCAAAGTTTGTTTCACTGGGCCGGATGGGAAAAAAGAATTGCACGCACGCACATACTAGAACGCACGAGAAAGAGAAAGAGATTACGCATGACCGCTGAGTGCTAACTGATGGTGAGATTATCATGACAGGAGCTTAGGGGAAAACAAGACGATCCCTTTGCTTGGCGTGCATGTTAAGCATATCAAGATTCCTCTGCCAAATGGTGGCCGCTATAATGAGCTTATCAGCAGAGGCAAGGGTGGGAAACTCTTCACTGTGGTTATTCGATCATAGCTTCCTCTTCTTCCTTCTTAAGAAGAAAGCCTGTAGATAGCGTCCGGGCTAGAAAAATTGGATCATGGAGGCCAAGTGATGCTAAAACGGGTTGGGGAGGGCCAAGCCTTTGAAAAATAGGCTTTGAGCGACAAATAATCATTAATTAAGCATTGTTCATCCGTCGGACTAATTTTCACACAAAGTCACAAAATATGAAACTACGACCAAACATACCAATGGCTTCATCAAATCACAACACTTGAATTCCCGCTCGAGCCGAAACAGGACACAAGTCCTCACCACGAAAGGAGCCCGCCGTGTGAGGTACAATACGAAGGAAAAAAAAGTTTTCGCGCATTCGTTGTTGCATCGTTCGAGCTTTGACAAGGAGAAGACATGTTGTCGTCACTCCCGAAAACCGGGATTCACGTCACATACCTGTCGAGTCTAGAGGAGCTAATAAGGAAAAGTTATGCCATGGTTGACAAGATAATTTTTTTACGAGAAACTTCCAATTTATTCATCTTTAATCATGGCAGTACAAAGAACAACAGATGTAATAAAATTTACAACCATGTCCGTGGACCAACTAGCGACGACTACAAGCACTGGAGCGAGCCGAATGCGCGCCGCCGTCATCACCCCTCACTCACCGAAGCCGGACAAACCTTATTGTAGTAGACAGTCGGGAAGTCGTCGTGCTAAGGCCCCATAGGACCAGTGCACCAGGGTAGCAACCATCGCCGATGAAGAAAGTCGTTGATCAGAAGGATCAAACCTGTATACACCCAAACGAAGACGAAAAAAGACCGGATCCAAACAGATCGATCGAAGATCAGCACCGACCGAATCTCGTGAGATCCGATGGAGACAAACCCCACACGTCCTCCGACGATGCTAGATACACCATCGAGACAGGGATAGAACGTGGGAGACATTATTCCTACTACTAAGGGACATCGCCGCCGCCACACAGTCCCAACCAAGACGCCGAACCTAACAAGAACGAGAACGAGGTCCCTCCCGCCGGCGGGGGGCCGAGATCCTCTGCACCTCCATGGCGTAGAGGCCATCGGAGATGGGGCAGACTGGTGGCGGCGACAACGGGAGGAGAAGAGATGTTCTTGTGGAGGAGGAAAGAGATGGAAGAATAGATGGTTGATTACCCTATGGAAAAGGACAATTATTACGCAAGCCGATGTATTATAGCGGGCACAACGAACAACGACACACTAAAAACACAAAGAAAATAATCAGCCTCCCTCAACCTCACAACATCTTAAATGCCATAGGAAGTGGGGGGGTGATTTTATAGATGAAAACTGCTAGGATATTAAGGGGTGACGGCTAAAGAAAAGGAAGGGTTGGTCACGTGAACTAAGGTATGGTTATAGCTTCTTGCAGGACATGTTTACATTGTGCACCAAAAAATCATGCAATTTATGGAAATAAACTAGACTTGATATCATTAAAGTCCCTGCTGCTGCTGAAACCAAGTGGCTGAATTATCAGAACTGTGTTGTGGTTAATATCATCAAAGGGGAGGTACAGAAGACTGAGCTTTGTGGCTTGATGTCTGCTGTTTTTTTGCAAGAATAGACAATGGCCTTGGCAAGTGAGGGAACTGTCAAGCAAGACTTTCTTAGTTAGGTTCCCACCCTGGATAAGTGCTGAGGATCTTATTGAATTCCTAGCCTTTGATCTTCCTAAAGATGGTGTAAATGTGAATGTGAGTGAATGGAAAGGAGCATGTGATCCATTTGGAGAACTGGTTGAAACCTGGGTATTGATTGAGGGCATACCACCTAAATGGTGTACCTGAAAAGTGTTCTGTCAGATTGCTTCAATGTTTGGTGTGCTCACTGATGTAGACTGGAATGGTATGTTCAGAACCTTTTTTGAGAATGTGAGGGTCAAAATTGCTTGCAGAGATCCAATTAAAATTCCTTTTGAAAGATTGATAGAGATGAAGAAAAGGTTGTTTTTTATTGGTTTCACTGTGGAAGGGTTTGAACAATCTGGTGGCCTAGATTCTGTGGTTAATGATGACGAGGGTGATGGTGAAGAGATTGATGAAGACAATGAGAATAATCATGAAGGCAAAACTGATGGTGCTCAGGATGACACTCTGTCCAATGATGAAAATGCTATAGATGATTTGGATAAAGCTAACTTGAGCTCAAAAGGGACTTCTGGTGCTGGTAGCCACAAGAAAGCTTCTGATGCTATTGGACACCAAGTTAGTTTGTCAGACACTGAACATGAGAACTTCATCATGGAATGTGATGTGATAAAGGCTAAATCTGAAGGAGGAAAAGAGTATGATGACTCAACCAAAGGAGCTGGTGAGATTGAAGCTTGTGCTTCACCAGATGTGTTAGGAAAGAAAATTGTGGTTTTAACTTGCCCAGCTGGTCTTGATGATGGACTTATTGTAAGTGAAAAAATTGCTTCTTATGAAGCTGTGGATCCTCTCAGTACCCCAAAGATTAAAAATCCATTGGATAATGGGTCTGAATGTGATTGTGATGGTAAACTGGCTGGAGGTGATAGTATAGCTTACTGCAAGATGCTGAAGTCAATTGACTGTTCTGATTCTGAAGAAGAGAAGAATGCTGAGGAAGACATGGTAACCTTACCTGTGGATGCTATTGAGCTGATCAAGTCTTCTGGTTTGAAAAGGTCTTTGCTGTCTTCACTTGATGAGGTGATGGAGGTTGGGGAAAAACAGAATAAATCTAAATGGGGGCTAGTCTTGGCCCAGAAGCCACAAACAAGGGGGCATGGCCATGTGAATATCATGCAAAAAGCTGATGAGTACAAGAGGAAAAAGAACCTGGAAGTGCCTCACACATAAGGAGGTAACTCATTTGCTGTTCTTGACCCTGATCTCCTTGCTGTCCATACTGAGAAAAATAATTTGAAAATAGGTAATGATGTGTGTTCTAAATATGTGATTATTGATGACTTAATTGCTGATGAAAAAGAAAAATGCCTATTGTTTGCTAATAACAATCCTGAAACTGTGTTGCCTTCTAATCTAGATGTTGATGAGTTAGTTGGTGGGTCCACTCTAGTGGGGGCTACTTCCCAGCAGTCAGTGGGCACTGATGATTGCTCTGAGAAGTCCCCAACTGTTGTGACCAAGGTTAAGCCTTGTGGCTTGTCACATCCTTTCAAAATAGCTTAGATATGATATGTCTCATTTGGAATATTAGGGGGCTTGGACAACCAGGAAAAATTCAGTGCCTGTGTGATACTATTGCTAAGGCTAATCCAGATTTTATTGGGTTTCAAGAAACCAAAAAAGAACTCATTTCTGAGGGTCTCCTCAGGGCTGTGGACAAACATAACCAGTTTACTTGGCACTTCTTACCTTCTTTGAACACTGCTGGGGGCATCTTAGTAGGCTTTAGAAATGAGGTGTTTGAGGTTATTGGCTTTATTAACAAAAAAATTGGTGTGGTTTCTACCATTAAGACAAAAAATGACAAATTTGTATGGCAGTTAGTTGTGGTCTATGATCTGCTTATCCTAAATTCAAGGTGGATTTTGTTGCTAAATTACATGATATCCTGGAATCTGCCTCTTACCATGTTTTGGTATGTGGTGACTTTAATCTTGTAAGACAGCAATCTGATAAAAGTAGAGGCCTTATTAATCCACAGTTTGCCTTTCTCTTTAATGACTGGGTTAATAGATGGGCCCTACTGGAAATTCCCATCTCCAACAGATCTTTCACTTGGTCCAACAACCAAAATAATCCCATTTTTGCTATTCTTGATAGGGTGTTCACTTCTGTGGACTGGGACATGCATTTTCCTTTATCTACATTGATTGCCCTTCCAAGGGTGGGGAGTGACCACACCCCCCTAGTGCTACACACTGGGGCTAGGAAAGTTAATTGTCCTAAGATGTTTAGGTTTGAGAAGTGGTGGTTAGCTCAATCTGGGTTCTCCCAACTTGTACATGATGTGTGGACTAAGAATGGTGATGCTAGTTCTTCTATTGAGAATTGGATGTGCAAAACTCGAGCCCTTAGGAAAGTTATTAAAGGGTGGAGCATTAATATAGAGGCTTCTATGAAGAAAAAGAAAAAAATCCCTCCTTATGGAGTTTGATATCTTAGTGTTGGGGAACGTAGTAATTTCAAAAAAAAAACCTACGCACACACAGGATCATGGTATTGCATAGCAACGAGAGGGGAGAGTGTTGTCCACGTACCCTCGTAGACCGAAAGCGGAAGCGTTAGCACAACGCGGTTGATGTAGTCGTACGTCTTCACGATTCGACCGATCAAGTACCGAACGCACGACACCTCCGAGTTCAGCACACATTCAGCTCGATGACGTCCCTCGAACTCCGATCCAGCCGAGTGTTGAGGGAGAGTTTCGTCAGCACGACGGCGTAGTGACGATCATGATGTTCTACCGACACAGGACTTTGCCTAAGCACCGCTACGATATTATCGAGGTGGATTATGGTGGAGGAGGGCACCGCACACGGCTAAGAGATCAAGAGATCAATTGTTGTGTCTATGGGGTGCCCCCCCTCCTCCGTATATAAAGGAGGGAGGAGGAGAGGGCCGGCCTAGGGGAGGAGGCGCGCCCAAGGGGGGCAATCCTACTCCAAGTAGGATTCCCCCCTTTTTTTCCTAGTCCAAGTAGGAGAGGGGAAGGAAGGGAAGGAGAAGGAGAAGGAAGGAGAGGGAGGAAAAGGAGGGGGGCCGGGCCCCTATTACAATTCGGTTTGGGCTAGGGGGCCGCGCACCCTGCCTCCTCTCTTCCACCACTTGGCCCATGAGGCCCATTGCTTCTTCCTCGTATTCCCGTAACTCCCCGGTACCCCCGAAAATACCTGAATCACTCGGAACCTTTCCGATGTCCGAATATAGTCGTCCAATATATCGATCTTTACGTCTTGACCATTTCGAGACTCCTCGTCATGTCCCCGATCTCATCCGGGACTCCGAACTATCTTCAGTACATCAAATCACATAAACTCATAATACAATCGCCACCGAAACTTTAAGCGTGCGGATCCTACGGGTTCGAGAACTATGTAGACATGAACGAGACACGTCTCTGGCCAATAACCAATAGCGGAACCTGGATGCTCATATTGGCTCCCACATATTCTACGAAAATCTTTATCGGTCAAACCGCATAACAACATACGTTGTTCCCTTTGTCATCGGTATGTTACTTGACTGGGATTCGATCGTCGGTATCTCAATACCTAGTTCAATCTTGTTACCGTCAAGTCTCTTTACTCGTTCCGTAATGCATCATCCCGCAACTAACTCATTAGTCACATTGCTTGCAAGGCTTATAGTGATGTGCATTACCGAGAGGGCCCAGAGATACCTCTCCGACAATCGGAGTGACAAATCCTAATCTCGAAATACGCCAACTCAACAAGTACCTTCGGCGACACCTGTAGAGCCCCTTTATAATCACCCAGATATGTTGTGACGTTTGGTAGCACACAAACTGTTCCTCCGATAAACGGGAGTTGCATAATCTCATAGTCATAGGAACATGTATAAGTCATGAAGAAAGCAATAGCAACATACTAAACGATCGAGTGCTAAGCTAACGGAATGGGTCAAGTCAATCACATCATTCTCCTAATGATGTGATTGTTGGGGAACGTTGCAGAAAATTAAATTTTTTCCTACGGTTTCACCAAGATCCATCTATGAGTTCATCTAGAAACGAGTATTCAGATTAGATAGCATCTACATACCACTTTGTAGATCGCAACGGAAGCGTTCGAGTGAACGTGGATGAGGTAGTCGTACTCGCCGTGATCCAATTCACCGATGATCTAGTGTCGAACGGACGGCACCTCCGTGTTCAACACACGTACAGAAAGCGTGACGTCTCCTCCTTCTTGATCCAGCAAGGGGGAAGGAGAGGTTGATGAAGATCCAGCAGCACGACGGCGTGGTGGTGGATGCAGCAGAACTCCGGCAGGGCTTCGCTAAGCAACTACGGGAGAAGGAGGAGGTGTTGGAGAGGGAGAGGGAGGCGCCAGGGCATCGGGTGCGCAACCCCCCTCCCCTCCCCCCCTTTATATAGGCCTCTTGGGGGGGGGCGCCGGCCCTGGGAGATCTAATCTCCCAAGGGGGGCGGCGGTCAGGGAGGTTTCCCTCCCCCCAAGCCATCTAGGAGGTGCCTTCCACCACTAGGACTCCTCCTAGATGGAACCCTAGGCGCATGGGCCCTTTGGGGCTGGTTCCCCTTGGCCCAAGTAGGCCAAGGCGCACCCCCTAAGGCCCATGTGGCCCACCAGGGCAGGTGGCCCCACCTGGTGGACCCCCGGGACCCCTACGGTGGTCCCGGTACAATACCGATAACACCGAAACTTGTCCCGATGGCCGAAATAGCACTTCCTACATATAATTCTTTACCTCCGGACCATTCCGGAACTCCTCGTGACGTCCGGGATCTCATCCGGGACTCCGAACAACATTCAGGTTACTGCATATACATATCTTCACAACCCTAGCGTCACCGAACCTTAAGTGTGTAGACCCTACGGGTTCGGGAGACATGCAGACATGACCGAGACGGCTCTCGGGCAATAACCAACAGCGGGATCTGGATACCCATGTTGGCTCCCACATGCTCCACGATGATCTCATCGGATGAACCACGATGTCGAGGATTCAATTAATCCCGTATATGATTCCCTTTGTCAATCGGTATTTTACTTGCCCAAGATTCGACCGTCGGTATCCCAGCACCTCGTTCAATCTCGTTACCGGCAAGTCACTTTTCTCGTACCGTAATGCATGATCCCGTGATCAAACACTTTGATCACATTGAGCTCATTATGATGATGCATTACCGAGAGGGCCCGGTGATACCTCTCCGTCAAGCGGAGTGACAAATCCCAGTCTCGATCCATGTCAACCCAACAGACACTTTCAGAGATACCCGTAGTATACCTTTATAGTCACCCAGTTACGTTGTGACGTTTGGCACACCCAAAGCACTCCTACGGTATCCGGGAGTTACACGATCTCATGGTCTAAGGAAAGGATACTTGACATTGGAAAACTCTAGCAAACGAACTAAGCGATCTTATGTTATGTTCAGGATTGGGTCTTGTCCATCACATCATTCTCCTAATGATGTGATCCCGTTATCGATGACATCCAATGTCCATAGTCAGGAAACCATGACTATCTGTCGATCAACGAGCTAGTCAACTAGAGGCTCACTAGGGACATATTGTTGTCTGTTATTCACACATGTATTACGATTTCCGGATAACACAATTATAGCACGAATAAAGACAATTATCATGAATAAGGAAATATAATAATAATGCTTTTATTATTGCCTCTAGGGTATATTTCCAACAGTCTCCCACTTGCACTAGAGTCAATAATCTAGTTACATTGTGATGAATCGAACACCCATAGAGTTCTGGTGCTGATCATGTTTTGCCTTAGGGAGAGGTTTAGTCAACGGATCTGCGACATTCAGATCCGTGTGCACTTTACAAATCTCTATGTCTCCATCTTGAACATTTTCACGAATGGAGTTGAAGCGACGCTTGATGTGCCTAGTCTTCTTGTGAAACCTGGGCTCCTTTGCAAGTGCAATAGCTCCAGTGTTGTCACAGAAGAGCTTGATTGGCCCCGACGCATTGGGTATGACTCCGAGGTCGGTGATGAACTCCTTCACCCGAATTGCTTCATGTGCTGCGTCCGAGGCTGCCATGTACTCCGCTTCACATGTAGATCCCGCCACGACGCTTTGCTTGCAACTGCACCAGCTTACTGCCCCACCATTCAAAATATACACGTATCCGGTTTGTGACTTAGAGTCATCCAGATCTGTGTCGAAGCTAGCGTCGACGTAACCATTTACGACGAGCTCTTCGTCACCTCCATAAACGAGAAACATTTCCTTAGTCCTTTTCAGGTACTTCAGGATATTCTTGACCGCTGTCCAGTGTTCCTTGCCGGGATTACTTTGGTACCTTCCTACCAAACTTACGGCAAGGTTTACATCAGGTCTGGTACACAGCATGGCATACATAATAGAACCTATGGCTGAGGCATAGGGGATGACGCTCATCTCTTCTATATCTTCTGCCGTGGTCGGACATTGAGCTGAGCTCAATTTCACACCTTGTAACACAGGTAAGAACCCTTTCTTAGATTGATCCATATTGAATTTCTTCAATATCTTATCAAGGTATGTGCTTTGTGAAAGACCTATGAGGCGTCTCGATCTATCTCTATAGATCTTGATGCCTAATATATAAGCAGCTTCTCCAAGGTCCTTCATTGAAAAACTTTTATTCAAGTAGGCCTTAATGCTATCCAAGAGTTCTATATCATTTCCCATCAAAAGTATGTCGTCTACATATAATATGAGAAATGCTACAGAGCTCCCACTCACTTTCTTGTAAACACAGGCTTCTCCATAAGTCTGTGTAAATCCAAACGCTTTGATCATCTCATCAAAGCGAATGTTCCAACTCCGAGATGCTTGCACCAGCCCATAAATCGAGCGTTGGAGCTTGCACACCTTGTCAGCATTCTTAGGATCGACAAAACCTTCCGGCTATATCATATACAATTCTTCCTTAAGGAAACCATTAAGGAATGCTGTTTTGATGTCCATTTGCCATATCTCATAATCATAGTATGCGGCAATTGCTAACATGATTCGGACGGACTTCAGCTTCGCTACCGGTGAGAAAGTCTCATCGTAGTTAACCCCTTGAACTTGTCGATAACCCTTAGCGACAAGCCGAGCTTTATAGATGGTCACATTACCATCCGCGTCTGTCTTCTTCTTAAAGATCCATTTATTTTCTATGGCTCGCCGTTCAACGGGCAAGTTAGTCAAAGTCCATACTTCGTTTTCATACATGGATCCTATCTCGGATTTCATGGCTTCCAGCCATTTGTCGGAATCCGGGCCCGCCATTGCTTCCTCATAGTTCGAAGGTTCACCGTTGTCTAACAACATGATTTCCAAGACAGGGTTGCCGTACCACTCTGGTGCGGAACGTGTCCTTGTGGACCTTCGAATTTCAGTAG
This sequence comes from Aegilops umbellulata, assembly GCA_032464435.1. Taxonomy (NCBI): domain Eukaryota; kingdom Viridiplantae; phylum Streptophyta; class Magnoliopsida; order Poales; family Poaceae; genus Aegilops; species Aegilops umbellulata. The sequence continues at coordinate 437,625,696 of CP136058.1, read as the reverse complement.
GAGCTTGATCAGAAGCATCTTGATCATCATCATTAATTTCCTCTCTAGTCGGTGCAGGCACCTCAGAAACGTTTTCTTGAGTTTCGCCATTTTCCGGTTCAAGAGGTAACACTTCATCAAGTTCTACTTTCCTCCCACTTACTTCTTTCGAGAGAAACTCTTTCTCTAGAAAGGATCCATTCTTGGCAACAAAGATCTTGCCTTCGGATCTGAGGTAGAAGGTATACCCAACAGTTTCTTTCGGGTATCCTATGAAGACGCATTTTTCCGACTTGGGTTCGAGCTTCTCAGGTTGAAGTTTCTTGACATAAGCATCGCATCCCCAAACTTTTAGAAACGACAGCTTAGGTTTCTTCCCAAACCATAATTCATACGGTGTCGTCTCAACGGATTTCGACGGAGCCCTATTTAAAGTGAATGCGGCAGTCTCTAAAGCATAGCCCCAAAAAGATAGCGGTAAGTCGGTAAGAGACATCATAGATCGCACCATATCTAATAGAGTGCGATTACGACGTTCGGACACACCATTACGCTGAGGTGTTCCAGGCGGCGTGAGTTGTGAAACTATTCCACATTTTCTTAAGTGTGTGCCAAATTCGTGACTCAAGTATTCTCCTCCACGATCTGATCGTAGAAACTTGATCTTTCTCTCACGTTGATTTTCAACCTCACTCTGAAATTCCTTGAACTTTTCAAAAGTCTCAGACTTGTGTTTCATCAAGTAGATATACCCATATCTACTCAAGTCATCAGTGAGGGTGAGAACAGAACGATAGCCACCGCGAGCCTCAACACTCATTGGACCGCATACATCGGTATGTATGATTTCCAATAAGTTGGTTGCTCGCTCCATTGTTCCTGAGAACGGAGTCTTGGTCATTTTACCCATGAGGCATGGTTCGCACGTGTCAAATGATTCATAATCAAGAGACTCTAAAAGTCCATCTGCATGGAGCTTCTTCATGCGTTTGACACCTATGTGACCAAGGCGGCAGTGCCATAAATATGTGGGACTATTGTTATCAATTTTAACTCTTTTGGTATTCACACTATGAATATGTGTACCATCACGTACGAGATTCATTAAGAATAAACCATTAACCATCGGAGCATGACCATAAAACATATCTCTCATATAAATAGAACAACCATTATTCTCGGATTTAAATGAGTAGCCATCTCGAATTAAACGAGATCCAGATACAATGTTCATGCTCAAACTTGGCACCAAATAACAATTATTGAGGTTTAAAACTAATCCCGTAGGTAAATGTAGAGGCAGCGTGCCGACGGCGATCACATCGACCTTGGAACCATTCCCGACGCGCATCGTCACCTCGTCCTTCGCCAGTCTCCGTTTATTCCGCAGCTCCTGCTTTGAGTTACAAATGTGAGCAACTGCACCGGTATCAAATACCCAAGAGCTACTACGAGTTCTGGTAAGGTACACATCAATTACATGTATATCACATATACCTTTGGTTTTACCGGCCTTCTTGTCCGCTAAGTATTTGGGGCAGTTCCGCTTCCAGTGACCACTTCCCTTGCAATAAAAACACCCAGTCTCGGGCTTGGGTCCATTCTTTGGCTTCTTCCCGGCAACTTGCTTACCGGGCGCGGCAACTTCCTTGCCGTCCTTCTTGAAGTTCTTTTTACCCTTGCCCTTCTTGAACTTAGTGGTTTTATTCACCATCAACACTTGATGCTCCTTCTTGATTTCTACCTCTGCTGATTTCAGCATAGCATATACTTCAGGAATGGTCTTTACCATCCCCTGCATATTGTAGTTCATCACAAAGCTCTTGTAGCTAGGTGGAAGCGACTGGAGGATTCTGTCAATGACCGCTTCTTCCGGGAGATTAACTTCCAGTTGAGTCATGCGGTTGTGCAACCCAGACATTTTGAGTATGTGTTCACTGACAGAACTATTTTCCTCCATCTTACAGCTAAAGAATTTGTCGGAGACTTCATATCTCTCGACCCGGGCATGAGCTTGGAAAACCATTTTCAGCTCTTCGAACATCTCATATGCTCCATGTCTCTCAAAACGCTTTTGGAGCCCCGGCTCTAAGCTGTAAAGCATGCCGCACTGAACGAGGGAGTAATCATCGCAGCGTGACTGCCAAGCGTTCATAACGTCTTGTTCTGCAGGGAGAATAGGTGCGTCACCCAGCGGTGCTCGTAGGACATAATCTTTCTTGGCAGCTATGAGGATGATCCTCAGGTTCCGGACCCAGTCCGTATAGTTGCTGCCATCGTCTTTCAGCTTGGTTTTCTCTAGGAACGCGTTGAAGTTGAGGACTACGTTGGCCATTTGATCTACAAGACATATTGTAAAAATTTTAGACTAAGTTCATGATAATAAAGTTCATTTAATCAAATTATTTAATGAACTCCCACTTAGATAGACATCCCTCTTCTAGTCATCCAAGTATTACATGATCTGAGTCAACTAGGCCGTGTCCGATCATCATGTGAGACAGACTAGTCAACATCGGTGAACATCTTCATGTTGATCGTATCTTCTATACGACTCATGCTCGACCTTTCGGTCTTCTGTGTTCCGAGGCCATGTCTGTACATGCTAGGCTCGTCAAGTCAACCTAAGTGTTTTGCGTGTGTAAATCTGTCTTACACCCGTTGTATGTGAACGTTAGAATCTATCACACCCGATCATCACGTGGTGCTTCGAAACAACGAACTGTCGCAACGGTGCACAGTTAGGGTGAACACTTTCTTGAAATTATTATGAGGGATCATCTTATTTACTACCGTCGTTCTAAGTAAACAAGATGCAAAACATGATAAACATCACATGCAATCAAATAATAAACGTGACATGATATGGCCAATATCACATAGCTCCTTTGATCTCCATCTTGGGGCTCCATGATCATCTTGTCACCGGCTTGACACCATGATCTCCATCATCATGATCTGCATCATCGTGTCTCCATGAAGTTGCTCACCAACTATTACTTCTACTACTATGGCTAATGCGTTTAGCAATAAAGTAAAGTAATTTACATGGCGTTTCTCAATGACACGCAGGTCATACAAAAATAAAGACAACTCCTATGGCTCCTGCCGGTTGTCATACTCATCGACATGCAAGTCGTGATTCCTATTACAATAGCATGAACATCTCATACATCACATATAGATCATTCATCACAACTTTGGCCATATCATATCACAAAGCACTTGCTGCAAAAACAAGTTAGACGTCCTCTAATTGTTGTTGCAAGTTTTACGTGGCTGATTTAGGGTTCTAGCAAGAACGTTTTCTTACCTACGTAAAAGCCACAACGTGATTTGTCAACTTCTATTTACCCTTCATAAGGACCCTTTTCATCGAATCCGCTCCAACTAAAGTAGGAGAGACAGACACCCGCCAGCCACCTTATGCAACTAGTGCATGTTAGTCGGTGGAACCGGTCTCACGTAAGCGTACGTGTAAGGTTGGTCCGGGCTGCTTCATCCCACAATACCGCTGAAGCAAGATAAGACTAGTAGCGGCAAGAAAAGTTGACAACATCTACGCCCACAACAAATTGTGTTCTACTCGCGCAAGAAGAACTACGCATAGACCTAGCTCATGATGCCACTGTTGGGGAACGTTGCAGAAAATTAAAATTTTTCCTACGGTTTCACCAAGATCCATCTATGAGTTCATCTAGCAACGAGTATTCAGATTAGATAGCATCTACATACCACTTTGTAGATTGCAACGGAAGCGTTCGAGTGAACGTGGATGAGGTAGTCGTACTCGCCGTGATCCAATTCACCGATGATCTAGTGTCGAACGGACGGCACCTCCGTGTTCAACACACGTACGGAAAGCGTGACGTCTCCTCCTTCTTGATCCAGCAAGGGGGAAGGAGAGGTTGATGAAGATCCAGCAGCACGACGGCGTGGTGGTGGATGCAGCAGAACTCCGGCAGGGCTTCGCTAAGCAACTACGGGAGGAGGAGGAGGTGTTGGAGAGGGAGAGGGAGGCGCCAGGGCATCGGGTGCGCAGCCCCCCTCCCCTCCCCCCTTTATATAGGCCTCTTGGGGGGGCGCCGGCCCTGGGAGATCTAATCTCCCAAGGGGGGCGGCGGCCAGGGAGGTTTCCCTCCCCCCAAGCCATCTAGGAGGTGCCTTCCACCACTAGGACTCCTCCTAGATGGAACCCTAGGCGCATGGGCCCTTTGGGGCTGGTTCCCCTTGGCCCAAGCAGGCCAAGGCGCACCCCCTAAGGCCCATGTGGCCCACCAGGGCAGGTGGCCCCACCTGGTGGACCCCCGGGACCCCTACGGTGGTCCCGGTACAATACCGATAACACCGAAACTTGTCCCGATGGCCGAAATAGCACTTCCTATATATAATTCTTTACCTCCGGACCATTCCAGAACTCCTCGTGACGTCCGGGATCTCATCCGGGACTCCGAACAACATTCGAGTTACTGCATATACATATCTTCACAACCCTAGCGTCACCGAACCTTAAGTGTGTAGACCCTACGGGTTCGGGAGACATGCAGACATGACCGAGACGGCTCTCGGGCAATAACCAACAGCGGGATCTGGATACCCATGTTGGCTCCCACATGCTCCACGATGATCTCATCGGATGAACCACGATGTCGAGGATTCAATTAATCCCGTATACGATTCCCTTTGTCAATCGGTATTTTACTTGCCCGAGATTCGATCGTCGGTATCCCAGCACCTCGTTCAATCTTGTTACCGGCAAGTCACTTTTCTCGTACCGTAATGCATGATCCCGTGATCAAACACTTTGATCACATTGAGCTCATTATGATGATGCATTACCGAGAGGGCCCGGTGATACCTCTCCGTCAAGCGGAGTGACAAATCCCAGTCTCGATCCATGTCAACCCAACAGACACTTTCAGAGATACCCGTAGTATACCTTTATAGTCACCCAGTTACGTTGTGACGTTTGGCACACCCAAAGCACTCCTACGGTATCCGGGAGTTACACGATCTCATGGTCTAAGGAAAGGATACTTGACATTGGAAAACTCTAGCAAACGAACTAAGCGATCTTATGCTATGTTCAGGATTGGGTCTTGTCCATCACATCATTCTCCTAATGATGTGATCCCGTTATCGATGACATCCAATGTCCATAGTCAGGAAACCATGACTATCTGTCGATCAATGAGCTAGTCAACTAGAGGCTCACTAGGGACATATTGTTGTCTGTTATTCACACATGTATTATGATTTCCGGATAACACAATTATAGCACGAATAAAGACAATTATCATGAATAAGGAAATATAATAATAATGCTTTTATTATTGCCTCTAGGGCATATTTCCAATAGTGATCCCGTTAGTCAAATGACAACTCATGTCAATGGTTAGGAAACATAACTATCTTTGATCAACGAGCTAGTCAAGTAGAGGCATACTAGTGACACTCTGTTTGTCTATGTATTCACACATGTATCAAGTTTCCGGTTAATACAATTCTAGCATGAATAATAAACATTTATCATGATATAAGGAAATAAATAATAATTTTATTATTGCCTCTAGGGCATATTTCCTTCAGTCTCCCACTTGCACTAGAGTCAATAATCTAGTTCACATCGCCATGTGATTTAACATCAATAGTTCACATCTTTATGTGGTTAACACCCATAGTTCACATCGATATGTGACCAACACTCAAAGGGTTTACTAGAGTCAGTAATATAGTTCACGTCGCTATGTGATTAACACCCAAAGAGTACTAAGGTGTGATCATGTTTTGCTTGTGAGATAATTTTAGTCAACGGGTCTGTCACATTCAGATCCGTAAGTATTTTACAAATTTCTATGTATACAATGCTCTGCATGGAGGTACTCTAGATAATAGCTCCCACTTTCAATATGTATCCAGATTGAGACTTAGAGTCATCTGGATCAGTGTCAAAACTTGCATCGACGTAACCCTTTATGACGAACCTTTTGTCACTTCCATAATTGAGAAACATATCCTTATTCCACTAAGGATAATTTTGACCGCTGTTCAGCGATCTACTCCTAGATCACTATTGTACTCCCTTGCTAAACTCAGTGTAGGGTATACAATAGGTCTGGTACACAGCATGACATACTTTATAAAACCTATGGCTGAGGCATAGGGAATGACTTTCATGCTCTTTCTATCTTCTGCCGTGGTCGGGCTTTGAGTCTTACTCAATTTCACACCTTGGAACACAGGAAAGAACTCTTTCTTTGACTATTCCATTTTGAACTACTTCAAAATCTTGTCAAGGTATGTACTGATTGAAAAAACTTATCAAGCGTCTTGATATATCTCTATAGATCTTGATGCTCAATATGTAAGTAGCTTCACCGAGGTCTTACTTTGAAAAACTCCTTTCAAACACTCCTTTATGCTTTGCGGAATAATTCTACTTTATTTCCAATCAACAATATGTCATTCACATATACTTATCAGAAATGTTGTAGTGCTCCCACTCACTTTCTTGTAAATACAGACTTCACCTCAAGTGTGTATAAAACTATATGCTTTGATCAACTTATCAAAGCGTATATTCCAACTCCGAGATGCTTGCACCAGTCCATAGATGGATCGCTGGAGCTTGCATATTTTGTTAGCACCTTTAGGATTGACAAAACCTTCTGGTTGCATCATATACAAATCTTCTTTAATAAATCCATTAAGGAATGCAGTTTTGTTTATCCATTTGCCAGATTTCATAAAATGCGGCAATTGCTAACATGATTCGGACAGACTTAAGCATAGGTGTGAGTGAGAAACTCTCATCGTAGTCAACAACTTGAACTTGTCGAAAACCTTTTGCGACAATTCTAACTTTGTAGATAGTAACACTACTATCAGCGTCTGTCTTTCTTTTGAAGATCCATTTAATCTCAATGGCTCGTCGATCAGCGGGCAAGTCAATCAAAGTCCATACTTTGTTCTCATACATGGATCCCATCTCAGATTTCATGGCCTCAAGCCATTTTGCGGAATCTGGGCTCATCATCGCTTCCTCATAGTTCATAGGTTCGTCATGGTCAAGTAACATGACCTCCAGAACAGGATTATCGTACCACTCTAGTGCAGATCTCACTCTGGTTTGCCTACGAGGTTCGATAGTAACTTGATCTGAAGTTTCATGATCATCATCATTAGCTTCCTCACTAACTGGTGTAGGAGTCACAGGAACAGATTTCTGTGATGAACTACTTTCCAATAAGGGAGCAGGTACAGTTACCTCATCAAGTTCTACTTTCCTCCCACTCACTTCTTTCGAGAGAACCTCCTTCTCTAGAAAGGATCCATTCTTAGCAACGAATGTCTTGCCTTTGGATCTGTGATAGAAGGTGTACCCAACTGTCTCCTTTGGGTATTCTATGAAGACATATTTCTCCGGTTTGGGTTTGAGCTTATCAGGATGAAACTTTTTCACATAAGCATCGCAACCCCAAACTTTAAGAAATGACAACTTTGGTTTCTTGCCAAACCACAGTTCATACGGTGTCGTCTCAACGGATTTAGATGGTACCCTTTTTAATGTGAATGCAGCTGTCTCTAATGCATAACCCCAAAACTATAGTGGTAAATCGGTAAGAAACATCATAGATTGCACTATATCCAATAAAGTACGGTTATGACGTTCAGACACACCATTATGTTGTGGTGTTCCAAGTGGCACGAATTTGTGAAACTATTCCACATTGTTTTAATTGAAGACCAAACTTGTAACTCAAATATTTGTCTCCGCGATCAGATCGTAGAAACTTTATTTTCTTGTCACGATGATTTTCCACTTCACTCTGAAATTCTTTGAACTTTTCAAAAGTTTCAGACTTATGTTTCATCAAGTAGATATACCCATATCTGCTCAAATCATCTGTGAAGGTCAGAAAATAACGATGCTTGCCGTGAGCCTCAACACTCATCGGATTGCATACATCAGTATGTATTATTTCCAATAAGTCAATTGCTCGATCCATTGTTCCAGAGAACAGAGTCTTTAGTCATATTGCCCATAAGGCATGGTTCGCAAGCATCAAGTGATTCATAATCAATTGATTCCAAAATCCCATCAGCATGAAGTTTCTTCATGCGCTTTACACCAATATGACCTAAACGACAGTGCCACAAATAAGTTGCACTATCATTATTAACTTTGCATCTTTTGGCTTCAGTATTATGAATATGTGTATTACTACGATCGAGATCCAACAAACCATTTTCATTGGGTGTATCACCATAGAAGGTTTTATTCATGTAAACAGAACAACAATTATTCTTTAACTTAAATGAATAATTGTATTACAATAAACATGATCAAATCATATTCATGCTCAACGCAAACACCAAATAACACTTATTTAGGTTCAACACTAATCTCGAAAGTATAGGGAATGTGCGATGATGATCATATCAATCTTGGAACTACTTCCAACACACATCGTCACCTCGCCCTTAACTAGTTTCAGTTCATTCTGCAACTCTTGTTTCGAGTTACTACTCTTAGCAACTGAACTAGTATCAAATACCGCGGGGTTGCTATAAACACTAGTAAAGTACACATCAACAACATGTATATCAAATATACCTTTGTTCATTTTGCCATCTTTCTTATCCGCCAAATACTTGGGGCAGATCCGCTTCCAGTGACTAGTCCCTTTGTAGTAGAAGCACTTAGTCTCGGGCCTAGGTCCAGACTTGGGCTTGTTCACTTGAGCAGCAACTTGCTTGCCGTTCTTCTTGAAAGTTCCCCTTCTTCCCTTTGCCCTTTTATTGAAACTAGTGGTCTTGTTAACTGAGGGAGTCCTGGATTAGGGGGTGTTCGGATAGCCGGACAATACCTTCAGCCGGACTCCAGGACTATGAAGATACAAGATTGAAGACTTCGTCCCGTGTCCGGATGGGACTTTCCTTGGCGTGGAAGGCAAGCTTGGCGATGTGGATATTCAAGATCTCCTACCATTGTAACCGACTTTGTGTAACCCTAACCCTATCCGGTGTCTATATAAACCGGAGGGTTCTAGTCCGTAGGACAACTTCATCATACAACAATCATACCATAGGCTAGCTTCTAGGCTTTAGCCTCCTTGATCTCGTGGTAGATCTACTCTTGTACTACCCATATCATCAATATTAATCAAGCAGGAGTAGGGTTTTACCTCCATCGAGAGGGCCCGAACCTGGGTAAACTTCGTGTTCCTTGTCTCTTGTTACCATCCGCCTAGACGCACAGTTCGGGACCCCCTACCCGAGATCCGCCGGTTTTGACACCGACATTGGTGCTTTCATTGAGAGTTCCTCTGTGTCGTCGCTTTTAGGCCCGATGGCTCCTCTGATCATCAACGACGATGCGGTCCAGGGTGAGACTTTTCTCCCCGGACAGATCTTCGTCTTCGGCGGCTTCGCACTGCAGGCCAATTCACTTGGCCACCTGGAGCAGATCGAAAGCTAAGCCCCTGGCCATCAGGTCAGGTTTCGAAGCTTAAACTACACGGCGGATATCCGCGGGGATTTGATCTTCGACGGATTCGAGCCACAACCAGGTGCGCCGCACTGTCTCGAGGGGCATGATCTAGCTCTGCCGCCGAACAGTGCCCTGGAGGCCGCACACGCACCGGTTCTGACCCTTAATTCGGAGCCTATTGCACCAATCGACGATAAGCGGTTGGACATCACCTCGGGGGTTGCGATCTCAAAGGTGATCGAGCCGAACGCCAGCCCCGCACTCGGCATTACCCATGACTCCGAGGATCCGGATTCCTCTCCGAACTCCGAACCCCCCGCGCCCCTGCCAATCAAATCTGATTGGGCGCCGATAATGGAGTTCACCACCGCGGACATATTTCAGCACTCACCCTTCGGCAACGTCCTGAATTCTCTAAAGTCTCTCTCTTTATTAGGAGAGCCCTGGCCAGACTACAGTCAGCGAGGATGGGATACGAACGATGAAGAAATTCAAAGCCCACCCACCACCCACTTGGTAGCCACTGTCGACAATTTAAACGACGTGCTCAACTTCGACTCCGAAGACATCGACAGTATGGACGACGATGCAGGAGATACAGATGAGCCAACGCCCATAGGGCATTGGACAGCCACCCCATCTCACGATGTGTACATGGTGGACACCCCTAAAGGAAACAACAGCGAGGAAAAAGGGGATGGAACGGGGGATCGATCCCTCGAAAAGCAATCAAAGCATCGCGTAAACGCCGACCCAAGCCCCACCTCGATAAAGACCCAGCCATAGAGCAGGATGAGCCGGTAGACGACGAGCAGGCCTTAGAGCAACCGTCCGAACAGGGCAACACGGATAGAGAAACCGAACATCCCTCCCCCGGCGAAAACGGCACTCCGGACGACCTTGCGCCGGACAAACCCACGAAGCAGAAGAATCTCCACAAGAGGCTCGTTGCGACAGCACGCAGCCTGAAGAAGTAGAAGCAGAAGCTAAAAACGGCGAAAGATGCACTCAGGATCAGATGGAACAAAGTAATCAATACCACAGATAAATACGGCGACAGTCGCCGCACTAAAAGCTATCCGAAGAGAAAGCTACTGCCCGAATTCGACGAAGAGGCCATAGAGCCATCACATTCAAAAAAACAAGAAAGCCACACGGTTAGATAGACGACCCCATAGCCAGCATAAAACGGCAAATGGCGCCGCACTTAAGCCGGCACGCGACCCACTTACGGATTTGCATCAAAAAGATGGCCCAGCCAGGTCCATTTATGGGCCAAGAAAGCAAGCTCTCGTAAGCAATGCAATAAAACCATCATCAGAATCCGGCACACCCAAATACAGGGGCGCCGCACATCCCCTATGCTTCACCGATGAGGTCCTGGATTATGAATTTCCAGCGGGATTCAAACCCGTAAACATAGAGGCATATGATGGAACAACAGACCCTGGAGTCTGGATAGAGGATTATATCCTCCACATACATATGGCTAGAGGAGATGATCTCCACGCCATCAAATATTTACCACTAAAGCTCAAAGGACCAGCCCGGCATTGGCTCAAAAGCCTCCCTGAAAACACAATTGGAAGCTGGGAAGAGCTCGAGGACGTTTTCCGAGCAAAATTTCAAGGGACTTATGTCCGTCCTCCGGATGCTGACGACCTCAGTCACATAACACAACAGCCCGGAGAATCAGCTCGGCAATTCTGAAATAGATTCCTCACTAAAAAGAATCAGATAGTCGACTGTCCGGACGCCGAAGCCTTAGCAACTTTCAGGCATAACGTCCAAGACGAATGGCTCGCCAGACACCTCGGCCAAGAGAAGCCAAGAACAATGGCTGCACTAACAAGCCTCCTGACCCGCTTTTGTGCAGGAGAGGACAGCTGGTTGGCAAGATGCAGCCCCAGCGACCCAAGTACATCCAAAACTAGGAATGGAAATGGAAAACCGCAACGCAACAAGGACCGTTGCCGGACTAAGGAAAAAAGTCCGAAGAGCACGGCAATCAACGCCGGATTCAAAAGCTCACGACAGAATCAGACAAAGTCGCCCCTCCAGGACAACAGGGATGATCCATCCAACTTAAACAAAATCCTGGACAGGACATGTCAAATACACAGTACTCCCGGGAGGCCTGCTAACCATACCCACAGAGATTGTTGAGTTTTCAAACAATCCGGCAGACTCAACGCCGAACACAAGGGGCTCGAAACACCAAGTGAGGACGAAGACGAACCCCAAAAGCAGAGCACCAGGAAACAAAAGAACTTCCCACAAGAAGTAAAGACAGTAAACTTACTTCACATAACAAAACGTGCGGCGCCCATAAAGGTACGCACCACACGACCTATCCCAAAGGGGTCCCGCCACTGGTTGTCAAAACCAATCATCTTCGATCAACGGGACTATTCTAGAAGTATCAGGAACGCAGGTTGGTCTGCCTTGGTACTCGATCCAATAATCGGCGGACTCAAGTTTTCAAATGTCCTTATGGACGGCGACAGTGGACTAAACCTGATATATCAGGACACAATCTATCACATGGGGATAGACCCAACAAGAATCCGTCACAGCAAAACCTCCTTTCAAGGGGTAACGCCAGGTCCGGACACCCGATGCATGGGTTTCCTCCGGCTTGAAGTTACATTCGGCTACCCCGATAACTTCCGTCGCGAAAAGCTAATTTTCCACATCGTCCCATTCTCAAGTCGCTATCAAGCACTACTAGGACGCGAAGCTTTCGCCCGCTTTAACGCAATACCGCATTATGCATCTCTAACGCTTAAAATGTCCGGTCCACGAGGCATCATCTCTTTAAAGGGGAAGCATTGAGGTGCGCCTCCCCCAAGCGGAGGACTGTGCGGCCGCTTTGACAGCCCCACAGTAAAATGGCTTCACCGGCCAAAAACTTCGGAATAGGTCCTTAAAAGACCACGAGCGCGGATAGACGAGTTCGGTACAAAATTATCATTGATGCATGCTTAGTGGCCATATACCTCCGCACTAGGGGCTCCGTACATATACAATAAGAGACAATAAAGCTCAATTTTATATAATTTACTTTATACTTTGTTTATTTTAAAACCTTGTTCAGCACGACCCATTTTCAACTCAGTTCCTCTCTTTTACACATGAACGTCGTGGGGCGCCCGTCCAGGATACGGCACAACGGATACACAGGCGCAGACGTGCAGTAGGGACCCGTCCTAAGGATTCTTTTTAGATTATGACCCTGCGTAAACCTTTTTTACTGTCTCTTGTTGCTACATATCCCCTGGTTTTCTCTGCCATAACCAAGGAGGAGACTGGCGTCTTGGCATGTGGCCACGTCAGAATTTTTGCGCGTACCTGGACACTAGGGGCTTTTTAATAAAGAGTGTTGTTTTGCCCGCACTTATAAAGACCGAACACCTTAGGGAGTGTTCGGCGTCGCGAGTTTTGGCATTATATGCATCAGCTCCGAATCATGTCTTTGGTCAAATGTTGGGTTGCCCGGCTCCTGAGTTCGGCTACCTTACGTTCCGCTCTATCGGCTAAGGTAGCACCAGGAGAACTATTGCGATTGTGCCCCGGTTAGGCCGAGCGAGCACCTCAGTAGAGAAAGCCGAAAACTGACTGTCATGATGTAGCGTGAGACTGGTCAGCCACTCGATGACCTACCGGAATCTATAGGATTCCTCCGCTTTAACGAAGGGCCGTTTCCCGGCCAGGCACATACGCGCCCCGAACTCGGGCGAGCGCAGTCGCCACTAAGGGGCTACCTAAATAGTCCCCCTGTCAAGCTCCTATGGCTAAGTGAAAGTGTTACAACATTATAGTCCGGTTGCCTGGCCCGCTGCGCTATCACCTCCTTTGTAGGACCAAGACGTTGAATTAAGTGTGAAAATGCGTCTTCTGCGAGCACCCCCGCACTATGTGCGTGGGGGCTGAAGCCAACGACTGCCATATTTCAGATTTTGTATATATATCTTAAAACGGCCGCATAGGAGGTGTTCCCAATACTTGAAGGCACAAGTATAAAAGGCCACTACAATTTATCAAAATACTGCTTTATAATTACACATGCTATCATAACATAGCATCCTTCGAGCATTGCGTCTCTATTACACGAGCGCCCTCAAGGACTTCCTGAAAATAGTGCTCGGAGGGTACTCGGCTTTTGTCCGAATCTCGGGACGCAACAACGGTGGTCTCCATCTCTGCCCAGTATGTCTTGACACGGGCAAGAGCCATCCGTGCGCCCTCTATGCATGCTGACCTCTTCATCGCATTGATACGCGGCACCGCGTCAAGGAATTGCTGCACCAAGCTAAAATAACTCTTCGGCTCCGATCTTCCCGGCCACAGATGACCCATGACGTACTTCATGGCGAGTGCGGACAAACCTATTCAGTTCGGCCCATTGAGCCAGGCGATCGTCCACTGCCAGTGGACGTTCTGGATTGTGGAACTGCGACCAGAAAAGCTTTTCCACTTCGCGATCTTTTAGATCTCGAAAGTGTTCGGTCGCATCAGCAGCACTTGCTGCCAAATCCAGATAGGTGTCCTCCACACTCCACATCCGGTCTAACGGAGCAAACTTCGGATTGCAAAACTTCCTCCGCAGCATAAAGGGCTTTCCAGCCGCAATCTGTTCGGCCTGACGCAGCTCCTCCTTCGCAGCTCTCATCGTAGAGCGAGCATCCTTGGCATTAGCAACGGCCTTCTCCAAGTACGTCTGCCTTGCCTGGTCTTCTTCTTCAAGAAGCTTGCAACGGTCAGCAGCGCGTTCTAACTTCACGGTCATCTCGGCCATCTCCTCCTTGCTTCGGCAGTGAGCAGCCTGTTCGGCTCTCAGCTCTTCAAGAGCTTTCTGGGCAGCCGCATCGCCCTTTTGGGCTTCTTCTTTAGCTCGGGCAAGTTCTGCCCTAAGATTATCCACGGCGGACGCACCATCTGCGTCAAGCACATACACTGTAAGACAATGGCATAAAGCCCCTCTTACCTGATGCTGCCCGAGGAATTACATACCTTGAGCCTCATCAAGCCGCTTGTTGACAAGCGCGAATCGGCATCTGCCACGTCCAGTTGTCACTTTAGTTCGGCAAAATCATCAGTTCGGCTCGATTCCGGACACCTCGCCACCTACATTCAAAGGCGACACCTTAGACCTGGGATTATGATCCTCTGCGTGCCGTCATTTCTTGACAACGCGCAGAGTCTCAGGGGCTACTATCTACACAGGGCGCAACTTACTTATGCGCAACTGACAAAAGCGTACATTATCTAACGTACCTCAAAACCCGTCAGTAAACCTTTGACGGCTTCATGCAATCCGCTTTCTGCGGATGAAATCCTTTCAATCACCGTGCCCATCAACGCACGGTGCTCCTCTGAGACAGAAGCTCGCCCCAGCAGAATCTTTAGCTCCTCCGGCCAAGCACCAGACGGTGCCGGACTTGTCCTATGGCCTCTTTCGAAGGCCGGACGCGGAGAATCTTGGGGGGCCATATGGCTATCTTCCGCCCCTGTCAGATTCAGAGGAACCCTCCGCGACGACACCTCAGCGTCGCCCGCCTCGCTAGGCGGTACGGTAGGGGGAGGCGTCCCGCTCTCCATCATCTCCGGAAGAAGATTCCCCGAAGACGAGCTCTACTGAGAAGGACTGAGGTCCGAGCTACAAGGTAAAACTTCGGTTAATCTGCTCAGATATAAATCAAGGATTTCTCTCATCCCTCAAAAGGGAAACCTCTCTCTACTTATGGCTCGCTGGAGGGTTGATCCCTTTGAGGGCGTAGTTCGGCCGAGGAACTCCCCGGCGTCGGACCCTCTGACGAGGATTTTTCCCCCCGCTTCGAGGCCATGGTCTCCGGGTCGTCAGAGGCGGCCCTCTTCTTCCCCTTAGGAGAGGAATTGTCGGTTCCTCCCTCCAAAGCAGCCTCCTTCGAGGAGGCCATAGTTCCCTTGTTCTTCCCCTTAATTCCCTCCAAAGGCATTATCGTCAACATCCTGACAAGCACGGGATCCGGCCTGGTTTCGGGAAGGGGAGCCGGACACCTGATCAGCTTTGCCTTCGCTATCCACTCCTGTTTAAAAGGACATCTCTTTTAGGGGCAAGTTTATGACAATTATACGAATAGCGTGTCCGGGCACAAGGTTACTTACTTGAGTATCCGGGCGATTGCAGCTTAGGCCTATGTCCTCGGTCAAATCCGGACACATCGCTTGTGATCCGAAGAACAGTTTATACATCTCCTCGGGCGTTGCGCCCATGAAATTCTGGAGAGCCCGCGGTCCCTCTGGATTAAACTCCCACAGGCGAAGGGAGCGACGTTTGCCGGGCAATATCTGGCGAATCAACATGACCTGCATCACCTTGACCAGGCTGAGGTCTCCTTCTAAGAGATTCCTAATGTGGCCCTGCAACAAGGGCACGCCTTTGGGTAACCCCCAATCTAACCCTCTGCTGACCCATGACGTTAGCCGTGGCGGGGGACCCGAGCGAAAGGCAGGAGGCGCCACCCACTTGGTGCCCCTGGGAGCGGTGATATAGAACCACTCTCGTTACCACAAACCGATCTCCTCTTGAAAAGAGCCCTCGGGCCATGGAGCATCAGCGTTCTTGCTTATAACAGCACCTCCGCACTCTGCGTGCCATCCCTCGATCATCTTCGGCTCCACTTTAAAAGTCTTGAGCCATAATCCAAAGTGAGGGGTGACACGGAGGAACGCTTCACACATAACGATGAATGAGGAAATATGGAGGATGGACTCCGGAGTTAAGTCGTGGAATTCCAGCCCGTAATAAAACAGCAACCCCCTCACAAAGGGATCCATTGGGAAGCCTAACCCTCGAAGGAAGTGAGACATGAACACCACGCTCTCACCGGGCTGGGGACTGGGAATGGCCTGCCCTTGAACAGGCAACCTATGCGAAATTTCGCCGGTCAGGAACTTAGCCTCTCTCAACTTTAGCACGTCCTCTTCCGTGACGGAGGAGGGCGTCAATCGGCCTTGAAGGTCAGAACCGGACATGGTCGAAGGTCCGAAGCGCCTGGAATCTGGAACCTAGGGTGTTGGAACTCGAGGCGACGGGCGAACTCGTTTGAGGTTGGAAAAAGAAGTAAGGCCTTGGTCTCTTTATAAGAGGTTGAATACCAAGAGCCCCCCCCCCCCGTAACCGTTTGGGACTCGCCTTTAATCGAGGAAATGTGCTAACGAGCACGATTGGGTTATCCACGTCCGTATTGATGAGAATCCCGTAAAAAGGGGCACACGATCTCTGCTTTGACAAGACGTGCCAAGGAAACCGCCTCGCAAAACGTGCTGAGGTGGAAAAGTAAAAATGATTCGAGTAAAGGACTTGGCCGTAGTGTGATGCCACGCTACGGAATACGTCAGCAGATTAGATTTGTGTTAATATTATTCTCTCTATGGCAATATGTGGAAACTTATTTTGCAGAGCCGGACACTACTCTTGGTGTTTACAAATCTTTTATGAAGAACTTGGAGGAGGAACCCGCCTTGCAATGCCGAAGACAATTTGCGAGCCGGACTCGTCGTCATTGAAGCCTGGTTCAGGGGCTACTGAGGGAGTCCTGGATTAGGGGGTGTTCGGATAGCCGGACAATACCTTCAGCCGGACTCCAGGACTACGAAGATACAACATTGAAGACTGCGTCCCGTGTCCGGATGGGACTTTCCTTGGCGTGGAAGGTAAGCTTGGCGATGTGGATATTCAAGATCTCCTACCATTGTAACCGACTTTGTGTAACCCTAACCCTATCCGGTGTCTATATAAACCAGAGGGTTCTAGTCCGTAGGACAACTTCATCATACAACAATCATACCATAGGCTAGCTTCTAGGGTTTAGCCTCCTTGATCTCGTGGTAGATCTACTCTTGTACTACCCATATCATCAATATTAATCAAGCAGGAGTAGGGTTTTACCTCCATCGAGAGGGCCCGAACCTGGGTAAACTTCGTGTCCCTTGTCTCCTGTTACCATCCGCCTAGACGCACAGTTCGGGACCCCCTACCCGAGATCCGCCGGTTTTGAGATCCGCCGGTTGCTATAAACACTAGTAAAGTACACATCAGTAACATGTATATCAAATATACCTTTGTTCATTTTGCCATCTTTCTTATTCGCCAAATACTTGGGGCAGTTCCGCTTCCAGTGACTAGTCCCTTTGCAGTAGAAGCACTTAGTCTCGGGCCTAGGTCCATACTTGGGCTTGTTCACTTGAGCAGCAACTTGCTTGCAGTTCTTCTTGAAAGTTCCCCTTCTTCCCTTTGCCCTTTTCTTGAAACTAGTGGTCTTGTTAACCATCAACACTTGATGTTTTTCTTGATTTCTACCTTCGTCGATTTCAGCATCAAGAAGAGCTTGGGAATCGTTTCTGTTATCCCTTGCATATTATAGTTCATCACAAAATTCTAGCAACTTGATGATAGTGACTAGAAAACTTTGTCAATCACTATCTTATCTGGAAGATTAACTCCCACTTGATTCAAGTGATTGTAGTACTCAGACAATCTGAGCACATGCTCACTGGTTGAGCTATTCTCCTCCATCTTGTAGGCAAAGTACCGTCAGAGGTCTCATACCTCTCGACATGAGCATGAGTATGAAATAACAATTTCAACTCTTGGAACATCTTATATGCTCCATGGCGTTCAAAACATCTTTAAAGCCCCGATCCTAAGCCGTAAAGCATGGTGCACTAAACTATCAAGTAGTCATCATATCGAGCTTGCCAAACGTTCATAATGTCTGTATCTGCTCCGGCAATAGGTCTGTCACCTAGCGGTGCATTCGGGACATAATTCTTCTGTGCAGCAATGAGGATAATCCTCAGATCACGGATCCAATCCGCATCATTGCTACTAACATCTTTCAACATAGTTTTTCTCTAGGAACACATATAAAACATAGGGAAGCAACAACGTGAGCTATTGATCTATAACATTATTTGCAAAATACTATCAGGACTAAGTTCATGATAAATTAAAGTTCAATTAATAATATTACTTAAGAACTCCCACTTAGATAGACATCCCTCTAATCCTCTAAGTGATTACGTGATCCATATCAACTAAACCATGTCCAATCATCACGTGAGATGGAGTAGTTTCAATGGTGAATATCACTGTGTTGATCATATCTACTATATGATTCACGCTCGACCTTTCGGTCTCAGTGTTCCGAGGCCATATCTGTTATATGCTAGGCTCGTCAAGTTTAACCTGAGTATTCCGCGTGTGCAACTCTTTTGCACCCGTTGTATTTGAACGTAGAGCCTATCACACCCGATCATCACGTGGTGTCTCAGCACGAAGAACTTTCGCAACGGTGCATACTCAGGGAGAACACTTAGACCTTGAAGTGAGAGATCATCTTATAATGCTACCTCAATCAAAGCAAGATAAGATGCATAAAAGATAAACATCACATGCAATCAATATAAGTGATATGATATGGCCATCATCATCTTGTGCTTGTGATCTCCATCTCTGAAGCACCGTCATGATCACCATTGTCACCGGCGCGACACCTTGATCTCCATTGTAGCATCGTTGTCGTCTCGCCAACTTATGCTTCTACGACTATAGCTACCGCTTAGTGATAAACTAAAGCATTACAGGGTGATTGCATTGCATACAATAAAGCGACAACCATATGGCTCCTGCCAGTTGCCAATAACTCGGTTACAAAACATCATCTCATACAATAAAATATAGCATCATGCCTTGACCATATCACATCACAACATGCCCTGCAAAAACAAGTTAGACGTCATCTACTTTGTTGTTGCAAGTTTTACGTGGCTGCTATGGGCTGAGCAAGAACCGTTCTTACCTACGCATCAAAACCACAACGATAGTTCGTCAAGTTAGTGTTGTTTTAACCTTCTCAAGGACCGGACATAGCCACACTCGGTTCAACTAAAGTTGGAGAAACTGACACCCGCCAGCCACCTGTGTGCAAAGCACGTCGGTAGAAACCAGTCTTGCGTAAGCGTATGCGTAATGTCGGTCCGGGCCGCTTCATCCAACAATACCGCCGAACCAAAGTATGACATGCTGGTAAGCAGTATGACTTGTATCGCCCACAACTCACTTGTGTTCTACTCGTGCATATAACATCTACACATAAAACCTGGCTCAGTGTAACGCCCTCGATGCGGCTATATCTCCCACGTGTCGAAGCACGACTTAGAGGCATAACCGCATTGAAAGCAATGTCGCAAGTGAGGTAATCTTCACACAACCCATGTAATACATAAGGGAAAGAGATACATAGTTGGCTTACAATCGCCACTTCACACAATACATGAGTAAAGCATTACATCATACAGATACAATCAAGGTCCGACTACGGAACCAAAATAAAAGAAGACTACCCCAACTGCTACACAGATCCCCGATCGTCCCGACTGGGCTCCACTACTGATCAACTGAAACGAAACAACACAAAGGACAGGATCTTCATCAAGCTCCTCCTTGAGCTCGGGTGCGTCACCTGCACGGTTTCATCGGCACCTGCAAACTGGTTTTGGAAGTATCTGTGAGTCACGAGGACTCAGCAATCTCACACCCGCGAGATCAAGACTATTTAAGCTTAAAGGTAGGGTAAAAGGTATGAGGTGGAGCTGCAGCAAGCGACTAGCATATATGGTGGCTAACATACGCAAATGAGAGCGAGAAGAGAAGGCAAAGCACGGTCGAACAACTATGATCAATAAGTGATCCTGAACTACTTACGTCAAACATAACTCCAACAACCGTGTTCACTTCCCGGACCCTGCCGAGAAGAGACCATCACGGTTACACACGCGGTTGATGTATTTTAATTAAGATCAACTTCGGGTTTTCTACAACCGGACATTAACAAATTCCCATCTGCCACATAACCGTGGGCACGGCTTTCGAAAGTTCAAACCCTGCAGGGGTGTCCCAACTTAGCCCATGATAAGCTCTCGCGATCAACGAAGGATATTCCTTCTCCCCGGGAAGACCCGATCAGTCTCGGAATCCCGGCTACACGACATTTCGACAGCAATAAAACAAGTCCAGCAAAGCCGCCCGATGCGCCGACATCCTGATAGGAGCTGCACATATCTCGTTCTCAGGGCAACACCGGACGAGACAGGCTACGAGTAAAACCAGGCCTCGAGTTACCCCGCAGTGGCCCCGCAGGCGGCTCAGTTCAGGCCAACACTTAGACAAGCATTGGCCCGGGGGGGCTAAATAAAGATGACCCTCGAGAGAGCGACTCCCAAGGGAAAAGTAGGTGGTGGTGAGGCAAATGGTAAAACCAAGGTTGGGCCTCGCTGGAAAAGTCTTATTCAAAGCAAACTGTCAAGGGGGTCCCATAAATCACCCGACCGCGTTAGGGACGCAAAATCCAGGAACATAACACCGATATAACGGAAACTAGGGCGGCAAGAGTGAAACAAAACACCAGGCATAAGGCCGAGCCTTCCACCCTTTACCAAGTATATAGATGCGTTAATTAAATAAGATATATTGTGATATCCCAACAAGTAAACATGTTCCAACAAGGAACAACATCTCCATGTTCCAACAAGGAACAAACTTCATCTTCACCTGCAACTAACAACGCTATAAGAGGGGCTGAGCAAAGCGGTAACATAGCCAAACAACGGTTTGCTAGGACAAGGTGGGTTAGAGGCTTGATTTAACAATATGGGAGGCATGATAAGCAAGTGGTAGGTATTGCAGCATAGGCATAGTAAAAGAGCGAGCAATCTAGCAAGCAAAGATAGAAGTGATTTCGAGGGTATGGTCATCTTGCCTGAGATCCCGCAAGGAAGAAGAACGAATCCATGAAGAAGACAAACGGACGTAGACGAACGGATCCTCACAATCGCAACGTTATCGGAACTAACCCGAAGAAGCAACACCAAAAAGAAGCAAACACCAAAGTAAACAACCACCACATAAACATGGCATGATATGCGAGATGTGGTATGCAATGCATATGCATGCTTCGGAAGGAAAAAGATGAACCAGGCATAATATTGGCAAACCAAGTATGCCACTGGAAAGGTGAGATGATTTCGGTTGAAATCGATATAAAGATCACCGGAATCAGATGCGCGGTTTGCAAATGACAAGCAAAACAAGAATGACAAGAATCTGCCATTAACAGCATGATGCTACGTAGCAAGCAACAAGAAATTATGCTACTGCACTCAAACATATCAACAAAGCATATGACATTAATCTACTCAAGATGCTTGACAAAAGATGAACACTGAGCTACGGCTAAATCACACCAGAACAGGTTCAAACAAGCATGGCAAGAGTGCAAAAGATAACAGGTTCACAGACTTCGTGAAAATACTAGCATGCCAGAAATTAACATCAGAATGACATGTTTAGAGCAAGGAAACAACATGCTACAGGAACACAATATAGCAAAGCAAGGCGTGGCATGAATCTAGTCAAAGCATAGAACAGAAGTCCCTTACTGACCATAAGCCAAAAGGGATCAGAAAATATAATAACACCCATGTCAATTAAGCAAGTTTCGTTACAGGTTTCAGACTTAGCAGAAACTGGACATGTCAAAAACAGATAACAAGTAGGCATGTTTATGAGCTCGATGGACTCACTACAAAGCATTACATGATAAACTAAGCATACATCCGTCAACAAGACATGGCCTAGAAGCTAGACATGGCAAGAACAACAAAATATCATGCAAGGATCAACTACAACAAGCTTGGCAAAATCGAATAACATGTAAACAATCTGCCAGTAACATTTTATAGCAAAAGTAGAGCTCGATTGACTCAAGCTATGGCACTCCATAATTATAAACAAAGGCATGGATGGATACAGTAAATCCATATGTTCAAAACGTCCTTACTGATCATGCTCAAAAGAGGCATAGATCTCTCTGAAACAACACAAACACATGGCATAAAAATAACAGCAGGCAAGGACTTGGTGAAATTACTAAGTCTCTGAAATCAGCAACATTATGATCCCTAGTTTGCATGCTTGTGCTAGTCACCACAAAGATCACAAAAATACATGGCATAAGTCTATGGAAGATGGCATGGCATATTACAAAACACATGTAGGACTCAACTTCATAGGATGCACACATCAATCATGGCAAAAATGACAAAAGTGCATCTACTGAAACAGATCCGAAACTAACATCACATAGCCCTCTTCAAACAGAATTTCGGGCAACAAGATGAGCTCAAATGAAAATGATGCAATGATGTGAAATTATGTACTCATCGAGGCGAACAATTTGACATGCTACACGCCCAAAACGGAGGCACGGATGAAGAGTTATGATGCAATGAACAGAGGTATAAAATATCACAGATCTGGGACTTAGTGAGAATTATACCTCCGGAAAAAGTCAAACCGGGACGAGGTGGAGCGGGACGGAGCGGATCGGGACGTGGGAAGGCGTTTGGTTCCTGGGACCGGTGGATCTCGTCCACCCGACGAGATCTCGCCAGAGTTGGCCGGAGAAGAGGCGGGGCCGGCCGGATCCGGCGAGGGACGCGGTGGCGCGGCGCATGGCGGCGGTGGCGGCGCGGGGCACCGGCGCGGGGCGCGGAAGACGCGGACGGCGGCGCGCGGGGCGGAGGCCGGTGCTGGGCGGCGAGGGGCAGGCGGCGCGCTACGGCGTCGCGGCGGGGTGGCGCGGCTGCCGGCTCGGGGAGGAGCTGGCGCGAGGCGGCGGCGCTGCGGGAGACGGGCGGTGCGGCGGCGGTGGAGCAGGGCGGCGAGAGGAGGCGGGCGGTGCGGCGGCGGTGGAGCAGCGGCTCGGCGGGAGGAGGCGGCGCCGGCCGGCGAAGGGCGGCGGCGAGCTCGAGCCGCGGCGGCGGCGGACCGGGCCTGCGCGGGCCCCGGATGGGCTCCGCGGGCCGCGGCGCGGTGGGGTGGCGCGGGCGCTGAGGTGGCGCGCTGTGAGTGGCTGAGGGCGGCGCGGAGGTGACGTGGCGTCCTCCGATTGGACGGAGTGAGGTGGCTGGGGCGGCGGACACGTCCGGCGAGGGAACGGACATGTTCGGCGGCGCGAGGGGAGCGGGGCTAGGGTTGGACTGCGCGAAAAACCGAGGGGGAGCACATATTTATAGGTAGAGGGGGCTAGGAAGCTCCAAAAGGAGTGCGGTTTTCACCCACACGATCGTGATCGAACGACCGAGAACATGGAGATGACTTAGATGGGTTTTGGGCCACTTTGGAGGGGTGTTGGGCTGCAACACGAAAGAGGCCTTCACGGTTACCCGGTTAACCGTTGGAGTATCAAACGACCTCCGATTGACCCGAAACTTGACAGGCGGTCTACCGGTGCTATACCAAGGCCGCTTGACAAATCTCGATCCATTCCGAGAGAGTTTAATACCCGCTCACGGAAAGAGGTAAAAGGGGACGCCGGGGAACATAGGAGCGCCGGATTGCAAAACGGACAACGGGGAAAATGCTCGGATGCATAAGGCGAACACGTATGCGAATGCGATGCACATGATGACATGATATGAAATGCAGATGATGACATGGAAAAGTGCAACACGCAAGCACATGACATGGCAACGACGACGAATAACTGATGGACATCTGGCGCATCAGATCCGGGGCGTTACACTCAGATGCCACTGTTGGGGAACGTAGTAATTTCAAAAAAATTCCTACGCACACACAGGATCATGGTGATGCATAGCAACGAGAGGGGAGAGTGTTGTCCCCGATCTCATCCGGGACTCCGAACTACCTTCGGTACATCAAATCGCATAAACTTATAATACAATCATCATCGAAACTTTAAGCGTGCGGACCCTACGGGTTCGAGAACTATGTAGACATGACCGAGACACGTCTCTAGCCAATAACCAATAGCGGAACCTGGATGCACATATTGGCTCCCACATATTCTACGAAAATCGTTATCGGTCAAACCGCATAACAACATACGTTTTTCCCTTTGTCATCGGTATGTTACTTGCCCGAGATTCGATCGTCGGTATCTCAATACCTAGTTCAATCTCGTTACCGAAGTCTCTTTACTCGTTCCGTAATGCATCATCCCGCAACTAACTCATTAGTCACATTTCTTGCATGGCTTATTGTGATGTGCATTACCGAGAGGGCCCAGAGATACCTCTCCGACAATCGGAGTGACAAATCCTAATCTCAAAATACGCCAACTCAACAAGTACCTTCGGAGACACCTGTAGAGCCCCTTTATAATCACCCAGTTATGTTGTGACGTTTGGTAGCACACAAAGTGTTCCTCCGGTAAACGGAAGTTGCATAATCTCATAGTCATAGGAACATGTATAAGTCATGAAGAAAGCAATAGCAACATACTAAACGTTCGAGTGCTAAGCTAACGGAATGGGTCAAGTCAATCACATCATTCCCCTAATGATGTGATCCCATTAATCAAATGACAACTCATGTCAATGGTTGGGAAACATAACCATCTTTGATCAACGAGTTAGTCAAGTAGAGGCATACTAGTGACACTCTGTTTGTCTATGTATTCACACATGTATCAAGTTTCCGGTTAATACAAATCTAGCATGAATAATAAACATTTATCATGATATAAGGAAAAAAATAATAACTTTATTATTGCCTCTAGGGCATATTTCCTTCACTTAAATGTGAAATCTGAGCAAAATCATCTTTCTCCCTGTGAGTTTGAGAGAATGAATATCATTAAGAGAGAGTTGGATGATATTTGGAAAAAGGAAGAGTCTGCCTTATGGCAGAGGTCTAGAGACTGAAAAATCTTAGAGGGAGATCATAATAATGCTTATTTTATGGCCCTTGCTAATCATAGGCATAGGAAAAATCACTTGGATGAATTAAATGGGCCTGATGGCCATGTTACAACTACTGATGCTCTGTTGGATGTTGCTACTAACTTCTATAAGAAGCTTTTTGCTTATGAGAAAAAACCTGACATTCATTTAGATGAGGATTTTTGGGATGATTGTGATATTATCACAAAGGATGAGAGAGAGATTTTGGAGAAACCCTTTTCTGAGGAAGAGATTAAAAAGGCAATTATGAGCTCTTGTGCTGGAGGAGCTCCTGGCCCTGATGGCCTGTCATTTATTTTTTATCAAACCTTTTGGGAGTTAATTAAACGTGACTTTATGTGGTTAGTGAAGCTTCTGGAAAAGCTTTACCTGGGCTTTTTCTGCTGCTAAGACCTTTTATAGGTGGATTCCTGGGGATGGGAAAAAATTCTTTTTGGAATGATGCATGGGTGGGTGATTTTTCACTCAAGACCAGGTTTTGGAACCTCTTTATGATCTGTCAGCAACAAGATGCCTCTTTGGCCCAGGTTTGGGATGGGGAGAATTTGAAACTGACCTTTAGGAGATGTGTTAATGAAGATACTCTCTGCTCTTGGATTGAGATGCTTAATGTGGTTAAAGGTGTCCCTATGTCCAACATGGCTGATAAGCCTGTGTGGACCTTGGAAAATAAAGGATTATATTCAGTGAAATCTATGTATAAGGTAATTAATTGGGGGGGGGCGTGGTCTCTATCTGGAGTGATTTTATTTGGAGAATTATAGTCCCCCCTAATATCCATGTGTTTTTTTGGTTAATGGTGCATAATAAGAGTCTGACTAGGGACAATTTGGCTAAACGCCAACATGTGGCAGACCAGACATGTCTCTTTTGTAGTGAAGCTGAAAGTATCCATCACCTCTTTATTGAATGCGTGGTGGCCCGGCAGGTCTGGCTGGTGATCTCTGATTGCACTAAGATGCCTGTACCAGAATCATTTGAATCCTTTGTTCCTTTTTGGAAGAAGAAAAAATGCTATGATGCAATAAACCTGATTTCTGCTGCTACCTTATGGAGCTTATGGTTGTTTCGGAATGGTATTGTGTTTCAGGGAAGAAGATGGCGAAGTATCAAATGTGTACTGGGAATGGTGGGGAGACATATCCATCAATGGAAGATCCTATGCGTGGACTCCCAAGCTGTGCTACTCCTCCTGCTTGAAGCTGCTCAACCATCATCGCGGGGAGTTGCTTAGGATTGCCTGGCATGGAGATATCCCTATGGGGGTTTCATAGCTTATGCTTTGCCTCCCCCCCCCCCCCCCTTTAGGGGCCGTCACTTAGTTTTCGTGTGTGGTGTTTCAAACAGACTTTTTGTTTGCTCTGTTATGTAATAATTCTACTGCGGCAACTTCTGGCTAGAGCCGAGAGCTGTATACAGTGTGTTGTGGTTGCCTTTGCTTTTTTTAATAAAAAGTTGGGGCGGGGGGCAACCCCTTTCGTTTCAAAAAAAAATGTAGACTTGATATGTAGGATTATTCTCTTGTGAAAGAAAACGGCTAAGACGATTGAGAAAAGTGTACTTATATCGGTCAACATTGTTAGCTATCCGATCTGATTGCGACCAATGTAAAATTGACCTGCAAAACATGAACAAATTATTTTTGGATTTTTTTGAAACTTCGAAATATGGTGCTCCAAAGCATCCATACATCACTCTCAGAATGAGAAAACGACATGCCAGAAACGGCTCGAGACGTAGGGATGGGGGAAATGATAGGGTGAGATGGTGTCTTGCGCATGACGAGGGATTCATGTGCAGATCAAGTCTCTCTAGCTAGCTAGCTAGCTAAGCCACATAATGTACGAGTTTGGCATGTGGAGTGGAGGTCGGCTGGACAACCACGTCCACTTCAACTGCATGCATGCTAGTGCAAGCTTAGCTTCAAGTCTTTAACCACTACTACCTGTCATCTATATTATTCATCCTACACGAAACGGCATGGTAGGTTACTTACAAGTAAATTAAGGTCAGTAGAATAGTAGACGGATACCAACATTCCTGGTGTGGTGTGGTATCAGTTGGCACGTCGCTGCTTCCATATCATCTGCCAGCACTCCCCATAGATATGCCAATAATGAACATGCCATGAAACTGGTTTTGAACTCAGAACGTTTGTGCTGATGTACAAGAAAGTTGTACAGTACTAATAAAAACACCCTGGATTAGATAAATTCCTACATATATACGTGCACAAAATCGGCGTGGACTATAGACTAGACAAGAGATCATCCTCATCTTCCAAGGGTATCCTTCTCACGCGCCACTTTTTGAAACAACTTTTCCTCCGCTTTATTAGTCACGTTAACTTCTTATTACCTCACAAAAAAAAGAACTTTAACGGTCCTGTCATCAAGCCTAAAGAGTATAGGCGATGGCGGACATGACTACACTCATGTTCGATATTCCAAAATTGGGCCTCTGCCCTGCAGCCCGCTTTGCGGCTACCCAACACGATCCGGTCCGATTCGAGCGGGACGGTGATGAGAAGATGAGCTTTTCGTTTTTGGAATTTGATAAGTGCCGAACCTTTGGTATGAGCATATGGTAACTCTAAATATTTTTGATAGTGACGCGACGATGACAACTTTAGTTGTCAAGCATGACAATTTTCATGCTTCAGTTTATTTTTGACATAAAATTAACGTGCTTACCAACTAACTTGCTATCTTCGCCTCACTAAATTTGCCGTAAAAACCATTTGAAATTGTTATGTGCTTGTACCTAACGTTGTGTACTTATCAGTTTTTTATGGGAGGATAACGACGAGATGAGCTAGGTTGAAATGGGTGCTTGCTTTTTCCAGCGCGAACAGCCGTACGTGCAGTGCAGCACGGGCGCGTACGTGTAGCTAGCACAGCACGCCCATGATGGAGCTGAGCATATATCAGATCCGTTTTCCTCTGGAAAGACAGGTGATGGGGAAAAGGGGCAATGCCATGAACTAGTTCATGATGGCCCAGTGCCAGTGGGCAGGGGTCGAGATTCGAGATCACGGGGAAGAGATGGTCCGTCGGTCCCCGTATGCGTGCGTGGGTCGATGAGAGGCCCCACGTGTCTGTCCTCCGTCGCCTGAAAAAAAAAAGGTTTATGTCCTCCGTGTTATGTAAACCTGTGACCTGCGACCGTGGTCCGTGGTAGAATTTGCGCCGGATAAACCATCTTTGGTTCCAGGGATTTCAAACACTCAACGCGCGACATTTATGTGGAAAAACATAGTTGTATAGCAGCATAGTTGTACAGTCAAGATTTCTTATCATAAATCTGAGTAGCAAAATGTAAGTTTATACCACAAAAGTTGGATTGTAGATTCATATTCGAAATAAGTTTCAATGGTACTACTATTTTTGTGACTATAAATTATTAATTTTTACCAGTTTAGTTCAAGGTCAAAATTTGATCCAAAACACGAAAATGGCTGATAAATACCTGGACGAAGGAAGTATACATACACTAATAAAATGTCATCAACTGAGGTTATTCATAAATGCATGTTCTAACATGAGAATCATGTTTTCCAAAATACACAAACATATATACCCATAAAAACTCATAATGATCCACTAGACATAGTACTCCTACACTCTACAAAGAGTTGGTCCCAATGTACCAGACGTCCATACCAGCAAGCTCTGATGAAGCTATGTACCTAGGATAGGGGCATGGACCTGTCCCAAGTGCCCTACCCAAGGACATCCCTAGAAGAAGTCACCTTTCAATCGACTTGGAGGTATCCCACTCGACGGATTCAAGACACTCGACCATGACGCTATCACTCGACCACGAAGCCAAGCACTCGACGGCAAGGAGTTCTACAGTCACTCCGCACACAAACGGTCGGTCATTAAGTAGCTCTTATGGTCATTATAGCACTTTATTAGGGGCATTACCAGTAACGCCCAGCTTTAATGTACTTTAAACCCTACATTACTGAGGGCCGGAGGGGCCTGGCGAACTCTATATAAGCCACCCCCCTCCTCAGTATCAAGGGTTCGCACCCCTGTTATTCTTACACACATAATCCAATCGACCGCCTCCAGGCACCGAGACGTAGGGCTGTTACTTCCTCCGAGAAGGGCATGAACTCGTAATCCTTGTGTGCTTACAACTTCTACATAGCTAAGATCTAGCATCTCCATACTTACCCCCCTACATCACTGTCAGACTTAGAACCACGACAGTTGGCGCCCACCATGGGGCTAGGAGTCTTAGAGCCTAATTGGGGAAGTTGCGATTTTTTCCGATCTCTTTGATCATGGTTTCGTGCGGAGCTTTGGTGGAGGGCCGCGAGATCCGTCTTGGCGCGCTCACGTTCGTCGCCGACGACTCCGCTTAGCTTCAGGAGGCCCCACTCGACGTTGATGCGCTTCCCGTCCGCGGGGCGACGCATTTTCGTGCGTGCGTCCGTGGTGTCCTCCTGCGGCAGCCGTCGACCCAGTATCGGTCGGCTCCAGTGACGTCTTCCCGCCCTGTCTCCCACCGGCGCAAGCGCTCCGGTCGGTCGAGGCTTCAGAGGTGGGTGAGGCATGCGGTGGCACGCCAGTCGGCCACCCCACAAGTCGTGGCGATCGAGCCCGACGAATCCCTCTACGGCCTGTTCGACCTGTCGACTGGCTCCGCAGAGACCGCATCCGAATGCGGCAGCAGCGACCCAGCGGCGGAGGTTCTGGTGATCGACGGGTCACGCAGTCCTCCCGGTTTTCGCCGCACCGACGAAGGTGCGGGTGGGGCGACCCGTCACATCCCCATGATGAGTATCTCCCCGAGCCTCTCACGTCGGTGCAGCGAGAGGAGCTTCGCCGCCGAAACATGGATGCACTCCACACTCCTATAGTTGGAGAAACCCCCGAGGCCCGGGCCTTGGAGGATGCGCGCTTGGCTAACTTGGCCGAGCGCACTCGACTGGAGAATCTCCAGCGAACACTCGACGAGCGAGCGCGTCAACGGGCTCCTGAATCCAGTCGACGTCAGCTCTTCCCGCCAACGCAGGTATATCGAACTCCGGTTCAGAATTTGGCGGCTGCGGCCCGTATAGCAGAGTCGATTCATCCCTCCCAGTCAGCGGCTGGTAGGGGCTTGTTGCAGATCAGAGCGTTGCTTCGGGCAGCAGGAAACCAGAATTCTGCTATTTCTCAGTCGCGGAATAAGATCCATAGTCGATCTGTCGCAGCAGATACAGTCCAGTCGGCTCACAGCCCAAGATCGCCCCCGAGGCGTGAGGGACGTGGGGACCGGCATGATCAGTACAGAAGAAATGAGCAGTATGATCACCGGTTCGATCGTGATGATCGACGTCGAGTGCCAAACCCTCCCCCGAGGAGCGGATCATATGCGCCTCGACAGCAAGATGACAGGCGCCCTCATAGTGTTGGGCGGAGAATTCCAGTCGACCCCAGAGATCCAGGCTTTGATGCGAGATCCATTCTCGTTCAAAGTTTGGTCGACAGGAATAGGGCTCACCGAGGAGGTCACGACAGAGATGCGCCTACCAGTAGCAGAGTACATGTTTCAGGGCCAGAGTGTTTCAGTCGAGCCATCAGAGCTGCTGTGATTCCTCCCAACTTCAGGTTGGCGACTGGAGTTAGTAAGTTCACCGGTGAGTCTAAGCCCGAAACTTGGCTCGAAGATTACCGAGTGGCTGTCCAGATTGGCGGTGGCAATGATGAGGTGGCTATGAAGCACCTGCCTCTCATGTTAGAGGGCTCAGCCAGAGCGTGGCTGAATCAGTTAGCACCCAGCAGCATCTACACTTGGGAGGATCTCTCCCGAGTGTTTGTCACAACATTTGAAGGAACATGCAAGCGACCTGCAGGTCTCACTGAATTGCGGTCTTGCGTGCAGAAACCGAATGAAAGTCTGAGGGATTATATCCAGAGGTGGATCACATTGCATCACACAGTGGAAAATGTACCAGATCATCAAGCAGTTTGTGCCTTTAAAGAAGGCGTTAGGTACAGAGAATTGAATATGAAGTTCGGTCGAGCCGGAGAGATGTCTCTCAATCGGATGATGGATATCGCCACCAAATACGCTAATGGTGAAGATGAGGATCGACTCCGGAGTGGCAAGCAAAAAACAGTCGCGCAGGAAACCGGAGGAAATTCTAGTCGGAAACAGAAGCGGAAGGCCGAGCCAGCTGCTCCTGGGGAGGCCCTGGCCGTAACCCAGGGAAAATTCAAGGGAAAACCCAAGGGGCCTTGGAACCCCAAGAAAGTTAAGGACCAAGATGGAAATGATGTCCTGGATCTGCCATGTCACATTCACACCAAGAAAGATGAAGAGGGTAAACTCATTTACCCAAAGCATACCACTCGACAGTGTCGGCTCCTGATCCAGCAGTTTCAGGGCAAACAGTCCAAAGACAAGGAAAAAGAGTCAGACAAAGTTGAGGACAAAGAAGATAGTGATGATGGATATCCCCGGGTCAATTCCACCTTGATGATTTTTGCTGATGTTGAAAGCAAAAGTCGACTGAAAGTCATTGACCGTGAAGTGAATATGGTTGCCCCGACGACACCCAGTTATCTGAAGTGGTCTCAGACTGCCATCACGTTCGACCAGTCCGATCACCCTACGCACATTGCCACCCCTGGGAGGCAAGCTTTAGTGGTCGACCCAGTTGTCGAAGGCACTCGACTGACCAAAGTCCTGATGGATGGTGGCAGCGGCTTGAACATACTGTATGCAGAAACATTGAAAGGGATGGGCATTCCGATGTCCAGGCTCAGTACCAGTAACATGAGCTTCCATGGAGTCATTCCCAGGAAGAAAGCCGAGTCACTCGGCCAGATAGCTCTTGATGTGGTCTTCGGTGATTCAAAGAATTACCGCAAGGAAAAGTTGACATTCGAGGTCATGGACTTCCAAAGTGCTTATCATGCTATTTTGGGCACGCCAGCTTATGCACGCTTTATGGCTCGACCATGTTATGTGTATCTCAAATTGAAGATGCCTGGCCCCAGAGGTGTGATCACTGTTACGGGCAATCGGGAGAAAGCAGAAGAGTGTTTTTAGAAGGGCTCAAAAATTGCTGACGCCCAGATGACAGTGGTCGAGTTGCAAGAGTACCAGAAGACTGCAGATCCGAGTGAATTGCTACGAGCCAAGAAGCCCGCTTCAGAGTCAGCATTTCAGTCATCCGGTGAAACGAAGCCAGTTCACATTCACCCGACCGATCCCAATGCAGCTCCGACTCACATCTCAACGACGCTCGATTCCAAATAGGAAGAAGCACTCATCCAGTTCCTCCGTGAGAACTGGGACATCTTCGCATGGAAGCCTTCTGAC
This sequence comes from Aegilops umbellulata, assembly GCA_032464435.1. Taxonomy (NCBI): domain Eukaryota; kingdom Viridiplantae; phylum Streptophyta; class Magnoliopsida; order Poales; family Poaceae; genus Aegilops; species Aegilops umbellulata. The sequence continues at coordinate 437,593,085 of CP136058.1, read as the reverse complement.
ATGCCTGGAGTTCCCAGGGGACTGGCTGAGCACCGTCTACGAGTCGACCCGAAAGTTAAGCCGGTGAAGGAACATCTCCGACGGTCCGCCGTCCAGAAGAGGAAGGCTATTGGCGAAGAGGTGGCTCGACTCTTAGCAGCAGAATTCATCAGAGAGATTTACCACTCCGAGTGGCTCGCCAATGTTGTCATGGTCCCCAAGAAGGACAAGTCACTTCGCATGTGCATTGACTTTAAGCACATCAATCGGGCCTGCCCGAAAGATCATTTCCCTCTCCCCCGCATCGACCAAATAGTCGACTCGACCACGGGGTGTGAGCGTTTGTCTTTTCTGGACGCCTATTCACGGTACCATCAGATCCGTCTGTATGGACCCGACGAGATCAAAACGGCTTTTATCACTCCATTCGGGTGCTTCTGTTATGTCAACATGCCCTTCGGCCTCAAGAATGCTGGAGCCACGTTCATGAGGATGATTAAAAGTGTTTGCTCACTCAGATCAGTCGGAACGTGGAAGCATACATGGATGATATTGTGGTCAAGTCACGGAAAGGTTCCGACCTACTGACTGGCCTTGCTGAAACCTTTGCCAACCTCAGGAGGTATGATATCAAGCTCAATCCATCAAAGTGCACATTCGGAGTTCCAGGTGGAAAGTTACTCGGTCTTCTCGTTTCCTAACAAGGAATCGACGCCAATCCCGAAAAAGTTGGCACCATACTCCGGATGAAGCGTCCTGTGCGTGTGCACGATGTCCAGAAGCTTACAGGTTGCTTGGCCGCTCTAAGTCGATTCATTTCTCGTCTCGGTGAAAAGGCATTGCCTCTTTACCGACTGATGAAGAAGTCTGACACGTTCGAGTGGACTCTAGAAGCTGATGCAGTGTTTGCAGACCTCAAAGCTCTGCTCTCCACCCAGCTGGTGCTTGCTGCTCCAATCAGTAAAGAGAGCCTCTGCTGCTTTACATTGCAGCCACAGGACAAGTTGTCAGTACAGTACTTACGGTCGAGCGGGAAGAAGAAGGAAAGGCCTTCAGAGTTCAGCGCCCAGTATATTATGTGTCTGAAGTTTTGACTCCTTCAAAGCAAAGATATCCTCATTACCAGAAGCTTGTATATGGGATTTATATGACCACGAAGAAGGTTGCACATTACTTCTCTGACCACTCCATTACAGTCGTCAGCGACGCCCCACTGTCAGAGATTCTGCACAACAGAGATGCAACTGGTCGAGTGGCAAAGTGGGCGATTGAACTCCTTCCCTTAGATATCAAGTTTGAAGCAAAGAAGGCTATCAAGTCCCAAGCAATTGCAGATTTCGTCGCCGAGTGGATTGAACAGCAGCTTCCGACTCAAGTTCACTCGGAGCACTGGACCATGTTCTTCGATGGATCTAAGATGCTGAATGGTTCCGGTGCTGGGGTAGTATTGGTCTCCCCCCGAGGAGATAAGCTCAGATACGTTCTCCAGATTCACTTCGATTCCTCCAATAATGAAGCAGAATATGAAGCACTTTTGTATGGGTTGCGCATGGCCATTTCACTCGGCGTCCGTCGCCTCATGGTCTATGGCGACTCAGATTTGGTAGTTAATCAGGTGATGAAGGAGTGGGACATCAGAAGTCCAGCTATGACTGGCTATTGCAACACAGTGAGAAAGTTGGAAAAGAAATTTGAGGGGTTAGAGCTTCATCACATCCCCCGACTAAAAAATCAAGCAGCTGATGATTTGGCAAAGATAGGCTCCAAAAGGGAAGCCATTCCCAGCAATGTGTTTTTGGAGCACATTCACTCGCCGTCAGTCCAGGAGGATCCTTTTACAGAAGAAGCCCCGCAGCCGAAAAGTGCCACAGATCCGACTGAAGTCGAAGTTCCTGCTGTGGTCGACCTAATCATGGAAGTCTTGGCAATCACTCCCGACTGGACGATACCGTACATCGCATATATATTGAGGAAAGAACTCCCATAGGACGAGGAAGAGGCTCGACAGATCGTTCGTCGATCCAAAGCCTTCACGATCATAAAAGGACATTTGTATAAAGAAAGCGCGACTGGAATCGGTCAGAAGTGTATAACACCAGAAGAAGGTCAAATAATCCTTGATGATATCCACTCGGGGACCTGTGGTCACCATGCGTCCTCTCGGACCATTGTGGCTAAAGCATACCGAGCGGGGTTTTACTGGCCAAGAGCAAATGAAATGGCAAAGGAGATAGTCGACAAGTGTGAGGGGTGTCAGTTCTACTCCAACATGTCGCACAAGCCTGCATCAGCCCTGAAGACCATTCCACTTGTCTGGCCCTTCGCTGTATGGGGCCTGGATATGGTTGGTCCACTGAGAACAGGCAGGAGCGGTTTCACACATGTGCTTGTGGCAGTCGACAAGTTTACCAAATGGATTGAAGCTAAGCCTATCAAGAATCTTGATGCTAGCACTGCTATCAGTTTCATTAGGGAGTTAACATTCAGATATGGAGTCCCGCATAGCATCATCACTCACAATGGGTCAAACTTCGATTCAGACAAGTTTAGAGCTTTTTGCGCCTCTCAAGGCATGCGAGTCGACTACGCGTCGGTCGCACACCCCCAGTCGAATGGACAAGCTGAAAGGGCAACTGGTCTGATCCTCAAGGGGCTAAAACCCCGGCTGATGCGTGATCTCAAGCACGCAGCGGGTGCATGGGTCGATGAGCTTCCGTCAGTTCTATGAGGATTAAGGACCACCCCGAATCGGTCGACTGGAAGAACTCCGTTCTTTCTGGTTTACGGGGCCGAAGCAGTCCTGCCGAGTGATCTACTTCACAACGCACCCCGAGTTGAGCTCTACACTGAAGACGAAGCAGAACAAGCCCGGCAAGACGCGGTCGACCTCCTGGAAGAAGAAAGAGAAATGTCAATGATCCGATCGACCATTTATCAGCAAGACTTGTGTCGATTCCATGCCAGAAACATGAAGAGCCGAGCTTTCCAAGAAGGAGATTTGGTCCTCCGAGTGGATCAACAGAAACCGCACAAGCTTGCTCCTACTTGGGAAGGCCCCTTGATCATCACCAGAGTCCTCCACAATGGAGCGTATCACCTTTACAATGTCGATCGTCAGATCGATGAGCCATGAGCTTGGAATGCGGAGCTACTCCGCCCCTTTTACACTTGAATTCTCACTCGGATGAGATGTAATAAGAAAAACTTCTGTAGTTTTATGTTTATCAAAGAAAAGAGTGGTCCAATAATTGCTGTCACTTTTGTTTGCGCATGAAATCCCCTAGTGGGTGACTTAGCCGCGAATCCGTTTCGCCTAAGTCTGTAAAAAAAATCCTACGGAGTGGAGAACCAGATTCCCACTCGGAGGCTTAGCTGCAGCCCAGTGCTCGCCTAAGTGTTTAAAAATCCTACCGAGTGGAGAGCAAACCTCCCACTCGGAGGCTTAGCTGCAGCCCAGTGCTCGGCTAAGTTTGAAGAATCCTACCGAGTGGAGAGCAAACCTCTCACTCGGGAGCTTAGCTGCAGCCCAGCGCTCGCCTAAGTACGGAACACATCCCAATCCGCAAGGACGACAAAGTGCGAATTGACTGTTACCTTCTCCTTGGGAGTTGCACCACAAATACGAAGTTATTTCGAGTGAAGATCAAGTTCCACTCAACAGATAATTCATGAAGATATTCGACGATAAATCAAGTTCAGATAAGACCTAAAGGTCCCAGACCTCAGATCAAAGTACTCGAGCCTTCAGCTCGACTGAGTTTAACGGTTACAAAATCCACTCGGCATTCCGAAGCAAATTTAAAGTGAAGCATCAAAGTTTTATTCCTCCGGCGGAGGACTGGAAGGGGCGACGAACTCGTCCAAGTCGATCCCGTCTTCAATACGGGTGGCCGCGGCGATGAAAGTCTCCATGAAATCTTGAAAGTTGTGCTTCCTGGTATTGGCGACTTGGATGGCAGCCAGCTTTTCCTCTCGCGCCTCCTTGCAGTGCACGCGGACCAGAGGCAGAGCGACATCGGCACCACACCTTGCAGAGGATTTCTTCCATTTCGTCACTCGACCAGGAACGTCATTCAGTCGAGTCATCAGAGACTCGAGGTCATTCGGAAGCATCGTCCCGGGCCAGAGCGACGTGTCGATCCGCGACACCGCAACCTTCAGTCGGGCCAGATAATCAACCACACTTGCAACATGAGACTCCAGTCGGAGCACGTTCATAGCGGCTTCATCTTTCACTAGGGAGTTAACGGGATCCAAATCTCTCTCCACTCGACTGGTCTCCTCCTCGAAGTTCTGACCGAATTTTGAAAACACAAGTCAAAGTTAAGACAGCGACCCTGCATGAGCTTAGTGACGACAAGCCAGTCAGGTGAAAGTTTGTTACCCTCAAGCATGATGAACAGCTTCTTGGCGAGTCCCCCGAGATAAGCCTCAAGATCGTTCTTCTTCCCCACCAGTTCACTGGCCTTGTCACCCAGAGCTATCTTGTCATTTTTCAGGCGGCTGACTTCTTGGTTAGCCGCATCAAGAGCAGTTTTCAGTCTGGAGTTCTCCTTTTCAAGAGTTCCGACTGAAGTCGGTTTTTCTTCAGCAAGCTTGGTCTTGGTTAAGGCCTCGTTTTGCGCTTCAGCAAGATCTTGATCCTTCTTCTTCAGAGCTTCTTCCAGTTTATCTGCGGCACGTCGAGTGAGATCAAAATCAATAATGGACAAGAAAGAAAAGTCACTCGTCAAGAATGGAGAACCTCACCAGCCATACCTTTTGCTTCTTCACGCACCTTCTGCAAATTCTCCTGAGCAAGCTTCAGGTCAAGGTTGAGCTGGATATGTTGCTTCTCCAACTCGGTGAAGCGAGCCACAAGTTCACAGGATTTCTGCGAGAAATCAGTCGACAGATGTCCAAGATAAGTTGCTTCCGAGTAACCAAGAGACAATGATGGCGTTTCTAAGACTACAGCCGAATCAAAAACATTCGACAATAGTCTCGGGGACTACACCCAGTGGGTGCACTCAGCGTGCCCCCACTGGTTTTCAAAAAAAAAAGTCGACTACCCGCAGTCGACCGGATACAGTTCCATTCGACATGGCCTGACCAGACCGAGTGAAGAAGTACAACTACAGAAAGACAGTATAAAGACTACAGTCGACTGCCAGCAGTCCACCGTAGTCTCGGGGACTACATCCAGTGGGTGCACTTAGCGTGCCCCCACTCGTCCAAAAATTAACAGTCGCACCCAGTGGGTGTACAGAAATAAAGATCTTCGGAAAAGAGATTCTTCAGACAGCATATCCTAACAGAACAGGTGTTGAGTCGACTGACCTGGACGTTGCACTGAAGAGCCGAACTCGTGTCATAAGCTGCTTGGCTGGCTTCCCGAGCCACCTTCACTTGCTCCATCATGATCCCCGCCTGGCGTATAGCTTCTTTAGCAGCACCCACTTGCTCCTCAGGGACGTGGTGTGTGGCGAAAAGCGAAGGCGGATTTGCAGTCGACGTTGAAGGCCGGACACTCGTCAGAGGCTCAACAAAGGTCACAGAAGCCCGAGTGGTATCGCCACCCTCACGCACTACGGCCTCAGATGCCGGAGTAGTTTGTGGAGTCTTGCCAGCCGGCGCCCTCCTGTTCCTTCTCGCCCTCAGCGGCACTTCTTCGTCATCGTCAGGGAGGTCAATGACATGAGGAGGAGCTACAAGAGAAAAGTTCAATCGACCAGAGTTATAAAAAAATATTCAGTCGACTCAAGGCGGAACATCAGTAATCGTACCAGGGTTGGAAGTAACAGCATCTTCCATCTCTTGATCATCGTCCTTGGCGGAGATCTCAAAAGTAGCAGCACTGCAAATTTCGAAAGTCAATCAGTTGGCTCAATGAATCGACCAAGGATCTGTCCACGGTCGACAAAGGGAAACAAGTTCTATTATTACCCAGAAATGGTGGGGACAGTCATCTTCATCTTGGGCAGGGTCTTGGGCGGCTTGGACGGTGTCGCACGTGGGTGCTTGGGAGCTCTTTCGGTCGGCGTAGGAGAAGAGGTCCGAGGGCGTTTCGACGACTGCCCAACAGGAGCAGTCGCCTTACCACGTTCCCGCGCAGGGTCGTGTGTAAGCTTGGATCGCCTCTTCGAGCGGGGGGGGGGGGTCAGCTTCCTCCTCCTCCTCTTTGCTAGAGTCGACGTCGTTGTCTCCCTCTCCTTTGCCGTCAGATTCCCACTCGCCTTGTTCGTCTCCACTTTCACCTCCGCTCGCCTCCCCTTCCTCAGCCTGCTCCTGTGCTCCGTTGGGTGTCGAGTACATCTCAGTAGTTGCCTGGAGAACAACAGACAAGACAAAAGTCAATCGACCGATTCAAAGAGGACTAATGAAGAAAGCAAGATCTCAATCGGGAGCATAAGGTCAGACCTGGTCCACTTTGTATGTGTTATCGAGTGGAGGGACCCTCCTGGCTCCTCGGGGGTTGTCTTTGTTCCCTGTGATGCTCGACAGCCACCCTTCCAGCATCTCATCAGTGACCTCCTCTGGGTGAACCCGAGTGGTGTCTTCAAGGCCCGAGTACAACCACATCGGGTGGTCACGAGCCTGAAGCGGTTGGATGCGCCTCCGAAGGAAGACCTCCAGCAAGTCCATGCCGGTCACACCCTCGCGGACAAGCTGAACCACTCGACCAACCAGCACTTTGACTTGCGCCTTTTCTTCCGGCGTCACTTTCAGAGAAGCAGGTTTTTGAGCTCGGTCCAGAGAGAAAGGGGGAAGCCCAGTCGACTGTCCTGGGGTCGCCTGGTCTTTACAGTAAAACCAGGTTGCCTGCCAACCACAGACCGACTCAGGGAAAGTGATAGATGGAAAAGAACTTTTTCCCCTCATCTGGATCGCCAGGCCCTCTCACAGCTAGATCACCTGCGTCCTTTCATCACTCGACTTGGCCTTCTTGACCGATTGGGAGCGGCAAGTGAAGATGTGCTTAAAGAGTCCCCAATGGGGGCGGCAACCCAAGAAACTTTCACACAAGGAAACGAAAGCAGCAAGGTACACGATGGAATTGGGAGTGAATGTTGGGGAACGAAGTAATTTCAAAAAATTTCCTACGCACACGCAAGATCATGGTGATACATAGCAACGAGAGGGGAGAGTGTTGTCTACGTACCCTCATAGACCGAAGCGGAAGCGTTGACGCAACGTAGTGGAAGTAGTCGTACGTCTTCCCGATCCGACCGATCCAAGCACCGTTACTCCGGCACCTCCGAGTTCTTAGCACACATTCAGCTCGATGACGCTCCCCGGGCTCCGATCCAGCAAAGCTTCGGGGATGAGTTCCGTCAGCACGATGGTGTGATGACGACGATGATGTTCTACCGACGCAGGGCTTCGCCTAAGCACCGCAACGATATGCCGAGGTAGAATATGGTGGAGAGGGGCACCGCACACGGCTAAGGAACGATCATGAAGATCAACTTGTGTGTCCTAGGGTGCCCCCTGCCCCCGTATATAAAGGAGGGGAGGGGAGGGCGCGGCCGGCCCCAAAGGGGTGCGCCAGGAGGAGTCCTACTCCCACCGGGAGTAGGACTCCTCTCCCTTGCCTTGTAGGAGAAGGAAGGAGAGAGGGGGAAAGGAAAAAGGGGGGCGCCGCCCCCCCTTCCTTGTCCTATTCGGACTAAGGGGGGAGGGGGCACGCGGCCTGCCCTGGCCGCCCCTCCTCTTTTCCCTTAAGGCCCATATGGGCCCATTAACCCCCCGGGGGGGCGGTAACCCCCCGGTACTCCAGTAAAATGCCGATTTCACTCGGAACCATTCCGATGTCCAAATATAGGCTTCTAATATATCGATCTTTATGTCTCGACCATTTCGAGACTCCTCGTCATGTCCGTGTGATCACATCCGGGACTCCGAACTAACTTCGGTACATCAAAATGCATAAACTCATAATAACTGTCATCGTAACTTTAAGCGTGCGGACCCTACGGTTCAAGAACAATGTAGACATGACCGAGACACGTCTCCGGTCAATAACCAATAGCGGGACCTGGATGCCCATATTGGCTCCTACATATTCTACGAAGATCTTTATCGGTCAGACCGCATAACAATATACGTTGTTCCCTTTGTCATCGGTATGTTACTTGCCCGAGATTCGATCGTCGGTATCCAATACCTAGTTCAATCTCGTTGCCGGCAAGTCTCTTTACTCGTTCCGTAATACATCATCTCACAACTAACATATTAGTTGTAATGCTTGCAAGGCTTATGTGATGTGCATTACCGAGAAGGCCCAGAGATACCTCTCCGACTATCGGAGTGACAAATCCTAATCTCGAAATACGCCAACCCAACAAGTACCTTTGGAGACACCTGTAGAGCACCTTTATAATCACCCAGTTACGTTGTGACGTTTGGTAGCACACAAAGTGTTCCTCCGATAAACGGGAGTTGCATAATCTCATAGTCATAGGAACATGTATAAGTCATGAAGAAAGCAATAGCAACATACTAAACGATCGGGTGCTAAGCTAATGGAATGGGTCATGTCAATCAGATCATTCAACTAATGATGTGACCTCGTTAATCAAATAACAACTCTTTGTTCATGGTTAGGAAACATAACCATCTTTGATTAACGAGCTGGTCAAGTAGAGGCATACTAGTGACAATCTATTTGTTTATATATTCGCACATGTATTATGTTTCCGGCTAATACAATTCTAGCATGAATAATAAACATTTATCATGATATATGAGGAAATAAATAATAAGTTTATTATTGCCTCTAGGGCATATTTCCTTCAGTGAAGTGATGGAGCTGCGCTCCGAAGAAGTTCAAAAAGCTTCGGAAAAAAGGATGATGAGGTAGCGAAAATCCGCGGTCGCTATGAGTGGCGAGGAGGACACACTTACCGTCAAGAGGCTGGGGTTCGACTTCTTTCCCTGGGAGACGCGCGGCTTCATGAGGAATGACTCCCCCCTCGACCATATCATCAAGATCTTCCTTCCGGATCACCGACGGCATCCAGTCGCCCTGGATCCAACCATTGGGCAGAGCAGTCCTAGAGGAAGATCCGCCCCGAGCGGACTTCTTCCCCTTCCCCTGCACCGCCGCCTTCTTCGCGCGCTCCAGGGCGGACGTCTTGTCCTTCACCATCGTCGCCGGTGAAGCTCGAACAGGCCTACGGAACCCAGGCGAGAGTGGAGGTGGCGGAGGAACTCGCGAAGAGAGAAGGAAAGGTGGAGGCGCACTGTTCGGGAGTCCCGAGCCGGCAATTTATAAGAGGCCGCACCCGAGCGGCTGACTAGTAGGCCCGGACAATCCTGTCAAATCCCGCAGCAGACGCGCGCGTGGTACGTGGCGAAAAAGGTGGCGCGAAAATCGAGGAGCTTCCGCCTTATCACATCCGATTACCGCGGCCTCCCCCGTCCCGCGCGCTTCCCGAAATTCAAATCCCACAAAATCCGCGGGTCGCAGAACAATTCATCAGACAGAAGATCCCTTTCACATCATCACTCGGACCTTCACAAGTAAGGAAATTCACTCGACAAAAGGCCTAGAATGGATCAAGGCGACCGAAAGAGGTTGACGACGTCATCCATGACAATTGATCCAAAGCAAGGCACTCATGTAGCACAGAGAACCAGCCGGAAGGGTCCCCAACTCCTTCCCACTCAAAACTCGATCCATTCGGGGGCTAATGATGAAGCTACGTACCTAGGGTAGGGGCATGGACCTGTCCCAAGTGCCCTACCCAAGGACATCCCTAGAAGAAGTCACCTTTCAATCGACTTGGAGGTATCCCACTCGACGGATTCAAGACACTCGACCATGACGCTATCACTCGACCACGAAGCCAAGCACTCGACGGCAAGGAGTTCTACAGTCACTCCGCACACAAACGGTCGGTCATTAAGTAGCTCTTATGGTCATTATAGCACTTTATTAGGGGCATTACCAGTAACGCCCAGCTTTAATGTACTTTAAACCCTACATTACTGAGGGCCGGAGGGGCCTGGCGAACTCTATATAAGCCACCCCCCTCCTCAGTATCAAGGGTTCGCACCCCTGTTATTCTTACACACATAATCCAATCGACCGCCTCCGGGCACCGAGACGTAGGGCTGTTACTTCCTCCGAGAAGGGCCTGAACTCGTAATCCTTGTGTGCTTACAACTTCTACATAGCTAAGATCTAGTCTCTCCATACTTACCCCCTACATCACTGTCAGACTTAGAACCACGACAAGCTCCACACACCAATTAGCCTCATAATACCAGTCTGTTATTCCCCTCGCCTAACGAGCCCGTGGATTCGCCTCCCCTATGTCTGCCGTCCGGGGCCGGTGACGAGTAGGGAAATCCCGGTGTCTCCGCTTGGTTAGCAGTTTAGGTTAGATTTTTGTTAGTCCTCATTGACACGGCGCTCAGGCAGATGACGGCGTTTCTTCTTCGAGTTTGACTTACGTGCTTCGGTCCTCATCGATTCCGTTAATTTGGACTTAGTCGACGAAGGTCTGGCGCAAATTCCTGCCGTCTCCTTGAGGACAGTGAGGTTAGGGTTTGTCGTCATGTGGCGAGATTTGGTGTCAGACGCTTCATATCTACATAATTGTTCAACTGCATCGACTGCGGCTCCAGGGCGTTGGTTCTTACAGGCACGTGCACGAAGACTTTCCGGCTGTCATCGACAAGACCGGGCCGGCTCCTTTTGGCGGCAGTAGTGGTTGTTTGATGGTCTTGAAATCTCAATGTATTTTTTATTATGTTTGAGATGCTTTGTACTTCCGACAAATTTTTTATAATAGATATATTTAAAAAAATAGCATGATATTTTCTAAAATACACAAGCATAATAAAAACTCAAATGACCCACTAGATATTGTACTCCTACTCCTAACACTCTACAATGAGCCGGTGGCAGCCCAGTGTACCGGACCAGCAAGCTCCATACGCCGATTAGCCTCGTAGAGTAATAATCAAGCCAATCCAAACTCCATCCATGGGTAACCGTGCAAAGCACAGCAGCGACCCTTTACCCAGCGAACAAAAAGGAGAGAAAGAGCCAGCCCGCATCGCTTTCCGCCCCCACACGCGCCACTCCACCAGCGGCACGCACGGCCTCCCTCCCCGTCGCCCGCTCCCCCTCAACCTCAGCCGTCCATCTTGCACCCAACGGCCGGATCCCACTCCACGCCCACGCTCACCCCGCACGCTCGCCCGCCCGCCCCGACCCCCAACCTTTCCTTTTTCCCTCCACCCCTGCCCTAGAAACGAAACCCCCGCCCGCCCGCCCGCCGAGTCCACCACGCACATGGCCCGCATTGATGGCGCCACCGCACGGGCCACCCCCCTCGCCGACGCCGCGGCCCCACGCTCCCCCGGCCCCGCCCGTCAGCCCCCGGCCCGGCCCGGCTAAGCCCCCGCCCGTGCCGCCCAAAGCCTTTTAACTCCGCCCAAACCCCCGCCGTTTGTCTCGTCTCGTCCCGTCTCTAAAAAGGAAGGAGGAGGGAGGTAGAGTAGCACTCCGTCGCGCCCGTTCCCATCTGCACGCCGTCCGTCCCCGGGTTTCTCGCCGTCGACGACTCCGCCATTGCCGCCGGCCGAGCGAGCGAGCGAGCGAGCGGACGGGGGGCGACGAGGCGGGCATGGAGGGCGACGAGGCGGCGAGGCGGGGGAGGGAGGCGCTGAGCGGGGGCCACCTCTGCCACGTCTGCGGGCACCAGTACCCCAACCCCAACCCCAGCGCCAAGCTCCGCCGCTCCCACCGCAGGAATTCCTGCCGCAAGGTCACGCCCGCGGCCGAGGAGGAGGACGCCGGGCCGCGCAATGCGGGAGAGCGCCGCCTCGTGCTTGGTACGTACCGTCAGTACGGGCCCGTGCCGTGCGACGCGGCGGTGATTTGATTTTGTTTGGTTTTGTTTTGTCTGGGCTTGGTTGGTGGTTTCGAGTCCCCGTGGGTTTTGATGTGCAGCTTGTGTGCTGCAGGTGCTGGTGGAGGACCAGGAGACGGGGAGGAGGAGCCCGGCAATGGCGCGGCGAGCGGAGGCTCTGCGTCGCCCGGATCTGCGAACGGAGGCGTCGAATCGGCGGAGGACAGGGAGAACGCAGGTGTGTGCTCTCTGCTCCTCTCTACTGCTCAATCTGCTTACCCTGCCATTTCAGTCTGTCCACTATCACACTGCTGATTCGTGTAAACGCATAACTAATTTGCACAGCTTGCTTCTGTTAATTGCATAGCTTGCTTCTGTTGTGCTCCGTAATTATGCTGTGCCTTTTGTTGTTCTACTTCTCCTTTTCTAGAGGTTTGCAAAGGCAGAATGATTGGTTGCCTTTTTCCCCAGTCCTCCGTTGAAGAGTTAATAGTGGAAATAGTACTTCCGTGGGGGCCTGTAATAATAATCTGATTGATTCATTTCATGCTTTAGCATTAAAGCTGAAAGCGCAGGCACTTTGCTGTTCGCTCTTGGTTTTGGGCCTTCGGGCCAATATTTTTGGGTGCCAAGTACGATGTGGAGCAATTTGAACTGTAGATCTGAGCTTTGCTCGAGTTACCTATCTTCGACTTTGAATAAAGTAGTGGATTCCGGCGCGCTAATCGCTGAGGCGCAAGTACACGGTTCCGCCTTCTCTTTACCTAGATTAATTATCGTTCCGTGTCTTATGGCAAGTTGGTGGCCTGATGTTGGCTGTCAGCAAATAAGAATTGTCTGTGCGTGGACGCATTGGATTCTTTCTCGAGTCTGACAGTCAGGAATGGGCGAAATGATTTGTTTGTGTCTTGGTTATCCGGATTTTGTCCTCGAAATCCAACATATCTGTCGTTGGTTAGTCGTGCTGTTGGGTAGGATATCTTGGGACATGTCGTTTCTACATTGGTTTCCCTTTGCTTAGCTTGCTCGTAGTGGCCTTCCACCACATGCTGTCCTAGTCACATGTGCGTTTTGTTCTGTTGGTTGTGGGAAATATTTTAGTCTCGTTAGTTATGTGCCTATCTCCCAAAGTTTTGAACGTATCCTTGTATATATAATTATATATACACGTTGCTAATTATATCTACTTTGGAAGATCTCATATTTCGTGGCGTTGACATTTGTTGCCATAATTTATTAGTACCTACTTGTTGTCAACTGTGTCCATGTTGTTATGTACTCCATGTTCTGAAGTCACCATGCTGTTAAGTTTCTAACAATTTCGGTTCTGCGATGGTACATTCAGCTACTAATAGGTGTTTTTCAGGCTTTGCCCTTCTATTTTTTGAAAGGCCATCTTTTAGCTTTGTCCCCTATAAAAACAATGTCATTTCAGGCATGCTTTTGCAGTTAGTTGCTTCTGACTGCTTTATAAAATTTGTTGAAAGAGATGCATTGCAATGGTCTTTTGTATTCTACTACCCCTGTACCATAATATAAGATGTTTTTGCAGTTCAAATTGAACTGCAAAAACGTAACGTCTAATATTACTGTACGGAGGGAGTAACTTTTATCTCAGGTGATTCAGTGCCCTTTGTCCATCATTATACATCTGTTTTACTATAGGGTTAGCGAACTCAAAAAAAAAAAAAAAACTAACAAGGGCGCAGGATATCATTGCCACTGTAAAATTACTAACAGCTGTAGGTCCTAGGGGACAACATCCAATTGTATCGCCTGTTTTATTTATATACTGTTTGTTTATTTTGCTTCACTGATTGCTCAAGTCGAAACAGCAGTTACATTTTGCAATACCATATTATCTGTAGTTGTCTTGATTGTGTTACTTTCTAGTTAGACTTGACAGTGTGTCTTTTTTTTGAACACCTTGTCAGCGTGACTTTGATTTTGCCTTTCCTGCTAACTTCAACAATCCTCCTTACCTCTATCTTCTGCCCATATAATTTTCTTTATTCTTTCATACTCATTTGTTACGTTGTGTTAAAGATGCCTTGAAATTTTACCAATGTTTATTCCTAGTAAAACTATTGCCATGCCTTCTTTTCAATTGTTTCTGGCTATTCCCACGTGCCATTGTATTTAATAATTTTACCTTTTTATTCATATATCAGCGAGTGTGTGTTGACCTGTTGATTTACTGTTTTTATAGAACATGCTTCTCCTAATGCTGCTAGAATTCAAGCCATCACCAGTGACTACACTGAAACTGGCCTGATTCCCAATAATTCTTCTGAAAATGCATATGAAGGCAATGGAACCGATTCAGAAAGGCCTTGCACCAATGGAATTCAACATAGAGTGCCTGAAAGTTTCACTGAAATTGGACCGCTTGCAGTTGAACACCCAACCGAGCGAGAAGATTGTCTTGAGGAGTACCAGGATGCATCTTCTTTTCTTCATCAATCAGATCCAGAAGATGGTGCAGCAATAGCACGTGAGTCAGATGTTCCTATGGAAATCAAGAATCTGGATAAAGGCTCAGTGGGTTCAAGTGTGGCTGCAGATGTAATCTCTCTTGAAAGATATGACACATGCAAATACCAGTTTTCAAGAGAATCAAGCATGACTGATTTTCCTGCTGGATCCGAAGTTGAAAATGAAGCTGAATATTATGCGGAGAATATAACTCCTGGATTGGTTGGGCGTGAAGATGGCTTAAACCTCCAGAGTACAGATGAATGCTCAGCAGACATTGACAGCAACAATACAGATGTTGTGGTTGACAGCAAATCTGATAAAACATCTGGCAGTTGCGAGTTTCTTGGTGATTTGAACCCCTCATCTCTTCAGAAGTGCGATCCACTTATGTCCGATCCAGAATCCCAATCTGCATGTTCCAGGAAGGTGGACAACTTATTTAAAGATGGTATGGAAGTTCTGGATAGCACGTCTGAAGTATCACCAAGAGAAGAAATAGTAGAATCATATCCTGTTGGATCTGAAACAATATCTAATTCTGGAGATGAGTTGAAGCTAATTCATACTTCAAATACATCAACTGATTGCTCCACAGAGCGCTCTTCACAGAACTTGTCTGCTCAAGATACTTCAGGTGTTCAGCTGCCAGTTGATAACTCTTGCCTGGTAAATTCAGTATGCTCTGTACCTGGTTATCAGAATGATCTTGCTGTTACTAATGATGACGGCATGCTCAAGTCCACTGCTGAAGATAACTGCACTAAAGGCATTTTAGTAAAGGACAGTGCGTTGGATTCTTCCTGTGAGGCGAGGCCTGAACAACAAGAGGAAATCTGCAACAGGGAGAGTGCCACTGAGGTTCCTACAAATTACCAAGTGTCTACAAGTCAGGAGCATGTCACATTACTAATGGATCAAGTGATTTCTACCAAGAATCCATTCAATATAGATGACACCAGGAGTGATGACTTATTTGAGCTTGCTTCTGGTTACCGTTTAGAGGCACCAAATGTTTTTGAATCAGAGCAGGAAGTTGACTCTACATCTAAGACAGTTTCCAACCAAACCAGCGTTGCTGATGGGAAACACTGTCCGACCTCAGGTGAGAATTCTGGGTTTTCACTTTCAACCTGTGTGTGCTTTGTACGAGTTGGTGATTATTATTTCTGTTGTAGTACTAGTAATGTCTCAGTTTGTTGTGAAATTCAGACAGTTGAAAACATAAAACTTTACTGGACATATTTGTACCATTGTTTGTTCTACCAATTCTTCTATTTTTGGGTTGGGAACCTACTTATTCCTAAATAGTTAATCCCCATTAACTCTAATTCTCTCAACATGCGGCTCTCCATCTCACCAAGTGTGCCATGTAAGCATCCACTAACATTATTTTGTAGCCCCATGCAAACCACATGCATACTCTTTGTTCACATACGGTGCAAGTATGAAAGATTTCTGCATTAAAAAAATATTAGCTTTTGATTTAGATAATCTTCGTCATACATAGTTCATCTGGAATTAATCTTTAAATTCCCGCCGCAACGTGCGGGGAAATCACCTAATAATAACAGTAAAAGAAAAATGTAAGCTATTGAAGAAGTTCATCTCAGTTGTTTAGTCTAGTATTGGTTGATTGATGTGTTTGAACACTTTCATATGGTCGTAGCTGGGATGAATAGTGTTTGATGTTTCAAGTCTATGTTGTCTAAATACGAACAGAAGGATTAGTAACATGTTATTTTTATATGTTAAAATTTACTGAGTCTTGTTATTGCAGTCTTAGTGTAGTACTATTCTCTCCCTATGTTAGTTCTTACAAGTTTGGATTACATGATGTTGTGTACTGAAACTTACTGAACATTTCTGGCAGATGATCGCATGGTAGCTGTGTCATGTAAAAATGGACATGCAGTTGATGCAGAAGATGCGTCGGTCAGTAGCAGTGCAGATCCTGCGAAGAACGTTTTCTTGCATGATGCCTCGGTGAACCATGACAAGAAGGAAGGTGAATCACATACAAATGGCATCATCGATGCGCCATCTCAAGTATTTCCGACAGAATTTAGCACAATGCCCGTCTCTCAGGAGATCAATGCAGTCAGCACACATGTTGAAGAAAAGACTGACACGGAAGACACCAAAGCAAAAGATAAGACTCCGGTAGAGAATATAGATGACTCAGAAGAAAAGAAACAGACTCAAGATGCTAGTGCAAAGGAGATGACTGCAGTACTGCACTCAGATAATGTTGAAGAGGATAAACTGGCTAAGGATACTGGTTCAAAGCAAGTGACAGCAGTACAAAGCATAGAAAATATTCATGAAAATGATCAGACTCAAGACGATCGTGCAAAGAAGATTGACAGAGAATTTAACACAGCTGATGTTGGCAACAGGCAGACTGATGTCGCCAGCAAAGAAGAGAAAACAGATGAAGTGCAACAGACAGATAATGCTGAAGAAAAGAAGCAGGCTCCAGAGACTACTGCAAAGGAGACGAACGTGGTGCAAAGCAGGGATCAAGCTGAAGAGCGGAAGCAGGCTGAAGGAACAGTCGGTCTGGAGGGAAACAAGCAGAATGGAGAGATCGCCGCCATCGGCTCGAGGCTGAATTCAGCAAGGATCAGCGTCCCCTTGAAGGTCCTCCTCGCCGAGGCGAGCCTGGAGGGCAAAGAGAAGAAGCCCAGCACCAAGGAGCGGGTCCTGTCATTCACACGGCGAGGAGCATCGAAGGACGACGCCTCATCGGCGAAGCCAGGGGCAGCCGGTTCGGACGACCAGTACTGGAACTCCCCCGCGAAGATGCCCCACGACAACAACAATGTCGACAAGAGGTCCAAAGTGAGGAAGCAGCCGTGGATGCCCTTCATCTGCTGCCACTCGGTGCACTGATGCTGCCATTCATTCTTCTTCAGCTACGATCTTCTTTCTACATACGCCATGCGCATCTTGTTTGAATCCGTGGCACCCTTTTTAGTGTATTTGCGTGAGGACTGGATAAGCTTATGTCTTGCAAACATATGCCGCCCGAACTACTGTCATGTTCGTGTAGATAATCACTCAAGTTAAGATGGTCTGGTATCTCACCTGATGCTGCCGAAATATGTCGCTGTTGAGATGCTTTCGATCAGTGCGATTTTGATGTATCGCCACCTGACTTTGTAGTACGTGTGTTGTTTGGTTTCATTTGCATTTGGATGTGGCTTCAGTCCTGCACGGCCGCTGACTAGGTTCATCAGCTCGTCTTTCTGGCCCAAGTTGCCTTGGCTCCCAACATATTTGAGCATCGTGCTATATTTTATTCTTTTGTTTTGAGCTTGCCTGCGGACTTGAGATGAACTTCGTACTTTGTTGCTACTCCCTCCGTTCGGGAATAAGAGCAACTCCAACGGGCTGACACAAACGGCCGGCGATTTTGTCTGCTTTTTGTCCGTTTGGATTGGTCAGGCAGACACGGACGTATGCTATCGCGTTTGGGTCGGCGTATGCGTTCAACGCTTGCCCGACCCATTTTGACGGCGCCGACAAAAAAACAACAACAGTGCATGCATATTTAAAATAAAAATAACTTAATTAAACATTAAAGCCGGCCAGGAAGGCCGGCGAGAGTCCCCACATCCACATTAGCATTAAATAAAACTAAAAGCAAACTAAACTACGAGGCGGCGCGCTGCCCTAGGCGGCGGCGGCGTCGTTCTCGGGGTCGATGAGCGTCGGCGCAGGGCCGTCCCAGGGGAACGCCGTGTTCCAGGCGGCGGCGATGTCGGCCGCGGGGGGTTGTGCGGCCGCCTGTGTAGCCGCGGCCTGGCGCGCCTCCTCCTCGCCCTCGCGCTCCTCCTCCTCGAGGTCGCGCTCGAGCATCTTCTCGTACTCGACGCGACGACGCTCCTCGGCTAGCCGTCGCTGGCGCCACATCTCGAGGTACGCCACCTCCTGCGCCGGCGTCGCCTCCATCCAAACCTGTGGCGCGGAGACCTACTCACGCAGTACTCCCGTCCAGGAGTAGCGTTCGATGGGGGACGGCTTCGGCTCCGTCTCCGGCTCGGCCTTGACGCGGCGTCGGAGAGGGGACGGCAGGGCCACCGGCGGCAGCAAGCAGTCGCCCACCGCGGAGAGGGCAATGGCCTGCGCCATGGCCTCCTCGTATCGAACCTTCTCTTCATCCACCGCCTCCACCCTGCGCCGCTCGTCCTCCTCGCTTTCCCGGTAGACCGCCGCAAGGGCCGCCTGGTAGGCGTCCTCCACTGCCTGGTCCTCCTCGCGGACGACGAGCGGCGGCATGCTTCAGTCAACCTCGCGTACGCCGCGTTGCCTCGCCTCCTCGTGCTTGAAGGCGAACCACCTCGCCCAGTTGGGCGAGTCGGATGCGTAGGCGGCGTCGCGGCGCTGCTCCGGCATCAGCAGCGCCCGCCGACGCCGCACCTCCTTCGCGTGCGCCCTAGCCGACCGCGGCGCCGCCGGCACTGGGATCCTCTCCGGATCCAAATGCCAGTCGTGCCGCAGGGCGGCGTCGGGGCACGGGAGAGGCACGCGGTGCTGCCAGTGCCACTCCGCCTAGTGCACTGGCACGTTCACGCACTGCCTCTGCCGGCGAGCCGGCGCCGGTGAGTCGGCGCCGGCGAAGGCGGGAGGAACTCCGAGGGAAAATGGATGACGGGGGCCTTGGCCTTGGCCTTGCTGCTGCTGGCGCCGAAGAAGAGCCCCATCTTGCTGTGGTGGTGGCTAGGGTTTGCCGGCGATGGGGGAACAAAGCTTGCTAGATGTGGACGGCGGTTTGGATGAGGACGGCCTCACCGCACGGTCGGCTTAAAAAAGGACGACCGCCGTCGCTGACACGTGGGGCCGAGGTCATAAACTAAGCTGACCAGGTTGGCCACAGGCGGTTGGACGACCGCCAGGTTGGGTCGCGGCGGACACCGAGGAGGCGCGCGCGGCGTTCGTTCCGCATCCGCGTCGACGCATTTGGGGCGCAAATGCGTTGGCGCGGACGCGCAGCGGACGAGATTTGGATTTGGGTCGGCGCGTTGGGCACCACTTTTGCCCATGCCGGACCCAAACGGATACGGGCGGACGAAATGGGTCGCCCCATTGGAGTTGCTCTAAGTGCACATCTAGCTTTTATTCTAAGTCAAAGTCTTAAAATTTTGATCAACTTTATAAAAAATAGTAGTAATATATATGACATCAAATTGATATATTATCAAGTATGTTTCAAAACGAATCTAGTGATACTAATTTGATGCCATAAATGCTTTTACTTTTTCGTAAAAAGGTGGTCAAAGTTTTGACTGAAGACAAAAGCTAGATGTACAATTATTTGTTGACGGAGGGAGTACTTTATTTACTCCCTCCCCTCATTCCAAAATATAGTGTGGCACCGCTTTCTGAGGTTTAACTTTGACCATAAATTTAACCAACGAGACCGCATGGGGCGGGAGCAAAAATTAAGTTGAAGCATGAAAACAGAGGAAGCACTATATTTTGAAACCGAGGAAGTATTTAATAAATTAGTTGTGCATCACTCGATGCATAGGCCAGGGATAATCCTCCTTTTTTTAAAAAATATATTACACATTTGTTTAGATTGGATATCAAATGCATTGAATTAATTCGCCAAAAAAAATGCATTGGATTGGATGGCAATTGTTGTAGTACTATCAGACTAACATCAATTGCATGCTAGCCATTAATAAACTACATCTATTTTTGATCTGAAAATAAATGAAAATAAACTTATATCTGTTTTATTTTTTGTATGAAAAATAGGAGTCAGTTTGGTCAAGTCCAACCCAACCCAGATACTAGTAGTTGGCACTGCCACTGCTCCTCTATAAACGCAACCCCTTACGAATTCGGCCAAAATCATCCTCCTCTCTCCCCTGAACAAACCCCAGCGCATCCATGGCGAAGCCGCGGCTTCTTCTCTGCCTGCTGGTCGCCGCCGCCGCGCTCCTGCTCGTCGGTAAGCGACCCCGCCTACCCGCCGTACCCTCGACCCCGAGGGCGCCCCGCGCGCCCCTATCCGTACGCGGCACGCTCTGATGTCTCATGTCTGATCCGATCTGACTCCCGTTCCCTGCAGCATCCGCCAAGAAGTCCGGCGACGTCTCGGCGCTCCAGATCGGCGTCAAGGTACGTCCCCCGGGCTCTCGGCTCTGCTGTCATCAGTGGATTCTTCCTGGCTGCGTTCAGAATTGTGTGTTTTCCTCCTGCGTGTCTCGTCGGGTGGATCGATTCAGCCTGAGCGAAAATAGATTAGATGCTGTACGATCGTGGATTTCGTCGGATCTGAGGCCTAGTATGCGCGAATTGTTTTATAGAGTAGATCCCGTCGGATAACATTCTGGATGGATTGAATTTTCAGAAAAGAACTGTCTTCGTGGGACTGATGTTCACACAACTCGAGGTTTATCCTGTCGCTTTGGAGGTGATAGATCACCATTTTGTTTAGTTTAGTAGGAGTAGTACATATCAGAGGTTTCGCACAACCTATGACCTAAATCCATCAGTGCAGAGGGCAAACACTTCAGCTTTTCTTTCAAACACTGAATATGCCAGCAGGCCAAGCTGAAGCGAATTGCCTTAAAGTATTAACAAAAACTTGTTGTGCGAAGCATCATCCACAATTTGGCTCAACATACTGATCTTGTTAGTATTAGCGAAGCCGTGTTGTGAAAATAGCCATCCAGAATTTGGTGCAGTACTTTGATCTTAAAGATACATCGTTATGAATCGAGATGGTTCAAAGAAAATAATTGCTACTCCCTCAGTCCCAAAATAAACGACGCTTACTTTGGGACGGAGGGAGTATGCTAATGAAACGAACGGTAGTTACATGGATACTGGATTTCATGCTGAACTGCAATAGAGCATAGATAATTTTGGAGGAAACGCCATATGGCCTTGCTTTCTTTTTTATAAGAAAGCAATAGAGCATAGTTTAACACCGTGTGCTAGCTTCATTTCTGCAATTCAGTTGTTATGCCTCTTATCTTGTTATTATGCCCATGTTGTAATTTTCAGTACAAGCCAGAATCCTGCAGCATCTCGGCTCACAAAGGTGACAGAGTTAAAGTTCACTACCGTGTAAGTTCAATATTCTGCTGTTTGACCTATATCTGTTGATTATTTTTGCAATATTTAAGCCATGGCAATTTGTCATGGAGAGTTCTGATTTGAGATTCTTCTTTATTGTGGTATTTACATAACTGCATTGTCCTCTTTCTCTCAACTTCATTTCGCTCAACCAGTATGCCTTAACTTACTCCTTTGTTCGGTAAAAGAAGAAAGGAAAACTTAGTCCTTGAGTACTCCCCTAAGGATTTTATCTACTGCAATATGTAGATATTGGGGGACTGCAGTATGTATGATACTGGGTGAAAATGCGATTTGCTTATAGGAAGCTACAAAACATCTTTTTGATCCAATGTAAAAATAGTTAGAACTTACACTATAATTTGTTAATTCAACCATCCCATATAGGTTTACTTAAAGAGGTCTTAATGCTACATGATATAGGAATTCATTTCTGAATCATGTCTTTTTTGTCACCAGGGAACACTTACCGATGGAACAGTTTTCGATTCTAGCTTTGAAAGGGGTGACCCGATTGAATTTGAATTGGGCACTGGTCAAGTGATCAAAGGTAATTGTGAAAAGGGCCCATTGGATAACTGGTAGTTTCTTCATTCACAATTTGGCTCTCTGCCTGAATCTGAATGTCCATGCTTCACCCTGTAGGATGGGATCAGGGAATTTTGGGCATGTGCATTGGTGAGAAGAGGAAGCTGAAGATCCCTTCAAAGCTGGGGTATGGGGATCAGGGATCACCACCTACCATTCCAGGTATACCATTTTACGCTCTCTAGTTAGTGTTTTTCTTGCAGATTTCTGATATGACTCCTGTCTTTCTCTTCCAGGCGGAGCAACTCTCATATTCGACACAGAGCTTGTCGCTGTCAACGGCGAGCCATCTAGCAAATCAGACGAGGATGACGCTGATCTGTAGGCAGCTCGGCGCAGCACGATCACCCAGTTATCAAATCGAATAGGACTATGTATGGGAAACTTACTCTTGTAGGGCAGACACAATGAGACAGGAACATTGTCTTACCATGATCAAACAGAGGAGTCTAGTTCTCAAAATCGAATAGATCAAGTGACTTTTGTTACCCTATGTAATTCTCTGGAATAATTCTCCTATCTACCTTGTTACTTTTGCTTTTGTTCTTGGAATGGTTATAAAGTACTACTCCCTTCGTTTCTCATTTTACTTTGCATATTAGGTTTGTCTTAAGTCAAACTTGGTAGAGTTTGACCAAATCTATATTAAAAAATATTAACATTTACAATATCAAATAAATACAGTGTGAAAATATCTTACATGATGGATCTAATGATATCCATTTGGTATTTGCAATGCTGGTATTATTTTTAACTTGTTCAAACAACAACAAATGGACTTAAGACAAACCTAATATGTGGAGTAAAAAGGAACGGAGGGACTATAAGATTAGTCATGTTGACTTGGATTTGACTCCAATGCAGCATGGATGTAACGAATTTCAGATTTTTAAACCGTCTCAGATAACATTCACCTGTGTACTTGAAAGGAAGGAAGACGGACCCGACCACATCTTTGTGCCAACGTGCTGAGGTCTCATCAATCAACTCACAAACTTCTTATGGCCGGTGGTGAGTTAGGCATGCAATGAGCCGCATAGAGTAAGAGCATCTCCAGCCGTTGGCCCCCAGGAGGCGCTAAAAATCGCCCCTGGGGGCGCACCGGCGCAAAACGCGCGCTGGGGCGTGATGCCACCTAGTCGCGGCGCCCACGGTTTTTTTTTTAAAATTAAAGTGCGGCACAAACATGACACAAATTCAATCATTTTCGGCGAGTTCATACATATTTCGGCGAGTTCAAACCAAATTCAACCAAACATGGCACAAACACGCCAATATTTTACAAAAAAGAAAAAAAAACACACTACTAGGCCCGCCCGCCGTCTCCCTCGCCTCGCCGCTCCTCGCCGCCCGCCGCCCGCGCAGTTCTACATGCCGAGGAGGCTGTAGAACCGCGTGTAGTCGCCACCGTCGTCGCCTCCGCCGCGGCCGCCGTCCCTGCTACAACCCTCCCCCGGTTGGCGCGGCGGGTTGGACGGTCCGGCGGCATCCTCGTCGTCGTCGCCGTCGAGGATCACGACGCCGTGCTCGTCCTCGCGCCCACGCTTGCGGGGGGCGATCTCCTCCAGGGCTCGGCGCTGCCGGACCATCTCGTCGCGGAGGTAGTCGTCGCGCGCCCATCGTAGGGCGTCCTCGTCGGAGAGGCCGCGCCGGGCTATCTCCTCGTACTCCGGGGGGAGGCTGGGCTTCGGTTTGGGCGCGACGAGGACGAGGCGGCCCGAGGCGGGGGTGGAGTCGGTGATGCGGACACCGGAGCTGCGGGTGCGCCGGCTGACAGGCGTGTCCTGGGGCTCCGGCTTGACGGGGCGGAGGCAGGGAGAGCCGGCCGACCGACCGGACGAGGAGGAGGACGCCCCGGGGTCCATGCGCCTCGGCGTCCATGAGCTCCCACGACGGCGAGAGAAGGACGGGGGCTCGGGGTACTCCAGCCTCGGCGTGTTGCCGCCCTCGATGTACTCGAGGACGGCCTCCAGCGTGCGGCCGGGCACGCCCCACCATTGGCGCCGCCCCTCGGAGTTGAGCCTGCCGGAGGGCACGACGCCGTTGGTGGCCTCGAGCTGCTCGGGGTGACGGCGGCGGAAGTACGGCTCCCAGAGCGGGCTTTCGGGGACGTAGCGCAGCCCCTCCCTCGCCGCCCGCGGCAGGGAGGCGCGGATATGCGCGATCTCCGCACGCCGCGCCGCCCCGATGGGCGGTGGTGGCACCGGGACCCCGCCGACGCTGATTCTCCATGCCCCGGGCACCCGCATGTCCGGAGGGACCGGGTACTCGGCCTCGAAGAGGAGCCGAGCTTCGTCCCCGTGAAGGTGACGGCGGCCGAAGCCGTTCGCCGCCGCGCCGTCGCCTGGGAAGCGTTCGGCCATGTCTTGGAACTGGGGACGGCGAGGGGAGAGGAAGGAAGGGGGAGAGAGGGCGCGTCGGCGGTGGAGACTCTGTGCGTGCCATCGGCGTGCTGGGGGTCGGCTTATATAGGCGGAGGCGCCGCGCGCACGCGTGGGTGCCGCGTTTACGCGTGGCATGCGCGGGGACGCGCGTTGTCACGCCTTCACTGCGCCGCCCGTGAGGCATCAATGGCGGAGGCTGACCGACGCGGCAGCGCGTGGCAGCTTTGGCATTGCCGCTGGAAATGAGGCGATGAGGACGATGAAGCGGCAAGAAGCGAGATGAGCCGCTGGCAAGGAGGGCCCGCGGCTCTTTCGCGCCAAAAACGATTCGCCCGGCGCCCCCGAGCCCCCCAGCTCGCCGGGGTCGGGTTGGGTCTGCCGATGCCAATTTCGGCCCGAGCCGACGAAAATTGGGCCCTTGGGGGCGCGTCTGGGCCGATTTTTTGGCGCCGGCGGCCGAAAAGTCGTCTGGGCGGCCTTGTTGGGGGCGCGGTTTGAGATGCTCTAATCCCGTGGGATCCAATTTTGTTGCCAGATATCTGCATTGTACCCTCATCGATACAACAACTTAGGCCGTGTGGGAGGACATCCTTCCCCTTCACTATTTCCCTCCAAATCTGCGAAACATGGCCACCAAGTTGAGCTTTCAAATAAATTAGTATTAAGATTAAAAAAATAGTATTAGGATAATACCTTGCTTTCAGATTTTTTGTGCTTAAAGTGCCGGGAGCTTGCAAGATCAGCCATGCTTGCCTTGCCAACATGCCCAAATTAAATACCTCTATATCTCTGAAACCCAGCACCCTTGGTATTTTGGTCATGCCATAACCTCCCATGAGACCCAACTCATCTTCCTTTCCTCGCGCCTACTACCCCAATAGAACTTCCTAATGATAGAGCTTATTTGAAGTTAGGGTCCGCCCGGTAGTTTAAAGCAAGACAGAGTAGACTGGTATCGCCAGCGCCAAAAATTTGTTAAACATATCTTTCCGTCCGGAAGAAAGAATTTTGTCCATCAAACCTTTTACCTTATTCCAAACCTTCTTTTTAAGACATTTGAAAGCTCCATTTTGCTAGTACCTACATCACTAGGCATCCCCAAGTACCTTCTCTGGTAAACTTTCATTGTGGACATTGAGAATAGCCTTCATCTCATCCCTAACCACTTGAGGGCACCCCTTTACTCAAAAAACTCGAAGACTTGGAAAGATCCCCCCTCCCAAGCCCGACAATATGTCTCCAACAAAGTGTTGGGAAACGCAGTATTTCAGAATTTTTGCCTACGATCACGCAAGATCTATCTATATGATGCATAGCAACGAGCGAGAGAGTGTGTCCACGTACCCTCCTAGACCGAAAGCGGAAGTGTTAAGTAACGTGGTTTATGTAGTCGAGCGTCTTCGCGATCCAACCGATCAAGTACCGAACGCACGACACCTCTGCGATCTGCACACGTTCAACTCGGTGACGTCCCCCGTACTCTTGATCCAACTGAGGCCGAGGGAGAGTTCCATCAGCACGACGGCATGGTGACGATGTTGATGAAGTTACCGACGCAGGGCTTCGCCTAAGCACTACAATGATATGATCGAGGTGGAAATCTGTGGAGGGGGGCACTGCCCACGACTAAGACAACTGTCAACTTGTGTGTTCTAGGGTGCCCCCTTGCCCCCGTATATAAAGGAGCAAGGGGGAGGCCGGCCGGCCCTCATAGGGCGCGCCCCAAGTAGGATTCCTACTAGGAATCCTATTCCTAGTAGGTTTCCAACAAGGGAAGAGAGGGGAAAGGAAGGAGAGGGAGAGAGGGAGAAGGAAAGGGGGGCGCCGCCCCCCTTCCCTAGTACAATTCGGACCCAAGGGGGAGGGAGCGCGCGGCCTAACCTAGCCGTCCCTCTCTCTCTCCACTAAGGCCCATGTGGCCCATTAGTTCCCCCAGGGGGTTCCGGTAATCCTCCGGCACTCCGGTTTTATCCGAAACATCTCTGAAACATTTTTGGTGTCCGTATATAGTCGTCCAATATATCAATTTTTATGTCTCGACCATTTCGAGACTCCTCGTCATGTCCGTGATCACATCCGAGACTCCGAACTACCTTCGGTACATCAAAACACATATACTCATAATACCGATCGTCATCGAACGTTAAGCGTGCGGACCCTACGGGTTCGAGAACTATGCAGACATGACCGAGACTCACTTCCGGTCAATAGCCAACAGCGGAACCTGGATGCTCATATTGGTTCCTACATATTCTACGAAGATCTTTATCGGTCAAACCGCATAACAACATACGTTGTTCCGTTTGTCATCGGTATGTTACTTGCCCGAGATTCGATCGTCGGTATCTCAATACCTAGTTCAATCTCGTTACCGGCAAGTCTCTTTACTTGTTCCGTAATGCATCATCCTGCAACTAACTCATTAGTCACATTGCTTGCAAGGATTATAGTGATGTGCATTACCGAGAGGGCCCAGAGATACCTCTCCGAAATAGGAGTGACAAATCCTAATCTCGATCTATGCCAACCCAACAAACACCATCGGAGACACCTGTAGAGCATTTTTATAATCACCCGATTACGTTGTGACATTTGATAGCACACTAAGTGTTCCTCCGGTATTCGGGAGTTGGATAATCTCATAGTCATAGGAACATGTGTAAGTTATGAAGAAAGCAATAGCAACAACTAAACGATCAAAGTGCTAAGCTAACAGATGGGTCAAGTCAATCACATCATTCTCTAATGATGTGATCCCGTTAATCAAATGACAACTCATGTCAATGGCTAGGAAACTTAACCATCTTTGATCAACGAGGTAGTCAAGTAGAGGCATACTAGTGACACTCTGTTTGTCTATGTATTCACACATGTACTAAGTTTTCGGTTAATACAACTCTAGCATGAATAATAAACATTTATCATGATATAAGGAAATATAAATAACAACTTTATTATTGCCTCTAGGGCATATTTCCTTCAGTCTCCCACTTGCACTATAGTCAATAATCTATATTACATTGTAATGATTCTAACACCCATGGAGTCTTGGTGCAGATCATGTTTTGCTCGTGAGAGAGGCTTAGTCAACGGGTCTGCAACATTCAGATCCGTATGTATCTTGCAAATCTCTATGTCCCCTTCCAACACTTGATGACGGATGGAATTGAAGCATCTCTTGATGTGCTTGGTTCTCTTGTGAAATCTGGATTCCTTCGCCAAGGCAATTGCTCCAGTATTGTCACAAAAGATTTTCATTGGACCCGATGCACTAGGTATGACACCTAGATCGGATATGAACTCCTTCATCCAGACTCCTTCATTTGGTGCTTCCAAAGCAGCTATGTATTCCGTTTCGCACATAGATCCCGCCACGATGCTCTGTTTAGAACTGCACCAACTGACAGCTCCACCGTTCAATATAAACACGTATCCGGTTTGCGACTTAGAGTCATCCGGATCAATGTCAAAGCTTGCATCGACGTAACCATTTACTACGAGCTCCTTGTCACCTCCATAAACAAAAAACATATCCTTAGTCCTTTTCAGGTATTCTAGGATGTTCTTGACCGCTGTCCAGTGATCCACTCCTGGATTACTTTGGTACCTACTATACTTATAGCAAGGCACACATCAGGTCTGGTACACAACATTGCATACATGATAGAACCTATGGCTGAAGCATAGGGAATGACTTTCATTTTCTCTCTATATTCTGCAGTGGTCGGGCATTGAGTCTCACTCAACTTCACACCTTGCAACACAGGCAAGAACCCTTTCTTTGGCTGGTCCATTTTGAACTTCTTCAAAATCTTATCAAGGTATGTGCTTTGTGAAAGTCCAATTAAGCGTCTTGATCTATCTCTATAGATCTTGGTGCCCAATATATAAGCAGCTTCACCGAGGTCTTTCATTGAAAAACTTTTATTCAAGTATCCTTTTATGCTATCCAGAAATTCTATATCATTTCCAATCAACAATATGTCATCCACATATAATATTTGAAATGCTATAGAGCTCCCACTCACTTTATTGTAAATACAGACTTCTCCAAAAGTCTGTATAAAACCATATGCTTTGATCACACTATCAAAACGTTTATTCCAACTCCGAGAGGCTTGCACTAGTCCATAAATGGATCGCTGGAGCTTGCACACTTTGTTAGCATCCTTTGGATCGACAAAACCTTCTGGTTGCATCATATACAACTCTTCTTCCAGAAATCCATCCAGGAATGCAGTTTTGACATCCATTTGCCAAATTTCATTATCATAAAATGCGGCAATTGCTAACATGATTCAGACAAACTTAAGCATCATTACGGGTGAGAAAGTCTCATCGTAGTCAACTCCTTGAACTTGTCGAAAACCTTTCACAACAAGTCGAGCTTTGTAGATAGTAACATTACTGTCAGCGTCAGTCTTCTTCTTGAAGATCCATTTATTCTGGATGGCTTGCCGATCATCAGGCAAGTCAACCAAAGTCCACACTTTGTTCTCATACATGGATCCCATCTCAGATTTCATGGCCTCTGTCGGTGTCAAAACCGGCAGATCTCGGGTAGGGGGTCCCGAACTATGCGCCTAAGGCGGATGGTAACAGGAGGCAGGGGACACGATGTTTACCCAGGTTCTTGCCCTCTCAATGGAGGTAATGTTGGCGTTCTGGGAACGGGGGTCCCCAGACTTGCCTGCCTGCGGCCTGCGGCATGGCTCAAAGGGGGCCCAGTATGGCCCATCTTCATCAACACATACCCAAGACCCTCACGAGGGGCCAAGCCTCGCGGGGCGGACGACACAGAGCTTCCTCAGGAACGGCCTCATCAGGCTGACTCGCGAGGAGGCGGAGAGATCAAGGCGGGGTACCTCACGAGGTGCCCATGACGCAAGCCATGACGACCGAGGGCGCCAGGCGGGCGCCAGCCCGCGCAGTGTCCTCCCTTTCCTCTTTGGTGCAAAGGGAGCAAGCGCAGGCGAGAGGATCAAGCAAAGGCACCCATTTGGGTGCAACGAGACCAAGACCAACTCCGCGACAAGGAATAAGTCATTGTGGAGCCCAAGCCAGCGTCATCACCAGAGCCTTTGGCAGGCGAGGACCAACTTTAGTCAGGATAAGTGTACCAGATGTTCCCCTTCAAAATGGCCAATTGTTGGCGCCCTTCCCGCTCAATATTTGGGAGGAGGCCCAGGGCCTTTGCCTATAAATTGGACTAGCCAACCCCGGAGTAGGGGGATGGACATATAGATCCAGAGATCAAGAGGCACCTAGAGAGAGATAAATGGGCGATTGAACCCCTCTAGTAGTTCATCGTCCTAGCCAAGAACAGACCCTCGCGAGGCTGTTCTTCCTTGTATTGTTCATCATCAGCCCAAGAGGCAATCTACCACACCACCACACTGAAGTAGGGTATTACACCACATCGGTGGCCCGAACCAGCATAAACTCTGTGTCTCTTGTGCCGTGTTTTCGATAGCTTAGATCCTTGCGAGGCGGAGGGGTACAGGTAGGTAGGAGGCGTAGTCTCCACGCGCACCCCAGAGTTTGAACCTCAAGGGTTTGCCGGAACCCGAAATCCGACATTTGGCGCGCCAGGTAGGGGTGCGCCGAAATCCACCTTCCACCACTTCGTGCCCCGCCGCGTCGTCATCACCATGTCCGGCGACCAGGCGGGCAACCCAGACCCATGCGTGGCATGGCCCGCCCGCACAGAGCCGCTCACCTCGGGCGACCCCGTGCCCCAGGCAGCTCGTGGTCCGCAGGGCGCTGCGGGCCACGGGCGACGCGGACAGGCTTCGATGGCCCTCACACCGCGGCAGGCACGGTCGGCAGCAAGGGCCTCCAATCACGCCGCGACCACGGCGCCATACACCCGCCGGGAGCAGGCGAACTTGAGGGCCGCGCTCACGGTGGCCCGAGAGCTGCTACAGTGCAGGCTGCTGGAAGGCGGCCGCGACGTGCTGCTGGAACGGGTCGCCGAGCTCCTCGGCTTTGCCGCCTCGGGGGCTCACCCCTTCTGCACCCAGCTCCCGCCTCAAGACCAGGCTGGCCCACGCGGGGGCTCCGCGCACGCCCGCGGGCTCCAAGGCTACTCCAACACCGTCGAGGCTGTCGGCACCGGACCGGCGGCGGCGCTACCGCCGCCCCCGGTCCGTGAAGAAGAAGGACTCGACGCGACCCACGGTCTCAGTGGACAGCCGCGCTACCACCCCGTGGTGAGCGCGTCGAGCGGAGCTGCATGGCACGCAGAGCACTATGGCGTGGCCTTCGGGATGACGGCGCCAGAAGAATACGTGCCCCACATGATGGACTAGAGGCACCCTCGCGAGGGCGAACAAGGCCCGCTCCTCAGCCCAGGCTGGGGGAGCGAGGCACCAGAAGCTGAGTCCTTCCAGGAGCCCAGGGATGGCCCCACCGGCCACGCTGGAAACAACGATTATCGGGTACCGCTACTTCCTCAGGAGCAGGTATACGCTAATCATGGATCGCAGGAGGTGCAGGTCGCCACAGCGGGCAGCTGCCCCGCTCCCACAGTCTTCTACCCCTCGGGAGGAGGGCGCAGGGGGCTGCAGGAGAGGGGCAGAGAACCGACATCACCACCGTGGCGTTCGGAGCAAGGCGTTCTCAGGAGGTAGGCCCTCTGCTGGGGAGGTGCCTCAGGGCCTACCCCTGGCGGAGGACCCGTGGTCGTCAGGGGAACCGCTGGCGACCGCTCTACCCCATCGGCGGCGTCCTGGTTTCCAGTCGTCGTTGATGGCACTAGAGTGTGGCGCAAGGCGGGGCCCTCGTCTAGAGATATGAAGCAAGGCCGGTACCTGTGAAGAAGGCCCAGTGCCTGTGAAGCTCGCCGCCCCGTGACACTCTCACGTAATAATGAATGGGGCTGTACACGCCCCGGAGTCTCAGGGGTGCCGGCCTCAGGCCCTGGGGCTCCCTCTCACTCCCAGTGGCAGCACTTAGCTCCGCGCTGGTGAGAAGACGTCCAAGACTAGACTAGGTGCCGGACGCGGCCTTTTGTCTGCTTTCATTGCTTTTCCCTTTGGTTGTAATTTTTCCCCCGCTGGATTTAAGTTGGATTCGAATTTGAGATTTGCGTGTGTTCGGGGAAGGGGTGCTTAGTCTCGTTCGATCCATTTCTCGCGTTTCGATTACCACTTTGCCTCAGCTGCCTCCTCTCGCGAGCCCCTCGCGAGCCAGGTCAGGCCTAGCTCGCGCGCAGCCCAGACTGTCGCCACTGCGCCCTCTTGGGAGGATTTCCAACGCCTGTGAAGATTGCCCTTTGGGGAAAGGTCCGGAGCCTGTGAAGAAGGCGAACGCCTGTGAAGATTACCCTTTGGGGAAAGGCCCGGAGCCTGTGAAGAAGGTGAACGCCTGTGAAGATTGCCCTTTGGGGAAAGGCCCGGAGCATGTGAAGAAGGCGAACGCCTGTGAAGATTACCCTTTGGGGAAAGGCCCGGAGCCTGTGAAGAAGGCGAACGCCTGTGAAGATTGCCCTTTGGGGAAAGGCCCGGAGCCTGTGAAGAAGGCGAACGCCTGTGAAGATTGCCCTTTGGGGAAAGGCCCGGAGCCTGTGAAGAAGGCGAACGCCTGTGAAGATTACCCTTTGGGGAAAGGCCCGGAGCCTGTGAAGAAGGCCAACGCCTGTGAAGCTCGCCGCCCGTGACACTCCCACGTCCTACGGATTCAATCAGAGAGCACTCGAGACGCCACGGCCTCCCGCAGGCTACCTCGGGGCCCGCACGGAACAAAGGTAAACTAGCCAACCGCCAGGCGCGGACGCACGGGCAGCGTAGCGTCAACCAAATACGATGAACACAAGTTTTACATGAGGGGCTCCCCCTCCCAATATGCTCTTACAATCATCAGGCCAAAACCTGAGTTCTATTCATGCAGGGCAAGGAAACAGGGACAATGCGTAGTCAATCGGATAAATCCCCCAATGCGTCCTCAGGAGCACCTCCCAAACCATAGCTGGCATCGCCAGACTCGCCATCACTGTCTGCGTCGCCGCCAGCGGCATCAGGGCCGTTCACCACACCGCCCTCGTCAGGAGCCACGATCGCGTCATCGTTGTCCTAAGCAAAGGCCCTGACGAGAGCATCCACGTTGTCTTCCACCCAGTGCGCCAGGTCGTCTCGAACGGCCTGGGGGACTCGAGCGATGGCGGCGTTGAAGTCGAAGTGGGGGTCCATGTTCCGGAGATGGCTGAAGACACGGGAGAAGGCGCGCCCGAGCAGGGCGTGGCTCCTCTCCTCCACCAACCTGTCGGCCCTGGCCGACCGCGCCTCCAGTTGCGTCACCACGGCGATGAAGAACTGGAGGTTGCCGACGTAGTTGATTGCGTGCGGCTCGCCAACAGCCGCCTCGCAGATGTTGCCCAAGGCTGTGTTGGCTCTCTCCCGGAGCGTGGAGAGCATGGGGGCGTGCTCATGCTCCAGGACCTACTGCTGGCGTATCTCATCCGCATTTTGGCGCGCGACGGCCTCAACCTCCTCCACCCGCTGGCGAAGACAGAGCGCCTCGGCCCGGGAGGTGGTTGACTCCCCTTGTGCCACCTCAAGCGCGGCCCAAAGAGCATCGGTCCGCCGCGTCGCCTCCTCCAGCTTGGTCCTCAGGGCTGCGGTCCTACCTTCTGCCTCGACCCGGATCAACCCCAACTTCCCCTCGAACTCGCGCTCGAGGTCTTGGCGCGCCATCGCCACCCGACGTCCAACCTCCTCCAGGGCACGAGCTTCCCGTGCGGTGACATCGTCCTCCGCCTGCGTCACCAGGCGCTCCCTTGTCTCCAGCCGCTCGTACTCGCGGGTGCGCTCGGCGGCTTCCAGCGTCAGCGCCTCCTCACGCTTCTGGAGCCTTGCCGGGTCGCCGGAGGCCACCTTCATCGACGCAAGGGCTGCCTCACGCAGCTCCACTTGCTCCTCCAGCGAGTGGCACCGGGCCAGGAGCTCCCGAGCCCGCTCCTCCGCAGCTCCTCTGCGCCGGTCAGCCTCCCGGGCCTCCTCAGCGGCCCGAGATTGGGCCTCACGAGAGGCCACCAACGATGCTTTGGCCTTTTCGTCGACAAGATCGCGCTGGCGGCGCGCGAGGGTGATGGCGCCCTCCAGCTCGCGCCTCTCTGCGGCCAGGCGCAGACCCTCGGCTTCAAGGCACGCGTCCTCATCAGCAAGCTCCTCACCAAGCAGGTCCACTGCGTCAGCCGCCCTTTGAAGGAATCTTTGGCGAAGAGCGCGACGCTCCCGAGCGCGCTCACGCACACCCTCCACACCATCACCTGCCCTAAGCAAGAGCTGGGGGCCACGGATCGGCACTCCCCCTCCATGCAGGGGGCTGGGGGCTGGCACCCTCGCAACGGTCGGGCACACCGCGCCGGAAGCTCGTCCTGGAGCCAGCCCGCCCTCAGGTGAAGAGCGCAGGGAGCGCCTCAGCCAATCGCAGTCCACGACCAGGTGAGAAGCCCACGGCAGGCTGGCTATGCCCCGAGAGGGCCCGCGGGGTGCGTGGGGCCTCGATGCACCTCGGGATGGTTCGCCCCTCCAATCGCCCTCACTACAAGGGTTGTGCTGCTCGGAGCACTCAAGGACGGAGGAGGGGGCGAAGTCAAGGAGGACGGAACCTCAGCCGTCTCTGCGAGCTCGGCTGGAAGGGGCCTGCGGAGCAAGGATCAGCGAGAGCAACAGAAGAATCGGGGGCTGGAGAAGGAGGAGGCTTACTCATCAGTGGCGAAGTACTTCCTACGCTTCAGCAGGCGACAAGGGTAATCGTCTCCCAGGGCCTCCCTCTTCTTCCGGAGGGCCTCGAAGTCCACGCGAAAGCGGCCCAAGAGCAGAGTGCAGGGATCAACTTGCGACGAGGGCGAAGCATCAAGGCGATCCACGCCAGGGGCACTTGCCTGGTGCGCACTGCCGGTCGCCTCACCCGAAGGAACAACCGGAGCCTCAGGGGCCTCATCCGCAGACACTGAGGGCAGCTGCTCGCCGCTCTCGGCCTCGGCGGCACCGGCCCCAGCAGCTGCTCCCTCATGAGCATCACCCGGCGTCGTCACCCTGTCGGGAGGCCCCTCGGCCTCTGGCGCCTCATGCCTCCCTGCTCCGCCACTTGAGGAAGAGTCGCCTTGGCCGACTGCAAGGGCAGTCACCATCACGGGGTTCTCGTGAGGCCCCTGGAGGCCGGCAGGGCGCAGTCCCCACTCATCAAAGATAGGCATCTGCTTCACAAAATCGTCCTTGTTCTGGCAGAGGTACAGCAGGGCCCCTCCCCGCTGGATGCTGCCCGGGTTGGGGTCACCAGTCAGGACCAAGAGCACTGTCCTCAACACTTTAGGCGTCAGATCCTCTTCCTGGAGCCTCATACGATCGCCACGCCCATTAAAGGCCCACATTCAACGGGAGTGGCGTTGGAGAGGAGCGATGCGGCGTAACAGGAACTCCTTCACCACCTTGGGCGCAGTCACGCCGGTCGACTTCAAGAACGCGAGGCGGTGCCAGACGAAGGCAAGCCGGGGGCTCTCGAGCGTCTCCTGGCCCCAGCCTGAATTGGGGACAGCAGGCGAGGTTGGCTTCGACAGCAGGGGTCTGGGCACCCCAACGTCCACATACAGCCACCGCTCGCGGAACCCAGCCGAAGGCGAAGGGAGCTCGAAGTCGATCCCAGAGGCCGCTGTCTCGGGCGCGGCGATGAAGCTCACGCACGCCGAGCATTGGGTAGGGTCGAAGAGGCGCAGAGAGAAGAAGTGGCGCAGCAAGGCAACCGACGGAGCGATGCCCATCATTGCTTCGCAAACAAAAGCGAAGACTGAGAGAAGGGCGATGGATTCAGGACCCAGATGCATCATGTGGATCTGGTAATGGGAAAGCACGACCCTGAAGAAATCAGAGAAGGGGGAACCAGACCCGCCCACAGGGCATCAGCGAAATAATGGACCTCGGTGATTATTCTATCAGTGGGGAAGTGAGACGTGGGCCAGGCCGTCGTCCTCCCGCACTCGTTGAAGGTAGTGGCCAGAGCCGAGCTGACCTTGCCCAGCCCCTCTCGATTGAGTATGATCGACCGGCCGACGGCGGGGGCCACCAACGGCGGCGAGCGAGGCGGAAGCGTGGGTTGCTTCCCACTTCCCTTCTTCGTCGGAGCCATGGCGATGGGAAGGGGGAGAGATGGTTTGAGATTGGGCTGAGAACAGGAGCTGGAGTTCGAGCGGAGGAAGGACAGAGGGCGCACGAGCAAAAGGAAGGGAGCGGCTGTGTACAACTACGAGTCCGCCTAGCATGGCGCGGAATAAGGGGGGCGTGGGGGAACAGTACCGCCCACGTCCAATCAATCGCCACGCGGCGCCCAAGGCCGCAGGCTGTTAGGGCCCGCGGCGCTTCGCCCTTGTCCTTTCGCCTCCCTGCACGGCCAAGCCCGGGCGCGCCTTGGGCCCGGGGGCTACTGTCGGCGTTCTGGGAACGGGGGTCCCCAGACTTGCCTACCTGCGGCCTGCGGCCTGGCTCAAAGGGGTCCCAGTATGACCCATCTTCATCAACACATACCCAAGACCCTCGCAAGGGGCCAAGCCTCGCGGGGCGGACGACACAGAACTTCCTCAGGCACGACCTCATCAGGCTAGCTCGCGAGGAGGCAGAGAGATCAAGGCGGGGTACCTCACGAGGTGCCCACGATGCAAGCCATGACGACCGAGGGCGCCAGGCGGGCGCCAGCCCACGTAGTGTCCTCCCTTTCCTCTTTGGTGCAAAGGGAGCAAGCGCAGGCGACAGGATCAAGCAAAGGCACCCATTTCGGTGCAACAAGACCAAGACCAACTCCGCGACAAGGAAGAAGTCATTGTGGAGCCCAAGCCAGCGTCATCACCAGAGCCTTTGGCAGGCGAGGACCAACTTTAGTCAGGATAAGTGTACCAAATGTTCCCCTTCAAAATGGCCAATTGTTGGAGCCCTTCCCGCTCGATATTTGGGAGGAGGCCCAGGGCCTTTGCCTATAAATAGGACTAGCCAACCCCGGAGTAGGGGGATGGACATATAGATCCAGAGATCAAGAGGCACCTAGAGAGAGATAAAAGGGCGATTGAACCCCTCTAGCAGCTCATCGTCCCAGCCAAGAACAGACCCTCGCAAGCTTGTTCTTCCTTGTATTGTTCATCATAAGCCCAAGAGGCAATCTACCACACCACCACACTGGAGTAGGGGATTACACCACATCGGTGGCCCGAACCAGTATAAACTTTGTGTCTCTTGTGCCGTGTTTTCGATAGCTTAGATCCTTGCGAGGCGGAGGGGTACAGGTAGGTAGGAGGCGTAGTCTCCGCGCGCACCCCAGAGTTCGAACCTCAAGGGTCTGTCAGAACCCGAAATCCGACAGGTAATACCCTACTTTCTGCTTGATTGATCTTGATGATATGAGTATTACCAGAGTTGATCTACCACGAGATCGTAGAGGCTAAACTCTAGAAGCTAGCCTATGGTATGATTGTTGTTGTCCTACGCACTAAGCCCTCCGGTTTATATAGACATGGGAGGAGGCTAGGGTTACACAGAGTCGGTTACAAGGGAGGAGATCTACATATCCATATTGCCAAGCTTGCCTTCCACGCCAAGGAGAGTCCCATCCGGACACGGGACAAAGTCTTCAATCTTGTGTATTCATAGTCCAACAGTCCGGCTAAAGTATATAGTCCGGCTGCCCGAGGACCCCCTAATCCAGGACTCCCTCAGTAGCCCCCGAACCAGGCTTCAATGATGATGAGTCCGACACGCAGATTGTCTTCGGCATTGCAAGGCGGGTTCTTCTCCAAACTCTAAGTACCTGTTGAGTAGTGTCCGGCTTCCCGTAAATGTTGCACTCCTTGGCTTCCGCGCTTGATAATGGCTATCTTCCACATGTCGAGCGAATGCGAGAAGTCAGGGCATTTTTACATTTGCCACCCTAGCCATGCGAGTAAATTACCTATTAAAGAGACGGGGATTCTCAGATCCAGATCACACCATCCTCCCACAGCGAGTATCCATCGGAGCGCGCCCGGAAAAATCCATTCCAACATGGCCGACCGTCGCAGCTCCTCCTCTCGCTCCCGTAGCCCTAAGCCCGGCAATTGGAAGAAGTGTTCCGTCCCTCACAGCCAATTAGTAGAGTTACAGACCCAGGGATTTCTCCCTCCAGCGTATATGGTCCCCGTTCGAGCCAGGCTCGCCACCTACAATGGCGGGGAGCAAGCGGAGAGCTTTCCCAACCCATCCAGGGGGGAGCGGGTATGCCTTGTCCCTTACTTATTAAGAGGGCTTAGATTTCCAATTCATCTATTCCTCCGTGGGCTCCTGGAGTTCTACGGCCTCTAGCTACATAACTTTAGTCCCGCCTCCATATTACACATCGCTGGCTATGTCGCCCTTTGCGAGCTGTTTCTGGGCTGCGAAGCTCATTTCGAGCTATGGAAGAGACTATTCTGCCTCGTACCCCGTACACAGGAGGGGTCAATATATCAAGTGCGCGGAGCCGAAATATGGTGCATCGCCGGGACCGGATACTTGTCCGGTACTCCGAAGAAGACATCCGAAGACTGGCCTTCAGAGTGGTTTTTTATGGAGGACGTCCCCCTCCCGGACCCTATTCTTCGGATGGGCCTTTCTGAGTTCGACAACGCTCCCTTGAAGAAACGCTGCAGCTGGCACCCTCGGAGCCCTCAGGAGGAAGATAACGGGGAAGTCCTTTACCTGATGGGTCGGATAGAGACGCTGGCCCAGTCAGGATTGACAGTAATCGAGGTTATGTCAATATGTATAATGCGGGGGGTGCAGCCACTTCAATATCAGGGGCAACCCATGTGGCACTTCAATGGAGAAGACGATGCCACCCGCTGCGGTCGTAAGGGACCAGACTTAGTCGCTGCTCTAGCAAAAATTTTGTTCGATTTGTACAAAGGAGAGGAAGAGGAGTTCATCCGCATCAAGCCATGGGATGGATTTTCCATGTACAACCCTCCAAGCTGGGTGATCTGCTACTTTTTTACTCCCAACCTTCCCGCATTCTTCGTCATAAGTATTTACCTTGCCATTTCATAGCAGGAACTGTGAAAAGCTGTAAGGGAGGTCCATAGCCCGCCTTCACAACCGGAGGACCCTGACCGGGCCCTCGACCCCAGACTTGAAGAAGATCTGGACACATTTGTGGAGCTTATTGACAGGAAGTTCTATCAATTAAGCTGCGACGGTGCCATGGTGGCCATCATAGCCGATTATCCGAGACTACTCCCTGCATCGCATGTAAGTAAAACCGGAGTCCTAACTTCCAAGAAGAATCCCTTTTTCCGCACTTCACTTACCGCACACATATGGTGCTTTACAGGGAAGGCCCTCGGGACGCCATGCCGAACCCGCAGTGACTCACCAACAAGGGGCACCGAAGCCGGGTAGGCTTAAAAGGAAGGCGGTCAGGACTGAGATGCCGCCGTAGAGGTATGAAAGAGAACCCCGCTCCGTGGTGGTCGTCTTTTAAAATACAATAATGCCCATGTTT
Organism: Aegilops umbellulata; assembly: GCA_032464435.1. Classification (NCBI taxonomy): domain Eukaryota; kingdom Viridiplantae; phylum Streptophyta; class Magnoliopsida; order Poales; family Poaceae; genus Aegilops; species Aegilops umbellulata. The sequence continues at coordinate 437,554,216 of CP136058.1, read as the reverse complement.
CCTAGTAGGAAAAACACTCGCCAGACCATATCCGGAGAGGTTGCCGGTCACGCCTCCACCAGTCGGGCTCCAGAGCCGGACTTAGAGGCAGACGCTAACATGGGGCCAACGCCGGATGTTCCTCCTACAGAGGATGCGGATAGGTGATACGTCTCTAATGTATCTATAATTTTTGATTGCTCCATGCTATATTATCTACTGTTTTGGACCATATTGGGCTTTATTTTCCACTTTTATATTACTTATGGGACTAACCTATCAAACCGGAGGCCCAGCCCAGAATTGTTGTTTTTTTGCCTATTTCACTGTTTCGAAGAAACGGAATATCAAACGGAGTCCAAACGGAATGAAGCCTTCGGGAACGTGATTTTCTCACCGAATATGATCCAGAGGACTTGGACCCCACGTCAAGAAAGAAAGGAGGCGGCCACGAGGGTGGAGGGTGCCCCCCTAGGGCGCCCCCTGCCTCGTGGGCCCCCCTTTGCTCCACCGACGTACTCCTTCCTCTTATATATACCTACGTACCCTCAAACGACCAGATACGGAGCCAAAAACCTAATTCCACCGCCGCAACCTTCTGTACCCACGAGATCCCATCTTGGGGCCTGTTCCGGAGCTCCGCCGGAGGGGGCAACCACCACGGAGGGCTTCTACATCATCATAGCCCCTCCGATGAAGTGTGAGTAGTTTACCTCAGACCTTCGGGTCCATAGTTAGTAGCTAGATGGCTTCTTCTCTCTTTTTGGATCTCAATACAATGTTCTCCCCCTCTCTCGTGGAGATCTATTCGATGTGATCTTCTTTTTGCGGTGTGTTTGTTGAGACCGATGAATTGTGGGTTTATGTTCAAGTCTATCTATGAACAATATTTGAATCTTCTCTGAATTCTTTTATGTATGATTGGTTATCTTTGCAAGTCTCTTCGAATTATCAGTTTGGTTTGGCCTACTAGATTGGTTTTTCATGCAATGGGAGAAGTGCTTAGCTTTGGGTTCAATCTTGTGGTGTCCTTTCCCAGTGACAGCAGGGGCAGTAAGGCACGTATTGTATTGTTGCCATCGAGGATAACAAGATGGTTTTTTATCATATTGCATGAAACTATCCCTCTACATCATGTCATCTTGCTTAAGGCGTTACTCTGTTTTTAACTTAATACTCTAGATGCATGCTGGATAGCGGTCGATGAGTGGAGTAATAGTAGTAGATGCAGGCAGGAGTCGGTCTACTTGTCTCGGACGTGATGCCTATATACATGATCATACCTAGATATTCTCATAACTATGCTCAATTCTGTCAATTGCTCAATAGTAATTTGTTCACCCACCGTAGAATACTTATGCTCTTGAGAGAAGCCACTAGTGAAATCTATGGCCCCCAGGTCTATTCTCATCATATCAATCTTCCATCACTTTATTATTGCTTTGCTTTTTTACTTTGCCTTTTATTTTACTTTGCATCTTTATACCAAAAATACCAAAAATATTATCTATCATCTCTATCAGATCTCACTCTTGTAAGTGATCGTGAAGGGATTGACAACCCCTAATCGCGTTGGTTGCGTTGAGCTATTTGTTTTGTGTAGGTACGAGGGACTCACGCGTAGCCTCCTACTAGATTGATACCTTGGTTCTCAAAAACCGAGGGAAATACTTACTCTACTTTGCTGCAGCACCCTTTCCTCTTCAAGGAAATCTAACTCAGTGCTCAAGAGGTAGCAGGAAGATTTCTGGCGCCGTTGCAGGGGAGTCTACGCAAAAGTCAACATACCAAGTACCCATCACAATACCTTATCTCTCGCACTACATTATTTGCCATTTGCCTCTCGTTTTCCTCTCCCCCACTTCACCCTTGCCGTTTTATTCGTCCTATGTTTTCTGTTTGCCTTCTTCTCGCTCGCTTTTTGTTTGCTCCTGTGTTAGTTTGCTTGCCTGTCACTATGGCTCAAGATAATACCAAATTGTGTGACTTTACCTATACCAACAATAATGATTTCCTTAGCACTCCGATTTCTTCTCTTACCATTACTGAATCTTGTGAAATCAATACTGCTTTGTTGAATCGTGTTATGAAAGATCAATTCGCCGGCCTTCCCAGTGAAGATGCCGCTACTCATCTAAATAGCTTCGTTGATTTATGTGATATGCAAAAGAAGAAAGATGTCGATAATGATATTGTTAATTGAAGCTATTTCCTTTTGCGCTTAGAGATCATGCTAAAGCTTGGTTTTTGTCTTTGCCTAAAAATAGTATTGATTCTTGGAACAAGTGCAAAGATGCTTTTATCTCTAAGTATTTTCCTCCTGCTAAGATCATCTCTCTTAGAAACTACATTATGAATTTTAAGCAACTTGATCATCAACATGTTGCACAAGCTTGGGAGATAATGAAATTAATGATACGTAATTGCCCTACTCATGGTTTGAATTTGTGGATGATTATACAAAATTTTTATGCCGGATTGAATTTTGCTTCTAGAAATCTTTTAGATTCGGCCGCGGGAGGCACTTTTATGGAAATCACTTTAGGAGATGCTACTAAACTCCTAGATAATATTATGGTTAATTATTCTCAATGGCACACTGAAAGATCTTCTAATAAAAAAGTGCATGCGATAGAAGAAATCAATGTTTTGAGTGGAAAGATGGATGAACTTATGAAATTATTTGCTTTTCTTCTGATCCTAATGATATGCCCTTGTCTACCTTGATTGAGAATAATAATGAATCTATGTATGTGAATTTTGTTGGTAGGAATAATTTTGGTAACAACGCGTATAGAGGGAACTTTAATCCTAGGCCTTATCCTAGTAATCCTTCTAATAATTATGGAAATTCCTACAACAACTCTTATGGAATTTTAATAAGATGCCCTCTGAATTTGAGAATAGTGTTAAAGAGTTTAGAATTCACAAAATAATTTCAATGCTTTGCTTGAAGAGAAATTAGTTAAAGTTGATGATTTGGCTAGGAACGTTGGTAGAATTTCTCTTGAGGTTGATTCTTTAAAGCTTAGATCTATTCCTTCTAAGCATGATATCAATGAGTCTCTCAAAGCCATGAGAATTTCCATTGACGAGTGCAAGGAAAGAACCGCTAGGATGCATGCTATGAAAGATGCCTTTATTAAAGCATGTTCTTCCAATTCCTATGAAAATAAAGATGAAGATCTAAAAGTTATTGATGTGTCTCCTATTAAATCTTTGTTTTGCAATATGAATCTTGATAATGATGAGACTGAATATGATCCACCTTTACCTAGAAGGCGTTCCAAAAATTCGGAGTTTTTAGATCTTGATGATGAAATTGATAAAAGTGGGATTGAAAAGAATAAAACCCTAGATGTTGCTAAACCCACTATTTTTTACTTCAAGGAATTTAATTATGGAAGTTGCACTTTAATTGATTGTATTTCCTTGTTGCAATCCGTGCTAAATTCTCCTCATGCTTATAGTCAAAATAAAGCCTTTACCGAACATATCATTGATGCTTTGATGCAATCTTATGAAGAAAAACTTGAGTTGAAAGTATATATCCCTAGAAAACTTTATGATGAGTGGGAACCTACTATTAAAATTAAAATTACAAATCATGAGTTTTACGCTTTGTGTGATTTGGGTGCTAGTGTTTCCACTATTCCCAAAACTTTGTGTGATTTGCTAGATTTCCGTGATTTTGATGATTGCTCTCTAAACTTGCATCTTGCGGATTCCACTATTAAGAAACCTATGGGAAGAATTAATGATGTTCTTATAGTTATGTGCCCGTAGATTTTATCGTTCATGATATAGATTGCAATCCTTCATGCCCTATTATTCTTGGTAGACCTTTCCTTAGAACGGTTGGTGCAATTATTGATATGAAGGAAGGGAATATTAGATTCCAATTTCCATTAAAGAAAGGCATGGAACACTTCCCTACAAAGAAAATAAAATTACCATATGAATCTATCATGAGAGCCACTTATGGATTGCCTACCAAAGATGGCAATACCTAGATCTATCCTTGCTTTTATGCCTTGCTAGGGGCGTTAAACGACAACGCTTGTTGGGAGGCAACCCAATTTTATTTTTAGTTTTTAGTTTTTTCTTCTGTTTAGGAATAAATAATCCATCTACCTTATGTTTAGATGTGGTTTTATGATTTAATTAGTGTTTGTGCCAAGTTAGACCTATAGGATCTTCTTGGATGATAGTTATTTGATCTTGCTGTAATTTCCAGAATCTTTCTGTTCACGAAAACAATTGTTAAGATTCACCAGAACGTGATAAAATATTGATTCCAATTGCTTCTGATCAATAAATGCTTTTTCTAGGTTTTCCTATTTTGGTAGATTTTTTGGAGTTCCATAAGTTTGCGTTAGTTACAGATTACTACAGACTGTTCTGTTCTTGACAGATTCTGTTTTTCGTGTGTTGTTTGCTTATTTTGATGAGTCTATGGGTATTAAAATAGTTTATAAACCATAGAGAAGTTGGAATAAAGTAGGTTTAACACCAATATAAATAAAGAATGAGTTCATTATAGTACCTTAAAGTGGTCTTTTGCTTTCTTTCGCGAACGGAGCTCACGAGATTTCTGTTGAGTTTTGTGTTGTGAAGTTTTCAAGTTTTGGGTGAAATCTTTTGATGGATTATGGAACAAGGAGTGGCAAGAGCCTAAGCTTGGGGATGCCCATGGAACCCCCAATATAATCCAAGGACACTAAAAAGTCAAAGCTTGGGGATGCCCCCGGAAGGCATCCCCTCTTTCGTCTACTTCCATCGGTAACTTTAATTGGAGAGCTATATTTTTATTCGCCACATGATATGTGTTTTGCTTGGAGCGTCTTGTATTATTTGAGTCTTTGTTTTTTAGTTTTCCACAATCATCCTTGCTGTACACACCTTTTGAGAAAGCCATACATGAATTGGAATTTGATAGAATACTCTATGTGTTTCACTTATATCTTTTGAGCTATATAGTTTTGCTCTAGTGCTTCACTTATATCTTTTAGAGCACGGTGGTGGATTTGTTTTATAGAAACTATTGATCTCTCATGCTTCACTTAGATTATTTTGAGAGTCTTAAATAGCATGGTAATTTGCTTATTTTTTTTAATAAGCTTGGTATTCAAGATTTGTAAAACTTTCTTTTGAGTGCGTTGAATACTAAGAAAAGTTTGATGCTTGATAATTGTTTTGAGTTATGAAGATGGTGATATTAGAGTCATGCTAGTTGAGTAGTTGTGAATTTGAGAAATACTTGTGTTAAAGTTTGTGATTCCCGTAGCATGCACGTATGGTGAACCGTTATGTGATGAAGTCGGAGCATGATTTATTTATTGATTGTCTTCCTTATGAGTGGCGATCGGGGACGGGCGATGGTCTTTTCCTACCAATCTATCCCCCGAGGAGCATCCGTGTATTACTTTGCTTTGACAACTTCTAGATTTTTGCAATAAGTATATGAGTTCTTTATGACTAATTTTGAGTCCATGGATTATACGCACTTTTCTTCCTTCCACCATTGCTAGCCTCTCTACTACCGCGCACTTTTCGCTGGTATCATACACCCACCATATAGCTTCCTCAAAATAGCCATTACGAGATATATTGCCATGCAACTTTCCACCGTTCCGTTTATTATGACATGCTCCATCATTGTCATATTGCTTTGCATGATCATGTAGTTGACATCGTATTTGTGGCAAAGCCACCATTCATAATTCTTTCATACATGTCACTCTTGTTTCATTACATATCCCGGTACACCGCCGGAGGCATTCACATAGAGTCATATTTTTTTCTAAGTATCGAGTTGTAATTGTTGAGTTTTAAGAAAAATAAAAGTGTGATGATCATCATTTTTAGAGCATTGTCCCAAGTGAGGAAAGGATGATGGAGACTATGATTCCCCCTCAAGTCTGGATGAGACTCCGGACGAAAAAAAGAGGCCATAAAAAAGAGAAAAGGCCCAAATAAAAAAAATAAAAAATGAGAGAAAAAGAGAGAAGGGATAATGTTACTATCCTTTTACCAGACTTGTGCTTCAAAGTAGCACCATGATCTTCATGATAGAGAGTCTCTCATATTGTCACTTTCATATAGTAGTGGGAATTTTTTATTATAGAACTTGGCTTGTATATTCCAATGACGGGCTTCCTCAAAATGCCCTAGGTCTTCGTGAGCAAGCGAGTTGGATGCACACTCACTTAGTTTCTTTTGTTGAGCTTTCACATACTTATAGCTCTAGTGCATCCGTTGCATGGCAATCCCTACTCACTCACATTGATATCTATTGATGGGCATCTCCATAGCCCGTTGATACGCCTAGTTGATGTGAGACTATCTTCCCCTCTTTTTGTCTTCTCCACAGCCACCATTCTATTCCACATATAGTGCTATATCCAAGGCTCACGCTCATGTATTGCGTGAAGATTGAAAAAGTTTTGAGAACGTCAAAAGTATGAAACAATTGCTAGGCTTGTCATCGGGGTTGTGCATGAGTTAAATACTTTGTCTGGTGAAGATAGAGCATAGCCAGACTATATGATTTTGTAGGGATAACTTTCTTTGGTCATGTTATTTTGAGAAGACATAATTGCTTTGTTAGTATGCTTGAAGTATTATTATTTTTATGTCAATATAAACTTTTGTCTTGAATCTTTCGGATCTGAATATTCATACCACAATTAAGAAGAATTACATTGAAATTATGCCAAGTAGCACTCCGCATCAAAAATTCTTTTTTATCATTTACCTACTCGAGGACGAGTAGGAATTAAGCTTGGGGATGCCTGATACGTCTCCAACGTATCTATAATTTTTGATTGCTCCATGCTATATTATCTACTATTTTGGACCATATTGGGCTTTATTTTCCACTTTTATATTACTCTTGGGACTAACCTATTAACCGGAGGCCCAGCCCAGAATTGCTATTTTTTTTGCCTATTTCAGTGTTTCGAAGAAACGGAATATCAAACGGAGTCCAAACGGAATGAAACCTTCGGGAATGTGATTTTCTCACCGAATATGATCCAGAGGACTTGGACCCCACGTCAAGAAAGAAAGGAGGCGGCCACGAGGGTGGAGGGCGCCCCCTAGGGCGCGCCCCCTGCCTCGTGGGCCCCCCTTTGCTCCACCGACGTACTCCTTCCTCCTATATATACCTACGTACCCCCCAAATGACCAGATACAGAGCCAAAAACCTAATTCCACCGCCGCAACCTTCTGTACCCACGAGATCCCATCTTGGGGCCTGTTCCGGATCTCCGCCGGAGGGGGCAACCACCACAGAGGGCTTCTACATCATCATAGCCCCTCCGATGAAGTGTGATTAGTTTACCTCAGACCTTCGGGTCCATATTTAGTAGCTAGATGGCTTCTTCTCTCTTTTGGATCTCAATACAATGTTCTCCCCTCTCTCGTGGAGATCTATTCGATGTAATCTTCTTTTTGCGGTGTGTTTGTTGAGACCGATGAATTGTGGGTTTATGATCAAGTCTATCTATGAACAATATTTGAATCTTCTCTGAATTCTTTTATGTATGATTGGTTATCTTTGCAAGTCTCTTCGAATTATCAGTTTGGTTTGGCCTACTAGATTGGTTTTTCTTGCAATGAGAGAAGTGCTTAGCTTTGGGTTCAATCTTGCGGTGTCCTTTCCCAGTGACAGCAAGGGCAGCAAGGCACGTATTGTATTGTTGCCATCAAGGATAACAAGATGGGGTTTTTATCATATTGCATGACACTATCCCTCTACATCATGTCATCTTGCTTAAGGCGTTACTCTGTTTTTAACTTAATACTCTAGATGCATGCTGGATAGCGGTCGATGAGTGGAGTAATAGTAGTAGATGCAGGCAGAAGTCGGTCTACTTGTCTCGGACGTGATGCGTATATACATGATCATACCTAGATATTCTCATAACTATGCTCAATTCTATCAATTGCTCAATAGTAATTTGTTCACCCACCGTAGAATACTTATGCTCTTGAGAGAAGCCACTAGTGAAATCTATGGCCCCCGGGTCTATTCTCATCATATCAATCTTCCATCACTTTATTATTGCTTTGCTTTTTTACTTTGCCTTTTATTTTACTTTGCATATTTATACCAAAAATACCAAAAATATTATCTATCATCTCTATTAGATCTCACTCTCGTAAGTGACCGTGAAGGGATTGACAGCCCCTAATCGTGTTGGTTGTGTTGAGCTATTTGTTTTGTGTAGGTACGAGGGACTCGCGCGTTGCCTCCTACTGGATTGATACCTTGGTTCTCAAAAACTGAGGGAAATACTTACTCTACTCTGCTGCATCACCCTTTCCTATTCAAGGAAATCCAACGCAGTGCTCAAGAGGTAGCAATAGGCTATCCGCTACAAATTCCGAGGTGGAGAGCACCATGAATCACAGGCGTCGCCGGGCCGTACTCCGTGACGCTTGTTTCTCCCAAGAGGCGTTTGATGCCTTCAACTCAGGAGACGCGTACATCCGAGCTGCTCAAAATGGTCTTGCCAGAGCCACATACCAGTATGTAAAGGATATATGGGTAATAAAATCTAATAATTATGTATATCAGTAGCCCCTGAGACTTGAAACTGTTGGAACGACTGATTTAAGGATCATTGTTTGCATAGGTTCTTATGGAGAAGAATACCTAGTTATCTCAAGAGCTGGAGGAGTGCAAAGCCCAACTTCAGGCCGTAGTTGCCACGCGAAGGAGTCCGAGAAGGCCCCATCGGGTAACACTTGTTTTTATTGCAAAGAATGTCATGTACCAGGTAGTATGCGGCATGCGTGCAAATCTAATAATAGATTCTGTAGGTGACTCCGGAGTGAATCTGGAGGCCGTGCGAGGGGATGAGCAACATGCTAACCGACAGCTAAAGGTTGGCGAGCGCGTGCTTACACGAGTTAGGCTGGAGAAAAACGAGCTCCAAGACGCCAATACCCGGCTGGGCGTTGAACTGAAAGATGTTCAGGCCTAGCTTGCTGACTCTGTAAAGGAGAATAAGAGGCTTCGACGCGGCATTTTCAGTAAGTGCTTGAACAAACTTTTAAAGAGTTCGGCGAAGAAACCAGCTGACATAATTATATATGTAGGTATGCTGATGGGTCGTCCCACGGAGGAGATGCCCGGGTCTACAGGCGATCTTCTTCCAGAGCTCTCACAACTGCATGAACAAGTACGATAGGTGATGTAGGGCATTGCTCAAGCCTTGTGGCCATCCACCTCCCTGCCATGAGGCATGAGAGAGCTTGCAGAAAAGCTCAAGGGAGCGTGGCGGCGCTTTCGATTATGGAAGATATCAACCTGCCGACAAGGTGCACGGGAAGCCTGAGCCATGGTGAAGACATGATATACCAAGGCTGACCAGTACCACATGGCCGAGGTCGGACCTGTGGGGCCTGATGGGGAAGAGATCCCTGTCAGTTTGGTTTATGACCGGGTAGAGTTAGCCGCAAAGTATTCTCAACAGGACTGTAGGCTAGACAGCTTGTTAGATGGTATAGAAGAAGAATTTAGTCAGTCTAAGTGTCTGTGTACTTCAAGTGACATATATTGTCCCTAGCCGGATTGTAAATCATTTTTCATGGCGGACCCTTTCGCTTCAACCTCCGGACCCGATAGTCCGGAGTATATCTGAATACCCGCTCAGTTATGTAAAAACCGAGATATGCGTGGAAACCAGGTGTAGGGTTCATAAGTGCTTGAACAGACAAGTACCCAACTAGCTATGTTATATTACATGGATAGTAAGAAACATCTTCCAGGGAGAATAGTTCCGTTAAGGGTTCCTTTCCCTAGGTACGCATGCATTAATGTGCATGTCCGGACTGCGAAAAGAGACACATGATATAAACATCTGGGGGCATGTAGTACAATAAATAGAAATCGTCTTTTGTTCACCAACCGAATATTCCCTTAAGAACGCTAGCTTTCGGCTTCACCCAGTCTGAGGTACACATCCGGCTGACCCGGCAGTAACTATCACAGAGGTGATCCCCTTATGCCCTAGCCGAATTAATGGGAACGTAGGGCATAAACACAAGAGCCAGGCAACCCAGCTTGGCCAAAACTTAAGTCATATCGATGCATATAATGGCAAAAAAAGGTATATGTGAAAAGTAACACATGTGTGGGGCCTAGAGCCCAGAACGTAGCTGTATTAAGCTTCTGTATAAGAAGCCCCCAGGTATCATGAACGCGGCTAGCGCGTCAAGATTGTGTAGTCAAGACACGTTTTAGCCTTTTAGGGCCTTGAAGAAGAAAGGGAAGAAAGAAAGAAAAGACAGATAATAAAAAATTGACAGAGGTAGGGAGACGAACACATAGTCCGGCACTAGGCGTAGAACCTTTGCAGTCTGGCTGCGTTCCATGGGTTTGGCTCGAGTCTATTGTACGATGCATCCCGCAGACGGTACGCTCCACCGGTCAGAACTTGTTCAATAATGTAGGGACCTTCCCATTTGGGCTTGAGCTTGTTCTTTTTCTTCTCTGATAGGCGTAGAACGAGTTCGCCAACGTTATAAGTTTTGGCCCGTACTTCTCTGCTTTGGTACCTTCGAGCCTGTTGCTGATAGAATGCGGAACAGGCTTTTGCCACGTCACGCTCCTCCTCCAGGGCGTCCAAACTATCCTGCCGATCAAGCTCGGCTTCTTTCTCTTCATACATGCGCACTCGAGGTGAGTCATGAATTATGTCGCAGGGCAGTACCGCCTCTGCGCCGTACACCATAAAAAATGTTGTGTATCTGGTAGTGCAATTCGGTGTGGTACGCAACCCCCATAGTACGGAGTCGAGCTCCTCTACCCAGTGCGTATCGGATTCCTTCAAGGATCACACTAATCTGGGTTTAATGGGACTCATGATAAGACCATTTGCTCACTCGACTTGACCGTTAGTTTGTGGGTGATAGACAGAAGCATATTCGAGCTTGATGCCCATGTTGCTGCACCAAAGTTTTACCTCGTCGGCTGTAAAGTTTGAGCCATTATCGGTGATGATGCTGTGGGGAACGCCATAATGGTGTACAACCCCGGATATGAAGTCTATCACTGGTCCAAATTCGGCCATTTTAACTAGTTTGGCTTCTATCCATTTGGTGAATTTATCCACCATGACCAATAAGTATTTTTTTTCTTATGGCTTCCCCCTTTGAGGGGTCTGACCATATCAAGCCCCCGGACCGCAAAGGGCCAAGTAATGGGGATTGCTTGGAGAGCGGTAGGCAGCATATGGCTTTGGTTTGCAAAAAGCTAGCAACCGACGCAACGTTGAACGAGGTCCTGTGCGTCTGCTCGGGCCGTCGGCCAGTAGAAACATGTACGGAAGGCCTTGCTTACAAGGGCCCGAGCTGCGGCGTGGTGGCCACCAAGTCCAGCATGAATTTCTGCCAAAAGTTGCCGCCCTTCCTCTTTGGAGATGCACCTTTGAAGGACTCTGGTAGCGCTTTTCTTATAAAGCTCTCCCTCGTGGACCTTGTAGGCTTTAGACCGCCGGACAATGTAGCGCGCCTCGTTTGGGTCCTCGGGTAGTTTCTGCCTAGTTAGGTAGGCCAGGAATGGTTCTGTCCATGGGGCGATGACAACCATTATCACGTGGGCGGAACGTGTTATTTCGGTGGCAGAGCCTCCGATTATGTCAGAGTGTTTGGTATCTGGTGTTGTGGCCGGGTCCGGACTATTGTTACCGGTCTCTCCTTCCCATACCATGGATGGCTTAAACAACCTTTCCAAGAAGATATTAGATGGGACAAGGTCACGCTTAGCGCCGATGCGGGCGAGGATATCCGCCGCCTGATTGTTTTCCCAGACCACATGGTGGAATTCAAGCCCCTCGAACCAAGCTGACATTTTGAGGACGGCGTTGCGGTAAGCCGCCATTTTTGGATCCTTGGCGTTGAAGTCTCCATTTATTTTAGATACTGCAAGGTTCGAGTCCCCACGCACCTCCAGGCATTGAATGCCCATCGAGACTGCCATCCAGAGACCATGTAACAGGGCCTCATATTCTGCTGCGTTGTTGGAGTCCGTGTATAGTATTTGGAGTACGTATTGGAATGTATCTCTGGTGGGGGATGTCAGGACAACGCCAGCCCCCAGACCAGCCAACATTTTAGAGCCGTCAAAGTGCATAATCCAATTGGAGTACGCGCCATACTCTTTAGGGAGTTCGGCTTCTGTCCATTCGACGACGAAATCAGCCAGTACTTGTGACTTAATGGCTCGTCGTGGTTTGTATATTATGTCGAACGGGAGGAGCTCAATAGCCCATTTAGCAATCCAGCCCATGGCCTCGCGGTTGTTTATTATGTCGTTGAGTGGTACTTCGGAGGCCACCGTAATTGAACACTCTTGAAAGTAGTGTCTTAGTTTCTGGGATGCCATGAAGACCGCGTATGCTATCTTTTGATAATGTGGGTACCGTGATTTGCATGGAGTGAGGACAGTGGATACATAGTATACCAGATTTTGAAGCGGGAACTTATCTCCGTCCATCTCTTGTTCGACGACGAGCACTACGCTTACAACTTGGTGTGTTGCCGCTATATATAGCAGCATTGGTTCACCGACGTTTGGCGCGGCCAAGATTGGGTTTGTGGCCAAAACGGCTTTTATTTCTTCTAATCCGGTCGTGGCCGCATCCGTCCACTCGAAGTGTTCGGTGCGTCAAAGAAGGCGATAAAGAGGCAATGCCTTTTCTCCTAATCGGGAGATGAAGCGGCTTAAGGCAGCCACATATCCAGTTAGTTTCTGGATTTGTTTGAGGTCTGTTGGGATGGCCAACTGTGACAGGGCTCGAATTTTAGCCGGATTTGCTTCGATTCCTCTGTTGGAGACGATGAAGCCTAAGAGCTTTCCGGCGGGCACACGCCAAAGATGCATTTTTCCGGATTGAGCTTAATGTCGTATGTTCAGAGATTGTCGAACGTGAGCCTCAAGTCATCTATTAAGGATTCGACATGTCTGGTTATAATGACCACATCGTCTACGTATGCCTCCACTGTTTTGCCAATCTGTGTCTCCAAGCATGCCTGAATCAAGCGTTGATAGGTTGCACCGGCGTTTTTGAGCCCGAAAGGCATGGTGTTAAAACAGAAGGGGCCGTATGGAGTGATAAATGCCGTTGCGGCTTGATCGGACTCCGCCATCTTAATTTGATGGTATCCGGAGTACGCATCGAGGAAACACAATGAGTTGTGTCCTGCGGTAGCGTCGATAATTTGATCGATGCGAGGGAGGGGGAAGGGATCCTTTGGCCAAGCCTTGTTAAGGTCCTAGAAGTTGACGCAAAGGCGCCAGGATTTGTCCTTCTTTGGTACCATCACCAGGTTTGCTAGCCAGTCCAGATGTTTTATTTCTCGAATGAATCCGGCCTCCAGTAACTTGGCTAGCTCCTCTCCCATGGCATGTCACTTAGGCTCAGAGAAGCGCCGACGAGTTTGCTTGACCGGCTTGAATCCCTTTAGGATGTTAAAGGCTATGCTCGGCCAGCCTGCGTGGGATTCCTGGCATGTCTGAAGGATGCCAGGCGAAGATGTCCCAATTCGCGCGCAAGAACTCCCGTAGCGCGGCGTCTACTTTGGGGTTTAACTGTGCCCCGATGGATGCTGTTTTTGTAGGGTCCGTTGGATGGACTTGGAACTTGACTATTTCATCCGTTGGTTTAAAAGAGGTGGACTTGGATCTTTTGTCGAGTATCACGTCGTCCCTGTCCACTATGGAGCGCAGCGCAGTTAATTCCTCGTCGAGGGCTTCAGATAACGCCTCGAGGGCCAGTGCGGCTGTTTTATTTTCGGCGCGGAGTGCTATGTCCGGATCACTACCCATAGTGATGATTCCATTGGGCCCGGGCATTTTGACCTTCATGTACCCGTAATGGGGTATAGCTTGGAAGATCATGAATGCCTCCCGCCCTAGAAGGGCGTGGTATCCGCTATTGAACGGGGCCACTTGGAATGTGATTTCTTCGGACCTATAATTCTCCGGCGTGCCGAATACCACATCTAGTGTGATTTTCCCAGCACATCGTGCCTCCCGACTAGGGATGATTCCTCTGAAGGTCGTGTTGCTTTGCTCAATGTGGCTTTTGTCTATTTCCATTTTTCAAAGAGTCTCCTCATAGATGAGGTTTAATCTGCTGCCGCCGTCCATGAGCACTTTAGTAAGCCGAAAGTTGTCCACAATTGGACTAAGGACCAAGGCGGCTGGTGCTCGGGCTGTTCGGAATTTAGCTTCGTCACTGGCATTGAAGGTTATAGCCGTATCGCTCCATGGATTTATTGCTGCCATGTGGCAGATTCGGGAAGGCTGCGGAGTGCTCGCTTACGCCTATTATTTGAGGTGAAGGTTTCAAAGACTGTCAATACTGTATTGTTGTTCTCCACGGGATGGTGCTCTGCGGTATTGTTGATGAGGAGATCCTCACCGCTCTTGGCCACCTGCCGGAGTGCCCAACATGCCCTAAGGCTGTGTGTTGGCATGGTATCCGCTGTGCTGTGAATTTTGCAAGGCCCATTAAGCCATCCCTCCAATACGGTTCCACGCCCTGTAGTGGGCTTTTGCTTCTTTGTAATTGGATTGGGTGACTTACGAGAGTACAACCTTTTAGTTCGGACGGGGGGGGGGGGGTTGTCAGAGCCGGAGGATCCCAAAATTTTGTTTGGGTTTTCTAGGCGCTTTCCATCGCACATTACTTCCGTACTATGGCCACCAAGTCAGCGAAGTGTGCTATGTCACGGCGACTTATGGCGTTGAGGATTCCCCTGTCCATGCAATTTTTGCAAAATAATGAAATTGCGTCTTCCTCGCGACAGTCCTTAACCTTGCTCATTACAAGGAGGAATCGGGCCCAATAGTGGTGTACTGTCTCTTGAGGCTCTTGTCTAATGTGGGAAAGATCACTTATATCTGGGTGGGTGGGTAGATTTAGGTCCGAACCCTGACCCGATCTGAGACCCAGGGGCGGAGGAGTTTCCGATCTTGGAAGTTCGAGCTCTGGGATGTTGCCCGCTAGGTCTGGCCCGCTATCTGATTCTCGGTTCAAGGCTTGGGTCGTGTCCTCCCGTAGATAGGTATCCGACTCGGAGAGTTCAGGAATCTGGACATAGTTCGTCCTCAAGATAGAGGAAGAATCGCTGAGTTGCTCCTCCACCACCGATATCTGATGGGTGGTCGGTGGAGAGTTAATCTCCCTTTGGTCGGGTTTAAGCCCAATCCGATCATAGTCCGTAGCGACTCCCAAAGCGGCGATGCGATCCAAGAGCTAGTTCAAGGAGGAGAGCTCCATTGGATCCATCTGCTCGGCGAATCCCGAGCCGACGTGGAGCCGGTTTTTGATGACCCGAGAGGTCATCGTCGGCGCAGCGGCCGAACGGGCGGTCATGATGAAGTCGCCTAGTCGAAGAGTTTGGCCTACAGCCAGGGCTCCCCCGGAGGTGATGTTGTCCTTGACAACAAGATGAGCCATCAAGCCTTATGGTGACGGCACAATGGATGTTTCAATGAAAGCACCAATGTTGGTGTCAAAACCGGCGGATCTCGGGTAGGGGGTCCTGAACTGTGCGCCTAAGGCGGATGGTAACAGGAGGCAGGGGACACGATGTTTACCGACGTCTGGGCCCTCTCGATGGAGGTAATACCCTACTTCCTGCTTGATTGATCTTGATGATATGAGTATTACAAGAGTTGATCTACCACGAGATCGTACAGGCTAAACCCTAGAAGCTAGCCTATGGTATGATTGTTGTTGTCCTACGGCCTAAGCCCTCCGGTTTATATAGACACCGGAGGAGGCTAGGTTTACACAGAGTCGGTTACAAGGGAGGAGATCTAATTATCCGTATTGCCAAGCTTGCCTTCCACGCCAAGGAGAGTCCCATCCGGACACGGGACGAAGTCTTCAATCTTGTGTCTTCATAGTCCAACAGTCCGGCTAAAGTATATAGTCCGTCTGTCCGAGGACCCCCTAATCCAGGACTCCCTCAGCCTCAAACCATTTTGCGGAATCTGGGCTCATCATCGCTTTCTCATAGTTCATAGGTTCGTTATGGTCTAGTAACATGACGTCCAGAACAGGATTACCATACCACTCTGGTGCGGATCTTACTCTTGTTGACCTACGAGGTTCAGTAGTAACTTGATCTGAAGTTTCATGATCACTATCATTAGCTTCCTCACTAATTGGTGTAGGAATCACTTGAACTGATTTCTGTGATGAACTACTTTCCAATTCGGGAGAAGGTACAATTACCTCATCAAGTTCCACTTTCCTCCCACTCACTTCTTTCGAGAGAAACTCCTTCTCTACAAAGGATCCATTCTTGGCAACGAATATCTTGCCTTCGGATCTGTGATAGAAGGTGTACCCAACAGTCTCCTTTGGGTATCCTATGAAGACACATTTCTCTGATTTGGGTTCGAGTTATCAGGTTGAATCTTTTTCACATAAGCATCACAACCCCAAACTTTCAGAAACGACAACTTGGGTTCATAAGGTGTCGTCTCAATGGATTTAGATGGTGCCCTATTTAACGTGAATGCAGCCATCTATAAAGCATAACCCCAAAACGATAGCGGTAAATCAGTAAGAGACATCATAGATCGCACTATATCTAATAAAGTGCGGTTACGACGTTCGGACACACCATTACGCTGTGGTGTTCCAGGTGGCGTGAGTTGCGAAACTATTCCACATTGTTTCAAATGAAGACCAAACTTGTAAGTCAAATACTCTCCTCCACGATCAGATCGTAGAAACTTTATTTTCTTGTTACGATGATTTCCCACTTCACTCTGAAATTCTTTGAACTTTTCAAATGTTTCAGACTTATGTTTCATTAAGTAGATATACCCATATCTGCTCAAATCATTTGTAAAGGTTAGAAAATAACGATACCCGCCACGAGCATCAACACTCATCGGACCGCATACATCAGTATGTATTATTTCCAATAAGTCCGTTGCTCGCTCCATTGTTCCGGAGAACGGAGTCTTAGTCATCTTGCCCATGAGGCATGGTTCGCAAGTATCAAGTGATTCCAAAAGCCCATCAGCATGGAGTTTCTTCATGCGCTTTACACCAATATGACCTAAACGGCAGTGCCACAAATAAGTTGCACTATCGTTATTAAACTTATATCTTTTGGCTTCAATACTATGAATATGTGTATCACTACCATCGAGATTCAACAAAAATAGACCACTCATCAAGGGTGCATGACCACAAAAGATATTACTCATATAAATAGAACAACCATTATTCTATGATTTAAATGAATAACCGTATCGCATCAAACAAGATCCAGATATAATGTTCATGCTCAACACTGGCACAAAATAACAAATTCAGGTCTAGAACTATTCCCGAAGGTAGATGTAGAGGTAGAGTGTGATACGTCTCCAACGTATCTATAATTTTTGATTGTTCCATGCTATTATATTATCTGTTTTGGATGTTCAATGGGCTTTATTATACACTTTTATATTATTTTTGGGACTAACCTATTAACCGGAGGCCCAACCCAAATTGCTGTTTTTTTGCCTATTTCAGTGTTTTGAAGGAAAGGAATATCAAATGGGGTCCAAACGGAATGAAACCTTCGGCAACGTGATTTTTGAAACAAACGTGATCCAGAGGACTTGGAGTGGATGTCAGCAATCAACAAGGAGGCCACAAGGCAGGGAGGCGTGCCTGCCCCCCTGGGCACGCCCCCACCCCCGTGGGCCCCTCGTAGCTCTCCTGACTGGCCTCTTTCGCCTATATATACTCATATACACTGGAAACATGAGAACAGGAGCAAAAACCCTATTTCCACCACCGCAACTCTCTGTACCCGTGAAATCCCATCTTGGGGCCTTTTCCGGTGCTCCGCCGGAGGGGGCATTGATCATCAGGGCTTCTACATCAACACCATAGCCTCTCCGATGATGTGTGAGTAGTTTACCTCAGACCTTCGGGTCCATAGTTATTAGCTAGATGGCTTCTTCTCTCTCTTTGGATCTCAATAGAAAGTTCTCCTCGATTCTCTTGGAGATCTATTCGATGTAATCTTCTTTTGCGGTGTGTTTGTCGAGATCCGATGAATTGTGGGTTTATGATCAAGATTATCTATGAACAATATTTGAATCTTCTCTGAATTCTTTTATGTATGATTGGTTATCTTTGCAAGTCTCTTCGATTTATCAGTTTGGTTTGGCCTACTAGATTGATCTTTCTTGCAATGGGAGAAGTGCTTAGCTTTGGGTTCAATCTTGCAGTGCTCGATCCCAGTGACAGTAGGGGAAACGACATGTATTGTATTGTTGCCATCGAGGATAAAAATATGGGATTTATATAATATTGCATGAGTTTATCCCTCTACATCATGTCATCTTGCTTAAAGCGTTACTCCGTTCTTATAAACTTAATACTCTAGATGCATGCTGGATAGCAGTCGATGTGTGCAGTAATAGTAGTAGATGCAGGCATGAGTCGGTCTACTTGTCACGGATGTGATGCCTATATACATGATCAAGCCTAGATATTCTCATAGCTATGCTCAATTCTATCAATTGCTCGACAGTAATTTATTCACCCACCGTAATACTTATGCTATCCTGAGAGAAGCCACTAGTGAAACCTATGGCCCCCGGGTCTATTTTCCATCATATTAATTTTCCGTCAACAAGCTATTTCTTTCGCTGTTTATTTTGCAATCTTTACTTTCAATCTTTATCATAAAAATACCAAAAATATTATCTTATCATCTCTATCAGATCTCACTTCTGCAAGTGGCTGTGAAGGGATTGACAGCCCCTTTATCGCGTTGGTTGCAAGGTTCTTATTTGTTTGTGTAGGTACAAGGGACTTGAGCGTCGCCTCCTACTGGATTGATACCTTGGTTCTCAAAAACTGAGGGAAATACTTGTTGGGTAACGTAATAATTTCAAAAAAAATTCTATGCACACGCAAGATCATGGTGATGCATAGCAACGAGAGGGGAGAGTGTTGTCCACGTACCCTCGTAGACCGAAAGCGGAAGCGTTATAACAACGCGGTTGATGTAGTCGTACGTCTTCACGGCCCGACCGATCAAGCACCGAAACTAAGACACCTCCGAGTTCTAGCACACGTTCAGCTCGATGACGATCCCCGGACTCCGATCCAGCAAAGTGTCGGGGATGAGTTCCGTCAGCACGACGACGTAGTGACGATCTTGATGCTCTACCGTCGCAGGGCTTCACCTAAGCACCACTACAATATTATCGAGGATTATGGTGGAGGGGGGCACCGCACACGGCTAATAGATCTCTTGGATCAATTGTTGTGTCTAGAGGTGCCCCTGCCCCCGTATATAAAGGAGCAAGGGGGAAGGCCGGCCGGCCCTTGCAGGGCGCGCCAGGAGGAGGAGTCCTCCTCCTAGTAGGAGTAGGACTTCCCTCTTTCCTACTCCTACTAGGAGGGGGAAAGGAAGGGGGAGAGGGAGAAGGAAAGGGGGGCACCGCCCTCCTCTCCTAGTCCAATTTTGACCAGAGGGGGAGGGGGCGCGCGACCCACCCTGGCCGCCCCTCTATCTCTCCACTAAGGCCCATTGGGCCCATTACTTCTCCCGGGGGGTTCCGGTAACCCTCCGGTACTCCGGTTTTCTCCGAAATCACCCAGAACACTTCCGGTGTCCGAATATAGTCGTCCAATATATCAATCTTTATGTCTCGGCCATTTCGAGACTCCTCGTCATGTCCGTGATCACATCCGGGACTCCGAACAACCTTTGGTACATCAAAATATATAAACTCATAATGAAACTGTCATCGTAATGTTAAGCGTGCGGACCCTACGGGTTCGAGAACAATGTAGACATGACCGAGACACGTCTTCGGTCAATAACCAATAGCGGAACCTGCATGGTCATATTGGCTCCCACATATTCTACGAAGCTCTTTATCGGTCAAACCGCATAACAACATATGTTGTTCCCTTTGTCATCGGTATGTTACTTGCCCGAGATTCGATCGTCAGTATCTTAATACCTAGTTCAATCTCGTTACCGGCAAGTCTCTTTACTCGTTCCGTAATACATCATCTCGCAACTAACTCATTAGTTGCATTGCTTGCAAGGCTTAAGTGATGTGCATTACCGAGAGGGCCCAGAGATACCTCTCCGACAATCGGTGTGACAAATCCTAATGTCGAAATACGCAAACCCAACATGTACCTTCGGAGACACCTATAGAGCTCCTTTATAATCACCCAGTTACATTGTGACGTTTGGTAGCACACAAAGTGTTCCTCCGGTAAACGGGAGTTGCATAATCTCATAGTCATAGGAACATGTATAAGTCATGAAGAAAGCAATAGCAACATACTAAACAATCGTGTGCTAAGCTAAAGGAATGGGTCATGTCAATCACATCATTCTCCTAATGATGTGATCCTGTTAATCAAATAACAACTCTTTTGTTCATGGTTAGGAAACATAACCATCTACGATTAACGAGCTAGTCAAGTAGAGGCATACTAGTGACACTCTATTTGTCTATGTATACACACATGTATTATGTTTCCGGTAATACAATTCTAGCATGAATAATAAACATTTATCATGATATAAGGAAATAAATAATAACTTTATTATTGCCTCTAGGGCATATTTCCTTCAGTCTCCCAATTGCACTAGAGTCAATAATCTAGATTACACAGTAATGATTCTAACACCCATGGAGCCTTGGTGCTGATCATGCTTTGCTCGTGGAAGAGGCTTCGTCAATGGGTCTGCAACATTCAGATCTGTATGTATCTTGCAAATCTCTATGTCTCCCACCTGGACTAGATCCCGAATGGAATTGAAGTGTCTCTTGATGTGTTTGGTTCAATTGTCACAAAAGATTTTCATTGGACCCGATGTGCTAGGTATGACACCTAGATCGGATATGAACTCCTTCATCCAGACTCCTTCGTTTGCTGCTTCCGAAGCAGCTATGTACTCCGCTTCACATGTAGATCCCACCACGACGCTTTGTTTAGAACTGCACCAACTGACAGCTCCACCGTTTAATGTAAACACGTATCCGGTTTGTGATTTAAAATCGTCTGGATCAGTGTCAAAGCTTGCATCAACGTAACCATTTACAATGAGCTCTTTGTCACCTCCATATACGAGAAACATATCCTTAGTCCTTTTCAGGTACTTCAGGACGTTCTTGACCGCTGTCCAGTGATCCATTCCTGGATTACTTTGGTACCTCCCTGCTAGACTTATAGCAAGGCACACATCAGGTCTGGTACATAGCATTGCATACATGATAGAGCCTATTGCTGAAGCATAGGGAACATCTTTCATTTTCTCTCTATCTTCTGCAGTGGTCGGGCATTGAGTCTTACTCAACTTCACACCTTGTAACACAGGTAAGAATCCTTTCTTTGCCTGATCCATTTTGAACTTCTTCAAAACTTTGTCAAGGTATGTGCTTTGTGAAAGTCCAATTAAGCGTCTCGATCTATCTCTATAGATCTTAATGCCCAATATGTAAGCAGCTTCACCGAGGTCTTTCATTGAAAAACTTTTATTCAAGTATCCCTTTATGCTATCCAGAAATTCTACATCATTTTCGATCAGTAATATGTCATCCACATATAATATCAGAAATGTTACAGAGCTCCCACTCACTTTCTTGTAAATACAGGCTTCTCCAAAAGTCTGTATAAAACCAAATTCTTTGATCACACTATCAAAGCGTTTATTCCAACTTCGAGAGGCTTGCACCAGTCCATAAATGGATCGCTGGAGCTTGCACACTTTGTTAGCTCCCTTTGGATCGACAAAACCTTCCGGTTGCATCATATACAACTCTTCTTCCAGAAATCCATTCAGGAATGCAGTTTTGACATCCATCTGCCAAATTTCATAATCATAAAATGCGGCAATTGCTAACATGATTCGGTCAGACTTAAGCATCGCTACGGGTGAGAAGGTCTCATCGTAGTCAATCCCTTGAACTTGTCGAAAACCTTTTGCAACAAGTCGAGCTTTGTAGACAGTAACATTACCGTCAGCGTCAGTCTTCTTCTTGAAGATCCATTTATTTTCAATTGCTTGCCGATCATCGGGCAAGTCAACCAAAGCCCATACTTTGTTTTCATACATGGATTCCATCTCAGGTTTCATGGCTTCAAGCCATTTTGCGGAATCTGGGCTCACCATTGCTTCTTCATAGTTCGTAGGTTCACCATGATCTGGTAGCATGACTTCCAGAACAGGATTACCATACCACTCTGGTGTGGATCTTACTCTGGTTGATCTACGAGGTTCAGTATTAAGTTGATCTGAAGTTTCATGATCATCATCATTAACTTCCTCACTAATTGGTGTAGGTGTCATAGAAACTGTTTTCTATGATGAACTACTTCCCAATAAGGGAGCAGGTACAATTATTTCATCAAGTTCTACTTTCCTCCCACTCACTTCTTTCGAGAGAAACTCCTTCTCTAGAAAGTTTCCGAATTTAGCAACAAAAGTCTTGCCTTCGGATCTGTGATAGAAGGTGTATCCAATAGTCTCCTTTGGATATCCTATGAAGACACATTTCTCCGATTTGGGTTTGAGCTTATCAAGTTGAAGCTTTTTCACATAAGCATCGCAGCCCCAAACTTTCAGAAACGACAACTTTGGTTTCTTGCCAAACCATAGTTCATAAGGTGTCGTCTCAACGGATTTTAATGGTGCCCTATTTAACGTGATTGCGGCCGTCTCTAAAGCATAACCCCAAAACGATAGCGGTAAATCAGTAAGAGACATCATAGATCATACCATATCTAGTAAAGTACGATTACGACGTTCGGACACACCATTACGTTGTGGTGTTCCGGGTGGCGTGAGTTGCGAACTATTCCGCATTGTTTCAAATGTAGAACAAACTCGTAACTCAAATATTCTCCACCACGATCAGATCGTAGAAACTTTATTTTCTTGTTACGATGACTTTTAACTTCACTCTAAAATTTTTTGAACTTTTCAAATGTTTCAGACTTATGCTTCATTAAGTAGATATATCCATATCTGCTTAAATCATCTGTGAAGGTGAGAAAATAACGATATCCGCCACGAGCCTCAACATTCATCGGACCACATACATCTGTATGTATGATTTCCAACAAATTTGTTGCTCTCTCCATAGTACCGGAGAACGGTGTTTTAGTCATCTTGCCCATAAGGCACGGTTCGCAAGTACCAAGTGATTCATAATCAAGTGGTTCCAAAAGTCCATTAGTATGGAGTTTCTTCATGCGTTTTACACCGATATGACCTAAACGGCAATGCCACAAATAAGTTGCACTATCATTATAAACTCTGTATCTTTTGGCTTCAACATTATGAATATGTGTATCACTACTATCGAGATTCAACAGAAATAGACCATTCTTCAAGGGTGCATGACCATAAAAGATATTACTCATATAAATAGAACAACCATTATTCTCTGATTTAAATGAATAACCGTCTCGCATCAAACAAGATCCAGATATAATGTTCATGCTCAACGCTGGCACCAAATAACAATTATTTAGGTCTAAAACTAATCCCGAAGGTAGATGTAGAGGTAGCATGCCGACTGCGATCACATCGACTTTGGAACCATTTCCCACACGCATCGTCACCTCGTCTTTGCCAATCTTCACTTAATCCGTAGTCCCTGTTTCGAGTTGCAAATATTAGCAACAGAACCAGTATCAAATACCCAGGTGCTACTGCGAGAATTAGTAAGGTACACATCAATAACATGTATATCACATATACCTTTGTTCACCTTGCCATACTTCTTATCCGCCAAATACTTGGGGCAGTTCCGCTTCCAGTGACCAATCTTCTTGCAGTAGAAGCACTCAGTTTCACGCTTAGGTCCAGATTTGGGTTTCTTCTCCTGAGCAGCAACTTCCTTGCTGATCTTCCTGAAGTTCCCCTTCTTCTTCCCTTTGCCATTCTTCTTGAAACTGGTGGTCTTATTGACCATCAACACTTGATGCTCCTTTTTGATTTCTACCTCCGCAGCCTTTAGCATTGCGAAGAGCTCGGGAATCGTCTTATCCATCCCTTGCATATTATAGTTCATCACAAAGCTCTTGTAGCTTGGTGGCAATGATTGGAGAATTCTGTCAATGACACAATCATCTGGAAGATTAACTCCCAGTTGAATCAAGTGATTATTATACCCAGACATTTTGAGTATATGCTCACTGACAGAACTGTTCTCCTCCATCTTGCAGCTATAGAACTTATTGGAGACTTCATATATCTCAATCTGAGCATTTGCTTGAAATATTAACTTCAACTCCTGGAACATCTCATATGCTCCATGACGTTCAAAAGATCGTTGAAGTCCCGATTCTAAGCCGTAAAGCATGGCACATTGAACTATCGAGTAGTCATCAGCTTTGCTCTGCCAGACGATCTTAACGTCGTCAGTTGCATCAGCAGCAGGCCTGGCACCCAGCGGTGCTTCCAGGACGTAATTCTTCTGGGCAGCAATGAGGATAATCCTCAAGTTACGGACCCAGTCCGTGTAATTGCTACCATCATCTTTCAACTTTGCTTTCTCAAGGAACACATTAAAATTCAACGGAACAACAACACGGGCCATCTATCTACAATCAAACATAGACAAGCAAGATACTATCAGGTAGTAAGTTCATGATAAATTTAAGTTCAATTAATCATATTATTAAAGAACTCCCACTTAGATAGACATCCCTCTAATCCTTCTAAGTGATTACATGATCCATATCAACTACACCATGTCCGATCATCACGTGAGATGGAGTAGTTTCAACGGTGAACATCAATATGTTGATCATATCTGCTATATGATTCACGCTCGACCTTTCGGTCTCCGTGTTCCGAGGCCATATCTGTTATATGCTAGGCTCGTCAAGTTTAACCTGAGTATTCCGCGTGTGCAACTATTTTGCACCCGTTGTATTTGAACGTAGAGCCTATCACACCCGATCATCGCGTGGTGTCTCAGCACGAAGAACTTTCGCAACGGTGCATACTCAGGGAGAACACTTATACTTTGAAAATTTAGTGAGGGATCATCTTATAATGCTACCGTCAATCTAAGCAAGATAAGATGCATAAAAGATAAACATCACAAGCAATCAATATAAGTGATATGATATGGCCATCATCATCTTGTGCTTGTGATCTCCATCTTGAAAGCACCGTCATGATCACCATCGTCACCGGCGCGACACCTTGATCTCCATCGTAGCATCGTTGTCGTCTCGCCAATCTTATGCTTCTACGACTATCGCTACTGCTTAGTGATAAAGTAAAGCATTACAGGGCGATTGCATTGCATACAATAAAGCGACAACCATATGGCTCCTGCCAGTTGCCGATAACTCGGTTACAAAACATGATCATCTCATACAATAAAATTTAGCATCATGTCTTGACCATATCACATCACAACATGCCCTGCAAAAATAAGTTAGACGTCCTCTACTTTGTTGTTGCAAGTTTTACGTGGCTGCTACGGGCTTAGCAAGAACCAATCTTACCTACGCATCAAAATCACAATGATAGTTTGTCAAGTTGGTGCTGTTTTAACCTTCGCAAGGACCGGGCGTATCCACACTCGGTTCAACTAAAGTTGGAGAAACTGACACCCGCCAGCCACCTGTGTGCAAAGCACGTTGGTAGAACCAGTCTCGCATAAGCGTACGCGTAATGACGGTCCGGGCCGCTTCATCCAACAATACCGCCGAACCAAAGTGTGACATGCTGGTAAGCAGTATGACTTATATCGCCCACAACTCACTTGTGTTCTACTCGTGCAAATAACATCAACACATAAGACCTAGGCTCGGATGCCACTGTTGGGTAACGTAGTAATTTCAAAAAATTTCCTACGCACACGCAAGATCATGGTGATGCATAGCAACGAGAGGGGAGAGTGTTGTCCATGTACCCTCGTAGACCGAAAGCGGAAGCGTTATAACAACACAGTTGATGTAGTCGTACGTCTTCACGGCCCGACCGATCAAGCACCGAAACTACGGCACCTCCGAGTTCTAGCACACGTTCAGCTCGATGACGATCCCCGGACTCCAATCTAGCAAAGTGTCGGGGATGAGTTCCGTCAGCACGACGGTGTAGTGACGATCTTGATGCTCTACCGTCGCAGGGCTTCACCTAAGCACCGCTACAATATTATTGAGGATTATGGTGGAGGGGGGCACCGCACACGGCTAATAGATCTCTTGGATCAATTGTTGTGTCTAGAGGTGCCCCCTGCCCCCGTATATAAAGGAGCAAGGGGGGAGGCCGGCCGGCCCTTGCAGGGCGCGCCAGGAGGAGGAGTCCTCCTCCTAGTAGGAGTAGGACTTCCCTCTTTCCTACTCCTACTAGGAGGGGGAAAGGAAGGGGGAGAGGGAGAAGGAAAGGGGGGCGCCGCCCCCCTCTCCTAGTCCAATTTCGACCGGAGGGGGAGGGGGCGCGCGGCCCACCCTGGCTGCCCCTCTCTCTCTCCACTAAGGCCCATTAGGCCCATTACTTCTCCCGGGGGGTTCCGGTAACCCTCCGGCACTCCGGTTTTCTCCGAAATCCCGCAGAACACTTCCGGTGTCCGAATATAGTCGTCCAATATACCAATCTTTATGTCTCGACCATTTCGAGACTCCTCGTCATGTTCGTGATCACATCTGGGACTCTGAACAACCTTCGGTACATCAAAATATATAAACTCATAATGAAACTGTCATCGTAACGTTAAGCGTGCGGACCCTACGGGTTCGAGAACAATGTAGACATGACCGAGACACGTCTCCGGTCAATAACCAATAGCGGAACCTGGATGCTCATATTGGCTCCCACATATTCTACGAAGATCTTTATCGGTCAGACCGCATAACAACATACGTTGTTCCCTTTGTCATCGGTATGTTACTTGCCCGAGATTCGATCGTCGGTATCTTAATACCTAGTTCATTCTCGTTACCGGCAAGTCTCTTTACTCGTTCCGTAATACATCATCTCGCAACTAACTCATTAGTTGCATTGCTTGCAAGGCTTAAGTGATGTGCATTACCGAGAGGGCCCAGAGATACCTCTCCGACAATCGGAGTGACAAATCCTAATCTCGAAATACGCCAACCCAACATGTACCTTCGGAGACACCTGTAGAGCTCCTTTATAATCACCCAGTTGTGACGTTTGGTAGCACACAAAGTGTTCCTCCGGCAAACGGGAGTTGCATAATCTCATAGTCATAGGAACATGTATAAGTCATGAAGAAAGCAATAGCAACATACTAAACGATCAGGTGCTAAGCTAAAGGAATGGGTCATGTCAATCACATCATTCTCCTAATGATGTGATCCCGTTAATCAAATAACAAATCTTTTGCTCATGGTTAGGAAACATAACCATCTTCGATTAACGAGCTAGTCAAGTAGAGGCATACTAGTGACACTCTGTTTGTCTATGTATTCACACATGTATTATGTTTCCGGTTAATACAATTCTAGCATGAATAATAAACATTTATCATGATATAAGGAAATAAATAATAACTTTATTATTGCCTCTAGGGCATATTTCCTTCAATACTTACGCTACTTTGCTGCATCACCCTTTCCTCTTCAAGGGAAAACCAACGTAGTGCTCAAGAGGTAGCAAGAAGGATTTCTGGCACCGTTGCAGGGGAGTCTATGCACAAGTCAAGACATACCAAGTACCCATCACAAACTCTTATCCCTCGCATTACATTATTTGCCATTTTCCTCTCATTTTCCTCTCCCCCACTTCACTGTTGCTGTTTTATTCGCCCTCTTTTCCGTTTGCCTCTTTTTCGCTTGCCTTTTGTGTCCCGTGTGCCGTCATGGCTAGTCCTTTATCTAATCCTTTGTCCCCCGAGTTTGAAGTTCTTCACTTCAAACAAAAACAAGGAGATAATTTAAAAGATGCTTGGTACAGGATGATAGAATCCTATCATGGTTGGACTATAGAGGGAGATTTCAAGGTTTTACTTCGTAATTTTATGTTGGGCTAACCTTACCCCATAGACAACTCCTTGATTTTGCCGCCAAAGGGAATTTTATTGAAACTGAGGTGACAGTAGGAGTACTTCCCCCATAAAAGGGATTAACTCTTACCCAAGAGGGAACCCAAATCTTAGAAAAATTAGGGGAATGCAAAAATCTCCTGAACCTCTTAAAAATGTTGGAGGAAACCTCAATCGTATGAATACATTGATCACACTTTGCAATAAATGATTGGATGCTCTAGATCTAAGAATCTCTGAGTATGAAGGGAAACGTAAGGAACCTCCCAGATTCGAGCATAACTCCACTAAAAATATAAATACCAAAGATGGCAATACCTAGATCTATCCTCGCCTTTATGCCTAGCTAGGGGCGTTAAACGATAGCGCTTGTTGGGAGGCAACCCAATTTTATTTTAGTTTTTTGCTTTTTGGTTCTATTTAGTAATAAATAATCCATCTAGATTCTGTTTAGATGTGGTTTTGTGTTTTAGTTAGTGTTTGTGCCAAGTAAAACCTTTGGGAAGACTTGGGGATATTAGCTACAACTTTTTACTGGAGATTGCTATTTAGTTGATTCTTTTTTTACGATGACTAATAGATAAACTCCTCACGTCCAGCAATTTATTTTAGAATTTTTGGAGTTCCATAAGTTTGCGTTAGTTACAGATTACTACGGACTGTTCTGTTTTTGACAGATTCTGTTTTTCGCGTGTTGTTTGCTTATTTTGATGAATCTATGGCTAGTAATGGAGTTTATGAACCATAGAAAAGTTGGAATACAGTAGGTTTAACACCAATATAAATAAAGAATGAGTTCATTATAGTACCTTGAAGTGGTGTTTTGTTTTCTTTCGCTAACGGAGCTCACGAGATTTTCTGTTAACTTTTGTGTTGTGAAGTTTTCAAGTTTTGGGTAAAGATTTGATGGATTATGGAACAAGGATTGGCAAGAGCCTAAGCTTGGGGATGCCCAAGGCACCCCAAGGTAAAATTCAAGGACAACCAAAAGCCTAAGCTTGGGGATGCCCCGGAAGGCATCCCCTCTTTCGTCTTCGTCTATCGGTAACTTTACTTGGGGCTATATTTTTATTCACCACATGATATGTGTTTTGCTTGGAGCGTCTTGTATAGTTTGAGTCTTTGTTTTTTAGTTTACCAGAATCATCCTCGCTGAATATACCTTTTGAGAGAGACACGCATGATTCAGAATTTGTTAGAATACTCCATGTACTTCACTTATATCTTTTGAGCTATATAGTTTTTGCTCTAGTGCTTCACTTATATCTTTTAGAGCACGGTGGTGGTTTTATTTCATAGAAATTATTGATCTCTCATGCTTCACTTATATTATTTTGGGAGTCTTAAACAGCATGGTAATTTGCTTTAATTGTGAAATTAATCCGAATGTGATAGGCATCCAAGATGAGCATAATAAAAACTTCCATATTGAGTTCATTCAATATCATGAGAAGTTTGATACTTGATAAGTGTTTTGAGATATAAAGGTGGTTATATTAGAGTGTGCTAGTTGATTAATTGTGAAATTGAGAAATACTTGTGTTAAGGTTGGCAAGTCCCGTAGCATGCACACATGGTAAAAGTTGTGTGACAATTTTGACACATAAGGTGTTCTTTTATTGCTTTCCTTATGAGTGGCGGTCGGGGACGAGCGATGGTCTTTTCCTACCAATCTATCCCTCTAGGGGCATGCATAGTAGTACTTTGCTTTGAGGGCTAATAAACTTTAGCAATAAGTATATGAGTTCTTTATGACTAATGTGAGTCCATGGATTATACGCACTCTCAACCTTCCACAATTTTCTAGCCTCTATGGTACCGTGCATTGCCCTTTCTCGCCTTGATGCTCCTTCTTGATTTCTACCTCCGCAACTTTCAACACTGCGAAGAGCTCGGGAATTGTCTTATCCATCCCTTGCAGAATGCAGTTCATCACGAAGCTTTTGTAGCTTGGTGGCAGTGATTGAAGAACTCTGTCAATGACACTATCATCAGGAAGATTAACTCCCAGTTGAGTCAAGTGGTTATGGTACGGATACGTCTCCAACGTATCTATAATTTTTTATTGCTCCATGCTATATTATCTATTGTTTTGGACTATATTGGGCTTTATTTTCCACTTTTATATTATTTTTGGGACTAACCTATTAACCGGAGGCCCAACCCAGAATTGCTGATTTTTTGCCTATTTCAGTGTTTCGGAGAAACATAATATCAAACGGAGTCCGAACGGAATAAAATCGTCGGGAACATGATTTTCTCACCGAACGTGATCCAGGGGACTTGGACCCTACGCCAAGGCATTAGAGAGGCGGTCACGAGGGTGGGGGCGCCCCCCCTTAGGGCGCGCCCCCTGCCTCGTGGGCCCCTTGAAGCTCCTCTGACATACTCCCTCCTATATATACCTACGTACCCCCAAACAATCAGAACAGGAGCCAAAAACCTAATTCCACCGCCGCAACTTTCTGTATCCACGAGATCCCATCTTGGGGCCTGTTCCGGAGCTCCGCCGGAGAGGGCCGTCATCACGGAGGGCTTCTACATCATCATAGCCCCTCCGATGAAGTGTGAGTAGCTTACCTCAGACCTTCGGGTCCATAGTTAGTAGCTAGATGGCTTCTTCTCTCTTTTTGGATCTCAATACAATGTTCTCCCCCTCTCTTGTGGAGATCTATTCGATGTAATCTTCTTTTTGCGGTGTATTTGTTGAGACCGATGAATTGTGGGTTTATGATCAAGTCTATTTATGCATAATATTTGAATCTTCTCTGAATTATTTTATGTATGATTGGTTATCTTTGCAAGTCTCTTCGAATTATCAGTTTGGTTTGGCCTACTAGATTGGTTTTTCTTGCCATGGGAGAAGTGCTTAGCTTTGGGTTCGATCTTGCGGTGTCCCTTCCCAGTGACAGAAGGGGCAGCAAGGCACGTATTGCATTGTTGCCATCGAGGATAACAAGATGGGGTTTATTTCATATTGCATGAATTTATCTCTCTACATCATGTCATCTTGCTTAAAGTGTTACTCTGTTTTTAACTTAATACTCTAGATGCATGCTGGATAGCGGTCGATGAGTGGAGTAATACTAGTAGATGCAGGCAGGAGTCGGTCTACTTGTCTCGGACGTGATGCCTATATACATGATCATACCTTAGATATTCTCATAACTATGCTCAATTCTGTCAATTGCTCAACAGTAATTTGTTCACCCACCGTAGAATACTTGTGCTCTTGAGAGAAGCCACTAGTGAAACCTATGGCCCCCGGGTCTATTCTCATCATATCAATATCCATCACTTTAATCTTGCTTTGCTTTTTTACTTTGCCTTTTACTTTTCACTTTGCATCTTTATACCAAAAACACCAAAAATATTATCGACCAGTTCTCACTCTCGTAAGTGACCGTGAAGGGATTGACAACCCCTAATCGCGTTGGTTGCGAGTAGCTATCATTTTGTGCAGGTACGAGGGACTTGAGCGTGGCCTCCTACTGGATTGATACCTTGGTTCTCAAAAACTGAGGGAAATACTTACGCTACTCTGCTGCATCATCCTCTCCTCTTCGGGGAAAACCAACGCAAGCTCAAGAGGTAGCAAGAAGAATTTCTGGCGCCGTTGCCGGGGAGGCTTACGCAAGGTCAAGTCAAGATTTGGACTCCCGACAACGAGCCATTTCTGGCGCCGTTGCCGGGGAGTCAACATACCAAGTACCCATCACAATCCCTATCTCTCGCATTACATTAGTTGCCATTTGCCTCTCGTTTTCCTCTCCCCCACTTCACCCTTGCCGTTTTATTTGCCCTTCCTCCGTTCAATCTTGTGTTACCATGTGCCTTCTTTTTGCTTGCATCTTCACTTGCTAAAAGTTTATGGATCCCCATCCACTTGCTAATCTATTTAAGAGAACCAATTATGATGAACCTATTTCGAGTGAATTGAGTGCACTAGATTATCTTTATGAGCTTTTGCCTGAAATGCGTGAATCTAAAAATTGTGATGAAGTACTTTATGAAGCGGTTCACGATAGATCTTTGAATAAAAAGCATGATTGCAATGATTTTACTATAAATTCTATTGATGTCAATTGTGCTAAAATTATGCAAAACCCTAAGCTTGGGGATGCTAGTTTTGCTATGTCCTCTACTTGTTGCAACGATCATGATTGGGGTGATAGTTTTTCTTATGATCTTGAAAATTTATTTAAGCCCCATGATGAATATGAGATTGATAATAGTGTTTGCAATAATATTGAAAGTGGGTTTGGAAGAGTGTCAACTTTATATCCCACTATTTTGGAAGAGTGTCAACTTTGCATGCATGTGGATCGTGTTGAAAATATTTATTGTGATAGCTATTTTGTTGAATTTGCTTATGATCCCACATGTAATTATTATGAGAGAGGCAAATATGGTTGTACAAATTTTCATGATAATAAACTACCTCTTGTTATGTTGAGATTGCTATTGTTTCTTTTCGCTTCCTTGCATATGCTAGATTTTGCTTGCCTTGATAATTTGTTTGCCTATAGGATGCCTATGCATAAGAAGTATGTTAGACTTAGGTGTGTATGTCACATGTTTTATGATGCTCTCTTTGTGCTTCAATTGTTGTTTTTCATGTGAGCATCGTTGAAATCTTATGCCTAGCTAGGAGCGTTAAACGGTAGCGCTTGTTGGGAGGCAACCCAATTTTATTTTGAGTTTTTTGTTTTTGCTTCTGTTTAGGAATAAATAACCCATCTACCCTCTGTTTAGATGTGGTTTTGTGTTTTAATTAGTGTTTGTGCCAAGCTAGACCTATTGGATCTTCTTGGATGATAGTTATTTGATCTTGCTGTAATTTCCAGAAACTTTGCGTTCCGTGCCCGAATTATTAAAAATCACCAGAACGTGATAAAATACTGATTCCAATTGCTTCTGATCAATAAACAAATTGTCTAGGTCTTCTAATTTTGGTAGATGTTTTGGAGTTCCTGAAGTTTGTGTTAGTTACAGATTACTACAGACTGTTCTGTTTTTGACAGATTCTGTTTTTCGTGTGTTGTTTGCTTATTTTGATGAATCTATGGCTAGTAAAATAGTTTATAATCCATAGAGAAGTTGGAATACAGTAGGTTTAACACCAATATAAATAAAGAATGAGTTCATTACAGTACTTTGAAGTGGTTTTATGTTTTCTTTCTCTAACAGAGCTCACGAGATTTCTATTGAGTTTTGTGTTGTGAAGTTTTCAAGTTTTGGGTGAAATCTTTTGATGGATTATGGAACAAGGAGTGGCAAGAGCCTAAGCTTGGGGATGCCCATGGCACCCCAAAGATAATCCAAGGACACCAAAAATTCAAAGCTTGGGGATGCCCTGGAAGGCATCCCCTCTTTCGTCTACTTCCATCGGTATTTTACTTGGAGCTATATTTTTATTCACCAACATGATATGTGTTTTGCTTAGAGCGTATTGTATTATTTGTGTCTTTGTTTGTTAGTGTGCCACAATCATCCTTGCTGTACACACCTTTGAGAGAGCCATTTATGAATTAAAATTTGTTAGAATACTCTTTGTGCTTCACTTATATCTTTTGAGCTATGTAGTTTTGCTCTATGTGCTTCACTTATATCTTTTGAGCGTGATAATTTTGCTTTATGTGCTTCACTTAGATCTTTTAGAGCACAATGGTGGATTTATTTTAAAGAAACTATTGATCTCTCATGCTTCACTTAGATTATTTTGAGAGTCTTAATAGCATGGTAAACTGCTTAATGATAATATGCTTGGTATTCAAGATTTGTGAAATTTTCTTTTGAGTGCGTTGAATACTAAGAAAAGATTGAAGCATGATAATTGTTTTGAGATATGGAGGTGATAATATTAGAGTCATGCTAGTTGAGTAGTTGTGAATTTAAAGAATACTTGCTTTGAAGTTTGTGATTCCCGTAGCATGCACGTATGGTGAACCGTTACGTAACGAAGTCGGAGCATGAGGTGTTTATTGATTGTCCACCTTATGAGTGGCGGTCGGGGACGAGCGATGGTCTTTTCCTACCAATCTATCCCCCTAGGAGCATGCACGTAATACTTTTCTTTGATAACTTCTAGATTTTTGCAATAAGTATATGAGTTCTTTATGACTAATGTTGAGTCCATGGATTATACACATTTTTTCACATCCTTCCAACATTGCTAGCCTCTTTAATATCGCGCACTTTTCGCCGGTATCATACACCCACCATATATCTTCCTCAAAACAGCCACCATACCTACCTATCATGGCATTTCCATAGCCACTCCGAGATATATTGCCATGCAACTTTCCACCATTCCGTTTATTATGACACGCTCCATCATTGTCATATTGCTAGCATGATCATGTAGTGGACATCGTATTTGTGGCAAAGCCACTATTCATAATTCTTTCATACATGTCACTCTTGATTCATTCCATATCCCGGTACACCGCCGGAGGCATTCATATAGAGTCATATCTTGTTCCAAGTATCGAGTTGTAATTGTTGAGTTGTAAGAAAAATAAAAGTGTGATGATCGTCATTTTTAGAGCATTGTCCCAAGTGAGGAAAGGATGATGGAGACTATGATTCCCCCACAAGTCGGGATGAGACTCCGGACGAAAAATGAAAAAAAGAGGCCATAAAAAAGGAAAAGTCCCAAATAAAAAAAATGAGAGAAAAAGAGAGAAGGGACAATGTTACTATCCTTTTACCACACTTGTGCTTCAAAGTAGCACCAAGATCTTCATGATAGAGAGTCTCCTATGTTGTCACTTTCATATACTAGTGGGAATTCTTCATTATAGAACTTGGCTTGTATATTCCAATGATGGGCTTCCTCAAAATGCCCTAGGTCTTCGTGAGCAAGCAAGTTGGATGCACACCCACTTAGTTTCTTTTGTTGAGCTTTCATATACTTATAGCTCTAATGCATCCGTTGCATGGCAATCCCTACTCACTCACATTGATATATATTAATGGGCATCTCCATAGCCTGTTGATACGCCTAGTTGATATGAGACTATCTTCCCCTCCTTTTGTCTTCTCCACAACCACCATTCTATTCCAAATATAGTGCTATATCCATGGCTCACGCTCATGTATTGCGTGAGGATTGAAAAAGTTTTGAAAATGTTGAAGTATGAAACAATTGCTTGGCTTGTCATCGGGGTTGTGCAAGATTTAAATACTTCGTGTGGTGAAGATGGAGCATAGCCAAACTATATGATTTTGTAGGGATAACTTTCTTTGGCCATGTTATTTTGAGAAGACATAATTGCTTTATTAGTATGCTTGAAGTATTATTATTTTTATGTCAATATGAACTTTTGTCTTGAATCTTTCGAATCTGAATATTCATATCACAATTAAGAAGTTTTACATTGAAATTATGCCAAGTAGCACTCCGCATCAAAAATTCTCTTTTTATCATTTACCTACTCGAGGACGAGCAGGAATTAAGCTTGGGGATGCCTGATACATCTCCAACGTATCTATAATTTTTGATTGCTCCATGCTATATTATCTACTGTTTTGGACTATATTGGGCTTTCTTTTCCACTTTTATATTATTTTTTGGACTAACCTATTAACCGGAGGCCCAGGCCAGAATTGCTGTTTTTTTGCCTATTTCAGTGTTTCGGAGAAACAGAATATCAAACGGAGTCCAAACGGAATAAAATCTTCGGGAACGTGATTTTCTCACCGAACATGATCCAGAGGACTTGGACCCTACGCCAAGGCATCAGAGAGGCGATCACGAGGGTGGGGGCACCCCCCCTTAGGGCACGCCCCCTGCCTCGTGGGCCCCTCGAAGATCCTCCGACGTACTCCTTCCTCCTATATATACCTACGTACCCCCAAACGATCAGAACAGGAGCCAAAAACCTAATTCCACCGCCGCAACTTTCTGTATCCACGAGATCCCATCTTGGGGCCTGTTCCGGAGCTCCGCCGGAGAGGGCTGTCATCACGGAGGGCTTCTACATCATCATAGCCCCTCCAATGAAGTGTGAGTAGTTTACCTCAGACCTTCGGGTCCATAGTTAGTAGCTAGATGGCTTCTTCTCTCTTTTTGGATCTCAATACAATGTTCTCCCCCTCTCTTGTGGAGATCTATTCGATGTAATCTTCTTTTTGCGGTGTGTTTGTTGAGACCGATGAATTGTGGGTTTATGATCAAGTCTATTTATGCATAATATTTGAATCTTGTCTGAATTATTTTATGTATGATTGGTTATCTTTGCAAGTCTCTTCGAATTATCAGTTTGGTTTGGCCTACTAGATTGGTTTTTCTTGCCATGGGAGAAGTGCTTAGCTTTGGGTTCGATCTTGCGGTGTCCTTTCCCAGTGACAGAAGGGGCAGCAAGGCACGTATTGCATCGTTGCCATTGAGGATAACAAGATGGGGTTTATTTCATATTGCATGAATTTATCTCTCTACATCATGTCATCTTGCTTAAAGCGTTACTTTGTTTTTAACTTAATACTCTAGATGCATGCTGGATAGCGGTCGATGAGGGGAGTAATAGTAGTAGATGCAGGCAGGAGTCGGTCTACTTGTCTCGGACGTGATGCCTATATACATGATCATACCTTAGATATTCTCATAACTATGCTCAATTCTGTCAATTGCTCAACAGTAATTTGTTCACCCACCGTAGAATACTTATGCTCTTGAGAGAAGCCACTAGTGAAACCTATGGCCCCCGGGTCTATTCTCATCATATCAATCTCCATCACTTTAATCTTGCTTTGCTTTTTTGCTTTGCCTTTTACTTTTCACTTTGCATGTTTATACCAAAAACACCAAAAATATTATCTATCAGTTCTCACTCTCGTAAGTGACCGTGAAGGGATTGACAACCCCTAATCGCGTTGGTTCCGAGTAGCTATCGTTTTGTGCAGGTACGAGGTACTTGAGCATGGCCTCCTACTGGATTGATACCTTGGTTCTCAAAAACTGAGGGAAATACTTACGCTACTCTGCTGCATCATCCTCTCCTCTTCGGGGAAAACCAATGCAAGCTCAAGAGGTAGCAGGTACCCAAACATTCTGAGTATATGTTCATTGACAGAACTATTCTCCTCCATCTTGCAGCTACAGAACTTATTAGAGACTTCATATCTATCAATCCGGGCATTTGCTTGAAATATTAACTTCAACTCCTGGAACATCTCATATGCTCCATGACGTTCAAAACGTCGTTGAAGTCCCGGTTCTAAGCCGTAAAGCATGGCACACTGAACTATCGAGTAGTCATCAGCTTTGCTCTGCCAGACGTTCTTAACGTCATT
Organism: Aegilops umbellulata; assembly: GCA_032464435.1. Classification (NCBI taxonomy): domain Eukaryota; kingdom Viridiplantae; phylum Streptophyta; class Magnoliopsida; order Poales; family Poaceae; genus Aegilops; species Aegilops umbellulata. The sequence goes on along the minus strand of CP136058.1, from coordinate 437,516,889 downwards.
ACTAGCATCTGCAGCAGGCCTAACACCCAACGGTGCCTCCAGGACATAATTCTTCTATGCAGCAATCAGGATAATCCTCATGTTACGGACCCAGTCCATGTAGTTGCTACCACTATCTTTTAACTTAGCTTTCTCTAGGAACGCATTGAAATTCAACGGAACAGTAGCACGGGCCATTTATCTACAACAACATAGACACGCAAAATACTATCAGGTACTAAGTTCATGATAAATTAAAGTTCAGTTAATCATATTACTTAAGAACTCCCACTTAGATAGACATCCCTCTAATCATCTAAGTGATCACGTGATCCAAATCAACTAAACCATGTCCGATCATCACATGAGATGGAGTAGTTTTCAATGGTAAACATCACTATGTTGATCATATCTACTATATGATTCATGCTCGACCTTTCGGTCTCAGTGTTCCGAGGCTATATCTGCATATGCTAGGCTCGTCAAGTTTAACCCGAGTATTATGCGTGTGCAAAACTGGCTTGCACCCTTGTATGTGAATGTAGAGCTTATGACACCCGATCATCACGTGGTGTCTCGACACGACGAACTGTCGCAATGGTGCATACAAAGGGAGAACACTTATACCTTGAAATTTAGTGAGTGATCATTTTATAATGCTACCGCCAAACTAAGCAAAATAAGATGCATAAAGGATAAACATCACATGCAATCAATATAAGTGATATGATATGGCCATCATCATCTTGTGCCTTTGATCTCCATCTCCAAAGCATCGTCATGATCACCACCGTCATCGGCTTGACACCTCGAACTCCATCGAACCCTCGTAGAACGAAAGCGGAAGCGCTAAGTAACGCGGTTGATGTAGTCGAACGCCTTCCCGATCCAACCGATCAAGTGCCGAACGCACAACACCTCCGCGATCTACACACGTTCAGCTCGGTGACGTCCCTCGTACTCTTGATCCAGCTGAGGCCGAGGGAGAGTTTCGTCAGCACGACGGCATGGTGACGGTGTTGATGAAGTTACCGACACAGGGCTTTGCCTAATCGCTACAACGATATGACCAAGGTGGAAATCTGTGGAGGGGGGCACCGCACACGGCTAAGACAACTGTCAACTTGTGTGTTCTAGGGTGCCCCCTTGCCCCCATATATAAAGGAGCAAGGGGGGGGGCGGCCGGCACTCATAGGGCGCGCCCCAAGTAGGATTCCTACTAGGAATCCTATTCCTAGTAGGTTTCCAACGAGGGAAGAGAGGGGAAAGGAAGGAGAGGGAGAGAGGGAGAAGGAAAGGAGGGCGCCGCCCCCCTTCCCTAGTCCAATTCGGACCCAAGGGGGAGGGGGCGCGCGGCCTTCCCTAGCCGCCCCTCTCTCTCTCTCTCCACTAAGGCCCATGTGGCCCATTAGTTTCCCCGGGGGTTCCGGTAACCCTCCAGCACTCCGGTTTTATCCGAAACTTCGCCGAAACATTTCTGGTGTCCGAATATAGTCGTCCAATATATCAATCTTTATGTCTTGACCATTTCGAGACTCCTCGTCATGTCTATGATAACATCCGGGACTCTGAACTACCTTCGGTACATCAAAATACATAAACTCGTAATACCGATCATCATCGAACGTTAAGCGTGCGGACCCTACGGGTTTGAGAACTATGTAGACATGACCAAGACTCATCTCCGGTCAATAACCAATAGCGGAACCTGGATGCTCATATTGGTTCCTACATATTCTACGAAGATCTTTATCGGTCAAACCGCATAACAACATACATTGTTCCCTTTGTCATCGTTATGTTACTTGCCCGAGATTCGATCGTCGGTATCTCAATACCTAGTTCAATCCCGTTACCGGCAAGTCTCTTTACTCGTTCCGTAATGCATCATCCTGCAACTAACTCATTAGTCACATTGCTTGCAAGGCTTATAGTGATGTGCATTACCGAGAGGGCCCAGAGATATCTCTCCGAAACACGGAGTGACAAATCCTAATCTCGATCTATGCCAACCCAACGAACACCATCAGATACACCTGTAGAGCATCTTTATAATCACCCAGTTACGTTGTGATGTTTGATAGCACACTAAGTGTTCCTCCGGTATTCGGGAGTTGCATAATCTCATAGTCATAGGAACATGTATAAGTTATGAAGAGAGCAATAGCAACAAACTAAACGATCAAAGTGCTAAGCTAACAGATGGGTCAAGTCAATCACATCATTCTCTAATGATGTGATCCCGTTAATCAAATGACAATTCATGTCAATGGCTAGGAAACTTAACCATCTTTGATCAACGAGCTAGTCAAGTAGAGGCATACTAGTGACACTCTATTTGTCTATGTATTCACACATGTACTAAGTTTCCGGTTAATACAATTCTAGCATGAATAACAAACATTTATCATGATATAAGGAAATATAATTAACAACTTTATTATTTCCTCTAGGGCATATTTCCTTCACAAAGAGGATACCAAAGTTGCACCGTCACCCCCAGCCCTGACGACATTAGCTGTCATTCGTGAAATGTAAGTGATTCGCCGGTGGTCCCGATTCTGCCACTTTAATCCCACTCACAATGGATAATGAGTGATTTTTTTAAGAGGGACGAAAGGCCCTTTGCTGCCAACGAGAAGAGGTAAGGAAAAATCAGGTCTCCCTAAGGAATTTCCTTCATAGGTTTGAACTCCTCAAGCATCTTTCCACTAAACATACCAGAAATTTTTAAAGAGCTCACCAAACACATAACCGAAGAAAACCAAATTGGTGCAAACTCCAGCCTGGTCATTATTTCCTGAAGGTAGTTCCACTCCAACTGGTCATATGCCTTAATTATATCCAGTTTCAGTGCACAAACACTGCTTTGTTTTAGTTGTTGTTTTCCATGAAATGAAGTAATTCATCAGCTGAAATTATATTGTCTGTAACCCCCCCCCCCCCATGGTGTCTCTTGAAGCTACGTTGGTATTTCCCCAAATAGGAAGGGATGATGCAGCATAGAGGCGGTAGGTATTTCCCTTAGATATGAAACCAAGGTTATCGAACCAGTAGGAGAACCAAGCAACACAATGTAAACAACCCCTGCACACAAATAACAACCACTCGCAACCCGACGTGTTAAAGGGGTTGTCAATCCCTTTCGGGTAACGACGCCAGGAACGGTGTGTGGATGGGAGAAAGTTGTAATAGATTGAATAAATAGATCACAAATAAAATAAAGTGCAGCAAATTATTTTTGTATTTTTGGTTTAATAGATCTGAAAATAAATGCAAGGAAAAAGTAGATCGCAAAGGCAAATATGTGAGAAAGAGACCTGGGGGCCGTAGATTTCACTAGTGGCTTCTCTCGAGAAAAATAGCAAATGGTGGGTGAACAAATTGCTGTTGGGCAATTGATAGAACTTCAAATACTCATGATGATATCCAGGCAATGATCATTATATAGGCATCACGTCCAAGATTAGTAGACCGACTCCTGCCTGCATATACTACTATTACTCCACACATCGACCGCTATCCAGCATGCATCTAGTGTATTAAGTTCATGGAAAAATGGAGTAATGCAATAAGAACGATGACATGATGTAGACAAGATCTATCTATGTAGAGATGGACCCCATCGTTTTATCCTTAGTAGTGATAATCCCCAAGTGCAGGGAATCATCGTAGCAATTCCCAATGGTGGAAGTGATAAGTATGGAGTGTCGAACCCACAAGGAGCTAAAGGTAAGATCAGTATTCTCTCAAGTCCTATCTGCCACTGATACGACTCTACGTACACCAAACGTTTGCTTCCAACTAGAAACAAGAAATAAAACTACGTTGTGGGTATGAAGAGGATAACTTTGCATGATATCGGAGAGCTAAAACATAAAAGTTGGTGTTGTTATCATAAAGTAAGAATATATTACTAAATATTATAAATAGCGAGTGTGAAATAATGATGGGTCGGTGTGCGGAATTATCCTAGGCAATCATTAACAAGACCGGTAGTCCTCATTGCAATTTCATGTGAGGGAGAGGCATAAGCTAACATACTTTCTCTTCTTGGATCATATGCACTTATGATTGGAACTCTAGCAAGCATCCGCAACTACTAAAGATCATTAAGGTAAAACCCAACCATAGCATTAACATATAAAGTCCCCTTTATCCCATACGCAACAACCCCCTTACTCGGGTTTATGCTTCTGTCACTCAAGCAACCCACTATAAGCGAATCATGAACGTATTGGAACACCCTATAGCAGGAATCCCTCACGCTTGCGCGACTCGGAGGGCACAATAGGACAGCACCAAAATAAAACATACAACTCAAACCAATCTAGATCATCAATCAACCCAAAGACAAAGGATATCTACTCAAAACATCATAGGATGGCAACACATATTGGATCATAATATGTGGCATAAAGCACCATGTTCAAGTAGGGATTACAGCGGGGTGCGGGAGAGTGGACCGCGTAAAAGAGATGAGGATGGTGATGTTGACGAAGATGATCACCACGGCAATGATTCCCCTCCCAATGGCACTCCGGCGCCACCGAAAGAGAGGAGGAGATGTTCTCCCTTTGGTCCTTGGCCTTCATGGCGACGATGGCCCCTCCGGGATCCTCCTCCATGGCCTCCGGTGATGATGGCCCCCTCCGGCAGGGTGCCAGAGAGGGCCTAGATTGATTTATCATGGCTACAAAGGCTTGTGGCGGCGGAACTTCCGATCTAGGTTATTTTCTGGAGATTTGGGTATTTATAGGAGAGGTTGGCATCAAGAACAAGTCAGGGGGCCCCACGAGAAGTACACGAGGCACAAGGGCACGCCCTAGGGGTGTGGGCGCGCCCTCCACCCTCATGGGGCCCATGGGCCTCCCCTCCGGTAACTCTTCATTATAGTATTTTTATATTTTCTAGAAAAATTCTCGTTGATTTTCATCGCATTCCGAGAACTTTTATTTCCGCACAAAAACAACACCACGGTAGTTCTGCTGAAAACAACGTTAGTCCGGGTTAGTTCTAATCAAATCATACCAAAATCATATAAAACTATTGTAAACATGGCATGAATACTTCATAAATTATAGATACGTCGGAGACGTATCAAGTAGCAACGATACATACGTGTCGTTTCCCTTTCTGTCACTTAGATCAAGCACCGTAAGATCGAACCCACTACAATGCACCTCTTCCCATTGCAAGATAAATAGATCAAGTTGGCCAAACAAAACCCAAATATCGGAGAAGAAATACGAGGCTATAAGATATCATGCATAAAAGAGATCAAAGAAACTCAAATACTTTCATGGATATAAAAAGATAGATCTGACCATAAACTCAAAGTTCATCAATCCCAACAAACACACCACAAAAGAGTTACATCATATGGATCTCCAAGAGACCATTGTATTGAGAATTCAGAGAGAAAGAGATGAAGCCATCTACTCCCTCCGTTCCGAATTACTTGTCTTAGATTTGTCTCGATACGGATGTATCTAGCACTAAAATGAGTCTAGATACATCCGTATCTAGACAAATCCAAGACAAGTAATTTAGAACGGAGGGAGTAGCTACTAACTAAGGATCTGAAGGTCTACAAAGAACTACTCACGCATCATCGGAGAGGCACCAATGGGGGTGGTGAACCCCATCCGAGATGGTGTCTAGATTAGATTTGGTGGTTCTGGACTCTGCGGCGGCTGGATGAATATTTTGTTGACTCCCCTAGGGTTTATGGAATATTGGGATATTTATAGAGCAAAGAGGCGGTCCGGGGGCACTAGAGGTGGGCACAATCCACCAGGGCGCGCCTGGGCCTCCTAGCGCGCCCTGGTGGGTTGTTCCCCCTCGGGGCACCCCCTAGACGCAGCCAGGGCCCATTACGTTCCTTCTGGTCCAAAAAAACTCCGTGGAGTTTCGTTGCATTTGGACTCCGTCTGATATTGATTTCCTGCAATGTAAAAAACATGCAAAAAAACAACAACTCGCACTTGGCACTATGTCAATAAGTTAGTACCAAAAAATGATATAAATTGACTATAAAATGATTATAAAACATCCAAGATTGATAATATAACATCATGGAACAATAAAAAATTATAGATATGTTGGAGATGTATCAGCATCCCCAAGCTTAACCCTACTCCTCCTCGAGTAGGTAAGTGATAAAAACAGAAATTTTGATGTGGAATGCTGCCTAACATGGCATATCATATTATTTTCTTTATAGCATGGACAATTGGACTTTTATGTGATTCAAAGCAATAGTCTAGTTTTGACATGATAATTTAAATATTCAGGCATATCAACAAGCAACCATGTCTTTCAAAATATCAATGCTAAAATAAGTTATCCCTAGCCCATCATGCTCAACCATTGATCCATTCGTGAAACACACTCGCATATTAGCTACACCCAATACTTAAGTACGATCATATTGCCTCCTACTTTGTGCTTTTGTAAGAGAAGATGGAGACACAAATTCAAAATAAAAATTGCATAAAGTAAAAGAAAGGCCCTTCGCAGAGGGAAGTAGGGATTTGTAGAGGTGCCAGAGCTTAAAGCGGAAAACTTAGAGATAAAAAAAATTGGGAGGTGTATCCATCCCACCAACGAAAATGACTTAGAGTTCCCAACACTTTCCATGCTAGATATATCATAGGCGGTTCCCAAACAGAAAATAAAGTTTATTCCTTTTTCCACCATACTTATACTTTCCATGGCTAGCCATATCCACGGTTGCCTTCCATACCAACACTTTACAAGGAATTTATTATTTGACAACATAAAGTAAATTCTCTTTTTTTCATTTCAGGACCGGGCATCCCAAAAACCTTTGCCTTACTCTCGTGCAATGACAAGTGAATAAACACTCATCGTGAGAATAACACATCCAGCATGGAAAATATTATCCACCCCTCACCGCTCCGCGAGCGAAACAAACACACAAAAGAGAAGTTTATTTTGAAAATTAGAGATGGCACATGCAAATTTGCTTAGAACGGCAAAAGAATACTTCATATAGGTAGATATAGTGGACTCATGTGGCAAAACTGGTTTAAATGATTTTGGATGCACAAGTAGAGATCATACTTAGTGCAAAATGGAGGCTAGCAAAAGATTGATAAGCGACCAACCAAGAAACGAATAATCTCATAAGCAAGCATTAAGCATAATTAACACCGAATAATGCACCACAAGTAGGATATAATTTCTTTGCATGACTATTGACTTTCGTACTTGCATAGGGAATCACAAACCTTAACACCAATATTCTTACTAAAGCATAATTACTCATCAACATAACTCACATATCACATCATCATATCTCAAAATTATTACTAAGAATCAAGTTTATTTTGTCCAATGATCTTCATGGAAGTTTTTATTATATCCTTGTTGGATATCTATCACTTTGGGACTAATTTTCATGTGTTGCTTTTCATAAGCTCAAACAAATATAAGTGAAGATCATGAGCATAAGTTTTCTTTCTTTCTCTCAAAATAATTTAAGTGAAGCAAGAGAGAATTTCTTCAAATTTTTACTAACTCTCAAATAAATTGAAGTGAAGCAAGAGAGCATTTTTTCAAAAATACTAAGCACACCATGCTCAAAAAGTTACAAGTGAAGCACTAGAGCAAGTCCATAGCTCATAAAAAATTAAGTGAAGCATAGAGAGCAATTCTAACAAGTCATGACATAATTTTGGCTCTCCCAAATAGGTGTGTCCAGCAAGGGATCAAGACTTAAAACACAAAATAAAACACACAAAGACTCATATCATACAAGACCCTCCAAGCAAAACACATATCATGTGACGAATAAATTATAGTTTCGAGTAAAATACCGATGGTCGTTAGAAGAAAGAGGATATGCCACTCAGGGGCATCCCCAAGCTTAGTTGGTTGCTCATTTTTGGATAATACCTTGGGATGTCGGGGCATCCCCAAGCTTAGGCTCTTCTATCCTTTATTCCTTCATCCATCATAAGATAACTCAAAACCTAAAAACTTCAATCACACAAAACTCAACAAAACCTTTGTGAGATCCGTTAGTAAAAGAAAGCAAATCACTACTATAAGTATTGTACCAAACAAATTCTTATTTTGTTTTTGCATTATATCTACTGTATTCCAACTTTTCTATGGCAGAAACTCATCAAAGAAAACCATAGAGCCATCAAAATAAGCACACAATGCAAAGAAAACAGAATCTGCCAAAACTGAACAGTCTGTAGCAATCTGACTATTTCAAAGACTTCTGAACCTCCAAAAAATCTGAAAAGCTAGGACGACCTGGGTAATTTGTATATTAATATTCTGCAAAAATAATCAGGGCAAAACCTCTTTATGATAAAAAAAATGAGAATTGTTCTCGTGAGCGCAAAGTTTCTGTTTTGCTTCAGTAAGATCAAACAACTATCACCCAAGAAGATCCTATTGGTTCTACTTGGCACAAACACTAATTAAAACACAAAAAACACAATCATAACAGTAGCATAATTGTGTAAACACTCAAGAATAGAAAGCAAAAAGCAAAAAACCTCCCAACAAGCACTATAGTTTTACGCCCTTAGCTAGGCATAAAGCAAGGATCTAAGTTTTGCCATCTTTGTCCAACTCTTAAATCAAACACTTAGAATCCTTCAAAGCTTTAGCATAGAGATCTTCAATAACAATACTCGTAGGAATAATTTCAAAATTTTCATTCTTGCAAAAAGGATCTCTTATCACTTCAACAAAATTCGGGTGAATACAAATCATCTTAAGATCTTCTTTAGTACTATTACTATAAGTTGCACCCTTGTTCTTGGTAACCTTGCCAATCTTTACGGGAGTTTTTCCGATAGTTTTAGCGTAAGTGAAAGCCATGCTTAGATTACTAAAAATTTCTTCTAATTTATCGATTCAAGATGGGCTTTCTTCTATTCTTTCATGGATTACGGTACCCTTTTCTTTTAACAACTTAAAAATATCTCCCGCTTTAGACCCAATATTGGTGGCAAAATTATGCATCTTTTTATCTATAGTTTCCATATGATCTTCGGTGAGCATTTTCTTTTCAATAGCATCTAGTCTTTCCATAACATGCTCAAGAGTCAAAGTTGTTTCATTAATCATGAGAGGTGGTGAGCCCACTAAATTTCCCATAGCATTAAAGGCATCAAGAGAAGGACACATCAAGAAATTTCCATCGGTAATCGTATCAAGGATGAATCTATACCAAGTGGTGATGCCAACATAAAAACAATAAAGAAGAACAACGGTAGATTGCTTATGGATAGATCTATTACGAGCATTGCAAATTCTATACCAAGCATCTTTTAAAATTTCTCCTCCCCTTTGTTTAAAGTTGAGAACCTCATTCCCGGGAGTGCAAGCAATAGAGGAAGAGCTATCCATAATGATAATAAAGGCAAACAAGATTGCACACAAAAACGGATCCGACAAGAAAACGGCGAGGCGAATAAACGACAAATTTTTTGTGAAGTGGGGGAGAGAAAAATGAGAGGCAAATGGTAAATAATGTAAATTGCGAGGAGATGAGATTTGTGATTAGGAACCTGGTATATGTTAAAGATCCTCCCCGGCAACGGTGCCAGAAATTCCTTTTGATGTCGCTTGAAGCTACGTCGGTATTTCCCCAAAGAGGAAGGGATGATGCAGCACAGCGGCAGTAGGTATTTGTTGGGAAACGTAGTAATTTCAAAATTTTCTACGCGCACGCAAGATCATGGTGATGCACAACAACGAGAGGGGAGATTGTTATCTACGTACCCTCGTAGACCGAAAGCGGAAGCGTTATAACGACACGGTTGATGTAGTCGTACGTCTTCACGATCCGACTGATCCAAGTACCGAACGCATGGCACCTCTGAGCTCAGCACACGTTCTGCTCGATGACGTCCCACGAACTCTGATCCAGCAGAGCTTCGCGGGAGAGTTCCGTCAGCACAATGTCGTGTTGATGGTAATGATGTTGCTACCGACGCAGGGCTTCGCCTAAGCACCGCTACGATATGACTGAGGTGGATTATGGTGGAGGGGAGCACCGCACACGGCTTGGAACAATCAACTTGTTTGTCTTTGGGTGCCCCCACCCCCGTATATAAAGGAGCAAGGGGGAAGGCCGGCCGGCCCTAGGAGGGCGCGCCAAGAGGAGGAGTCCTCCTCCTAGTGGGAGTAGGACTCCCTTGTCCTAGTCCCACTAGGAGGGGAAGGAAGGAGTGGGAGAGGGGAAAGGCAAGGGGGGCGCCGCCCCCCACCCCTTCCTTGTCCTATTCGGACTCAAGGGGAGGGGGCGCGCGGCCTACCTTGGCCAGCCCCTCTCTCTCTCTCCACTAGGGCCCATCAAGGCCCATTAGCCCCCCAGGGGGTTCCGGTAACCCCCCGGCACTCCGGTTTTCTCTGAGATCACCCGAAACTCTTTCGGTGTCCGAATATAGCCATCCAATATATCAATCTTTATGTCTTGACCATTTCGAGAATCCTTGTCATGTCCATGATCATATCTGGGACTCCGAACTACGTTCGGTGCATCAAAACACATAAACTCATAATACCGATCGTCACCAAACGTTAAGCGTGCGGATCCTACGGGTTCGAGAACTATGTAGACATGACCGAGACACGTCTCCGGTCAATAACCAATAGCGGAACCTGGATGCTCATATTGGCTCCTACATATTCTACGAAGATCTTTATCGGTCAAACCACATAACAACATACTTTGTTCCCTTTGTCATCGGTATGTTACTTGCCCGAGATTCGATCATCGGTATCTCAATTCCTAGTTCAATCTCGTTACCGGCAAGTCTCTTTACTCGTTCCGTAATGCATCATCCCGCAATTAACTCATTATTTGCATTGCTTGCAGGGCTTATAGTGATGTGCATTACCGAGAGGGCCCAGAGATACCTCTCCGACAATCAGAGTAACAAATCATAATCTTGATCTATGCCAACTCAACAAGTACCATCGGAGACACCTGTAGAGCACCTTTATAATCACCCAGTTACGTTGTGACGTTTGGTAGCACACAAAGTGTTCCTCCGGTATACGGAAGTTGCATAATCTCATAGGCATAGGAACATGTATAAGTCATGAAGAAAGCAATAGCAATATACTAAACAATCGAATGCTAAGCTAACGGAATGGGTCAAGTCAATCACATCATTCTCTAATGATGTGATCCCGTTAATCAAATGACAACTCATGTCTATGGCTAGGAAACTTAACCATCTTTGATTTAACGAGCTAGTCAAGTAGAGGCATACTAGTGACACTCTGTTTGTCTATGTGTTCACACATGCACTAAGTTTCCGGTTAATACAATTCTAGCATGAATAATAAACATTTATCATGATATAAGGAAATATAAATAACAACTTTATTATTGCCTCTAGGGCATATTTCCTTCAGTCTCCCACTTGCACTGGAGTCAATAATCTAGATTACACAGTAATGATTCTAACACCCATGGAGTCTTGGTGATGATCATGTTTTGCTCGCGGGAGAGGCTTACTGAACGGGTCTGCAACATTCAGATCCGTATGTATCTTGCACATCTCTATGTCTCCCCCTTGACTTGGTCGCGGATGGAATTGAAGCGTATTTTGATGTGCTTGATTCTTTTGTGAAATCTGGATTCCTTTACCAAGACAATTGCACCAGTATTGTCACAAAAGATTTTCATTGGACTCGACGCACTAGGTATGACACCTAGATCGGATATGAACTCCTTCATCCAGACTCCTTCATTTGCTGCTTCCGAAGCAGCTATGTACTCCGTTTCACACGTAGATCCCGCCACGACGCTTTGCTTAGAACTGCACCAACTGACAGCTCCTGTGACGCCCCCGATTCAATCGTACACTAATCATGCACGCAAACGTGTTTGATCAAGATCAGGGACACACGGGAAGATATCACAACACAAGTCCAAAACATAAATAAGTCATACAAGCATCATAATACAAGCTAGGGGCCTTGAGGGCTCGAATAAAAGTGCTCGATCATAGACGAGTCAGCGGAAGCAACAATATCTGAGTACAGACATAAGTTAAACAAGTTGACATAAGATGGCTAGCACAAACGGGGATACAGATCGAACGAGGCGCAGGCCTCCTGCCTGGGATCCTCCTAACTACTCCTGGTCGTCGTCAGCGGGCTGCAAGTAGTACTAGGCACCTCCAGTGTAGTAGGAGTCGTCGTCAACGGTGATGTCTGGCTCCTGGACTCCATCGTCTGGTCGCAGCAATCGGGTAAAGAAAAGGGGAAAAGGGGGAACAAGGCAACCGTGAGTGCTCATCCAAAGTACTCGCAAGCAAGGAGCTACACTACATATGCATGGATATATGTGTAAAGGGGTCATATCAGTGGACTGAACTACAGAATGCCAGAGTAAGAGGGGGATAGCTAATCCTGTCGAAGACTACGCTTCTGGCAGCCTCCGTCTTGCAGCATGTAGAAGAGAGTAGACTGAAGTCCTCCAAGTAGCATCGCATAGCATAACCCTACCCGGCGATCCCCTCCTCGATGCCCTGTTAGAGAGCGATCATCGGGTTGTATCTGGCACTTGGAAGGGTGTGTTTTATTAATTATCCGGTTCTAGTTGTCATAAGGTCAAGGTACAACTCCAAGTCGTCCTGTTACCGAAGATCACGGCTATTCGAATAAATTAACTTCCCTGCAGGGGTGCACCACATAACTAAACACGCTTGATCCCATTTGGCCGGACACACTTTCCTTGGTCATGCCCGGCCTCGGAAGATCAACACGTCGCAGCCCTACCTAGGCACAACAGAGAGGTCAGCACGCCGGTCTAAACCTAAGTGCACAGGGGTCTGGGCCCATCGCCCTTAGCACACCTGCATGTTGCGTGGGCGGCCGGAAGCAGACCTAGCAACCTCCAGTACAACGGAAGTCACGTTACGCGGCCCAATCTGGCGCGCGCTGCTCAGTGCTGACGTCACGAAGTGCTTCGGCTGATACCACGACGCCGAGTGCCCATATCTTTCCCACATAGTTGGTTAGTGCGTATAGGCCAGTAGCCAGACTCAGATCAAATACCAAGATCTCGTTAAGCGTGTTAAGTATCCACGAACGCCAAACAGGGCCAGGCCCACCTCTCACCCAGGTAGTCTCAACCTGCCCTGCCGCTCCGCCAAAAAGATCCAAACAGAGGGCCGCCGGAACAAAGGTCCTTTCAGCCCCCAATCCGTGAATCACTCTCGGGTACTCCTCGAGCCGACCTGACTTTAGTCACCACATGTATCATGTATAAAGTATAGTATATACCCGTGATCACCTCCCAAGTGATCACAGCTCGATAGTATAGCACAGCAGACGGACAAGAATGTAGGGCCACTGATGGAAAACTAGCATCCTATACTAAGCATGTAGGATTGCAGGTAAAGGTAACAACAGTAGTAGCAAGGACAGGCTATGCATCAGAATAGGATTAACCGAAAGCAGTAACATGCTACACTACTCTAATGCAAGCAGTATAGAGAAGAGTAGGCGATATCTGGTGATCAAGGGGGGGCTTGCCTGGTTGCTCTGGCAAGACGGACGTGTCGTCAACATCGTAGTCGAACTGGGGGGTCGCCGGCAGTCTCGGGGTCTACCAGAAAGAAGTAACGGAGGGGAACACTATAAATAACAGAGCAATCAAAGCATCACAAAACATAACGAGGCAATACGCGGTGCTAGGTATGCCCTAACGTGGTAGGACGTGATACCGACGAAGGGGGAAAACATCCGGGAAAGTATCCCCGGTGTTTCGCGTTTTCGGGCAGAGGAGCCGGAGGGGGAAAGTTGCGAGTTCGATAGGTTAGGGATGCGTGGCGGACAAATGGGCTGCGTATCCGGGTTTGTCTCGTCGTTCTGAGCAACTTTCATGTAGAAAGTATTTTCATCCGAGTTACGGATTAAAAAATATGATTTTCTAAAGATTTTATAAATTTCTGGAATTTAATTAATTATTTAATTTAATTCAAAATTGGATTTATGACATCAGGATGATGTCATGCTGACGTCAGCAGTCAACAGGGTTGACTGGTCAACCTGACCAGTGGGTCCCACTGGTCAGTGACACATTTTACTTAAACATATTTATTAACCTAAACAGTATTAATTAGAGGTGGGCCCCACTGTCATAGACTACTTAATTAACTAATTAACGGATCAGGTTAATTAGGTAACTAGGTGTAATTAGTTTAATTAGTTGTTTAAATTAATTAACCAAAATTAATTATGTTAATTATTTCTTTAATTAATTATTTATTTATTTTTATTTTTATTTTTATTTACGTTCTAGGCATGGGGCCACTTGGTCAGTGGCCCATGGGGCATAACGGGCGCACGGGCATAGGGCGCGGCGTGAGCGGGCGCATGCCCAGGAGCGAGCAGAGTCGGCAAGGCGCCGGAGCGGGGGGCGATGGCCACGGCAAAGTCATGGCCGGAACGGGGAGGTGCGCTGGGCAAGGAAAGGTGGCGGAGGGGTGGCCTTGGCGGCAGCAGGGGGCGATGCCGGAGTAGGGCGAGGGGAGCAGGGGGCGCGACCCTAGCGGCAGAGCGGGCGCGGTCACAGCGGCGGACACGCGCTGGCCGCCAAGCAGGGGGCTCGCGCGGGCGCGGCGCGGGTGCAGGACAGGTGCGACGCGGCGGAGCTGTGTAGTAGCAGCAGCAGGTCGTGGGCGAGCGTGGCGCGCGGGAGACGGGCGCCTGGGCGCGGCCATGGGCGGGCGCAGTAGCGCCGGAGAGGCGACGGACGGGCGCGCACGAGGCCACGCGCGGGGCGAGGAGGGAGCGGCACGGGGAGGTCGGGCGCGACGCGGGGACAGGGAAAGAGAGGAGGGGCGTGCGCGTGCTCACATCTAGGAGTAGGGACTAGGGCAGCGGGTGTCGGGGAGGAGGGCGGAGACGACTTGCGACGGGAAGCAGACCGGTGGGGGAGCTCCGGCGATGTCCAGGCAGGGAGGGGGCGACGGCGATCTGAGGCGGCGAGACGCGATGAAGTCGGCTCGAGGGAGAGGTGGGGAGGCGTCCGGCGAGGTGGCATCGATCTAGGGGTGGTGGTGGTCGACGACGGGGCCGGGGCGGCACCGGGCGGCGGCAGCGGGGGCGAGTGCCCCGATCCCGATCTGGATCGGGGGGAGGAGACGAGCAGGGGGATCGTGGGGGGAAGTAGGAGTGGATAAGATTTTCGGGTGGGGTGTACGAGGGGATAAGGGAGTGGGGTGGTGAGGCCGGTTGGGCCGGCCTGGTGGGTCATGGCCCAGTTGGGCCGGTGGCCTGCTGGGCCGGAGCCCAGTGAGGGGGTTTGCCTTTTACTTTTGTTTGTTTTTGGTTTTGTATTTTCTTTTTCATTTATTTAATTTTCTGTTTTCTATTTAGTCCCAGCTATCAAATAAATTTTGTTGAATACAAAACTTGCCACATAAATATTGGGTCATATAATGGAGTTGCACGCAAAGTTTCAAAACATTTTGAAAAGGATAAATATTTGTTTATTTTTAAATGTTTAATATAAATGTTGTTTGTTCCTGTTTTAAATATCGTAGAGGCCTATCAACATTCCCAATAATGTTGCTTGATGTTTGTTAATTGGTTATTGAATGCTTACAACCTTTTGAACATTTTTAATTCACTGTTTTATGAAATTATAATTTGACTTGTTATTTGAATTTGAATTAGATCTCAGTTTGAAACAAGTGAGGTTGATCAAAAGTTTAATTATGATGACCTGGCATGATTAGCAAGGGTTTACTGTAGCTTAATTACCCGGGCGTCATAATTCTCCTCCACTACAAGAAATCTCGTCCCGAGATTTAGGAGGGGAGTAAGGGGGAAGGGATTGGTTACGAAATTCTAACGGGGCTACTCGGTGTTGGTTGCTCTTCTCGAAGCGGTCAATCCAATATATTGATGCCTTCATACTTCTGCTTCAGGTCAAAATGATGAAGTCGTCATCCTGGATCTTCATCGCACGTACAAAAAGGATAAGGGGGTAACTTCAAAAGAACAGACCTCTACAAGGTTGCTATCTCGTAGATAACGTCAATGAAGATGGCGGAAAGTAATTCTCGAATTGGAACTTAGAAAATTTCGAGAGGAAAGTAATAAGGTACAATAACGAGTTTCAAGCGGCCAAGCAATCGTTCGATGCTTATTTAGAAGGTGAAAGGGTTTCAGGGCAACGAGAATAAGTACTGTGTCTGATAACAGAATTGATGATCTCTCGGAAGTGGCTCGTGAGTTTCATACGAGGCCACATGCGAGGAATAACCTTGAGAACAAGAGGTGTACAGGAGAGTCAGGTTTCGATCCTGTGGAACTTGTGGGTTATGGGCCCACCATGTGGGTTACATTAGGAAGGCGGTGACATCTTGCATGGTCATGATAGCAAGGCATGTCAGAGGGTAGCCTGTCAGTTATATGTCAGCAACAACATCGACACCAAGGGCGAGGGATGAAGAGAACCATTTTCCTGCTCGTTGAACGAGGCGGGCCATTAGGCAAAGTTCTCGTCCATCGGCGGTTACCGGAATGTCATCAACAGTGGAAACATGGTCTTACCGACACGGTTGTACACCAAGGTGTTTACATGAGCAGAAGAATAATACTGCTTAGATCATATAGATCACAAGAAAGGGGTAAACAAAACAACGAAAAGGAAAAAGTGATTATCAGATTAAACAGAACAATGGAAAGAAAAATGTGCTTAAACACATATTTCAGGGGTATATCCTTCCCACGAACAAGTAGGGCATGATATCCATGACAGGATTTAAAGTAGAAATCTCTTTAGATAAGGGGAGAGAAATTTCATGACATTACCCATACAGCGGTGTCTGGATAAGTTTGATAAAGAAAATTTATCCTTGTGCTTCTGATGTTATTATTGATGATCGGAGTACCACAGACATGCTTCGAGATAGCATTGACAAGGTCTTCAAGCAAAGGTCAGACCTTGGATACACAAAGGATCCATCAGGAAAAACTAATTAAACAAGTCATTCAATTTCCTCTTGGAAGAATGGTTAACCTTGTTAAAAAGGAAACTATAACACTAGGTCCTCCGGCCAGGTGTGCTAGGCATGACATCACCTTACCGAGTCATAAGAGGACCAGTGTTATAACTCTTGAAAATATGTTCCAACCATCATATCTGACCGAGATTCAGATTTGATTGGTGTGAGGATACCTCAGGCTTAGGATGCCTGGGAAGAAAGGTTGCGACAAAATGACGAGAAGACATTATAAGATTCTCGGGAAATGAACTATGGAACCGAGTTCCGAAACAAGAGTTCATCAGTAAACCAAGGAGAGGATGAGGAGGTGGCTGATGGACTCAGCGAAAAATCATCGAGATTTCCAAAGGATGGATTTCCACAATTATGTGAACAAGGAGATAACATTTGCCAGGTCAAATGGTATAATGATGTATGCTCGAGGAAAACCTACACAATTAAACATTGGTTGAAAGATGCACCCGATATATGGGCTAGGTAGCATGACCAATGTTAGAATGGTGACCCAATAGCCAACAGTTTAAGAATGAACTGTCAACCAGTAACTTCAAAGCAATAGGGTTGTTAGAAGTTTTGAAATTTCACATCACAACCCAATTGCCAGTATTCCGGTTAGAAACAACACGGGGACCAAGAAAAGAATGGTGATCGTGATAAGTATCACTTATATCAAGAATTCTCAAGCGGTGGTGAAATTCTCACGACATTCTTGACATAAAAGATGGCAATACTCCAAGGTAAAGAAGATTAATTGCTGGATAGCAAGGATCTCAAGGTATAACACAAAACATGAACAAGTTTGTGTTGAACGGAAGGCAATAGAGTGGTCGATGATAACACAAATCATCGAGGGCAAGGATAGTATTTCTCATCATGAGTTCAATTTATATCGTGGAAGAGCTCAGAATGCTGATGATGATCACGACACATGTGTCGAGAGATTTCATGAGGATGTAATCGATCGACGATGACATCAAAGTTTAAAGGAATGATGAAGCGAAAGGTTATTGGAACCATGGGTACGACACAACTCAAAATCAAGTTTGTTGTTCAAGGCAAAATGATATCATGAGGAAAATCGACGTAAGCTTAGCTCATTGTCGAAAATTGTGCTCCGGAAAGAAGGACCAGGTAGCACAGTTAAAATTTAGCACGATAAGGATATAGACAATCAGGATAAGAATGACTTGAAGGATTATTAACCACATAAGCAACGAAATTTACTTAGAGTTATCATATCGGAGCTCGGAATCGATTCACTTATCGATGTTCTTGATTGACGACAACCTAGAACCCATGAAAAATTGGAACCAGTGAGAAATAATAGCTGATGAAGACTCATAATATGCAACACAGTTCTTAGATATTCTCGAGATACCAGAGGGTAATACTCGATGGTAGATCAAGGTAGAGGTTGGACTGGTGTATTGACTTGCAAAAGACAAGTACTTTAACTTGTCCAAGAATTGGGATCAAAGAGAAAATATGGTCAGAACCACGATTACAAAAGGCCAGATCCCAGATATAAGATGAACTTACACCAAAGGAATAATTAATTTAAGAGAAGCTTTAATGATAAGATCTACATCGTGTCCATGGGCATGAACACAAAGTTCAAGGTCGACTCCCACTTCTTCAATGCATAACCTTTCATTCACTGCTCGTATTTCGAAAATGACATGAGTTGTTGAAAGTTTTTTTTACCTGGTGCAATACCAGATGAGTATGACTCGTGAAAACTTCCGAGTTCACACATATTAAGTAAGGCATAGGTTCAACCCATCGGGGCATCTTAGGAACATATACCACAAACTTCAGAGTAATTTATTACAAGCTCAAAAGTAGAGCATGGTTTAGAAAGCAAAGGATACAATTTACCAAAGGCATTATGTATCCGAGGAAAGGCTCATAAGTTTAATGAATATGAAGGGCGGTGTCGGACAAAATCCAACAAAGGATCTGGTGGTCCATAAGGGATCTGATGTGAGTATCGGTACTCAACCAGAGAAAGAAATAATGCAATGAGATCAGATTTTAGAAACAACTGACTAACTCAAAGCTCAAATGCAAAGGAATTATGAATTCCAAAACAAGGGATCAGAAGCAATGCTTTGATCAGGGATGGATAAGTTGAATAGCCTTAGGGTTACAATCGATGGCAATTTGGTTGGTCGACAACCAGCTCAGGTTCAAAATGACGTCCGAGCCGGAAGGATAATTTTCAGGGAATAACTGATGATTGTGTGCATTCACACACAAGTTGAATCAACGGGACCAGATTGTCGATCACAAAGTATTTTAATGAATATTGCTTGACATATGGAAGTAACCATTAGGCAAGCGGGTAAAGAAGATCAAGAGCATTAGGCTACTGAGGATTTCAGAAGTTCAAATGACATTTCGAAGAATTTTGCGAAACACCTGAACAACTGGGGACGACCGGATACCCGGTAAGTGCGAGAGATTATCCGTAGGGGTATTCATGTGGCAAAGAACTACAAGGCAGTAAGCTTAAAGGATTTTCGGAACAACGGAGAGCAATTTAGGGCATCTTGTAATAACAAGAGCAACTGAGGATGAAGGTATGAACGACAATTGTATGTAGCTTTCCATAGGGATTTATCAGTGGTATGGAATTACAACGGCGAAGGGCACAAGGGTCTCGAGGAAACATCGGAGAGTATTGTCAGAATCTTCTGTTGAAGCGGTCGATCATCTATAATGAAGGGCTCTCCGGCAGGAAGTGGTAACGAGAACCTAGAGTTAAATTTCAGCAAAATCATTTAACCCGAATAGAAGAGAGATTATAATCCCAGAGTATAGACGAGGAATAAAAGATCCTAATACCACCCAATGGCGACATGGGCCCGTAAGGCACACAGCCATGCTAGTAAAAGTTTTGTAATGTCTAGACTCAACTTCGGCCAAGGAGTTTGGAAGGGGGTTTCTACAGGCAGTCGGCTCTAATACCAACTTGTGACGCCCCCGATTCAATCATACACTAATCATGCATGCAAACGTGTACGATCAAGATCAGGGACTCACGGGAAGATATCACAACACAACTCAAAAACATAAATAAGTCATACAAGCATCATAATACAAGCCAGGGGCTTTAAGGGCTCGAATACAAGTGCTCGATCATAGACGAGTCAGCGGAAGCAACAATATCTGAGTATAGCCATAAGTTAAACAAGTTGCCATAAGATGGCTAGCACAAACGGGGATACAGATTGAACGAGGCGCAGGCCTCCTGCCTGGGATCCTCCTAACTACTCCTGGTCGTCATCAGCGGGCTGCACGTAGTAGTAGGCACCTCCAGTGTAGTAGGAGTCGTCGTCAATAGTGACGTCTGGCTCCTGGACTCCATCGTCTGGTCGCAGCAATCGGGTAAAGAAAAGGGGAAAAGGGGGAACAAGGCAACCGTGAGTACTCATCCAAAGTACTCGCAAGCAAGGAGCTACACTACATATGCATGGATATATGTGTAAATGGGTCATATCAGTGGACTGAACTGTAGAATGCCAGAATAAGAGGGGGATAGCTAATCATCTCGAAGACTACGCTTCTGGCAGCCTTCGTCTTGCAGCATGTAGAAGAGAGTAGACTGAAGTCCTCCAAGTAGCATCGCATAGCATAACCCTACCCGGCGATCCCCTCCTCGATGCCCTGTTAGAGAGCGATCACCGGGTTGTATCTGGCACTTGGAAGGGTGCGTTTTATTAATTATCCGGTTCTAGTTGTCATAAGGTCAAGGTACAACTCCAAGTCGTCCTGTTACCGAATATCATGGCTATTCGAATAGATTAACTTCCCTGCAGGGGTGCACCACATAACCCAACACGCTTGATCCCATTTGGCCGGACACACTTTCCTGGGTCATGCCCGGCCTCGGAAGATCAACACGTCGCAGCCCTACATAGGCACAACAGAGAGGTCAGCACGCCGGTCTAAACCTAAGCGCACAGGGGTCTGGGCCCATCGCCCTTAGCACACCTGCACGTTGCATGGGCGGTCGAAATCAGACCTAGCAACCTCCAGTACAACGGAAGTCACGTTACGCGGCCCAATCTGGCGCGCGCCGCTCAGTCGCTGACGTCACAAAGTGCTTCGGCTGATACCACGACGTCGAGTGCCCATATCTTTCCCACGTAGTTGGTTAGTGCGTATAGGCCAGTAGCCAGACTCACATCAAATACTAGGATCTCGTTAAGCGTGTTAAGTATCCGCGAACGCCGAACAGGGCCAGGCCCACCTCTCACCCAGGTAGTCTCAACCTGCCCTGCCGCTCCACCACAAAGATCCACACAGAGGGCCGTCGGAACAAAGGTCCTTTCAGCCCCCAATCCGTGAATCACTCTCGGGTACTCCTCGAGCCGACCCGACTTTAGTCACCACATGTATCATGTATATAGTATAGTATATACCCATGATCACCTCCCGAGTGATCACGGCCCGATAGTATAGCACAGCAGACGGACAAGAATGTAGGGCCACTGATGGAAAACTAGCATCCTATACTAAGCATGTAGGATTGCAGGTAAAGGTAACAACAGTAGTAGCAAGGACAGGCTATGCATCAGAATAGGATTAACCGAAAGAAGTAACATGCTACACTACTCTAATGCAAGCAGTATAGAGAAGAGTAGGCGATATCTGGTGATCAGGGGGACTTGCCTGGTTGCTCTGGCAAGAAGGATGTGTCGTCAACATCGTAGTCGAACTGGGGGGTCGCCGGCAGTCTCGGGGTCTACCGGAAAGAAGTAACGGAGGGGAACACAATAAATAAAAGAGCAATCAAAGCATCACAAAACATAACGAGGCAATACGCGGTTCTAGGTATGCCCTAACGCGGTAGGAGGTGATACCGACGAAGGGGGAAAACATCCGGGAAAGTATCCCCGGTGTTTCGCGTTTTCGGGCAAAGGAGCCGGAGGGGGAAAGTTGCGAGTTCGATAGGTTAGGGATGCATGGCGGACGAACGGGCTCCGTATCCGGGTTCTCTCGTCGTTCTGAGCAACTTTCATGTAGAAAGTATTTTCATCCGAGTTACGGATTAAAAGATATGATTTTCTAAAGATTTTATAAATTTCTGGAATTTAATTAATTATTTAATTTAATTCAAAATTAGATTTATGACATCAGCATGATGTCATGCTGACGTCATCAGTCAACAGGGTTGACTGGTCAACCTGACCAGTGGGTCCCACTGATCAGTGACACATTTTACTTAAACATATTTATTAACCTAATCAGTATTAATTAGGGGTGGGCCCCACTGTCATAGACTACTTAATTAACTAATTAACGGATCAGGTTAATTAGGTAACTAGGTGTAATTAGTTTAATTAGTTGTTTAAATTAATTAACCAAAATTAATTATGTTAATTATTTCTTTAATTAATTATTTTTATTTTTATTTACGTTCTGGGCATGGGGCCACTTGGTCAGTGGCCCATGGGGCATAACGGGCACCCGAGCATAGGGCGCGGCGCGAGCCGGCGCATGCCCAGGAGCGGGCAGAGCCGGCAAGGCGCTGGAGCGGGGGGCGGTGGCCACGACAAAGCCATGGCCGGAATGGGGAGGTGCGCTGGGCAAGGGAAGGTGGCAGAGGGGTGGCCTTGGCGGCGGCAGGGGGCGGTGCCGGAGTGGGGCGAGGGGAGCAGGGGGCGCGGCCACAGTGGCGGACACGCGCTGGCCGCCGAGCAGGGGGCTCGCGCGGGCGCGGCGCGGCTGCAGGACAGGTGCGACACGCCGGAGCTATGCAGTAGCAGAAGCAGGTCATGGGCGAGCGTGGCACGCGGGAGACGGGCGCCTGGGCGCGGCCATGTGCGGGCGCAGTAGCGCCGGAGAGGCGACGGACGGGCGCGCACGAGGCCACGCGCGGGGCGAGGAAGGAGCGGCGCGGGAAGGTCGGGCGCGACGCGGGGACAGGGAAGGAGAGGAGGGGTGCGCGCGTGCTCACATCTAGGAGTAGGGACTAGGGCAGCAGGTGTCGGGGAGGAGGACGGAGATGACTTGCGACGGGGAAGCAGACCGGTAGGGGAGCTCCAGCGATGTCCAGGCGGGGAGTGGGCGACGGCGATCCAAGGTGACGAGACGCGATGAAGTCGGCTCGAGGGAGAGGTGGGGAGGCGTCCGGCGAGGTGGCATCGATCCAGGGGTGGTGGTGGTCGACGACGGGGCCGGGCGGCAGCGGGGGCGAGTGCCCCGATCCCGATCTGGATCGGGGGGAGGAGACGAGCAGGGGGGTCGCGGGAGGGAAGTGGGAGTGGATAAGGTTTTCTGGTGGGGTGTGCGAGGGGATAAGGGAGTGGGGATGAGGCCGATTGGGCCGGCCTGGTGGGTCATGGCCCAGTTGGGCCGGTGGCCTGCTGGGCCGGAGCCCAGTGAGGGGGTTTGCCTTTTACTTTTCTTGGTTTTCGGTTTTGTATTTTCTTTTTCATTTATTTAATTTTCTGTTTTCTATTTAGTCCCAGCTATCAAATAAATTTTGTTGAATACAAAACTTGCCACATAAATATTGGGTCATATAATGGAGTTGCACGCAAAGTTTCAAAACATTTTGAAAAGGATAAATATTTGTTTATTTTTAAATGGTTAATATAAAAGTTGTTTGTTCCTGTTTTAAATATCGTAGAGGCCTATCAACATTCCCAATAATGTTGCTTGATGTTTGTTAATTGGTTAGTGAATACTTACAACCTTTTGAACATTTTTAGTTCACTGTTTTATGAAATTATAATTTGACTTGTTATTTGAATTTGAATTTGATCTCAGTTTGAAACAAGTGAGGTTGCTCAAAAGTTTAATTATGATGACCTGGCATGATTAGCAAGGGTTTACTGTAGCTTAATTACCCGGGCGTCACAGCTCCACCGTTCAATATAAACACGTATCCGGTTTGTGACTTAGAGTCATCCGGATCAGTGTCAAAGCTTGCATCGATGTAACCATTTACGACGAGCTCTTTGTCACCTCCGTAAACGAGAAACATGTCCTTAGTCCTTTTCAGGTATTTCAGGATGTTCTTGACCGCTGTCCAGTGATCCACTCCCGGATTACTTTGGTACCTCCCTGCTAAACTAATAGCAAGGCACACATCAGGTCTGGTACACAACATTGCATACATGATAGAGCCTATGGCTGAAGCATAGGGAACATCTTTCATTTTCTCTCTATCTTCTGCAGTTGTCGGGCATTGAGTCTGACTCAACTTCACACCTTGTAACACAGGCAAGAACCCTTTCTTTGCTTGATCCATTTTGAACTTCTCCAAAACTTTATCAAGGTATGTGCTTTGTGAAAGTCCAATTAAGCATCTTGATCTATCTCTATAGATCTTGATGCCCAATATATAAGCAGCTTCACCGAGGTCTTTCATTGAAAAACTCTTATTCAAGTATCCTTTTATGCTATCCAGAAATTATATATCATTTCCAATCAACAATATGTCATCCACATATAATATTAGAAATGCTACAGAGCTCCCACTCATTTTCTTGTAAATACAGACTTCTCCAAAAGTCTGTATAAAACCATATGCTTTGATCACACTATCAAAACGTCTATTCCACCTCCGAGATGCTTGCACCAGTCCATAGATGGATCGCTGGAGCTTGCACACTTTGGTAGCATCCTTTGGATTGATAAAACCTTCAGGTTGCATCATATACAACTCTTCTTCCAGAAATCCATTCAGGAATACAGTCTTTACATCCATTTGCCAAATTTCATAATCATAAAATGCGGTAATTCCTAACATGATTTGGACGGACTTAAGCATCGCTACGGGTGAGAAAGTCTCATCGTAGTCAACTCCTTGAACTTGTCGAAAACCTTTCGTAACAAGTCGAGCTTTGTAGACAGTAACATTACCGTCAGCGTCAGTCTTTTTCTTGAAGATCCATTTATTCTTGATGGCTTGCCGATCATCGGGCAAGTCAACCAAAGTCCACACTTTGTTCTCATACATGGATCCCATCTCAGATTTCATGGCCTCAAGCCATTTTGCGAAATCTGGGCTCATCATCGCTTCCTCATAGTTCGTAGGTTCGTCATGGTCAAGTAACATGACCTTCAGAACAGGATTGTCGTACCACTCTGGTGCGGATCTTACTCTAGTTGACCTACGAGGTTCGGTAGTAACTTGATCTGAAGTTACATGATCATCATCATTAGCTTCCTCACTAATTGGTGTAGGAGTCACGGGAACAGATTTCTGTGATGAACCACTTTCCAATAAGGGAGCAGGTACTGTTACCTCATCAAGTTCTACTTTCCTCCCACCCACTTCTTTCAAGAGAAACTCCTTCTCTAGAAAGGATCCATTTTTTGCAATGAATGTCTTGCCTTCGGATCTGTGATAGAAGGTGTACTCAACAGTCTCCTTTGGGTATCCTATGAAGACACATTTCTCCGATTTGGGTTCGAGCTTATCAGGTTGAAGCTTTTTCACATAAGCATCACAGCCCCAATTTTTAAGAAACGACAAATTTGGTTTCTTGCCAAACCATAGTTCATAAGGCGTCGTCTCAACGGATTTAGATGGTGCCCTATTTAACGTGAATGCAGCCGTCTCTAAAGCATAACCCCAAACGATAGCGGTAAATCAGTAAGAGACATCATGGATCGCACCATATCTAGTAAAGTACGATTACAATGTTCGGACACACCATTACGCTGTGGTGTTCCGGGTGGCGTGAGTTGCGAAACTATTCCGCATTGTTTCAAATGAAGACCAAACTCGTAACTCAAATATTCTCCTCCACGATCAGATCGTAGAAACTTTATTTTCTTGTTATGATGATTTTCCACTTCACTCTGAAATTCTTTGAACTTTTCAAATGTTTGAGACTTATGTTTCATCAAGTAGATATACCCATATCTGCTCAAATCGTCTGTGAGGGTCAGAAAATAACGATACCCGCCGTGAGCCTCAACATTCATTGGACCGCATACATCAGTATGTATTATTTCCAATAAATCTGTTGCTCACTCCATTGTTCTGGAGAACGGAGTTTTAGTTATCTTGCCCATGAGGCATGTTCGCAAGTACCAAGTGATTCCAAAAGTCCATCAGTATGGAGTTTCTTCATGCGCTTTACACCAATATGACCCAAACGGCAGTGCCACAAATAAGTTGCACTATCATTATCAACTATGCATCTTTTGGCTTTAATATTATGAATATGTGTATCACTACTATCGAGATTTCGAAAGGAATAGACCACTCTTCAAGGGTGCATGACCATAAAAGATATTACTCATATAAATAGAACAACCATTATTCTCAGATTTAAATGAATAACCGTCTCACATCAAACAAGATCCACATATAATGCTCATGCTCAACGCTGGCACCACATAACAATTATTCAGGTCTAAAAATAATCCCGAAGGTAGATGTAGAGGTAGCGTGCCGACCGCGATCGCATCGACTTTGGAACCATTTCCCACGCGCATCGTCACCTCGTCCTTAGCCAATCTTCGCTTAATTCGTAGTCCCTATTTCGAGTTGCAAATATTAGCAACAGAACCAGTATCAAATACCCACGCACTACTGCGAGCATTAGTAAGGTACACATCAATAACATGTATATCACATATACCTTTGTTCACCTTGCCATCCTTCTTATCCACCAAATACTTGGGGCAGTTCCGCTTCCAGTGACCAGTCCCTTTGCAGTAGAAGCACTCAGTCTCAGGCTTAGGTCCAGACTTGGGCTTCTTCACTTGAGCAGCAACTTGCTTGCCGTTCTTCTTGAAGTTCCCCTTCTTCCCTTTACCTTTTTTCTTGAAACTGGTGGTCTTGTTGACCATCAACACTTGATGCTCCTTCTTGATTTCTACCTCTGCAACCTTTAGCATCGCGAAGAGCTCGGGAATTATCTTATCCATCCCTTGCATATTATAGTTCATTACGAAGCTCTTGTAGCTTGGTGGCAGTGGTTGAAGAATTCTGTCAATGACACTATCATCCGGAAGATTAACTCCCAGTTGAATCAAGTGATTGTTATACCCAGACATTTTGAGTATATGCTCAGTAACAGAACTATTCTCCTCCATCTTACAGCTGTAGAACTTATTGCAGACTTCATATCTCTCAGTCCGAGCATTTGCTTGAAATATTAACTTCAACTCCTGGAACATCTCATATGCTCCATGACGTTCAAAACATTGTTGAAGTCCCGGTTCTAAGCCGTAAAGCATGGCACACTGAACTATCGAGTAGTCATCAGCTTTGCTCTGCCAGACGTTCATAACACCTGGTGTTGCTCCTGCAGCGGGTTTGGCACCCAGCGGTGCTTCCAGGACGTAATTCTTCTGTGCAGCAATGAGGATAATCCTCAAGTTACAGACCCAGTCCGTGTAATTGCTACCATCATCTTTCAACTTTGCTTTCTCAAGGAACGCATTAAAATTCAACGGAACAATAGCATGGACCATCTATCTACAACAACATAGATATGCAAAAATACTATCAGGTACTAAGTTCATGATAAATTAAGGTTCAATTAATCAAATTACTTAAGAACTCTCACTTAGATAGACATCCCTCTAATCATCTAAGTGATCACGTGATCCATATCAACTAAACCATGTCCGATCATCACGTGAGATGGAGTAGTTTTCAATGGTGAACATCACTATGTTGATCATATCTACTATATGATTCACGCTCGACCTTTCGGTCTCAGTGTTCCGAGGCCATATCTGCATATGCTAGGCTCATCAAGTTTAACCCGAGTATTCTGCGTGTGCAAAACTGGCTTGCACAACTTGTATGTGAACGTAGAGCTTATCAAACCCGATCATCACGTGGTGTCTCGGCACGACGAACTTTTGCAACGGTGCATACTCAAGGAGAACACTTATACATTGAAATATAGTGAGAGATCATCTTATAATGCTACCGTCGATCTAAGCAAAATAAGATGCATAAAAGATAAACATCACATGCAATCAATATAAGTGATATGATATGGCCATCAACATCTTGTGCCTTTGATCTCCATTTCCAAAGCACTATCATGATCACCATCGTCACTGGCGCGACACCTTGATCTCCATCGTAGCATCATTGTCGTCTCGCCAACTATTGCTTCTACGACCATCGCTACCACTTAGTGATAAAGTAAAGCAATTACATGGCGACTGCATTTCATACAATAAAGCGACAACCATACGGCTCCCGCCAGTTGCCGATAACTCTGTTACAAAACATGATCATTTCATACAATAAAATTTAGCATCATGTCTTGACCATATCACATCACAGCATGCCCTGCAAAAACAAGTTAGACGTCCTCTACTTTGTTGTTGCAAGTTTTACGTGGCTGCTACGGGCTTAGCAAGAACCATTCTTACCTGCGCATCAAAACCACAACGATATTTCGTTAAGTATGTGTTGTTTTAACCTTCACAAGGACCGGGCGTAGCCACACTTGATTCAACTAAAGTTGGAGAAACTGACACCCGCCAGCCACCTGTGTGCTAAGCACGTCGGTAGAACCAGTCTCGCGTAAGCGTACGCGTAATGTCGGTCTGGGCCGCTGCATCCAACAATACCGCCGAATCAAAGTGTGACATGTTGGTAAGCAGTATGACTTGTATCGCCCACAACTCACTTGTGTTCTACTCGTGCATATAACATCTACGCATAAACCTGGCTCTAATACCACTGTTGGGAAACGTAGTAATTTCAAAATTTTCTACGCACACGCAAGATCATCGTGATGCACAGCAACGAGAGGGGAGAGTGTTGTCTACGTACCCTTGTAGACCGAAAGCGGAAGTGTTATAACAACGCGGTTGATATAGTCGTACGTCTTCACGATCCGACTGATCCAAGTACCGAACGCACGGCACCTCCGAGTTCAGCACACGTTCTGCTCGATGACGTCCCATGAACTCCGATCCAGCAGAGCTTCGCGGGAGAGTTCCGTTAGCACGACGGCGTGATGACGGTGATGATGTTGCTACCGACGCAGGGCTTTGCCTAAGCACCACTACGATATGATTGAGGTGGATTATGGTGGAGGGGGGCACCGCACACGACTTGGAACAATCAACTTGTGTGTCTTTGGCTGCCCCCCCCCCCCCCCCCGCCCCCCGCCCCCGTATATAAAGGAGCAAGGGGGAGGCAGGCCAGCCCTAGGAGGGCGCGCCAAGAGGAGGAGTCCTCCTCCTAGTGGGAGTAGGACTCCCCTTTCCTAGTCCCACTAGGAGGGGAAGGAATGAGTGGGAGAGGGGAAAGGCAAGGGGGGCGCCGCCCCCCTTCGTTGTCCTATTCTGACTCAAGGGGAGGGGACCTGCGGCCTGCCCTGGCCGGCCCCTCTCTCTCCACTAGGGCCCATCAAGGCCCATTAGCCCCCGGGGGTTCCGGTAACCCCCCGGCACTCTGATTTTCTCCGAGATCACCCGAAACTCTTCCGGTGTCCGAATATAGCCATCCAATATATCAAGCTTTATGTCTCAATCATTTCGAGACTCCTCGACATGTCCATGATCATATCCGGGACACCGAACTACCTTCGGTACATCAAAACACATAAACTCATAATACCGATCGTCACCGAACATTAAGTGTGCGGACCCTACGGGTTCGAGAACTATGTAGACATGACCGAGACATGTCTCCGGTCAATAACCAATAGCGGAACCTGGATGCTCATATTGGCTCCTACATATTCTACGAAGATCTTTATCGGTCAAACTACATAACAACATACGTTGTTCCCTTTGTCATCGATATGTTACTTGCCCGAGATTCGATCGTCAGTATCTCAATACCTAGTTCAATCTTGTTACCGGCAAGTCTCTTTACTCGTTCCGTAATGCATCATCCCGCAACTAACTCATTAGTTGCATTGCTTGCAAGGCTTATAGCGATGTGCATTACCGAGAGGGCCCAGAGATACCTCTCCGACAATCGGAGTGACAAATCCTAATCTCAATCTATGCCAACTCAACAAGTACCATCGGAGACACCTGTAGAGCACCTTTATAATCACCCAGTTATGTTATGACGTTTGGTAGCACACAAAGTGTTCCTACGGTATTCGGGAGTTGCATAATCTCATAGTCATAGGAACATGTATAAGTCATGCAGAAAGAAATAGCAATATACTAAACGATCGAATGCTAAGCTAACGGAATGGGTCAAGTCAATCACATCATTCTCTAATGATGTGATCCCGTTAATCAAATGACAACTCATGTCTATGGCTAGGAAACTTAACCATCTTTGATTTAACGAGCTAATCAAGTAGAGACATACTAGTGACACTCTGTTTGTCTATGTATTCACAGATGCACTAAGTTTTCGGTTAATGCAATTCTAGCATGAATAATAAACATTTATCATGATATAAGGAAATATAAATAACAACTTTATTATTGCCTCTAGGGCATATTTCCTTCAGTAATTCCCTCAGATCTGAAACCAAGGTTATCGAACCAGTAGGAGATCAAGCAACACAACGTAAACAACCCCTGCACACAAATAACAACCACTCGCAACCTGACGTGTTAAAGGGGTTGTCAATCCCTTCCGGGTAATGGCGCCAGAAACGGTGCATGGACGGGAAAAGTTGTAATAGATTGAATAAATATGTCGCAAATAAAATAAACTGCAGCAAAGTAATTTTGTATTTTGGTTTAATAGATCTGAAAATAAATGCAAGGAAAAAGTAGTCGCAAAGGCAAATATATGAGAAAGAGACCCGGGGGCCGTAGATTTCACTAGTGGCTTCTCTTGAGAAAAATAGCAAACGGTGGGTGAACAAATTACTGTTGGGCAATTGATAGAACTTCAAATACTCATGATGATATCCAGACAATGATCATTATATAGGCATCACGTCCAAGATTAGTAGACCGACTCCTGCCTGTATCTACTACTATTACTCCACACATCGATCACTATCCAGCATGCATCTAATGTATTAAGTTCATGGAAAAACGGAGTAATGCAATAAGAACGATTACATGATGTAGACAAGATCTATCTATGTAGAGATAGACCCCATCGTTTTATCCTTAGTAGCAACGATACATATGTGTCGTTTCCCTTTCTGTCACTGGGATCAAGCACCGTAAGATCGAACCCATTACAAAGCCCCTCTTCCCATTGCAAGATAAATAAATCAAGTTGGCCAAACAAAACCCAAATATCGGAGAAGAAATACGAGGCTATAAGAGATCATGCATAAAAGAGATCAAAGAAACTCAAATACTTTCATGGATATAAAAAGATAGATTTGATCATAAACTCAAAGTTCATTGATCCCAACAAACACACCACAAAAGAGTTACATCATATGGATCTCCAAGAGACCATTGTATTGAGAATTTAGAGAGAGAGAGAGAGAGAGAGAGATGAAGCCATGTAGCTACTAACTACGGACCCGAAGGTCTACAAAGAACTACTCACGCATCATCGGAGAGGCACCAATGGAGGTGGTGAACCCCATCCGAGATGGTGTCTAGATTGGATCTGGTAGTTTTGGACTCTGCGTCGGCTGGATGAATATTTCATCGACTCCCCTAGGGTTTCTGGAGTATTGGGTATTTATAGAGCAAAGAGGCGGTCCGGGGGGCACCCGAGGTGGGCACAACCCACCAGGGCGCGCCTGGGCCTCCTAGCGTGCCCTGGTGGGTTGTGCCCCCCTCGGGGCACCCCCTAGGCGCAGCCAGGGCCCACTACGCTCCTTCTAGTCCAAAAAATCTCTTTGGAGTTTCGTTGCGTTTGGATTCCGTCTGATATTGATTTCCTACGATGTAAAAACATGCAGAAAACAACAACTGGCACTTGGCACTATGTCAATAGGTTAGTACCAAAAATGACTATAAAATGATTATAAAACATCCAAGATTGATAATATAACAGCATGGAACAATAAAAAATTATGGATACGTTAGAGACGTATCACCCATCGACCCCCCCCCCCCACACACACAAGTAGATTGTTCTTCTGAAATAATCTTAGGTAGGATCAACCTACGATGGTTAGGCAGAACCATCGAAGCGATCATATAAAGGACATCACACAGACTCATAGATCGAAACTGATATAGGAGGGTCCGGCTTGTTACCTTTGGATTTGGAACTAAAATTGTGTCATTCAAGCCCCAATATCCCCCACTCCTCTCAAGATACATAAGACCAACTTGGTCACTTCTTCTCCACACATCTCTAAGTGTTGCTGAAAAAAATGAGCCAGATATCCATCAGAGTCTGGTGCTTTTGTGAGTGCAGACTTTACCTCCTCTATTATATAGGCTGTTGTTAACCTTTCGTTCATCACGTTGGTGACTTTGCCATATCGATCACTTTATCCATGTTGGTCGTTCCCTCATAAATGAAAAGGTCCCGATAAAAGGCTGTAACCATTTGCTCCGTCTTTGCAGCATCCTCGATGCAAGTTCCATCCCAACGCATTAAGCTTTTTAATTCTCAGCTTCCTTATTTCAGATTTAACATGCCCAAAAGTTGTCTTGTTCCAACGAGTTAATGTGGCTGACAAGGAGTTGAGTTTGGCCCAGAATCCATCGAACGTATGAGCTCCCGGGCCCTGCCAATGTTACTCTATGGTTTCCTTGAAACCATCGTATGATTCCCACATCAATTCATCGGATGTGATCAGAAGTGATGGATTATAGGGTTGTGATCAGAAGTGGATGTTGATACGAGCACAACATTAGGAAACTTGTTGCACCAGTCAACTGAAGCTAGAGCTCTGTCTAGTCGTACCTTGGTGTAGCTACCCCCGGCCACACACTTTTCAGAAGTCCACCTAGTGTCGAAAAAATTAATATCTCTCAGACCGCACACATCCACTTCATCTTTGGAATCCGTCACTTGAGACATACTTCTCAGTCCTATCCCTTCAAACTCATCCAACATGAGCACTTCATTAAAATCACCTATACAAATCCATGGTTTATCACTCTTTGGAGATAAAGAGCGCATAAAATCCCACGTATGTTTTCTCTCAATGACATGTGCCTCACCACACATGCATGTCGACGCCACGGGTCATCGCCTTCCAAAGTAACATGAGCATCAATGTGATAGTTAGAGTAACCAAACACTTCCACCTTTATTTCATTATTCCAAAACAAACCCAACCCTCTCCTAACTGTATAAGCATCATCAAAACCTAAAGTGTCTAACAAGTTTTCAACTCGAGCTTTGGGCAGCTAAGTTTCAACTATACATAGCACTGACCGGGCAAATTGCCTTGCGAAATTGCGAAGCCCACAAACTATCACAGAGGAGCTCACTCCAAAACAGTTCTAGTAGAACAGACTCATTTCACCCAACATGCCTCCTCAAGGGAGGCCGCCTATGCTGCTTCAGAAGTTACACACATGGCTGGTGAAGTACTCTTCCTTACTTTCTTGCGCTCTTTTGGTGGTACGTAGGATGGAGGTGGGCAGGATTAGAGCATCACACACTACCTCTAACGGTCCCCCTTTTACTAGTCGTGTCACCACACCAGCAGGAAACTTGTTGGTTCCTCTCCTTTCCCTTCTTCATCCGTATCCAATATCCTTGCCACCGCACCTTGGTCCTTCTTGTCTTCTCCATCATTAGCAGCCGATTTCTTTGAAAGGGCTCTCTGTCGTGTCATTTAGGTCACCACCCTCCTCAAAACCGGTATCATCAGAGCTACATTTCCGAGCCATGCTGCCACGACCTCCTCCTCCTCTTCCACGAAACCTACCTCGAGGTAGAAAGAACAGACACGATCATTTCCCTGGCCCCCGAACCACTCTTCTCTTTGCCACAAGCCACTTCCCTCACTGCATGTTCTCCGACGGGTGTAACCAATCGCTACATTCCTCCATGTCCTGACCCAGTGGCTCGCAAACTTCGCCACAGTAGCTGATTTTCTCATATTTAACATCCAACGAATTCTCTCTCCAGCCAAGTTCAGTGTCCCAACGGATCAAGGGTTTTGTGACATGATGCTTCACAAACACATACATAATTTCTTTCAAAGAATTTTATTGGGTTTCATTCCACACTCATAACTATACCAACTGGCTCCTTTTGGTAGAGGTCAGGGATCTTGTGAATTTGTGCCCAAAGTAACAACTCTCGAGCTTTACCGATTCCCGCACATGCTTTCCATCGAACTCCTTGAACAGAACCATATGACCATTGAAGACCCATTGTCCCTGGAACACCACCCGCTTGCAATCACCCAAGCAGAACACCTGGATGACGGATAAATTGTCATGTACCTCCTCGATATCCGACACACGAGCAAGGTTCCACACAAACTTAATTGTTTCCTTCATAGATGCACCGCTGAAAGTCTTAGAGGTGTTCACCTTAGCGAACGCAAGCCAACACGCTTCCTTGGTGGGCTGCTCGATTTCTTCCCCTCCAACATAAACATAATTGAGCTCTCCCTCTTGCAGCCTCCAGACCTTTAGCTGCCTTCTCCTTTCCTCTTGTAGCCCAGTGTGAGCTTGATCCTGACGTAGCCATGTCCCTAATGCCTCGGTGCCAAAAATACAAATGCGATCTACCCCTATCGCCACACCCGCACAGAACTCTAAGGCCGGGCAAACGGATGCCCTGTCGAGTCCGACGGAGCGATCAGAACAAGGGCAGACCAAGTGCTTACTTTTACTTTTCGTATTTCTTTTTTTCCTTCTGTTTTGAGTGTCGGTTTCTTAGGTTTTCTTTTGCTTATATCTTTTGTTTTTCTTGGTACTTTTTATTTTTCCTTTGTTTTAGCACATGCAAAACTTTCCAGTAAACATTTTTTGTTTTTCTTACACATGTGTAACATTTCTTTGATGCATGTTAAACAATTTTCAAATATATGATCTACACCTTTTCAAATGAATGCTAAACATTTACTAAATGTATGTTGAACATTTATTAATGGCATGAAACCTTTTTAAAACTACAAGGACATTTTGTTTACATTTTTTTATTTTTTTCAAGGAAATACCAAGATTTTTTTTGGAACATGTGATTTTTTTTACATTGTATAAAAATTTCCAAAAATGTCACATACATTTTTTTGAAACTCATGAGTGTTTTTTAAATGTCACAACATTTTTTAAAGCTATCAATATTTACGAAAGTTATGCTAACAATGTTTTTTACAATGCATTAACATTTTTCAAATTCATTGTGAACATTTTTAGAAGTTTTAAGTAAATTAAGCTTTTTGGAATATATGCATTCAAAATAGTTTTGAAAATATAAACAAAATGTTAGAAAATTAGGGTTTAGGCCTACCCTCTATTCCTCTGCCTTATCGGTGATGCCGCTCACGATGCAATTTGAGGCTAGAGGGTGAGACCTACTTATACTGCTAATTTCAGAGTCCTAGTCTGTATGCACTTCCAAGTTTAAACAAACACTTATCCAAATATAGTTCAGATGTGATTAATAACCACAATGTAATCCACCTTTAATTGAACATTACTCACTTCATCCAGAAATACATGTTGAAGAAATAGATGTATCTAGACGAATTTTTAGTTCTATATCATCTATTTTTATTCATTTCTGTGACAAGTAATTCCAAACGCAGGGGAGTAATTATTTTTTTTGAGAACTGGAGGAGTATTTGTTATGTCCGAGAACACGCACATTCTTGGCGGCCCGGTAGCACGCACGGGTAAAAATGGCTTACGTCCGGGCCTCCTCCGAATGTACGTGCGGCCCGTTTGATCGCCGAGATGGCACCACACCGGGACCGAGCCCACCCTCCAGTAGGGTTTTATCTCTTCTCGCGTTGCCCACCACCTAGACTCCTCCCCTCACACTCCCTCCCATCTGCGCCGCCGCCGCCGCCCGCCCGCCCGCCCGCTCCGCCGCAGTTCTCCCAAGGTACCGCTAACTTACTTCCGCGCAGACGAGCACGTTCTCGGTTCCGGATCTTCTCACCTCGAGTTTCCTCCGTGCGATTTGCAGATGGCGGTGCCTATCCTGAAGACGGCGATCGTGAAGAAGAGGGTGAAGCACTTCAAGAGGGCGCACAGCGACCGCTACATCGGCCTCAAGGTGAGACCCCTAGCCAGTCAGCCCCCTAGCTTCTGTTCCAGAGCCGCGCCATTTTTGTGATGGATTCATAAGATAAACATCCTCCTACCTATGTTCACGTAGGGCTCGGGTGGGTTTTCCCGACCTCGGCTTCTTGCCATGGACGCCTAGATTTGGTTTACATCATTACATGTCGCGTTGATTTGCTAGTGCGAAGTTGGGTCTGGTCGTTGGTGTTTAGTAAGCACACTAGCGGATGGCTTTGATGTTCGATGAACTGTAATAGTGCATTGGGGTCATTCAGTCAGGGTCTTTATCTTCACTGTGTACGCCACGAATTCGTATGGTGTGCTGTGATAATGTAAAATTCCTTTTAAGCTGTGCTGTGTTTGCTCGTGAGAGCTTGTTCTCATATGTCGTGTTATATGTTGCGTGTAGCCTTGTGAGTGTGGCTGTGCATTAATGTTGCATTCAGCATGATCGTATAAAATTATATACCATGGAAGCTTGTTACATCAGTCAGTTGCTTGCTCCAAGTGTCTGTGTGTGCATTCCTGTTGCATTTAGCATGATCATATAAAATTATGTACTATTGAAGCTTGTTACATCAGTCAGTTGCTTGCTCCAAGCGTCTGCGTGATCCTTATTTAGATTTTATCCTGGTGTGCACGGCACTTGTGCTATATTTCTGGGTAGCAAAGTCAGATACCCTTGAATTTATGTATGATCGGATCATGTCTGTTTCACCCTTCTGGTGATGATCTTTGTATTTGGATATCCTCTTTTAGCTGAAATTGGATGCTGCACTATATGCCATCTAGCAGTTGGTGCTAATTCTAGTTACTTTGTTACAAAGGCTTATTCAGTTATTCATTTGCAATGTTTGTATGCTTATGTATTAGTCGCCATAAAGGATTCAGTACAATTGATTATCTCCACACCACTTCTATTTTTTCTGTTTGGCCATGACTAGTTTCATCATCCTGGTAAGGAACTGAATGCTTGGATAGTTGGTTGCCCTCTTTGTTATTTTCGTTTCTGTGGTTATCTTGCTGTAGTTGCTGAAGCTGCTATCCATTGCTTTAATTGATTGGGCGCCCTACTTAATTCATCTGTTCTGCTCTTATTTGTAGCAAAGCTGGCGCAGGCCAAAGGGTATCGACTCCCGTGTCAGGCGTAAGTTCAAGGGATGCACCTTGATGCCCAACATTGGATATGGTTCTAACAAGAAGACCAGGCACTACCTGCCCAACAAGTTCAAGAAGTTTGTGGTGCACAACGTCTCTGAGCTGGAGCTGCTTATGATGCACAACAGGTATGCGTCTGGAGACTCACCAAGCTTGATTGCTTACGGGAGCCGCAGCTATCATCTTCCCTGTTCAGTGCCCGATCTAGTGGCCTTTGCTAATAACTACCGTCTGTCCGCAAACAGGACGTACTGCGCTGAGATCGCCCACAACGTGTCCACGCAGAAGCGCAAGGCGATAGTGGAGCGTGCCGCCCAGCTCGACGTCGTGGTCACCAACAAGCTTGCCAGGCTCCGCAGCCAGGAGGACGAGTGAAATGTTTCGAACAGTAGCGCTTTTGGATCGTTTCGTTCCCTGTATTAGACTTAATGCCGAATCTGGAATTTTCTCCTCTGTTCGCCTCGAGGATTCGACGCTGTTGAACACCTTGCTATCGATGCTGGTCATGCTCTCGAACTATGAGCATGTCGACTTTGATGTGAAGTCCGGGTTGCCTTTAATCATCAGCTATGGAAAGATTTTCTGGGCTGCTTTTCCCCTGATTTTGCAACTGCTAGCTGATATAATATCTTAGGGTTCTTGCATGTTTTTTCAGAATCTTATGAGGCATTTGCACCCATGGCTGATTCATATGTGCTGAAATGCGCAGTGAATTCGTGCGTCCTCTAGTTGCCACAGTGGGGATGCTTCATTGTTACGTTTTGTCGAGTCATGCCAAGGCATTTCTGACGGAGAAAGTTGAGCTAGTTAGGGTAGGGTAGGTCATGAAGTGGAGTAGTTTGCAGAGTACAGTAGTAGCCTTGCCTTGCCTCTGTTCTTGCGTCGCAAAGTTGTACTACACTCCTACTAGTATACTGTTTGGGCAGGCAACGGCCAAACCCGTGCATTGCAAGTCTTGATCTCGGTTTTATCAACACTTGAACGGAGCAGTAACGTGCAAGTGTTAGACATGACAATAGTAGCTCGCTGTTTAGGTTTTTTGGGCTAACAGTTCATGCACCTTGGGCCGAGACAGAGACAAAGTAGACGTGGCAGAAGTGTTTCGTAGAGAATGCGATACTACTATACTTGTTTTGTTTGTGTAATAAAAAAAAGATCAAAAGGCTCCATTTACTTGGAAGTGATACGGCACAGTAGGGTACACGCCCTATTATATTTTTCTCTTTTCGAAACGGCGGGGTACAAACACTGGCAACAGAAGCCCAAAAACCATGTCAAAAAAAAAAAAAAACAGAAGCCCAAACCACTCCCAGTCGGAAGGAAAGTAAAGGACACCAAGCTGGAGAATAAAGTGAAATTTGGATCTCACTTTTTCTCTTCAAGAGGAAAGCATGAATTCCATTCCATGGCCTGCCAGGAAGAATGTGAGGATGATCTCGGACGGCATCATAACATCTCCTGTTTTTTACTCGCGCCGGTGATCTGTCTCTGCTTATGGGGGAAAGAAGAGAAGAAGCGACTACAAAAATGGGTTACCATACGCTGATCCAGCAGGGCACCTACCCACCGCCCTGTGTTGGGTTGATGTTAGTTGAGATCCATCCAACCACCGCTAAACCAGCAGTAGCGACACGGTCAAGCGAGGGAGGGAGGGAGAGCATATATACCAAACCAAAGGAACAACCACTGCAGCGCAGTGCAGATTTCTTTTCCATTTTGTAATGCAACCAGCTGCCTGCCGGTTGAGCGATAAAAAGTTTAGCTATATTATATTAAAAAATATCAACTTTGATGCGGTACAAAAGTCCAAAGACGATTTGTTAATGGCGGAAACCCCATCGCCGCGCCACAAGTCGGTAAACGTAATCCCATTTGTTTATGTGGCATGATTCCTCCTTCCCTTTCCTTCCCTTCCTTCCGCTGCCTGCCGAAATGATTGAGCTAGTTAGCGAGAGGAGTGGCGATTTGATTAATCAATTGGCCCGTCCTTTCGCATGAAAGTTCATCAGCTCGGACGTGGACGACTTGATTATAAACAAGTAGGGTAGCTTATGTGCAGCTAACGAACCGATGGAAGACACCTAATGATCAGCTAGCCCGCTAGTAGTATATTAATTAATTCTAGTATATATTCCCAGCAGAGCACAGTAGTTGGGTTTTATATGGTGGCAGCAGTACGATGGGGACTTGTTCTTCGCTATGGCTCGCACTAGCAGCATCGCGGTGGGTCAAGTCCATGCATGATTAGCAGAGCCTTGCACACAAGAACGGGAATATAAAAGTCCATGGAGTAACGAGTGCTTGTGGCATTCATAAGCACCACTTCATCTGGTGATTTTTTTGTGTGTGTTGTGTATAATGTACAACCTGTATAAGATTTCATTTTGGCGAACACCAGCATTTTTTTGGTAATACTAGTACTAATTAATCGCAAATCAGTAGAGCGGTAGTAGTAGCATTTTCCCTCTGCTCTGTGGGCTGTAGCAGGGGGTCGCCACTCACAGACCGCGTTCGCGCGCGGCGGGCCAAGAGCCCAGAGGGTGTGTCAGCTCGTCGCTGGTTTTTGCTTACTTTAATCAGTACTACGTAAAACGTAGACGCGGCGCATGTGAGGCTTCTTGGCTAGCTGACTGGCTAATTAATCCGGTCTTTAGAGAGCGTTACGTAACGACGCACGCAATGGGATGATGCAGCGAGTTTAACTGAGCGCGCATGCATGCATACTGCCCTGCCACCAAGTCTCCTCCTTTCGGCGACTAACCTCCTTTTACTAATTTTGTGTGAATGTCCGCTGACTACTTCTCTTGACCGACCCTACATTTCGATGTTTTTACACTAATTACCTTGTCTATCATATTTTCCATCTGGATTATCCTATTTAGCGAAGTCTACTAACTACTTTCATCATTCCTAAATATAAGTCTTTTTAGAGATCTCAATATAGACTACATACGGAGCAAAAATAAGTGAATCTACATTCTAAAGTACGTCCATATACATTTATATATAGTTCGTATTGAAATCTCTAAAAAAGACTTATATTTAGGATTGGAGGGAGTATTTAGGGTGCATGTTGCTCCTCTAGTGGTCCTTTAGCCACACAAAGAAAAAAAAACGATGAAGATATGTCTAGGTACAGACAACACAACACAAAGAAGCAAATGCGATGAAGAAGAACGAGATAAAGCAATGGATGTGACGTGAAGAAGGAACTCACCAGGTCGAACCAGTGCGTATGTACACATCACAAATTGTGTCCGGCTCAATCTTTCTACCTATTCAGACCCCAGCGAAATGGCAACTTTAGTTATCAAGCATTCCAACTTCTTTTCAGATGGCAAGTTTCAGTATTTTTTAGGTTTTTTTTTCGTATGACAACTTTAGTTGTAAAAAACGTCAGGCCCGGGGTGCTTTGTGTCACACTTATGATACATATTATTTGGTTAAACAAATGTAGTATGAGTACTATATTATTCCCGGCATAGCAGTTGGGTTTTATATGGTGGTACCACCGCGACCTGTTCCTGCCTGGAAACAGCATCCATAGATCGCGGTTAGTCAGTCCATAAACAATTAACAAACTTGCAAACCTATGCGAACACACAAACGGAGCTTCAAAGTCCTAATGCCTTAATGAGGTGTAGGGGTGCCTGTGCCATTTGTATATAAAAAAAACACCACGTCCTCAGATGATTTTTGTGCGCGCCCGGCATAAGATATCGCTTTGACTTGCAATAAGTCTGGCATACAAATAAATCATGTCAGAAAGCACGATCACCAAATCGTAAATCGGTAGAGCCGTACGTACGTAGCGTAGTGTTTTTCCCCGGTTTAGTTTTGCAGCTGGCGTCGCCACCTACGTACGGACTGCGTGTGTGCGATGTGAACTCGTCACAGGATTTGCTCGCTCAATTTTGTAATTACCAAGTAATAACCGTATTCCCTCCGTCTCATAATTAAAATGTCTTAAAATTATGACACGGAGGGAGTACTTGTGGAATGATGCAGCGGGCATACTACTCGTCTGCCACTAAGTCTCCTCTCCCTTGGGCGACTAATTAACCTCAACTCCTGCTCTTGTTACTACTCGTCTCGACCGACCACACCACACACATGCATGCATGCATGCATCTCAAACAAGAAAGAAGGAAGAAAAATACTCTGTACCGTACACCGCACTGCTGCGTACGTGTTGCCAAAAGAAGAGAACATACACTGCTGGATGCGGCGTACGTACGTGTCGTCTAATAATACACCGATGACACCCCAAGAGAAGCTCAAACGCTGGCGGAAGAGCATGCAACGCGAATCCAGCTATAGATCCTGACCTCCCGCTCGTACGTGCGGTGCGTGTGCATCCCGCATATGCTGATCAGCTCCCTTTCTGTACGTATGAGCGAGCAGTATCTTCTGCGATCTGCCGTGCAGGACGGACGGTCATGGAAGCAGCGAGCCTTTGCGATCAGAGCATCGGCGCCTGATGAAGTGATGAAGACCTCAACTTCTGTTTTGCTGCTTTATTTATTGCTCTCACCGAGTGTCAAAAATGTTTTTATATTGCTAAACAAAGGGAGTAGATATATTAACAAGCGCAACGTAGCAGTGAAAGAGCTTTGCTACACGCAGATGCACATGACCACGGCCACGGGCTCTTACGGGGAAGCTTAGCCGGTAACTTTTGATTGGAAAAAAGAATGATGAGGGGTCCACACCCCTTGAAAATCGAGGGGGGGCGGGGGTGGAGGTTAGTTAACGAACAGACTTCGTAATAGGCCCGTAATAGTCCGTTGGTTTAGAATTATCGGTAGTGAAATGGTGCAGCGGGCATGCCATACCACCCTGCCACTAAGTCTCTTCCCCTCGGCGACTAATTAACCTCAACCCCATCTGTTACTACTCGTCTCCACCGGCGTGTACATTCATGATCTGAAGCAAGAAAGGAGGAAGCAATAAACATATCCATGTGTACACCACACTACTGCGTAGCGTACGTGTTGCCCAAAGAAGAGAACATACACTACTGCATGCGGCGTGCATACACTAATGATATGATACACCAAGAGAAACTCGGATGCTGGTGGAAGAGCACGCGACGTGTGCGGTGCTGCATGCAACGCGAATTCAGCTATGGAGATCCCTCCCTCGTACAGTACGTGCGTGTACATCTCGCATACTATGCTTCAGCTCCCTTTTGCGAAAGCAGTATCTTCCGAAATCTGCCGTACGTGCAGGAGGGAAGCACCGACTGATTCTGAACCTTGATCTGCGATCGGATCAGAGCACGGCCATGCATCGCCGCCTGATGCAGACCGCAGCTTCGGTTTTGCTGCTTTCTTATAGTACTAGTACCGTTTCCGTTGCATGGGTTGGTTGGTTGGTTGATTGATCGATCGACGTGCCATCTTTTTTAAACATCACAGCCGGCTTTTGTTTTATTTTGAGAAACGGCGAGCTGACTAAATTTTCTACACCATGAACAGTGCATTTTCTCAGCTTGTCCAGACATAGACACGAAATGGCTACACACAACCATGTGACACATGTGGTAAGCAATTCAAACTACTACAAAAATGGCTTCACACACGACACGGAAATATTCCTTTTTAATTCTTCAGTTTTCTTCTTCTGAAAGGTCCTTACATGTACATATGTAACACTATTACACCTAAAAATATATTTTCACCCTGCTTTATAAATAAAATACCAACCTGCAGGTTCATACAATACATCATCCAGGTGTGAGAAGAGTGAATAATAAGTGTCGAAGCAACAACACAAACATGCCCAAAACAGAACATCAAAGCGATACAAGACGCCTCGGGATAGAGGAGCCAGGAAACTATTTACCATGCTTTGACAGCCTGGGCTCACCTGTCAGGTTCGTGTGACCTGCCACGTCACACATATATTTTTACATGATGACGGCAAACATTGGTACGTGTTTTCCCAACCTTTTCCACCTCAACCTAGCTAACGAGAGCACATGCATATCCAACCTCAAGCTCTAAGAGAACCTCCTCATTGACCCCCCACCCCCTCCTCGAACGTCCACATTGTTCAAACTCGTCGCGTGGATTTCATCTTCCAACAACGCACGCCCTCATTAGCCAGGATTACCGCACCTCCATCATATTCAACGACAGCGTAAATCCCGCCAATGTCTTGCCTTGTTCAAGAAGAAGAATGATCTATGTTTCGATCAAAAAACTTAACCCTAGAATTTTTAACACTATTCAAAATGACAAAGATGTTTATGCAATTCACACTACTACGAAGTAAAGTTCTCCCTCCTCTTG
Organism: Aegilops umbellulata; assembly: GCA_032464435.1. Lineage (NCBI taxonomy): Eukaryota > Viridiplantae > Streptophyta > Magnoliopsida > Poales > Poaceae > Aegilops > Aegilops umbellulata. The sequence goes on along the minus strand of CP136058.1, from coordinate 437,473,373 downwards.
TCCGGACTCATGGACTGCCTTGTTTTAGCCGATAATGCAATCGAATTCAGTGGAGACCGAGAGGCATGCTAATAGGGCCGGCGATATAAAAGCCTACCGATTTTAGACATATGTACATAAACCCGCTTGGATGCAAGTCTGCATTGATTGTCATGTATAGCAGCATCAGGGTTAAGTCAAGTCCATGATCAACAAACTGGCATAGACAAAAACAAAAACAAAACAAGAAAGTCCATGGTTAATGCAGAGTAGTGGTGTTTGTGTCATTTATAAAAAACCCCCACTTCCTTTGATGATTTAAGTGTAGTGCGGTGCATAAGATTTCCAGTTTGACCACCAATTAATCCAACAATATATAAGATTACATGGTACAATGTCAGATTCAAAAATAGAAAGATTCAGCAAAGAATTAAATAATATCAGCATTTTCCTATCAATAAACTTTGTAACCATAGATCTTATAGATTTACGCTCAAAATTAAATTTCAAAAAGATCTGCCTCCTATAATCTTGACTTTGTAAAGATCCCAAAATTTCAAAAGAAAAGTATATATGTTATAGAGGTAATGGTGTGCTATAAGCACGTAAAATCTCCAAGTCGAAAAACAAATTCACGAGTTGTATGAGATAAGAAATTATTGATGGTTCTTTTTTGGGAGGAATGGTCGGGGGGATAGTTCTCCCACCTGAATATTTACCGATGGATAGTGACAGACATAAGAATTACTTTTTTTTGCATATCTTAAAGATAAGAAAAGGGAGCTCGTCGTTGGAGGGAAGACAAGGCTCATTCCGTGAGTTTGAACTTGAAATTTCACTTTACTTTTTCGAGTGCGTGCATGAGAGTGACTACATGTGTGCGTAAACAAGAAGTTGGAATTTCACTTGTTTATAGGCATGCTCTTGGAAGCTATTAACGTGGGTTTCCACAAAAAATGTAACTTGCTACAAAAATTGTAAAAAAAAACTATTAACGGAAAAACTGCAGCTGTCGATGTGGAAGAGAGTGTGTGTGGACTCGTCGTCGCGGGCTTACTTAATCATGCAGGAGTATATTGACAAATAATACTAGTTATTAACAAGTAGCCGTGCATGTTACTCGACTGATTGGGACGGTCGCTGGGTGGCTAATGAATCCAACCGGGTCCTAGATAGAGAACGTACTGACGACGCAGGCAATGATGCAACCAATTTCTTATCTTACTACTCTAGCGTAGCGAGGGCGCGTACCACGTACGTAGCGCCGCTCCACGAAGCCTCCTCCCCTAGGCGACTAACCTTGCCTTGTACCGGTTGCCTGATCCGATCTTTTTTTATGCTGGCGCCGTTGCTGGTCTGTACTGTACGTGTACGTATCTCAAAAGAGAGATCAGAGAAACAAAATATCTCCGTACATACCACACACTCTAACCGCGTAGTACTGCAACGCAGATCCAGCTTACATGTATGTATGCATGCATGACTGCATGTATGGTCACAGATATCTTCCTGGATCTGAAGCGCAGGACGACGGAGGCACGCACTCTGTCCGGGATCGGCCTCATTTATACCACTACTTTGTTTGCTTGCTTATTATTATGTGTTGTGTATCTTTGTCGAAAAAATCATGTCTTGTGTATCCGTCGGCACAAGAAAGATGTGGACCTCATGTGTGTATGTTTATTTCGATTGATTTCCCCCACCATGAACAGTGGCACAGTACCTTCTGTGGTCAGTCCATTGAGACCAATTCAGCTTTGGTTTCATGTTGCATTATGGCTGCACGATGGACCAGCCATTGATTACTACTCTACTCCCCCCGTTTCAAATTATGTATACCAATATCTGCCACACCAAACCAGCTTTATATATTTGGTTCATCATAAAATATATTTTCATGCTATATACTTACATATATTGGATGTTGTTTGATCGGAAAATATATTGATGTTGTTGATGTTAGTAGATTTTGTCATAAATTTGTTCAAACTTAAAGTTTGACTTAGGACAAAGCTAGAACTATAAGTATTTTGGAATGGAGGAGTACTTTGAAATTTGTTCCGTATAAAAGGTTAACTCTGAGTAATAATTATGAAAAAAATTGTTCATGTAACACCGCGGAAAATGCTAACTACAACCTGGGTATGAACTTTATATCTTGGTACACTGGTAGAAAAAGAGGCTTCCGTCCAGCCCCATTAGTCGCGGAACTGTAGGAACCGCGACTAATGAAGTCTTTAGTCTCGGTTCGGCAGACGAACCGCGACCAAAGGCCTGGGCCCAGGGCGCTCGGTGGCCAGCTGGTGCACGTGAGGGGCTTTAGTCGCGGTTGGCCAGGCCAACCGCGACTAAAGGTGCCCAAAGGCCTTTAGTCGCGGTTGGCCAGGCCAACCGCGACTAAAGCTCCTCCCCTATATATACCAGTTCAGCGCACTCACTTAGCCATTTGGTGCCACTTCTCTTCACAAGCTTCACAAGGGGGTGTAGGTTTGCTTTTGGTTCCTCTTATGCACACAAGGTGTTTGATGAAATGCCCCAAGAGCCACACTTGAGGTTCCTCATTTATTTTTTTCCTCCTCGATCGCGGTTAGCAACTTGAACCTTTCATGCATGTGTGTCATTGATAAAATATGCATGTGTGTTGTTCATTGTTTAATTTCTATTGTTTATAGCTAGTTAGTTTAACAAATGCATGATGGTTAATTATATATTTTATATTATAATAATGCAGATGAATCGGCAATGGATGTACGGTAACCGACTCTCCCGCGAGTTCACTACTGGTTTGAAAGATTTCCTCGTAGTGGCTAATGCGAACAAGCAGAAGGGTTTTGTTATCTGTCCATGTGTTGACTGTAAGAATCAGAAGGGTTACTCTTCCTCAAGAGAAGTTCACCTGCACCTGCTTCGGCACGGTTTCATGCCAAGCTATAATTGTTGGACCAAGCATGGAGAAAAAGGGGTTATAATGGAAGAAGATGAAGAAGGGGATGATTTCATCGATGAAAGCTATCTTGCTGATTTCGGTGATACTTTCATGGAGGATGCTGAAGGTGAAGGGGAAGGTGAAGGGGAAGGTGAAGGTGAAGAAGAGGCACGTGATGAGACCGTTGATGATCTTGGTCGGACCATTGCTGATGCACGGAGACGCTGCGAAACTGAAAAGGAGAGGGAGAATTTGGATCGCATGTTAGAGGATCACATAAAGTCGTTGTACCCTGGATGCGATGATGGTCTGAAAAAGCTGGGCTGCACACTGGATTTGCTGAAATGGAAGGCACAGGCAGGTGTAGCTGACTCGGCATTTGAAAACTTGCTGAAAATGTTGAAGAATATGTTTCCAAAGAATAACGAGTTGCCCGCCAGTACGTACGAAGCAAAGAAGGTTGTCTGCCCTCTAGGTTTAGAGGTTCTGAAGATACATGCATGCATCAACGACTGCATCCTCTACCGCGGTGAATACGAGAATTTGAATGAATGCCCGGTATGCACTGCATTGCGTTATAAGATCAGAGGCGATGACCCTGGTGACGATGTTGAGGGCGAGAAACCCAGGAAGAGGGTTCCCGCCAAGGTGATGTGGTATGCTCCTATAATACCACGGTTGAAACGTCTGTTCAGGAACAAAGAGCATGCCAAGTTGTTGCGATGGCACAAAGAGGACCGTAAGTCGGACGGGGAGTTGAGACACACCGCAGATGGAACGCAATGGAGAAAGATCGACAGAGAGTTCAAAGATTTTGCAGCTGACGCAAGGAACATAAGATTTGGTCTAAGTACAGATGGCATGAATCCTTTTGGCGAGCAGAGCTCCAGCCATAGCACCTGGCCCGTGACTCTATGCATCTACAACCTTCCTCCTTGGTTGTGCATGAAGCGGAAGTTCATTATGATGCCAGTGCTCATCCAAGGTCCTAAGCAACCCGGCAACGACATCGATGTGTACCTAAGGCCATTAGTTGATGAACTTTTACAGCTGTGGGGCAGACCTGGTGTTCGTGTGTGGGATGAGCACAAACAAGAGGAATTTGACCTACGAGCGTTGCTTTTCGTAACCATCAACGATTGGCCTGCTCTTAGTAACCTTTCGGGACTGTCAAATAAAGGATACAATGCATGCACGCACTGCTTACATGAGACTAAAAGTGTACATTTGCCAAATTATAAGAAGAACGTGTACCTTGGGCATCGTCGATTTCTTCCGAAAATTCATCCAGTAAGAAAGAAAGGCAAGCATTACAACGGCAAGGCAGATCACCGGCCGAAGCCTGCAGAACGCACTGGTGCTGAGGTATTTGATATGGTCAAGGATTTGAAAGTCATCTTTGGAAAGGGTCCTGGCGGACAATCAGTTCCGAAGGGAGCTGACGGGCACGCAGCCATGTGGAAGAAGAAATCTATATTCTGGGAGCTAGAATATTGGAAAGTCCTAGAAGTCCGCTCTGCAATCGACGTGATGCACGTTACGAAGAATATTTGCGTGAACCTCCTAAGCTTCTTGGGCGTGTATGGGAAGACAAATGATACAAAGGAAGCACGGCAGGACCAGCAACGTTTGAAAGACCCTGATGACCGGCATCCGGAATGGTTTCAAGGTCGTGCCAGCTACGCTCTGACCAAAGAAGAGAAGGTCATCTTTTTTGAATGCCTGAGCAGTATGAAGGTCCCGTCTGGATTCTCGTCCAATATAAAGGGAATAATAAACATGGCGGAGAAAAAGTTCCAAAACCTGAAGTCTCACGACTGCCACGTGATTATGACGCAATTGCTTCCGATTGCTTTGAGGGGGCTCCTGCCGGAAAATGTTCGAGTAGCCATTGTGAAGCTATGTGCATTCCTCAATGCAATCTCTCAGAAGGTAATCAATCCAGAAGTTCTACCACGGTTACAGAACGATGTGATCCAATGTCTTGTCAGTTTCGAGTTGGTGTTCCCACCATCCTTCTTCAATATTATGACGCACCTCCTGGTTCACCTAGTCGAAGAGATTTTCATTCTCGGTCCTGTATTTCTACACAATATGTTCCCCTTCGAGAGGTTCATGGGAGTATTAAAGAAATATGTTCGTAACCGTGCTAGGCCAGAAGGAAGCATCGCCAAGGGCTATGGAAATGAGGAGGTAATTGAGTTTTGTGTTGACTTTGTTCCTGACCTTAAGCCGATTGGCCTTCCTCGATCGCGGCACGAGGGAAGACTAAGTGGAAAAGGCACGATCGGAAGGAAATCAACGATATGTATGGACGGCCATTCTCTGACTGAAGCACACCACACTGTACTGACCAATTCCAGCTTGGTGGCTCCGTACTTTGAGAAACACAAGAATATTTTACGCTCGGACAACCCGGGGAAGCCTGAATCCTGGATTAGGAAGGCCCACATGGAGACTTTCGGCAGTTGGTTGAGAAAACATTTAATGAATGACAATGATGTTGTAGATCAGCTGTACATGTTGGTCAAGACACCATCTTCGACTATAACGACTTTCCAAGGGTACGAGATAAATGGGAATACATTTTACACGATCGCCCAAGATAAAAAGAGCACCAACCAAAACAGTGGTGTCCGCTTTGATGCAGCAACCGAGAATGGGCAAAAGGTCACATATTATGGTTACATAGAGGAGATATGGGAACTTGACTATGGACCCTCCTTTAAGGTCCCTTTGTTCCGGTGCAAATGGTTCAAGCTAACAGGAGGTGGGGTAAAGGTGGACCAGCAATACGGAATGACAATGGTGGATTTCAACAATCTTGGTTACCTTGACGAACCATTCGTCCTAGCGAAAGATGTCGCTCAGGTTTTCTATGTGAAGGACATGAATAGCAAACCGAGGAAACGGAAAGATAAGAAAACGATCAGTACATCATGCGATGATCCAAAGCGCCACATTGTTCTTTCAGGGAAAAGAAACATCGTGGGAGTGGAGGACAAGACAGACATGTCAGAAGATTATAATATGTTTGCTGAAATTCCGCCCTTCAAAGTGAACACCGACCCAAGCATTAAGTTAAATGATGAGGATGCTCCATGGATACGGCACAATCGTAAGCAAGCAGGGACACAAGGGAAGAATTGATGTGTAATAATTTATTGTACCAAACTTTGTATTTGGTCGATGAACTGAATGATGTATCAAACCTTTTGTCAAACCTTCAAGGGATTAGTTTTATTTTTCTGATTTTTTATATATAATTGTATTTTTAAGATTTTAAAATGAATTAGTTTTATTTTTCTGATTTTAAAAGGAAAAAGGAAGAAGAAGAAAGAAGGAAAAAGGAAAAAAAACAGAAGAAAAAAACAGAAGAAAAAAGGAAAAACAGAAGAAAAAAACAAACAGAAGAAAAAAGGAAAAACAGAAGAAAAAACAAACAGAAGAAAAACATAAGAAAAAAACAAACAGAAGAAAAACAGAAGAAAAAAGGAAAAAGGAAGAAAGGAAGAAAAAAAGAAGAAAAACAAGAAAAAGGAAGAAACAAACAGAAGAAAAAAATAGAAGAAAAAAGGAAGAAAAAACAGAAGAAAAACAAGAATTTAAAATGAATTAGTTTTATTTTCTGATTTTTTTGATATATAATTGTATTTTTAAGATTTTAATAACATAAATAAATAAGTAATTAGAAACTTTAATAGCAAAAATAATTATCATAAAGTAAAATAAATAAGTAATTAGAAACAAAATAAAATAAAATAAATAAGTTTTTTGTTGTAAGTAGAAACAAAACAAAATAAATAAAGCAAAAATGAAAACAAAAAACAGGTAAAAAATAAAAAATATGCCACCTACTGGGCCACCACGGCCTGAATACGACTAGAAACCCATTATTGGGCCAGGATTCAGGCCCGCAGAAAGGCCCAGTAGGCCCACAGGCTAATAGTAACAGAATAGGCTCGTAAGCCTGCATTTGAGAGGAGCTCGAAGTGGTGAGCGCAGCCGCGCTTATAAACCACTGTCGAAGCCTCTCGGCTAGCGAGGTGGGACTAAACATCCCACCGCACCGCGCCAGTGCCAGCACATACCTTTAGTCGCGGTCCGCCACACCAACCGCGACTAAAGGATAGCTTTAGTCGCGGTCCGCCTCCCCAACCGCGACTAAAGGCTCTTCCTGCGCGGGAACGAAAGCGGCGCCAAAACCCTTTAGTCGCGGTTGGTGTGGCGGACCGCGACTAAAGCTATCCTTTAGTCGCGGTTGGTGTGGCGGACCGCGACTAAAGCTACCCTTTAGTCGCGGTCCGCCACACCAACCGCGACTAAAGGTCTGCCTATATATACTGCACTTAGCAGTTTCCGCCACTTCCCATTCTTCTCAGACGCCGAAGCCCCCTGCCCCGACGCCGATCGACGCCGACGCCGACGCCCTGCCCCGACGCCGACGCCCTGCCCCCAGTGAGCGCCGCCGCCTCCGCCCCGAGTGAGCGCCGCCGCCGCCCGTGCCCTGCCCTAGCGCGCCGCCGCCGCCGCCGCCCCGCCCTGCCCTGCCCTTGCCCTTGCCCGCCGCCCGCCGCCCCCCTGCCCGCCGCCCGCCGTCCCTGGCCCTGCCCCTGGCCGCCGCCGCCGCCCGCGCGCCGCCCGCTGCCCGCCCCTGCCCGCCGCCCCTGCCAAAAAGGAAACAAGAAAAAAAACAAGAAGAAAGAAAAAGGAAAAAAAAGAAAACAAAACAAAACCAAAAGAAACAAGAAAAAAAAGGAAGAAGAAAAAAAGGAAGAAGATAAAAGGAAGAAGAAAAAAAGGAAGAAGAAAAAAAGAAAGAAGAAAGAAAGAAGAAAGAAAAAGGAAGAAGAAAAAAGAAGAAAGAAAAAGGAAGAAGAAAAAAAATGAAAACAAAACAAAACCAAAAGAAAGAAGAAAAAAAGGAAGAAGAAAAAAGGAAGAAGAAAAAAAGAAAGAAGAAAGAAAGAAAGAAGAAAGAAAGAAGAAAGAAAAAGGAAGAAGAAAAAAAGAAAGAAGAAAAAGGAAGAAGAAAAAAAGAAAGAAGAAAGAAAGAAGAAAGAAAGAAGAAAGAAAAAGGAAGAAGAAAAAACAAGAAAGAAAAAGGAAGAAGAAAAAAATGAAAACCAAATGAAAACCAAAAGAAAGAAGAAAGAAAAAGGAAGAAGAAAAAAAGTAACTTAAAACTTGATAATTAACAAAAAACCGTAAAATTTAATAATTAACCAAATGGCGAGGGTTATACATGTGTGTTGTCCTCGCCTCCCTCTCCGTGACGCCGTCGTCTGCCGCCCCGTCTCGCGCTCTACCGCGACACCCTCTCCCACCCCTTCCTCGCCCCCTCCTTTTGCCACCGCCCTTTCGCCACCGCCACCGCCACCGCCCCCCTTCTTCACTTAATTAATTTGTTTTTACTACATGTTTTCAGGACTGACATAATGGCGGACGATAGAGCTGACCCGATTATGGACAACTATGATCCGGACGGTGAAGCACATATGTTCGGCATCATAAACGACGATATTCTATATGTGCCGACCGGACAAGAAGAAGATGATGTCTCTTCTTATCTGAACCTTGACGGTGAAGATGAAGGGCGCCGTCAGCAAGATGATGCCGAACAAACGTCGATAAACGACGATCTTCAAATGGAAGTAGCAACCACCTCCGGCGCCGAGGTATATATATACATTGAGCCTCTGGTGATACAAACTAACTGATTTGAATAAATATGTGTGTACTAACGTGCGCGACTCTCTTTCTTATTTTAGCCCTCGGCCGGATCGTCGAAACAATCGAGTACGTCGTCAAAGCGTGGCGCAACCAAGACGATGAAACAAGGAGAAACATGCACCATCGAGGTTGTCGACAGTGCAACCGGCAAGCCGCTGGAGCCCCGCAAGAACGCCACCAAGTTTGTCAGCCAATGCGGAGCCGTTGTTAGAGACAACGTCTCGATCACCGTCCAGGAATGGAATGAGCCAAAGAAGGCACGAATTGCTGGTTTCACTTTTGTCGATAAGAGAACAAAAAAAGATTGCTTCAAGAAGCTTATGGAACATTTCGTTCTACCTCCGGAATACAACAAATTCGATGAGGAGGGTAACAAGATTGAGGAAAACAAGGAGAGGAGGAGGCTAGTCAAACAGTTCGCTCTTCGTAAGATGGCCGACGCATTCCGGAAATTCAAGCAAAATCTAGCCCATGACTTTGTCAAGCAGAACAAGACTCCGGATTTCAAAGGACAATATGAGAAACTGAAACATGATTGGCCAAAATTTGTGAAGCAAAAGAAATCGGAGCAGTTCATTCAAATATCGAAAAATAATAAGGAAAATGCGGCTAAGAAGGAGTACAATCATATTATGGGGCCAGGAGGGTATCGCCTTTGGCAGCCTAGGTTGGAGAAGATGGAGAACGAGCTGAGGGCGCGAGGAATCCGTCCAGGTACGGAGGGATGGGACCCAGGGGCCAAAAGCTGGTGGTACGGGCATGGGGGAACGCTGAACCCGGAGACAGGGGAGTGTGTTTACCAGGGCAAAATAATTAAACCCACCCAAGCCCTTATTAACGCAATGAGGGATGCTCAAGAGGGGAAGATCAAGTTCAACAGAGAGAACGACGCACTGACAAAAGCCCTCGGGAATCCTGAACACGGAGGACGTGTACGAGGCATGGGGCACATTCCGTGGAAAATAGGGTTCCCCCAGAACGATGACCCGTACGGTTACAGAAGCCGTAAGAGAAAGATGGATCGGGAAGCAGATGTTGTGGCGCGGTTGGCATCGGAAATGGATGTGATGAAGAAAACCGTGAGTGTACTAGTAGCCGAAAGAGATGCAGCTTGGGCGCAGCATGAAGATCATCCAGCGGATCTCGGAAGCCAGCAGCGGAGAAGCAGCGTGGCTTCCACAGAGGCCCCACCGGCTGGTGCAGATGCACCGACGATCGAAATTACTGCACCGGAGCCTCTGGTGGTCGAAATTACTGCACCAGAGCCTCCTCGCTACCCCGTGGACGATATAAAGGAGAGGAAAGAATGTCATCTGTATTATCCTATCGGGAACATGTCCATGAAGGTAGCCATCGGCAGTGCTTTACCATGTTTACCTGGAGCACTCCACCACAACAACCCCATTCAAGATGGCTATGCTCGTGTCACGGTGGAGGACATAGTCCAAGGGTTTGAGGACCTGGAGATTGACATTGCTACACCTGAAGGGGAGAAAAGACTTAGAGATGTCAAGCGCCATTTCATTCTATGGCAAAAGAAGTTTATCAAGTTTCCAGGCGAGGCGCCAAGGACAACAAGTCCACCCCCCCTACGGTGGTGGTGGTGGCGGTGGCGGTGGTGGTGGTGGTGGTGGCGGCGGTTCACCTACACCTCCGTCACGTCAGCCGACGCCTCCCAGTCCACAACGTCCGGCGGGTGATCAGACGCCGCCCCCCAGTCCTCGTCCGGCGGGTGATCAGACGCCGCCCCCCAATCCACCTCCGGCAAAGAAGCAGAAGCAGTCCTGGATTATTAACCCGGACCCTTATGTACCTAAGACCACAAAGGTACCGGAGCCATCACTGAAGCCTCTCCCCACAAGGCCTTGGGAACATAGTGCCGAGGAAACTGCCGCGGCCGCGGCTGCTGATCTTGAGAAATGGAAGGCGGACTGCAAGAAGAAAAGAGAGCCCGAGCCCAAGCCAGTATTTTCTGATGAGCAAAAGAAGTGGGCTAAGTCATTTTTGAGCACACCGTCCCAAGCCGCGAAGAATCTGCCTAAGGACTATGCACGTGAACTTCGTAGGCAGGCACTCATGTTGAAGGAGAAGAAAGAGCGGGCGGATGACCCCGATCCGGAACAAAGTAAACGAGTTGCCCAGCTCGGGGAACAAAGTAAACAATCGATTGCCCCGCTTATAGTGAAAGCGCCGGTCCGGATGACCCCGATATCATAGCAGCTGCGGCAGCACTTGGATTGACTGTAACGAGTGCCAGAGAACAAGCGGCCAACTTAGGTATTACTCTTCGTGAACTGTTAGGCCTTGATGAGGTGCCAGTGAAGGAGGTAGTAATTACATATGTGAAGAATGGGCCTCTCGTCGAGCCTGCGCAGGAAGAGGATCTACCTCCACAAATGAAAGGTCTGCTAAAATGGTACAAGGGTTACATAAAAAATAAAAACGCCAAAGAATATATTTATGCGGAAGTTAGATATGAGCATCACTTCAAACATTACTATGTACAAATTCATCTGAGTGAATTGTTCCAGCTTTTCAATCTGCGCGAGCTCGACAAATCTATCATCAGTTGCTACGTTCTGTAAGTGATTTATTTCTACCCCATCTCGTTCATATTGCCTGCACTATATATATGTCCTAACTATATTGTTGTGTCCGCTATTATACATGCAGAATGAAGATTAAGGAATGCAGAGTAAGGAACATCCATGATGTTGGGTTCATTGACCCACACATCGTTAATGGATATGTGTTGCGGCATCACCCCGCCGACATGGAGGCAGACCTGTGGCAGTTTCTTACAAAGCAGGAACTCAAAAGTGATATTCTATTTCCTTACCATTTTGGGTGAGTGTTTCTGTCTTGAGCACATTCTCTTTTGTTTACTCCATGCATGGTATGTGGCCGGCTAATCGATGAGTTATGCATGACGTACTGTGCATGTATCATGTCCGCAGGTTCCACTGGATTCTGCTAGTTGACACCTCAGAATATCTCGTCCACGACTCTCTGAATATGGATCCAAAGCTTTGGGGCGACATGAGAAGAATGCTGCAGAAGTAATTATTTTCATTCATTTGCGCTCTATATCGATCGGCCTATTTCGTTCATTTCCTAATATCAAGTAACTAATAACTCTCTTGTTCATTTAATTTTCTTTGCCTCGTAGGGTTTGGAGACGGTTCGTAGATACAAAGGTCGGTGAATTCAAAAAAGAGCTAGAACTCAAAAAGTCAAAGGCTAAGAATGGTGGGGATATTCAGCCAACGGGGACCAATCTATGTGGATACTATGTCTGTGAGATGATCCGGAGATACACCTCTGAGCGGGTTCCGAGTGATACCAATGCTCAGAGGAATAACCTCCGGATGATGCTTAGTCCAGAAGCTCGCTTCCGACCACTTCAAGAGGAACTAGCTGGATGGTTCAGGAGGGAAGTCCTCCATCCTAAAGGAGAACACCATTACGAGGACGTAGAACTTTATATGCATTAAATTATGTATGGAAACTTGTTCAAAATTATATATGGTCATCCGATGATATTTAATATATACTGTATATTCCTCTTGAATTCTTTTTGGTTCTAATTTCAAATTTGTTTGAAATTGTACATTCATATGCATGTATGTAGTAGCGTAGAATATGTGAAACTCCTTCAAAATTAAAATAAAGCATAAAAGAAATAAAACAATACAAATTAAACAGAAAACAGGTTTAGGGGGGGGGGGGCAGGTTTAGGGGGGGGGCTAAAACCCTAAACCTGCGGCGGCCTTTAGTCGCGGTTGGCCAGAAGAACCGCGACTAAAGGTCCTCCGCCCCGACGGCCACCTGGCGCCCACGTGGACGGGCCTTTAGTCGCGGTTCTTAAGCAACCGCGACTAAAGGGGGGGGGGGCTTTAGTCCCGCTTGTTTGGTCGCGGTTGCGCAACCGCGACTAATGGCAGTTGCGAACCGCGACCAAAGGCCCTTTTTCCACCAGTGGTACTTAAGAAAAAAAATATCATGCTTCTATATTGCGAAAATCCCGTGTAAGTTCAAACTCTTTTTTGTTACCTTTCGCTAAAAATAAAGTAGTAAAATTCAGTTTTTACTCCCTATTTTGACAATTTTCACAGGAATTACCTCATTTACCTTTTTATTTTGCCACATTTGACCCTTTTTCATTTTTAGCGCGTTATGTCAAGCGGGTCTCAACCGTCAAAGTACACTTCGCGTTCCACATCAATGGGTTTTCTGCGCCTCTTCAGAGTGTGTATGTGTAAGGGGTGGTGCATTGCAGCTATCGCAAACCTAGCATATGTACCAATCTTGGTATAGTTGTCCCGGTACCGCCAGGCCAGCGACCCTATCAGGCGCTAGTACTTTGGAGTTTACTAGTCGGCCATCTTATCGCACATCGAGATTGTTGGATTGGTTGAATTGGTGGATTGGTGGAATCCATGGAAAGTGTCGAGGAGGGAAACTGTTTGACGTGGCAGGTCCACGCCAGGTGAATTACGACAGATGGGACCCGCTTGACAAAATATGCCAAAACACTACAAGGGTAAAATATGGTACAACTTTTGCTAAATGGAGTATTATGAGTGGAATCTGGTAAAATAGGTAATCGCTGACAAAATTTTTGAACTATGGGTAAAAAGCTAAAATCACCCTTAAAAATATGATCCTTTGTGAACCATGCACAAATGATAGCTTATTATGCAGACATTTATTTTTTATTTTTTACACAGAACAAAAATATGGTGATTATCCTTTATGAGAATTTAAGAGGATGCATTTCTATCTATTCCCAGAGTGCCTAATTTGTTTTAGTGGATTTACAACAATTTATTAGTACGAGCATTAGTAAGTTTCGAAAAGTGGATTTCATATATATACTCACTCCGTTCCTAAATATATGTCTTTTTAGATATTTCAATATAGACTATATACGGTTGTATATAGATGTATCTTAAAGTGTAGATTCACTCATTTCGCTTAGTATGTAGTCTATATTAAAATCTCTAGAAAGACTTGTATTTAAAAACGAAGGAATTAGATTTTAACAAGGCTCTCTCGTAATAACACCGCTTCCAATTTAAGGCTCTTCTTGGCCGGACCCGTGCAACTCATGCCAAATTGCGGACTGCCTTGCACGAGCCGATAATGCAGTCGAATTCAGTGGAAGCAGAGGCATGCCAAGCAGGGCAGCGATATAAAAACCTATCCTCCACAGCTCATGCATTAATTTCCATGTATACATGATACGTACCAGCTTAATCCTCGTGCTCTAGCTTTTGCATCCAAATTGCACTTTGGGAGAGGCAGCCGAGCGGGTGGCCGAGGCCTAGACCTATTATCTCTTGTTTCAACCAGGCAACCCCTTCAATTGAACCAGCCTACAGGGCCATGCTATGCCACCAGAACCATCTCCTAGCTAGTGAGGTGGTAGGACAACTCTTCACCTACAGACTATATACAGTGGTTCATATCTTGTTGCTAGTATTATTGTCATGCACGTGAACGTGCTTCGGTAGGATTATCCTGAGATGCGCTTATTTTCCCGATGAATTAGCAAGATCACTGTCTTTTTCACTGGAATAATAGAGTTGCTCAGTCTATTATGAAAAACGGGACGAAAGTCAGATATAAAGAGCCCCCGTTGATCGTCAAAGCAACGGGAGATGACGAGCCCACCACCAAATGAAGAATATCACATTGAAATCTGCACTCGGCAGACACAAATGAAAACCACGCGGGAAAGATGTTTTGAAGTTTCAGAAAAATCTCAGTAAAAAATACGGGATGTTAAGAGGGTGATGTTCTATTAGCTTACGAAAACGGCATTGAGCAGTGCCGAACGGTAATGGTATTATTCATTGTTGATCTTTTTTTCATAGCTCACATCTCGTAATGTGTTTCATTTTGGAATTTCGCATGGCAATGAAATATCAAGCTTTGCTACTGTTACGGATCACAATTATAGGCTGATGGTGGCCTCTCGCTGGAAAAAAAATTTGGGGGGGGGGGGGGGGGTAGCGTGGTGAGGGCACGTACCTCCGTAAGAGTAGTCTATAGCTTGTAGTCTATAAGTGTAGCATATTTTTTGGAAAATATCACCCTCTTAACATTCACATTTTCTCATTTCTTTTTAAAACTTTCTATTCTTTGAATGTTTTTTTTTTCAGTTTTCTTTGAATGTTGGTTTTCATGTGATATTCTCCCCACCACCGAATGCACCACCACACCACATGAAGATGTAAGTAAAGCAACATGTACCATATTTCTATGCCGCTAGTCAAAATATCTGTGTGAAGCCTTGGCGATGTATCCCGGGCTAGGGTAAGCCGAGAGGGGGCGTGCGTAAAACCAACCAAAACAAATCGTATTCTAGGCGAGGTGACTCATCAAACTTCGAGCATGTTGATCTTAGGAAAATGAATTGGTGCCGGCATTTATTTTCATTCAAGTTAAGTTGGCTGGTTGTATGGTTTTTAATTTTCATATGAAAATCTGAGTTAGTGGCAGTCCACTCGCCCTCAGAGATTACATCTTAAATTGCGATTTTTTTTATCAAAAGTATTGTACACGTCCTGCCTTTCAGTAGGAGAGCATCAGTACTAGTGTTAGTGTAGTACCATCACAACTGCATAATGCATGCCACAAGCGAAATCCAAGTTGCTAGTAGAAGAGCGACGTGTACCGCCACGAGACCACCTTGCATATATTCATAATGCATATGTTTCAGCTCCGTCCCTAGCTTAACGATCCTTTTTGTACTATAAACAGAAAGAAAAACGAGTGGTTCAGGGTTTGGCCGGCGATCGGAGAAAAGTATAGAACACGTACGACTCGAGACATAATTTTCTCCGCGATAGATCATCTTGTCGTGCTGTACCATGAGCAGTAGATTTGCCTTCGTATCGCGTTGCTCCATGGCCACGTCCGTCTCGTGGGACTCGTCTCGTGGACACCCTGCGGAATCGCTGATCGATGAGCCGAGACTGCAACCGGTCGATCAAATTCAGTGCTCTACGTGGAGACAAATGGAGGCGTGTTCTAAATGTAAATCCTTTTAGAGATTTTAATAAGAGACTACATACGAAACAAAATGAGTTAGTAATACACTCCCTCCGTTTTAAAATACTTGACTTCCATTTGTTTAAAAATGGATGTACCTATATACTAAAACATGTCTAGATACATCTATATTTTAACAAGTGGAAGTCATGTATTGTGGAACGGAGGGAGTACATTCTAAATATGTCTACATAGTCCATATTGAATTATTAGAAAGATTTATATTTAGAAACGAAGAGAATAGTTCTCATGCACGTATAGCTTCCTCGTGCGATGGCATTTGCATCCGAATTCTTCCACTTGGAGCGAAGCAGTTTGGCCGGTGGGCAGCCGGACCCATTCCATTCCGTTTCAACCAAACTGCGGTGTATGCATGCATGCATGGTTTTAGCTTGCGTGCGTGAGTTGCGTCCAAACTCCCAAATGGGACGTACAAACTCGGTAGGTCAGGTCACCATGTCACCTACCGTGGTCCAAATTTGTGATGTTGAAATTTATACACAATCACGAGCGAGAGCGTTCAGTAGAAATGTTTCTTTTTTTGAGTCCTTGGAGTTAACCTGTCAGTTGAAGGCTTGAAAGTGTAGGCCGGACTTATCACCAGCATTCGATTGATGATGGTCCCAACAAACCATGAAACCATGAATGGCCTAGAGCGTCTCTAACAAACACCTTAAAACCTACTCCCTCTATCCCATAATATAAGAGCGTTTTAAAACTAGTGTATAGTGTAAAAAACACTCTTATATTATAGGACGGAGGGAGTATATATAGGAACAAAAATATTAAAATAGGAATTTAAGCACTAGCTAGGAGATCCTTTATATCCAGATCTTCCTAAAATTATAACTTTTCACGTGGACATTGGGTCGATCAACGAGAAGCAAGACCGAATCAACGCGATGAAAGCCAGAATCAAGTCGATGGAAGCCCAAAGAAGAAAATTTAAGAAGCCTCGTCTTGCGCTCCTAGCTGATGTCATGATTTGGTTCTTAATCCCGGGATCATCTGCAACTTTTCTTTTGGTGGAAGCCATTGCACTGGTCATGTTCTTAGTTTAGGCCACGACGAGTAGAACTATCTTGTATGTAGTAGACAATGGACCATTTCATTATGCTATGTATGATGTCAATGTCTAAAAGTTGTCGAATTATGCCTAAAATAAATTGTAAGGAAACAGGATAGGTTTGCACTTTTAGGATAGGGGGTCTACTAGGGATGCTCTTACCCCAGCTTCTCGAGTGCAAGTTCAACTCGTTATAAAATGAGTGAGCTTAATTTGATTTGAGCTAGAGGTCAAGTAGTGGAGTTGGCTCATGCTTAACTTCTTGCGATCTTAAGCTAGATATGAAATAATAAGATGACCCCTCGATGATGATGGCGTTATTGCTAAAATTGTAGCAATCATGTTTCTATGTAAAAACTAAAATAATCATACATATTAAGGTAAGGATTTCATAATTCTAAAATTAGATGAAGGTAAACAAACTATTGCATGTATGAAAGATAAAATACCTACTACTACGCTAGTTTGGGCTATGTCAAGTCAAAATCGAGCGATCTAGGCTTGACTCAAACTCAACTTCCTTTTCAACCCGAGATTAAAAATGATCATAGTAAGCTTATTTCCTTGTAAGTCGAACCCAAGTCGAGCTAACAAAATTGAGTTGATCTAGAGTGATTAGCGATCCCCAAGCTTCCATAATGGCCCTAACATTTCACAAAATGTGTCATTGGAACTTTTGCCTAGGGTGCTTGTCCCATCTATTTTTACCCACATGGGTCCAATTACTTCCTATCTCTCCTACCTCATCTACAACCACCTTCAGTTGTTTTGAAGTTTTAGTGAAGCAAACTACTGTACTATGTGTTTCTATCTCTTTGTCCTTCAGATTTTTTATGCACTCATTCATTATCTAACTATTATTGGTTAGGTGCAGGTCATAGTAAATACATGTGTAACTTGAGGTTTAGGGATGCGTAACTCGATAATTGTGATTGACTGAATGACGTGCAACTAGGTCGATTGAAAATCCTTTTCACAATACCAATAACTTGAAATGGGTGAAATGCATCTACAATCGAGAACATACGTAGTTTTTAGGGTGTGGGCAAATGTAGACGGTGCAATGGTGAAACTATCTAGGGAGGGAGGAGGTGGAGCAATTCTAGGAGATCATCATGCCTGCTTTGTGGCCGGAGCATTGCCCATTTCCTCACTACTTTTAGGCCCGAAGCAAGGGGAGCTATTGGCATGTTGCGCGTGGTGGTTTTGGCGATTGAACCGGGTATCCCGAAGATCGTCTTGAAGACAGACAATTAGGTCCTCGCGAGGAGCCTAGTGATTAGATACTTGATAGATCGGCCATGAGCCGCCCATAGAAGAGATGAAGAAAAAGCTATGATCCATGGCCGAGCACAAGGTGTTCTAGGCACGACGGTTGGCGAGCAATGCAACACACATTTTAGCGATAGGAGGTTGCGGCAATAGGCTTTGTAAAAAGAAAAGGCTTTTTCTTCACCTCTTCTGTTTAAAAAAATGGCTTTATAAGAGAGAAGAGCATATTTCAACCTCGAACTCTTGCCCTAGTCTAATTTACAACCCAAACTCCAATACCATCTAAATTACAACCCCCAACTCTCAAAACTGCCCAGGGATTCAACCCTTCTCTCCCTGTTTAACAGTTTTGACCTAGTTGACGGGTTTTGACCGGTTGACTGGGTGAACAGTAATTAAAAAAAATGATTTTTCACCAGGAGAACAGTGGATTTAAAAAAATCAAAAAATAATTTCGATTCTTTTCACCGGGTGAACAGTAATTAAAAACACAAAAAATTCAAAAATGATGATTTGTGTGCGTGAATGTCCGTGCCAATGTTCAGCTTGTTTGGATATCTGAGTAGCTCTCAGCAAAAAATAGAAATGTGGGGTCTGTGAAACGGTTAACTTTTCATGGACTGTTCGGGCCGGTTTTGTTTTTTTTCTGGTGAAAGCTATTCAGATGTCCGAACACGATAAAAATTAGCACGGACCTCACGCTTTGAGTCATCTTCAATGCAAAAAGTGGATATTTTTGAACATTTTAGTTTTTTTTATTTACTGTTCACCCGGTGAAAAAAAGTGAAATTTATTTTTTATTTTTTCAACTGTTTTTTGAATCTAGTGTTCACCCGGTGACAAAAAATCGTATTTTTTTCATTTTTTATTTCCTATTGACCAGTCAATGGGTCAAAACCGGTCAACTGGGAGAGAAGGTTTGAATCCGGGCCGGTTTTGAGAGTTGGGGGCTGTAGTTTAGACGGTATTGGAGTTCGGGGTTGTAAATCGAGAGTAAATTAGACTAGGTTAAAAGTTCGGGGTTGAAATATGCACTTATCTCACTTTGTAATGATGGTAGGACGGCGTAGCAAGAAAATGAATAACTTGTCATTGTAAAGGGATTTGACTAATTTCACCGGGTTCATCTGACTGCCGTCGTCCCGCAGTCGGTCGGATGTGTTTTGAACATTGTATTATTGGATTTTTTTGGAAAAAAGTAGCCGCAAATCCTTCTTAAAAAATAAATACAGTGACTTACGGAAGAGTAACTCCTGACCTGATTTTTTTTTTTGAAACGAGGCAAAAGATTTGCCATTTCCATTGATTAAGAAAAAGAGATTTCTCAGCAATCCCTGACCCGTTATTGATAGAAGATTACAAGAGCAATCTCTGCCATTCTATCAATCAAAAGAAAAGAAAAAAAAAAGGTATTTTCTGAGTCAGAGCTCGACATGACGCGGTGCTCGCAAATTCAGTGGCGCACCGATAAAAATTAGCAGAAGCGCACTTTACAAACCCCATCCGTGATTTTGGCAGTAATCAGTGCGGTCGCGCTCGCGTTTGCGGCGGCATGACAGCGGCCCGCCCTACCCCCGGCAGTCGATCGGCCGATCGGGGGTAAAAGAAAACAGAGCCGTGAAACCCATCGCCGTCAGCCCCCTCCCCGGAGCGGAAATCCCGGAGCGGTGTCTCCGCCCCTGCAGCGTCTTACGGGCAAGGTTACCCTCCACCTCCGTCCGTCCCTTTTGTTTTGACCTCCATCCACCCACGGTAGCCCACCGCCGCAAGCATCTCCACTCCGCCGCGCTGGGCAAGGGCCGGCTCCACAGCCCCTTTCTATAAATCAATCCGCGGAATCCCCTCCACACCCACCTACCGTCCCCCGCACCGCACCCACTTTCCCCAAGTCCACTTCTTGCCCTCACCCTCCCCTCCGTCGCTTCCTTCCTGCGCAATCATCGCGGCCGGGGTCTCTTCTGCTTCTGCTTCTGCTCCGGGAGGGCGCCGATCGAGCGCGCGATGGACGGCGACTACGTGTCCGGCCTGCTCATGGGCTCCGCGGGGCTCGACTTCGGCGTGCCGGGCCTCGACGCCGGCTTCTTCGAGACGCTCTGCGGCGCCGGTGGCGCCGGTGCCGCGGGGCTCGCGGCGATGTTCGGGGACCGGGCGGCCGGGATGCCCGGCTTCGGCGGCGGCGGCCAGTTCGGGGCAGCGGAGGGGGCCGGCGGCGGCGGCGAGCTCGGCGCCGCGTCCCGGGAGGGGTCCTCCGTCTCCGACCCGGCGTGGGCGTACGGCGCGAATGCCAAGAAGCGGAAGGCGCCGGCCGGTGTCAGCGGCAAGGGCAAGGAGGCCGCGTCCTGTTTCGCCAAGGTGAGTTCTTGTTCCATGGATTTCATTTATTTTTCGGTTGTTGAGGAAATTGTACCGTGCATTAGCCTGCTGGCTGGTTGGTTCTACCCGAAGATGACGCCGGAATTTGGTCTGCAGATGGGAGAGCCGACGGGGCCGGACTCGAAGAAATGCAAAATTGAGGATGAGACTGTGAGGCCCAAGGTGGAGGAGGAGGCGGCCGCGGCCACGGCCAGCGATGGGTCGGCCGGCGGCGAGAGAGGGCGCAAGCAGGCCAAGGGCAAGGGCTCCAAGTCCAAGCAGCCGGCGGCGGACGAGCCGCCCAGGGACTACGTCCATGTCCGGGCCAGGAGAGGCCAGGCGACCGACAGCCACAGCCTCGCTGAGAGGGTAATACTCTAATTTTACTCTCGCCGTCTCTTTTACTTGCCTGAATGAAAAGTTGTCAGTACAATTTTTTGCACGTTGTCCTCAATTGTGGGTTCATATGACAGGTCAGAAGAGAGAAGATCACCCTCAAGATGAAGATGCTCCAGGACCTGGTGCCAGGATGTAACAAGGTATCAAAATATTCCATCCAGAAAATGGGAACATAACTTTGTTGTGTGCAAGTGTTACTTGTTACCATCTCTAGTTTGTCTAATTTGAAGAAGAATTTTCCATATTATAGGTGATTGGCAAAGCGCTCATGCTCGATGAGATCATAAACTATGTTCAGTCGCTGCAGCAGCAAGTCGAGGTTAGACACGACAGAGACACACAATTAGTCACAGTAGCAGAATTTGTAACTCTCGGCGAATTATCTAATCCTTTTGCTGTTTTGCTCTTTCAGTTCTTGTCCATGAAGCTCTCGACCGTGAACCCGCAACTTGACTTCGACACCTTGTCTAACCTCCTACACAAAGATGTGAGCTCCAGTTATCTTGTATATCATGTGCTTTGGCTCTATGAAACAATCTGCGTCTTACATGCCGTTTCCTCTGTATATCCAGATGAACCAAGCACATGGCCCCTCGGCGAGTACGGTCTTTCCATTGGAGAGCGCTGGCACGGTGTACCCATTGTGTGACCAAGCAGACCTTTACCAGTCCTTCAGCTCGGGTGCTATGGAGAACCAATGTTCCATGGGTCTGTTAGACATGGCTCTACCGCACGCACCGCAGTACCCATTTCAAAAACAGGTGATTGTTGATTGCCTGGAAAATTGCAATATACCTACTCAATTAAGTTAGTTAATATGCATCTGATCCTGATACTCTTTACCTCTTCTTCTCACCAGCAGGATTTCTGGGAGGCGGGCGCCCAAAATGGGCTGCATATGGACCACGAGCAAAGCCAGGAGAATGCGGGTTCGGCACCGAATTTCGATGGTTCGTATAGCGGATTATAATGGATCATTGCTTGCTGCACGCCTCGGTAATTCAGCTTGGACTGACAGCTTTGTGTGGTTCGACTTGCGCAGGTCAGTTACAAGCAGCAGATCATCCAGAGATTGAGTTCTAGACGATCACAGGATCACTGATAATCACCAAGGCCCATATTTTTGTACATAAGAAAAGTATGGCGAGTGAAGCTCCTAAGCTAACGGTCTTTTGACTTCCGGACTGAGAACTGATTTGATCATCCACATCCGACGCCGAATGGCACCAAGACGGCCGGTATCGTGGATACTAGAAAGAATTCCGGCTGAACTACCATCCTCTGCTTGATTCTTCTCGTGTGGATGAGATCGTATGATCTCGAAAAGTAGTAAATCATGTACTTAGATATGGTGAAAATATTTAGAATCACCATCATCTCTCCTAATGTGTAAGAACTCGGCAGATATTGGGACGATACTACTACCATGTACTTCTATTTTGCATTTTGTCGTGCAAATGGCAATTGTGGACATATTTATCATCAGCATATATAATACTACCAATGCTTATGCTCTGTCCTGTTTTACAACCCTATGATTGAGCCGCCACACTAGAGCCAAAGTGGTACTTACTTGCTGAGTGCTCATCAATCACAGCGAACAGTGACTTATCAATCACGGTTTAGCGTGTTGTTCACTCATTTCCTGAATGCTCACCAATCACAGTGAACAGTGACTCATCACCAGCTTTAAGTTCATAATAGACACTCTCCTTTCAACACTATAAGATGTTTTAACTTTTTTCTGAATTGAAAGTATATAGACGTGTTTGTTCGCCCATTTCAGTCTGTATTAGTCTATTATTGAAATATCTGAAACGTCTTAAAACAGTGACCGGAGGGTAGTATGCGACTTGCAGCTGTTGGAACCTTTTAATCCTCATCAGAAATTCTCATTTCACTATCACCAGCAGCATTCCTTCTTTTTCTGAGATGAACTCCACATCACATTTTCACCTGCGTAGGCAGAAATGGCACTAGTTACCGCTGGCTGTTGCATGTCGTGGTGCACGTAGGAGAAGAGGCGAGGGGCGTCGCTGTCTCCCAGCTTTGGTAGGTTACCCGTCCCTTTTATCCGCTCTCCGCTGGATCTCATTTCGTAGTAGCGTCCAGCTTTCTCATCAAAATAAAAATGAAAAGGTCAACATAAAGTTTTAGTTTCTATCTACCCAGGCCGTGTTTGGAACGCAGGAACTTTTACCGTTTCACGGCGGCGAAAACAAACAAACAATTTACCATGAAAGAAATTTTTAGTTGAACTGAAATCCATTTCTCTGAACATGGTAGCTGTAATTTGCTTGAGCTTGCTCTAAGGTTACGTTACATTACGTTACGCCGAAGTGTGTTACCTGCTCGTTTTTTCTATGGAGGTGTGTTGCTCACTACTAGTGCGGCATCAGCATCAGTCCGAGGCCTTTTGCTGTCCCCCTCCCTACATATCTCTGGTGTCCAGTCTCCAGAGGAACCCTATACTATACCGATCCCCGCGGTTAGGTTCTATGTCGCGCTCGTATCGGAGTCCTTCCGTTCAAAAAGCACAAAATTATATACTACAGCACTGGACTTTAGTGATCCGAACGCTCTTATATTTTTTTACAGAGGGAGAACAAAGTTATAGTACTAAAGTTAAAGACGTTTGTTTTGGGTCGGAGGGGGTATTAATTTTCTCTCTTAGTCGCGTCAGGCCTGAGGAAAAATCCCCGTTGAATCGCGGGACTGTTGCGGCATTGTCATTGTCGTCAGTCAGCGAGCAACAGGCTGTCCGGGACACTGATGGCTGCATACACAGCTCAGGAATTGAAATGCATGAGCTGAGTATGTGCACTGCACCGGAGACCCCAGGATGGACGCCCTTTCGTACAAGAATGGAATACCTGCAAGAGCCGGAGCCGGAGGGCCGCCCGCCACTGTATCCGTATGTATGGGCCACTGTATTCTATTGTACATGAACGGACAGATACCCTACCCCGGCCTGTCGATACACTAGTGCTTGAATAGGCGGCACTGCACTGAAAACTTTGCTTGCTTCAGAACATGGTCCACAAAGATACGTCTCAAATACTCAATCAGTGATCGTGCTCCGTCTTCGGATATATCTTCCATAAGCTTTTTTCTTATTTCATATTTTATAAACTGGTGCTAAAGCATTGACAGGAGGTGTTTCCGTATTTCATGTAAAGTTCTAGTGCATCTTCTTATCTCATACTCCCTCGGTCTTAAAATGCTAGACGTTCGTTGGAACTATGATGGTGTCAAAAAACGCCTTACTTTTTAAGACGGGGGAGTACTATGTAGCACTGTCGCTTTCAGGAAATTATCTTGTAATATATTTTCATGATATTTGCCTAATTTAAAATCTAAGAAAATATCAGCATGAAACCGTCTGAATAGTCAAAACACATACTCCCTCCGTCCCAAAATAAGTGTCGCCCATTCAGTACGACTTTAGTGCAAAGTTGTATTAAGTCAGCAACATATTTTGGGGCCGAGGGACTACTTCTGAAACCCATGTCGACGTTGAAAAACGATATGAATTTGGACCCCGGAGCAAGGCACTGCTCAACTGTTGTCTATTAACTGAAACCAGCAATCCATCCATCGGCAGTATAGTAGAGTTTACTCCCATACATTCGATACGAATCGCCGAGACGTCACGGCTCTTCGATCGCCGTCGCCCGCCGAACTTGCCGATCACCGGCAATGTATATCCGCTGGCCTTAAAATTGAATGTCCGGTGGCTTGAGGGGCTACACAAACACAATGATGGCCAAATGGTACAACCGTCCCTCCTCTTGCGCTCCTCCTCTCGTGTCACATGTTCACCCCGCTGCCGGGCACTAAAATTTCATAATGCACAAGTCCCTCTCCTCCCCTCCCACTGGCCAGTGCTGCTCCTTCCATGGAGGGGGATCGCGCGACGTGCCCGAAGGACGAACACCGGTGTGTCCGTCGTCGATGTCGTCGTCGTCGTCGAGCTCTCGGATCACGCTCGGTGCCGTTGCGGGTGGTGGGCGCGGGGACGACGACGGCGGGTGATCGGGTGGCGATGTCGTACTGTGCATGGAATGTGATGAGGCCATGCATCCATGATGTTGTCATGGTCCAGGATGATGGGACTGTAGCTCCCGGGAACTGATCAATGATCAATGTGCGCCGGATCTGAATGAAACCCTGGAAGGAGGGAGGGAAGGAACAGATTGAATGGCTTATGGCTGGCCCTTTGCTTCTATCCGATCACTCAATCAGGATAGGGCCGATATATCTCAATTCAAACAGTTATGATGGCATCAAGAACGGATGCATGATTTGATAATGTTGATAGCTCAGATGTTGGCCCGAAATGTGAGCGGTCCGGCCGGAAAAGGGGAGGGAAATAGGCCTCTTTTGGAACAAGAGAATTTCTAAAACATATAGTAGGTCTCAGTTGATACGCAACGGAAATGCTACTACATAAGCACATAGGCCACAAGAACAAGGAATTCGCATGGAAAAACATACTAGGAATAATAATGGATATAAAGAGAAGAAAACAATATATAACATCACGTGTTTCGCGATTGGCTCTTTATTGTTTGGTGGCGTGTCAAGCCTTTTCTTGTATCGACCCACGCGCGATGTTTGTGCCGCACTTCTTGTTTTCAGTATGGAGCACTGTATTAGATGGTTTGATAATATCATTATTTGAGAATTGTTTCTTTCCCTCCAAATAACCAAATTGTTGTACAGTTGCCCATAACATAGTACAGTAATTTCAAAGAATCGGGGTGAGCAATTTCTTTCTCTTTTCTTCAGAGGAAGCAGTAGCTTTCGTTAAACAGTGGACATGGAGTCTGCCGTCTGAGAGTTTAGAAGGAAACCATCAAGACATCAGGTGAGCTCATACCGTAGTACTTCCTATGTAAAGAAATATAAGAGCGTTTAGATCACTAAAGTAGTGATCTAAACGCTCTTATATTTCTTTATATGGAGGGAGTATTTCTTTGTGCCCAGCGTCGGTAGAGAATTTGCTCTCGTACAAAAATTTCTGAATTTTTCCCAGGGAGCAATTGCATCAGGTCACGATCCATGTGTAGCCATCAACGGGGAAGGCGTCGAAGGGGATAAAAGGAGAGTGATGATTACGAATCCAATGATTCAGAAGCGGCTTCGGCGGGCCGTCGCCGTCGCGGCGATCCCGGACAGTAACTCGACATTCCTACCAACGAGAAGGAGAAGAAAAATCTTCAGTCCATGACTTGCAGGACGCTGGCTGCTGCCATAGGACAGAAAGCCTTTTGCCCCCCGTTATCCAGAGGGGGACGATCAGGTCCACGAGTGAGCGCCGATCAGTGGTGGAAGCGATTGACTGCTCCATGTCGAGTGATCCGGCGCGGCGGGCGGCCGGGCTTCATCTTATCTTTCTTGCCCATGTGAATCTGTCGAGCAGCCGGGGTCGAATTTCTCGCGCAAATCGCTGTCGTCCGGCAATGGCGATGGCTTTTACTTGGATGAACTGAATGAGTAGTATATCGTGGATATGCGGCGTGTGATGATGGTATGGTTCCGGCTTTCCGACCTGTGGCTGAGGAGTTTGGATCACTTGTTTCCTGGTCCCGCTTTGGCCTGTGTTGTTGGGAGAAATTTCAGGGCCAAAGTTCAGACAAACGAGAGCTGCATGGCAACCAAAACTGACAAGTGCCAATGCACCATATTCCAGACCAGTGATAAATCAGAACTTATATGATACTCTGGTTGCAAGGTAATTGACCTGAAACTTCTTTCAGGCAAGAAGAAATACCGACAGCAGATTCTTTGAAACTTCTTCACATTAGCTAAAGGTCAGTCACCTGACTATCAAATT
The DNA here is from genome assembly GCA_032464435.1 of Aegilops umbellulata. NCBI lineage: Eukaryota > Viridiplantae > Streptophyta > Magnoliopsida > Poales > Poaceae > Aegilops > Aegilops umbellulata. The sequence goes on along the minus strand of CP136058.1, from coordinate 437,446,748 downwards.
TGGGGTCAGTCCATTTTAAGAGGTTGACAGAGTGAGCCGGAGGAAAGGAAGGAGGGCTACCTCGTTATCTATCTTATGGTTTAGGGTGGATGCGGGTAGTTCATCTGGCAGCCCATGCGGCGGCCTGCGGAAGAAGAAGGGCTGCCCACCTTTCAATCTGCATCCAACGGGCAAAAAAGATCGACTGACCCGAATTTGATTCATTACCAAGGGCTCCTTTAATTCAATGGAATTCTATGGACGTTTCAGAGGTATAGAATCCTTCATGAAAATTCCTACGGTGGTGGTCATTTGATTCATAGGATTGAATCCTAGGATACTTTCCTACATAATCATGTGTACTACATTTCATAGGAAATCTAGCATCCATTCCAACTTCTTTCTACAATTCCTCTGTTTTTCTGTGACATCAAACACTCTCCGCTAGTCAAATCCTTTATTTTTCCTATTCATGCACTTTGAGAATCCTGCCAATCAAAGAGGACCTACAGATATAATCATAACTCGTATGATATACTCTGGTTGCAAGGTAATTGATCAGAAACTTCTTACAGGCAAGGACAGCATCAAACTACTTTTCTTTAAAATGCATGAAACTACTTTCTGGCAAGAAGAAATAGTAACAACAGCACAAAACATTCCAGGAACAATAACAAAAAAAAAGCATCAACCAAGGCACAAAGGGAAACCAACACACAGGCCTCTACTCAAATTTCAACTGCATACTTAGACATTTGCGTAGTTCACCACGCGCCAACAAAACCAGATAGTACATTTCACCATTGCTCACACCAAAAAGGCAGTTCATACATGAAATCTTGCAAAATGGCAGTATTTTTCTCTTCTCAAACAGGGATGTAATGTCTACTACAAAGGTAGCAACCAAGACTAGTTGACTAGATAATGCTTTACTCATCCTCCTGGCTGCGGAGCCTGGCAAGCTTGTTGGTGACCACGACGTCGAGCTGCGCAGCACGCTCAACGATCGCCTTGCGCTTCTGTGTGGACACGTTGTGTGCGATCTCAGCACAGTAGGTCCTGTTTGCAGAAAGATGATGGTCATTAGCAAACGCTGCATGATCGAGCAATGAACATGATACGTGATAACTGCAGCTCTCCTGATAACAAATCAAGATTGGTGAGCAGTTTTGAAATGCATACCTGTTGTGCATCATAAGCAGCTCCAGCTCAGAGACATTGTGGACAACGAACTTCTTGAACTTGTTGGGCAGGTAGTGCCTGGTCTTCTTGTCTGAACCGTACCCAATGTTGGGCATCAAGGTGCATCCCTTGAACTTCCGCCTGACGCGGGAGTCGATACCCTTTGGCCTACGCCAGCTTTGCTATAAATAAGAGCAGGAACAGGTGAATTATTTATAACACAATAGATACCAACTTCAGCAACTACAGAAAGGAAAATAACAAAGAGGGCATATCCATTCTCCAAGCATTCACTGTATTATAAGAATGATGAAACTATTAATAACAAAACAGAAAAACATATGTGTTGTTAATAAAGTCGATATACTGAATTCTTTATGGCGCCTATTTATCACATAAGCATACAAACATTGTGAAGGAATAACCAAATAACACCAACAGCTAGATAGCATATGGCGCAGAAACTAGTTTCAGCTAAATGAGTCGTCCAAATTCAAGGATACCAGACTTTGTTTTCCAGAAACATCGCAGGAGTGCTGTGCACACCAGGATAAAATCCAAGACACTTGAAGAAACTGATGTACTAACAAGCTTTTAATTTACATCATGCTAAATGCAACACGTATGCATAACCAGACCATACTCACAAGGCTACAACAGCAGCAAGTCTCATGAAGTCTAAGCCCCAAGATTTTTGCCTTGCTTCTAGCGCTAGCACAGCACCCCTTCTTACATGCGTGCACATCACAAGTCTCATGTGCCTGGCGTCGCGGCGTGCAATGTCTAGGCTCAACCAGTGTGCAGTGGGATCTCAAAACATTTTGAATTTTTCTTAGTGGATTCCATGCAACAAGGGGGGTTTTCCACAACGAGCTCTCAAGAACAAACACACCACGTCTTACAAGGAAATTTCTAGCACCATACGAATCAGTGGCGTCTGCACAAAAGATGGACCCTGAATGAATGACCACAATGCAATACTACAGTTCATCTTCGAACAAAACCATCCGCTACTGTGCTCACTAAACACCAACCCCCAGGCCCAACTTTGTAACCACGATTCCGCAGACGCACTACTAAATTAACGCGACATCTAAACCAGATCCACGCATCTAGCGCCAGCAGAGGAGGCCGGGACAGCCGCCCGAACCCCACATGAACGAAGCCAAGGGTAATCCATCTAGAAAAATGGCGCGGCTATGGAAGAGAAGCCGGGCGAGCGACGGCGAGAGAGAGCGAGCGAGCGGTCGGGGTCTCACCTTGAGGCCGATGTAGCGGTCGCTGTGCGCCCTCTTGAAGTGCTTCACCCTCTTCTTCACGATCGCCTTCTTCAGCAGAGGCACCGCCATCTGCACAGCGAACAGAGGAAACTCGAGGTGAGAAGATCCGGAACCGAGAGCGTGCTCATCTGCGCGGAAGTGAGTTGGCAGTACCTTGGGAGAACTGCGGCGGAGCGGGCGGGCGGGCGGCGGCGGCGTAGGGGGGGAGGGAGAAGCCGTTCGTGCGGGGGTGTGAGGGGGTCTTATCTCACGGCGGGCGAGGAGAAACCCTAGGTGGTGGGGGTGGGATCGGCGCGATGGGCCGCCGCGATCTCGGCCCAATGGCCCGCTTAGGCTCTCGGATAAGCCCGGCTGCGAGACAGAGGGTTGTCTCGCCTGAAAGAAACGGTTCTCTTGGGCCCGGCTGCGAGACTTTTATTTCTCATCGATTTCTCAAAGACAGTGCATTATTATTTTTTCTCACGGTAATACGTGTCTCATTTATTATATCATAAAGATCATACTACAAGCCACATACAAACCGACCTGGCAAAACTAAAAAAAACAGCAAAACGCTAGCCTTTGCACAAAGAAACAACAACCAAAAAGTAAAATTACTATCAAGACCGAAGAAACCTTTGAACTTGACACCAACGCCCATCACATGCCTCTGAAACCACTATAGCAGCCATCAAAAGAAACAATGACGGATCACCTTCACACCCGAGTTTAAAGCGGCTCCATCGCTGATATGCAGCTTTGTGGACCTCCAAGGTGGTTCACCAAAAGCGAAATCATTACCGTTGAACGAATCAGACCGGGCAACACCCAAGACACGCCATCGAACTCCAGATCTGACACCCCCACACGAGCAAGACACCGGAGGAGAAAACCATACCTGCCATCCACGAACCACAACCCAGCACACGATCCACCATCTTCTAGATGCCGCCTATGCAGACCACGATCTGCATCCGCTCCTGGACTACCTCCCAAGCTCCGCGCCGGCGCTGGAGCAAACGCCATCGCAACGGCGGAGCCCGAGGACACATGTCCACCACGAGGATGTCGCCGTCGCCACGCCATTTTTGCTTGAACAGACTGGTTTCCAAATTCATCCCCAACCACAGGACCGATCGCCTCGTCGGAGTAGCTAGGATCTGAAGAAACTTTATTCAACGCAGCCATCACCGTCGCTAAACAAAAACAATGAACAACCTAAAAACCTAAACTACGAGAGCCTAAAAAACGATCCACACGCGTGGATCCGGCAACCCCCTCACCACCGACGACTGAAGTCGCTGGCGAAGGGGAGCCACCGGAGGCCGGCAACGGAAGCGAGTCTGCTGGCGGCAGAAGCTAGATCGCCTTTTCTTTCTTCAGGAGAAAGAAAAAGCGAACCGTAAGACAGTGCATTATTAAACAGGAAAAAATGGAGAAAAAAACACATAACATGATGATAGTGTACTTTTTTTTGGCGAGAAACTTCCGATCTATTTATCTTCAATCATGGCAGTATAACGAACACCAGAAATAATAAAAATGATCCAGATTCGTAGACCACCTAGGACGACTACAAGCATTGAAGCGAGTCGAAGGCGTGCCGCCGTCATCGCCCCTCCCTCATCGGAGCCGAGCACAACTTGTTGTAGTAGACAGTGGAGAAATCGTCGTGCTAAGGCCCCATAGGACCAACGCACCAGAACAACAACCGTTGCCGATGAAGAGAAGTTTAGATCGAAAAGATCGAAACTGAGCACATATGAACAAAGACTAGATCCGAGCAGATCCACCGAAGACAACTACCGACTAAATCCCGCGAGATCCGTCGGAGATACACCTCCACACGCCCTCCGACAAAGCTAGACGCATCATCGGGACGGGGGCTAGGTGGGGAGAACCTTATTCCATCTTCAAGAAGTCGATGTTGTCTCGTCTTCCTGAGCAGGACACAAACCCTAAGAAAACTTGAAGAAGCACCAAAAAAGGTGAAGTACTATTGACATGAGCAAGAAGAATAAAACATGTTTTCCAACTTTGGTGCTTGTACATGTATTATTTGTCGAATGTTGAAAAAAGGACAATGAGGATAGCTTGCCACGGAAAGAATCTTGAAATTGTACACAACAACTGAAATTCTGGACAGATATTTGTTTGTATTATTATCTAGATTTAATGCATCAAAACTCTTGTCAATAAAATTTGCCACAATCAAGAACCAAAGAGTATGCCCAGTGGAATGTTTTTGTATTGGACAAGGAAGATCAACCTATTTGTGCAAATAAGTGAGAGAATAGGTGATTCAAAAAGGCAAAAATCAGTTCTATTGTAAAGGATGAGTTTAAGAAGCTCACCAAAGTAGCTCTCTCTAGTCTCGAACCAATTGTAGCCTGTGTGAAAACATATTTCTACAGGGAATGGTTCAAACTTGATTTCATTACCAGTGAGTCCAATAAATTGTTGGGAATGCATAGCCATGAGTATGACAAAAGTGTGTTGTTGAAGTAAAAAAAAGAGCTTACTGCCAAGTCAGAATCTATAACGTAAGTGAGAATCATTAGGGAATCATTAGGGATCATTAGGGAAAAAAGATAATCATTAGGGATCGCTTATCCATGATAAGTTCTGAGAAACAATCCATCACACGTTTATGCATCGGTCATAGAGAGTGTCAGCGTCCTTTGGTGCTCCCATCTATTTCGTAGTTGAGAAATTCGAGGGCTATAGAATGAAAATAATTGAATCTGTAAAAGAGTGAAATGGAAGAATTTGGAAACTGTGTAAATGCAGATAATGAGGGAATTATTTTGAAAGTATTGTCAAAACAAAGAGAGTAACTAAATTCAAATTTGCCCATACAGGAAACCAAAATATTGTACAACTCATTCTGGATTGATGTAAAGAAGAAAAAAATTGTGGAAGCAGAACCCCTTTTGTTGCAAAAAGAGTTGGCGATCTGTAACACCTCAATTCGGGGTCAAACAAGATCGACGTTTGTCATTGTGGCAACTTCCTCCTCATCACATGAGGAGCTCGCGTGGCTCTCCATCAGAGCAACAACATGAGGACGTCAATGAGCTCGTGCACTGGGCTCCAAGGCACAATGCAGAGGTTCTCGGCGATGGAAGGGCGTGGATAGTCGACCCAAGGCAATGAGTGGGCAGTTGGTGGTGGCGTCAACGACAAGTGGGAAGGTGGTGGTGGCGTTGGCGATGACGTGCGTCAACAACACTTGTAGATGTAGTGTGCTAGCTTGGTGTAACACCTCGATAATCATGCTACAGTAAACTCCTTCAAGTGACTGCAAAGTCATCACAATTATTTTGCTAATCATCACTTTGTTCCAAATCAAAACCGGGTTCGAATTCAAAATTTAAAACATAGACAAAATAATATTTCTTCAACAAAAAAAAGGTTCGAAGTGTTCCTAATAATCAATGGATAAATTTCATGGTGGAACCAACATTTTATAAGGTGTTAAATTACCTAAAAGTAATTAAAACAGTGGCTAACATAATAATTTAAATGCCTTTCTAAATGTATAAATTACAAACTATTTACTTAAATTCTAAAACTCAATGTGGCAGTAGCGTAAATTACTAATGTAATTAGGTGCTAGAATTAAATTTCATAAGGCTAAATTAAAAGGGAAACAAAAAAAATAAATAACAAATGAATCCCCCCACTGGGCCAACTGGCCCAACAAGCCCAATCCACCCCAGCCCGACTCTCCCTTCCCCTTCACCTGTTCAACCGACCCGTGCCCACGCGTTGCCGCCGAGCCTCCCTCGCCGGCCACGCCGCTACAGCGCCGCGGGGGGAGATAAGGAGGCCACTTCGCCTCCCCCTAGATATTTCTCCCCTCTCTCTCTGGCCCACGACTGCTCTCTATCCCTATGGCCTCGCCCCTTCTCCAGATCCACCTCGCCCCAACGCTCCGTCGCCGCCGCGTTGCTGCGCCACCACGGCCACCGTGCCCTCCTCGCCGCCCTGATGTGTCCACGAGCCCCATGACCGTCCTTTACTTCGTCTGCACCAACGACCTCAAGGCGGGAGCCACCCCAGCGCCAGATCCCCTTCGTCTTCCTCCTCGACGGCCACCACACGACCTCGCGGCCGATCTGCTTCACCGGACCTCCCCGAGCCCTCTGCCTAGACCCCACGCTCCCGCGGTGAGCTCCTGTGCCAAGCGCGCCGTCCCCTGCCCTCTCTAGCCGCCTGTAGCCACTACCCCGACGAAGCCCGAACCACCGCCGCCTCGTTTGGTCGCCGACGCGTCTCTGGTGACCTTTTGGTCACGGGCTAGTGCCCAACGTGCTCGCCGCGCTTCTTAGAGAACGCCTAGCCCTTCCGTTCAAGCTGCTACACGCCGTAGCGCCGTCTCCGTCGAGCACCTGTATGCGCCGCCGCCTCTGCTCGTCGCCGGCGCCGATTTCGGCCAAGTTCGTCTGCGTTACCGCCACCACTCGACGCGCGGCACCGTCAGCATTCGAACGCAAGCAAAACTGCGCAAAACGATGCCCCGTAGCGAATTGCCGAGTGTCTCCGGCGAACTCGCCGCCGCGGAGGGCTCGCCGGCGCAACTCCGGCGCCGGCCGCCGACGTGGCCAACCTGGGGCCACCACCAGGGTCGCTGGCAGCTGGGTCCCGCGGGTCCAGTTGGCTGGTTGACCGGGTCAATTGTGCTGACTGTGCACGGTTGACCTGACATGTGGGCCCCGCTACTGTTAATTAGTCTAATAACGTTTTACAAATCAAAGTAATTAGTTTAACCTACAACACTCACTGACACCCGGGGCCCACACCCCTAATTGGCCCTGCTAGATTAGTTAATCCACTGTTAAGCCAACAGAGGCTGACATGTGGGTCCTAGTGGCCCCACTGGTCAGCTTGACCTGATCAGCAGTCCTGTTGACTGCTGACGTCACACGTACGTCATGCTGACATCATAATTCAATTTCTGTTAATTTAATGAATTCCAGAAAATGGTTTAATCTTTGAAAATCCATAGAAAATAAACCATAGCTCGGATAGAAAAACTTTATACATGAAAGTTGCTCAGAAAAATCCAACGAATCCAAATACACGGTCTGTTCATATGTCACATGCCTCTAGCATGCTGAACATGGAACCGTCCCCTCTCTTTCGTCTGTCCGAAATCCGTCTAACTTCGGGAATTCATCCTCGGATGTTTATCCCCTCCGTCTGCAACGTGTAGTACTACGTTAGGTCAACCTAGTTCTCCTTATCGTCATGTCATGCTTAGCGTTGCATCTGTTTGCTTATATTTACTGTTTCTTCCCCCTCTTCTCTCCGGTAGCCCCCGAGGCCAATGATGCCCCGGTGGTCGACTACGTCGACGACGACCCCTCCTTGCCAGAACAACCAGGCAAGCCCCCCCTTTGATCACCAGGTATCGCCTATTCCTTCTCTCTACTTCTTGCATGAGAGTAGTGCAACATGTTACTGCTTCCGGTTAATCCTATTCTGATGCATAGCCTATCATTGTTGCTACAGTTGTTGCCCTTACCTGCTATCCTACTGCTTAGTATAGGATGCTAGTGTTCCATCAGTGGCCCTACACTCTTGTCCGTCTGCCATGCTATACTACTGGGCCGTGATCACTTCGGGAGGTGATCACAGGCATATGCTATATACTTTATACTATTTGATGTCTACTACACAACCTTCTTCTTGTAGACGTTGTTGGGCCTCCAAGTGCAGAGGTTTGTAGGACAATAGCAAATTTCCCTCAAGTGGATGACCTAAAGTTTATCAATCCGTGGAAGGCGTAGGATGAAGATGGTCTCTCTCAAGCAACCCTGCAACCAAATAACAAAGAGTCTCTTGTGTCCCCAACACACCCAATACAATTAAGAAACAGTATAACCCGGCGAGCTGCGCCTCTCCACAACGATTTCACGTATTCAGCCGTCAGATCGCTGTTTTAACACTCCGCATATAACTGTAACCCCTCCGCTGGGCGCACACCGTAGCCGGGCCACTGCTCCGCAGGTCGACCTTGGGGTCCTCTCGTTCATTGGGCCGAGTGACCGTCATCGCCTCAGAACGACCCAAAAGGAGAACAGCCCAGGCATGCACCGTGCATCCCCTGCCTCTCCATAGCTCACGAAAGTGTGTTCTTCTCCGCCGCCGCCGCCGAGGAACGCGATTCACCGTCCTACCTGCCGCTTCCCCTCTTCTCCTCCATTTGAGGGTAGGCTTAGGGTGAGCGTCGTCGGACCCACAACGACATGAAATTCTCGCCTCTCCATGTGCCCCTACCAGTCTTGCTTGCTGCTCTCGTTGGCGGGCCAGCGGAGCTCGTCGCCATGAAGTCATGCAGGTGACTGTGCCTACCTCCAGCATCTAGACATGGGGACGACAAGTGAGGAACTCCTCCCGCCACCACCAGTGTTGCGGCCAGTCCAATCCCTCCCGTCCGTTACTAATTTGCCAGCTTGGGGCTACAACGACAGCTCGTGTACTCCTGTGTGGAGCTCCTCCTCGACCCCTCCCTCCTGGTACTGCCTCCCCTACCACATGATCTATCACTTATGGACTTCTTTCCTTTTAGTACATGTGATATTGTTTCTGCACTTTCTAAACACTTCTGAGTCCTTGTGGTACACTATAGATGTGACGCCTGGATAATTAGGCTACAGTAAAACTATCCTAATGATGCCAAGTCAACTTTGGTTACTGTTGCTAAACTTCGTTAGATCAAACCGATTCAAGATCCAGTCAAAAAATTGACACACAACAAAAGTTTTTAAAATGTTAAACTAAAATGTTTGGAGTGTGCAATTAAATGCCAGGGTAATTATAATAAAGCAAACACATTTTTATAAAATGCCTAAATGATTTAAAATGATTTAAAACAAAAACAAAAATAAATAAAGCAAAAGAAACTACAAAAAGCAGAAACAAACAAAAAAAGGAAAGAGAGAAAGGCCTCCACTGGGCTTCGGCCCAGCAGGCCGGCCCATTAGGCCGCAGGCCCAGGCCGCCCCCACTCCCCCATAACCCCTGGGCGACCAAACCCTAACCCCCCAACGCACCACTCCCCCCACTCGCTCCCACGTTCCCCCTCTCCCGATCCAAATTTGGATCGGGGACGAAACCCCCCTCGACACCGTCCCCATTGCCTCGTCGCCGTGCATCGCACCACCGCCGCCCGAAAACCTCGCCGAGGCCTCCTCCTCTCCTCAAGCCACTTGCCTACACCATCGTCGCTCGTCCTCATCCCCTCCCTCGCTGGATCGAGGCGCTGCGCCCGTCGTGCCCGACGCCGCCCCGCCGCCTGTGCCGGAGCTCCCTCGCCGGACTGCCTCCTCCACCTCACCGGTCTGCCTCTCTCCTACGCACGTCGTCGCCGTCGTCTTCCCCAAGCCCCACTGCCCCGTTCCCTACATGCCCGATGTGAGCCCCGCCTTGCTCCCTCCCTCTCCCTCGCGCGCTCGCGCTCGTTGCCGCGGTCCTCGCCGATCTCGCCCGCGGTTGACGCGCTCCGGCCGCGTCTGATGCGCGCACACTGCGCCGTGCCCGCGCACCGCACCTGCCATGGCCCGCAGCCCCCCTGCCGCCTCCGATGCGGCCACCGAACCCCCCCTGCGCCGACGACGCCGCTACACCCGCGGCCAACTCCGACACCCCGGCCCCCGCGCCCTGCTCCCCTGCGCCCGCATCTCGCGCCGGCCTCGCCCATTGCCCCACGCGGCCTCCTGCGCGCTGCTGCGCTCACCGCCGCCGCCACCTTTGACCAATGCCCCCGCCCGCACTGCTCTGGCCGGTGGCGCCCCGACCAAACCTCGCCGGCGCGCTACCACTCCCGCCGTGCGGCGGGTCGTGCCTGGACCGTCTTGGGCGCCCAGCGCCCACGCCCGTTCGGGCGGTGCCCACGCTCGCACCGCCCTGTGCCCGTTAAGCCGCACCCGCCCCGGTTGGCCCCCAGGGCCAATGACACGGGGGCCCCACCCCACAGAACGGTTTTAATTAAAAAGAATTAAAATAAATAATAATAATTAAATTAATTAATCAATTAAGGAATTAATTAAGTTAATTAATCATAATTAGATTAACCTAAACTAATTAGTTTAATTAAACAGTAATTAGATTAGTTAAACATTAATTAGGCTAAACAGTCAACGACCAGTGGGACCCACACGTCAGCGACCCAGTCAACACCTCTGTTGACTGCTGATGTCATGCTGACGTCATGATGACGTCAGCAAACACTGTTCTGGACAATGTTGAATTAAAATATTTAAATTAATCCTAAAAATGATTTAAATCTTTTAAAGTTAATATAAATTAAACCGTAGCTCGGATGAAAATACTTTCTACATGAAAGTTGCTCAGAACGACGAGACGAACCCGGATACGCAGCCCGTTCGTCCGCCACACACCCCTAACATACCGAACTCGTAACTTTACCCCTCCGGCTCCTTTGCCCGAAAACGCGAAACACCGGGGATACTTTCCCGGATGTTTCCCCCCTTCACCGGTATCACCTCATACCGCGTTAGGGCACCCCTAGCACCGATACTTGCTATGTCATGCATCGCTATGCATTTGTTTGCTTAAATATTTATTGTTTCTTCCCCCTCTTCTCTCGCTAGACACCGAGACCGACGTTGCTGCTACCCAGTACGACTACGGAGTTGACGACCCCTCTCTCTTGCCAGAGCAACCAGGCAAGCCCCCCCCTTGATCACCAGATATCGCCTACTCTACTCTATACTGCTTGCATTAGAGTAGTGTAGCATGTTACTGTTTTCGTTATTCCTATCCTGATGCATAGCCTGTCCTTGTTACTACTGTTGATACCTTTACCTGCAATCCTACCTGCTTAGTATAGGATGCTAGTTTACCATCAGTGGCCCTACATTCTTGTCTGTCTGTTGTGCTATACTATCGGGCCGTGATCACTCGGGAGTTGATCACGGGTATATACTATACTTTATACATGATACATGTGGTGACTAAAGTCGGGTCGGCTCGAGGAGTACCCGCGAGTGATTCACGGATTGGGGGCTGAAAGGACCTTTGTCCCAACGGCCCTCTGAGTGGATCTTTGAGGCGGAGCGACAGGGCAGGTTGCGACCACCCAAGTGAGAGGTGGGCCTGGCCCTGTCGGCGTTCGCGGATACTTAACACGCTTAACGAGATCTTGGTATTTGATCTGAGTCTGGCTACTGGCCTATACGCACTAACCAACTACGCGGGAAAGATATGGGCACTCGGCGTCGTGGTATCAGCCGAAGCACTTCGTGACGTCAGCGACTGAGCGGCGCGCGCCGGGTTGGACCGCGTAACGTGACTTCCTTTGTAATGGAGGTTGCTAGGTCTGCTCTCCGGCCGCGTACGCAACGTGCAGGTGTGCAATGGGCGATGGGCCCAGACCCCTGCACGCATAGGATTTAGACCGGCGTGCTGACCTCTCTGTTGAGCCTAGGTGGGGCTGCGACGTGTTGATCTTCCGAGGCCGGGCATGACCCAGGAAAGTGTGTCCGGCCAAATGGGATCAAGCGTGTTGGGTTATGTGGTGCACCCCTGCAGGGAAGTTAATCTATTCGAATAGCCGTGTCCCTCAGTAAAAGGACGACCCGGAGTTGTACCTTGACCTTATGACAACTAGAACCGGATACTTAATAAAACACACCCTTCCAAGTGCCAGATACAACCCGGTGATCGCTCTCTAACAGGGCATTGAGGAGGGGATCGCCAGGTAGGATTATGCTATGCGATGCTACTTGGAGGACTTCAGTCTACTCTCTTCTATATGCTGCAAGACGGAGGCTGCCAGAAGCGTAGTCTTCGACAGGATTAGGTATCCCCCTCTTATTCTGGCATTCTGCAGTTCAGTCCACTGATATGGCCCCTTACACATATATCCATGCATATGTAGTGTAGCTCCTTGCTTGCGAGTACTTTGGATGAGTACTCACGGTTGCTGCAACCAGACGATGGAGCCCAGGATTCAGACGCCACCGTCGACGAAGACTCCTTCTACACTGGAGGTGCCTACTACTACGTGCAGCCCGCTGACGACGACCAGGAGTAGTTAGGAGGATCCCAGGAAGGAGGCCTGTGCCTCGTTCGATCTGTATCCCAGTTTGTGCTAGCCTTCTTAAGGCAAACTTGTTTAACTTATGTCTGTACTCAGATATTGTTGCTTCTGCTGACTCGTCTATGATCGAGCACTTGTATTCGAGCCCTCGAGGCCCCTAGCTTGTATTATGATGCTTGTATGACTTATTTTATTAGTAGAGTTGTGTTGTGATATCTTCCGGTGAGTTCCTGATCTTGATCGTACACATTTGCGTGCATGATTAGTGTACGATTGAATCGGGGGCGTCACAAGTTGGTATCAGAGCCGGCCGCCTGTAGAAATCCCCCTTTCCAACTCCTTGGCCGAAGTCGAGTCTAGTCATTGAAAAACTTTTACTAACATGGCTGTGTGGCTTACGGGCCCACGTCGCCATTGGGTGGTATTAGGATCTTTTACTCCTTGTCTATACTTTGGGAATCTGATCTCTCTTCTATTCGGGTAAATGAATTTTGCTAAATCTAACATTAGGATCTCGTTATCACTTTCACCCGGAGAGCCCCTTATTACTGCTGATCGTCTGCTGCATGTGAAGACCCTGAAGATACTCTCCGCTGTTAACCCGAGAACTGGTGTTCATCGCATTTGCAATACCCCTTCCACCGTCAACCCTTATGGATAACTACTTGCAGTTGTTATTCTTACATTCATCCCCAGTTGGTCTTGTTATTACAAGATACCCCGAAATACTCATCGTTGTTTCGATAATCCTTTGAGCTTACTGCCTTGCTGTTCTTTGTCACCTGAATACCCCTACGGATAATTCTCGCACTTATCGAGTATCCGCTCATCCCCCAGTTGTTCATGTGTTTCACAATGGTCTTTGAAATAATATTTGATCTTCTGAAAATCCTTAGTAACTTATTGCTCTGCAAATACTTGTCTGCTTGCATTATGGATGCTTTCATATGGCTGGCAATATTCATTAGTCTCCTTTCACACCATCATTTTGATCCTATTGATTCAACATGAATGCGAATGCACGCAGTCATCGGTTGATCCTTTTAAATTATCTTTCCGACTTAGATGTCATTTTGAACATGAGCTGGTTATCGACCCATCGAATTGCCGTCGATTTTACCCCTATGTCTATTCAACTTATCCATTCTTAATCAGACCGTTGGCTTCTGATCCCTTGATTTGGAAATGATAATTGCTTTGCATTTGATCTTTAAATTAGTCAGTGGCTTCTAAAATCCAATGCCCTTGCATTGTTTCTTCCCCTAATTGTGAGCCGATGTTCGCATCAGCTTCATTATGGACCAACAAATCCTTTGTTGGATTTTATCCAACAAGCATCCTTCATATTCAATAACCTTATGAGCCTTCCCTCAGTTACATAATGCCCTTGGTAAATTGTAACCTCTACTTTGATCTGTCGTCGAGTATTACCCCCTGGTCTCTCGAGATTATCTTGGAACTGCATAATTTCTTATGAGTTCTTCATCTAGTACTACATACTCACTGATTACAATTGTTCATGGGCTCTGAGTTATTAAACACTCAAAGACACCGATAACTGAACCGAGTCTGCACTACAGTTCAACGACACTTGATAATCTTCTTTAAGTATGAGTTTGTACCCGATCACGCCATTCCTAGCCTGTATGGCTATATCATTGTCGTGGTGATTTTAACTGTGCTACCTGGTCCTTATTCTCGGAGCACCACTTCGACGATGAGCTAAGCTTACGTCGATCTTCCTTGTCATATCATTTCACCTTGAAAAGCAGGCTTGATCTCGAGTTTGTGTCGTACCTGTGCTTCCATTGACCTCTTGCTTCATCATTCCTTTGACTTGATGTCATCGCTGATTGATTACATCCTCATGAAATCTCTCGACAGATGTGTCATGATCATCATCAACCTTATGGGCTTTTCCAGGATATCAATTGAGTCCATGATGAGAAATACCATCCTTGCCCCCGATGTTTTGAGATATCTTTGACCACCTTATGGCCTTCCGTTCAACACAAACTTGTTCGTGTTTTGTGTTATACCTTGAGATCCCTACTATCCAGCATTTGTTCTTCTTTACCTTGGAGTATTACCATCTTTTAATATCAAGGATGTTGTGAGGACTTCTCCACCTCTTAAGGAATTCTTGGTATTGTGATGCTTCTCACCATCACCATTCTTTCTTGATCCTCGTGTTGATTCCAACCGGTGTACCAACAAGTGAACGGTGCTGTTTGGATTCTGCCCTTCTAGCAACCCTATTGCTTTGAGGTTAATGGTTGGCCATTCATTCTTAGAATATTGATTATTGAATCACCATTCTGACATTGGTCGTGCAACCCAACCCATATTTCGGGCGCACTTTTCAACCAATGTTTAATTGTGTATGTTTTCCTCGAGCATGCTTCATTATATCATTTGACCTGACAAATGCTATCTCCTTATCCACATAATTGTGAAGGTCCATCTTTTTGGATACCTCGTTGAATTATCGCTGAGTCCCGCAGCCACCTCCTCATCCTTTCCTGGGCTTAGTGATGAACCCTTGTTCGGAACTTGCTTCCATAGTTCATCTCCCGAGAACCTTGCACTGTCATCTCGTCAATTGTGTTGTACCTTTTCTTCTCAAGCATCCTGGGTCTGAGGTGTTGGGGAACGTAGTAATTTCAAAAAAAAAATCCTACGCACACGCAAGATCATGGTGATGCATAGCAACGAGAGGGGAGAGTGTTGTCTACGTACCCTCGTAGACCGAAGCGGAAGCGTTGACACAACATAGAGGAAGTAGTCGTACGTCTTCCCGATCCGACCGATCCAAGCACCCTTACTCCGGCACCTCCGAGTTCTTAGCACACGTTCAGCTCGATGACGCTCCCCGGGCTCCGATCCAGCAAAGCTTCGGGGATGAGTTCCATCAGCACGACGGCGTGATGACGATGATGATGTTCTACCGACGCAGGGCTTCGCCTAAGCACTGCAACGATATGACCGAGGTGGAATATGGTGGAGGGGGGCACCGCACACGGCTAAGGAACGATCACGAAGATCAACTTGTGTGTTCTAGGGTGCCCCCCTGCCCCCGTATATAAAGGAGGGGAGGGGAGAGCGCGGCCGGCCCCCAGAGGAGTCCTACTCCCACCGGGAGTAGGACTCCTCTCCCTTGCCTTGTAGGAGAAGGAAGGAGAGAGGGGGAAAGGAAAAGGGGGGCGCCGCCCCCCCTTCCTTGTCCTATTCGGACTAGGGGGGGAGGGGGCGCGCGGCCTGCCCTGGCCGCCCCTCCTCTTTTCCCTTAAGGCCAATATGGGCCCATTAACCCCCCCGGGGGGGGGGGTTCCGGTAACCCCCCGGTACTCCAGTAAAATGCCGATTTCACTCGGAACCATTCCGATGTCCAAATATAGGCTTCCAATATATCGATCTTTATGTCTCGACCATTTCGAGATTCCTCGTCATGTCCGTGATCACATCCGGGACTCCGAACTAACTTCGGTACATCAAAATGCATAAACTCATAATAACTGTCATCGTAACTTTAAGCGTGCGGACCCTACGGTTCGAGAACAATGTAGACATGACCGAGACACATCTCCGGTCAATAACCAATAGCGAGACCTGGATGCCCATATTGGCTCCTACATATTCTATGAAGATCTTTATCGGTCAGACCGCATAACAACATACGTTGTTCCCTTTGTCATCGGTATGTTACTTGCCCGAGATTCGATCGTCGGTATCCAATACCTAGTTCAATCTCGTTGCCGGCAAGTCTCTTTACTCGTTTCGTAATACATCATCTCACAACTAACATATTAGTTGTAATGCTTGCAAGGCTTATGTGATGTGCATTACCGAGAGGGCCTAGTGATACCTCTCCGACTATCGGAGTGACAAATCCTAATCTCGAAATACGCCAACCCAACAAGTACCTTTGGAGACACCTGTAGAGCACCTTTATAATCACCCAGTTACGTTGTGACGTTTGGTAGCACACAAAGTGTTCCTCCGATAAACGGGAGTTGCATAATCTCATAGTCATAGGAACATGTATAAGTCATGAAGAAAGCAATAGCAACATACTAAACGATCGGGTGCTAAGCTAATGGAATGGGTCATGTCAATCAGATCATTCAACTAATGATGTGACCTCGTTAATCAAATAACAACTCTTTGTTCATGGTTAGGAAACATAACCATCTTTGATTAACGAGCTAGTCAAGTAGAGGCATACTAGTGACATTCTATTTGTTTATGTATTCACACATGTATTATGTTTCCGGTTAATACAATTCTAGCATGAATAATAAACATTTATCATGATATATGAGGAAATAAATAATAACTGGCATATTTCCTTCAGTCTCCCACTTGCACTAGAGTCAATAATCTAGATTACACAGTAATGATTCTAACACCCATGGAGTTTTGGTGCTGATCATGTTTTGCTCGTGGAAGAGGCTTAGTCAATGGGTCTGCTACATTCAGATCTGTATGTATCTTGCAAATCTCTATGTCTCCCACCTGGACTAGATCCCGGATGGAGTTGAAGCGTCTCTTGATGTGCTTGGTTCTCTTGTGAAATCTGGATTCCTTTGCCAAGGCAATTGCACCAGTATTGTCACAAAAGATTTTCATTGGACCCGATGCACTAGGTATGACACCTAGATCGGATATGAACTCCTTCATCCAGACTCCTTCATTTGCTGCTTCCGAAGCAGCTATGTACTCCGCTTCACATGTAGATCCCGCCACGACGCTTTGTTTAGAACTGCACCAACTAACAGCTCCACCGTTTAATGTAAACACGTATCCGGTTTGCGATTTAGAATCGTCCAGATCAGTGTCAAAGCTTGCATCAACGTAACCGTTTACGATGAGCTCTTTGTCACCTCCATATATGAGAAACATATCCTTAGTTCTTTTCAGGTACTTCAGGATGTTCTTGACCGCTGTCCAGTGATCCACTCCTGGATTACTTTGGTACCTCCCTGCTAAACTTATAGCAAGACACACATCAGGTCTGGTACACAGCATTGCATACATGATAGAGCCTATGGCTGAAGCATAGGGAACATCTTTCATTTTCTCTCTATCTTCTGCAGTGGTCGGGCATTGAGTCTTACTCAACTTCACACCTTGTAGTACATGCAAGAATCCTTTCTTTGCTTGATCCATTTTGAACTTCTTCAAAACTTTGTCAAGGTATGTGCTTTGTGAAAGTCCAATTAAGCGTCTTGATCTATCTCTATAGATCTTGATGCCCAATATGTAAGCAGCTTCACCGAGGTCTTTCATTGAAAAATTCTTATTCAAGTATCCCTTTATGCTATCCAGAAATTCTATATCATTTCCGATTAGTAATATGTCATCGACATATAATATTAGAAATGCTACAGAGCTCCCACTCACTTTCTTGTAAATACAGGCTTCTCCAAAAGTCTGTACAAACCCAAATGCTTTGATCACACTATCAAAGCATTTATTCCAACTCCGAGAGGCTTGCGCCAGTCCATAAATGGATCGCTGGAGCTTGCACACTTTGTTAGCACCCTTTGGATCGATAAAACCTTCTGGTTGCATCATATACAACTCTTCTTCCAGAAATCCATTCAGGAATGCAGTTTTTACATCCATCTGCCAAATTTCATAATCATAAAATGCGGCAATTGCTAACATGATTCGGACAGACTTAAGCATCGCTACGGGTGAGATGGTCTCATCGTAGTCAATCCCTTGAACTTGTCGAAAACCTTTTGCGACAAGTCGAGCTTTGTAGACAGTAACATTACCGTCAGTGTCAGTCTTCTTCTTGAAGATCCATTTATTCTCAATTGCTTGCCGACCATTGGGCAAGTCAACCAAAGTCCACACTTTGTTCTCATACATGGATCCCATCTCAGATTTCATGGCTTCAAGCCATTTTGCGGAATCTGGGCTCACCATCGCTTCTTCATAGTTCGTAGGTTCACCATGATCTAGTAGCATGATTTCCAGAACAGGATTGCCGTACCACTCTGGTGCGGATCTTACTCTGGTTGATCTACGAGGTTCTGTAGTAACTTGATCTGAGTTTGCATGATCATCATCATTAACTTCCTCACCAATTGGTTTAGATGTCACAGAAACCGGTTCCTGTGATGTGCTATTTCCCAATAAGGGAGCAGGTATAGTTACCTCATCAAGTTCTACTTTCCTCCCACTCACTTCTTTCGAGAGAAACTCCTTCTCTAGAAAGGATCCATTTTTAGCAACGAATGTCTTGCCTTCGGATCTGTGATAGAAGGTGTACCCAACCGTTTCTTTTGGGTATCCTATGAAGACACATTTCTCCGATTTGGGTTCGAGCTTATCAGGTTGAAGTTTTTTCACATAAGCATCGCAGCCCCAAACTTTAAGAAACGACAACTTTGGTTTCTTGCCAAACCATAGTTCATAAGGCGTCGTCTCAACGGATTTTGATGGTGCTCTATTTAACGTGAATGCGGCCGTCTCTAAAGCATAACCCCAAAACGATAGTGGTAAATCTGTAAGAGACATCATAGATCGCACCATATAAAGTAAAGTACGATTACGACGTTCGGACACACCATTACGTTGTGGTGTTCCGGGTGGCATGAGTTGCGTAACTATTCCGCATTGTTTTAAATGTAGACCAAAATCGTAACTCAAATATTCTCCACCACGATCAGATCGTAGAAACTTTATTTTCTTGTTACGATGATTTTGAACTTCACTCTGAAATTCTTTGAACTTTTCAAATGTTTCAGACTTGTGTTTTATTAAGTAGATATACCCATATCTGCTTAAATCATCTGTGAAGGTGAGAAAATAACGATATCCGCCACGAGCTTCAATATTCATCGGACCACATACATCTGTATGTATGATTTCCAACAAATCTGTTGCTCTCTCCATAGTACCGGAGAACGGTGTTTTAGTCATCTTGCCCATGAGGCACGGTTTGCAAGTACCAAGTGATTCATAATCAAGTGATTCCAAAAGTCCATCAGTATGGAGTTTCTTCATGCGCTTTACATCGATATGACCCAAACGGCAGTGCCACAAATAAGTTGCACTATCATTATCAACTCTGCATCTTTTGGCTTCAACATTATGAATATGTGTATCACTACTATCGAGATTCATCAAAAATAGACCACTCTTCAAGGGTGCATGACCATAAAAGATATTACTCATATAAATAGAACAACCATTATTCTCTGATTTAAATGAATAACCGTCTTGCATCAAACAAGATCCAGATATAATGTTCATGCTCAACGCTGGCACCAAATAACAATTATTTAGGTCTAATACTAATCCCGAAGGTAGATGTAGAGGTAGCGTGCCGACCGCGATCACATCGACTTTGGAACCATTTCCCACGCGCATCGTCACCTCATCCTTTGCCAGTGTTCGCTTAACCCGTAGTCCCTGTTTCGAGTTGCAAATATTAGCAACAGAACCAGTATCAAATACCCAGGTGCTACTGCGAGCTCTAGTAAGGTACACATCAATAACATGTACTCACATATACCTTTGTTCACCTTGCCATCCTTCTTATCCGCCAAATACTTGGGGCAGTTCCGCTTCCAGTGACCAGTCTGCTTGCAGTAGAAGCACTCAGTTTCAGGCTTAGGTCCAGACTTGGGTTTCTTCTCTTGAGCAGCAACTTGCTTGCTGTTCTTCTTGAAGTTCCCCTTCTTTTTCCCTTTGCCCTTTTTCTTGAAACTAGTGGTCTTGTTGACCATCAACACTTGATGCTCCTTCTTGATTTCTACCTCCACAGCCTTTAGCATTGCGAAGAGCTCAGCAATCGTCTTATCCATCCCTTGCACATTATAGTTCATCACGAAGCCTTTGTAGCTTGGTGGAAGTGATTGGAGAATTCTGTCAATGACGCAATCATCCGGAAGATTAACTCCCAGTTGAATCAAGTGATTACAATACCCAGACATTTTGAGTATATGCTCACTGACAGAACTATTCTCCTCCATCTTGCAGCTATAGAACTTATTGGAGACTTCATATCTCTCAATCCGGGCATTCTGTAGGAATATTAACTTCAACTCTTGGAACATCTCATATGCCCCATGACGTTCAAAACGTCGTTGAAGTCCCGGTTCTAAGCCGTAAAGCATGGCACATTGAACTATCGAGTAGTCATCAGCTTTGCTCTGCCAGACGTTCTTAACGTCGTCAGTTGCATCAGCAGCAGGCCTGGCACCCAGCGGTGCTTCCAGGACGTAACTCTTCTGTGCAGCAATGAGGATAATCCTCAAGTTACGGACCTAGTCCGTGTAATTGCTACCATCATCTTTCAACTTTGCTTTCTCAAGGAATGCATTAAAATTCAACGGAACAACAGCACGGGCCATCTATCTACAATTAACATAAACAAGCAAGATACTATCAGGGACTAAGTTCATGATAAATTTAAGTTCAATTAATCATATTACTTAAGAACTCCCACTTAGATAGACATCCCTCTAATCTTCTAAGTGATCACGTGATCCAAATCAACTAAACCATATCCGATCATCACGTGAAATGGATTAGTCTTCAATGGTGAACATCATTATGTTGATCATATCTACTATATGATTCACGCTCGACCTTTCGGTCTCCGTGTTCCGAGGCCATATCTGCATATGCTAGGCTCGTCAAGTATAACCTGAGTATTCTGCGTGTGCAAAACTGGCTTGCACCCGTTGTAGATGGACGTAGAGCTTATCACACCCGATCATCACGTGGTGTCTGGGCACGACGAACTTTGGCAACGGTGCATACTCAGGGAGAACACTTCTTGATAATTTAGTGAGAGATCATATTATAATGCTACCGTCAATCAAAGCAAGATAAGATGCATAAAAAAAAGATAAACATCACATGCAATCAATATAAGTGATATGATATGGCCATCATCATCTTGTGCTTGTGATCTCCATCTCCGAAGCACCGTCATGATCACCATCGTCACCGGCGCGACACCTTGATCTCCATCGTAGCATCGTTGTCGTCTCGCCTATCTTATGCTTCTACGACTATTGCTACCGCTTAGTGATAAAGTAAAGCATTACAGGGCGATTGCATTGCATACAATAAAGCGACAACCATATGGCTCCTGCCAGTTGCCAATAACTCGGTTACAAAACATGATCATCTCATACAATAAAATTTAGCATCATGTCTTGACCATATCACATCACAACATGCCCTGCAAAAACAAGTTAGACGTGCTCTACTTTGTTTATTGCAAGTTTTACGTGGCTGCTACGGGCTTAAGCAAGAACCAATCTTACCTACACATCAAAACCACAACGATAGTTTGTCAAATAGACTCCGTTTTAACCTTCGCAAGGACCGGGCGTAGCCATACTCGGTTCAACTAAAGTTGGAGAAACTGACACCCGCCAGCCACCTGTGTGCAAAGCACGTCGGTAGAACCAGTCTCGCGTAAGCGTACGCGTAATGTCGGTCCGGGCCGTTTCATCCAACAATACCGCCGAACCAAAGTGTGACATGCTAGTAGGCAGTATGACTTATATCGTCCACAACTCACTTGTGTTCTACTCGTGCATATAACATCAAACCATAAAAACCTAGGCTCGGATGCCACTGTTGGGGAACGTAGTAATTTCAAAAAAAAATTCCTACGCACACGCAAGATCATGGTGATGCATAGCAACGAGAGGGGAGAGTGTTGTCTACGTACCCTCGTAGACCGAAGCGGAAGCGTTGACACAACGTAGAGGAAGTAGTCGTACGTCTTCCCGATCCGACCGATCCAAGCACCGTTACTCCGGCACCTCCGAGTTCTTAGCACACGTTCAGCTCGATGACGCTCCCCGGGCTCCGATCCAGCAAAGCTTCGGGGATGAGTTCCGTCAGCACGACGGCGTGATGACGATGATGATGTTCTACCGACGCAGGGCTTTGCCTAAGCACTGCAACGATATGACCGAGGTGGAATATGGTGGAGGGGGTACCGCACACGTCTAAGGAACGATCACGAAGATCAACTTGTGTGTTCTTGGGTGCCCCCTGCCCCCGTATATAAAGGAGGGGAGGGGAGGGCGCGACCGGCCCCCAAGGGGTGCACCAGGAGGAGTCCTACTCCCATCGGGAGTAGGACTCCTCTCCCTTGCCTTGTAGGAGAAGGAAGGAGAGAGGGGGAAAGGAAAAGGGGGGCGCCGCCCCCCCTTCCTTGTCCTATTCGGACTAGGGGGGGGAGGGGGCGCGCGGCCTGCCCTGGCCGCCCCTCCTCTTTTCCCTTAAGGCCCACATGGGCCCATTAACCCCCGGGGGGGGGGGTTCCGGTAACCCCCCGGTACTCTAGTAAAATGCCGATTTCACTCAGAACCATTCCGATGTCCAAATATAGGCTTCCAATATATCGATCTTTATGTCTCGACCATTTCGAGACTCCTCGTCATGTCCGTGATCACATCCGGGACTCCGAACTAACTTCGGTACATCAAAATGCATAAACTCATAACAACTGTCATCGTAACTTTAAGCGTGCGGACCCTACGGTTCGAGAACAATGTAGACATGACCGAGACACGTCTCCGGTCAATAACCAATAGCGGGACCTGGATGCCCATATTGGCTCCTACATATTCTACGAAGATCTTTATCGGTCAGACCGCATAACAATATACGTTGTTCCCTTTGTCATCGGTATGTTACTTGCCCGAGATTCGATCGTCGGTATCCAATACCTAGTTCAATCTCGTTGCCGGCAAGTCTCTTTACTCGTTTCGTAATACATCATCTCACAACTAACATATTAGTTGTAATGCTTGCAAGGCTTATGTGATGTGCATTACCGAGAGGGCCCAGAGATACCTCTCCGATTATCGGAGTGACAAATCCTAATCTCGAAATACGCCAACCCAACAAGTACCTTTGGAGACACCTATAGAGCACCTTTATAATCACCCAGTTACGTTGTGATGTTTGGTAGCACACAAAGTGTTCCTCCGATAAACGGGAGTTGCATAATCTCATAGTCATAGGAACATGTATAAGTCATGAAGAAAGCAATAGCAACATACTAAACGATTGGGTGCTAAGCTAATGGAATGGGTCATGTCAATCAGATCATTCAACTAATGATGTGACCTCGTTAATCAAATAACAACTCTTTGTTCATGGTTAGGAAACATAACCATCTTTGATTAACGAGCTAGTCAAGTAGAGGCATACTAGTGACATTCTATTTGTTTATATATTCACACATGTATTATGTTTCCGGCTAATACAATTCTAGCATGAATAATAAACATTTATCATGATATATGAGGAAATAAATAATAACTTTATTATTGCCTCTAGGGCATATTTCCTTCATGAGGTATCTTGTCACCAATCAGATCTGAATCTCAGTCAAATATGATGGTTGGTACATATTTCCAAGAGTTCTAACATTAGTCTTTTTATGACCCGGTAAGGTGATGTCAGGCCTAGTACACCTGGCTGGAGGACCTATTTTTATAGTTCCCTTGTTAGCAAGGCTATCCATTCTCCCATGAGGAAATTGTAGTACTTATTCTACAAGTTATTCCCGATGAATCCATTGAGTATCCAAAGTCCGACCTTTGCTTGAAGATCATGTCAATGTTATCTCGAAGCATGTCTGTGGTACTCCGATTTTTGACAAGAACATTTGAAGCCCAATGCAAAATGTTTTCTTGCTCAATTATCCAAACACCGTTGCATGGGTAATGTCATGAAATTTCTCTCCCCTTTCCTAAAGAGTTTTCTACATTATATCCTGCCAAGGATATCATGCTCTGATTGTCCTTGGGAAGGATATACCCCTGAAATATCTGATAATCATATTTTCCTTTCCATTGGTTGGTTTAACGTTTCTTGTGATCTATATGATCTAAGCAGTAATATTCTCCTGCTTATGTGAACACCTCGGTGTACAATTCTGTCAACAAGACCCTGTTACTATTGTTGATGATATTCCGGTAGCCAGCGATGGGCGAGAACTTTGCCTATTGGTCCGCCTCGTTTCAACGAGCACGAAAATGGTTCTCTTCGTCCCTCGCCCTTGGTACCGATGTTGTTGCCGACATAACTGCAAGGCTATCCTCTGACATGCCTGCTTACATGATCATGCAAGACGTTACCGCCCTTCCTACTTTTCACCCACATGATGGGCCCATAACCCACAGTTCCACAGGATTGAAACTTGACTCTTCTGTACATCCTGTTGTCAAAGTTATTCCTCACGCTTGACTTCATATGTAATTCACGGGCCACCTGCCTAGTGATCTGTTCTGGTATCATACGCAATACTTGTTCTCATTGCTCTGAACCCCTTTCACCTTCTGTCTGGGTATTGAACGATTGCCTGGCTGCTTGAAATTTCTTATTGTACCTTCAAACTTTACTCTCGATGTGTTCTCATTGTTCAACTCGAGAGGTTCTCATATGCTCATTCAGGGGTTAATCCCAGTTTATTACCCCTATGGCATTTTGTCATTGTCGATCTGCCCCGTTACCTATTCGTAAGAACCCCTGAAGAAAGGATTACGACTTCATAATGATAACCTGAAGCAGTGGAACGAAGACATAGATGTAATGGATCGACCTCTTCGAGAAGAGCAACTAAGGCCGAGAAGAATCGTTACAATTTCGTAACCTATTCTTCCCCCTTACTCCCCTCTTAAATCTCGGGACGAGATTTCTTGTAGTGGAGGAGAATTGTGACGCCCGGATAATTAGGCTACAGTAAAACTATCCTAATGATGCCAAGTCAACTTTGGTTACTGTTGCTAAACTTTCGTTAGATCAAACCGATTCAAAGATCCAGTCAAAAAATTGACAGACAACAAAAGCTTTTAAAATGTTAAGCTAAAATGTTTGGAGTGTGCAATTAAATGCCAGGATAATTATAATAAAGCAAACACATTTTTATAAAATGCCTAAATGATTTAAAATGATTTAAAACAGAAACGAAAATAAATAAAACAAAAGAAACTACAAAAAACAGAAACAAACAAAAAAAGGAAAGAGAAAGGCCTCCACTCGGCTTCGGCCCAGCAGGCCGGCCCATTCGGCCGCAGGCCCAGGCCACCCCCCACTCCCCCATAACCCCTGGGCGACCAAACCCTAACCCCCCAACGCACCACTCCCCCCACTCGCTCCCACGTTCCCCCTCTCCCGATCCAAATATGTATAGGGACGAAACCCCCCTCGACGCCGTCCCCATCGCCTCGTCGCCGTGCATCGCACCACCGCCGCCCGAAAACCTCGCCCAGGCCTCCTCCTCTCCTCAAGCCACTCGCCTACACCATCATCGCTCGTCCTCATCCCCTCCCTCGCTGGATCGAGGCGCTGCGCCCGTCGTGCCCGACGCCGCCCCGCCGCCCGTGCCGGAGCTCCCTCGCCGGACTGCCTCCTCCACCTCACCGGTCTGCCTCCCTCCTACGCACGTCGTCGCCGTCGTCCTCCCCAAGCCCCACTGCCCCGTTCCCTACATGCCCGATGTGAGCCCTGCCTTGCTCCCTCCCTCTCCCTCGCGCTTGCGCTCGTCGCCGCGGTCCTCACTGATCTCGCCCGCGGTTGACGCGCTCCGTCCGCGTCCGATGCGCGCTCACCGCGCCATGCCCGCGCACCGCACCTGCCGTGGCCTGTAGACTTGCAAGATAGGATCAAGAACTCACATATATTCATGGAAACATAATAGGTTCAGATCTGAAATTATGGCACTCGGGCCCTAGTGACAAGCATTAAGTATAGCAAAGTCATAGCAACACCAATCTCAGAACATAGTGGATACTAGGGATCAAACCCTAACAAAACTAACTCGATTACATGATAAATCTCATCCAACCCATCACCGTCCAGCAAGCCTACGATGGAATTACTCACGCACGGCGGTGAGCATCATGAAATTGGTGATGGAGGATGGTTGGTGATGACAACGGCGACGAATCCCCCTCTCCGGAGCCCCGAACGGACTCCAGACCAGCCCTCCCGAGAGAGATTAGGGCTTGGCGGTGGCTCCGTATCGTAAAACGCGATGATTTCTTCTCTCTGATTTTTCTCTCCCCGAAAGCCAATATATAGAGTTGGAGTTGGCGTCGGAGGGTGTCCAGGAGGCCCACGAGGTAGGGGGCGCGCCCTAGAGGGGGGGCGCCCCCACCCTCGTGGACAGGGTGTGGGCCCCCTGGTCTTCATCTTTGGCAAGGATTTTTTATTATTTTTTCTAAGGTGTTCCGTGGAGTTTCAGGACTTTCCGAGAATATTTTCTTTCTGCACATAAAACAACACCATGGTAATTCTGCTGAAAACAGCGTCACTCCGAGTTAGTTCCATTCAAATCATACAAGTTAGAGTCCAAAACAAGGGCAAAAGTGTTTGGAAAAGTAGATACGACGGAGACGTATCAACCAACTACGCAGGAACAGTTATGGGCACTCGACGTCGTGGTATCAGCCGAAGCCTTCGTGACGTCAGCGACTGAGCGGCGCGCGCCGGATTGGAACGTAAGCCTGCTCTTGTATTAAGGGGGCTAGTTCTGCTTCCGGCCGCCCACGCAACGTGCAGGTGTGCAATAGGCGATGGGCCCAGACCCCTGTGCCATAGGATTTAGACCGGCGTGCTGACATGATGGACTCCAACAGGGGTCTGGCCGCATGGGGTCTAAATCATGTCAGCACGCCGGTCTAAATCCTATGGCGCAGGGGTCTGGGCCCATCGCCCATTGCACACCTGCACGTTGCGTGGGCGACCGGAAGCAGAACTAGCCCCCTTAATACAAGAGCAGGCTTACGTTCCAATCTGGCGCGCGCCGCTCAGTCGCTGACGTCACAAAGGCTTCGGCTGATACCACGACGTCGAGTGCCCATAACTGTTCCTGCGTACTTGGTTGATATGTCTCCGTCGTATCTATTTTTCCAAACACTTTTGCCCTTGTTTTGGACTCTAACTTGTATGATTTGAATGGAACTAACCCGGACTGACGCTGTTTTCAGTAGAATTACCATGGTGTTGTTTTATGTGCAGAAAGAAAATATTCTCGGAAAGTCCTGAAACTCCACGGAACACCTTAGAAAAAACAATAAAAAATCCTCGCCAAAGATGAAGACCAGGGGGCCCACACCCTGTCCACGAGGGTGGGGGCGCGCCCTCCCCTCTTGGGCGTGCCCCCTACGTCATGGGCCCCCTGGATGCCCTCCGACGCCAACTCCAACTCTATATAATGGCTTTCAGGGAGAAAAAAAATCAGAGAGAAGAAATCATCGCGTTTTACGATACGGAGCCACCGCCAAGCCCTAATCTCTCTCGGGAGGGCTGATCTTGAGTCCGTTCGGGGCTCCGGAGAGGGGCATTCGTCGCCGTCGTCATCATCAACCATCCTCCATCACCAATTTCATGATGCTCACCGCCGTGCGTGAGTAATTCCATCGGAGGCTTGCTGGAAGGTGATGGGTTGGATGAGATTTATCATGTAATCGAGTTAGTTTTGTTAGGGTTTGATCCCTAGTATCCACTATGTTCTGAGATTGATGTTGCTATGACTTTGCTATGCTTAATGCTTGTCACTAGGGCCCGAGTGCCATGATTTCAGATCTGAACCTATTATGTTTCCATGAATATATGTGAGTTCTTGATCCTATCTTGCAAGTCTATAGTCACCTACTATGTGTTATGATCCGGCAACCCCGAAGTGACAATAATCGGGACCACTCCCGGTGATGACCATAGTTTGAGGAGTTCATGTATTCACTGTGTGCTAATGCTTTGTTCCGGTTCTCTATTAAAAGGAGGCCTTAATATCCCTTAGTTTCCAATAGGACCCCGCTACCATGGGAGGGTAGGACAAAAGATGTCATGCAAGTTCTTTTCCATAAGCACGTATGACTATATACGGAATACATGCCTACATTACATTGATGAATTGGAGCTAGTTCTGTGTCACCCTATGTTATGACTGATACATGATGAACCGCATCCGGCATAATTATCCATCACTGATCCGATGCCTACGAGTTTTCCATATACTGGTTCTCGCTTATTTACTTTCTCGCTGCTACTGTTACAATCACTACCAAATAGCAAAAACATTACTTTTGCTGTCTTTACTTTTGTTGCCGTTACCACCACTATCATATTACTTTGCTACTAAACACTTTGCTGCAGATACTAAGTTTCCAGGTGTGGTTGAACTGACAACTCAGCTGCTAATACTTGAGAATATTCTTTGGCTCCCCTTGTGTCGAATCAATAAATTTGGGTTAAATACTCTACCCTCGAAAACTGTTGCGATCCCCTATACTTGTGGGTTATCAAGACCTTTTTCTGGCACCGTTGCTGGGAACATAGCTCTATTCTTTGAGTCACTTGGGATTTATATCTGCTGGACACTATGAAGAACTTGAAAGACGCTAAGACAACAATTTATCCCTCAACTATGAGGGGAGGTAAGGAACTGCCATCTAGCTCTGCACTTGATTCACCTTCTGTTATGAGTAAGCTAGCGACACCTAAACCTGCTTCTGCTATTCGTCCCGATATGTCGCTTGTTATTGATGATGCCACTTCTGCTATGCATGATACTTATGATGAAACTGCTTCTATGCCTAATACTACTGTGCCCCTTAGTGAATTTCTTGAAGAACAAATTGCTAGGGCTAGAGAAAGAGAAATTGATGAATCTGAATATGATGATGAAAGTGATGATGAAAATATGCCCGTTATTCCTCAGGGTTATCTTTTTGATAAAGATGCTTCTTTAGCTATTTTAGCCTGCAAAGACAGATACGAGCTTAAGAGGTTATTGATTAAATGGAACAAAGAATCACTTAGAGATAAAATGAAACCTGATCCTGCTTTTGCAACTTTACCTATCTGTGTTCCTGATAAGGACTATGAATTCTCTGTTGATCCAGATATAATTACTTTGGTTGAATCTGATCCTTTTTATGGCTATGAATATGAAATTGTTGTGGCACATTTTACTAAGTTAAATGATATAGCTGCCCTGTTCACTAATGATGAGAGATCGCGTTACTTCTATATACTCAAAATATTTCCGTTCTCATTAAAGGGTGATGCTAAGATATGGTTTAATTCTCTTGATCCTGGTTGTGTGCGTAGTCCCCAGGATATGATTTATTACTTCTCTGCTAAATATTTCCCTGCTCATAAGAAACAAGCTGCTTTAAGGGAAATATACAACTTTGTGCAAATTAAAGAAGAGAGTCTCCCACAAGCTTGGGGGAGGCTTCTCAAGTTACTTAATGCTTTGCCTGATCATCCTCTTAAGAAACCTGAAATACTTGATATCTTTTATAATGGACTAACCGATGCTTCCAGAGATTACGTGGATAGTTGTGCTGGTTCTCTTTTCAGGGAAAGAACACCGGATGAAGCTGAAATTCTATTGAATAATATGTTGACAAATGAAAATAATTGGGCACCTCCCGAGCCAGCTCCTGAGCCAGCTCCCGCTCCAATTACTGAGCCTATTCCTAAACCAACTCCGAAGAAGAGAGGTGTTTTATTTCTCAGTCCCGAAGATATGCAAGAGGCAAAGAAATCTATGAAAGAAAAAGGTATTAAAGCTAAAGATGTTAAGAATTTACCTCCTATTGAAGAAATACATGGTCTTAATCTACCGCCTGTCGAAGAAACATATGAACTTGATCACTTATTTACTGAAGAACCTCCTGATCCCGATATCCCGACACAGGTAGTAAAGGTAAATTCTCTCTATAGATATGATAAAGGTGAAGTTCCTCCTACTAAAATTGCTAGTCAGTGCTTGGATGAATTTTATAACTTTATGTTTAAGCAAGACGACTTCAACGCTTATTTTGGTAGACAATTAAAAGAAAATGCTTATAAGATTAGACGCTTGGGTGATTATATGGCTAATATTAAGGGTGAACTTAAACTTGTTAGCAAGCATGCTTCTATGGTTACCACTCAAGTAGAACAAGTACTTAAGGCTCAAAAATAAGTGCTTGATGAAATGAATAGTAAGAAAAATGATTATGCTATTAGAGTGGCTACTAGAACTGGTAGAATGACTCAGGAACCTCTGTATCCTAAAGGCCACCCTAAGAGAATCGAGCAAGATTCTCAGAGAAATAATATTGATGCACCTAGTTCTTCTAAGAAGAATAAAAAGAAAAATGATAGAACTATGCAAACTTCTAGTGAACCTATTGCTGAACCACCTGATAATCCAAATGATATCTCTATGTCTGATGCTGAAACACAATCTGGTAATGAACATGAACCTAATGGAAATACCAATGATGATGTTCATGATGATGCTCAACCTAGTAATGATAATGATGTAGAAATTGAACCTGCTGTTGATCTTGATAACCCACAATCAAAGAATCAACGTTATGATAAAAGAGACTTTGTTGCTAGGAAACATGGTAAAGAAAGAGAACCTTGGGTTCAGAAACCCATGCCTTTTCCTCCGAAACCATCCTAGAAGAAGGATGATGAGGATTTTGAGCGCTTTGCTGAAATGATTAAGCCTATCTTTGTGCGTATGCGATTGACTGATGTGCTCAAAACAAATCCTTATGCTAAATATATGAAAGATATCATCACTAATAAAAGAAAGATACCGGAAGCTGAAATTTCCACCATGCTTGCTAATTATACTTTTAAGGGTGGAATACCAAAGAAACTTGGAGACCCCAGAGTACCTACTATACCTTGCTCCATTAAAAGAAATTATATTAAAACTGCTTTATGTGATCTTGTAGCCGGTGTTAGTGTTATGCCTCTCTCTTTATATCGTAGACTTGACTTGAATAAGTTGACACCTACTGAAATATCTTTGCAAATGGCTGACAAATCAACTGCTATACATGTCGGTATTTGTGAGGACGTGCCTGTTGTGGTTGCAAACGTTACTATTTTAACGGACTTTGTTATTATTGATATTCCCGAGGATGATAGTATGTCTATTATTCTTGGAAGACCTTTTCTTAATACTGCAGGGGCTGTTATTGATTGCAACAAAGGCAATGTCACTTTTCATGTTAATGGTAATGAGCATACGGTACACTTTCCGAGGAAACAACCTCAAGTTCATAGTATCAACTCCATTGGAAAAATTCCATCGATTAAATTTGGAGGTTTTGAATTTCCTCTTCCTACCGTCAAAAAGAAATATGATATACTTATTATAGGGGATGTGCATATCCCCGTTGAGGTAACTTAGTGTTATTCGAAATTTCTCCGGTTACATGATTATCGGAATGGGTTTATTAACAAGACTTGATCAACCTTGTTAGTGGATTATTTTTGATGAGCATGAGATGGATGAAACTAGAAGCACAATCTTCTGTACCCTCTTTAAATTTTCTGTTAATTAGTAGAAATAAAGTAAAAAATAGTATTTCTCTGTCTGTTTCCTGTCTTATCCGTGCAATATAAAAATACACCAAAAATAAAAGTCCTCAGAATGACATGCCAATTTAATATGATTTTTTCGGGAATATTTGAGGATTTACTATGCAAAAATTACCACGGGAGGAGCTGCCACCTGGCCACGAGGGTGGTGAGCGCGCCCCTCCCTATAGGGCGCGCCCCTGCCTCGTGGGCCCATGGTGGCCCTCCTCCACTTATCCCAGCACCCATCTCCTTCCTCTGTCTCACACAAACCCGAAAAACCAACTCAAGCACGAGTTCCAGCCACTTTTGCTGTGATTTTCGATCTCCTTGCTCAAAGCACCTCTCGCAAAACTGCATGGGGAGATTGTTCCTTGGTATGTGACTCCTCCATTGGTCCAATTAGTTTTTGTTCTAGTGCTTTATTCTTTGCAAATTTGTGCTGCATAGGTGACCTGTTCTTGAGCTTGCATGTCAAATTTATATGGTTCCAAGTAGTTCTAATGCTTGATATAGGCTCTAGGCACTTGTAGGAGTAGTTGCTATCAGTTATATTGAAGTTGGTTCACTTTTGTTTGAAGTTACTAAAAATTTCAGATTATTTCAGAAAAATGATGAAGAGAATTTTGAGGGGTTCATCAAGCCGAAGCTCAAAGGATAAACAAGATGAAGAAGCTCAGAGGCCCAAATATAATTTGCCTCGCACCGCGGAAATCCGGCCGTGTGAATGGCCTTCCGATAATTTCTTGAGAGAGGCCCGGATTTATGAGGATTTCTATTCATTGATTGAAAATGCTGCCCTCACCGACTTCGTCCGCGACCAACGTCCACAGTATCTCTTACTCACAAATACTTTTGTGCAAAACTTCTACTTTTACCCTAAAGAATCACCTCCATCAGTAGAGTTTTACTTATATGACGTTGTGAAGAAAATGCCACTGTCTGAATTTTGCGCATTCTGCAACATACCCCCTGAGGGCACTTTAGAGGAACCACCCAGTAAGGAGTTGGAACCATTTATTAAACTTATCTCTGTGGGAGAAACCAGGAAGGTTTCTGATGCAAGGATCACTAGCATACATTTTCCTGTGTTACGCTATTTTGCTTTATTTGCTAGTCGATGCTTGATAGGTCGTGGGAACTGTGGGAACTTTAGTGTTCCTGATATTATCATTTTGTTCCATGGTTTATACCACGACAACACTGTTAGTATGGGCGGAATTATTGCTAGGCGGTTGAGTCTGAACCGTACTAAAGGCCCCATCTCTGGAGGCATTTATGCTTCTCGCCTTGCTGCACACTTTAACATAGCTATTAGGCATTATGAGAAAGAAGAAAAATTGCTGCCTAATGCTTATCTAGACTATAAGAGCATGATAGCCCATGATTTTCTTGTTAAGGACAGGAATAGAGAGCTCAAATACAAGTTATACTTTGATAAACATTATCCTGAAACTATTACGTTGCCTGCTCCTTCTTTGTTTAATTTTGCAGGTCCATATCTCATTACGTGGGCTGCTGTCCAAGCCTACAAAAATCCTGCACCAGCCCCGGAACCGGAACCACAAGATGAGCCTCCACGACAATCTGTTTATTCTTGGGATCCAGAGATGGCTGCCAGTCAGTGGCAGTCAGAATCTTCTTCATCACAGTATGATCCCAACTATTCGTCGTCGCAGTACGACCCCAGCCACACCTACGGGTATCCACCAGGTTATCCCTGGCCATAAACCAACTTAGGCCAAAAGCCTAAGCTTGGGGGAGTACGTATTTCTCACCGACATTACATTTATGTTCACACACACTCATTGCTAGATGTCAGTGCTCATACTCTTTCACTGTAAGATCCATGCTAGTTTATTTTCTTTTTCCTGCTTTCTTCTTGTGTGTTTGTTAAACCTTAAGAAAACCAAAAAAAAGAGTAGTAGTTTACTTTCTTGCTGTAGTAGTAATTAAAAAGAACCCCCCCCCCAAAAAAAATATTTCCCGTTCTTCTTTTGCTTGTTGGGAGCTTTCCCGTGTAAATAGTTTTTATTTCTTTTTCTTTTCTTTGGGGGTCATTAGGAGAAGACCATGATTAAATTGTTGAAGTGGCTCCTATATGCATTATTGTTGATTTAACCCAGGGCCATATTGCCTTGTCTTCTCTTGTTTATTGAATGCTCGCAGATTCCAGCTTAGTCCAATGCATATGCACTCTTATTATTATTCACACCATTCAGTCGTGCAAGTGAAAGGCAATTATGATGATATATGAAGGACTGACTGAGATGAGAAAAGCCGGTATGAACTCGACCTCTTTTGTTTTTGTAAATATGATGAGTCCATCGTTCTTGATCCAGCTTATTATGAATAAACATGTTTGCAATGACAATTAGAGATCATAGTTGCTTGTGCCATCCTTGATTAGCTATGATTTATAATGGTTTACCTTGCGTGCCAACATGCTATTGAGATGATTATGATGTGGTATGATGGGGTGGTATCCTCCTTTGAATGATTTAAGTGACTTGACTTGGCACATGTTCACGCATGTAGTTGAAACAAAATCAACATAGCCTTCACAATATTTATGTTCATGGTGGATTATATCCTACTCATGCTTGCATCCAATGTTTATTAATTTTAATGCATGTACATGGCTGTTGTCGCTCTCTAGTTGGTCGCTTCCCAGTCTTTTGGTAGCCTTCACCTGTACTAAGCAGGAATACTGCTTGTGCATCCAATTCCTTAAACCCCAAAGTTATTCCAGATGAGTCCACTATACCTTCCTATATGCGGTATCTACCTGCCGTTCCAAGTAAATTTGTATGTGCCAAACTCTAAACCTTCAAATAAACATTCTGTTTTGTATGCTCGAATAGCTCATGTATCAACCAAGGTTGTCCTTATCTTCCGTGTTAGGCGGGTTATTCTCAAGAGGAGTGGACTCCGCTCCTCACTCACGAGAACATGTCTGGTCACCGGGATGCCCAGTCTCATGCTTTATGCAAACTAAATCAAAATTAATTGCAAACAAAACTCCCCCTGGGACCTGATGTATGTTGGAGACACTCGTTGTTTCGAGCAAGTCATGGATTGATGCTTGTTGGTGGAGGGGGAGTGTAAACTTTACCATTCTGTTTGGGAACCGCCTATAATTTGTTTAGCATGGAAGATATCGCCATCTCTTAGTTGTTACATTGATAATGAAAGTATACCGCTCAAAATGCAATTTATCTCTATTTCAAAACCGAGCTCTGGCACCTCTACAAATCCCTGCTTCCCTCTACGAAGGGCCTATCCATTTACTTTTATGTTGAGTCATCACCCTCTTATTAAAAAGCACTAGCTTGAGAGCACAACTATCATTTGCATTCATCACTATTAATCTACGTTGGGTGTGACTATGATTGGATCTCTTTTACCATGAATTACAATGTCTAGTCAGTCCTTGATCTTTAAAGGTGCTCTGCATTTATGTTTTGCGGTCTCAGAAAGGGCTAGCGAGATACCATCTTGTTATATCATATTATGATTGTTTTGAGAAAGTGTTGTCATCTGATATTTATTATTATGGCTCGCTAGTTGATTATGCTATTGATATGAGTAATTGTGAGACCTGAGAATTATTGCAAATATGGTTAGTTATGATATATGCTGAAAAATTGAATGCTGGCTTGACATAGTTACAACAACAAGAGCAAACAGAGTTTGTAAAAGTTTTTCTTTCTTTCTTTCAGTTTGTCAACTGAATTGCTTGAGGACAAGTAAGGGTTTAAGCTTGGGGGAGTTGATACGTCTCCGTCGTGTCTACTTTTCCAAACACTTTTGCCCTTGTTTTGGACTCTAACTTGTATGATTTGAATGGAACTAACCTGGACTGACGCTGTTTTCAGCAGAATTACCTTGGTGTTGTTTTATGTGCAGAAAGCAAATATTCTCGGAAAGTCCTGAAACTCCACGGAACACCTTAGAAAAAATAATAAAAAATCCTCGCCAAAGATGAAGACCAGGGGGCCCACACCCTGTCCATGAGGGTGGGGGGCGCGCCCCCCTCTAGGGCGCGTCCCCTAGCTCGTGGGCCCCCTGGATGCCCTCCGACGCCAACTCCAACTCTATATACTGGCTTTCGGGGAGAAAAAACCAGAGAGAAGAAATCATCGCGTTTTACGATACGGAGCCGCTGCCAAGCCCTAATCTCTCTCGGGAGGGCTGATCTGGAGTCCGTTCGGGGCTCCGGAGAGGGGGATTCGTCGCCGTCGTCATCATCAACCATCCTCCATCACCAATTTCATGATGCTGACCGCCGTGCGTGAGTAATTCCATCGTAGGCTTGCTGGACGGTGATGGGTTGGATGAGATTTATCATGTAATCGAGTTAGTTTTGTTAGGGTTTGATCCCTAGTATCCACTATGTTCTGAGATTGATGTTGCTATGACTTTGCTATGCTTAATGCTTGTCACTAGGGCCCGAGTGCCATGATTTCAGATCTGAACCTATTATGTTTCATGAATATATGTGAGTTCTTGATCCTATCTTGCAAGTCTATAGTCACCTACTATGTGTTATGATCCGGCAACCCCGAAGTGACAATAATCGGGACCACTCCCGGTGATGACCATAGTTGAGGAGTTCATGTATTCATTGTGTGCTAATGCTTTGTTTCGGTTCTCTATTAAAAGGAGGCCTTAATATTCCTTAGTGTCCAATAGGACCCTGCTGCCACGGGAGGGTAGGACAAAAGATGTCATGCAAGTTCTTTTCCATAAGCACGTATGACTATATACGGAATACATGCCTACATTACATTGATGAATTGGAGCTAGTTCTGTGTCACCCTATGTTATGACTGATACATGATGAACCGCATCTGGCATAATTATCCATCACTGATCCGATGCCTACGAGTTTTCTATATACTGGTTCTCGCTTATTTACTTTCCCGCTGCTACTGTTACAATCACTACAAAATACCAAAAACATTACTTTTGCTGTCTTTACTTTTGTTGCCGTTACCACCACTATCATATTACTTTGCTACTAAACACTTTGCTGCAGATACTAAGTTTCCAGGTGTGGTTGAACTGACAACTCAGCTGCTAATACTTGAGAATATTCTTTGGCCCCCTTGTGTCGAATCAATAAATTTGGGTTAAATACTCTATCCTCGAAAACTGTTGCGATCCCTATACTTGTGGGTTATCAAAGAGTTTACTACACTATAACCTGTCATGGATATCATGCTCTGATTGTCCTTGGGAAGGATATACCCTTGAAATATGTGTTTAAACACATTTTCCTTTCCATTTTTCTGTTTAAACCTGATAATCACTTTTTCCTTCCCATTGGTTTGTTTAAACCTTCTTGTGATCTATATAATCTAAGCAGTAATTTTCTCCTGCTTAGGTAAACATCTCGGAGTACAATTCTGTCAGTAAGACACTATTACTTTTGTCGATGACATTCCGGTAACCACCGATGGACGAGAACTTTGCCTACTGGTCTGCCTCGTTCAACGGGCAGGAAAATGGTTCTCTTTGTCCCTTGCCCTTGGTACCGACGTTGTTGCCGACATAACTGACAGGCTACCCTCTGACATGCCTTGCTTGCATGATCACGCAAGACGTCTCTGCCCTTCCTACTTTTAACCCACATGGTGGGCCCATAACCCAAAGTTCCACATGATCAAAACCTAACTCTTTTGTATATCCCGGTCTACAAAGTTATTTCTTGAGCCTGGCTACGAAGGTAATTGACGGGTCACCTTCCTAGGGAAATATTCTGGTATCAGACACAATGTTTATTCCCGGTTGCTCTGAACCCCATTCACACTCTCGGTTGGGCGTTAAATGATTACCCACCCGCTTAAAACTTCTCACGCCTTCTTTATCTCTCTCTCGATGATTTTCCCGAGTTTCAATTCGAGAGATACTTTCTACCACATCCCTGGAGTTATCTACTAGATAAGCAACCGTGTAGAGTTTCATTCTCCCGGAATAACCACCCTGTATTCTTACGTAACTACGATGGAGTTCCCGAAGAGAGGACGCCGACTTCATCATGATGACCTGAAGCAGATTAATGAAGACATCCAAATAATGGATTGATCGCTTCGAAAAGAGCAACCAAGACCGAGAAGATCCGTTAGATTTTTTGTAACCCAATCCTTTCCCCCATACTCCCCCTCCTAAATCTCGGGACGAGATTTCCTGTAGTGGAGGAGATTTGTAACACCCCGATAATCATGCTACAGTAAACTCCTTCTAGTGATGGCAAAGTCATCACAATTATTTTGCTAATCATCACTTTGTTCCAAATCAAAACCGGGTTCGAATTCAAAATTTAAAACATAGACAAAATAATATTTTTCAACCAAAAAAAGGTTCGAAGTGTTACTAATAATCAATGGATAAATGTCATGGTGGAACCAACATTTTATAAGGTGTTAAATTACCTAAAAGTAATTAAAATAGTGGCTAAAATTATAATTTAAATGCCTTTCTAAATGTATAAATTACAAACTATTTACTTAAATTCTAAAACTCAATGTGGCAGTAGCGTAAATTATAGTAATGTAATTAGGTGCTAGAATTAAATTTCATAAGGCTAAATTAAAAGGGAAACAAAAAAATAAATAACAAATGACCCCCCCACTGGGCCAACTGGCCCAACAAGCCCAATCCACCCCAGCCCAACTCTCCCTTCCCCTTCACCTGTTCAGCCGACCCGTGCCCGCGCATTGCCGTCGAGCCCCCCTCGCCGGCCACGCCGCTACAGCACCGCGGGGGGAGATAAGGAGGCCACTTCGCCCCCCCAGATATTTCTCCCCTCTCTCTCTGGCCCACGACTGCTCTCTATCCCTTTGGCCTCGCCCCCTTCTCCAGATCCACCTCGCCCCGACGCTTTGTCGCCGCCGCGTTGCTGCGCCACCGTGGCCACCGTGCCCTCCTCGCCGCCCCGATGTGTCCATGAGCCCCATGACCGTCCTCTGCTTCGTCTGCACCAACGACCTCAAGGCGGGAGCCACCCCAGCGCCGAATCCCCTTCGTCTTCCTCCTCGACGGCCACCACACGACCTCGCGATCGATCTACTTCACCGGACCTCCCCGAGCCCTCTGCCTAGACCCCACGCTCCCGCGGTGAGCTCCTGCGCCGAGCGCGCCGTCCCCTGCCCTCTCTAGCCGCCCGTAGCCACTACCCCGACGAAGCCCGAACCACCGCCGCCTCGCTTGGTCGCCGGCGCATCTCCGATGACCTTTTGGTCATGGGCTAGTGCCCAACGTGCTCGTCGCGCTGCTTAGAGAATCCATTATTAAGCCAACAGAGGCTAGGTCCCGCGGGTCCAGTTGGCTGGTTGACCGGGTCAATTGTGCTGACTGTGCACGGTTGTCCTGACATGTGGGCCCCGCTATTGTTAATTAGTCTAATAACATTTTACAAATAAAATTAATTAGTTTAACCTAAAACATTCACTGATACCCGGGGCCCACACCCCTAATTGACCCTGCTAGATTAGTTAATCCATTATTAAGCCAACAGAGGCTGACATGTGGATCCTAGTGGCCCCACTGATCAGTTTGGCCTGGTCAGTAGTCCTGTTGACTGCTGATGTCACACGTACGTCATGTTGACATCATAATTCGATTTCTGTTAATTTAATTAATTCTAGAAAATGGTTTAATCTTTGAAAATCCATAGAAAATAAACCATAGCTTGGATGGAAAAACTTTATACATGGAAGTTGCTCAGAAAAATCCAACGAATCCGAATACGCGGTCTGTTCATCTGTCACATGCCTCTAGCATGCTGAACATGGAACTGTCCCCTCTCTTTCGTCTGTTCGGAATCCGTCTAACGTCAGGAATTCGTCCTCGAATGTTTATCCCCTCCGTCTACAACGTGTAGTACTACGTTAGGTCGACCTAGTTCTCCTTATCGTCATGTCATGCTTAGCGTTGCATCTGTTTGCTTATATTTACTGTTTCTTCCCCCTCTTCTCTCCGATAGCCCCCGAGGCCGATGATGCCCCGGTGGTCGACAACGTCGACGACGACCCCTCCTTGCCAGAAAACCAGGCAAGCCCCCCCTTTGATCACCAGATATCGCCTATTCCTTCTCTCTACTGCTTGCATTAGAGTAGTGCAGCATGTTACTGCTTCCGGTTAATCCTATTTTGATGCATAGCATGTCATTGTTGCTACAATTGTTACCCTTACCTGCTATCCTACTGCTTAGTATAGGATGCTAGTGTTCCATCAGTGGCCCTACACTCTTGTCTGTACGCCATGCTATACTACTGGGCCGTGATCACTTCGGGAGGTGATCACGGGCATATGCTATATACTTTATACTATTACATTACTTATGATACTGTTCGGAGATGGGGGCTGAAGGGGCAGGTGGCTCCATCCCGGTAGAGGTGGGCCTGGGTTCCCGACGGCCCCCGACTGTTACTTTGTGGCGGAGCGACAGGGCAGGTTGAGACCACCTAGGAGAGAGGTGGGCCTGGCCCTGGTCGGCGTTCGCAGATACTTAACACGCTTAACGAGATCTTGGTATTTGATCTGAGTCTGGCCACTGGCCTATACGCACTAACCAACTACGTGGGAACAGTTATGGGCACTCGACGTCGTGGTATTAGCCGAAGCCTTCGTGACGTCAGCGACTGAGCGGCGCGCGCCGGATTGGAACGTAAGCCTGCACTTGTATTAAGGGGGCTAGTTCTGCTTCCGGCCGCCCACGCAACGTGCAGGTGTGCAATGGGCGATGGGCCCAGACCCCTGCACCATAGGATTTAGACCGGCATGCTGACCTCTCTGTTGTGCCTAGGTAGGGCTGCGACGTGTTGATCTTCCGAGGCCGGGCATGACCCAGGAAAGTGTGTCCGGCCGAATGGGATCGAGCGTGTTGGGAAATGCGGTGCACCCCTGCACGGAAGTTTATCTATTCGAATAGCTGTGATCTTCGGTAATAGGACGACTTGGAGTTGTACCCTGACCTTATGACAACTAGAACCGGATACTTAATAAAACACACCCTTCCAAGTGCTAGATATAACCCGGTGGTCGCTCTCTAGCAGGGCGACGAGGAGAGGATCGCCGGGTAGGATTATGCTATGCGATGCTACTTGGAGGACTTCAATCTACTCTCTTCTACATTCTGCAAGACGGAGGCTGCCAGAAGCGTAGTCTTCGACATGATTAGTTATCCCCCTCTTATTCTGGCATTCTGCAGTTCAGTCCACTGATATGGCCCTTTACACATATACCCATGCATATGTAGTGTAGTTCCTTGCTTGCGAGTACTTTGGATGAGTACTCACGGTTGCTTTCTCCTTCTTTTCCCCCTACCCCTTCTACCTGGTTGCCGCAACCAAATGTTGGAGCCTAGGATCCAGCCGCCACCGTTGACGACGACTCCTACTACACCGGAGGTGCCTACTACTATGTGCAGCCCGCTGACGACGACCAGGAGTACTTTAGGAGGATCCCAGGCAGGAGGCCCGCGCCTTTTTCGATCTGTATCCCAGTTTGTGCTAGCCATCTTATGGCAACTTGTTTAACTTATGTCTGTACTCAGATATTGTTGCTTCCGCTGACTCGTCTATGATCAAGCACTTGTATTCGAGCCCTCAAGGCCCCTTGCTTGTATTATGATGCTTGTATGACTTATTTTATTTTTAGAGTTGTGTTGTGATATCTTCCCGTGAGTCCCTGATCTTGATCATACACGTTTGCGTGTATGATTAGTGTACGATTGAATCGGGGGCGTCACACTTGGCCACTGCTGCCACAATGACCAGCGACCCTAAGACGATCAATATCACCTCACCGATCGATAGTGAACCCATCGCTAGTGGGAGGAAGCAAGAGCAAGGCTAGTCTTGAGATTTTGATGGCCTAAGACGGAACTAAATCCGAGTCACCTTTTATATAAACATCAAAATGATAATCAGTATACGTTACCTACAAACACTTATAGTGTCTTCAAATCGTATCAAATAACTACTCCCCCCTCGTGACATAATATAATACTCTTCTATTATGTGATTGAGGGAGTACTAGTTAAGTTAGAGTAAGGGAGGATTCCACGCCCTTCCCCCACCTTATGCTATGGCTGGGGCTCTGGCCCCCTCCCCCTCACGACACAACTATATTTTTCAACAATTGTTTATGTTGGAGTATTTGTATGCTATTGTCAGGACCCCGATCCTAAGCCACATCGATCCAGCGTGTAACACATCATATCACTTTGCGGCCTCACGCACGGTACTCCCACGGGTGCCACCTTACCTGGCCCGGGACCGTTTGCGCCTTTTGGCTCACGTATATGATAGTGTCGCTAGCATCCATATGACAGAGAACCCGGGCCGACATGGCTAGTCGTGAACCCAAAGCGGCGCCAGCCTATGAGGACAGGCATACATGAATCACATCGAGCATGTCGGTCATCAACGTAATTATTCGGGCTGTAGCACTGGGCTAACAGGACTCCGGTAACCCGGGCTGTAGCAGGCTAGGCAGGACTCCGAATAACAGCGCGTGACATTTCCCCGAAGGGACAGACATAGGAACGACGTGAAACACATGCCGGCCAGTCAAGTGTCCAAGCAGTAGTGCTGGGCTAGCAGGACTCCGGTGAACCGGGCTGTAGCGGACTACTATCGCTCAGAAGCACAAGACTTACATTTCCCCATATGAAAGGCTGCCAAGGATAAACAACTAGATAGTCGAATCCCACTCATACCAAGCATTTCAATCATACACACAATATGCCCGATATGAGTAAATACAACATGGCATCACAACAGTACTCTACGACTCAAGTACTTTATTTAAAAGGCTCCGAGGAGCCATACATATCATCCATACAGATAGGGGTCACATGACCCAACACTCAAGTCATACAAACATACAAGCACATGCGGAAGCAAAGTAGTCTGAGTACAGACACTAGAAAGAAAGAAGGCTTGACAAAGCCTGTCTATCTACAACGACCCTTCACAAGTCTTGGATCACGACCTGGTGATAAGTCACTCGTCAACGTCGAGGTCTACATAGAACCCATCAGAGGGGTTGGTGCAGTCGTCTGAAAAACATGATTAAAGCAACATGAGTACGGAGGTACTCAGCAAGTCTTACAACAGGAACCTATCATACATGCACATTCTTAAAAAGGTAGTGGGGTTATTGCAGCAAGCCAGCTTTGACTCTTGGCTAAGCTATCCTACGATAGACACCACTTGTAAATCATTTGTCGCACATGAGTCCACTATCACCATCACAATACTCCACCGTGGATCCTCTCTCGCCATCCTACGAGAGGGCCATCCGCGGTACTCACACTTATCTTGAGATTTTTAGTAGTATCCATTTAACTTATCTATGAACTGTATAGGTGACCAAGTAGTCCTTTACCGCGGACGCGGCTATTCGAATAGATTTATACCCTGCAGGGGTGTACTTCTTCACACACGCTCTCACCACTTATCACCGTTTACACGACATGTACTCGGCAACCTTCAAGCGGAAGCCCAGCGAGGGTGTCGGCCACGGCCTACCTAAACACTCAAGTCTCTAGTCCAGGTTTATCGCCTATTCGGGTTCCATCCGCAGGGAGTCCGGCCGAGGTTTCCACTAAT
Organism: Aegilops umbellulata; assembly: GCA_032464435.1. Taxonomy (NCBI): domain Eukaryota; kingdom Viridiplantae; phylum Streptophyta; class Magnoliopsida; order Poales; family Poaceae; genus Aegilops; species Aegilops umbellulata. The sequence continues at coordinate 437,403,252 of CP136058.1, read as the reverse complement.
GGCCCCGAACGATGTGAACAGTGTTCCCGAGACACCAAACGGGCGAGTCAGTACACCGTGCCACGTGCCTACCGCAACACAGCCCACCCCGATGGTCAGCGCCGCGTGCGGCCCCCAGCATGCTACAAACACCAGAAACTACTTTGCAACTCCTGGACAGAGGACAAGCGTGATCAAGAAGCCGAGAGGGTCCATTGGTTTCGGGCCCAATGCGTGGTAGTAGTTGAGTCTTAAATCACACACACAGATCTCAGTTCTTAAGAACGGCCTCAATGAAACAACCCACCATGTACTCCTACATGGCCTTCCATCGATTCCTTTACCAAATCGTGTTCAACACTTCCACACCATTGACAACGATACAACCTTTCACTCCGGATCATCATCCCGATGAGCCAGACCTGACACAACTCTAAGCATAGCAAGCATAGCATGGTAGGAACACACACACACATGTATTGGCTCAATCAACTCCTACACATGCTAGTGGGTTTCATCTAGTTACTGTGGCAATGACAGGTCATGCAAAGGAAGTGGGTTCAACTACCGCAACACACAGCAGTTTGGAAACGCGTTGTCTTAATGCAGTAAACGAGGGCAGAAGCGAGAACATGGGTTTGTATCAGAATGATCAACGAGTTGCTTGCCTGATGGAGTGGTCGTGGGATACTGCCCTTCAGTTGGATACTTGGAGATATCCTCGGAGGCAGAACCTACCACGATGAACACATCGGAACACAATCAATACATGGCGATATGCAACAATATGATGCATGCTATGACATGGCAATATGAATGTGTCCTGACCTAGTGCAAGTTAAACCAGAAGGGAATGAACCCATTTGAACCAAAGATTCAAATGGAAACTCATTTATTAAGATCATATTAGTGTATCATCTTGTAGTGCCTAAACAGTGGGTTTAACTTGTTCTGACATGCATGAAACCAGCACCAATGGATAGCTTGGATTTTTCTGATCATTTTTCATATATAGAACTTTGCATTTGGAGTTACAGATAATTTTCTATGAATTTTTGAAGTTTGAACTATTTTCTGGATTTTCCTGTAAAAGAATAAATCCAGTAATTAATTAATTGCGTCAGCATGAGGTCAGCGTGACGTCAGGGGTCAACGGGGTCGTCCAGGTCAAACTGACCAGTGGGACCCGCATGTCAGTAGTTAATTTAACTAATTAATTTAAATTAGAACTAAACCAAAAAGTTAACAGGGGGGCCCACCTGTCATTGACTCAGGGGAGTCAACGAGGGCCCACCCGTCAACGGTCAGGGGTCAACTCGCCGGCGTCTAGCCGCCGGCGAGGCCAGACGCGGCGGAGCAAGTGGATTTGGCCGTTCCGGCCACCAAATGGGGCGCGGAAGGCATCTACGCGCTCCTGGGAACGAGCCGCGGCTACTGGTGGGGTTAGTTGGGGTCGGGGTGGCCGGAGTTGGCGCCGGCGACGAGTTTGGCGGCGCCGGGGCTCGGGCGAAGGTGAAACCGGGGCTGCGGGGCACGGCGAGGCGCGTGGAGTGATGCGTCGGGCCCCTGGGTGTGCGGTGAGGCTAGTGGACAAGGTGGTGCGGCCATTGGGTGGCCGGAGCCTCGTCGGCGACGAGCTCCGCGGCGGCGCGTGCGGGTGAGCTACAAGTAATCGCTACGGGGCTCGAGAGAGAGAACGGGGAGGAAGGGAAGGTGGCCATGCTCACGGTGATTGCAGCGAGCGTCGAGGCGGGCTCGGGGAGGGTCAGAGCTGAGCGGGGCGATGATGGCGATCTCGACGGCCGGAGTTGGGGAAGACGGGGTCAGGGGCGACTCCAGAGCGGGCGAGCGCTCAGGGCTCGTCTTGCTCGAGGAAGAGGAGGGTGGCGGAGCTCGTGGACACGGTCGGGTGACGCGGGGATGACGGTAGCTATGGCAACGGCGGCGGAGCGGCGACGGTGGCGTCGGCCATGGCGAAGGGGAGCGAGGGAGGCGAGGCAGGGGCGAACGGCGTGTCCAGGGGCTCGAGGCGACGACGTGGAACTCATCCAGGGCAGCGAGGCGGCGAGGAGGTGAAGCAGGGCGGCGGGGACCTGCGTGGCGCTCGCTGGTGCCGGCGTCGAGCACCTGCGTGCCTGCCTGGCCGAGCCAAGCAGCTCGCTGGCGCGGCAGCTGGGCTGGGCCGGCAGGTGGGCCGGTTGGCAGGCGCCAGGTAAGTATTTCCTTTTTATTTCCCTTTTCTATTTTTCTGTAACTTTGTGGACTTATTAAAAATACTCAGACACTTCCAAAATTCACCAAACTGCATCTGGTCCTTAGTTAGAAAATTTCCAGCCAGGAACATTTTAGTTTGGAGATATTTGAGCATTTGAAATATTTTATAAATTTTAAATGCCCAAATTCAAATACTGATGCATTAATTCAATGACCTTCTGTTGACCTAGAAAAATATGCACCATTTTGGCCAGAGGTTTCAACCCAAGACAAAGAGGGTGAACATTTTAGAAGGGCATTTCAGGTTCATTGAAAATATTTTTAGTAAACCCTAGTTGATTTCAGGAGGGGTGCTGGGGGTTCTGGCTTCCCCATTTCAAATTTCTGTCAAAAGTAAACATGATGCACGCTCTAATGCATGAGCTAGGTGGGATGTGACAACTCACCCCCACTCAAAAGAATCTCGTCCCGAGATTTAGGATCTGTCGGAAAGAAGGTGGGATACTCAAGTCGAAGACGATCCTCCCTTTCCCATGTAGCTTCTTGCTCGGAATGGTGTGACCATTGAACCTTGAGAAACTTTATATTGTGGTGTCGAGTGGTACGCTCGGCTTGATCAAGGATACGAACGGGGTATTCCCGATAGGTGAGGTTATCTTGGAGATCAAGCGTTTCGTGGTCCACTCCACGGATAGGATCCGCGAAGCAATGCCTGAGTTGAGAAACATGGAAGACATCATGAACTCTGGAGAGATGCGGAGGTAGTTCCAGTTGGTAGGCAACTTCCCCTCGTTTGGCAAGAATGCGAAAGGGTCCAATGTAACGAGGAGCCAATTTGCCTTTGATACCGAATCGATGGGTTCCCTTTAAAGGTGTAACCCGAAGGTAAGCCATCTCGCCGACTTCATAAGCCATGGGCTTATGCTTGCGGTCATACTGACTCTTTTGTCGGGATTGGGCGGTTTTCAACTTCTCACGAATAATGCGAACCTGCTCTTCTGCATCCTGGATCATGTCCGGGTCAAAGAGTTGTCTCTCGCCGGTTTCTGACCAGTTAAGAGGCGTTCGACATTTTCGTCCATAAAGAACTTCGAAAGGAGCTTTACCCAAGCTAGCTTGATAACTGTTGTTATAAGCGAACTCGGCGAATGGGAGGCACTTCTCCCAATTCATACCGAAAGAGATGACAGAAGCTCGGAGCATATCCTCCAGAATTTGATTGACTCGTTCTACTTGACCACTTGATTGCGGATGGAAGGCGGTGCTAAAGGAGAGACGAGTCCCCATAGCATTTTGGAAACTTTCCCAAAATCGAGAGGTGAAAAGACTTCCACGGTCTGAATTAATTTCCAATGGAACACCATGGAGAGATACTTTTCTAGAGATGTACAAATCAGCTAGCTGGCTAGCGGTTATACTCTCGCAAACAGGTAAGAAGTGGGCTACTTTGGAAAGACGATCGACAACAACGAAGATAGCATTATTCCCTCTTTTGGTTCTGGGAAACCCGGTAATGAAATCCATACCGATTTTATCCCATTTCCATTCAGGAATCTCCAATGGTTGAAGGGTGCCAGCAGGCCGTTGATGCTCTGCTTTAACACGACAACAGACGTCGCAAGTTGCAATGTATTGAGCGATTTCTCTCTTCATCCTAGTCCACCAAAACCTCTGGCGTAGGTCTTGATACATCTTAGTGCTACCGGGATGAATGGTGAGAGGGGATTCATGAGCTTCCTTAAGGATCAATCGTCTCAAGTTGCGTACCTTGGGAACCACTAGACGGTTTCCAAAGAACACAACACCTTGATCATCAATGGAGAAACAATCTGCAACTCCCTTCTTGATGTTTCTCTTGATACGGGAAATTCCCGAATCCACCTTTTGTGCCTTGATGATCTGATCCGTAAGGTTAGGTTTCGCCACCAGGGTGGAAAGGAATCCTCGAGGAACAATGTGAAGGTTAAGCTTATGAAATTCCTCGTGGAGAAGTGGTTGACCTTGTTGTAACATCAGGTTGTTACAATAAGATTTACGACTTAGTGCATCAGCCATGACATTGGCTTTGCCTGGGGTGTAAGTTATTCCTAAGTCGTAATCCGAGATCAACTCGACCCAACGTCTTTGCCTGAGATTCAAATCCGGTTGGGTGAAGATATATTTCAAACTTTGGTGATCAGTGTAAATTTCGCAACGATTACCCAGAAGGTAATGTCGCCAGGTTTTGAGTGCATGGACTACTGCTGCAAGCTCTAGATCATGTGTGGGATAATTATCCTCATGTGGACGCAACTGTCGAGAAGCGTAGGCAATCACATGACGATCTTGCATGAGTATGCAACCTAGTCCTTGTCGCGAGGCGTCGCAATAGATAACAAAGTCCTTAGAGAAATCTGGTGGTACCAGTACGGGAGCAGATGTCAGGCGTCTTTTCAGTTCCTGAAAGCTGAACTCGCACTGTGGGGTCCACTCGAACTTTTTATCTTTCTTGAGGAGTTCAGTTAGAGGCTTAGCAACCTTGGAGAAATTCTCGACGAAGCGGCGGCAATAGCTCGCTAAACCAAGAAAACTCCGAACTTGCTTGACCGTTTCAGGTGGAGTCCAGTCAAGGACAACTTGAACTCGCTCGGGATTGACAGCAATGCCCTTGCCAGAGATTACATGGCCCAGATAGGTCACTTCTGGCAACCAGAATTCGCACTTGGAGAATTTGGCATAAAGGCGATGCTCTCGAAGTTTCATCAATACTAGCCTTAGATGTTCGGCATGTTCTTCCTCATTCTTGGAGTAGATGAGTATATCATCGAGGTAAACCACAACGAATTTATCCAAATACTCCATGAAGATCGAGTTCATTAACCGAGAGAAGGTGGCTGGAGCATTGGTTAACCCGAAGGACATGACGGTGTACTCGTATTGGCCGTAGCGAGTAACGAAAGCCGTTTTGGGAATGTCCCCGTTCTTGATTTTGATTTGATGGTAGCCCAACCTCAAATCCATCTTGGAAAAGACTGAGGATCCAGCGAGCTGGTCATACAGGTCGTTGATCCTGGGGAGCGGATACTTGTTCTTGATAGTGACCAAATTGACAGGTCGATAATCCACAACCATCCGATCCGTTCCATCCTTCTTCTTGACGAAGAGGACGGGGCAAGCCCATGGAGATGAACTAGGACGGATGAAACCCTTTTGCAAGGACTCATCGAGTTGTTTCTTAAGCTCAGCTAGTTCTAGGGGTGCCATCTTATAAGGTCTCCTAGAGATTGGGACGGTTCCTGGAACAAGGTCTATCACGAACTCGACATCTCTGTCAGGTGGAACACCTGGCAGTTCCTCTGGAAAGACATCCGGGAAGTCACAGACTACCGGAATATCTTCGAGGTCTGGAAGGGGATTGGCATTTAGAGAGTAGAGCTGACGCTCTGACACTCGGGTCAAGACATTGACTGTCTTGCCCGATGGATGGGTAAGTTGAACAGTTCTAGTTGAGCAGTCAATCTTGGCGTAATGAGCTGACATCCAGTCCATACCCAAGATGATGTTTATGTCTGAGGACTTGAGAGCTATTAGTGATGCAAGGAAGACCAATCTGTCAACACGAATTTCATTTCCATGGCTGATTCTAGAGGTTTGCCACTTAGAACCAGGGGTTTGAATTACCATGGAGGTGGGCATGTCACAAAAGGTGGTGTTGTGCAAACGAGCATAGCTCTCAGAAATAAATGAATGAGATGCTCCAGTATCAAAGAGAACAGTTGCCGGATGGCAATTAACAAGGAGCGTACCGAGAACGACGTTGGGGTCCTCTTGAGTTTCTTCAGCTGAAACGTAGTTGACATGGCCACGAGCAGTGGTGGCTGGCTTGGCGACAAGCACCTTCGCTGTTGACTTACCATGACCAACAGACTTTCCGAACTGGCTGGGGTTGTTCTGGGGACACTCACGGATGTAGTGGCCCGGCTCACCACACTTGAAGCAAGTTATCATAGTGGGGCGTGGAGCAGTATTGACAGTGGGGCCACCAAAAGTCTTGGGCGGCACATGCTGTTGGTTGGGACGAGGCGCCTCAAAGGATGGCCTCGGGGTATACCTGGGTGGCATAGCAGAATTTGGAATCCAGACCCGGCGCTTCTGAGATCCAGAGCCGGATGATGAACCATAGTCACGGGAGTGTTTGCGTGAAGCTTCAAAATCATTCTGCCCTGTCTCGGCACTGATGGCCTTATTGACTAGCTTCGGAAAGGAAGTGCATTCATGCAGACGAAGGTCACGACGGAGCTCAGGGCTAAGTCCCTTGCGGAACCTTGCCTGCTTCTTGGCATCGGTGGATACCTCTTCGGGAGCATAGCGTGCAAGCTTACCAAACTCGCGACTGTATGCATCCACAGTCAGCTTCCCCTGGGTGAAGTTACAGAATTCCTCCCTCTTGCGATCCATGAGACCTTCCGGAATATGATGCTCACGAAAAGCGGCACTGAAATCAGCCCAAGTAGTGAGTTGGCCGACCGGGCGCATAGCTTCATAATTCTCCCACCAAAGGCTGGCAGGGCCTTCAAGGTGATAGGCAGCAAAGGTGACTTTATCATCTTCAGCTACGTTGGCAGAACGTAGCTTGTGAGCGATGCTGCGGAGCCAGTCATCCGCATCGAGAGGTTCGATGGAATGATTGAACTTTGGCGGGTACAGCTTGACAAAGTCATTCATGGACACCGAATTGATCCTCTGCTGGCGTGCAGTGTTCTGCTCAATCCGCTCTAGCAAGCGATTGGTGTCGCGCCTGTTGCGCTCTGCCTCCAGCATCACTTCGGCCAGAGAAGGTGGTTGAGGCAGACTTTCCTCTCTAGGTGCACTAGCTTCTCCCTGCTCCGGAGCAGCAGGGTTGCTGCGGGTGTTGACCATCCTAGGAAAACAAAACAATGATTTAAACCAGGATGGCAAAATCTGGCCAAGGAAGTGCGGAATGTAATGGATAACAAGGAATGCAGAGATGATCATCCGTATGACATGGTAATATAGAAACTGCCATATATATACCAACGGTCATACACATCATACATAGTTTAGTACAAGCTCAAGCTGAAGTACAACTAAGACGAAAGACGTTACATCTCATCGGAGGCATTCCAAGCTCCTATACATTATTTTTCTACACCTCCGGAATTGATACACTAAGTTATATTCCACAATCACGCAGGACGGTGGACATACAACTATTACAATACTAGCGAGACTACTACTAGCTCAGACGGCTCCGTAGAAGTCCTCATAGAAGTCACCACCCAGACCTGGAAGCGGAACATGGTCATCTGGGAACAGACGGTCCTGCGGTGCTTGTGGACCATAGGGACTTGGGTGCGGCCTCGGTCCAACAGATGGCGGCAGAAGAGGCCCACGAGGAGGGGTGATGCCTCCCACCTCACGCCATTCCATGAAGTCTGGCAGACTAGCCCGCACAGGGTACAAGTCTCTCGTGTCCATGTATCCGGCTTGCACCGCAGGTGCAAACCTCGTCAAGGTGGCCCAATGATCAGCACGAGCATTAAAGAGCTCCATACGCAAGGCCCGGTTTTCACGGTCCTTATCTTCCAACATCTCAGTAGTGGTGCAAAGGAGTGAGTCCTCATGGCTTGCATCACTGTACATGCCCTGAAGGTAACCATGCGCCCCAGGGAGGGATGCTGGCATGTAGCGAAATTCAGTGTTGCTCAACAAGGTAGTTCTAGCTCGCATAATGGTCATCATCGAGTAGGCTACATCTTGAACAGACATCCCAATAGTGATCCCGAGTCCATAAGAACGGTGGAGTGGTTCCGTGGCTCCGGGATATGATGGATATATCCTGACCGTGCACAGATATTGGCTCTGGTTAAAATCTCTAAACTGCTCTTCGACGGTGTATTCAGGGTACCATCGGTAACCTGCCTCAACCATCACTCGAACCAACATGGCGGTATGACCACATACACCGATGCAACGGGTCAGACGAACCACTTGGTTTTGGGGACGGGTAGCCATCTGAAAGCACAAAATAGTGCAAAGGCATTAGAATTTCTGGATGAAATTGGACAGCATAACGGCTGTAAATGCTCAGAAAAGAATTGAGACATCCACAACAGTTTGCGAAACCACTCAACAACAACATATCAAGGTTCTGGTTCAATTGGCAACATACTAAACTTTAGTAGAACTGAACTGGGTTGTATCCAACAATCCTATAAGTTACTACGGATTTAGTAACACGTGAACCTGATAGAGAGCAGAGAGCCTAGTCCTTAACCCACGTAGAATGAGAAGAGAATGACTCAGAATAGAGGGCATAAGGTAAAGGAGTAAAAGAGCCTTACGTTCCCTCCCACAATCAATTCCCCTACATATAACTAAAGCATTTCTAGACTCGACATCGACCAGTTTGGCTTAGCGAACCTACAGGCAGTCCGGCTCTGATGCCAACGCTGTCAGGACCCCGATCCTAAGCCACATCGATCCAGCGTGTAACACATCATATCACTTTGCGGCCTCACGCACGGTACTCCCACGGGTGCCACCTTACCTGGCCCGGGACCGTTTGCGCCTTTTGGCTCACGTATATGATAGTGTCGCTAGCATCCATATGACAGAGAACCCGGGCCGACATGGCTAGTCGTGAACCCAAAGCGGCGCCAGCCTATGAGGACAGGCATACATGAATCACATCGAGCATGTCGGTCATCAATGTAATTATTCGGGCTGTAGCACTGGGCTAACAGGACTCCGGTAACCCGGGCTGTAGCAGGCTAGGCAGGACTCCGAATAACAGCGCGTGACATTTCCCCGAAGGGACAGACATAGGAACGACGTGAAACACATGCCGGCCAGTCAAGTGTCCAAGCAGTAGTGCTGGGCTAGCAGGACTCCGGTGAACCGGGCTGTAGCGGACTACTATCGCTCAGAAGCACAAGACTTACATTTCCCCATATGAAAGGCTGCCAAGGATAAACAACTAGATAGTCGAATCCCACTCATACCAAGCATTTCAATCATACACACAATATGCCCGATATGAGTAAATACAACATGGCATCACAACAGTACTCTACGACTCAATACGCTGTCAGGACCCCGATCCTAAGCCACATCGATCCAGCGTGTAACACATCATATCACTTTGCGGCCTCACGCACGGTACTCCCACGGGTGCCACCTTACCTGGCCCGGGACCGTTTGCGCCTTTTGGCTCACGTATATGATAGTGTCGCTAGCATCCATATGACAGAGAACCCGGGCCGACATGGCTAGTCGTGAACCCAAAGCGGCGCCAGCCTATGAGGACAGGCATACATGAATCACATCGAGCATGTCGGTCATCAACGTAATTATTCGGGCTGTAGCACTGGGCTAACAGGACTCCGGTAACCCGGGCTGTAGCAGGCTAGGCAGGACTCCGAATAACAGCGCGTGACATTTCCCCGAAGGGACAGACATAGGAACGACGTGAAACACATGCCGGCCAGTCAAGTGTCCAAGCAGTAGTGCTGGGCTAGCAGGACTCCGGTGAACCGGGCTGTAGCGGACTACTATCGCTCAGAAGCACAAGACTTACATTTCCCCATATGAAAGGCTGCCAAGGATAAACAACTAGATAGTCGAATCCCACTCATACCAAGCATTTCAATCATACACACAATATGCCCGATATGAGTAAATACAACATGGCATCACAACAGTACTCTACGACTCAAGTACTTTATTTAAAAGGCTCCGAGGAGCCATACATATCATCCATACAGATAGGGGTCACATGACCCAACACTCAAGTCATACAAACATACAAGCACATGCGGAAGCAAAGTAGTCTGAGTACAGACACTAGAAAGAAAGAAGGCTTGACAAAGCCTGTCTATCTACAACGACCCTTCACAAGTCTTGGATCACGACCTGGTGATAAGTCACTCGTCAATGTCGAGGTCTACATAGAACCCATCAGAGGGGTTGGTGCAGTCGTCTGAAAAACATGATTAAAGCAACATGAGTACGGAGGTACTCAGCAAGTCTTACAACAGGAACCTATCATACATGCACATTCTTAAAAAGGTAGTGGGGTTATTGCAGCAAGCCAGCTTTGACTCTTTGCTAAGCTATCCTACGATAGACACCACTTGTAAATCATTTGTCGCACACGAGTCCACTATCACCATCACAATACTCCACCATGGATCCTCTCTCGCCATCCTACGAGAGGGCCATCCGCGGTACTCACACTTATCTTGAGATTTTTAGTAGTATCCATTTAACTTATCTATGAACTGTATAGGTGACCAAGTAGTCCTTTACCGCGGACGCGGCTATTCGAATAGATTTATACCCTGCAGGGGTGTACTTCTTCACACACGCTCTCACCACTTATCACCGTTTACACGACATGTACTCGGCAACCTTCAAGCGGAAGCCCAGCGAGGGTGTCGGCCACGGCCTACCTAAACACTCAAGTCTCTAGTCCAGGTTTATCGCCTATTCGGGTTCCATCCGCAGGGAGTCCGGCCGAGGTTTCCACTAACGGCCCCGAACGATGTGAACAGGGTTCCCGAGACACCAAACGGGCGAGTCGGTACACCGTGCCACGTGCCTACCGCAACACAGCCCACCCCGATGGTCAGCGCCGCGTGCGGCCCCCAGCATGCTACAAACACCAGAAACTACTTTGCAACTCCTGGACAGAGGACAAGCGTGATCAAGAAGCCGAGAGGGTCCATTGGTTTCGGGCCCAATGCGTGGTAGTAGTTGAGTCTTAAATCACACACACAGATCTCAGTTCTTAAGAACGGCCTCAATGAAACAACCCACCATGTACTCCTACATGGCCTTCCATCGATTCCTTTACCAAATCGTGTTCAACACTTCCACACCATTGACAACGATACAACCTTTCACTCCGGATCATCATCCCGATGAGCCAGACCTGACACAACTCTAAGCATAGCAAGCATAGCATGGTAGGAACACACACACACATGTATTGGCTCAATCAACTCCTACACATGCTAGTGGGTTTCATCTAGTTACTGTGGCAATGACAGGTCATGCAAAGGAAGTGGGTTCAACTACCGCAACACACAGCAGTTTGGAAACGCGTTGTCTTAATGCAGTAAACGAGGGCAGAAGCGAGAACATGGGTTTGTATCGGAATGATCAACGAGTTGCTTGCCTGATGGAGTGGTCGTGGGATACTGCCCTTCAGTTGGATACTCGGAGATATCCTCGGAGGCAGAACCTACCACGATGAACACATCGGAACACAATCAATACATGGCGATATGCAACAATATGATGCATGCTATGACATGGCAATATGAATGTGTCCTGACCTAGTGCAAGTTAAACCAGAAGGGAATGAACCCATTTGAACCAAAGATTCAAATGGAAACTCATTTATTAAGATCATATTAGTGTATCATCTTGTAGTGCCTAAACAGTGGGTTTAACTTGTTCTGACATGCATGAAACCAGCACCAATGGATAGCTTGGATTTTTCTGATCATTTTTCATATATAGAACTTTGCATTTGGAGTTACAGATAATTTTCTATGAATTTTTGAAGTTTGAACTATTTTCTGGATTTTCCTGTAAAAGAATAAATCCAGTAATTAATTAATTGCGTCAGCATGAGGTCAGCGTGACATCAGGGGTCAACGGTGTCGTCCAGGTCAAACTGACCAGTGGGACCCGCATGTCAGTAGTTAATTTAACTAATTAATTTAAATTAGAACTAAACCAAAAAGTTAACAGGGGGGCCCACCTGTCATTGACTCAGGGGAGTCAACGAGGGCCCACCCGTCAACGGTCAGGGGTCAACTCGCCGGCGTCTAGCCGCCGGCGAGGCCAGACGCGGCGGAGCAAGTGGATTTGGCCGTTCCGGCCACCAAATGGGGCGCGGAAGGCATCTACGCGCTCCTGGGAACGAGCCGCGGCTACTGGTGGGGTTAGTTGGGGTCGGGGTGGCCGGAGTTGGCGCCGGCGACGAGTTTGGCGGCGCCGGGGCTCGGGCGAAGGTGAAACCGGGGCTGCGGGGCACGGCGAGGCGCGTGGAGTGATGCGTCGGGCCCCTGGGTGTGCGGTGAGGCTAGTGGACAAGGTGGTGCGGCCATTGGGTGGCCGGAGCCTCGTCGGCGACGAGCTCCGCGGCGGCGCGTGCGGGTGAGCTACAAGTAATCGCTACGGGGCTCGAGAGAGAGAACGGGGAGGAAGGGAAGGTGGCCATGCTCACGGTGATTGCAGCGAGCGTCGAGGCGGGCTCGGGGAGGGTCAGAGCTGAGCGGGGCGATGATGGCGATCTCGACGGCCGGAGTTGGGGAAGACGGGGTCAGGGGCGACTCCAGAGCGGGCGAGCGCTCAGGGCTCGTCTTGCTCGAGGAAGAGGAGGGTGGCGGAGCTCGTGGACACGGTCGGGTGGCGCGGGGATGACGGTAGCTATGGCAACGGCGGCGGAGCGGCGACGGTGGCGTCGGCCATGGCGAAGGGGAGCGAGGGAGGCGAGGCAGGGGCGAACGGCGTGTCCAGGGGCTCGAGGCGACGACGTGGAACTCATCCAGGGCAGCGAGGCGGCGAGGAGGTGAAGCAGGGCGGCGGGGACCTGCGTGGCGCTCGCTGGTGCCGGCGTCGAGCACCTGCGTGCCTGCCTGGCCGAGCCAAGCAGCTCGCTGGCGCGGCAGCTGGGCTGGGCCGGCAGGTGGGCCGGTTGGCAGGCGCCAGGTAAGTATTTCCTTTTTATTTCCCTTTTCTATTTTTCTGTAACTTTGTGGACTTATTAAAAATACTCAGACACTTCCAAAATTCACCAAACTGCATCTGGTCCTTAGTTAGAAAATTTCCAGCCAGGAACATTTTAGTTTGGAGATATTTGAGCATTTGAAATATTTTATAAATTTTAAATGCCCAAATTCAAATACTGATGCATTAATTCAATGACCTTCTGTTGACCTAGAAAAATATGCACCATTTTGGCCAGAGGTTTCAACCCAAGACAAAGAGGGTGAACATTTTAGAAGGGCATTTCAGGTTCATTGAAAATATTTTTAGTAAACCCTAGTTGATTTCAGGAGGGGTGCTGGGGGTTCTGGCTTCCCCATTTCAAATTTCTGTCAAAAGTAAACATGATGCACACTCTAATGCATGAGCTAGGTGGGATGTGACAACTCACCCCCACTCAAAAGAATCTCGTCCCGAGATTTAGGATCTGTCGGAAAGAAGGTGGGATACTCAAGTCGAAGACGATCCTCCCTTTCCCATGTAGCTTCTTGCTCGGAATGGTGTGACCATTGAACCTTGAGAAACTTGATATTGTGGCGTCGAGTGGTACGCTCGGCTTGATCAAGGATACGAACGGGGTATTCCCGATAGGTGAGGTTATCTTGGAGATCAAGCGTTTCGTGGTCCACTCCACGGATAGGATCCGCGAAGCAATGCCTGAGTTGAGAAACGTGGAAGACATCATGAACTCTGGAGAGATGCGGAGGTAGTTCCAGTTGGTAGGCAACTTCCCCTCGTTTGGCAAGAATGCGAAAGGGTCCAATGTAACGAGGAGCCAATTTGCCTTTGATACCGAATCGATGGGTTCCCTTTAAAGGTGTAACCCGAAGGTAAGCCATCTCGCCGACTTCATAAGCCATGGGCTTATGCTTGCGGTCATACTGACTCTTTTGTCGGGATTGGGCGGTTTTCAACTTCTCACGAATAATGCGAACCTGCTCTTCTGCATCCTGGATCATGTCCGGGTCAAAGAGTTGTCTCTCGCCGGTTTCTGACCAGTTAAGAGGCGTTCGACATTTTCGTCCATAAAGAACTTCGAAAGGAGCTTTACCCAAGCTAGCTTGATAACTGTTGTTATAAGCAAACTCGGCGAATGGGAGGCACTTCTCCCAATTCATACCGAAAGAGATGACAGAAGCTCGGAGCATATCCTCCAGAATTTGATTGACTCGTTCTACTTGACCACTTGATTGCGGATGGAAGGCGGTGCTAAAGGAGAGACGAGTCCCCATAGCATTTTGGAAACTTTCCCAAAATCGAGAGGTGAAAAGACTTCCACGGTCTGAATTAATTTCCAATGGAACACCATGGAGAGATACTTTTCTAGAGATGTACAAATCAGCTAGCTGGCTAGCGGTTATACTCTCGCAAACAGGTAAGAAGTGGGCTACTTTGGAAAGACGATCGACAACAACGAAGATAGCATTATTCCCTCTTTTGGTTCTGGGAAACCCGGTAATGAAATCCATACCGATTTTATCCCATTTCCATTCAGGAATCTCCAATGGTTGAAGGGTGCCAGCAGGCCGTTGATGCTCTGCTTTAACACGACAACAGACGTCGCAAGTTGCAATGTATTGAGCGATTTCTCTCTTCATCCTAGTCCACCAAAACCTCTGGCGTAGGTCTTGATACATCTTAGTGCTACCGGGATGAATGGTGAGAGGGGATTCATGAGCTTCCTTAAGGATCAATCGTCTCAAGTTGCGTACCTTGGGAACCACTAGACGGTTTCCAAAGAACACAACACCTTGATCATCAATGGAGAAACAATCTGCAACTCCCTTCTTGATGTTTCTCTTGATACGGGAAATTCCCGAATCCACCTTTTGTGCCTTGATGATCTGATCCGTAAGGTTAGGTTTCGCCACCAGGGTGGAAAGGAATCCTCGAGGAACAATGTGAAGGTTAAGCTTATGAAATTCCTCGTGGAGAAGTGGTTGACCTTGTTGTAACATTAGGTTGTTACAATAAGATTTACGACTTAGTGCATCAGCCATGACATTGGCTTTGCCTGGGGTGTAAGTTATTCCTAAGTCGTAATCCGAGATCAACTCGACCCAACGTCTTTGCCTGAGATTCAAATCCGGTTGGGTGAAGATATATTTCAAACTTTGGTGATCATTGTAAATTTCGCAACGATTACCCAGAAGGTAATGTCGCCAGGTTTTGAGTGCATGGACTACTGCTGCAAGCTCTAGATCATGTGTGGGATAATTATCCTCATGTGGACGCAACTGTCGAGAAGCGTAGGCAATCACATGACGATCTTGCATGAGTATGCAACCTAGTCCTTGTCGCGAGGCGTCGCAATAGATAACAAAGTCCTTAGAGAAATCTGGTGGTACCAGTACGGGAGCAGATGTCAGGCGTCTTTTCAGTTCCTGAAAGCTGAACTCGCACTGTGGGGTCCACTCGAACTTTTTATCTTTCTTGAGGAGTTCAGTTAGAGGCTTAGCAACCTTGGAGAAATTCTCGACGAAGCGGCGGCAATAGCTCGCTAAACCAAGAAAACTCCGAACTTGCTTGACCGTTTCAGGTGGAGTCCAGTCAAGGACAACTTGAACTCGCTCGGGATTGACAGCAATGCCCTTGCCAGAGATTACATGGCCCAGATAGGTCACTTCTGGCAACCAGAATTCGCACTTGGAGAATTTGGCATAAAGGCGATGCTCTCGAAGTTTCATCAATACTAGCCTTAGATGTTCGGCATGTTCTTCCTCATTCTTGGAGTAGATGAGTATATCATCGAGGTAAACCACAACGAATTTATCCAAATACTCCATGAAGATCGAGTTCATTAACCGAGAGAAGGTGGCTGGAGCATTGGTTAACCCGAAGGACATGACGGTGTACTCGTATTGGCCGTAGCGAGTAACGAAAGCCGTTTTGGGAATGTCCCCGTTCTTGATTTTGATTTGATGGTAGCCCAACCTCAAATCCATCTTGGAAAAGACTGAGGATCCAGCGAGCTGGTCATACAGGTCGTTGATCCTGGGGAGCGGATACTTGTTCTTGATAGTGACCAAATTGACAGGTCAATAATCCACAACCATCCGATCCGTTCCATCCTTCTTCTTGACGAAGAGGACGGGGCAAGCCCATGGAGATGAACTAGGACAGATGAAACCCTTTTGCAAGGACTCATCGAGTTGTTTCTTAAGCTCAGCTAGTTCTAGGGGTGCCATCTTATAAGGTCTCCTAGAGATTGGGACGGTTCCTGGAACAAGGTCTATCACGAACTCGACATCTCTGTCAGGTGGAACACCTGGCAGTTCCTCTGGAAAGACATCCGGGAAGTCACAGACTACCGGAATATCTTCGAGGTCTGGAAGGGGATTGGCATTTAGAGAGTAGAGCTGACGCTCCGATACTCGGGTCAAGACATTGACTGTCTTGCCCGATGGATGGGTAAGTTGAACAGTTCTAGTTGAGCAGTCAATCTTGGCGTAATGAGCTGACATCCAGTCCATACCCAAGATGATGTTTATGTCTGAGGACTTGAGAGCTATTAGTGACGCAAGGAAGACCAATCTGTCAACACGAATTTTATTTCCATGGCTGATTCTAGAGGTTTGCCACTTAGAACCAGGGGTTTGAATTACCATGGAGGTGGGCATGTCACAAAAGGTGGTGTTGTGCAAACGAGCATAGCTCTCAGAAATAAATGAATGAGATGCTCCAGTATCAAAGAGAACAGTTGCCGGATGGCAATTAACAAGGAGCGTACCGAGAACGACGTTGGGGTCCTCTTGAGTTTCTTCAGCTGAAACGTAGTTGACATGGCCACGAGCAGTGGTGGCTGGCTTGGCGACAAGCACCTTCGCTGTTGACTTACCATGACCAACAGACTTTCCGAACTGGCTGGGGTTGTTCTGGGGACACTCACGGATGTAGTGGCCCGGCTCACCACACTTGAAGCAAGTTATCATAGTGGGGCGTGGAGCAGTATTGACAGTGGGGCCACCAAAAGTCTTGGGCGGCACATGCTGTTGGTTGGGACGAGGCGCCTCAAAGGATGGCCTCGGGGTATACCTGGGTGGCATAGCAGAATTTGGAATCCAGACCCGGCGCTTCTGAGATCCAGAGCCGGATGATGAACCATAGTCACGGGAGTGTTTGCGTGAAGCTTCAAAATCATTCTGCCCTGTCTCGGCACTGATGGCCTTATTGACTAGCTTCGGAAAGGAAGTGCATTCATGCAGACGAAGGTCACGACGGAGCTCAGGGCTAAGTCCCTTGCGGAACCTTGCCTGCTTCTTGGCATCGGTGGATACCTCTTCGGGAGCATAGCGTGCAAGCTTACCAAACTCGCGACTGTATGCATCCACAGTCAGCTTCCCCTGGGTGAAGTTACAGAACTCCTCCCTCTTGCGATCCATGAGACCTTCCGGAATATGATGCTCACGAAAAGCGGCACTGAAATCAGCCCAAGTAGTGAGTTGGCCGACCGGGCGCATAGCTTCATAATTCTCCCACCAAAGGCTGGCAGGGCCTTCAAGGTGATAGGCAGCAAAGGTGACTTTATCATCTTCAGCTACGTTGGCAGAACGTAGCTTGTGAGCGATGCTGCGGAGCCAGTCATCCGCATCGAGAGGTTCGATGGAATGATTGAACTTTGGCGGGTACAGCTTGACAAAGTCATTGATGGACACCGAATTGATCCTCTGCTGGCGTGCAGTGTTCTGCTCAATCCGCTCTAGCAAGCGATTGGTGTCGCGCCTGTTGCGCTCTGCCTCCAGCATCACTTCGGCCAGAGAAGGTGGTTGAGGCAGACTTTCCTCTCTAGGTGCACTAGCTTCTCCCTGCTCCGGAGCAGCAGGGTTGCTGCGGGTGTTGACCATCCTAGGAAAACAAAACAATGATTTAAACCAGGATGGCAAAATCTGGCCAAGGAAGTGCGGAATGTAATGGATAACAAGGAATGCAGAGATGATCATCCGTATGACATGGTAATATAGAAACTGCCATATATATACCAACGGTCATACACATCATACATAGTTTAGTACAAGCTCAAGCTGAAGTACAACTAAGACGAAAGACGTTACATCTCATCGGAGGCATTCCAAGCTCCTATACATTATTTTTCTACACCTCCGGAATTGATACACACTAAGTTATATTCCACAATCACGCAGGACGGTGGACATACAACTATTACAATACTAGCAAGACTACTACTAGCTCAGACGGCTCCGTAGAAGTCCTCATAGAAGTCACCACCCAGACCTGGAAGCGGAACATGGTCATCTGGGAACAGACGGTCCTGCGGTGCTTGTGGACCATAGGGACTTGGGTGCGGCCTCGGTCCAACAGATGGCGGCAGAAGAGGCCCACGAGGAGGGGTGATGCCTCCCACCTCACGCCATTCCATGAAGTCTGGCAGACTAGCCCGCACAGGGTACAAGTCTCTCGTGTCCATGTATCCGGCTTGCACCGCAGGTGCAAACCTCGTCAAGGTGGCCCAATGATCAGCACGAGCATTAAAGAGCTCCATACGCAAGGCCCGGTTTTCACGGTCCTTATCTTCCAACATCTCAGTAGTGGTGCAAAGGAGTGAGTCCTCATGGGATGCATCACTGTACATGCCCTGAAGGTAACCATGCGCCCCAGGGAGGGATGCTGGCATGTAGCGAAATTCAGTGTTGCTCAACAAGGTAGTTCTAGCTCGCATAATGGTCATCATCGAGTAGGCTACATCTTGAACAGACATCCCAATAGTGATCCCGAGTCCATAAGAACGGTGGAGTGGTTCCGTGGCTCCGGGATATGATGGATATATCCTGACCGTGCACAGATATTGGCTCTGGTTAAAATCTCTAAACTGCTCTTCGACGGTGTATTCAGGGTACCATCGGTAACCTGCCTCAACCATCACTCGAACCAACATGGCGGTATGACCACATACACCGATGCAACGGGTCAGACGAACCACTTGGTTTTGGGGACGGGTAGCCATCTGAAAGCACAAAATAGTGCAAAGGCATTAGAATTTCTGGATGAAATTGGACAGCATAACGGCTGTAAATGCTCAGAAAAGAATTGAGACATCCACAACAGTTTGCGAAACCACTCAACAACAACATATCAAGGTTCTGGTTCAATTGGCAACATACTAAACTTTAGTAGAACTGAACTGGGTTGTATCCAACAATCCTATAAGTTACTACGGATTTAGTAACACGTGAACCTGATAGAGAGCAGAGAGCCTAGTCCTTAACCCACGTAGAATGAGAAGAGAATGACTCAGAATAGAGGGCATAAGGTAAAGGAGTAAAAGAGCCTTACGTTCCCTCCCACAATCAATTCCCCTACATATAACTAAAGCATTTCTAGACTCGACATCGCCCAGTTTGGCTTAGCGAACCTACAGGCAGTCCGGCTCTGATGCCAACGCTGTCAGGACCCCGATCCTAAGCCACATCGATCCAGCGTGTAACACATCATATCACTTTGCGGCCTCACGCACGGTACTCCCACGGGTGCCACCTTACCTGGCCCGGGACCGTTTGCGCCTTTTGGCTCACGTATATGATAGTGTCGCTAGCATCCATATGACAGAGAACCCGGGCCGACATGGCTAGTCGTGAACCCAAAGCGGCGCCAGCCTATGAGGACAGGCATACATGAATCACATCGAGCATGTCGGTCATCAATGTAATTATTCGGGCTGTAGCACTGGGCTAACAGGACTCCGGTAACCCGGGCTGTAGCAGGCTAGGCAGGACTCCGAATAACAGCGCGTGACATTTCCCCGAAGGGACAGACATAGGAACGACGTGAAACACATGCCGGCCAGTCAAGTGTCCAAGCAGTAGTGCTGGGCTAGCAGGACTCCGGTGAACCGGGCTGTAGCGGACTACTATCGCTCAGAAGCACAAGACTTACATTTCCCCATATGAAAGGCTGCCAAGGATAAACAACTAGATAGTCGAATCCCACTCATACCAAGCATTTCAATCATACACACAATATGCCCGATATGAGTAAATACAACATGGCATCACAACAGTACTCTACGACTCAAGTACTTTATTTAAAAGGCTCCGAGGAGCCATACATATCATCCATACAGATAGGGGTCACATGACCCAACACTCAAGTCATACAAACATACAAGCACATGCGGAAGCAAAGTAGTCTGAGTACAGACACTAGAAAGAAAGAAGGCTTGACAAAGCCTGTCTATCTACAACGACCCTTCACAAGTCTTGGATCACGACCTGGTGATAAGTCACTCGTCAATGTCGAGGTCTACATAGAACCCATCAGAGGGGTTGGTGCAGTCGTCTGAAAAACATGATTAAAGCAACATGAGTACGGAGGTACTCAGCAAGTCTTACAACAGGAACCTATCATACATGCACATTCTTAAAAAGGTAGTGGGGTTATTGCAGCAAGCCAGCTTTGACTCTTTGCTAAGCTATCCTACGATAGACACCACTTGTAAATCATTTGTCGCACACGAGTCCACTATCACCATCACAATACTCCACCGTGGATCCTCTCTCGCCATCCTACGAGAGGGCCATCCGCGGTACTCACACTTATCTTGAGATTTTTAGTAGTATCCATTTAACTTATCTATGAACTGTATAGGTGACCAAGTAGTCCTTTACCGCGGACGCGGCTATTCGAATAGATTTATACCCTGCAGGGGTGTACTTCTTCACACACGCTCTCACCACTTATCACCGTTTACACGACATGTACTCGGCAACCTTCAAGCGGAAGCCCAGCGAGGGTGTCGGCCACGGCCTACCTAAACACTCAAGTCTCTAGTCCAGGTTTATCGCCTATTCGGGTTCCATCCGCAGGGAGTCCGGCCGAGGTTTCCACTAACGGCCCCGAACGATGTGAACAGGGTTCCCGAGACACCAAACGGGCGAGTCGGTACACCGTGCCACGTGCCTACCGCAACACAGCCCACCCCGATGGTCAGCGCCGCGTGCGGCCCCCAGCATGCTACAAACACCAGAAACTACTTTGCAACTCCTGGACAGAGGACAAGCGTGATCAAGAAGCCGAGAGGGTCCATTGGTTTCGGGCCCAATGCGTGGTAGTAGTTGAGTCTTAAATCACACACACAGATCTCAGTTCTTAAGAACGGCCTCAATGAAACAACCCACCATGTACTCCTACATGGCCTTCCATCGATTCCTTTACCAAATCGTGTTCAACACTTCCACACCATTGACAACGATACAACCTTTCACTCCGGATCATCATCCCGATGAGCCAGACCTGACACAACTCTAAGCATAGCAAGCATAGCATGGTAGGAACACACACACACATGTATTGGCTCAATCAACTCCTACACATGCTAGTGGGTTTCATCTAGTTACTGTGGCAATGACAGGTCATGCAAAGGAAGTGGGTTCAACTACCGCAACACACAGCAGTTTGGAAACGCGTTGTCTTAATGCAGTAAACGAGGGCAGAAGCGAGAACATGGGTTTGTATCGGAATGATCAACGAGTTGCTTGCCTGATGGAGTGGTCGTGGGATACTGCCCTTCAGTTGGATACTCGGAGATATCCTCGGAGGCAGAACCTACCACGATGAACACATCGGAACACAATCAATACATGGCGATATGCAACAATATGATGCATGCTATGACATGGCAATATGAATGTGTCCTGACCTAGTGCAAGTTAAACCAGAAGGGAATGAACCCATTTGAACCAAAGATTCAAATGGAAACTCATTTATTAAGATCATATTAGTGTATCATCTTGTAGTGCCTAAACAGTGGGTTTAACTTGTTCTGACATGCATGAAACCAGCACCAATGGATAGCTTGGATTTTTCTGATCATTTTTCATATATAGAACTTTGCATTTGGAGTTACAGATAATTTTCTATGAATTTTTGAAGTTTGAACTATTTTCTGGATTTTCCTGTAAAAGAATAAATCCAGTAATTAATTAATTGCGTCAGCATGAGGTCAGCGTGACATCAGGGGTCAACGGGGTCGTCCAGGTCAAACTGACCAGTGGGACCCGCATGTCAGTAGTTAATTTAACTAATTAATTTAAATTAGAACTAAACCAAAAAGTTAACAGGGGGGGCCCACCTGTCATTGATTCAGGGGAGTCAACGAGGGCCCACCCGTCAACGGTCAGGGGTCAACTCGCCGGCGTCTAGCCGCCGGCGAGGCCAGACGCGGCGGAGCAAGTGGATTTGGCCGTTCCGGCCACCAAATGGGGCGCGGAAGGCATCTACGCGCTCCTGGGAACGAGCCGCGGCTACTGGTGGGGTTAGTTGGGGTCGGGGTGGCCGGAGTTGGCGCCAGCGACGAGTTTGGCGGCGCCGGGGCTCGGGCGAAGGTGAAACCGGGGCTGCGGGGCACGGCGAGGCGCGTGGAGTGATGCGTCGGGCCCCTGGGTGTGCGGTGAGGCTAGTGGACAAGGTGGTGCGGCCATTGGGTGGCCGGAGCCTCGTCGGCGACGAGCTCCGCGGCGGCGCGTGCGGGTGAGCTACAAGTAATCGCTACGGGGCTCGAGAGAGAGAACGGGGAGGAAGGGAAGGTGGCCATGCTCACGGTGATTGCAGCGAGCGTCGAGGCGGGCTCGGGGAGGGTCAGAGCTGAGCGGGGCGATGATGGCGATCTCGGCGGCCGGAGTTGGGGAAGACGGGGTCAGGGGCGACTCCAGAGCGGGCGAGCGCTCGGGGCTCGTCTTGCTCGAGGAAGAGGAGGGTGGCGGAGCTCGTGGACACGGTCGGGTGGCGCGGGGATGACGGTAGCTATGGCAACGGCGGCGGAGCGGCGACGGTGGCGTCGGCCATGGCGAAGGGGAGCGAGGGAGGCGAGGCAGGGGCGAACGGCGTGTCCAGGGGCTCGAGGCGACGACGTGGAACTCATCCAGGGCAGCGAGGCGGCGAGGAGGTGAAGCAGGGCGGCGGGGACCTGCGTGGCGCTCGCTGGTGCCGGCGTCGAGCACCTGCGTGCCTGCCTGGCCGAGCCAAGCAGCTCGCTGGCGCGGCAGCTGGGCTGGGCCGACAGGTGGGCCGGTTGGCAGGCGCCAGGTAAGTATTTCCTTTTTATTTCCCTTTTCTATTTTTCTGTAACTTTGTGGACTTATTAAAAATACTCAGACACTTCCAAAATTCACCAAACTGCATCTGGTCCTTAGTTAGAAAATTTCCAGCCAGGAACATTTTAGTTTGGAGATATTTGAGCATTTGAAATATTTTATAAATTTTAAATGCCCAAATTCAAATACTGATGCATTAATTCAATGACCTTCTGTTGACCTAGAAAAATATGCACCATTTTGGCCAGAGGTTTCAACCCAAGACAAAGAGGGTGAACATTTTAGAAGGGCATTTCAGGTTCATTGAAAATATTTTTAGTAAACCCTAGTTGATTTCAGGAGGGGTGCTGGGGGTTCTGGCTTCCCCATTTCAAATTTCTGTCAAAAGTAAACATGATGCACGCTCTAATGCATGAGCTAGGTGGGATGTGACAACTATAACCAATGTTTGCATCAAATAATATTTTTTTGGCGAATGGAAAACCAATTTATTTGAGGGTTAACACCCAAACAGAGTTTGACAATATCATCTGGTCTTGACCGCAACCAGACCGCCGTACGGGGCATGCAACACCCTTGTATGATAGGGAGTAATCGACTAACAAAGTTCACCTCACATTTGATAACCTCTATTTTGTGCTCACGGCTAGAGCTCAGCAGACCCTTGATTTCATTTATATGTGCTGCTATCACCTATCCGTTGACAACATCTTCCTTTAGCATGCTCGCCAGCAGGGAGCAGTCCGTATCGATGATGACAGGGGCCTGACCCCACTCTAGTGCGAGGGCAATGCCTTCGCAGCAGGCAGCAGCTTCAGCTTAAGTGCACTTGAGCATGTGAACATGAATCTGCAAGAGGAGAAGATGATGCCGCCGTTGTGGACATGGAGGATAATCCCGACGCCACCATTACCGTCGGCCTCAACGAAAGAGTCGTCGACGTTAAGCTTAACACAGCCCGGGGGTGGAGGAGACCAGGTAGCAGGTGCGGTATCCTGTTTGTTAACATGGTATCACATAATCACATGTACATGTTGTATCAACATATTATTTGATAAAAAATACATTTGTTATGTTTTTTCCTCTATAAAGACTTTTATGGTATGCAGATATATCAGTGAAAGTAATTTTTTTTACATGGTGCATCACCCAAACAAGGAGAACGCTCCAAATTTTCTCTAGAAAAGCACTACTCTGGTACATCCAACCCTTGAAGCATAATATGGGCGGTTGATTGCAATTGAACGGAGATTGACGGCATGGGACGTCCAAAACAAATATTATCAAAAATTGGTTCTCACCGAAATTGGACATCCAGCTCAGCCTCGTGAGGACCGGGATAGCAGAAGAGCCAACGGGAAGCGGCGCCGGCGAAGATTACTTGGCCTGCATGGTCATGTAAAATCTTACCTGCTCCCACTTCGCCGTCTGCTGCAACAAAAGAACCATCAAAATTGAGCTTAACATGTCCTACTGGCGGGGGATCCCAGTTAACAGCAGCAATATGCCGTTCTGGAGTAGCAGCGCTCACAGTAGCATATGCACTGAGGTCAGCCGGGAATTTTCCTTTAGTAACATCTGCATTGGGATAGTATTTGATCATGAACAGAGACTCTGCATACTCACACAAGAATCGTTTAGATGCTTCGACTGGGATCATTGGCTTGTCATGGGTTAATTCATTGTGCACATGCCACACACGCCACAACACCATCAGGACTAATAAGCGTTGTGTTTCACTGATTTGTTGGAGGAGCATCAACAAGCAGTCCGGTTCAGCATTTCTGAGGACATCATCAGGTGGAAGATGCCAAACACTTCTCATTTCAGTCCATAGGTTTCGAGCATAGGTGCAGCGAATGAGCGTATGATGGACTGTTTCATCTTCTTGTCCGCAGATCGTGCACATTCCATCGGACTCCATGTGTCGTCGTTGCATGTTTACCCGGGTAGCAAGCGCCTCCCGAGCTGCTTTCCAAGCAAAAACACATACTTTAGGGCTCATTCGGTTTGGAGGAAATCAAAATGTAGCAATTAGGAGTAGTATAGGAATTTGATAGGATGGCACTTGCCATCCTAAGAAATTGATTTGCCTCTTTCTTACGCGCAAAATGAGCTTTGAGTAAATGTGTAGTTTTTTTTTTGCAGGAAAAACATGCATTACTCAACTCAAAAGGTCTTTACAGTCAATGACAGCCAGGTGGATAGCATCCTGAGGACCAGAACCAAGCCAAGTCATGGTTCTTGCCTCTAAACGAGCAAACTTTGCTATGCTATCGCTAACTTTATTTTGGCTACGACTTACATGAGCTTTGAGTGGATGTGTAGGTTCCTTCAAAAACACAGAAAATGAGTAGTATTCCTACGAAATCCCCGTACGCTTTTCCTACAAACCGAATGCATATATAGGAAATTTTCCTCCGAAATCCTTGTTTTTATGTTTTTCTTACGAAAATCCTCCAACCCGAATGAGCCCTAGGCGGGGCTCCACAACTCCACAGCAGCTTCCAAGCCAGTCTTGATCCATCAGGTCTGCTACTTGATTCTCCAATACTTTGCTGAGCCATGGTCTCATCTCGAGCCATATTGTACGCTGACCTAACAGAGAAATGACCATGCTTGTCCGGGTGCCACGCGATTGTGTCTACTCCCAGCCGGTGAGAGGGTTTAAATTTCAGAATCTCTACGATGTCCATTAGCAGAAAATGTTGTGTCAGGAGGTCTGAGTTCCATGTTCCACTATTTTGAACTCTTCTTTTTTGCGGGGAAACTATGGTGAAATCATCTGAATTAGAAGTGCTCATAGTATTCTTAGTTTTCTCAATACTCTTAATTTTCTTTCCCGACGGATCATCCCCAAGATTGGTGGTTTTTTTTTTTTTTTTTTTTTTTTTTTTTTTTTGCAGATTGTTGCCGGCTCTGTTCTTCCTTACATACTTCCTTCTCCTTCCCCACTCTCTCTTTCTCTCTTGAATTTTGTATCCCAAACACTACTGCTACTGGTTAATCGAGATAGTCGTGAGAGATAAACACCGGAGCTGGCGCGGCCTCCGTCGCTCCGGCACCGGTGAGCACGAGACTGCCCTTCGCCTCCAGGTTCTCCTGTGCGAACGCGTGCATAGCCGGCACCCCATTGGCCACCGTCGACCCTACCTGCCAGATGTGGTTCACGACCTCCATGCCCTTGGGCAGCTGCAGCGTGCCATAGAGCCGCACCTTCCCGTCGGCGCCCTCGTCGGCGGCGAGCTCGGTGGCCTCGAACGCGATCGGCGTGGACGCCGCGCTGAGCGGGTGGTACCCGGTGAGGTTGTACGTGTTGACGACGTATGCGCCGCTGCTCTTGAAGGCGAGGAGCGTCTGCGCGCCCTTCATGCCATCGCCGGTGGGGTTGACCCCCCAGGCCACCCAGCCGGCGCCGCTCGCGCCGGGCGGCTTGGCCGCGAACGCCAGGGACAATGACGAGGCCGCCGCGTCGTATGTCCAGTGCAGCGAGGCGCCGAGGGCCGGGAGGTCCGCGCACGTCGCGTAGCTCCTGCCGGCCGGGAACTCCTCGCTCTGGCAGGCTCCGCCGGCCGCCAGCATTGCCGCCGGTGACGCCGCCAGTAGCAGGAGGGCCAGCTGGAGAATGGAGCGGCGCCGATGGTGCATCGTCGTCGCGGATGCTATGTCTTCCGGCGGCGCGAGGTAAAGACGCTAGCTAGCTAGAGGTTTTGTGTTGATCTTGGGTAAGAAGCGCACACTCGTGGTTTATATAGGTAGGGAGCCCGAGAACGAGCCGGCCGGGGTGGTGGCCATGGTCGGGGGTGCAATGTACATCTTGGAGTAGTTGACCTGCGATTGCACGTTCTCAAGGATTTCATAACCATCAGCCTACATCGAAAGTACATGAACCCTTGTAATGTCATGATGTCAATAATGGTACGGAAAGTAATATTGTTTGGTGTAGTGCATTCAGTTTAAGTATTGTTGTGAGTGTAAGGCACGATCGATGGAGGGAACGGAGATGGTAACCTAAGCATTTGCGTCATCACATCCCTATGGAGTCAATGCTTAATTAAAGGAAGCATAATCGTTCTTTGCTCCTCCCCCTCCTGGCTGCTGTGACCTAGCCGCCGCCGGTCGATCTTCCCCGGCTTCCCGGCGAGGAACGAGACCCTGTCCCTCCGTCTATCACTCTAGCGACGGGAGGGGCCGAGACACATTTTGAGTTATGGCATGGTAAGGGATAAATTTAGCTTTGTCTTCGATCTACGGTGGCAAAACGACATGCGTTTTTCGACATGGAATAAGGTATCCGCACCTTGTCTTTGTTCAAGTGATGCTTCCACGCATCGTCAGGAAGCATGTAGAGGGGACTGATCTATCTTTTTCTTCTTCAGGTTTGTCTTGATGGCGTTGTCATGCAGAACATACAATGTGGGTGGACGTCTTGGTTCTTCGGCTCCAGTTCTGACCGTCGAACGTTGGCCAACCTCGACCTAGTCAGGAGCGTATGAGATTTGTGTTCCGTGACTATGTGCCGACGTTTCTACTCCGGGGCAGTGATTTGCTACAAAGATCACGGCCGCCCATGTTTTCTACCTTTTTTTCTTCTGAATTGGACTTTAAATTAACTAGAGGTTTACAATCCAGATTACATAAAGTAATAATCTCGTCTAGTGCATGCGCAACCAATGTTGTCTGGCGTTCTCTAGTTTACACCGACGACTTCTTGACCGATGTTCTATACCAGCTGTTAGGTTTTAACAACTTTGCTCCACTAGGAAGGAAGTCTAGAAGCGGTAACGAGCTTTGCTCACGGCGCCACCGGTGGAAGGAGGAAGATGACTTCAACACTCCCAATAATTTACATGTAATTTGCATTTAATATAGTGTTTTTATAAGGGTTGGCGGTACTTAATATACAACCTTTGGTATTTTTGCCCCCAAAAAATCACCTCATATCTAATAAGGATGATGTATATAGTGCGAGAATAATAAGGTGATGTTGCGTACGAAAGTGCACCATGTTCTATCTAACTGGAACCAATTTAAAACCTAAATGTTGTTGACTGACGTTTTTTAGGAGTGGTTTTTCTATGGAATGCTCTGTGGTACGTTCAATTTTCATGTGTGAGCCTCAAAGAGACACACGTGGTGATTACTGTTCGCTCCATTCACCCCTATGAGTGAAAGAGTGAGTGTAAAAATACTAAATGTTCACTCCCCATGGCCGACGCGACCCTCGTCTTACCCCCCCCCCCCCCCCCCCGCTCCACCACCACATCAAAAGAGCAATGCTACATCTACGGGCTGGTTGTTACGTATCTTACGTAATGAATAACATGGCAGTGTTTAATTGGATGTTAATTGAGGCCCAGGGCCCACCCTGAAAATCAGGGGGGGACGTTTAGTCATGGGAAAGGAAGATTACGTAGAGTACGTAAAGGAGTTACGTAGGTGTAGCATTTTTGACATCAAAATCACATCCGGATGGCAATTTTTGTACTTAGAGCATGTCCAATAGTTTGCTCTGATGTAGCATGGCAATATTTCTGAACAAGCAGCCATTTTTTTCATATAGCATGTCAATTCGCTGATGTAGCGTCGCACGTCTACCTGCTGTAGCACGCAATTCGTGGACATGTGTGACAATTTTTTCTTTTTTTCTTTAGCTGGCAATTATCTACAGTACATCATGGAAAATCACTGAAACGTGTGGCAATTCGCTCTATTGCAGCATGAAAAATTCTTGTCAATTCTTTCTACTAGTGTGACAATTTTTTCTTTTCACATGACAATTTTTTCTGTAATCGCATGGCAAATATATGTATTATAGCATGGCAATTCCTGAGCTTTTGCTAGAAGGTTTTTTTTTTTGAAGAAACACTCTCTCGTGGCATGGTTCACTCAAACAAGCCTCCTGTAAGGAACGTTTGTTTGTTTGGGTGACCCCGTTGAGAAAACACAAGCTGTCATTAGCATCCATTACAAATCAGAATTACATTGTTTGATCACCATGATCCAACAAACACAAGCTCATTATTGGTCACGTGATGAGAACATGAGACCCAATCCTCCAGCCTTCCCCTACAAAAAGACAAATGAATTATCATTTTACATGTTTCATGCAAAGTGCAATTTTGTCATAGATCACCTCATGATAAGACAATTTGGGTTCAGAAATCCACCATTGCAAAGAAGCCTGATTAATGTTATTCCTTGACTGGTTAGGAAAACGAATAGGCGTAGATGTAATCATATTACGATTGTATTCCCACTGTAAACTAATATAAACATTTTAGATCATTAAAATAGTGATCTAAAATGTCTTATACTAAAGTTGTACTAAATAAAATACACTTATTTTGAGACGGAGGGAGTATCAGTTTACAGAGGTAGTACTAAAAATAGAAACATGTTTGGTTCAACGCATGTATCGGTAATGCGAATCCATCAAGGCTTACATTGTTTTCCAGTTCACATAATATGTTGCAGTTGCATCAGAAGAGCCATGCCATTATGGAGAAAACACGCATCGCTGGTTGCTTCTCGTGTGGCCGGGCTTCTCCCAACAAGGACTTCGAGTAAAATATAAGTGCATAGTGCACTTGTGCTGCTCCTCGTCGGTGGAGGGTCCACGAAGAAGATTGGTGGTAGAGGTCATCCATCCAAGGGGGACGAGATTAGGGAGGGAAGGAACTAGGCTAGAAGAGGCTTGAGGAGGGTGGGAGCGTTGGTGGAGAATACGGGACAGTCGAGAAAGAACTCGCATTGTGGATTTGCATAAAAACTAGGTCGAGAAAGAAAGCTTACTGTGTTAACATACTAATGCGAATCGATTGCAGTTGGTCTTCCGTGGAATCAGCCATGAATAATGCTGCTTAGAGCAAATATGTACTTATGGTGGGTTTGTATCAGCTTGATGCGATATTATGAGTGAATAATGAGCACCCTTTATATAAAAAATGTTAGAGTTGTGTCGAATATTGTGTACAAGGTAGGTTACAGTTGGACTTGTAGTTGTATTGTGTTTAGATAGGACATGGAGTCGTGTTCTAGTAGGACACTTGTATCCTAGGCCTCTCATATATAGCGGGGCTAGACACACGATGTAACCTATGCCAGCATAATAGCACAGGCGCGCAAGGGGGAGCCGGCGGCGTGTGCCGGCGCCCGGGTGGCCGGTGTGCGGTATTGTGACGGTGTCACGGGGAGGAGCGCCGGCCGTAGTCAAGCCCCGGGGATGTAGCCATATCGATGAACCTCGTTAACAAATCTCGGTGTCGTGCTCGTGTGATTGCTTGGTCCTCGGATGATCGACGGTATGCCTCGGATTTATTCTAACAAGTGGTATCAGAGCAAGGTTCGAAGAGGCCGTGATTGTTGATTGAGAGAAATAGTTGCGATGGTCGGTCTCCAAAAGAGGCGAAGTGTTTTGTCCCCGATCTATTGACGGTCCGCAGCAGAGCTGGTCTGACGTGAAGGTCAATGATGGTCGTGACACGGATGCCAAAGCAGCAGGTTTAGAAGCAATTGGAAGCAACCAAGGCAGCGGCAGATCGGTTCGGCGGCATCGGCAGGCAGGCAACATGCAGTGTTCTAAATCAAGTTGGTCTCGGTCTCGGCGAGATCGAACGCGATGGACGGAACGCAGCGCAAGGCATGCCAGTGGGCCCAGCGCAAGCAGCAGCTGCTGCGGAGGCGTGGATGGAGGCCCATCCGGAGGGTTGAGCTGAGCGGAAGCTGTGTGAAGGCCCAATCAGGCTGAAGCGTGGGTGCTTGTGTCGTGCAGGGCAGACTCGTGAGGAGATTTGTTTGAAGAAAAATAGAGGGACCGAGTCCCTAGAGGAGCCGGAGATGTGCAGCAGCAAAAGCAACCCATCCATCGAAGGTAGCATGACATTGGCAGAAAACGCAATAGCTAGCGTCGAAGAAGTTGAGCCAAGACAGGAGCTTTGACGTGAAGACCAACTAGTTGAATTTGCTACTAGTAGTACACGATTGTGTACTTGGGCATCTGTGCGAAGCTTGGTTAATTTTTCAGAGTGTCACCAACGGGTTCTAGATTTGAGGCAGATAAGTTCGACGGAACTGAAAGCCTTGGGTTATGGCAGGCAAGAGTGAAAGATTTGTTGGCACAACATGAATGCTTGAAAGCCGTTGCGGGATGTCAAGCCAGTTAAGATGGACGATGAGAGTTGTGAGAGTTGTGTCGAATATTGTGTACAAGGTAGGTTACAGTTGGACTTGTAGTTGTATTGTGTTTAGATAGGATATGGAGTCGTGTTCTAGTAGGACACTTGTATCCTAGGCCTCTCATATATAGCGTGGCTAGACACACGATGTAACCTATGCCAGCATAATAGCACAGGCGTGTAAGGGGGAGCCGGCGGCGTGTGCCGACGCCCGGGTGACCGGTGTGCGGTATTGTGACAGTGTCACGGGGAGGAGCGCCCGTAGTCAAGCCCCGGGGATGTAGCCATATCGGTGAACCTCGTTAACAAATCTCGGTGTCGTGCTCGTGTGATTGCTTGGTCCTCGGATGATCGACGGTATGCCTCGGATTTATTCTAACAAAAAATAAAGTTTTATTCTGACCCATGAATAATGTTCCATCACACGGTAAACATGTTCCTGTCGCACGGGGTAATAATTTCTGTTCCATGAGTAAATTGTTTTCATAGCGTGACTTGAAGGTTTTCATGTATTACCAAAGGAAAACACACACACGTGCGCGCGGAAAAAGAAGTGTTTATATCATTTATGGATAACTCTTTCATCACACGAGATAATGTTTTCATTGCAACAACAATGTGGCATGGTGTAAGTATGGATTGCGAGTGATTTGGGAGAATTACCACGTCCCGCAAAAAAACAAACTATTACTCAGTAGTAACAAGTCATGATTTATGGGATTTATTACATACAAATTCATTATATGTTTCCTTCAAATTAGTTGCATTTCTTTGGTGCATGGAAGATGTTAGCTGAGAAGGTAGTTAAGGAGCACAATTAGGTGCGAAACCATTGCTCTCATCGTTGGCCATCACTCCGTACATTAGATCAATGGCAAAGCACTAATCTGATGAGGTCTCATGCAAACTACATGAGAAACCAGCAACAATTTAGCTCCTTAAGACGTTTCGACCTATTATATATAGACGTGTCCATCCAAGGACATTTGCTCAGGAACTCTGTTACCATATCATATTTTCTTTTACGTCTTTGTTTTATATAGTTATATGGAGAGTTTTGGAGGAAACCAAGTTCATGTCTGTGCGATTATCTCCAAACATGTGTGCATACCAGGCATCATTTCCCCAATGCTCGATGTCAGTGAAAGGGGGGTCATACGAAGTTGATTGATAATGCCATTATGGCGCTACTATTAAAAAGCAAACTAAAGTTAGTGTAACGTGTCTTAAGAGGCGTTGCAGTGGAGCATGCGAGGCACGACAAAACCGACGAAGAAGTTTTGACATATGGAAGCATATCGAAAGTAGGTCTGGTAGTACGAAAGTCCTACATGTTGTCAGAAGGACAAACATGTGGCCTTGGTCAATTGATCGTGCTCTTAGTCATTTTATGAGCAACTTAATTTATTAGGACATCAAAACCATATAATACTCATGTAAATGTAACATGAATACTTAATAAATTATAGATACGTTGGAGAGGTATCAGCACCCTCAAGCTTAATCCCCCTCGTCCTCGAGTAGATAAATTATAAACGAAATAATTTATGAAGTATGAATGCTAGGATAGTGCATAAGTTTGATCAATGATAATTCTCAAACAAGGAGAATGCTCCAAATTTTCTCTCAGACAAGGAGAACACTCCAAATTTTCTCTCAAAAAAGCGCCACTCTAGTACATTCAACCCACGAAGCATAAAATGGGCGGTTGATGGCAATCGAACGGAGATTGACGGCATTGGACATCCCAAAACTATACATATGACCGAAAATTGGTTGTCACCAAGATTAGCATACCTTATAGTAGACGAATTAAAACTGTGCTCATGATCACTAACATTGTTATCATTCATGTTGATGTCCACATTCTTATATAGAGATTAATTTTATTTTGGTCCTCTCTCGAAATAGGCTTTCGCCCCGCTTATAAATAAAGCAAATTAAAACTTTATTTTGGTCCTTCACATGAACTATTGTGAACTCATCTGAATTAGAAGTGCTCATAGTACTCTTAGTTTTCTTTACCAATGGATCATCCCCATGATTGTATCAACTCATCTGGATTAGAAGTGCTCGTAATACACTTCATTTTCTTTTGCAACTGATCATCCCCAATATTGGCGGCTGGCTCTGTTCTTCATTACCTACTTCCTTCTCCTTCCCTACCCTCTCTTTCTCACTCAAATTCTATATGCCAAACACTACTGCTACTGGTTAATCGAGATAGTCGTGAGAGATAAGCATGTGGCTTCCTAACAGAACGGTACATATTTATTTGGCAGAAAAGAGAGAAACTAATGGTAATATTCAGTTCGTGTAGAATTGAATGCAAAAAAAAAAAAAAAGCTTCGAACTCATCCAATAAATCACGTTGACAAACACACCAAAACCAAAATGACCATGAAACAAAAACACCCTCTTGAAAATACAACAAACTTTCATTTCAACCCGGAGAAATAATAATAAAAAAAGGGTTGCACAGTGCTCAAGGAAAAAAAAGACTACCCTACACACGTTCTCCAGTTGACAAATTTAATGTCACCGAGATTATACAGTCGCGAAGAAACAAGCGAACACCAGAACCAAAATGAACGCCGGAGCCGAGGCGTACGTGGTGATTATCGCTGCCGACCCGCTGGACGGCGCTGGCGCTGGCGACGGTGCGGTTCCCGTCTCTAGGTCACCGCCAGCCTCCTCGGTCGACGGGGCACCGGCCAACGGGGCCGGCGCTGCCTCTGGCGCGGTCTCTGTCTCTAGGTTACCAGTAGCCTCCTCGACCGACGGGCCACCGGCCACCGGAGTCGGCGCGGCGTCCGTCGCTCCGTCACCAGTGAGCACGAGACTGCCCTTCGCATCCAGGTTCTCCTGCGCGAACGCGTGCTTGGCCGGCACCCCATTGGCCACCGTTGACCCTACCTGCCAGATGTGGTTCACGGCCTCCATGCCCTTGGGAAGCTGCAGCGTCCCGTAGAGCCGCACCTTCCCGTCGGCGCCCTCGTCGGCGGCGAGCTCAGTGGCCTCGAACGCGATCGGCGTGGACGCCGCGCTGAGCGGGCGGTACCCGGTGAGGTTGTACGTGTTGACGACGTATGCGCCGCTGCTCTTGAAGGCGACGAGCGTCTGGGCGCCCTTCATGCCGTCGCCGGTGGGGTTGATCCCCCAGGCCACCCAGCCGGCGCCGCTCGTGCCCAGCGGCTTGGCCGCGAACGCCAGGGACAGCGACGAGGCCGCCGCGTCGTAGGTCCAGTGCAGCGAGGCGCCGAGGGTCGGGAGGTCCGCGCACGTCGCGTAGCTCCTGCCGGCCGGGAACTCCTCGCTCTCGCAGGCTCCGCCGGCCGCCAGCATTGCCGCCGGTGACGCCGCCAGTAGCAGGAGGGCCAGCTGGAGAATGGAGCGGCGCCGGTGGTGCATCGTCGTCGCGGATGCCATGTCTTCGGGCGGCGCGAGGTAAAGACACTAGCTAGCTTGAGGTTTTGAGTTGATCTTGGGAGAGAAGCGCACACTCGTGGTTTATATAGGTAGGCAGCTCGAGAACGGGCCGGCTGGGGTGGTGGCCATGGTGGCCGGGGGTGCAATGTATCTGGGAGTAGTTGACCTGCGATCTCACGTTCTCAACGATTTCATAACCATCAGGTGGCCTCGAAAGTACATGAACCTTAATGTCATCATGTCAATCATGGTACGGAAAAGTAGTAATCTTGTTCGGTGTACATTCAGTTTAGTATGTTGTGAGTGTAAGGCACGATGGAGGGAACGGAACTGCTAACCTAAGCATATGCGTCATCACATCCTAATGGAGTCAATGATTAAATAAAGGAAGCAAAATCATTCTTTTCCTCCTCTTGCCTCCTGGCTGCTGTGACCTAGCCCCCACCGGTCGGTCGGGGGCTTCCCGACACTACCAGAAAAACTGGGGTTGCCGACGGTCTAATCTATGCCGACGCCCCCCTGGGCATCTATGGACCTATGCTGACGGCCAAGGATAGGCCGTAGGCGTAGAATAGCCGTCGGCATACATCCATCTATGCCGACGGGGCCGTCGGCATAGAGGAGGCCGTCGGGACCACCTGAGATACGCCTACGGGGTCCGTCGGCATAGGGCAGGCCGTCGGCATAGCCCGGGCCCACCTGCCCGGTCAGCGCTGACCATTTGACGGCGTTGATCCTACGCCGACGGGCGGTAACGGCGGCCGTCGGCATATCTGTGGCAGAGGTATGCCTACGGCATAGCCATCGGCATAGGCCCCTCTGTCACGTCATCGATCCGTGTGCCATGCCACGTCATCGATCCGTGGGAGAACCTCCGTGTGTGCACAGAGGCATACGTTTATTTTACTCAAATTTTTTATTCTTACTTTGGTTATCAGTGGCAGAGGTATGCCTACGGCGCAGCCGTCGGCATAGGCCCATTCGCCACGTCATCGATCCGTGTGCCACGCCACGTCATCGATCCGTGGGACAACCTCCGTGTGTGCACAGATATGCCGACGGCCTTGTCGTCGGCATACGTGTATTTTACTTTATTTTTTTTATTTTTACTTCGTTTTGTTATTTTTACTTTATTTTAGTTTTGGTTTTTGCATAAGATAATTATGCCTTATCTAAAAAAACATACCTGATGGTATATCGATTGCCCCCTGAGGGAGTCCTGGATTAGGGGATGTTCGGGTAGCCGGACTATACCTTCGCCGGACTCCAGGACTATGAAGATCCAAGATTGAAGACTTCGTCCCGTGTCCGGATGGGACTTTCCTTGGCGTGGAAGGCAAGCTAGGCGATGCGGATATTCAAGATCTCCTACTTATGTAACCGACTCTGTGTAACCCTAACCCTATCCGGTGTCTATATAAACCGGAGGGTTGTAGTCCGTAGGACATCCATCATCATACACAATCATACCATAGGCTAGCTTCTAGGGTTTAGCCTCCTTGATCTCGTGGTAGATCTACTCTTGTACTACCTGAAGGAAATATGCCCTAGAGGCAATAATAAAGTTATTATTTATTTCCTTACATATCATGATAAATGTTTATTATTCATGCTAGAATTGTATTAACCGGAAACATAATACATGTGTGGATACATAGACAAACAGAGTGTCACTAGTATGCCTCTACTTGACTAGCTTGTTAATCAAAGATGGTTAAGTTTCCTAACCATGGACAAAGAGTTGTCATTTGATTAACAAGGTCACATCATTAGTTGAATGATCTGATTGACATGACCCATTCCATTAGCTTAGCACCCGATCGTTTAGTATGTTGCTATTGCTTTTATCCATGACTTATACATGTTCCTTTGACTATGAGATTATACAACTCCCGTTTACCGTAGGAACACTTTGTGTGCTACCAAACGTCACAACGTAACTGGGTGATTATAAAGGTGCTCTACAGGTGTCTCCGAAAGTAATTGTTAGGTTGGCGTATTTCGAGATTAGGATTTGTCACTCCGAATGTCGGAGAGGTATCTCAGGGCCTTCTCGGTAATGCACATCACATAAGCCTTGCAAGCATTGCAACCAATGAGTTAGTTGCGGGATGATGTATTACGGAACGAGTAAAGAGACTTGCCGGTAACGAGATTGAACTAGGTATTGGATACCGACGATCGAATCTCGGGCAAGTAACATACCGATGACAAAGGGAACAACGTATGTTGTCATGCGGTCTGACCGATAAAGATCTTCGCAGAATATGTAGGAGCCAATATGGGCATCCAGGTCCCGCTATTGGTTATTGACCGGAGACGTGTCTCGGTCATGTCTACATTGTTCTCGAACCGTAGGGGCCGCACGCTTAAGGTTACGATGACAGTTATTATGAGTTTATGCATTTTGATGTACCGAAGCAGTTCGGAGTCCCGGATGAGATCGGGGACATGACGAGGAGTCTCGAAATGGTCGAGACGTAAAGATTGGTATATTGGACGACTATATTCGGACATCGGAAAGGTTCTGAGTGGTTTGGGTATTTTTGGGAATACCGGGGAGTTACGGGAATATGGGGGAGAAGTATTGGGCCTTATTGGGCCATACGGGAAAGGGAGAGGGGCTGCCTAGGGCAGGCCGCGCGGCCCCCAAGGCCTAGTCCGAATTGGACTAGGGGGAGGGGCTGCGCCCCCTCCTTCCTTCCCTTCTCTTTTCCCCTTCCTTGTCTCCTACTCCTACTACATGGAAGGACTCCTAGTTGGACTAGGAAAAGGGGAAATCCTACTCCCGGTGGGAGTAGGACTCCCTAGGGCGTGCCATAGGGAGGGCCGGCCCTCCCCTCCTCCACTCCTTTATATACGGGGGCAGGGGGCACCCCATAGACACTCAAGTTGATCCTTGAGATCGTTCCTTAGCCATGTGCGGTGCCCCCTCCACCATATTCCACCTCGGTCATATCGTTGCGGTGCTTAGGGGAAGCCCTGCGTCGGTAGTACATCAAGATCGTCACCACGCCATCGTGCTGACGAAACTCTTCCCCGAGAGCTTTGCTGGATCGGAGCCCGGAGAATGTCATCGTGCTGTACGTGTGTCAAGAACTCGGAGGCACCGGAGTAACGGCGCTGGGATCGGTCGAATCGCGAGGAGGACGTACGACTACTTCCTCTACGTTGTGTCAACGCTTCCGCTTCGGTCTACGAGGGTACGTAGACAATACTCTCCCCTCTCGTTGCTTTGCATCACCATGATCTTGCGTGTGCGTAGGAATTTTTTTTAAATTACTACGTTACCCAACAGTGGTATCAGAGCCAGGTTTTTATGGTTTGATGTTATATGCACGAGTAGAACACAAGTGAGTTGTGGGCGATATAAGTCATACTGCCTACCAGCATGTCATACTTTGGTTCGGCGGTATTGTTGGATGAAGCGGCCCGGACCGACATTACGCGTACGCTTACGCGAGACTGGTTCTACCGCCGTGCTTTGCACACAGGTGGCTGGCGGGTGTCAGTTTCTCCAACTTTAGTTGAACCGAGTATGGCTACGCTCGGTCCTTGCGAAGGTTAAAACGGAGTCTATTTGACAAACTATCGTTGTGGTTTTGATGCGTAGGTGAGATTGGTTCTTGCTTAAGCCCATAGCAGCCACGTAAAACTTGCAACAAACAAATTAGAGGACGTCTAACTTGTTTTTGCAGGGCATGTTGTGATGTGATATGGTCAAGACATGATGCTAAATTTTATTGTATGAGATGATCATGTTTTGTAACCGAGTTATCGGCAACTGGCAGGAGCCATATGGTTGTCGCTTTATTGTATGCAATGCAATCGCCCTGTAATGCTTTACTTTATCACTAAGCGGTAGCGATAGTCGTAGTAGCATAAGATTGGCGAGACGACAACGATGCTACGATGGAGATCAAGGTGTCGCGCCGGTGACGGTGGTGATCATGACGGTGCTTCAGAGATGGAGATCACAAGCACGAAGATGGTGATGGCCATATCATATCACTTATATTGATTGCATGTGATGTTTATCTTTTTATGCATCTTATCTTGCTTTGATTGACGGTAGCATTATAAGATGATCTCTCAGTAAATTATCAAGAAGTGTTCTCCCTGAGTATGCACCGTTGCCAAAGTTCGTCGTGCCCAGACACCACGTGATGATCGGGTGTGATAAGCTCTACGTCCATCTACAACGGGTGCAAGCCAGTTTTGCACACGCGGAATACTCGGGTTATACTTGACGAGCCTAGCATATGCAGATATGGCCTCGGAACACGGAGACCGAAAGGTCGAGCGTGAATCATATAGTAGATATGATCAACATAATGATGTTCACCATTGTAAACTAATCCATTTCACGTGATGATCGGTTATGGTTTAGTTGATTTGGATCACATGATCACTTAGAAGATTAGAGGGATGTCTATCTAAGTGGGAGTTCTTAAGTAATATGATTAATTGAACTTTAATTTATCATGAACTTAGTCCTGGTAGTATTAGCATATCTATGTTGTAGATCAATAGCTCGCGTTGTTGCTTTCATATGTTTATTTTGATATGTTCCTAGAGAAAATTGTGTTGAAAGATGTTAGTAGCAATGATGCGGATTGGATCCGTGATCTGAGGTTTATCCTCATTGCTGCACAGAAGAATTATGTCCTTGATGCACTGCTAGGTGACGGACCTATTGCAGGAGCAGATGCAGAAGCTATGAACGTATTGCTAGCTCAATATGGTGACTACTTAATAGTTTAGTGCACCATGCTTAACGGCTTAGAATCGGGACTTCAAAGACGTTTTGAATGTCATGGACCATATGAGATGTTCCAGGAGTTGAAGTTCATATTTCAAGCAAATACCCGAGTTGAGAGATATGAAGTCTCCAACAAGTTCTATAGCTAAAAGATGGAGGAGAATAGCTCAACTAGTGAGCATGTGCTCAGATTGTCTGGGTACTACAATCGCTTGAATCAAGTGGGAGTTAATCTTCCAGATAAGATAGTGATTGACAGAATTCTCTAGTCACCATCACCAAGTTAGTAGAACTTCGTGATGAACTATAATATGCAAGGGATGACAAAAGTAATTCCCAAGCTCTTCGTGATGCTGAAATCAACGAAGGTAGAAATCAAGAAAACATCAAGTGTTGATGGTTGACAAGATCACTAGTTTCAAGAAAAGGGCAAAGGGAAGAAGAAGGGGAACTTCAAGAAAAACAGCAATCAAGTTGCTGCTTAAGTGAAGAAGCCCAAGTCTGGTCCTAAGCCGGAGACTAAGTGCTTCTACTGCAAAGGGACTGGCCACTGGAAGCGGAACTACCCCAAGTGATTGGCGGATAAGCAGGATGGCAAAGTGAACATAAGTATATTTGATATACATGTTATTGATGTGTATTTTACTAGTGTTTATAGCAACCCCTCGGTATTTGATACTGGTTCAGTTGCTAAAGAGTAGTAACTCGAAACGGGAGTTGCAGAATGAACAGAAACTAGTTAAGGGTGAAGTGACGATATGTGTTGGAAGTAGTTCCAAGATTGATATGATCATCATCGCACACTCCCTATACTTTCGGGATTAGTGTTGAGACTAAATAAGTGTTATTTAGTGTTTGCGTTGAGCATGAATATGATTTGATCATGTTTTTTGCAATACGGTTATTCATTTAAGTTAGAGAACAATTGTTGTTCTGTTTACATGAATAAAACCTTCTATGGTCATACACACCAACAAAAATGGTTTGTTGGATCTCGATCGTAGTGATACACATATTCATAATATTGAAACCAAAAAGATGCGAAGTTAATAATGATAGTGCAATCTATTTGTGGCACTGCCATTTAAGTCATATTGGTGTAAAGCGCATGAAGAAACTCCATGCTGATGGGCTTTTGGAATCACTTGATTATGAATCACTTGATGCTTGCGAACCATGCCTCATGGGCAAGATTACTAAAACACCGTTCTCCGGAACAATGGAGCAAGCAACAGATTTGTTGGAAATCATACATACTGATGGATGTGGTCCGATGAATATTAAGGCTTGCAGCAGGTATCATTATTTTCTGACCTTCACAGATGATTTGAGCAGATATGAGTATATCTACTTGATGAAACATAAGTCTGAAACGTTTGAAAAGTTCAAAGAATTTCAGAATGAAGTGGAGAATCATCGTAACAAGAAATAAAAGTTTCTACGATATGATCGCAGAAGTAAAATATTTGAGTTACGAGTTTGGCCTTCAGTTGAAACAATGTGAAATAGTTTCACTACTCACGCCACCTGGAACACCACAGTGTAATGGTGTGTCCGAACGTTATAACCGTACTTTATTAGATATAGTGCGATCTACTCTTACCAATCTACCACTATCGTTTTGGGGTTATGCATTAGAGACAGCTGCATTCATGTTAAAAAGGGCACCATCTAAATCCGTTGAGACGACACCGTATGAACTGTGGTTTGGCAAGAAACCAAAGTTGTTGTTTCTTAAAGTTTGGAGTTGCGATGCTTATGTGAAAAGGTTTCATCATGATAAAGCTCGAACCAAATCGGAGAAATGCGTCTTCATAGGATACCCAAAGGAGATTGTTGGGTACACCTTCTATCACAGATCCGAAGGCAAAATCGTTGCTAAAGATGGATCCTTTCTAGAGAAGGAGTTTCTCTCGAAAGAAGTGAGTAGGAGGAAAGTAGAACTTGATGAGGTAACTGTACCTGCTCTCTTATTGGAAAGTAGTTCATCACAGAAATCTGTTCCTATGACTACTACACCAATTAAGTGAGGAAGCTAATGATGATGATCATGTAACTTCAGATCAAGTTACTACCGAATCTCGTAGGTAAACCAGAGTGAGATCCGCACCAGAGTGGTACGGTAATCCTGTTCTGGAAATCATGTTACTAGACCATGACGAACTTGCGAACTATGAGGAAGCGATGATGAGCCCATATTCCGCGAAATGGTTTGAGGCCATGAAATCTGAGTATAATCCATGTTTGAGAACAAAGTTTGGACTTTGATTGACTTGTCCAATGATCGGCGAGCCATTGAGATTAAATGGATCTTCAAGAGGAAGACGGACGCTGATAGTAGTGTTACTATCTACAAAGCTAGAATTGTCGCAAAAAGGTTTTCGACAAGTTCAAAGTGTTGGTTACGATGAGAGTTTCTCACTCGTATCTATGCTTAAGTCTGTCCGAATCATGTTAGCAATTGCCACATTTTATGAAATCTGGCAAATGGATAACAAAACTGCAATCCTTAATGGATTTCTTAAAGAAGAGTTGTATATGATGCAACCAGAAGGTTTTGTCAATCCTAAAGGTGCTAACAAAATATGCAAGCTCCAGCGATCCATCTATGGGCTGGTGCAAGCATCTCAGAGTTGGAATACACGCTTTGATAAGTTGATCAAAGCATATAGTTTTATACAGACTTGCGGTGAAGCCTGTATTTACAAGAAAGTGAGTGGGAGCACTACAACATTTCTGATAAGTATATGTGAATGACATATTGTTGATCAGAAATAGTGTAGAATTATTCTGCAAAGCATAAAGGAGTGTTTGAAAGGAGTTTTTCAAAGAAAGACCTCGGTGAAGTTGCTACATATTTAGCATTAAGATCTATAGAGATAGATCAAGACGCTTGATAAGTTTTTTCAATGAGTACATACCTTGACAAGTTTTTGAAGTACTTCAAAATGTAACAGTCAAAGAAAGAGTTCTTGCCTGTGTTACAAGGTGTGAAATTGAGTAAGACTCAAAACCCGACCACGGCAAAAGATAGAAAGAGAATGAAAGTCATTCCCTATGCCTTGGCCATAGGTTCTATAAAGTATGCCATGCTGTGTACCAGATCTATTACATACCCTACCACTGAGTTTGGCAAAGGAGTACAATAGTGATCTAGGAGTAGATCACTGGACAACGGTCAAAATTATGCTTAGTGGAATAAGGATATGTTTCTCGATTATGGAAGTGACAAAAGGTTCGTCGTAAAGGGTTACGTCGATGCAAGTTTTGACACCGATTTGGATGACTCTAAGTCTCGATCTAGATACATATTGAAAGTGGGAGCAATTGGCTAGAGTAGCTCCGTGCAAAGCATTGTTGACATAGAGATTTGCAAAATACATACGGATCTGAATGTGGCAGACCCGTTGACTAAACTTCTCTCACAAGCAAAACATGATCACACCTTAGTACTCTCTGGGTGTTAATCACATAGCGATGTGAACTAGATTACTGAATCTAGTAAACCCTTTGGGTGTTGGTCACATGGCGATGTGAACTATGGGTGTTAATCACATGATGATGTGAACTATCGATGTTAATCACATGGTGATGTGACCTAGATTATTGACTCTAGTGCAAGTGGGAGACTGAAGGAAATATGCCCTAGAGGCAATAATAAAGTTATTATTTATTTCCTTACATATCATGATAAATGTTTATTATTCATGTTAGAATTGTATTAACCGGAAACATAATACATGTGTGGATACATAGACAAACAGAGTGTCACTAGTATGCCTCTACTTGACTAGCTTGTTAATCAAAGATGGTTAAGTTTCCTAACCATGGACAAAGAGTTGTCATTTGATTAACAAGGTCACATCATTAGTTGAATGATCTGATTGACATGACCCATTCCATTAGCTTAGCACCCGATCGTTTAGTATGTTGCTATTGCTTTTATCCATGACTTATACATGTTCCTTTGACTATGAGATTATACAACTCCCGTTTACCGTAGGAACACTTTGTGTGCTACCAAACGTCACAACGTAACTGGGTGATTATAAAGGTGCTCTACAGGTGTCTCCGAAAGTAATTGTTAGGTTGGCGTATTTCGAGATTAGGATTTGTCACTCCGAATGTCGGAGAGGTATCTCAGGGCCTTCTCGGTAATGCACATCACATAAGCCTTGCAAGCATTGCAACCAATGAGTTAGTTGCGGGATGATGTATTACGGAACGAGTAAAGAGACTTGCCGGTAACGAGATTGAACTAGGTATTGGATACCGACGATCGAATCTCGGGCAAGTAACATACCGATGACAAAGGGAACAACGTATGTTGTCATGCGGTCTGACCGATAAAGATCTTCGTAGAATATGTAGGAGCCAATATGGGCATCCAGGTGCCGCTATTGGTTATTGACCGGAGACGTGTCTCGGTCATGTCTACATTGTTCTCGAACCGTAGGGTCCGCACGCTTAAGGTTACGATGACAGTTATTATGAGTTTATGCATTTTGATGTACCGAAGGAGTTCGGAGTCCCGGATGAGATCGGGGACATGACGAGGAGTCTCGAAATGGTTGAGACGTAAAGATTGATATATTGGACGACTATATTCGGACATCGGAAAGGTTCTGAGTGGTTCGGATATTTTTCGGAGTACCGGGGAGTTACGGGAATACGGGGGAGAAGTATTGGGCCTTATTGGGCCATACGGCAAAGGGAGAGGGGCTGCCTAGGGCAGGCCGCACGCTCCCCAAGGCCTAGTCCGAATTGGACTAGGGGGAGGGGCTGCGCCCCCTTCTTCCTTCCCTTCTCTTTTCCCCTTCCTTGTCTCCTACTCCTACTACATGGAAGGACTCCTAGTTGGACTAGGAAGGGGGGAAATCCTACTCCCGGTGGGAGTAGGACTCCCTAGGGCGCGCCATAGG
Organism: Aegilops umbellulata; assembly: GCA_032464435.1. NCBI lineage: Eukaryota > Viridiplantae > Streptophyta > Magnoliopsida > Poales > Poaceae > Aegilops > Aegilops umbellulata. Next base: position 437,358,941 of record CP136058.1, on the reverse strand, counting down.
GAGGGTCGGCCCTCCCCTCCTCCACTCCTTTATATACGGGGGCACGGGGCACCCCATAGACACACAAGTTGATCCTTGAGATCGTTCCTTAGCCGTGTGTGGTGCCCCCTCCACCATATTCCACCTCGGTCATATCGTTGCGGTGCTTAGGCGAAGCCCTGCGTCGGTAGTACATCAAGATCGTCACCACGCCGTCGTGCTGACGAAACTCTTCCCCGAGAGCTTTGCTGGATCGGAGCCCCGAGAACGTCATCGGGCTGTACGTGTGTCAAGAACTCGGAGGCGCCGGAGTAACGGCGCTGGGATCGGTCGGATCGCGAGGAGGACGTACGACTACTTCCTCTATGTTGTGTCAACGCTTCTGCTTCGGTCTACGAGGGTACGTAGACAATACTCTCACCTCTCGTTGCTTTGCATCACCATGATCTTGCGTGTGCGTAGGAATTTTTTTTAAATTACTACGTTACCCAACACATAACTAGTTGGGCACTTGTCTGATAAAGCACTAATGACCCCTACGCCTGGTCTCCATGGATACCACGGTTCTTGTATAACCGCTATGGTATTCGGACACACTCCGGACCGTCAGGTCCCGAGGTTGAAGCGAAAAGGTCGGCAACGACAAACGATCTACAATCCGGCTAGAAGGCATTGCATATGTCAATTCAAAAGTACATAGTCATTTCGACTGATTGTATTCCTCATCTATACCATCTAACAGGCTGTCTAATTTACAGTCCTGCTGGGAATACTTTGCGGCTAATTCTACTTGGCCGTACACTAAGCTTATAGGGATCTCCTTCCCGTCAGGCCCCACTGGTCTGACCTCGGCCATGTGGTTTGGGTCAGACTTCGTAAAACGGGTCTTCACCATGGCCCAGGCCTCCCTAGTGCCTTGTCGGCAGGCTGATATCTTCCACAACCGGAAGCGCCGTCGAGCTCCCCTCAACTTCTCCGCAAGTTCTCCAAGGCCCTCGGGCGTGGAGTGGGCATGCCATAAGGCTTGGGCAACGCCTTGCATCGGCTGCCGAATTCGCTCGTGCAGTTGCAGGAGTTCGGGAAGAAGGTCACCCGTAGAACCGGGCATCTCCTCTGCAGGACGACCTTTGAGCATACCTACAGACAATACTCTATTATTCGACTTCCTCGCCAAACTCATTTTTCAAAGTTTGTTCAAGCTCTTACTAAATATACCGCGTCGAAGCCGCTGATTCTCCTTCGTGGAGTCCGACAGCTGGCCACGAACGTCCTTAAGTTCAACGTCCAGCTTGGTGTTGGCATCCTGAAGATCATTCTTCTCTCGCCCCACCTTTGTCAACGTACTCTTACCGGCCTTTAACCGGCGTAAGAGTTGTTGCTTCTCCGGATCAAGTCCGGCGCCATCTGCAACATGAATTGTCAGATTTGCACCCAAACCGCACAATACTAATCTTTCGAAGTGTATCTTACCTGAGGGGGTCCCTTTCGGCTCCTTTGTTGCGGCTAGTGCGGCCTCTAGTTGGGCCTTGCACTTTTCCAGCTCTTGGGATAGCACGGTGTTCTTCTCTGTGAGGACCTGCATGTTATATGATCCTTAAATCAGTTACTTTAACTGTTTCAAGTCTCGGGGGCTACTGGTATATATATATTTAACCAAAATTTTCTTACCTGTATGTCTTTTACATACTGCTCTGTAGCTCTGGCTAAACCATCTTGAGCAGCATGGAGGTACGCATGTCCCGAATTAAAGGCATCTAAAGCCTCTTGGGAGAAACAAGCGTCGCGTAAAACTGTCCAACGACGCGTGTGGTTCATGGCACTCTCCACCTCAGAATTTGTGGCAGACAGCCTGTCCGCATCCTCTGTCGGAGGAGCGCCCGGTGCACGCCTTGTGCTCGCCTCCGCTTCCTGTCCGGTCACTGGAACCTGGCTGGTGGAGGCGCGATTGGCAGCCTCGCCGGATGTAGTCCGGCGAGGTCTCTTCGTCCTGAAGAAAGCACGAATGTTAATATGCCCTGACGGAATAACACCACGGAAACGGAGGGTGCGTGATACCTTTGCGCCGGCATCTCGGTCCAGACTACATTTCTTTTTTCCCCACGGGGCCCTGCGGCCCCTTGCTGGCTAGCCGCCGCGGGTTCGGCCTCCCGCCTCGGAGATCTCCCCTGTGAAACACGGTTGTTGTTAGAAACGCCGTAGTACGTGAAAATGGGATCCCCCTCAAGGGAATAAAAACTCCGGTTTCTATCACCTGGGAGGCCGGGATTAACCCGTTATAATCAGCCACAATAGCAACCAAGGTATTGTCCTTGCTTAGCTGATGAAACACTTCATCGATAAGCTCCACCGATATGTCCAGATCTTCTTCAGAGTCCGGATCGAGGGACCGTTCTGGGTCCTCAGGTTGTGGAGGGCGGCTGCTTATATCTTTCACTTCCTGTCGTAGTTCCTGCATTAAAATCGTCAGACTACGTATCTGACCATGGAAGTATAAAATAAACTGGCAAGCACAATTGTTCGCTTACCCAACTTGGAGGTTCATACATAGTGAATCCGGCCCGTGGGTTAACGCGGAGGAACTCCTGCTTCTCTCCCTTGTACATAGAGGATAGAATCTTTATTAGAGCGGCAGCCGAGGCCGGCCCCTTACGACCATAACGCGTGGCGTCATCCTTCCCATTGAAATCCCACATGGGGTGGCCTCTGTATTGAAGCGGCTACACCCCTCGCATAATGCATGCGGCCATGACTCCGATCATGGTTAGTCCGGAATGAGCCAACAGTCTTATCCGGCCCATCAGGTAAAGGACTTCTCGGTCGCTTTCTCTCTGAGAGCTCCGCGGACTCCAGCTCAAGCGTTTCTTCTATTGAACTCAGGGAGACCGGCCCGGATCAGGTCCGGCAGCGGGATGTCGTCATGTAAAACCATTCCGAAGGCCAGTCCTCGGACGCCTTCTTCGGGGTTCCGGATAGGTATCCGGTCCCGGCGATGCGCCATACTTCGGCTCCGCCCACTTGGTATATAGACCCCTCTTGAGAACGCGGCACCAGGCAGAATATCTTCTTCCATAGCGCGAAATGAGCCTCGATGCCTAAAAACAGCTCCAAAGGGCAACGAAACCCGCAATATGTAACACGGAGCCGGGCGTGAGATTGTGCAGCTGGAGGCCATAGAACTCCAGAAGCCCGCGGAGAAATGGATGAATTGGAAATCCCAGTCCCCTTATTAGATAGGGAACAAGGCACACCCGTTCTCCTTTAGAAGGATTAGGGGTGCTCTCCGCTTGTTTTCCGCCATTGTAGGTGGCGAGACCGGCTCGGACCGGGACCATGTATGCCCGAGGGAGAAATCCCTTGGCCTGAAGCGACACTAACTCGCTATGCGTGATGGTGCAACTCTCCCAGTCCCCGGGCTTAGGACCGAAGGGGCAAGGGGAGGAGCTGCGACGGCTGGCCATGTTGGAATGGACTTTAGTTGGGAAAGCTCTGATGATAACTCACAGAGAGGAGAAGATGCGGTTTGGATCTAAATCCTCATCCCGTTAAATAGGTGGCTCGTTTATATGGCTAGGGGCGTGGATGTAAAAATGCCCCAGGCCTTTCGCATCCGTTCAATACGTGGAAGACAACCATTATTGGGCGCAGAAGCCGAGGAGCGCTACATTACAAAAATCGGACATTATTCGTACAGGTACACAGAACTTGGGAAAGAACACGCCTTGCAATGCCGAAGACAATTTGCGCGCCAGACTCGTCGTCATTGAAGCCTGGTTTGGGGGCTACTGAGGGAGTCCTAGATTAGGGGGTGTTCGGGTAGCCGGACTACACCTTCACCGGACTCCAGGACTATGAAGATACATGATTGAAGACTTCGTCCCGTGTCCGGATGGGACTTTCCTTGGCGTGGAAGGCAAGCTAGGCGATGCGGATATTCAAGATCTCCTACTTATGTAACCGACTCTATGTAACCCTAATCCTATCCAGTGTCTATATAAACCGGAGGGTTGTAGTCCGTAGGACATCCATCATCATACACAATCATACCATAGGCTAGCTTCTAGGGTTTAGCCTCCTTGATCTCGTGGTAGATCTACTCTTGTACTACCCATATCATCAATATTAATCAAGCAGGAGTAGGGTATTACCTCCATCGAGAGGGCCTGAACCTGGGTAAAAACATCGTGTCCCTTGTCTCCTGTTACCATCCGGCCTTGACGCACAGTTCGGGACCCCCTACCCGAGATCCGCCGGTTTTGACACCGACACCCCCCGTTACGAACGTCGCTATCGCCGTGTCACGGAGGGGGGAAACGGTCGACACGGAAGGAATTCTGGTTGTGGGGGGATTCGGAGTGTAGCTATGTCACCGAAACATCGCACGATTCCCGATGCATATGTGAAAGTGTTCATGCATGTGCATAGACGCCCGTCTTGGGGCTCCGGGGTGTGCCCCCCCTCACGGACGGCGCTGCAGCCGGCACCTGGAGGGGGGAAACGGACGCGTGGGGTCTACGCGGAGGGGATCTTGCTGTGGGTCTGGCCCGGATGTTGCTCCAAAGTGTTCCTATGGGCTAACCTAACACAACCGGGTGGGGAGGTCCACTGGTCAAAGCCCGTTCGTGCAAAGTCAAAGGGCTAGATCCCGTGGTCAAACGCTACAGGGTTAGGCGGGACGGGGACACTCGGGGGTAGCAATGCCACCGGAGCGTCGCACCGGGCCCTCATACATGCGGGGTGGTGTGGTGGCATGTCCGAAGAGGCGGCACACGTGTCCGGGGTGTGCCCCCCTCACGGACGGCGCCGCCGCCGGCACCTGGAGGGGGGAAACGGACGCGTCGGGTCTACACGGAGGGGATCTTGCTGTGGGTATGGCCCGGATGTTGCTCCAAAGTGTTCCTATGGGCTGACCTAACACAACCAGGTGGGGAGATCCACTGGTCAAAGCCCGCCCGTGCAAAGTCAAAGGGCTAGATCCCGTGGTCAAACGCTACAGGGTTAGGCGGGACGGCTGCACTTGGGGGGTAGCAATGCCACCGGAGCATCGCACCGGGCCCTCATACATGCAGGGTGGTGTGGTGGCATGTCCGAAGAGGCGAGACGCGTCTCCGGGGCGTGGCCCCCCCTCACGAACGGCGATGACACGGTAGTAGACGTTCTGCAATAACGATGCAGCGTCAATATTACTAAATACTCGGAGCGCGATAAAATCATGAGTTTTTTTGCACGACGTGGGCACATGTGCTATAGGAACGATGGTATTTTTTCATAATTTTTGGTGATGGAGAAGTATCCGAAAAATTCCCTCTACGCGGATTGCCCTTCGCGCGTCTTCGGCTGTGGCCGTCGGCCTCTGGGGGCTAGCATGCCGACAAATCTTGCGTAGGCGGCCTCTCACAAGTCTGGAAGTGTTGTGGCGGTTGCAAACGCCCGGTACGCGTGTCTGGGGTGTGCCCCCCCCCCTCACGGACGGCGCTGCCGCCGGCACCTGGAGGGGGGAAATGGACGCGTCGCGTCTACACGGAGGGGATCTTGCTGTGGGTCTGGCCCGATGTTGCTCCAAAGTGTTCCTATGGGCATACCTAACACAACCGGGTGGGGAGGTCCACTGGTCAAAGCCCGTCCGTGCAAAGTCAAAGGGATAGATCCCGTGGTCAAATGCTACAGGGTTAGGCGGGACGGGTACACGGGGGGGGGGGGGGGGGTAGCAATGCCACCGGAGCGTCGCACCGGGCCCTCATACATGCCGGGTGGTGTGGTGGCATGTCCGAAGAGGCGGCACGCGTGTCCGGGGTGTGCCCCCTCACGGACGGCGCTGCCGCCGGCACCTGGAGGGGGGAAACGGATGCGTCGGGTCTACACGGAGGGGATCTTGCTGTGGGTCTGGCCTGGATGTTGCTCCAAAGTGTTCCTATGGGCTGACATAACACAACCGGGTGGGGAGGTCCACTGGTCAAAGCCCGTCCGTGCAAAGTCAAAGGGCTAGATCCCGTGGTCAAACGCTACAGGATTAGGCGGGACGGGGACACTGGGGGGGGGGGGGGGTAGCAATGCCACCGGAGCGTCGCACCGGGCCCTCATACATGCGGGGTGGTGTGGTGGCATGTCCGAAGAGGCGGCACGCGTGTCCGGGGTGTGCCCCCTGAGGGAGTCCTGGATTAGGGGGTGTTCGGGTAGCCGGACTATACCTTCGCTGGACTCCAGGACTATGAAGATACAAGATTGAAGACTTTGTCCCGTGTCCGGATGGGACTTTCCTAGGCGTGGAAGGCAAGCTAGGCGATGCGGATATTCAAGATCTCCTACTTATGTAACCGTCTCTGTGTAACCCTAACCCTATCCGGTGTCTATATAAACCGGAGGGTTGTAGTCCGTAGGACATCCATCATCATACACAATCATACCATAGGCTAGCTTCTAGGGTTTAGCCTCCTTGATCTCGTGGTAGATCTACTCTTGTAATACCCATATCATCAATATTAATCAAGCAGGAGTAGGGTATTACCTCCATCGAGAGGGCCCGAACCTGGGTAAAAACATCGTGTCCCTTGTCTCCTGTTACCATCCGGTCTTGACGCACAGTTCGGGACCCCCTACCCGAGATCCGCCGGTTTTGACACCGACATTGGTGCTTTCATTGAGAGTTCCTCTGTGCCGTCGCAATCAAGAAGGATGCCTCTTCCTATCTTTAAAGACGGCGCCATTACTAAGGGAGCCTTGGCTGTCGGCCAAACCCTCCGGCTAGGTGGTTTTCTCACGACCGCCTGTTCGGCCGTTGCGCCGACGGTGACCTCTCGGGTCATCGAAAGCAACCTTCACGCCAGCTCAGAACTCGCCGAGCAGCTGGATCCGATGGAGCTCTCTTCCGTAAACGAGCTCTTGGATCGCATCGCCGCACTGGGGGTCGCTACAAATTACGACCAGGTTGGGCTTAAACCCCATCTAAGAGAAATTAACTCTCCCCAAGTCACCCACCACGTTGCCCTAGTAGAGGCGCAGTGCGGCGACCCTTCATCTATTCTAAGGACTAGCTACGTCCGAATTCCCGAACCCTCGAGGCCGGATACCCGCGGAGGGGAGGATACAATCCAAGACCTGAGCTTAGAATCAGGCAATGGGCTAGATTCATTGGACAACATCCAAGACTCCGGACTTCAGAGTTCGGAAGCTCTTCGGCCTCCGAATCTTAAATGGGGTGAGGTCTTAGATTCAACGCCACCCGCCCGCCCGAACATAAGCGATCTTTCCCAAATCAGGCAAAAGCCCGAGGAAACAGTACATCACTACTGGGCCAGATTCCTCCTGGTTATGAACAGGACAAAGGACTGCCGCGAGGGAGACGCAATTTCAATCTTTTGCAGTAACTGCACAGACGAGGGAATACTTAACGCCATAAGTCGTCGTGATATTACACGCTTCGCTGACTTGGCGTCCATAGTACAAAAGTACTGAGCGATGGAAAGCGCTTGGAAAACCGAAATAAAATGTTGGGATAATCCGGCCTTGAATAGGAATCCCGTCCGAACTAAGAGGGTGCACCACAGTAAGACACCCGGATTAAATATTAAAAAGCCAAAACCCTCTACAGGGCATGGAACCGTACTGGAAAGGTGGCTTGATGGACCCTGTTGAATTCACAGTACAGAGGACGCCACACCAACTCACAGCCTTAGAGCATGTTGGATACTCCGGCAGGTGGCCAAAATTGGCGAGGACCTCCTAATTTCAGAGGCCGAAGAAAGCCAGCCCGAGGACACCAGTACCGTTCTCATAGTCTTCGAGACTTTCGCATCAAATAATATACGAAAAAGAACACTACGCAGCCTCACCGAAGTCTATCAAGTAGCAACAATAAACCCATGGAGCGACACTGCTATCACCTTCAACGTGAGTGACGAACCTAAATTCCGAACAGCCTGAGCACCAGCCGCATTGGTCCTCAGTCCCATAGTGGACGGCTCTCGCCTCACAAAGGTACTCATGGATGGAGGCAGCGGATTGAACCTCATTTATGAGGAAACCCTCCAAAAGATGGAAATAGACTGGCACCGCATCGAGCGAAGCAGCACAACCTTTAGAGGAATAATCCCCAGTCAGGAAGCGCGCTGCACAGGAAAGATCACACTAGATGTGGTGTTCGGCACGCCGGATAATTACAGGTCCGAAGAAGTCACGTTCCAGGTGGCCCCTTTCAATAGCGGATACCACGCTATATTAGGACGGGAGGCATTCACAGTCTTCCAAGCCATACCCCATTACGGGTACATGAAGCTCAAGATGCCTGGGCCAAACGGAATTATCACTCTCGCTAGTGATCCGGACATAGCACTCCGCGCCGAAAACAAGACAGCTGCATTGGCCCTTGAGGCACTATCCGAAGCCTTAGCGGCCGAGGAACTGGCTGCGCTGCGCTCCATGGTTAATAGGGATGATGTGATACTCGACAAGAGATCCAAATCCACATCCTTCAAACCAGTGGACGAAATAGTCAAATTCTAGGTCCATCCAACGGACCCCAATAAAACAGCTTCCATCGGGGCACGACTGAACCCTGATGTAGACGCCGCACTGCGAGAGTTCCTACGAGAGAACTGGGACATTTTTGCTTGGCACCCTTCAGACATGCCAGGAATCCCACGCAGGCTGGCCGAACACAGCTTAAATATCCAGAAAGGATTCAAACCTGTCAAACAAGCCCGTCGGCGCTTTTCCGAACCGAAGAGACAGGCTATGGGAGAGGAGCTAGCCAAGTTATTGGAGGCCGGATTCATTAGAGATATAAAACATCCGGACTAGCTAGCAAACCTGGTGATGGTACCAAAGAAGGACAAATCCTGGCGCCTGTATGTCGATTTTAAAGACCTTAACAAGGCCTGCCCAAAGGATCCCTTCCCCCTCCCTCGTATCGGTCAAATTATCGATGCCACTGCAGGACACGATTCGTTGTGTTTCCTCGACGCATACTCCGGTTACCATCAAATCAAGATGGCAGAATCAGACCAAGCCGCAACGGCATTCATCACACCATACGGCCCATTCTGCTTCAACACAATGCCCTTCGGGCTAAAAAAACGCCGGCGTAACATATCAGCGCATGATCCAAACATGTCTGGCAAACCAGATCGGCAAAACAGTGGAGGCGTACGTGGATGATATGGTCGTCAAATCAAGACATGTCGAATTTCTAGTATACGACTTGAGGCTTACATTCGATAACCTCCGAAAATACGACATCAAGCTCAATCCAGAAAAATGCATTTTCGGAGTTCCAGCCGGAAAGCTCTTGGGCTTCGTTGTATCCGGTAGAGGATTCGAAGCAAATCCAGCCAAGATCCGAGCTTTGTCACAATTGGATGTCCCAAAAGACCTCAAACAAATACAGAAATTAACCGGATGCGTGGCGGCTCTAAGCCGCTTCATCTCCCGCCTGGGAGAAAAGCCGCTGCCCCTTTACCACCTCCTACGGCGCACCGAACACTTCGAGTGGACGGATGCCGCCACGGCCGGACACGATGAAATAAGCCATATTGGCAACAAACCCAGTCCTGGCCGCGCCAAACACCGGCGAGCCAATGCTATTGTACATCGCGGCAACCCATCAAGTTATCAGCGCAGTGCTCGTCGTCGAGCGGGAAACGGACGGACACAAATTTCCCCTCCAAAGGCCGGTCTACTACGTGTCCACTGTCCTCACTCCATGCAAATCACGGTACCCGCACTATCAGAAAGTTGTATACGCGGTATTCATGGCATCCCGGAAGCTATGACACTACTTTCAAGAGTGTTCGATTACAGTAGCCTCGGAAGTATCACTCAATGACATTATCAATAACCGCGAGGCAACGGGCCGGATCGCAAAATGGGCCATTGAGCTCCTCCCGTTCGACATAACCTACAAGCCACGACGAGCTATCAAATCGCAAGTGTTGGCCGACTTCGTCGCTGAATGGACGGAGGCCGAACTCCCTAAAGAGTACGGCACATACTCAAACTGGATCATGCATTTCGACGGCTCCAAAATGTTGGTCGGACTGGGGGCTGGCGTCGTTTTGACGTCCCCCACAGGAGACACAGTTCAATATGTACTCCAAATTATGTACACGGACTCCAACAATGCAGCCGAATATGAGGCCCTCCTACATGGTCTGCGGATGGCAGTATCCATGGGCATTCAATGCCTAGAGGTACGCGGGGATTGGAACCTCGCGATCTCCCAAATAAATGGAGACTTCGATGCCAAGGATCCAAAAATGGCAGCTTACCGCAATGCCGTCCTAAAAATGTCAGCTCGGTTCAAAGGGCTGGAGTTTCACCATATAGCCTGCGAAAATAATCAAGCAGCGGACGTCCTGGCACGCATCGGAGCAAAACGCGATGCAGTCCCCCCAACATCTTTTTGGAAAGATTGTTCAAGCCATCCGTAACATGGAAGGGGGAACCCGCAATTAACAGCCCAGACGCAGCCACACCACTCGATGCCGAACAACCTGACATAATTGGAGGCCCTGCCAACGAAATTACACCTTAAGTCCACGTAATAATGGCGGTTATCGCCCCGTGGACAGAACCATTCCTAGCCTACCTTACTAGGCAGGAACTCCCAGAGGACCAAAACGAGGCCCGCTGCATAGTGCGGCGATCTAAAGCCTACAAAGTCCACAAGGGGGAGCTTTATAAGAAAAGAACTACCGGAGTCCTTCAAAGGTGCATCTCCGAAGAGGAAGGGCGGAATCTTCTGGCCGAAATTCACGCCAGACTCGGTGGTCATCACGCTGCTGCTCGGTCCCTTGTTAGCAAGGCTTTCCGCACAGGCTTTTATTGGCCGACGGCCCGGGCAGACGCTCAGGACCTAGTCCAACGATGCGTTGGTTGCCAACTTTTTGCCAACCAAAGCCATATGCCACCCACCGCACTCCAAACTATACCCATCACCTGGCCCTTTGCGGTCTGGGGGCTTGACATGGTCGGACCCCTTAAAGGTGGAACCCATAAGAAAAAAATACTGACTGGACATGGTGGATAAGTTCACCAAATGGATAGAAGCCAAGCCTGTCAAAACGGCTGAATCTGGACCTGTGATAGACTTCATATCCGGGGTTGTACACCGTTATGGCGTCCCCCACAGCATCATAACCGATAACGGTACAAACTTTACAGCCGATGAGGTAAAATGCCGGGTCAGCCGGATGTGTACCTCAGACTGGGTGAAGCCGAAAGCTAGCGTTCTTAAGGGAATATTCGGTCGGTGAAATAAAAGATGATCTTTTTATTAATTTTCATGTGCCCCCAGATGCTTTTTTTTGCGTCTTTTTTACGCAGTTCGGACATGCACTTTAGGGCATGCCTCCCCAGCGAAAGGAACCCTTAACGGAACTATTCTCTCTAGAAGATGTTTCTTACTTACCATGTAATATAACATAACTAGTTGGGCACTTGTCTGATAAAGCACTAATGACCCCTACGCCTGGTCTCCACACATACCATGGTTCTTGTATAACCGCTATGGTATTCGGACACACTCCGGACTGTCAGGTCCCGAGGTTGAAGCGAAAAGGTCCGCAACGACAAACGATCTACAATCTGGCTAGAAGGCATTGCATATGTTAATTCAAAAGTACATAGTCATTTCGTTTGATTGTATTCCTCCTCTATACCATCTAACAGGCTGTCTAATTTACAGTCCTGCTGGGAATACTTTGCGGCCAATTCTACTTGGCCGTACACTAAGCTTACAGGGATCTCCTTCCCGTCAGGCCCCACCGGTCCGACCTCGGCCATGTGGTTTGGGTCAGACTTCGTAAAACGGGTCTTCACCATGGCCCAGGCCTCCCTAGTGCCTTGTCGGCAGGCTGATATCTTCCACAACCGGAAGCGCCGCCGAGCTCCCCTCAGCTTCTCCGCAAGCTCTCCAAGGCCCTCGGGCGTGGAGTGGGCAGGCCATAAGGCTTGGGCAACGCCTTGCATCGGCTGTCGAATTCGCTCGTGCAGTTGCAGGAGTTCGGGAAGAAGGTCACCCGTAGAACCGGGCATCTCCTCTGCAGGACGACCTGTGAGCATACCTACAGACAATACTCTGTTATTCGACTTCCTCGCCGAACTCATTTTTCAAAGTTCGTTCAAGCACTTACTAAATATACCGCATCGAAGCCGTTGATTCTCCTTCGTGGAGTCCGACAGCTGGCCACGAACGTCCTTAAGTTCAACGTCCAGCTTGGTGTTGGCATCCTGAAGATCATTCTTCTCTCGCCCCACCTTTGTCAACGTACTCTTACCGGCCTTTAACCGGCGTAAGAGTTGTTGCTTCTCCGGATCAAGTCCGGCGCCATCTGCAACATGAATTGTCAGATTTGCACCCAAACCGCACAATACTAATCTTTCGAAGTGTATCTTACCTGAGGGGGTCCCTTTCGGCTCCTTTGTTGCGGCTAGTGCGGCCTCTAGTTGGGCCTTGCACTTTTCCAGCTCTTGGGACAGCACGGTGTTCTTCTCTGTGAGGACCTGCATGTTATATGATCCTTAAATCAGTTACTTTAACTGTTTCAAGTCTCGGGGGCTACTGGTATATATATATTTAACCAAAATTTTCTTACCTGTATGTCTTTTACATACTGCTCCGTAGCTCTGGCTAAACCATCTTGAGCAGCACGGAGGTACGCATCTCCCGAATTAAAGGCATCTAAAGCCTCTTGGGAGAAACAAGCATCGCGTAAAACTGTCCGACGATGCCTGTGGTTCATGGCACTCTCCACCTCAGAATTTGTGGCAGACAGCCTGTCCGCATCCTCTGTCGGAGGAGCGCCCGGTGCACGCCTTGTGCTCGCCTCCGCTTCCTGGCCGATCACTGGAACCTGGCTGGTGGAGGCGCGATTGGCAGCCTCTCCGGATATAGTCCGGCGAGGTCTCTTCGTCCTGAAGAAAGCACGAACGTTAATATGCCCTGACGGAATAACACCACGGAAACGGAGGGTGCGTGATACCTTTGCGCCGGCATCTCGGTCCGGACTACATTTCTTTTTTCCCCACGGGGCCCTGCGGCCCCTCGCTAGCTAGCCGCCGCGGGTTCGGCCTCCCGCCTCGGAAATCTCCCCTGTGAAACACGGTTGTTGTTTGAAACGCCGGAATACATGAAAATGGGATCCCCCTCAAGGGAATAAAAACTCCGGTTTCTGTCACCTGGGAGGCCGGGATTAACCCGGGATAATCAGCCACAATAGCGACCAAGGTATTGTCCTTGCTTAGCTGATGGAACACCCTGTCGATAAGCTCCACCGATATGTCCGGATCTTCTTCAGAGTCTGGATCGAGGGACCGTTCTGGGTCCTCAGGTTGTGGAGGGCGGCTGCTTATATCTTTCACTTCCTGACCATGGAAGTATAAAACAAACGGGCAGAGCGCAATTGTTTGCTTACCCAACTTGGAGGTTGATACATAGTGAATCCGGCCCGTGGGTTAACACGGAGGAACTCCTCCTTCTCTCCCTTGTACAAAGAGAACAAAATCTTTATTAGGGTGGCAGCCGAGGCCGGCCCCTTACGACCGTAACGCGTGGCGTCATCCTCCCCATTGAAGTCCCACATGGGGTGGCCTCTGTATTGAAGCGGCTGCACCCCTCGCATAATGCATGCGGCCATGACTCCGATCATGGTTAGTCCGGAATGAGCCAACAGTCTTATCTGGCCCATCAGGTAAAGGACGTCTCTGTCGCTTTCTCTCTGAGAGCTCCGCGGACGCCAGCTCAAGCGTTTCTTCAATGGAGCACTATTGAACTCAGGGAGACCGGCCCGGATCAGGTCCGGCAGCGGGACGTCGTCTATGTAAAACCATTCAGAAGGCCAGTCCTCGGACGCCTTCTTCGGGGTTCCGGATAGGTATCCGGTCCCGGCGATGCGCCATACTTCGGCTCCGCCCACTTGGTATATAGACCCCTCTTGAGAACGGGGCACCAGGCAGAATATCTTCTTCCACAACGCGAAATGAGCCTCGACGCCTACAAACAGCTCGCAAAGGGCAACGAAGCCCGCAATATGTAACACGGAGCCGGGCGTGAGATTGTGCAGCTGGAGGCCATAAAACTCCAGAAGCCCGCGGAGAAATGGATGAATTGGAAATCCCAGTCCCCTTATTAGATAGGGAACAAGGCACACCCGTTCTCCTTTAGAAGGATTAGGGGTGCTCTCCGCTTGTTTTCCGCCATTGTAGGTGGCGAGACCGGCTCGGACCGGGACCATGTATGCCTGAGGGAGAAATCCCTTGGCCTGAAGCGACACTAACTCACTATGCGGGATGGTGCAACTCTCCCAGTCCCCGGGCTTAGGACCGAAGGGGCGAGGGGAGGAGCTGCGACGGCTGGCCATGTTGGAATGGACTTTAGCTGGGAAAGCTCCGATGATAACTAGGGAGAGGAGAAGATGAGGTTTGGATCTAAATCCTCATCCCGTTAAATAGGCGGCTCGTTTATGTGGCTAGGGGTGTGGATGTAAAAACGCCCCAGGCCTTTCGCATCCGTTCAATACGTGGAAGACAACCATTATTGGGCACAGAAGCCGAGGAGCACTACATTACAAAAATCGGACATTATTCGTACAGGTACACAGAATTTGGGAAAGAACCTGCCTTGCAATGCCGAAGACAATTTGCTCGCCGGACTCGTCGTCATTGAAGCCTGGTTTGGGGGCTACTGAGGGAGTCCTGGATTAGGGGGTGTTCGGGTAGCCGGACTATACCTTCGCCGGACTCCAGGACTATGAAGATACAAGATTGAAGACTTCGTCCCGTGTCCGGATGGTTCTTTCCTTGGCGTGGAAGGCAAGCTAGGCGATGCGGATATTCAAGATCTCCTACTTATGTAACCGACTCTGTGTAACCCTAACCCTATCCGGTGTCTATATAAACCGGAGGGTTGTAGTCCGTAGGACATCCATCATCATACACAATCATACCATAGGCTAGCTTCTAGGGTTTAGCCTCCTTGATCTCGTGGTAGATCTACTCTTGTACTACCCATATCATCAATATTAATCAAGCAGGAGTAGGGTATTACCTCCATCGAGAGGGCCCGAACCTGGGTAAAAACACTGTGTCCCTTGTCTCCTGTTACCATCCGGCCTTGACGCACAGTTCGGGACCCCCTACCCGAGATCCGCCGGTTTTGACACCGACACCCCCCCTCACGGACGGCGCCGCCGCCGGCACCTGGAGGGGGGAAACGGACGCGTCGGGTCTACACGGAGGGGATCTTGCTGTGGGTCTGGCCCGGATGTTGCTCCAAAGTGTTCCTATGGGCCGACCTAACACAACCGGGTGGGGAGGTCCACTGGTCAAAGCCCGTCCGTGCAAAGTCAAAGGGCTAGATCCCGTGGTCAAACGCTACAGGGTTAGGCGGGACAGGGACACTGGGGGGTAGCAATGCCACTAGAGCGTCGCCCCAGGCCCTCATACATGCGGGGTGGTGTGGTGGCATGTCCGAAGAGGCGGCACACGTGTCCGAGGTGTGCCACCCCTCACGGACGGCGCCGCCGCCGGCACCTGGAGGGGGAAACGAACGCGTCGGGTCTACACGGAGGGGATCTTGCTGTGGGTCTGGCCCGGATGTTGCTCCAAAGTGGTCCTATGGGCTGACCTAACACAACCGGATGGGGAGGTCCACTTGTCAAAGCCCGTCCGTGCAAAGTCAAAGGGCTAGATCCCGTGGTCAAACGCTACAGGGTTAGGCGGGACGGGGGCACTGGGTGGGGAGGTCACGCGTCCCGCCTCTTCGGGCATGCCACCACACCACCCCGCATGTATTAGGGCCCGGTGCGATGCTGCGGTGGCATTGCTACCCCCTAGTGCCCCCGTCCCGCCTAACCCTGTAGTGTTTGACCACGCGATCTAGCCCTTTGACTTTGCACGGACGGGCTTTGACCAGTGGACCTCCCCACCCGGTTGTGTTAGGTCAGCCCATAGAAACACTCTGGAGCAACATCCGGGCTAGATCCACAGCAAGATCCCCTCCGTGTAGACCCGACGCGTCCGTTTCTCCCCTCCAGGTGCCGGCGGCAGCGCCGTCCGTGAGGGGGGCACACCCCGGACACGCGTGCCGCCTCTTCGGAGATGCCACCGCACCACCCGCATGTATGAGGGCCCAGTGCGATGCTCCGGTGGCATTACTAATCCCCCAGGGCCCCCGTCCTGCCGTGTAGACCTCACGGGCGTGGCTGCCGCCGTGTCCCGGAGGGGGGAAACGGCCACGTTGGGCCGACACGGAGGGTATCTTTGGGTGGGTTGGGCCGGAATGGTGTTGGGGGGTGCAGCTATGGTCTGGGCTACGACAACCATGTGAAAAGGTCCACCGGCTAGACCCAGTCCGGCGGAAGTCAAAGAGCTAGATCCGGCGGTCGTCCGTGTTAAGGTTACCGGAGGGGGTAGCAATGCCGCCAGGTGTTACGGTGGGCCCTCCTACGCTTGTCTTTGGTCGAGGTGGGACTATTTTTTTACAGTGTGCTGAGAGTCACACATATGCCGTAACAAAAAAATAAAAAATGCAAAGTATCTATGCCGACGGCTTAGCCGTCGGCACAGCAGCGCACATGTCCACGGATCGATGACGTGGCAAAGGGCCAGGCCTATGCCGACGGCCAGGCCGTCGGCATAGGGCCGACCTTATCCCCTTGCGGTTCGCCCCCACCACCCATTCGCCATCTCCCCCTTCCTCCCCGACCCACACCCGCGCCGCCGCCCACCACCTCCGCCGCCCGCCCTGAGCACGCCACCGTCGGCCCCGAGCCCGCCGCCGCCCGCGCCCCCCCGCCCCGACCCCGCCCGCCGCCGCCAGTGCCTCCACGCCCCGACCCCGCGTCGCCCTGCCCCGAGCCCGCCGCCGCCCGCGCCGACCCGCCCATACTCCGCGCCGCCCCTCCCCGACCCCGCGCCGGTCGCCCGCACCGACCCCGCGCCGCCCCGCCCCGACCCCGCGCCTCCCCGCCCCAACTCCGGCTGCCCTGCCCCTACCCCGCGCCTCCCCGCCCCCACTCCGGCCGCCCCGCCCCGACCCCGCGGCTCCCCGCCCCGACCTCGCGCCGGCCGCCCCGCCCCGACCCTGCGCCGGCCGCCCCGCCCCTACCCCGCGCCTCCACGCCCCAACTCCGGCCGGCCCTCTCGAAGGCGATTTTTTTGAAGTTTTTAGTGTTTATTAGTAATTTTGTAGCTAGTTAGATATAGATAGTTAGATAGGTATTTAGGTAGGTATTTAGATATTTAGATAGATAGTTAGATAGGTAGATAGTTAGATAGATAGTGAGATAGGTAGTAAAAAAATTTGGTTAGATGAGATGCTATATGTTGCATACCTTGAAAAAAAATTGATGACGATGATGAATATGTGATGGTGATGATGAATATGTGATGACGATGATGAATATGTGATGGCGATGATGAATATGCGATGACGATGATGAATATGTGATGACGATGATGAATATAGGTAGTAAAAAACTTTGGTTAGACGAATAGGTGATAATGATGATGATGAATATGTGATGACGATGATGAATATATTGTTAATGTTGTTAGTGTTTTTGCCTACATGATGCAAAAATAAATGAATGCATGTTTAAATGTTTTAAATATGCTCTATGAGTTGTGATGTTCTAATTTTTTGTCGCGATGGAATTTGCAGGCTTTGTGGTTTCGCATTTCATTGGAGTGACCGTTGTCCGACGCGTTGGTCCCCCTGAGCATCCCTCTGCTGTTCGACTACTTCCTCTACAGCCGAGGGTGAGCTACAAGTCCATCTCCTCCAATTTTTCATATCACTAGATTTCATTCTCAAGTCAACTGACGTAACCTAGGCGTCTCCCGTCCGAAAGGGTTGCATCGATAAATATGCATTCAATTGCATATTTATCACCGCAGCTCTTTCGGATTGTCCAGCGTTTTCCATGGACAGCCCGAGGATGTGTAGATTGGGTATGTTCTCCATGTTCTACCCCGTTCCGAGACAGGATTTCGGCGGCGCCTCCCTATTGTTCTTCGGAGCACATTCTCTCGGCTATTTGCCGAGACGTGTATCTGGAGAACAGCGGGGAGGTGCTGCCGAAATTTTGTCTCGGAATGGGGTAGAATGGAGAACATACTCAATCTACACATCCTCGGGTGGGATTAGGACCCATCTTTACCTATTAGAGATGTAGGTGGATTAAACGCGGTAGAAACTAAAAATTTGATGTGATTAATTTAAGTGAATCCTTAATTATGTTGTGTGGGTTGCAAAAAAGCAGAGGATGGCAGATAATCAGTGGATGTACAGTGGTTTTATCCGTCGGAATCGAGTAACATCAGAGTGGATCGCGAAAACCGATGTGTATTTGAAGGAGATATTCCGTCGTCCAATGAGAATTATCCCACCATGCCCCTGTGCGAGATGTGCCAGACGTCACCGTAGAAATCAGACGTACATGAGTGAGCACCTTCGCACGCACGGATATATGCCAAACTTTGACATGCCGCCGATAAACATAGCCGAGCAGGACCGTGGTAGAGAGAAGGTGATGCGACAACGCATCAATGGATATGAGGACGACGGGGTCAAGGACATGCTAGATGATCTCATTGTTGCAGAAACGGCAAATGCGACACCTTCAAAGAATGAACCGGAGGAGCCGGAGGCAACCGCAAAGGCCTTCTTGGTGTTCTTGGCCTCGTCGAAGAAACCTCTTTATGCGGGTGCAAAAATATCTCAGCTGGATGCCATCTCGCAACTGATTGCAATCAAGGCTGAGTATGGCTGTAGCCAGAAATGCTTCGAAGCATTCCTGGGAGTATGGGCTAACAGCCTCCCTGAGGGTCATGAACTGCCGAAAAGCATGTACGATACAAAGAAAATCATGAAGGCACTCTCTATGGATTATGAGAAAATAGATGTTTGCCGGAACAATTGCCTTTTGTTTAGGCACGAGTATGCGGATGACAAGTACTGTAGGAAGTGCGGTTCGTCTCGGTACATTGAGGTGGTCGGTGAGGATGGTGAGAAAAAGCAGCTAACCATCCCCGATAAGGTTCTTCGGTATCTTGATTTTATAAAAAGACTGCAGCGCCTTTTCATCACGAAGGAGTCTGCCAAAATGATGAAGTGGCACAAGGAAGGTATAAGGTACAATCCAAAAAAAATGTACATCCATTGGGAGGGGAAGCATGGAAGTCATTCGATGAAGAATACCCCGAGGAAGCAACCGAGGCTGGGAATGTTAGAATAGCCATATCAGGTGATGGGTTGAATCCATATGGTATGTCGTCCAATCCATACAACTGCTGGCCTGTGTTTGTAATTCCGCTCAATCTTCCTCCTGGTGCCCTAATGCAACGGAAGACCATGTTCTTGTCGCTCATCATTCCGGGGCCTGACTACCCGGGGAAGCAATTGGGTGTGTTTATGCAGCCGCTTGTGGATGCTTTGCACCATTCTTGGTACTTTCCGAGGTTGACATACGACCGGGATCTGCAGAGAAATTTCTTGATGAAAGTTTGGTTATACTATTGCATGCATGACTTTCCCGGCTATGCTCTATTCTGCGGATGGTGTACAAGTGGTAAGATGCCATGCCCAGTGTGCATGTAGGCTCTGCGAATGATTTGGCTGAGTAAGGGTGGCAAGTATGTAGCCTTTGACCTTCATCGATAGTTCCTCCCTCCAGACCATCCAGACAGGGAAGACAAGAAGAACTTCACGAAAGGCCGGGTTGTTCATGAAGTAACCGAGATTCCAACATTTTCGGGGGCAGATGTTCTTGCTCAGCAAAAAGCTCTCAAGCCTAAAGTCAAAGGCAAAGGCAAAGGCAAAGCCAAAGGCTTCGAGGGATATGGTGAGACGCACAACTGGACTCACATTACCCCCTTCTTGCGGCTTCCCTATTTCAAGGACCTCAAACTTCCTTACAATATTGATGTGATGCACACCGAAAAGAATGTGGCGGAGTCCCTTTTCCACACGATCCTCAACATTCCTTATAAGACGAAGGATAACGTAAAAGCTAGAGCCGATCAACAGAGAATTTGTGATAGACCACGCCTGAACATGAAGCCTCCCACAGGCGGTCAAAAAAATTGGTTCAAGCCAGATGCTGACTTTGTCCTTAAATCGCCAGAAAAAAAGAAGTACTTATCTGGCTGAAACAAATTTAGAAGTTCACCGATGGTTATGCATCGAATATAAGTAAGGGAGTCAATCTTTCAACGGGCAAAGTGACCGCCCTGAAGAGTCATGACTACCATGTATGGATTGAGCGGATAATGCCGGTGATGGTTCGAGGCTATGTCCTCGAGCATGTCTGGCGAGTGCTTGCCGAGCTTAGCCATTTCTTCCGCATGCTCTGTGCTAAAGAAGTAAGTAAAGAGGTGATTGAAAAATTGCATAAGAAGGCACCGGAGTTGATAGTCAAGCTAGAGAAGATCTTTTCGCCAGGCTTCTTTACTCCGATGAAACATCTCATTTTGCACCTCGCGAACGAGGTATTGTTGGGGGGCCCTATGCAAAATCGCTGGCAGTACGGCCCTGAGAGGCAGAACAAGCATCTCCGACGGAAATGTGGAAACAAAGCTAAGATTGAAGCTTCCATAGCTGAGGCAGTTATCCTAGAGGTGGTGTCAGACCTCAGGACATCATACTATCCAGACCACGTTCCCCATCTGCATAACAAGGTGCCTCAATACAATATAGAAGAGCCCAAGTATCAACCCAGGCTCGATCTATTCAACGCGCAAGGTGGGAGGGCTGGGGCCTCGAAATCTTATAACATGCCACGACAAGAGTGGGAGGACCTCATGTTCTATATCTTGCACAACATCAAGGAAGTTGAGGAAGTGTGGATGAGGTAATACCACTACACCATTCCTTTATGTCTTCCACATCATCATGTTTCATGTTCACTTAGTCCCGGTCTAACACCGCTTATATTTTTTTAGTGATTTCATTCAAGAGGAATGGACGGGAGTGAATCCTCCTAATGAGGCGGAGGCACTTACTCTTCTCCGTCATGGAAACCCTGGACGTAAAAATTTTGTTGCTTGGTTCATGGAGAAAGTAATTTTCCACACTCCCCTATTAAATACCTACTTCAACATTTATTAGTTAACCGAACTAATGCACGCAACAATTTCCATTATACTTGTAGGGAAAAGATCCGAACATATCTATGGATGATGAATTGAGATGGGTTTCCATGGGTTTTGACCCTGCCGTCATGACATGTAAAAAGTATGATGTGAATGGGTATCGCTTCCATACAGAGGAGCACCAAAACAGCCGCCCCGATCCCAAAACTATAAATACTGGAGTGTACACCCCCGGTCAAAATTCAGTAGACTACTACGGAAGGGTACAAAATATATACGAGTTTAAATTCCGCCAGGGGCGTGAGACCCTAAGTCTGCCTGTATTCAAATGCCGATGGTTTGATCCACGGGAGGGGGTAAAACATACGCCTTCCATTGGTTTGGTCGAAGTTAAACCATCAACCGTCTATGCCGGAGCCGATCTCTTCATTGCGGCTACCCAAGCTACACAAGTATATTATCTGCCTTACCCATGCCAGAAAGTGTATCTAAAGGGTTGGGAAGTTGTGTTCAAGGTGTCGCCACATGGTAAGCTACCAGACCCGAATGAAGACGATTACTACAACATTAACCCCATGACATACGAGGGAGTGTTCTATCAAGAGCAAACTGATGATGATGATGTGGTTAGAAACGATGACGCTAGACCATTGGGTGATGATGATGTGGACCCAAACGTCGACGATGCACGGAATGATGGTGAGACCATTGTCAATGAAAATGACATACTTATGCTAGAAAAGTTAAACGAAGACGCTGACGAGGAGGAAGAGCCTCCACCTTCGTCGGACAACGAAGGTGATATGATTGATAGTGATGATGAGATCGACCGAGAAAGAGGTTACAACACTGACGATTCATATGGGTTCTAGCAGATGTACGTTTCAAGTATTTTTTTCTATAGTTTAGGAATATGCCTTTTTATGCATTTTTATTAATGTGTTTATTATCATGCCTTTTCCTTCATTTCATTAATTTACTAATTGCTTTTTCTTTTTTCAATGCAGGTTCATGGAACATGGGCAAGGGGAAGGCCGACGGCGTGGGTTTCCTACGCAAGGTCGTCGACCTGCCTAGTCGGAGTGGTCGAGCACGTAATCCTCCCCCTCGGCTACTTGACGATGACTCCTCACAGGGAGGTCGAGGGAGAGGTGCCCCTAGAGGAGGAGGGGGCAGGGGGAGAGCCTCTAGAGGACGAGGTGCTGGGGGGAGAGCCACTACAGGGGGTCGCAGCCAGAAAGATCGCACCCTCACCGACTTAGGGGTGTTGTCTTCGAGGCCCTCCTCTAGTGAGGTACCCTCCTCTAGTGAGGTACACTCTAGGGAGGAGGAGGAGGAGGAGGAGGAGGAGGAGGAGGAGGAGGAGGTGGAGGAGGAGGAGGAGGTGGAGGAGGAGGCAGGCGAGGAGGAGGAGGAGGAGGTTGGGGAGGGGGAGGCAGGCGAGGAGGAGGAGGAGGGTGGTGGCGGGGAGGGGGAGGCAGGCGAGGAGGAGGAGGAGGGTGGTGGCGGGGATGATGGTGGTGACGGGAAGGGGGTTGACAACAAGGGGTGGCTGCGTGGTAACACAAAACTACCAAAGCAGGTTCCTGCTACTGAGGAGCAGAAGTGGCTCATTGAGCCCACGGGAAAAGAGTAAGTGGTTCATTATTTTGCTTGTCACATGCTTATTCCGGTTGTTATTTATTTTGCTTGTCACATGCTAATAGTTCATTCTTTTGTAGCAACATGATATATTCTAAAGGGGTCCGTATTCCCAACGGCCTCATCACCGTCTTGCTGAAGTTATACTGGCCGGGGTTGTACTGTCCGGATCCAGTCAGGCAGCCGGACCGTCGGGTTTTGGCCACGAGCTGGGACCATTGGGAAGCGGCCTACCACGCGGACCATGAGACCCATGCCAAGGCCGTGATCACTACTTTCTGGGTGAGTTCTCTTCAGAAGCACAAGTCCATTCTAGTTTCATGAAAATGATTTAACTCATGGCTTCTTCCATTATTGTTTCATGCATGATTGTAGAAATTCTATCGAGTTCTTCCGGAGCACAGGGCTAGAGCGGACCAGATCGTGCTGCGCCAATGTAAGAAGAAGGCCCGCCAGATGCAGTACGAGGTGCGCTATGTGGCCATCTCCACATACTACCACGACGTTCTTGGTGTGAAGATGACCAAGGAAGAAGCGCGGAGGATGGGCATTACCTTGGAGAGGCCTGAGTTCTTGGCGGTAAGTATAAAAGATTTTTCATTATGCTTCCATATATTATGCTTTCATTATGCTTTCATTACATTGTGGTACATTATGCTTTATGCTTTATGCTTCCATAACACCAATTTGGACACACCTACATGCCATTATGCTTTTATTATGTAGGTGTGTCCAAATTGGTGTTATGGAAAAGACGAGTCCTGGGCGGCATTGGTGGATCTTTGGTGTGATGAGGCTGGAGCCTGGGCGGCTATGAGAACCAAAAATAAGGCTAACCGAGGGAGGGAGGGAGTACATGCTCAGGGAAACCGAAACCACTATCTCCACAAGGCAGTTAATGTATGACTAACCCCATTAAACATTCTTCTTCTTCTATTTACCATCACTTTTTTATGTATGACTAACCTCTATTTGGTCGTGCAGGAGGAGAAACTGAAGCGGACGCTGTCAGACATGCAGGCGTGGGAGATCGCCCATACGCGGAAGGACTCCAAGCCTGGCGAGCCCCGGTACTACGACAAGAAGACCGCGGGGAGGAAGAAGGCCTACTCCTCAGCGTATCTGAAGTTACATCCTGACACACCTGACCCCATTGCGGCGCCTCTGGACGAGAGGGCAGTGGTGAGCATGGGGCCCAAGGAGCACGGCCGGGAGGCGGTTCTCGATGCTGTGATCAGTCCTAGTATATCCTACACACAGCTTCGTCGGATCGACCCGAGCCTGAGCCAGCGCATGAGCCAGCCAGTGACCAGTGCACAGTCCCTCTTTCAGGAGCAACAATCTGTAAGTATTTTCCCTCTTATCTTCATTGCTCACTTTATTTTCCGCATTTAGTAGTTTTATGAGTTCCATCATGTCATACCGTAGGCCTACCTGGAGTACACACGCCAGGAGACCATGGCGTGGCATCAGAGGCTTTATGAACACCAAGTGCAGAGGGATAGCCAGATGCAACTGGCTTTTCAGGAAATGGCGGCCGGCAGGTGTGCTCAGTTCCCTCCAGCACAATGCCCTCCAGCACAACCAGTGTTGATGAGCTTTGAGGAGTTTGTGGCACAGAACGCTGGCCCCTCGCCGGTTAGTCATCCCCAATCTATTCATCCAAAGCATGTCATGCCTTTCAACACAGTCATATATCCCATGCATATGTCTTCTCAACATCCAGGGAACAGGTGGATCTACCGTTGGCGGTGGTCTTCGCAGCACTCCGGAGACACGGAGCCCGACCACTCCGATCCATGGAGGCGGAGGCGGTCTTAGTGGTAGCGCTGCCGCTAGCAGTGACGACCTGGGCTTCGGCGGTCTTGGCGGTGACGACCTCCGCGGTGCTCGATGATCCTTGTGTGTGGTGATGATGCTTGAGATGACTTGTGTGTGGTGATGATCATTTAGATGACTTGTGTGCTTCTCTATATGCTTATGCTTATGTTGGTTGTGATGATGATCATTTAGAGACTTGTGTGTGATGATGCTTATGCATATATTGTTGTGATGGTGCCGGATGATATCCCGTTGTGTTTTATATGTCTATTCCATCATATATATCTGCTGATATCTGCTGTTATTTGAATTGAATTGATTTGAAAACAAACAGGAAAAAGAAAAAAAAGCAAAAGCAAACTATGCCGACGGCTAGGCCGTCGGCATAGGGCTGGCGTGAGCTCCCAGCAGCTGACACGTGGCACCTATGCTGACGGCCTAGCCGTCGGCTTAGTTTAAAAACTGTGCCGACGGCTCGGCCGTCGGCATAGGCGCCCACATGTCAGCTACTGGGAGCTCAGTATGAAGGAATATGCCGACGGCTTGGCTGTCGGCTTAGTTTCAAACTATGCCGACGGCCGAGCCGTCGGCATAGCCCTGGTCCACAAGCAGCCACTGGTCACCACTTGGCACACCTATGCCGACGGTCTAGCCGTTGGCATAGCTTTTGACTAAGCCGACGGCTAGGCCGTCGGCATAGGGGTGCCACGTGGCGACCAGTCGTTGGGAAAACTTGACGGCGGCCGCCGTTAGGCGTGATCGTTGCCGACGGCTGGGGCCGTCGGCATAGATGTACGGCCCCCGTCGGGAAAGCATCTATGCCGACGGCTTTTCTATGCCGACGGCCTCCCTGGCTATGCCGACGTATATGTTGCCGACGGCCCTATGCCGACGGGGGCCGTCGGCATAGGTCTGTCCCGACGGGACTCAGGGCTATGCCGACGGCCCTGGCCGTCGGCATAGGGGGCGATTCTGGTAGTGCGGCGAGGAACGAGACCCTCTCCCTCCGTCTATCGCTCTAGTAATGGGAGGGGCTGGGACCCATGACGGGTAGGGTAAGGGATAAATTTAGCTTTGTCTTCGGTCGACGGTGGCGAGACGACAAAGTTGTTTTTGACATGGAATAAGGTATCCCCACCTCATCTTTGTTGAGGTGATGCTTCTTCGTATTGTCGGGAAGCATGTGGAGGAGACGGATCTACCCTTTTGTTCTGCATGTTTGCCTTGGTGGAGTTGTCATGAGAAACATACAATGTGGGTGTACATCTTGGTTCTTCGGCTCCAGTTCCGACCGACGAAGGTTGGCCAACTTCGGCCTAGTTAGGAGAGTATGAGATTTGTATTCCCTGACTACGTCGGGCCGAAAATGGACATTCCGCGTGCCCTCTCTAGCTTTTTCTACTCCAGAACGGTAATTTTCTACAAAGATTACAATTTTTCCTTTTTTTTCTCTAGCTGGCAATTATCTACACTGCATCATGGAAAATCTCTAAAACGCATCGCAATTTGCTCTGTTGTAGTATGACAAATTCTTGTCAACTCTTTCTGCTAGTGTGGCATTTTTTTTCCTTTCACATGACAAATCTTTGTAGTCACATAGCAGTTATATGTATCATAGCATGATAATTCTTGAGCGTTTGCTGGAAGTGGTTTTTTGAGGAAACACTCTCTGGTGGCGTCGTTCACTCAAACGAGCCTCTTGTAAGGAACGTTTGTTTGCTCGGGTGACCTCCCTGAGAAATGTCAGCACGTTATTGGCATCCACTACAAATCAAATTACGTTGTTGGATCAACACGATCCAACAAACTCCAGCTTATTATTGGCCATGTGATGAGAACGCGAGACCCAATCCTCCGGCCTCTCCATAAAAAAAGACAAATGGATTCTCATTTTACATTTTTTTCGATAAAGGGCGATTTTATTAACTAAAAAATGTAGCATCAAGTGGATACAAAGCAGTATGAGCAACACCCGGCCTCTGCATAACAATGCACACAGCCGAACACTAAAAGTCTGACAACCAGAAGAAAACAATGGAAAGTGCAATTTTGTCATAGATCAGTTCATGATACGACAATTTGGTCAGAAATGCACTGAAGGCCCATTGATGCCATTCCTTGACTGTTTCAGAAAATGAATATGCGTAGATGTAATTATATCATGATGGTACTGTTTAACGGTACTGGTACAAACAGAAATATGTTTGGTTCAATCATGTATCGGTAATCCGAATCCATCCAATTCAGATAATATGTTGCAGTCGCGTGAGAAGATGATGGATTCGATTTATGAGATTACCAATAATAATTTATGACATATTATCAGATAATAATTTATGACATATTGTCACACGGGATAATAATTTATGTTGCATGAGAAAATTGTTCACAGACACATGGAAAAACATTGTTTTCTATCATTTATGAAAAAAATCTTTCATCACACGAGATAATGTTTCCATCGCAACAACTATGTGACATGGTGTAAATATGGATTATGGTGATTTGGGAGGATTATCACTTACCTTATCCTGCAGAAAGAGGAACTATCACTTAGTAGTAACAAGTCATGATTTATGAAATTTATTACATACAAATCCATTATATGTTTCCTTCAAATTATACGCATTTCTTTGCTGCATGGAAGATGTGAGTTGAGGATGTAGTTAAGGAGCACAATTAGGTGGGAACTCCATGCATTAGATCGATGGCAAATCACTAATATGATGAGGTATCATGCAAACTACGTGAGAAACCAACAAGAACTTATCTCCCTAAGATGTTTCCACGTATTATATATAGACATGTCCATCAAAGGACATTTTCTCAGGCACTCTGTTACCATATCATATTTTTACCTGTTCATTTTATATAGTTATATTGAGACTTTGGAGGAAACCAAGTTCATGTCCACAATGATTAACTCCAAACATGTGTGCATACTAGACATCATTTTTCTAGTGCTTGATGTCAGTGAAAGGGGGGTCATACGAAGTTGATCAATAGTGTCGTTATGGCGCTGTTATATATTAACAAGCAAACTAAAGTTAGTGTAACGTGTCTTCGAAGGTATCACACTGGCGTTGGTGAGGCACGACAAAACCCATGAAGAAGTTTTGACTTACGGCCGGAAGCACATCAAGAGAATATCTGGTGGTATGATGGTTGTACATGTTATAGGAAGGACGAACATGGCCTTGGTCGATTGATCATGCTCTTGGTGTGAGCAATTTAATTTCTTAGGGCCTGATCATGCTCCTGGTCTCCCTTTCCCTTGTCTGAATCGTTTGTCTTATTTAGATCCTGGGAAGCTTCATGTTCTTTGGGTTGGTTACCTTTTCGAATGCCTACACTACATGATACAACCCAATTGGAAGACCTTCGTCTAATGTTGTCGCTAATTGAGTTTTCTTCTAATTTTTTTCCAGACCAACTAGAGATATGTTACTCAAGGAACAAAATTACTTCCAGAGAACACAGTCTCAATCATAAAAGTCAGAAACCAAACATTGGTTAACAGGCTGCATTTTCTTGTTCTTTTTTTATGAGACATAAGAGCATCTCTAGCAGTTCCTCCAAAATTTAATCGCCCATCCTATCCTCTAAAATTTAGTTTTTAGGGATTCAAATTTTATCCATCTAGCAGATCCCCCAAAACTTAATCCCCCCAAAACATCATTTTGCCAATTCATTGAAACATTTGGGTTAACAATTCAAGTGAATGCACCACATTTCAAAACAAACATAAACAATTCAAATGCACCACATCATAGTTCAACTACAACTATAAGTAAACCTCATCCAATCCAACAAACACCTAAAAGATTAGCATAATTTGTGACAAAAAGGCACTGAATGAAAGGTCATCCAGGTTCGGGACGGCCAACGGCGGCGTCAAGGTTGAACGGGAAGGTGTGCGGCACAACCCTGGTTTTACTAAGAACATCCTTACTTTGTTTTTCTTGATTTTTTGGGTTTAAATTTATTCTCTTTTAAAAATAGTTATCATATGTTGTGTTTTCGTTTTAACATTCTTGGTTGGTGCCTCTCTCCTTGTCTTTTCTAGCCATTGTAGCGAGTAGGTTAAGTCATATTGAGACACATGAATCTCATTGGCTTTGGCATGGATGGGGCAGGGGTGAGCCTCGGCTCAGCCCCACCTTTCCCTTTTATAAGTTCTAGGACCAAATCATTCCCACCATGCAAGTTTGTGTACCCAGTGTGATTACATCAATTCAATAGTAGCCACTATAGCATAACCACCTTTCCATAACTAGTAAGGTAGCCTTCACAAATGCGAGGGTGCCATGTTTATAATGTTGAAGATGAATTTGAAATGAATGTATTGGTTAATGGATATTCATATTAGGCAGTAGGAGACCTGATTTTAAGAATCGTTGACTTGGAGCGCCATTCAAGCATATATTAGTTTAGTGAGAGGCTTCTTTAGTTGGTACTAGATTTGTAGCAGGAATGTTTTGCAATATATTTTAGTTAGAATTGATTGTATAGAGTATGAATATTTGATTAATATAATAAATAAAATGGAAAGTACATATAATTTATTATGTTCTATAACGAAATATCTGTAAAATATTGATTAAATATATCCTCAAAAAATATTTATTATAAAATAGCTTAAAAAAATGAAAATCCACATGTTGAAGTGGGCTGTTTCCAATACATGAAAATTCTCTCATGCATAGGTGACATTCTTGTATATTGAGAAAAAAATATTAGTAGAGCTAGCTATTTAGATATAGAAAATAAAAAACGTAAATAGCTTAAGTACCAGGCTAATCATGTATTGCATTTCTGTTACAAGTACAAATTATCAATCATCTGATCATTTTACGGATTTTTATTTTGAGAAACATAGTACATAAGCAAACGCTCACATACTCATTCCTATAAATATCGGCACGCAACCTACCCCTATAAGCACCCCAGGCATACTTAACGGGCTCGCCATACCACTGAAAAAATAATGTCGGTAAGCCTGAAAAAAATCGAGTAAAATGTGAGTACACGTGTCAAGCCTAGAAAAATATATTAGTATGGCTAGCTATTTAGATATAGAAGATAACAAACGCTGAACTAAACACATTCTACATAGTAGTTTAAGTACCAAGCTAATAGTGTATTGCCTTCTTGTTATAAGTAAGGTCGGAAAGCCTGAAATAAATCCAAAAAATACGTTGGTATACATGACAAGTATAGAACTTGAGCCCGAGTGGGCTGGTCCCAGCACAAAAGAACTAACCACCTAAGCTAGGCTTAGAGATTCTCAAAAAAAAATTCTAAGCTAGACTTAGTTCACGTTCAGGATTTTTTTCCTCATAAACAAATGTTGAATATATCTTGTGCCTCCTCTGCAACAGGTGGAAAATCGTATATTTATTTATTAGTACTCCCTCCATCCGAAAAATGTGGGAAATATGCCCTAGAGGCAATAATAAAATGATTATTATTATATTTCCTTGTTCATGATAATTGTCTATTGTTCATGCTATAATTGTGTTATCTGGAAATCGTAATACATGTGTGAATACATAGACCACACATGTCCCTAGTGATCCTCTAGTTGACTAGCTCGTTGATCAACAGATAGTCATGGTTTCCTCACTATGGACATTAGATGTCATTGATAACGAGATCACATCATTAGGATAATGATGTGATGGACAAGACCCAATCCTAAGCCTAGCAAAGATCGTGTAGCTCGTTTGCTAAAGCTTTCCCAATGTTAAGTATCATTTTCTTAGACCATGAGATCGTGTAACTCCCGGATGCCGTAGGAGTGCTTTGGGTGTGCCAAACGTCACAACGTAACTGGGTGACTATAAAGGTATACTACAGGTATCCCCGAAAGCATCTGTTGGGTTGACACGGATCGAGACTGGGATTTGTCACTCCGTATGACGGAGAGGTATCTCTGGGCCCACTCGGTAATGCATCATCATAATGAGCTCAATGTGACCAAGTGTTTGGTCATGGGATCATGCATTACGGTACAAGTAAAGTGACTTGCCGGTAACGAGATTGAATGAGGTATTGGGATACCGACGATCGAATCTCGGGCAAGTAACGTACCGATTGACAAAGGGAATTGTATACGGGATTACTTGAATCCTTGACATCGTGGTTCATCCGGTGAGATCATCGAGGAGCATGTGGGAGCCAACATGGGTATCCAGATCCCACTGTTGGTTATTGACCGGAGAGTTGTCTCGGTCATGTCTGCGCGTCTCCCGAACTCGTAGGGTCTACACACTTAAGGTTCGGTGACGCTAGGGTTGTAGAGATATTAGTATGCGGTAACCCGAAAGTTGTTCAGAGTCCCGGATGAGATCCCGGACGTCACGAGGAGTTCCGGATTGGTCAGGAGGTAAAGATTTATATATAGGAAGTACAGTTTCGGCCATCGGGAAAGTTTTGGGGGTCATCGGTATTGTACCGGGACCACCAGAAGGGTCCCGGTGGTCCACCGGGTGGGGCCACCTATCCTGGAGGGCCCCATGGGCTGAAGTGGGAAGGGGAACCAGCCCCTGGTGGGCTGGTGCGCCCCCCTTGGGCCTCCCCCTGCACCTAGGGTTGGAAACCCTAGGGGTGGGGGGCGCCCCACCTGACTTGGGGGGCAAGTCCCCCCCTTGGCCGCCGCCCCCCTTGAGATGCATCACTAGGGGGTCGACGCCCCCCTGGACCCCTATATAAAGAGGGGGGAGGGCGGGTAGCCGCACCTAAGCCCTGGCGCCTCCCTCTCCCTCCCGTGACACCTCTCCCTCTCGCTGAGCTTGGCGAAGCCCTGCCGAGATCCCCGCTACTTCCACCACCACACCGTCGTGCTGCTGGATCTCCATCAACCTCTCCTTCCCCTTGTTGGATCAAGAAGGAGGAGACGTCTTCCCCAACCGTACGTGTGTTGAACGCGGAGGTGCTGTCCGTTCGGCACTTGGTCATCGGTGATTTGGATCACGACGAGTACGACTCCATCAACCCCATTCACTTGAACGCTTCCGCTCGCGATCTACAAGGGTATGTAGATGCACTCCTCCCTCTTGTTGCTAGATGACTCCATAGATTGATCTTGGTGAAGCATAGAATTTTTTTATTTTCTGCAACGTTCCCCAACAGTGGCATCATGAGCTAGGTCTATGCGTAGTTTCTATGCACGAGTAGAACAAAAGATGTTGTGGGCGTAGATTTTGTCAATTTACTTGCCGTTACTAGTCTTATCTTAATTCGGCGACATTGTGGGATGAAGCGGCCTGGACCGACCTTACACGTACGCTTACGTGAGACAGGTTCCACCGACTGACATGCACTAGTTGCATAAGGTGGCTAGCGGGTGTCTGTCTCTCCCACTTTAGTCGGATCAGATTCGATGAAAAGGGTCCTTATGAAGGGTAAATAGAAATTGGCATATCACGTTGTGGTTTTGACGTAGGTAAGAAACGTTCTTGCTAGAACCCTAATGCAGCCATGTAAAAACATGCAACAACAATTAGAGGACATCTAACTTGTTTTTGCAGCATGTGCCGTGTGATGTGATATGGCCAAAAGATGTGATGTATGAGATTGATAATGTTCTTGTAATAGGAATCACGACTTGTATGTCGAAGAGTATGACAACCGGCAGGAGCCATAGGAGCTGTCTTTATTTATTGTATGACCTGCGTGTCGTTGAATAATGCCATGTAATTACTTTACTTCTTTGCTAAACCGTTAGCCATAGTGGTAGAAGTAATAGTTGGCGAACAACTTCATGGAGACACGGTGATGGAGATCATGATGATGGAGATCATGGTGTCATGCCGGTGACGAAGATGATCATGACGCCCCGAAGATGGAGATCAAAGGAGAAATATGATATTGGCCATATCATGTTACTATTTGATTGCATGTGATGTTTATCATGTTTTGTTTCTTATTTTCTTAGTACGACGGTAGTAAATAAGATGATCCCTCATAATAATTTCAAGAAAGTGTTCCCCCTAACTGTGCACCGTTGCTAAAGCTCGTTGTCTCGAAGCACGTACATGATGATTGGGTGTGATAGATTCTGACGTTCACATACAATGGGTGTAAGCCAGATTTACACATGCAAAACACTTAGGTTGACTTGACGAGCCTAGCATGTACAGAAATGGCCTCGGAACACAAGAGACCGAAAGGTCGAACATGATTCATATGGAAGATACGATCAACATGGAGATGTTCACCGATGATGACTAGTCCGTCTCACGTGATGATCGGACACGATCTAGTCGAGTCGGATCATGTATCACTTAGATGACGAGAGGGATGTCTAATCTGAGTGGGAGTTCATTAAATAATTTGATTAGATGAACTTAATTATCATGAACTTAGTCTAAATAAACTTTGCAATATGTCTTATAGATCAAATGGCCCACGCTAATGTCAACCTCAACTTCAACGCATTCCTAGAGAAAACCAAGCTGAAAGATGATGGCAGCAACTATACGGACTGGGTCCGGAACCTGAGGATCATCCTCATAGCTGCCAAGAAACAATATGTCCTAGAAGCACCGCTAGGTGAAGCACCCATCCCAGAGAACAAAGACGTTATGAACGCTTGGCAGCAATGTGCTGATGATTACTCCCTCATTCAGTGCGGCATGCTT
Organism: Aegilops umbellulata; assembly: GCA_032464435.1. Lineage (NCBI taxonomy): Eukaryota > Viridiplantae > Streptophyta > Magnoliopsida > Poales > Poaceae > Aegilops > Aegilops umbellulata. The sequence goes on along the minus strand of CP136058.1, from coordinate 437,325,771 downwards.
TACAGCTTAGAACCGGGGCTCCAAAAGCGTTTTGAGCAACACGGAGCATATGCGATGTTCGAAGAGCTGAAAATGGTTTTCCAAGCTCATCCCGGGTCGAGAGATATGAAGTCTCTGACAAGTTCTACAGTTGTAAGATGGAGGAAAATAGTTCTGTCAGTGAACACATACTCAAAATGTCTGGGTTGCACAACCGCTTGACTCAGCTGGGAGTTAATCTCCCGGATGACGCGGTCGTTGACAGAATCCTTCAGTCGCTCCCACCGAGCTACAAGAGCTTTGTGATGAACTTCAATATGCAGGGGATGGAAAAGACCATTCCTGAGGTATATTCAATGCTGAAATCAGCGGAGGTGGAGATCAAAAAGGAACATCAAGTGTTGATGGTAAATAAAACCACTAAGTTCAAGAAAGGCAAGGGTAAGAAGAAGGACGACAAGGGAGTTACCGTGCCCGGTAAGCCAGTTGCTGGGAAGAAGCCAAAGAATGGACCCAAGCCTGAGACTGAGTGCTTTTATTGCAAGGGAAAGGGACACTGGAAGCGAAACTGCCCCAAATACTTAGCGGACAAGAAGGCCGGCAACACTAAAGGTATATGTGATATACATGTAATTGATGTGTACATTACCAGTACTCGTAGTAGCTCCTGGGTATTTGATACCGGTGCGGTTGCTCATATTTGTAACTCAAAACAGGAGCTGCGGAATAAACGGAGACTGGCGAAGGACGAGGTGACGATGCGCGTCAGGAATGGTTCCAAGGTCGATGTGATCGCCGCCGGCACGCTACCTCTACATTTACCTACAGGATTAGTTTTAAACCTCAATAATTGTTATTTAGTGCCAGCTTTGAGCATGAACATTGTATCTGGATCTCGTTTAATGCGAGATGGCTACTCATTTAAATCAAACAATAATGGTTGTTCTATTTATATGAGAGATATGTTTTATGGTCATGCCCCGCTGGTGCATGGTTTATTCTTAATGAATCTCGAACGTGATGTTACACATATTCATAGTGTGAATACCAAAAGATGTAAGGTTGATAATGATAGTCCCACATACTTGTGGCACTGCCTCCTTGGTCACATAGGTGTCAAACGCATGAAGAAGCTCCATACAGATGGACTTTTGGAGTCTCTTGATTTCGAATCATTTGACATGTGTGAACCATGCCTCATGAGGAAGATGACCAAGACTCCGTTCTCCGGAACAATGGAGCGAGCAACCAACTTGTTGGAAATTATACATACTGATGTGTGCGGTCCAATGAGCGTTGAGGCTCGCGGTGGCTATCGTTATGTTCTCACTCTCACTGATGACTTAAGTAGATATGGGTATGTCTATTTGATGAAACACAAGTCTGAGACCTTTGAAAAGTTCAAGGAATTTCAGAATGAGGTAGAGAATCAATGTGTCCGAAAGATAAAATTATTACAATCAGATCGTGGGGGAGAATATTTAAGTCACGAATTTGGTACGCACTTAAGGAAATGTGAAATCGTTTCACAACTCACGCCGCCTGGAACACCTCAGCGTAACGGTGTGTCCGAACGTCATAATCGCACTCTATTGGATATGGTGCGATCTATGATGTCACTCACTGATTTACCGCTATCATTTTGGGGATACGCTCTAGAGACAGCTACATTCACTTTAAATAGGGCACCGTCTAAATCCGTTGAGACGACACTGTATGAATTATGGTTTGGGAAGAAACCTAAGCTGTCGTTTCTCAAAGTTTGGGGATGCGATGCCTATGTCAAGAAACTTCAACCTGAAAAGCTTGAACCCAAGTCGGAAAAATGCGTCTTCATAGGATACCCTAAGGAAACCATTGGGTATACCTTCTACCTCAGATCCGAAGGCAGGATCTTTGTTGCCAAGAACGGGTCCTTTCTGGAGAAAGAGTTTCTCTCGAAAGAAGTAAGTGGGAGGAAAGTGGAACTTGATGAAGTATTGCCTCTTGAATCGGAGAGTAGCGCAGCTCAAGAAAATGTTTCTGTGGTGCCTCCACCGACTAGAGAGGAGGTTAATGATGATGATCATGAAACTTCAGATCAAGTTGCTACTAAACTTTGTAGGTCCACAAGGACATGTTCCGCACCAGAGTGGTATGGCAACCCTGTCCTGGAAATCATGTTGTTAGACAACGGTGAACCTTCGAACTATGAAGAAGCAATGGCGGGCCCAGATTCCAACAAATGGCTTGAAGCCATGCAATCCGAGATAGGATCCATGTATGAAAACAAAGTATGGACTTTGACAGACTTGCCCGATGATCGGCGAGCGATAGAGAATAAATGGATCTTTAAGAAGAAGACGGACGCGGATGGTAATGTTACCATCTATAAGGCTCGACTTGTCGCTAAGGGTTATCGACAAGTTCAAGGGGTTGACTACGATGAGACCTTCTCACCCGTAGCGAAGCTGAAGTCCGTCTGAATCTTGTTAGCAATTGCCGCATACTATGTTTATGAGATATGGCAAATGGACGTCTAAACGGCATTCCTCAACGGCTTTCTTAAGGAAGAATTGTATATGATGCAGCCGGAAGGTTTTGTCGATCCTAAGAATGCTAACAAGGTATGCAAGCTCCAGCGCTCCATCTATGGGCTGGTGCAAGCATCTCGGAGTTGGAACATTCGCTTTGATGAAATGATCAAAGCGTTTGGGTTTATGCAGACTTATGGAGAAGCCTGCATTTACAAGAAAGTGAGTGGGAGCTATGTAGCATTTCTCATATTATATGTGGATGACATACTTTTGATGGGAAATGATATAGAACTTTTGGACAACATTAAGGCCTATTTGAATAAGTGTTTTTCAATGAAGGACCTTGGAGAAGCTGCTTACATATTAGGCATCAAGATCTATAGAGATAGATCGAGACGCCTCGGAGGCAGCGCATGAAGCAATCTGGATGAAGGAGTTCATCACCGACCTAGGAGTCATACCCAATGCGTCGGGGCCAATCGCTCTCTTTTATGACAACACTAGAGCTATTGCACTTGCCAAGGAGCCCAGTTTCACAAGAAGACCAGGCACATCAAGCGTCGCTTCAACTCCATTCGTGAAAATGTTCAAGATGGAGACATAGATATTTGCAAAGTACATACGGATCTGAATGTCGCAGATCCGTTGACTAAACCTCTTCCACAAGCAAAACATGATCAACACCAGAACTCTACGGGTGTTTGATTCATCACAATGTAACTAGATTATTAACTTTAGTGCAAGTGGGAGACTGTTGGAAATATGCCCTAGAGGCAACAATAAAATGATTATTATTATATTTCCTTGTTCATGATAATTGTCTATTGTTAATGTTGTAATTGTGTTATCTGGAAATCGTAATACATGTGTGAATAAATAGACCACAACATGTCCCTAGTGAGCATCTAGTTGACTAGCTCGTTGATCAACAGATAGTCATGGTTTCCTGACTATGGACATTAGATGTCATTGATAACGGGATCACATCATTAGGAGAATGATGTGATGGACAAGACCCAATCCTAAGCCTAGCACAAGATCGTGTAGTTCGTTTGCTAAAGCTTTTCCAATGTTAAGTATCATTTCCTTAGACCATGAGATCGTGTAACTCCCGGATGCCGTAGGAGTGCTTTGGGTGTGCCAAACGTCACAACGTAACTGGGTGACTATAAAGGTATACTACAGGTATCCCCGAAAGCATCTATTGGGTTGACACGGATCGAGACTGGGATTTGTCACTCCGTATGACGGAGAGGTACTCTGGGCCCACTCGGTAATGTATCATCATAATGAGCTCAATGTGACCAAGTGTTTGGTCATGGGATCATGCATTACGGTACGAGTAAAATGACTTGCCGGTAATGAGATTGAACGAGGTATTGGGATACCGATCGAATCTCGGGCAAGTAACGTACCGATTGACAAAGGGAATTGTATCCTCGACATCGTGGTTCATCTGATGAGATCATCGAGGAGCATGTGGGAGTCCCGGATGAGATCCCGGACGTCACGAGGAGTTCCGGATTGGTCTGGAGGTAAAGATTTATATATAGGAAGTCCAGTTTCAGCCATCGGGAAAGTTTTGGGGGTCATCGGTATTGTACCGGGACCACCAGCAGGGTCCCGGGGGTCCACCGGGTGGGGCCACCTATCCTGGGGAGCCCCATGGGCTGAAGTGGGAAGGGGAACTAGCCCCTGGTGGGCTGGTGCGCCCCCCTTGGGCCCCCCTGCGCCTAGGGTTGGAAACCCTAGGGGTGGGGGGCGCCCCACCTGACTTGGGGGGCAAGTCCCCCCCCCTTGGCCGCCGCCCCCCTTGAGATGCATCTCTAGGGGGCCGGCGCCCCCTGGACCCCTTTATAAAGAGGGGGGAGGGAGGGTAGCCGCACCTAAGCCCTGGCGCTTCCCTCTCCCTCCCGTGACACCTCTCCCTCTCGCTGAGCTTGGTGAAGCCCTGCCGAGATCCCCGCTACTTCCACCACCACGCCGTCGTGCTACTGGATCTCCATCAACCTCTCCTTCCCCTTGCTGGATCAAGAAGGAGGAGACGTTTTCCCCAACCGTACGTGTGTTGAACGCGGAGGTGCCGTCCGTTCGACAGTTGGTCATCGGTGATTTGGATCACGGCGAGTACGACTCCATCAACCCCGTTCACTTGAACGCTTCCGCTCGCGATCTACAAGGGTATGTAGATGCACTCCTCCCTCTCGTTGCTAGATGACTCCATAGATTGATCTTGGTGAAGCGTAGAATTTTTTTATTTTCTGCAACGTTCCCCAACAAAAAAGCTTGTCCCAAACTTGTTTCTCAAATGGATGTATCTAGCACTAACTTGGTGCTAGATACATTCATTTGAGGGACAAGCTTTTTCGGACGGAGGGAGTAGTTGTTAGGATCCTAGCTGTTTGCTTGGTCCAGTTGTCTTTTGTTTGGCCGTTAGATTTCCGCTCTAGAGTTTACTCCTGTTCTTTTTTGAGAAAAATCCACTCTAGAGTTTACACTTTTTTTAAGGGATCGCTCTAGAGTTTACTAAGTAGCTCACTTGAGAAAATAGTGAAGCCTCAGCCCACCTAGAACAAGTGGACTTTTGAGGAATAGTGGTGATTTACCATGGGCTGGGAACCTGAGAGTTAGATGGCTCGTCAGTGGACTTTTATTCATCGCTCCAGCCGATGAATTGTCCGAATAATACACAAGGATCCTGAAATGGACTGGCCAAATAAGCTTTATTTTTCATTACAGAAAAAAAAATGGTCACATTTTTTTAAAATGTTCAAATTATAAAGTGTTTGTTATTTTAAAGAAAAATTCATGCATTTATCAAATGTTCATGAATTTTATAAGGATTTACAAAATTTAGTTTGTTCATGATTTTAAAAATGTTTACTAACTTTGAAAAATATCGTTATTTCAAGAAAATGTTCATGAGCTAATGTGTGTCATTTTCTAGGAATGTTCATGAATTTTTAAAAGAATGTTCATGATTGAAAATATGAAAAAACAAATCCCAAAGAAACACAGGAAAAATATAGAAAATAAAAATGAGAAGAATACCAAACAAAACCAAACAAAAACATAAATGAAAAAAATCACTACATGGGTGCAGTTTGCCTAGGCGTTATAACGATATCATGTGCGAAAAGTAATGAATATGATTTTGTGTGTCGTCCAACATGGCAGATTATTGTGCATTCTGAAATAACATACTCCTCCAATCGATATTAATTGCCGCTGATTTAGTACTAAATCAGCTACAATTAATGTGGATCAGATGGAGTATATATTATAGTTTGCTCCACTAAAAAGGTACGAAGTACAGTTTGCGTGCCTCCTGCTAGCTACTATTATGGTGAGGAAAATAGAGATAAATAAATGGGTTAGCTTCCAAGGAATTCACGACTAATGTCACGGCTACAACATCATTCGATTACACAAAGAAAATACATACTATGGATACAATTGAAATTGGTGCATGCGTTCAAATAAATTACACTCCATACAGGAGACATGTAGACTTTGTATATGCAACCAATTTTTTGCAAGAATATTGACATTACACCAAAGAGACATACCTTACAAGAAGAAAATGAGTTATACCTTTATTAGCTGAAGCGCACATGAATATTCAAATAAGGAAGGATTCAAACTCTCATTTTTTTTTACTATGATTTGGATGACATTAGTGAGTTGTCCCTTTATTAGCTGAAGCGCACACGACTAATGTGACGAAGGATTCAAATGCATACTCTGCAACTCGCTCTAGAACAGAAAAACTCAACTCTCTTTGCCTAAGTGGGTGTAGCAAAACTCATAATACTAGCATATTAGAAAACCCACCAATTTGCTAACTGCCTCGAATAGCCAAATTTCTGTTCAAGTTTATTATGTAGCAACCTGATCTCCAGGTTTTTTTTTTTTTGAGGGGATGACCTCCAGGTTTCTGAATGGTGAAATAAGAGGTACACTTTATCACAATTTAAAATCTATCATTTGAGTGCACACAGCAAGATCGGATCACCAGAAAGATTCTTTTCGAGTTGACTCCCTCGATCAAATGAATCAGAATATGCACTTTGCTTAAAAGTTAAATGCAAGCCAGAGTTTGACCCAACACATCCGGCCACTGCCAGTACTCTCAACGAATCAAAATACTCTCTTGAAAATGCAGCAATCACTTTTTATTTCAACCCAGACAACAAATAAACAAGACAAGAGCAAAAATATGTATCCGTGTCCAAGAGATAATAAAACTAGCTCGATCGATCCTACGTCCTTCCCTCCCGTGGACAGATTAATCTCACTCACATCACACAATCGCCAAGAAACCCGCCAATGCCAGAAGCACGATCAGCACAGGAGCCGAGGCGTGGGTGGTGGACGCCGCTCCCGCTGGCGGCGACTTCTTCCCGCCTGACGGCGTGGGCAACGACGGCGCCTCTGCCTCCACGCTACCAGACTCAGCGGACGACTCACCGGCAGCAGGAGCCGGGGCGGCCTCCGGCGCGCCGGCACCGGCGAACACGAGCTTGCCCTTGGCATCCAGGTTCTCCTGCTTGAACGCGTGCTTGGCCGGCACCCCGCCGGCCACCGCGGACCCCACCTGCCAGATGTGGTTCACGGACTCCATGCCCTTGGGCAGCTGCAGCGTGCCGTAGAGCCGCACCTTCCCGCCAGCGCCCTCGTCGGCAGCGAGCCCGGTGGCCTTGAACGCGATCGGCGTGGACGCCGGGCTGAGCGGCTTGTACCCGGTGAGGTTGTACGTGTTGACGACGTACGTGGCGCCGCTCTTGAAGGCGAGGAGCGCCTGCGCGCCCTTCATGCCGTCGCCGGTGGGGTTGATCCCCCACGACACCCAGCCGGCGCCGCTCGCCGGCTTGGCCGCGAACGCCACGGATAGCGACGAGGCCGCCGCGTCGTAGGTCCAGTGCAGCGCGGCGCCGAGGGCCGGGAGGTCCGCGCACGTCTCGTAGCTCTTGCCAGCCGGGAACTTCTCGCTCTTGCAGGCGCCGCCCGCGGCCGCTGCCGGCGAGACAAGGACCAACAGGGCGGCCAGCTGGAGAATGGCGCGGCGGCGCCGGTGCTGCTGCGTCGCGGAGGCCATCTCTTCTGCGTGGTCGAGGTGGTTAGAGAGCCTGGAGGTTTTTGCTCTGTGATGAAGCAGCTTGGGAGTGTGAGGGAAGCGCCAACTTGGTGGTTTATATAGGCAGCGAGAAGGGTAGGTGCAACGTATTTGGAAGATCGTTATGACCAACCAGGAGTTGACCTGTGATCTCACGTTCACAAAGGTTAAGAGAACTACTATAACTGATTTAGTTGAGTAGTAGTACTGCATAGAAAGTACAGGGAGACGTGTAATGTGGCAAGAACGCACATTTGAGTATTTTTCAAAGTTGAGGCATGAAGCTAGGAAGATACGCAAATGGTAAGCATATGCGTCACATCGACCACAAAGTTAGTTGCTCCTTACTCACGCGAGTCAACCGTATTAACTAAGGGTCTGTCTAGGACACATCTAGATGTGATATAATTATGTCACATCTAAGCTGATGTCCACTCTATTTGTGGTCTATTTTTTTTATCCTAATCTTTTTTATTTCTTGTTGCTGCATTATATATTTGTGGGAGTTTAGATGTGACATCCTTAAAAAACATCTGGATGTGGATTAGACAAACTAATTAACTAATCCACGGAAAAATGTACTCCTGAAAAGTCCTAACAAGGTTTATGTTGGAGTCACATTTCATTTGAAATTTTATAAACAATGCAAGGAAACCCCGAAAGAAGAGATTCACCCCCTTGACATTTCACATGCTCTTGCATGAATGTTTAGACTTCCCTACTTAAAATAAATGTAAGGTTCTACCATTCGGTGATTTGGCAAAAGGACCAATCAATATGTGCATACTGACATGGCCATGGTGTGAAACCAACCACGTCCAACCAAAGAGATGGAATGCTTTTTCAAAGTTATAAGGGGCGCGAAGCTAGGAAGATATGCAAATGGTAAGCATTTCTGTCACATCGACCACATCGTTACTTGCTCGCCAATTAAATCAACCGTATTAACTAATCCACCAAACAATTGTACTCCTAGAAAAGTTCTAACAAGGTTAAACATCCTAACAAGGTTTATATTGGACTCATTCATTGGATTTTTTAGAAGCAATGCAAGGAAAACCTAAAACAAGATCTAGATTCACTCCCTAACATTTCACATGACCCTACATGAATGTTTTAGGCTCTCGTACTCAAAAAGCGTACAATGAACAAATGTGGGCGGTCAACTGAGTAAGCCTATGCCCAGGAAAGAAAGGACTACGGAGGGATTGAGAGAAGCTTTCACAGTGAAAATAAAAAAAAGGTGCTACCACTTGTATGGGTGGTAAGCCATCTCGAAAAGAAAGAAAATAAAGACATATTGTTTTGTCATCTGCATTTCCTTCATCCAACCTTACTCAAGTTCTCACCTCCCTCTTTCCATTTTGAATTTTTTCTTCCATCTCTCATTTTTTTCATCGGTTTCCCTGAAACAGCCTCAACTGCCCACATTAAACCCTAAACCAAATATTTTTTTTGTGTATTAAATAATGTTTTCTTTTTTAAGCCAATAAGTATTTAGCAAATACTCCCTTTGTCCCATAATGTAAGAGCGTTTTTGACACTAGCTCTTATATTATGGGATGGAGGGAGCAATTCATAAAAAAATATCCATTTTTACACAATCACATGAATATGGCAGGTAAATCTCGGACATGTACTAGAACATGCATGAGGAATTTTTCTAGTATATACAAGGAAGCACAACTATTGGGACGATGTTCCAAAAAAAACCACAAAAGTAAGGATATTTTTTCCCACTCAATTAACTACAGTGCATGCCTTTGGTGGCGAATGGTGACAACCCACCCAAATCTGGCATTTCAATCCAGTTTATTTTAAATAGTTTAAATCACATTTCAAGGTACCCCATGCTTCGATTCTTATGAATTCCTACAGAATTGACTTTTACCCCGTGTATGTCGGGGGAGAGAGAGAGAGAGAGAGAGAGAGAGAGAGAGAGAGAGAGAGAGAGAGAGAGAGAGAGAGAGAGAGAGAGAGAGAGAAGCGGTACCTAGAATGTGTACAAAACACATTTTAAATAGTTCAAAAATTCAAGTTTCAAAAAATTGATCAAATGATGCATGGTATTGGCGATTTTTACAGAATTGATTTTTGGAGGAATGTGTAAAAACCACATTAGAAATATTTCAAAAATCACATTTCAAGTTTTAAAAAATTGATCAAATGATGCATGGTATTGGTGATTTTTAAGAATAGATTTTTGAAGCATGGGTGCAATGGAGACCTTATTTTAAATAGTTTAAAAATCACATTTCAAGATTCAAAATTTGCAAAATTAATTCTACATGATCATATGGATATATATTACACATGTGTAAAGTTTGGTGATGAAATAAGCAAGCATGTGAGCTACAAAAATGACAAAATTGTGATCTCTAAATGGTAAATAATACATGCACTGTTCATCTTTCCAAAATCACATTTTTTTCATTTTGGTGTGACTCGCATGGTTACTTATTTTATCATCAGAATTTGCACATGCGTAGTATACATCCGTACGAAAATATATTGTTTTTTTTCAAAAAAAAAATGAATTTCAATATATTATTTTGGTACTATTCTGACTATAATCTCTTTTTTTTGCGTGGAATTCTGACTATAGTCTCACTCGAGCTCGTCAACCAAAGTGATTTTTTGTACAAACTCGAGCTCGCCAACCAAAGTGACTTTTTGTACAACCCCGTGCTCCGTTTCTTGCGAATTCCTACGGAATTAATCAAACGATGCATGGTATTGGGGATTCTTCTAGAAATGATAAAATGATACTATGCACCAGTTTCTCTCCCATTTTCTACGGACCATGAAAACCGTTGGAACATATATCTACACAATTTCAACCAAGCCAACAAAATTCCCTCCCAAAAAAGTTTCAACCAATAAAATCACGTGACCTCTGAATGGACTCTAGGTCAAGATTACTCTGTCTGATAACCATGTTGCTCCAACAGACTCCACATGCATTAATTGGTTCGGGAGCAGCGAGCATATGTACAATCTGGACTAATTCAATCTTGGCCACATGACGAGAACGTGAGGCCCAATCATCCAGGGGCTACGTGCAGGTGGCGGCAAAAGGAGCTGGATACGGCCCCCTCCGCCAAGTTTGCTAAGCTAGGGTCCGGTCGTCGAACGCTTGGGGCTCCGCGATGGAGTTGACCCGTAAACCACGGCGATCGCCGGCCGGCCGATGGAGCACGTCGTGCGGTGCCTGAAACCTCGCCGACATTTGCCAGTTCATGGGTTACGTCGCCATGACGGTTAGATTATGCACGCAACTGGCTAGCTACGTACAGGTTCGTTATTACTTACATCGTTGGGTTGGGTTAGGCTCCCAATGAGATTCAACTGTCAATCTGACTTGGAGGAGGATACCTGGAAGCAGCAGCAGCCCGCCGTCGTTGACTCCGCTGCTACATGGTGCTTCTATACCTCGCTCACGGGACGGTTTAAAGAAATGTTTGCCCGTTCTCGAGAAAATATTATATGTGTGCGAATTTTACAACATATTTATTAAGTTTGAAAAGGTTCTCTCGTATTTATTAAAATATAATATTACATAAATACAAATATTTTACCATTTTAGAAATACGCACATCAAATTCTAAAGGTTGTTCAAGCATTATTAAATAAATGCTCATAATATTTCATGATAAAATGTTCATATCATTGAAAAGAATGCTAGTATTTTTTAAATAGATTTCACTTCTTCTTATAAAATCATGTAACCCAAGAAAATGCTCATGTAATTTTAAAAGGTGTTCATCATGTATTTTCAAAATGTTCATCCTGTATTTTTTTAGGTTAACTGTAATTTGTACATTGTGTATTTTAAAAATGTTTTTGTATATTTTCATGGAGATACTTAACATAAAAAGGTTTAAAACTCTGTGAACACTTTATTAAGTACTATTCAAATTATATTAAAAATGGGCACTAAAAAATTGCTCATGTGTACTAAAAAATGTTTATAGTTTAATTCAAACACTCTGAACGTGTATTGGAAAGTGTTCATTGGCTAGTTAAAAAACACAATGACTGTTAATCGTATATTCAAATAATGTGCATCATTTATTTCTGAAATATATCATCTATTTTAAATTGTTCATCATGCATTTATAATATTTATTCATCATACATTAAAAATGATTATCTTGCATTAAAATAATTATTGGCATAATAATAATTGTTCCTCATGTACTAAAAAAATTGCACTTGTATGTATCATAAAACGTTTGTTTTTTCCAAAAAGAAACAGAAAAAACACAAGACGTGCATATAGAAAAACTAAAAAAATAAAGCAGGAAAAAGGAAAGGAAGGGGGGAAACGGATGAAAAAACAGAAAAAAAAACTGGCCCAAAAAAAACCCAGAAGACCCCTGGTTGAAAAAAACAAAGAAAACTGTTGGCTTGTCCTTCTGCTAGACCGGTCCACGTTGGAGTGATCCAATTTAACGCTTCGGACGGCTAAATCCCCTTAAAACGCACGCTGGGCCAGCCCACTAAGCAGCCATCACTCGGCTGACTTGCTAGTTGTTTTCTGGCTGTCTTAAAAAAAGTTGTTTACTGGCTTGGCTCTGCTTGTTCCTAGCTCAACAAAGAAAACAAGTTCTTTTATGGTTTTTAAAAATCTGGTGAAATACAACATTGTTCATACATTTTAGAGAATATTACCAAAATTTTAAATATGACGGATTTACAAATGGTTTACTTTTTTTCTGAAAATGTTAGTGAATTTACAAGATGTTCAGCAATTTAAAAAATACTTATGGGTTTTGAAAATATTCATGAATTTATAAAAATGTTCATAAATTCAAAAAATGTTCCTCGATTAAAAAACAATAAAAAATTTAAAATATATACATGAATTTGCATAAAAATTTAACTAAGAAATAAATGATAATGATAATAATAGTAGTGGTAGTGGTAGTAGTAGTATCTCTTGAACCGTGTGTCTAAATTGCCAACCCTTTTTGTCATGATGTTTCTCTTGCCGAGATGCTCAAAACTAGATCTCATGTTGATAGGTTTTGATGAACCTTTTTTCGCTGTAACTTATGCTCCCTATTGTAGTGCTCTTGTGCTCCCTTCTATAGTACATTTGTGCTTCCTACTGTATTTATTTATGTAGTGCACTTGTGCTTCCTTATGTACCATACATGTGCTCTCTACCACGCTGACCTTGTGTTTTCTTTATGTAGTGCCTTTTTGCTTCTCTTTTGTAGTGCATTTGTGCTTGTTGCAGTGCATTTGTGCTTCCACGTAACACACTATATGCTCCCTACTACAATACACTTGTGATTCCCACGTAGTGCATTCTATACTCCTTAATGTACTGCACTCCATGCTCCATGCATAGTGCACTTCATGTTGCATGCCTGCATGTGGGAGCTGGAGCGCTCTCCACACTTCCTTGTGGATGCCCCTGGGAAGCCCATCCAATGATGTCCTCTAACTAGTTGTTGCCTTCAATCCCAGACCGATAATGCTATATGTACGAAGAGGTCTAGGCAAAGTAAAGTAACCCTCCTAACAATAATCCCCCCTCCCCCCTGATTTTCAGTGGGGGTGGCCCTCTCAATCCCCCTTAATCCAGTTCTTATTGTCCACGTTGCTTTACGTAGGTGTAGCATTGTCCATCCCAGGCAGCAGGCACATAATTGCAATTTCCGCAAGAGGTGACGTGTGGTATCTCGCGGGCTTGAACTAAATAAAGCTGGCCCATTTTATGAACAATTTTTATTGCTAGAGAATGCTTTATGAACAACTGAAGCTTTTATGTGACTATTTTTTAGTGAAAACCACAAAATATTTTGAGCGGTCGATCATTGGAGTTCCCCTACGAGTCTCATAGCTTATGTCATTTGTGTTTGCTTTCCATAAGCGTGATTGAAATAAGGTTTGTCATGAGCTAGCGGCGTATGGCTTTGTGGCGGGAGCTGCTATCGTGACATGGACGGAGCAGGCTCCAGACTTTGTCTCTGCTATGATCACCAGCGATATTGCTGAGCGAGTTTAGTCTTGCGAATCTTAAAAAATAGAAATGTGATTAACCAAGACAAGTAGAGTTTGATCAAATTGCTAATTTCAGCAACCTGCGGCGCTGCACGCGCGTCGTGGCGAGGAGGCGGCGGCGGAGCGCGCGTGTACTACTCCTCTTTCCAAGCTTTTATTGGCATGTGGTAGAGCAGCCCTTATAAAGATATCTCAACTCTTCTCAACTAGTAAGGTGGTACTAAACTTCCCACCACCCGCAATACACCTACATGAGGCTTAGAGATTAACCAGAAATTATTGTCTTATATGGGCTAAAGCCCATCTATAATTCAACATGAACAACAAGGGATCAAGCTCAATTTCAGGGGAGCCACTAGTTAAGAGCGCTCCTTCGGGAGCCTCGCAACGATCAACGCCACTTGGCGCGCTCTCAGCCATTTGCCACGTGTCGCGCTCTGGGCGCTCCCTGCGGATTTTATTTTTTTATTTTTCCGCATGTGTTTTCGGCTATTTAAACGGGTTTTTTCGATGTCTTGCTTTTCCACCGATCTTCCTTAGGTTTTCGATTAAAAAATTGAAAAAACAATTGCGCGAAAAAACGTGTTTCTTTTTTCTTTCGCGTGAGTCATGGTTTTGCTTCTGCGAGAGGCATCATTTTGCTTTCGCGAGTCACGGCGTGCCACTCGGAAACGAAAAAACGCATTTTCTGTTTCTTTTCCTTTCGCGAGAGTCACGTTTTTGCTTCCGCGAGCGGCACAGTTGTGCTTTCGCGAGAGTCACTGTCGTGCCTCTCGGAAACGGAAAAAGGTGTTTTCTGTCTTTTTCCTTTCGCAATAGTCATGCTTTTGCTTGTTGGGGAACGCGGTAATTTCAAAAAAATTCCTACGCACACGCAAGATTCATCTATGTGATGCATAGCAACGAGAGGGAAGAGTGTTGTCCATGTACCCTTGTAGACCGAAAGCGGAAGCGTTATGGCAATGCGGTTGATGTAGTCGTACGTCTTCACGATCAGACCGATCCTAGTACCGAAAGTACGACACCTCCACGATCTGCACACGTTCAGCTCGGTGACATCCCACGAACTCTATATCCAGCTGAGTGTCGGGGAAGAGCTTCGTCAGCATGATGGTGTGATGACGGTGATGATGTAGCTACCGGCGCAGGGCTTCGCCTAAGCCCTGCAACTATATGACCAAGGTGGAAATATGTGGAGGGGGCATCGCACACGGCTAAAACAATTCAACTTGTGTGTTCTAGGATGCCCCCGTATATAAAGGAGCAAGGGGGGAGGCCGACCGGCCCTTGTGGTGCCCAAGGAGAGGAGGAGTCCTTCTCCTAGTAGGTGTAGGACTCCCCCTTTTCCTAGTCCTACTAGGAGGGGGAAAGGAAGGAGGAGAGGCAGAAGGAAAGGGGGGCGCTGCCCCCTTCCATAGTCCAATTCGGACCCAAGGAGGAGGGGCGCGTGCGGCTTGCCCTGGCCGCCCCCCCCCCTCTCTCTCTCCACTAAGGCCCATGTGGCCCATTAGTTCCCCGGGGGGTTCCGGTAACCCTCCGGCACTCCGGTTTTTATCCAAAACTTCCTGGAACTCTTCCGATGTCCGAATATAGTCGTCAAATATCTCAATATTTATGTCTCGACCATTTCGAGACTCCTTGTCATGTCCGTGATCACATCTGGGACTTCGAACAACCTTCGGTACATCAAAACACATAAACTCATAATACCGATCGTCACCGAACGTTAAGCGTGCAGACCCTACGGGTTCGAGATTTATGTAGACATGACCGAGACTCATCTCCGGTCAATAACCAATAGCGGAACCTAGATTCTCATATTGGTTCCTACATATTCTATGAAGATCTTTATCGGTCAAACCGCATAACAACATACGTTGTTCCCTTTGTCATCGGTATGTTACTTGCCCGAGATTCGATCGTCGGTATCTCAATACCTAGTTCAATCTCATTACCGGCAAGTCTCTTTACTTGTTCCGTAATACATCATCCCGTAACTAACTCATTAGTCACATTGCTTGCAAGGCTTATAGTGATGTGCATTATCGAGAGGGCCCAGAGATACCTCTCCGACAATCGGAGTGACAAATCCTAATCTTGATCTATGCCAACCCAACAAACACCATCGGAGACACTTGTAGAGCATCTTTATAATCACTCAGTTATGTTGTGACGTTTGATAGCACATAAAGTGTTCCTCCGCTATTCGGGAGTTGCATAATCTCATAGTCATAGGAACATGTATAAGTCATGAAGAAAGCAATAGAGGCATTTTTGATTCAACGAGCTAGTCAAGTAGAGGCATACTAGTGACACTATGTTTGTCTATGTATTCACACATGTACTAAGTTTCCGGTTAATACAATTCTAGCATGAATAATAAACGTTTATCATGATATAAGGAAATATAAATAACAACTTTATTATTGCCTCTAGGGCATATTTCCTTCAGTCTCCCACTTGCACTAGAGTCAATAATATGATTACATAGTAATGATTCTAACACCCATGGAGTCTTGGTGATGATCATGTTTTGCTCGTGAGATATGCTTAGTCAATGGGTCTGCAATATTCAGATCTGTATGTATCTTGAAAATAGCTATGTCTCCCTCCTTGACTTGACCGCGAATGGAATTGAAGAGTCTCTTGATCTGCTTGGTTCTCTTGTGAAATCTAGATTCCTTTGCCAAGGCAATTGGACCAGTATTGTCACAAAAGATTTTCATTGGATCCGATGCACTAGGTATGACACCTAGATCGGATATGAACTCCTTCATCCATACTCCTTTATTTGCTTCTTTCGAAGCAGCTATGTACTCCGCTTCACACGCAGATCTCGCCACGACGCTTTTCTTAGAATTGCACCAACTGACAGGTCCACCGTTTAATATAAATACGTATCCGGTTTGCAACTTAGAGTCATCCGGATCAGTGTCAAAGCATGCATCGACGTAACCATTTACGACGAGCTCTTTGTCACCTCCATAAATGATAAACATATCCTTTGTACTTCTCAGGTATTTCAGGATGTTCTTGACCGCTGTCCAGTGATCCACTCCTGGATTACTTTGGTACCTCCCTGCTAAACTGATAGCAAGGCACACATCAGGTCTGCTACACAGCGTTGCATACATGATAGAACCTATGGCTGAAGCATAAGGAATGACTTTCATTTTCTCTCTATCTTCTGCAATGGTTGGGCATTGAGTCTGAATCAACTTCACACCTTGTAACACAGGCAAGAACCCTTTCTTTGCTTGATCCATTTTGAACTTCTTCAAAACTTTATCAAGGTATGTGCTTTGTGAAAGTCCAATTAAGCGTCTTGATCTATCTCTATAGATCTTGATGCCCAATATATAAGCAGCTTTACCGAGGTCTTTCATTGAAAAACTCTTGTTCAAGTATCCTTTTATGCTATACAGAAATTCTATATCATTTCTAATCAACAATATGTCATCCACATATAATATTAGAAATTCTACAGAGCTCCCACTCACTTTATTGTAAATACATGCCTCTCCAAAAGTCTGTATAAAACCATATGCTTTGATCACACTATCAAAATGTTTATTCCAACTCCGAGATGCTTGCACCAGTCCATAAATGGATCGCTGGAGCTTGCACACTTTGTTAGCATCCTTTGGATTGATAAAACCTTCGGGTTGCATCATATACAACTCTTCTTCCATAAATCCATTCAGGAATGCAGTCTTTACATCCATTTGCCAAATTTCATAATCATAAAATGCAGCAATTGCTAACATGGTTCGGATGGACTTAAGCATTGCTACGGGTGAGAAGGTCTCATCGTAGTCATCTCCTTGAACTTGTCGAAAACCTTTCGCAACAAGTCGAGATTTGTAGACAGTAACATTACCGTCAGCGTCAGTCTTCTTCTTAAAGATCTATTTATTCTCGATGGCTTGCCGATCATCGGGCAAGTCAACCAAAGTCCATACTTTGTTGTCATACATGGATCCCATCTCGGATTTCATGGCCTCAAGCCATTTCGCGGAATCTGGGCTCATCATCGCTTCCTCATAGTTCGTAAGTTCGTCATGGTCAAGTAACATGACCTCCAGAACTGGATTACCGTACCACTCTGGTGCGGATCTTACTCTGGTTGGCCTATGAGGTTCAATAGTAACTTGATCTGAAGTAACATGATCATCATCATTAGCTTCCTCACTAATTGGTGTAGGAGTCACAGGAACCGATTTCTGTGATGAACTACTTTCCAATAAGGGAGTAGGTATGGTTACCTCATCAAGTTCTACTTTCCTCCCACTCATTTCTTTCGAGGGAAACTCCTTCTCTAGAAAGGATTCATTCTTAGCAACGAATGTCTTGCCTTTGGATCTATGATAGAAGGTGTACCCAACAGTTTCCTTTGGGTATCCTATGAAGACACATTTCTCCAATTTGGGTTCGAGCTTATCAGGTTGAAGCTTTTTCACATAAGCATCGCAACCCCAAGCTTTAAGAAACAACAACTTGGTTTTCTTGCCAAATCATAGTTAATAAGGTGTCGTCTCAACGGATTTAGATGGTGCCCTATTTAACGTGAATGCAGCCGTATCTAAAGCATAACCCCAAAACGATAGTAGTAAATCAGTAAGAGACATCATAGATCGCACCATATCTAATAAAGTGCGGTTATGACGTTCGGACACACCATTACGCTGTGGTGTTCCGGGTGGCTTGAGTTGCGAAACTATTCCGCATTGTTTTAAATGAAGACCAAACTCGTAACTCAAATATTCTCCTCCACGATTAGATCGTAGAAACTTTATCTTCTTGTTACGATGATTTTCCACTTCACTCTGAAATTCTTTGAACTTTTCAAATGTTTAAGACTTACGTTTCATCAAGTAGATATACCCATATCTGCTCAAATCATCTGTGAAAGTCAGAAAATAATGGTACCCGCTGTGACCCTCAATATTCATCGGACCACATACATCAGTATGTATGATTTCCAACAAATCTGTTGCTCGCTCCATTGTTCCAAAGAACGGAGTTTTAGTCATCTTGCCCATGAGGCATGGTTCACAAGTACCAAGTGATTCCAAAAGTCCATCAGTATGGAGTTTATTCATGCGTTTTACACCAATATGACCCAAACGGCAGTGCCCCAAATAAGTTGCACTATCATTATCAATTCTGCATCTTTTGGCTTCAATATTTTGAATATGTGTATCACTATTATCGAGATTCAACACCACTCTTCAAGGGTGCATGACCATAAAAGATATTACTCATATATATAGAACAACCATTATTCTCAGATTTAAATGAATAACCGTCTCGCATCAAACAAGATCCAGATATAATGTTCATGCTTAACGCTGGCACCAAATAACAATTATTGAGGTCTAAAACTAATCCCAAAGGTAGATGTAGAGGTAGTGTGCCGACGACGACCACATCGACTTTGGAACCATTTCCCACACGCATCGTCACCTCGTCCTTAGCCAATCTTCGCTTTATCCATAGCCCCTATTTTGAGTTGCAAATATTAGCAACAGAACCAGTATCAAATACCCAGGCACTACTGCGAGCATTAGTAAGGTACACATCAATAACATGTATATCACATATACCTTTGTTCACCTTGCCATCCTTCTTATCCGCCAAATACTTGGGGCAGTTCCGCTTCCAGTGACCAGTCCCTTTGCAGTAGAAGCACTCAGTCTCAGGCTTAGGTCCAGACTTGGGCTTCTTCACTTGAGTAGCAACTTGCTTGCTGTTCTTCTTGAAGTCCCCCTTCTTCCCTTTACCCTTTTTCTTGAAACTAGTGGCCTTGTTGACCTTCAACACTTGATGCTCCTTTTTGATTTCTACCTCCGCAGCCTTTAGCATCGCGAAGAGCTCGGGAATTGTCTTATCCATCCCTTGCATATTATAGTTCATCACGAAGTCTTGTAGCTTGGTGGCAGTGATTGAAGAACTCTGTCAATGACACTATCATCAGGAAGATTAACTCCCAGTTGAGTCAAGTGGTTATGGCACACAGACATTCTGAGTATATGTTCACTGACAGAACTATTCTCCTCCATTTTGCAGTTGTAGAACTTATTGGAGACTTCGTATCTCTCAATCCGGGCATTTTCTTGAAATATTAACTTCAACTTCTGGAACATCTCATATGCTCCATGACGTTCAAAACGTCGTTGAAGTCCCGGTTCTAAGCCGTAAAGCATGGCACACTGAACAATCGAGTAGTCATCAGGTTTGCTCGGCTAGACGTTCACAACATCCGGTGTTGCTCCTGCAGCGGGTCTTGCACCTAGCGGTGCTTCCAGGACGTAATTCTTCTGTGCAACAATGAGGATAATCCTCAAGTTACGGACCCAGTCCGTGTAGTTGCTACCATCATCTTTCAACTTAGCTTTCTCTAGGAACGCATTAAAATTCAACGGAACAACAACACAGGCCATCTATCTACAACAACATAGACATGCAAAATACTATCAGGTACTAAGTTCATGATAAATTACAGTTCAATTAATCATATTACTTACGAACTACCACTTAGATACACATCCCTCTAATCATCTAAGTGATCACGTGATCCAAATCAACTAAACCATGTCCGATCATCATGTGAGATGGAGTAGTTTTCAATGGTGAACATCACTATGTTGATCATATCTACTATATGATTCACGCTCGACCCTTCGGTCTCAGTGTTCCGTGGCCATATCTGCATATGCTAGGCTCGTCAAGTTTAACCCGAGTATTCTGCGTGTGCAAAACTGGCTTGCACCCGTTGTATGTGACCGTAGAGCTTATCACACCCGATCATCACGTGGTGTCTCGGCACGACGAACTTTCGCAACGGTGCATACTCAGGGAGAACACTTGTACCTTGAAATTTAGCGAGAGATCATCTTATAATGCTACCGCCGAACTAAGCAAAATAAGATGCATAAAGGATAAACATCACGTGCAATCAATATAAGTGATATGATATGGCCATCATCATCTTGTGCCTTTGATCTCCATCTCCAAAGCACCGTCATGATCACCATCGTCACCGGCTTGACACCTTGATCTCCATCGAAGCATCGTTGTCGTCTCGCCAACTATTGCTACTACGACTATCGCTACCGCTTAGTGATAAACTAAAACAATTACATGGCGATTGCATTTCATACAATAAAGCGACAACCATATGGCTCCTGCCAGTTGCCGATAAGTGTGTTACAAAACATGATCATCTCATACAATGAAATTTAACATCATGTCTTGACCATATCACATCACAACATGCCCTGCAAAAACAAGTTAGACGTCCTCTACTTTATCGTTGCAAGTTTTATGTGGCTGCTACTGGCTTCTAGCAAGAATAGTTCTTACCTACACATCAAAACCACAACGATTTTTCGTCAAGTGTGCTGTTTTAACCTTCAACAAGGACCCGGCGTAGTCACACTCAATTCAAGTAAAGTTGGAGAAACTAACACCCGCCAACCACCTGTGTGCAAAGCACGTCGGTAGAACCGGTCTCGCGTAAGCGTACGCGTAATGTCGGTCCGGGCCGCTTCATCCAACAATACCACCGAATCAAAGTATGACATGCCGGTAAGCAGTATGACTATTATCGCCCACAACTCTTTGTGTCATACTCATGCATATAACATCTATGCATAGACCTGGCTCGGATGCCACTGTTGGGGAACGCGGTAATTTCAAAAAATTCCTACGTACACGCAAGATCCATCTATGTGATGCATAGCAACGAGAGGGAAGAGTGTTGTCCATGTACCCTCGTAGACCGAAAGCGGAAGCGTTATGACAATGCGGTTGATGTAGTCATACGTCTTCATGATCCGACTGATCCTAGTACCGAAAGTACAACACCTCCGTGATCTGCACACATTCAGCTCAGTGACGTCCCACGAACTCTAGATCCAGCTGAGTGTCGAGGAAGAGCTTCATCAGCATGATGGTGTGATGACGGTGATGATGTAGCTACCGGCACAGGGCTTCGCCTAAGCACTGCAACTATATGACTGAGGTGGAAATATGTGGAGGGGCACCGCACACGGCTAAAACAATTTAACTTCTGTGTTCTAGGGTGCCCCCGTATATAAAGGAGCAAGGGGGAAGGCCGACTGGCCCTTGTGGCGCCCAAGGAGAGGAGTCCTCCTCCTAGTAGGAGTAGGACCCCCCTTTTTCCTAGTCCTACTAGGAGGGGGAAAGGAAGGAGGAGAGGCAGAAGGAAAGGGGGGCGCTGCCACCCTTCCCTAGTCCAATTCGGACCCAAGGAGGAGGGGCGCGTGCGGCCTGCCCTGGCCAGCCCTCTCTCTCTCCACTAAGGCCCATGTGGCCCATTAGTTCCTCGCGGGGTTCCGGTAACTCTCCGGCACTCCGGTTTTATCCAAAACTTCCTGGAACTCTTCCGGTGTCCGAATATAGTCGTCAAATATCTCAATATTTATGTCTCGACCATTTAGAGACTCCTTGTCATGTCCGTGATCACAACTGGGAGTTCGAACAACCTTTGGTACATCAAAACACATAAACTCATAATACCGATCGTCACCGAACGTTAAGCGTGCGGACCCTACGGGTTCGAGAACTATGTAGACATGACCGAGACTCATGTTCGGTCAATAGCCAATAGCGGTACCTGGATGCTCACATTGGTTCCTACATATTCTATCAAGATCTTTATCGGTCAAACCGCATAACAACATACATTGTTCCCTTTGTCATCGGTATGTTACTTGCCCGAGATTCGATCGTCGGTATCTCACTACCTAGTTCAATCTCATTACCGGCAAGTCTCTTTACTTGTTCCGTAATACATCATCCCGTAACTAACTCATTAGTCACATTGCTTGCAAGGCTTATAGTGATGTGCATTACCGAGAGGGCCCAGAGATACCTCTCCGACAATCGGAGTGACAAATCCTAATATCGGTCTATGCCAACCCAACAAACACCATTGGAGACACCTGTAGAGCATCTTTATAATCACTCAGTTACGTTGTGATGTTTGATAGCACACAAAGTGTTCCTCCGGTATTCGGGAGTTGCATAATCTCATAGTCATAGGAACATGTATAAGTCATGAAGAAAGCAATAGCAACAAACTAAACGATCATTGTGCTAAGCTAACGGATAGGTCAAGTCAATCACATCATTCTCTAATGATGTGATCCCGTTAATCAAATGAAAACTCATGTTTATGGCTAGGAAACTTAACCATCTTTGATTCAACGAGCTAGTCAAGTAGAGGCATACTAGTGACACTATGTTTGTCTATCTATTCACACATGTACTAAGTTTCCGGTTAATACAATTCTAGCATGAATAATAAACGTTTATCATGATATAAGGAAATATAAATAACAACTTTATTATTGCCTCTAGGACATATTTCCTTCATTGCTTCCGCGAGAGTCACGGCAGTGCCTCTCGAAAACGAAAAAAACGCATTTTCTGTTTTTTTTCCTTTCGCGAGAGTCACGGTTTTGCTTCCGCGAGAGGCACAGGTGCGCTTTCGCGAGAGTCACTAAAAGTGCGTTGTATCAACTAGAGGGGGGGTGAATAGGCAATTTTTATGAAATTCTTCACTGAGGAATTTGCTAGGGAGGAAATTCCTTAGTGAAGAACTACTAGCAGCAGAATAAGTACTCAGATGAAAAGAACGCAGAACACAAGCATGGTCATCTGATGAAATGAAGACTAGCACAGAGTACAGAAAGCGTAATCACAGGATAACACAAGATGAAGACTAACAGACTGAAGAAATTGAACTGAGGAAATTGAGAAAGTCTTCAGTCAAAGTCTTCAAACACAGATATGATAAACGAACAACACAATACTAAGGAAATGAAAGAGTTGAGGAAATGGAACCAGTAAGCTTGGTGAAGACAATGATTTGATAGACCAGTTCCAACTGTTGTCTCAGTTGTACATCTGGTTGGAGCGGCTGAGTATTTAAACTCGAGGACACACAGTCCCGGACACCCAGTCCTGAGCACGCAACTCAGGACACCAAGTCATCACCGTATTCTCCTTGAACTAAGGACACACAGTCCTCGTCCAATCACTCGTGGCAAGTCTTCAGGTGACTTCCGAACCTTGACAAACTCGCTCACTCGGCGATCCACAATTCCGCTCTAGACCATGACGCCTAACCATCTGGAAGAAGCACAATCTTCAAAGGTAACAAGCGTCGGATCCACGTAGGATCAATCTCTTCAGTGATGCTCAATCACTTTGGGTTTGTAGGTGTTTGGGTTTGGGTTTTGGATTTTCCTCACTTGATGATTTTCGCTCAAAGTTCTCAGAGTATGGGTTGCTCTCAAATGACAAGTGTCAGTTTCTCGCGGAGCAGCCAACCAGCTAGTGGTTGTAGGGGGCTGCTATTTATAGCCTAGGGAGCAGCCCGACATGATAAGACATAAATGCCCTTCAATGATATGACCGTTAGGTGGATAAGATATTTTGGGACAGCTGGCGCATAGCACAGCAACGGTCGGAAACTTGAGGTACAAATTCCTCAGGGCTATCATGATCCTCACTGTGTAGGCAATCCGCACTGGCGAATTACTAACTCCTTAGTCAGAACAAAGTCCTCAGTGATCAGAAGAACTGTGTCTCTGTCGCTGAAGAAACTGACTAAACTGTATGAGATTTCCAATGGCTTCACTCGAAGGGATTGGTAGGTGTAGGATTTTGAGTTTGAGCATCACATGGAAATTTTTCCTTAGTATTTCCTCGACCCCCTTTAACAGTACGGTGTTTCCTATGACTTAAGAAAGAGAAAATGAAACTCCAAAAACAAAAGTCTTCACGCTTCATGTTCCTCGAATGAATACCAAGTCTTTAAGGTCACACCAATTTCTTCATTTTCAAAGTCTTCAGAAAGTCTTCAGTATATCAAAGTCTTCAGTCGAAGAACTTCATTTTTAGGGGTCGACTTTCTCAGTAAGTATCAAACTCCTCATAGACTTATAGACCTGTGTACACTCATAAACTCATTAGATCCTAAACCTATAAGTCTTCAATACACCAAAATCACTAAGGGGCACTAGATGCACTTACAATCTCCCCCTTTTTGGTGATTGATGACAATATAGGTTAAGTTTTCAACGGGGATAAACATATGAAGTGTAAATGTTGATATTGAGGAATTTGATTGCAAGATATAGAAGAACTCCCCTGAATATGTGCATAGTGAGAAAATTGCTTTTGAAGCAATGCACACTTGAAGAGTTGAATCATGGAGATCTCCCCCTATATCTTGTAATTCATACACACATTTGATATATAATATGAAGAATTTGAAATGCATGATGAAATATGGTGACTGATGTAATTCAGCATGCGTGCAATAATATTAACGAGGAATAAGCATGCAGAATAACGTAGCAGAAGTATTAGACCACCATTGGGTTTAAGTTTACAACTCGATCCAATAAAAGTTTCAGAAGAACGAGAGTTGTAACTTAGAAAAAAAAAGCCCATATAGTAGACCCGCTTGAAGACTAACTCAAATTTCTCGCCCTTTGTCATCGAATGACCAAAAGGATCAAAACTGAGGACTAACTCCCGTGAAGATAATCAGGTTGATGAAGGAGCGCCAGCGTTGTTGGGGACAGTTGTTGTAGTAGGGCCTGCCGCAGTGTTGTCAAGGTCTTCATGTTCATCAGTGGAACGCGATGAAGAATAGGAGCTAGCCACCAAGGAAGGAACCTTGACCTTCTTGAATTTCTTCGGTGGAGGTGAAGACCAGTCAAATTCTTCCTTGAGACCCATTTTCTTTAGATCTTCAGTGTTGTAGACATGAGAGAGGACAACCCAGGTGCGGTTGAGGGTTTCATGGAGATAGTAGTGGTTTTTCTTCACTGCATTGTGTGTTGAAGTCATGTTGTGAAGAATTAAACCAAACTGACGCTTGACCCATTTATGATTGCGATCAACCTTCTGATGAAGACTGAGGAGTAACTCACGATCAGTCATCACCCTGGGTGCTGTGGCTTGAGGATTTTGCTTAGCATTGTTGGCGGCAGAGTCATCATTGGTGGAATAGGATGCAGCCTTGCGAAATTGACCATCCAATGGACGAATGCCTTCATCTATCACAGCAGCGGCCTTGCCTTTTGTAGGATCAAAAGTATGTCTAGAGGGGGGGTGATTAGAATACTTTACCAAATAAAAACTTAACCTTTTCCCAATTTTAGTTCTTGGCAGATTTTAGCTACTTTAGGACAAGTCAAGCAATCATCACACAATTCAAGCAAGCATGCAAAGAGTATATAGGCAGCGGAAAGTAAAGCATGCAACTTGCAAGAATGTAAAGGGAAGGGTTTGGAGAATTCAAACGCAATTGGAGACAAGGATGTTTTTGTCGTGGTTCGGATAGGTGGTGCTATCCTACATCCACGTTGATGGAGACTTCAACCCACGGAGGGTAACGGTTGTGCGAGTCCACGGAGGGCTCCACCCACGAAGGGTCCACGAAGAAGCAACCTTGTCTATCCCATCATGGCCATCGCCCACGAAGGACTTGCCTCACTAGCGGTAGATCTTCACGAAGTAGGTGATCTCCTTGCCCTTACAAACTCCTTGGTTCAACTCCACAATCTTGTCGGAGGCTCCCAAGTGACACCTAGCCAATCTAGGAGACACCACTCTCTAAAAAGTAACAAATGGTGTGTTGATGATGAACTCCTTGCTCTTGTGATTCAAATGATAGTCTCCCCAACACTCAACTCTCTCTCATAGGATTTGGATCTGGTGGAAAGAAGATTTGAGTGGAAAGCAACTTGGGGAAGGCTAGAGATCAAGATTCATATGGTAGGAATGGAATATCTTGGCCTCAACACAAGGGTAGGTGGTTCTCTCTCAGAACATATGAGTTGGAAGTGTAGATGTGTTCTGATGTCCCTCTCCACGAATGAAGAGGAGGTGGAGGGGTATATATAGCCTGCACACAAAATCCAACTGTTACACACAATTTACCAATCTCGGTGGGACCGAATCAACAAACTTGGTCGGACCGATTTAGTAAACCTAGTGACCGTTAGTGATTTCGGTGGGACCGACATGCAACTCGGTAGGACCGATATGGTTAGGGTTAGGGCATAACGTAATCTCGATGAGACCAATTACACAAACTCGGTGAGACCGATTTGGTAATAATCTAACCAGAGGGTTGGTCAGTGTCGGTGTCAAAACCGGCGGATCTCGGGTAGGGGGTCCCGAACTTTGCGCCAAGGCCGGATGGTAACAGGAGACAAGGGACACGATGTTTTTACCCAGGTTCGGGCCCTCTCGATGGAGGTAATACCCTACTCCTGCTTGATTAATATTGATGATATGGGTAGTACAAGAGTAGATCTACCACGAGATCAAGGAGGCTAAACCCTAGAAGCTAGCCTATGGTATGATTGTGTATGATGATGGATGTCCTACGGACTACAACCCTCCGGTTTATATAGACACCGGATAGGGTTAGGGTTACACCAAGTCGGTTACAATGGTAGGAAATCTTGGGTATCCGCATCGCCTAGCTTGCCTTCCACGCCAAGGAAAGTCCCTTCCGGACAGGAGACGAAGTCTTCAATCTTGTATCTTCATAGTCCAGGAGTCTGGCTGAAGGTATAGTCCGGCTACCCGAACACCCCCTAATCCAGGACTCCCTCAGTAGCCCCTGAACCAGGCTTCAATGACGACGAGTCCGGCGTGTAGATTGTCTTCGGCATTGCAAGGCGGGTTCCTCCTCCAAGTCCTTCATAGAAGATTGTAGACACCAAGAATAGTGTCTGGCTCTGCAAAATAAGTTTCCACATATTGCCATAGAGAGAATAATATTAGCACAAATCAAATCTGCTGACGTATTCCGCAGTGCGTCATCACACCACGGCCAAGCTCTTTATACAAATTGTGTTCACTTTTCCACCTCAGCACGTTTAGCGAGGCGGTTTCCTTGGCACGTCTTGTCAAAGCAGAGATCGTGTGCCCCCTTTTAACGGGATTCTCATCAATACGGACGTGGGTAACCCGATCATGCCCGTTAGCAAGTTCCCTCGATTAAAGGCGAGTCCAAAACGGTTACGGGGAGGGCTCTTGGTATTCAGCCTCTTATAAAGAGACCAAGGCCTCGCTCCTTTTCTTAATCTCAAACGAGTTCGCCTGTCGCCTCGAGTTCCAACACCCCAGGCTCCAGATTCCAGGCGCTTCGGACCTTCGACAATGTCCGTTCTAACCTTCAAGGTCGATGGACGCCTTCCTCCGTCACGGAGGAGGACGTATTAAGGTTGAGGGAGGCTAAGTTCCTGACCGGCGAGATTTCGCATATGTTGCCTGCTCAAGGACATGTTATTCCTAGTCCCCAGCCCGGCGAGAGCGTGGTGTTCATGTCTCACTTCCTCCGAGGGTTAGGCTTCCCCATGGATCCCTTTGTGAGGGGACTGTTGTTTTATTACGGGCTGGATTTTCATGATTTAGCTCCGGAGTCCATCCTCCATATCTCCTCGTTTATCGTCGTGTGTGAAGCGTTCCTCCATGTTACCCCTCACTTCGGATTATGGCTCAAGACCTTCAAAGTGGAGCCAAAGATGATCGAGGGACGACACGCAGAGTGCAGAGGCGCTGTTATAAGAAAAAATGCCGATGCTCCATGGCCCGAGGGCTCTTTTCAAGAGGAGCTAGGCTTGTGGCAATGAGAGTGGTTTTATATCACCGCTCCCCGGGGCCCACATGGGTGGCGCCTCCTGCCTTTCGCTCGGGTCCCCCACCACGGCTAGCGTCGTGGATGAACAGAGGGTTAGATTGGGGTTTGCCCAAAGACGTACCCTTGCTGCAGGGCCGCATTAAGTATCTCTTGGAAGGAGACCTCAACCTGGTCAAGGTGATGCAGGTCATGCTGATTCGCCGGACACCGCCCGGCAAACGTCGCCCCCTTCGCCTGTGGGAGTTCAATCCAGAGGGACCACGAGCTCTCTGGGATTTTATGAGCGCAACGCCTGCGGAGATGTATAAACTGTTCTTCGGATCACAAGAAATGTGTCGGGATTTGACCGAGGATGCAGGCCTAAGCCGCAATCGCCCGGATACTCAAGTAAGTAACCTTGTGCCCGGACCTTCTATCCATATAATTATCATAAACTTGCCCTTAAAAGAGCTCCCCCTTTTAAACAGGAGTTGATAGCGAAGGCGAAGCTGATCAGGTGTCCGGATCCCCTTCCCGAAACTAGGCCAGATCCCGTGCTAGTTAGGATGTTGGAGGTAATGCCTTTGGAGGGAAGTAAGGGGGAGGACAAGGAAACTATGGCCTCCTCGAAGGAGGCTGCTCCGAAGGGAGGAATCGATGATTCCTCTCCTAGGGAAAAGAAGAGAGCCGCCTCTGACGATCCGGAGACCGTGGTCTCGAAGCGGGGGAAAAGATCCTCGTCAGAGGGTCCGACGCCGGGGAGTTCCTCGGCCAGACTACATACTCAAGGAGATCAGCCCTCCAGCGAGCCGTAAGTAGAGACAGATTTTCCTTTCGAGGGATGAGAGAAATCCGTGATTTATATCTGAGGAATTTAACCGAATTTTTACCTTGTAGTTCGGACCTCAGCCCTTCTCAGCAGAGCTCGTCTTCGGGGGATCTTCTTCCGGAGATGATGGAGAGCGGGACGCCTCCTTCTGCTGTGCCGCCTAACAAGGCGGGCAAACCTGAGGTGTCGTCACGGAGGGTTTCTCCGAGTCCGGCAGGGGGGAAGATAGCTATGGGGCCCCCCGAAGTTCTCCGCGTCCGGCCTTCGAAAGAGGTCATGGGACGAGTCCGGCACCTTCTGGTGCTCAGCCGGAGGAGCTAAAGGTTCTGCTAGGGCGAGCTTCTATTTCAGAGGAGCACCGTGCATTAATGGGCATGGTGATTGAAAGGATTTCGTCCGCAGAGAGCGGATTGCGTGAGGCCGTCGAAAGTTTATTGACGGGCTTTGAGGTAAATTAGATAATGTATACTTTTTGTCAGTTGCGTATAATCAAGATGCGCCCTGTGTAGACAGTAGCCCCTGAGACTCTGCGTATCGTAAAGAAATGACGGCACGCGGGGGATCAAAATCCCAGGTCTAAAATGTCGCCTTTTAATGTAGGCTACAGGGTGTCCGGAATCAAGACGAACTGCTGGTTTTGCCGAACTAAAGCGGCAACTGGACGTGGCAGATGCCGACATCGCGCTTGTCAACAAGCGGTTGGATGAGGCTCAAGGTATGTGATTCCTCGGGCAGCATTAGGTAAGAAGAGTTTTATGCCAGTATCTTACCATGTGTGTGCTTGACGCAGATGGTGCGGCTGCCGTGGAGAGTCTTAGGGCAGAACTTGCCCGAGCTAAAGATCAAGCCAGGAGAAGTGATGCGGCTGCCAAGAAGGCCCTTGAAGAGCTGAGAGCCGAACAGGCTGCTCATTGCCGAAGCAAGGAAGAGATGGCCAGTATGGCCGAAAAGTTAAAGAGCACTGAAGACCGTTGCAGACTTCTTGAGAAAGAAGACCAGGCGAGACAGGCGGTCCTAGAGAAGGCCGTTGCTGATGCCAAGGACGCGCGTTCTGCGATGAGAGCTGCGAAGGAGGAGCTGCGTCAGGCCGAATAGATTGCGGCTGGAAAGCCCTTCATGCTGCGGAGAAAATTTTGCGATCCGAAGTTTGCTCCGTTGGACCGGATGTGGAGTGTGGAGGACACCTATCTGGATTTGGCAGCGAGTGCTGCTGATGCGACCGAACACTTCCGAGATCTGGAAGATCGTGAAGTGGAAAATTTGTTCTGGTCGCAATTTAACAATCCATAGCGTCCACTGGCAATGGACGTTCGTTTGGCTCAATGGGCCGAACTTAATAGGTTGTCTGGACTCGCCATGAAGTATGTCATGGGTCATCTGTGGCCGGGGAGGTCGGAGCCGAAGAGTTATTTTAGCTTGGTGCGGCAATTCCTTGACGCAGTGCCGCGCATTAATGCAATGAAGAGGTCGGCGTGTATAAAGGGTGCAAGGATGGCTCTTGCCCGTG
The DNA here is from genome assembly GCA_032464435.1 of Aegilops umbellulata. Classification (NCBI taxonomy): domain Eukaryota; kingdom Viridiplantae; phylum Streptophyta; class Magnoliopsida; order Poales; family Poaceae; genus Aegilops; species Aegilops umbellulata. The sequence continues at coordinate 437,295,129 of CP136058.1, read as the reverse complement.
TCAAGACATACTGGGCAGAGATGGAGACCACTGTTATTGCGTCCCGAGATTCGGATAAAAGCCGAGTGTCCTCCGAGCACTATTTTCAGGAAGTCCTTGAAGGCGCTCGTGTAATAGAGACGCAGTGCTCGAAGGATGCTATGTTATTATAGCATATGTAATGATGAAGTAATATTTTGATAAATTGTAGTGGCCTTTTTATACTTGTGCCTTCAAGTATTGTGAACACCTCCTGTGCGGCCGTTTAAAATATATACATATAATTTGAAAGATTGCAGTCGTTGGCTTCAACCCCCACGCACATAGTGCGGGGGTGCTCGCAGAAGACACATTTTCACACTTAACCCAATGTCTTGGTCCTACAAAGGAGGTGATAGCGCAGCGGGCCAGGCAACCGGACTATAATGCTTTAACACTTTCACTTAGCCATAGGAGCTTGACAGTGGGACTATTTAGGTAGCCCATTAGTGGCGACTGCGCTCGCCCGAGTTCGGGGCGCGTATGTGCCTGACCGGGAAGCGGCCCTTCGTTAAAGCGGAGGAATCCGATAGATTCCAATAGGTCATCGAGTGGCTGACCAGTCTCACGCTACATCATGACAGTCAATTTTCGGCTTTCTCTACTGAGGTGCTCGCCCGGCCGAATCGGGGCACAATCGCAGTAGTTCTCCTGGTGCTACCTTGGCCGATAGAGCGGAACGTAAGGTAGCCGAACTCAGGAGCCGGGCAACCCAACATTTGACCAAATACATGATTCGGAGCTGATGCATATAATGCCAAAACTCGCGACGCCGAACACTCCCTAAGGTGTTCGGTCTTTACGAGTGCGGGCTAAACAACACTCTTTGCTAAAAAAGCCCCTAGTGTCCAGGTACGTGCAAAAAATTCTGACGTGGCCACATGCCAAGACGCCAGCCTCCTCCTTGATTACATCAGAAAAAAACCAGGGGATGTATTGCAACAAGAGACAGTAAAAAAGGTTTACGCAGGGTCTTAATCTGAAAAGAATCCTTTAGGACGGGTCCCTGCTGCACGTCTGCGCCTGTGTCTCCATTGTGCCGTATCCTGGACGGGCGCCGCACGACGTTCATCTGTAAAAGAGGGGAACTAAATTGAAAACGGGTCGTGCCGAACAAAAGGTTTTAAAATAAATGAAGTATAAAGTAAAATGTAAAATTGAGCTTTATTGTCTCTGCGTGTAGCTCCTAGTACGGGGGTATGTGGCATCTAGGCCTGCATTAATGATGGACTTGTGCCGAACTCGTCTATTCCGCGTTCGTGGCCTTTAATGACCTATGTCGAAAAGTTTTTTGGCTGGTGAGGCCATTTTATTGTGCGGCTGTCTAAGCGGCCGCACAGTCCTCCGCTTGGGGGAGGCGCACTCTAGTGCTTACCCTTCAAAGAGATGATGCCTCGTGGACCGGGCATCTTAAACATGAGGGATGCATAGTGCGGTATTGCGTTAAAGCGAGCAAAAGCTTCGCGTCCCCGTAGTGCTTGATAGCGACTTGAAAACGGGATGACATGGAAGGTCAGCTTTTCGCGACGGAAGTTATCGACAGAGCCGAATATAACTTCGAGCCGAAGAAAACCCATACAATGGGTGTCCGGACCAGGTGCTACCCCTTGAAAGGAGGTTTTGCTGCGGCGGATTCTTGCTGGGTTTATCCCCATGTGATGGATTGTATCCTGATATATCAGGTTTAGTCCACTGTCGCCGTCCATAAGGACATTTGTAAACTGGAATCCGCCAATTATTGGGTCGAGTATCAGGGCAGTCCAGCCTGCGTTTTTGATATTTCTAGAATAGTCTAGCTAATCGAAGGTGACTGGTTTTAATAACCAGTGGCGGGACCCCTTGGGGATAGGTTGTATTGTGCGTAACTTTATGGGTGCCACACGTTTTGTTACGTGAAGTAAGTTCATTGTTTTTACTTCTTGTGGGAAGTTCTTTTGTCTCCTGGTGCTCTGCTTCTGGGGTTTGTCCTCGTCTTCGCTTGGTGTGTCGAGCCCCTTGTGTTCGGCATTGAGTCTGCCGAATTGTTTGAAAACCCAACAATCTCTGTGGGTATGGTTAGCAGGCTTCCCCGGAGTACTGTGTATCTGACATATCCTGTCCAGGATTCTGTTTAAGTTGGACGGATCGTCCCTATTATCCTGGAGGGGTGGTTTTGTCTGATTTTGTCGCGAGCCTTTGAATCCGGCATTGACTTCCGTGCTCTTCGGACTTTTTTCTTTAGTTCGGCGACGATCCTTGTTGCGTCGCGGTTTTCCGTTTCCATACCTAGTTTCGGATGTACTTGGGTCGCTGGGGCTGCATCTTGCCAACGAGCTGTCCTCTCCTGCGCAAAAGCGGGTCATGAGGCTTGTGAGTGCGGCCATTGTTCTTGGCTTTTCCTGGCCGAGGTGTCTGGCGAGCCATTCGTCTCAGACATTATGCCTGAAAGCTGCTAAGGCTTCGGCGTCCGGACAGTCGACTATCTGATTCTTTTTAGTAAGGAATCTATTCCAGAACTGCCGAGCTGATTCTCCGGGCTGTTGAGTTATGTGACTGAGATCGTCTGCATCCGGAGGGCGGACATAGGTCCCTTGAAAATTTGCTCGGAAAGCATCCTCGAGCTCTTCCCAACTTCCAATTGTGTTTTCGGGAAGGCTTTTAAGCCAGTGCCGGGCTGGCCCTTTAAGCTTAAGGGGTAAATATTTAATGGCGTGGAGATCATCTCCTCTAGCCATATGTATATGGAGGATGTAGTCCTCAATCCAGACTCCGGGGTCTGTTGTTCCATCATACGCCTCTATGTTGACGGGTTTGAATCCTTTGGGAAATTCGTGGTCCAGAACCTCATCGGTGAAACATAGGGGATGTGCGGTGCCCCTGTATTTGGGTGTGCCGGATTCTGACGATGCCTTTTTTGCATTGCTTACAAGAGCCTGCTTTCTTGGCCCATAAATGGACCTGGCTGGGCCATGATGCGAATCTTTAGGTGGGTCGCATACCGATTTAAGTGCGGTGCCACTTGCCGCCTTATGGGGTCGTCTATCCGACCATATGGCTTTCTTATTTTTTGAATGCGAGGGCTCTAGGGCCTCTTCGTCGAATTCGGGCAATAGCTTTCTCTTTGGATAGCTTTTAGTACGGCGACTGTCGTCGTATTTATCTGCGGTGTTGATTACTTTATTCCATCTAATACGGAGTGCATCTTCCGCTGTCTTTAGCTTCCGCTTCTGCTTTTTCAGGCTGCGTGCAGTTGCAACGAGCCTCTTGTGGAGACTCTTCTGCTCCATGGATTTATCCAGCGTAAGGTTGTCCGAAATGCCGTTTTCGCCGGGGGAGGGAGTTTCGGTTTCTATATCCGTGTTGCCCTGTTCGGACGGCTGGTCTAATGCCTGCTCGTCGTCTACCGGCTTGTCCTACTCTATGGCTGGGTTTTTATCGAGGCGGGGCTTGGGTCGGCGTTTATGCCGACGCTTTGATTGTTTTCCGGGGGCTCTATCTCCCGTTCCATGCCCTTTTTCCTCGTTGTCATTTCCTTTAGGGGTATCCACCATGTACACATCATGAGATGCGGTGGCTTTCCAATGCCCTATGAGCGTTGGTTCATCAGTATCTCCCGCATCGTCATCCATGTTGTTGATGTCTACGGAGTCGAAGTTGAGCACGTCGTTTAGGTTGTCGACGGTGGCTACAAAGTGGGTGGTGGGTGGGCTTTGAATTTCTTCATCATCCGTATCCCATCCTCGCTGACCGTAATTCGGCTAGGGCTCTCCTGATACAGAGAGAGACTTGAGAGAGTTCAAGATGTCGCCAAGAGGCGAGTGTTGAAAGATGTCCGCGGCGGTGAACTCCAATGTGGGTGCCCAATCGGATTCGATTGGTAGGGGCACGGGGGGTTCGGAGTCTGGATAGGAGTCCGGACCCTCGGAGTCACGGGTCATGCGGAGTCCGGGGCTGGCGTTCGGCTCAATTGCCTTTGAGATCGCAGCCCCCGAGGTGACGTCCAATCGCTCATCCTCGATTGGTGTAATAGGCTCCGAGTCTAGGGTTGGAACCGGTGCATGTGCGACCTCCAGGACAATGTTCGGAGGCAGAGCTAGATCATGCCCCTCAAGATAGTGCGGCGCGCTTGGCTGTGGCTCGAACCCGTCGAAGATCAAGTCTCCGCGGATATTAGCCGTGTAGTTTAAGCTTCCAAACCTGACTTGATGGCCAAGGGCGTAGCTTTCGATCTGCTCCAGATGACCAAGCGAATTGGCCCGCAGAGCGAAGCCGCCGAAGACGAAGATCTGTCCGGGGAGAAAAGTCTCACCCTGGACCTCATCGTTGTTGATGATCAAAGGAGCCATCGGACCTAAAGGCGACGACACAGAGGAACTCTCAATGAAAGCACCAATGTCGGTGTCAAAACCGGCGGATCTTGGCTAGGGGGTCCCGAACTGTGCGTCGAGGCCGGATGGAGTGGTTTAGCCTTTGTCATCAGCTGAGGAAAATGTCCTTTTGAGGACTTCAATTGGAGGCAAGTAGCTGGAGTGGTTTAGAGTGTCAGCTTTGTAGTTGAGTGAAGACCATATCCTGATGAATCTCATAATCCATGGCGCATAAGGCTTCAGCTCAAATGGTGACATTGCAATATTTGCCAGAGTCCTCATGAAGAAATCATGGAAGTTGACAGGAACGCCATGAATGATATTGAAAAACAGGTTCTTCATGATGCCAACGACTTCTTCATCAGTTGAGTCATGGCCTTTGATAGGACTCATTGTCTTTGTCAGAATGCGAGAGACAGTCCGAGGCACATACTGCAATTCCTTGACGAGTAAATTGGTTCTAGGGGCCTGCCCTGGCTTCAAAGGCTTCATCAAAACTTGCATGTAGTGATTTGAAAGCTCAGGTTCACTATAGACACAACGTGCATCTTCAAGGGGAGGACTTAGTGGTAGGGCACGGAGCAATTCAGATGCTGGTGCCTTGAGATGAGTGTTCTCTGTCATCCAGTCCAGAATCCATGAATTCACATCTTCAGAGTCGCCCGTGATGTGCAACGTCGCATAGAACTGAAGAATGAGTTCTTCATTCCAGTCGCAGATGTCGATACAGAAGTTGAGTAGCCCAGCGTCGTGAAGAACACTGAGGACTGGCTCGAAGCACGGCAGAGACTCCATACCCACGTGAGGAATATGTGCATGATCGAAGACTTTGTCTTTGTTGAAAAGCACCGAGGAATAGAAGTTGGCTTGACTAGCAGTCCAGAAACGCAAATTGTTGGAACGGAACAGATGAAGATTTTGAAATGTTGAAGAATTTTAACAACTGAGGAATTTCAAATGAGGAAAAACTCAAATTGAAGATTTTCAACTTTTGTGGTGGCGTAACCCACCGTATAAGAATGATGATTTCAGACACCGTGTACAATTGTTGTAGGGCTCTGAGAATCAAATTCTTCATTAATTTCTTCACACTTAGAGTGTTGTTCTTCATTGATTGAAGAAAAACGTTTCTTCATGTGTTGCACATCTAAGTCATCAATTTTGCATAAGTGTTAGGATGAGTGACTTTTCAAAGTACATTCGAAGACTCTAAGATATTTAGCTCACACATCAACTTGCTAAATCTCTTCTCATCCAAGGGCTTTATGAAGATATCGGCTAGCTGTTCTTCAGTCTTCACATGCTCAATAGAAATGTCGCCCTTCAACACATGATCGCGAAGAAAATGATGATGAATCTGAATGTGCTTTGTCTTCGAGTGCTGAACTAGGTTGTGAGCAATCTTGATGGCACTCTCATTGTCACAGAGGAGAGGCACATTCTTCACGTTGATGCCATAGTCCTTGAGCGTTTGCTTCATCCATAGCAGTTGAGCACAGCAAGAACCAGCAACAATATACTCAGCTTCAGCAGTAGACAGTGATACGCAGTTTTGTTTCTTCAAGGACCAACAGCCCAAAGATCGTCCGAGGAAATGACATGTACCAGATGTTGACTTGCGGTCCACACGATCACCAGCATAGTCAGAGTCAGAATATCCAACGAGATCAAAATCCGAGCCCTTGGGATACCAAAATCCTAGTGTTGGTGTGTGAACTAGATATCGAAGAATATGCTTCACAACCTTATGGTGTGATTCCTTCGGTGCAGCTTGAAATCGGGCACACATGCAAACACTAAGCATTATATCTGGCCTAGATGCACATAAGTACAATAAAGAGCCAATCATGGAGCAGTATACCTTATGATCGAAGTCAATACCATTTTCATCAGTGCATAGTTGACCATTTGTGGGCATAGGAATTTTGATGCCTTTGCAATCTTGCATGCCGAATTTCTTCAGGACATCCTTGAGGTATTTCTCCTGAGATATGAATATGCCATTGCGCTGTTGACGAATTTGAAGACCTAAGAAGAATTTCAACTCTCGCATCATAGACATTTGATATTCTTCACTCATCATATAGGCAAATTCATCACTATAACGTTGGTCAGTACAGCCAAAGATGATATCATCAACATATATTTGGCACACAAACAGTTCACCATCATAAGATTTAGTAAAGAGAGTAGGATCGAGTGAACCGGGTGTGAAGCCGTTCTTCATGAAGAATTCCTTCAAGGTATCATACCACGCCCGTGGGGCTTGCTTGAGGCCATAGAGGGCCTTATTGAGTCTGAAGACTTTGCCAGGATTCTTTGGATCTTCAAAACCTGGGGGTTGAGCAACATATACTTCTTCCTCAAGCTTACCATCGAGGAATGCACTTTTCACATCCATTTGATATAAAAAGATATCATGGTGGTTAGCATAAGCAAGTAATATGCGAATAGCCTCAAGTCTAGCAACAGGTGCAAAAGTTTCATCAAAATCAATTCCTTCAACCTGTGTGTAGCCTTGAGCTACTAGATGTGCCTTATTCCTCACCACAAGGACGTTTTCGTCTTTCTTGTTGCGGTAGATCCATTTTGTGCCAATGATATTATGCTTGCGAGGATCTGGACGGTTGACGAGTTCCTAGACGTTGTTGAGCTTAAATTGATGCAATTCTTCTTGCATGGCCTGAATCCATTCAGGCTCCAGAAATGCTTCATCTACCTTAGTGGGCTCTGTGATAGAGACAAAAGCAAAGTGCCCACAAAAGTTAGATAGATGTGAAGCTTTTGAGCGGGTCAGAGGACCTGGTGCTCTAATATCATCGATGATCTTCTCCACTTGCACTTCTTTTGCAACGCGAGGATGAGCTGGTTGTCGTTGAGGAATTTGATCAGCATTTTCTTCAGCATCAATTTCCTCAGCATTTTCTTCAGGTGCGTTAGCTCGACGTTCTTCACATTCTGGAATGAATTCTTCAGCAGATTCTTCAGTAGGAATGACATCTTCAGTAGCCTTGTGCTTGATAGAATCCTCAGGTGCTGGTTCATCTATCACAGAAGGTAGGTGCTCTCTTTGCGAGCCATTAGTTTCATCGAACCGCACATCTACAGTTTCAACAATCTTGTGAAGAACATTGTTGAAGACTCTGTAGTTGTGCGACTCCTTTCCGTAACCAAGCATAAAACCTTCATGTGCTTTCGGTGCAAATTTAGAGTTGTGATGAGGATCTCTAATCCAACATTTAGCACCGAAGACTTTGAAATAACTCACATTTGGTTTCTTGTCAGTGAGGAGTTCATAGGCAGCCTTCTTGAAGAATTTGTGAACATATACTCTGTTGATGATGTGGCACGCAGTATCAATTGCATCAACCCAGAAACGACGAGGTGTTTTGTACTCATCAAGCATAGTGCGAGCCATCTCAGCAAGAGTCCTGTTCTTGCGCTCCACGACGCCATTCTGTTGAGGAGTATAAGGAGCAGATAACTCATGAGTAATACCAAGTTCATCAAGATAATCATCGAAACCCGAATTCTTGAACTCAGTGCCATTGTCACTTCTGATGTGCTTGATCTTCACACCAAAGTTGGTTGAAGCCCTCGAGGAAAATCGTTTGAAGACTTCCTGCACTTCATGTTTGTAAGTAACAAGGTTACCCATGTGTAACGAGAGTAATCATCAACAATAACAAAGCCATATTGAGATGCTTCATTTGAAATGGCAGAATAGTGATTAGGACCAAAAAGATCCATGTGAAGCAATTCAAATGGACGAGTAGTAGTCATGATAGTCTAGCTGGATGCTTAGCCTTTGTCATCTTTCCAGCTTCACAGGCACCGCATAAGTGATCCTTGAGGAATTTGACATTCTCAATGCCAATGACATGCTTCTTCTTTGCAAGCATGTACAAATTCCTCATGCCTGCATGACCAAGTCGTCGATGCCATAGCCATCCTTCTGAAGCTTTTGCAAGTAGGCACACAGCTGGTTGAGGTCCTGTAGAGAAATCAACAATATACAAGTCTCCTCTCCTAAAGCCTTCGAAGACTTTGGAATTGTCAGCTTCCATAATCACAACACACCGATATTTGCCAAAGACAACAACCATATCAAGATCACAAAGCATTGAGACAGACATAAGGTTGTATCCTAAGGACTCAACAAGCATGACTTTGTCCATGTGTCGATCCTTTGTGATTGCAACCTTACCTAGACCCAATACCTGACTTTTTCCTTTGTCGGTGAAGATGATATGCTTCAGATGTGATGGTGATAAGGGAGCGTCCATCAATAGATTCTTGTCACCAGTCATGTGATTTGTACATCCACTATCGAGGACCCACTCAGTGGCTTTGGGTTGATCATCCTGCAGATGAATTAGTGCAACTTACGAACTTCATATACTTCATCAGTGAAGAATATGATATCACAATTCATCAGATCAATTTCATCAAGTAGTAAGACAAATAAAGCAGTAGGAGGACGTGTGAAATGAAAGTTCATTTCTTCATGATTAGCCTGCGTCCTTTCGGGCAACTTTTAGGTCTCCAGCAAATTCTTCAGACGTTTGTGCACGTTTGGAGACCTGACCCTACAGAAGAGATTAGTTCTTTTTCTTCACCTCCCACATCTGAAGGGGTGGCAAGAGTTCATCATTCTGCGAGCTCCATATGAGAATGGTGGCATAGATGCCAAACCAGTTCGTTTCACATAAGAGGGGTTAGGATAAGCATATGAATAAGCAGAGAAATTCTTCGAGGACTTATGAACATAGTAATTTGAAGAATAATGCTCATATTCATAGCCCTTGGCTCTTCCCTGTGAAACAGAGTTGTTAACACAACGATGTTCATATGAGGACTTTGATCCATATGAGGAATTTGGTCCGTATGAGGACTTGAATCCATATGAAGAATTTGGTCCGCATGAAGAATTTGATCTGGGGTTCCTATTCTTCATAGGTGGTGTCATGAGGACATTCCCCTGAAGACTTTCAAAGCACCTTTTGGGAACCCAGATTTTCTTCATAGGGGAACCATTCCTGCAGTTAGTTCCAACATATCTAGCAAATACTTCACCATTCTGATTTTTGAACAGTTTATAGTTGGAGTCAAATGACTCATCAGAAGAATGAGAAGATTCACATGTATAGCCAGATAAATTAGATGGATCAACTGGAGGTCCCTTTGCAGAAACCCATGAGGTTTTGGGGTACTGCTCAGGCTTCCAATATGTACCATCAGCATTGAGTTTCCTCTCAAAGGCAATACCCTCTTTCCTAGGGTTCCTGTTGAGGATCTGCTTTTTAAGCACATCACAAAGAGTCTGATGCCCTTTGAGGCTTTTGTACACGCCTGTCATGTACAATTCCTTCAGCCCTGCATCGTCAGTGATACTAGCAATGTCCTCAGATGAGGAATTAGTGATAGCAGAGGCAGGTGAAGAATTTGCAACATTAGAAGCATTTGAACATTCAGGTGAGGAATTAGCAGATTCACGTTCAATGCATTTCAAACATGGAGGAACAAATTCTTCCTGAGCAACGCTGATTTGTTGAGCAAGTAATGAATCGCGCTCCTTCTTAAGATCTTCATAACTCACTCTTAGCTTCTCAAGATCTTGCTTTCTTTGAAGAAATTCATAAGAAAGCTTCTCATGATCAGTCAAGAGAGTGTTATGATGACCTTGAAGGTTGTCAAACCTGGTCTCAAGTCTCTGAAGATTTTCAGTTAAGGCTTTAGTGCGATCCATTTCTTCACCCAACATATCATCACTTTTATCTAGCATGTTTTGAACCTTTTCAAAAGCCTTTTGTTGTTTCACAGCAATCTTAGCAAGTTTAGAGTAGCTAGGCTTAAGATTTTCATCAGATTTATCTTCATTGGATTCAGAGGAGGCATATTTGAGTACCTTGGCACCTTTTGCCATGAAGCAATAGGTGGGAGCGTAGTCATCATTGTCTTCATTAGCATTGTTGGTGAGGTCATTTTCTTCAGAGTTGAAGATAGACTTGCTGACGAAAGCAGTAGCAAAAGCTAGGCTCGCCACACCAGACTCGGAGTCCTCAGATGCCTCTTCTTCCTTATTTTCTTCAGATCCAGCCTCAGAGTCCATTTCCTTGCCAATGAATGCCCGAGCCTTCTTGGAGCTGCTCTTCTTGTGAGATGAAGACTTCGAGGATTTTGATGATGAAGATTTTGAGGATTTCCTCTTTTTCTTCGCATCATCAGAACTGTAATCCTTGTATTTCTTATTCTTTGATTCCTTTTCCCACTGAGGACAATATTGAATGTAGTGTCCAGGCTTCTTGCACTTGTGACAAAGCCTTCTCTTGTAGTCACTCGATGAGGAATCATTGCTCTTTGAGGGTCTTCCAAAGCGACCCCGTCTTGAGAACTTTTGGAATTTCTTCACGAGCAGCGCTAGATCATGACTTAGTTCTTCAGGGTCACCAAGGCTGCTACCAGAGTCTTCATCTTCGGACTCAGATACTACCTTGGCCTTCAGTGCACGTGATCTGCCATAGCTCAAACCATAGAGATCTCTCTTCTCAGCAAGCTGGAATTCATGAGTATTTAGCTTCTCGAGGATATCAGCGGGATCAAGTGACTTGTAATCAGCACGCTCTTGTATCATCAATGCCAGAGTATCAAATGAGGAATCAAGCGACCTCAGCAATTTCTTCACCACTTCATGGTCGGTGATGTCAGTGGCACCTGTTGGGTAATGTAGTAATTTCAAAAAAATTCCTACGCACACGCAAGATCATGGTGATGCATAGCAACGAGAGGGGAGAGTGTTGTCTACGTACCCTCGTAGACCGAAGCGGAAGCGTTGACACAACGTAGAGGAAGTAGTCGTACGTCTTCCTGATCCGACCGATCCAAGCACCGAACGGACGGCACATCCGAGTTCTGCACACGTTCAGCTTGATGACGCACCCCGGGCTCCGATCCAGCAAAGCTTCGGGGGGAGTTCCGTCAGCACGACGGCGTGGTGACGATCTTGATGTTCAAGTGTCGCAGGGCTTCGCCTAAGCACCGCTACAATATGACCAAGGTGTAATATCGTGGAGGAGGGCACCGCACACGGCTAAGGAACGATCACGAGGATCAACTTGTGTGTTCTAGGGTGCCCCCTGCCTCCGTATATAAAGGAGGGAGGGGAAGGTGCGGCCGGCCCTCTATGGGTGCGCCTGGAGGAGTCCTACTCCCACCGGGAGTAGGGCTCCCCCCTCTTGCCTTGTTGGAGAAGGAAAGGGGGAAGGGGAAGAGGAAAGGGGGGCGCCGCCCCCCCTTCCTTGTCCTATTCGGACAAGGGGGGAGGGGGCACGCGGCCTGCCCTGGCCGGCCCTCCTCTTCTCCCTTAAGGCCCATGTTGGCTCAATAACCCCCCCGGGGGGGGGGGGTTCCGGTAACCCCCCGGCACTGTGGTAAAATCCCGATTTCACCCAGAACGATTCCAATGTCCAAATATAGGCTTCCAATATATCGATCTTTATGTCTCGACCATTTCGAGACTCCTCGTCATGTCCATGATCACATCCGGGACTCCGAACAACCTTCGGTACATCAAAACATAAACTCATAATAAAACTGTCATCGTAACGTTAAGCGTGCGGACCCTGCGGGTTCGAGAACTATGTAGACATGACCTAGAACCATTCTCGGTCAATAACCAATAGCGGAACCTGGATGCTCATATTGGCTCCCACATATTCTACGAAGATCTTTATCGGTCAGACCGCATAACAACATACGTTTGTCCCTTTGTCATCGGTATGTTACTTGCCCGAGATTCGATCGTCGGTATCCAATACCTAGTTCAATCTCGTTACCGGCAAGTCTCTTTACTCATTCCATAATGCATCATCCCGCAACTAACTCATTAGCCACAATGCTTGCAAGGCTTAAGTGATGTGCATTACCGAGAGGGCCCAGATATACCTCTCCGACACTTGGAGTGACAAATCCTAATCTCGAAATACGCCAACCCAACAAGTACCTTCGGAGACACCTGTAGAGCACCTTTATAATCACCCAGTTATGTTGTGACGTTTGGTAGCACACAAAGTGTTCCTCCGGTAAACGGGAGCTGCATAATCTCATAGTCATAGGAACATGTATAAGTCATGAAGAAAGCTATAGCAACAAACTAAACGATCAAGTGCTAAGCTAATGGAATGGGTCAAGTCAATCAGATCATTCACCTAATGATGTGGTCTCATTAATCAAATAACAACTCTTTGTCTATGGTTAGGAAACATAACAATCTTTGATTAATGAGCTAGTCAAGTAGAGGCATACTAGTGACACTCTGTTTGTTTATGTATTCACACATGTATTATGTTTCCGACTAATACAATTCTAGCATGAATAATATACATTTATCATGATATAAGGAAATAAATAATAACTTTATTATTGCCTCTAGGGCATATTTCCTTCAGTCTCCCACTTGCACTAGAGTCAATAATCTAGATTACACAGTAATGATTCTAACACCCATGGAGTCTTGGTGCTGATCATGTCTTGCTCGTGGAAGAGGCTTAGTCAACAGGTCTGCAACATTCGGATCCGTATATATCTTGCAAATTTCCATGTCTCCCACCTGGACTAGATCCCAGATGGAATTGAAGCGTCTCTTGATGTGCTTGGTTCTTTTGTGAAATCTGGATTCCTTCGCTAAGGCAATTGCTCCAGTATTGTCACAAAAGATTTTCATTGGACCCGATGCACTAGGTACATCACCTAGATCGGATATGAACTCCTTCATCCAGACTCCTTCATTTGCTGCTTCCGAAGCAGGTATGTATTCCGCTTCACACGTAGATCCCGCCACGACGCTTTGTTTAGAACTGCACGAACTGACAGCTCCACCGTTTAAAGTAAACACGTATCCGGTTTGCGATTTAGAATCATCCAGATCAGTGTCAAAGCTTCCATCAACATAACCACTTACGATGAGCTCTTTGTCACCTCCATATACGAGAAACATATCCTTAGTCCTTTTCAGGTATTTCAGGATGTTCTTGACCGCTGTCCAGTGATCCACTCCTGGATTACTTTGGTACCTCCCTGCTAGACTTATAGCAAGGCACACATCAGGTCTGGTACACAGCATTGCATACATGATAGAGCCTATGGCTGAAGCATAGGGAACATCTTTCATTTTTTCTCTATCTTCTGTAGTGGTCGGGCATTGAGTCTTACTCAACTTCACACCTTGTAATACAGGAAAGAACCCTTTCTTTGCTTGATCCATTTTGAACTTCTTCAAAACTTTGTCAAGGTATGTGCTTTGTGAAAGTCCAATTAAGCGTCTCGATCTATCTCTATAGATCTTAATGCCTAAAATGTAAGCAGCTTCACCGAGGTCTTTCATTGAAAAACTCTTATTCAAATATCCCTTTATGCTATCCAGAAATTCTATATCATTTCCAATCAGTAATATGTCATCCACATATAATATTAGAAATGCTACAAAGCTCCCACTCACTTTCTTGTAAATACAGGCTTCTCCAAAAGTCTGTATAAACCCAAATGCTTTGATCACACTATCAAAGCGTTTATTCCAACTTTGAGAGGCTTGCACCAGTCCATAAATGGATCGCTGGAGCTTGCACACTTTGTTAGCTCCCTTTGGATCGACAAAACCTTCTGGTTGCATCATATACAACTCTTCTTCCAGAAATCCATTCAGGAAAGCAGTTTTGACATCCATTTGCCAAATTTCATAGTCATAAAATGCGGCAATTGCTAACATGATTCGGACAGACTTAAGCATCGCTACGGGTGAGAAGGTCTCACCGTAGTCATTCCCTTGAACTTGTCAAAACCCTTTTGCAACAAGTCGAGCTTTGTAGACAGTAATATTACCGTCAGCGTCAGTCTTCTTCTTGAAGATCCATTTATTCTCAATTGCTTGCTGATCATCAGGCAAGTCAACCAAAGTCCACACTTTGTTCTCATACATGGATCCCATCTCAGATTTCATGGCTTCAAGCCATTTTGCGGAATCTGGGCTCATCATCGCTTCTTCATAGTTCGTAGGTTCATCATGATCTAGTAGCATGACTTCCAGAATAGGATTGTCGTACCACTCTGGTGCGGATCTTACTCTGGTTGATCTACGGGGTTCTGTAGTAACTTGATCTGAAGTTCTATGATCATCATCATTTACTTCCTCACTAATTGGTTCAGACGTCACTGAAACCGGTTCCTGTGATGTGCTATTTTCCAATAAGGGAGCAGGTACAGTTACCTCATCAAGTTCTACTTTCCTCCCACTCACTTCTTTCGGGAGAAACTCCTTCTCTAGAAAGTTTCCGAATTTAGCAACAAAAGTCTTGCCTTCGGATTTGTGATAGAAGGTGTATCCAATAGTCTCCTTTGGATATCCTATGAAGACACATTTCTCCGATTTGGGTTCGAGCTTATCAGGTTGAAGCTTTTTCACATAACCATCGCAGCCCCAAACTTTAAGAAACGACAACTTAGGTTTCTTGCCAAACCATAGTTCATAAGGTGTCGTCTCAACGGATTTTGATGGTGCCCTATTTAATGTGAATGCAGCCGTCTTTAAAGCATAACCCCAAAACGATAGCGGTAAATCTGTAAGAGACATCATAGATCGCACCATATCAAGTAAAGTACGATTACAACGTTCGGACACACCATTACGCTGTGGTGTTTCGGGTGGCGTGAGCTGCGAAACTATTCTGCATTGTTTCAAATGTACACCAAACTCGTAACTCAAATATTCTCCTCCACGATCAGATCGTAGAAACTTTATTTTCTTGTTACGATGATTTTCAACTTCACTCTGAAATTCTTTGAACTTTTCAAATGTTTCAGACTTATGTTTCATTAAGTAGATATACCCATATCTGCTTAAATCATCTGTGAAGGTGAGAAAATAATGATATCCGCCACGAGCCTCAACATTCATTGGACCACATACATCTGTATGTATGATTTCCAACAAATCTGTCGCTCTCTCCATAGTACCGGAGAAAGGTGTTTTAGTCATCTTGCCCATGAGACACGGTTCGCAAGTACCAGGTGATTCATAATCAAGAGGTTCCAAAAGTCCATCAGTATGGAGTTTCTTCATGCGCTTTACACCGATATGACCTAAACGGCAGTGCCACAAATAAGTTGCACTATCATTATCAACTCTGCATCTTTTGGTTTCAATACTATGAATATGTGTATCACTACTATCGAGATTCATCAAGAATAGACCATTCTTCAAGGGTGCATGACCATAAAAGATATTACTCATATAAATAGAACAACCATTATTCTCTAATTTAAATGAATAACCGTCTCGCATCAAACAAGATCCAGATATAATGTTCATGCTCAACGCTGGCACCAAATAACAATTATTTAGGTCTAATACTAATCCCGAAGGTAGATGTAGAGGTAGCGTACCGACCGCGATCACATCGACTTTGGAACCATTTCCCACGCGCATCGTCACCTCATCCTTAGCCAATCTTCGCTTAATCCGTAGCCCCTGTTTCGAGTTGCAAATATTAGCAACAGAACCAGTATCAAATACCCAGGTGCTACTGCGAGCATTAGTAAGGTACACATCAATAACATGTATATCACATATACCTTTGTTCACCTTGCCATCCTTCTTATCCGCCAAATACTTGGGGCAGTTCCGCTTCTAGTGTCCAGTCTGCTTGCATTAGAAGCACTCAGTTTCAGGCTTCGGTCCAGACTTGGGTTTCTTCTCCTGAGCAGCAACTTGCTTGCCGTTCTTCTTGAAGTTCCCCTTTCTTTTCCCTTTGCCCTTTTTCTTGAAACTAGTGGTCTTGTTGACCATCAACACTTGATGCTCCTTCTTGATTTCTACCTCCGTAGCTTTTAGCATGGCGAAGAGCTCGGGAATTGTCTTATCCATCCCTTGCATATTATAGTTCATCACGAAGCTCTTGTAGCTAGGTGGAAGTGATTGGAGAATTCTGTCAATGACGCTATCATCCGGAAGAGTAACTCCCAGTTGAATCAAGTGATTACAATACCCAGACATCTTGAGTATATGCTCACTGCCAGAACTATTCTCCTCCATCTTGCAGCTATAGAACTTATTAGAGACTTCATATATCTCAATCTGGGCATTCTTCTGGAATATTAACTTCAACTCCTGGAACATCTCATATGCTCCATGACGTTCAAAACGTCGTTGAAGTCCCGGTTCTAAGCCGTAAAGCATGGCACATTGAACTATCGAGTAGTCATCAGCTTTGCTCTGCCAGACGTTCTTAACGTCGTCAGTTGCATTAGCAGCAGGCCTGGCACCCAGCGGTGCTTCCAGGACGTAACTTTTCTGTGCAGCAATGAGGATAATCCTCAAGTTACGGACCCAGTCCGCGTAATTGCTACCATCATCTTTCAACTTTGCTTTCTCAAGGAACGCATTAAAAATAAACGGAACAACAGCACGGGCCATCCATCTACAATCAACATAGACAAGCAAGATACTATCAGGTACTAAGTTCATGATAAATTTAAGTTCAATTAATCATATTACTTAAGAACTCCCACTTAGATAGACATCCCTCTAATCCTCTAAGTGATCACGTGATCCATATCAACTAAACCATGTCCGATCATCACGTGAGATGGAGTAGTTTCAATGGTGAACATCACTATGTTGATCATATCTACTATATGATTCACGCTCGACCTTTCGGTCTCTGTGTTCCGAGGCCATATCTGTTATATGTTAGGCTCGTCAAGTTAAACCTGAGTATTCCGCGTGTGCAACTATTTTGCACCCGTTGTATTTGAACGTAGAGCCTATCACACCCGATCATCACGTGGTGTCTCAGCACGAAGAACTTTCGCAACGGTGCATACTCAGGGAGAACACTTTTACTATGATAATTTAGTGAGGGATCATCTTATAATGCTACCGTCAATCAAAGCAAGATAAGATGCATAAAAGATAAACATCACATGCAATCAATATAAGTGATATGATATGGCCATCATCTTGTGCTTGTGATCTCCATCTCCGAAGCACCGTCATGATCACCATCGTCATCGGCGCGACACCTTGATCTCCATCGTAGCATCGTTGTCGTCTCGCCAATCTTATGCTTCTACGACTATCGCTACCGCTTAGTGATAGAGTAAAGCATTACAGGGCGATTGCATTGCATACAATAAAACGACAACCATTTGGCTCCTGCCAGTTGCCGATAACTCGGTTACAAAACATGATCATCTCATACAATAAAATTTAGCATCATGTCTTGACCATATCACATCACAACATGCCCTGCAAAAACAAGTTAGACGTCCTCTACTTTGTTGTTGCATGTTTTACGTGGCTGCTACGGGCTTAGCAAGAACCAATCTTACCTACGCATCAAACCACAACGATAGTTTGTCAAGTTGGTGCTGTTTTAACCTTTGCAAGGACCGGGCGTAGCCACACTCGATTCAACTAAAGTTGGAGAAACTGACACCCGCTAGCCACCTGTGTGCAAAGCACGGCGGTAGAACCAGTCTCGCGTAAGCGTACGTGTAATGTCGGTCCGGGCCGCTTCATCCAACAATACCGCTGAACCAAAGTATGACATGTTGGTAAGCAGTATGACTTATATCGCCCACAACTCACTTGTGTTCTACTCGTGCATATAACATCAAACCATAAAAACCTAGGCTCGGATGCCACTGTTGGGTAACGTAGTAATTTCAAAAAAATTCCTACGCACATGCAAGATCATGGTGATGCATAGCAACGAGAGGGGAGAGTGTTGTCTACGTACCCTCGTAGACC
The DNA here is from genome assembly GCA_032464435.1 of Aegilops umbellulata. Classification (NCBI taxonomy): domain Eukaryota; kingdom Viridiplantae; phylum Streptophyta; class Magnoliopsida; order Poales; family Poaceae; genus Aegilops; species Aegilops umbellulata. The sequence continues at coordinate 437,276,961 of CP136058.1, read as the reverse complement.
GAAGCGGAAGCGTTGACACAACATAGAGAAAGTAGTCGTACGTCTTCCCGATCCGATCGATCCAAGCACCGAACGGACGGCACCTCCGAGTTCTGCACACGTTCAGCTTGATGACGCACCCCGGGCTCCGATCCAGCAAAGCTTCGGGGGGAGTTCCGTCAGCACGACGGCGTGGTGACGATATTGATATTCAACTGTCGCAGGGCTTCGCCTAAGCACCGCTACAATATGACCGAGGTGTAATATCGTGGAGGAGGGCACTGCACACGGCTAAGGAACGATCACGAGGATCAACTTGTGTGTTCTAGGGTGCCCCCTGCCCCCGTATATAAAGGAGGGAGGGGGAGGTGCGGCCGGCCCTCTATGGGTGCGCCTGGAGGAGTCCTACTCCCACCGGGAGTAGGACCCCCCCCCTCTTGCCTTGTTGGAGAAGGAAAGAGGGAAGGGGAAGAGGAAAGGGGGGCGCCGCCCCCCTTCCTTGTCCTATTCGGACTAGGGGGGGAGGGGGCGCGCGGCCTGCCCTGGCCGGCCCTCCTCTTCTCCCTTAAGGCCCATGTTGGCTCAATAACCCCCGGGGGGGTCCGGTAACCCCCCGGTACTCTGGTAAAATCCCGATTTCACCCAGAACGATTCCGATGTCCAAATATAGGCTTCCAATATATCGATCTTTATGTCTCGACCATTTCGATACTCCTCGTCATGTCCATGATCACATTCGGGACTCCGAACAACCTTCGGCACATCAAAACATAAACTCATGATAAAACTGTGATCGTAACGTTAAGCGTGCGGACCCTAAGGGTTCGAGAACTATGTAGACATGACCTAGAACCATTCTCGGTCAATAACCAATAGCGGAACCGAGATGCTCATATTGGCTCCCACATATTCTACGAAGATCTTTATCGGTCAGACCGCATAACAACATACGTTTGTTCCCTTTGTTATCGGTATGTTACTTGCCCGAGATTCGATCGTCGGTATCCAATACCTAGTTCAATCTCGTTACCGGCAAGTATCTTTACTCGTTCCGTAATGCATCATCCCGCAACTAACTCATTAGCCACAATGCTTGCAAGGCTTAAGTGATGTGCATTACAGAGAGGGCCTAGAGATACCTCTCCGACACTTGGAGTGACAAATCCTAATCTCGAAATACGCCAACCCAACAAGTACCTTCGGAGACACCTGTAGAGCACCTTTATAATCACCCAGTTACGTTGTGACGTTTGGTAGCACACAAAGTGTTCCTTCGGTAAACGGGGGTTGCATAATCTCATAGTCATAGGAACATGTATAAGTCATGAAGAAAGCTATAGCAACAAACTAAACGATCAAGTGCTAAGCTAACGGAATGGGTCAAGTCAATCAGATCATTCACCTAATGATGTGATCTCATTAATCAAATAACAACTCTTTGTCTATGGTTAGGAAACATAACCATCTTTGATTAATGAGCTAGTCAAGTAGAGGCATACTAGTGACACTCTGTTTGTTTATGTATTCACACATGTATTATGTTTCCGGCTAATACAATTCTAGCATGAATAATAAACATTTATCATGATATAAGGAAATAAATAATAACTTCATTATTGCCTCTAGGGCATATTTCCTTCAGCACCAAGTGCTTGAAGCTCATTTGAGATGTCAGTGAGGCGATCGAAGGTTTGCTGAACATTTTCATTGTCGAGTCTTTTGAAGCGGTTGAAGAGATTGCGAAGAATATCAACTCGAGAGTCACGCTGAGTTGAAACTCCTTCATTGACTTTGGAAAACCTATCCCATATAAGCTTAGCAGTTTCCAAAGCACTCACTCTTCCATACTGTCCTTTGCTTAGATGGCCACATATGATATTATTCGCTTGGGAGTCGAGTTGCTTGAATCTCTTCACGTCAGCAGCAATCAGAGAAGGTGTGACTGAGGGAACACCATTTTCCACAACATACCAGAGATCGTTATCAATTGCCTCAAGATGCATTCGCATCTTGTTCTTCCAGTAGGGGTAGTCCGTCCCATCAAAGGTAGGACACCTAGCAGAGACCTTGATCATACCTGCGGTCGACATAACTAAAACTCCAGGCGGTTAAACCAAAATCACACAGAACAAGGGAGTACCTTGCTCTGATACCAATTGAAAGTACGTTATATCGACTAGAGGGGGGGTGAATAGGCGATTTTTATGAAATTCTTCACTGAGGAATTTGCTAGTGAGGAAATTCCTTAGTGAAGAACTACTAGCAGCAGAATAAGTACTCAGATGAAAACAACGCAGAACACAAGCATGGTCATCATGATGAAATAAAGACTATCACAGAGTACAGAAAGCGTAATCACAGGATAACACAAGATGAAGACTAACAGACTGAAGAAATTGAGAAAGTCTTCAGTCAAAGTCTTCAAACACAGATATGATAAACGAACAACACAATACTGAGGAAATGAAAGAGTTGAGAAAATGGAACCAGTAAGCTTGGTGAAGACAATGATTTGATAGACCAGTTCCAACTGCTGTCTCAGTTGTACATCTGGTTGGAGCGGCTGAGTATTTAAACTCGAGGACACACAGTCTCGGACACCCAGTCCTGAGCACGCAACTCAGGACACCAAGTCATCACCGTATTCTCCTTGAACTAAGGACACACAGTCCTCGTCCAATCACTCGTGGCAAGTCTTCAGGTGACTTCCGAACCTTGACAAACTCGCTCACTCGGCGATCCACAATTCCTCTTGGATGCTCTAGACCATGACGCCTAACCATCTGGAAGAAGCACAATCTTCAAAGGTAACAAGCGTCGGATCCACGTAGGATCAATCTCTTCAGTGATGCTCAATCACTTTGGGTTTGTAGGTGTTTGGGTTTGGGTTTTGGATTTTCCTCACTTGATGATTTTCGCTCAAAGTTCTCGGAGTATGGGTTGCTCTCAAATGACAAGTGTCAGTTTCTCGCGGAGCAGCCAACCAGCTAGTGGTTGTAGGGGGCTGCTATTTATAACCTAGGGAGCAGCCCGACATGATAAGACATAAATGCCCTTCAATGATATGACCGTTAGGTGGATCAGATATTTTGGGACAGCTGGCGCATAGCACAGCAACGGTCGGAAATTTGAGGTACAAATTCCTCAGGGCTATCATTATCCTCACTGTGTAGGCAATCCGCACTAGCGAATTCCTAACTCCTTAGTCAGAACAAAGTCCTCCGTGATCAGAAAAATTGCGTCTCTGTCACTGAAGAAATTGACTAAACTATATGAGATTTCCAATGGCTTCACTCGAAGGGATTGGTAGGTGTAGGATTTTGAGTTTGAGCATCACATGGAAATTTTTCCTTAGTATTTCCTCGACCCCCTTTAACAGTACGGTGTTTCCTATGACTCAAGAAAGAGAAAATGAAACTCCAAAAACAAAAGTCTTCACGCTTCATGTTCCTCGAATGAATACCAAGTCTTCAAGGTCACACCAATTTCTTCACTTTCAAAGTCTTCAGAAAGTCTTCAGTATACCAAAGTCTTCAGTCGAAGAACTTCATTTTTAGGGGTCGACTTTCTCAGTAAATATCAAACTCTCCATAGACTTATAGATATGTGTACACTCATAAACTCATTATATCCTTAACCTATAAGTCTTCAATGCACCAAAATCACTAAGGGGCACTAGATGCACTTACAGTCACCGCCGTGCCTCTCGGAAACAAAAAGAGCACATTTTCTGTATTTTTTTCCTTTCGTGAGAGTCACGGGTTTGCTTCCGCGAGAGGCACGGGTGTGCTTTCGCGAGAGTCACGGCCATGCCTCCTCAAAACGAAAAAATAACGCGTTTTCACTTTTTTTCCTTCCGCGAGAGTCACTGTTTTGTTTCCGTGAGAGGCGCGGTTGTGATTTCGTGAGAGGCACAAGTGTGCCTCTTTTAAAAAGAAAAAAAAACCGTGCTCTCGGTTTGGTTTTTTTTGTCCTATTTTTTTTCTTACGCTTTTTTCGTGAATTTTTTTCTCGACAAAACCTATAAATATGGGATCTAGTTTTGAAGATAGTGAGTAATCCAACGGTGAAAGCGGTTCGAGCTTTGGGCGCACGGTTTGAGAGATAAATCGTTTTGAATAAACGGATCTAGAAAAAAGGGAAAACTCACAGGTTGCAACAAGTGGCGCGCTGTGTGCCACTTGTCATACCCTGGGGAGTTGCAGTGATCTTTGCAACGAGTACTCCTCAACTAGTGATTTCGCAATTTCAGTGTTATAGGGATTTATGGGCCATTTTTCTTTTATTCTTTTGTTCTCGGGCTTTCCAACAACCAGTTTATGCTCAGGGTGCTGATATGCTCATCATGGTACTGTATTTTGTGCGTGTCCGGTGGTTAGGTTTCACTACCGATGGTTGAAGCTTTCTACCATCCGCGGCCGCCCGTCCCGTCCCGTCCTGCTTTCTTTCTGGTTTTGTCTACACTTGTATCCACCGGCCACCGCTCCATATCAACCTCAGCCCGCGCCCTCTAGCAGTCGCGCCCAGTTCAAAACACCACCTTTATATTCTCACCACGCCGTTTGAGCCGATCCATCCCCAAGTCCAACTGCTGCGGAATCCGAAAGAATCCATGACCATGGCCATGCTCGTGCTCGCGCTGCTGCCCCTGCTCGCCACGTCCGCGTCCGCGGCGGGCGGCTGCGCGGCCGACGCGTCATTGTCGTCGCCCAACGGAAACGCCTTCGCGGCCTGCAGCGACCTGCCCCGCCTAGGCGCGACGGTGCACTGGACCTACGACGGCGCCGCGGGGTCCCTCTCCGTCGCGTTCGTCGCCGCGCCGGCCGCTCCGGGCGGGTGGGTGGCGTGGGGGCTCAACCCGTTCGGCGAAGGCATGGCCGGGGCGCAGGCGCTCCTCGCCGCGCCTTCTTCCTCGTCCGGCGCGTGGGCCGTCCGGACGTACAACATCACCGGGTACGCTCTCGGCGCGCCGGGGCCCATCGCGTTCCCGGCGACGGGCCTCGCCGCGGAGCTCGGCGCCGACGGCCGCGTCAGGGTCTCTGGGACGCTGAGCGTGGGCCAGGGCGCGTCCGTTCTGAACCTAGTGTGGCAGGTTGGGTCCGCGGTCTCCGGGGACGGCATGCCCGCGCCGCACGCCATGGGCGGCGACAACCTCGCCGCCAAGGCGAAGCTGGATCTGGTCAGGCAGACCACCACCTCCTCCGACTCTGGCGGCAGCGGCCTCGTCAGGGAGCGCAATGTAAGCTCTCTGCGCTCACAACCTGAATCGAGATCAAACACCTTATCCTCACCTCACTGACCGACTGACCGACTAAACTAAACCATGTTCTCGTCCATGCATGCTTTTCAGATCCATGGTCTCCTCAACGCCGTGAGCTGGGGCCTGCTGCTACCCATGGGAGCCATCTTCGCGCGATACCTCAAGACGTTCAGGTCGGCGGACCCCGCGTGGTTCTACCTCCACGTGACCTGCCAGATCATCGGCTACGGCGTGGGGGTCGCTGGCTGGGCCACCGGCATCAACCTCGGCAACGCGTCCAACGGCGTCACCTACGGTCTCCACCGCAGCATCGGCATCGCCGCCTTCGCCCTCGCCACCCTACAAGTGAGCATCCAAACCAACACCTCCCAAACTCAAATTCAATTCTCCCAAGCTTACCAAATTTTGTTCAAACTTGAAACGGCATCCAGGTATTTGCGCTGTTCCTGAGGCCGAGGAAGGATCACAAGTGCCGCGTGTACTGGAACGCGTACCACCACGCGGTGGGCTACGCCGTCATCATCCTCGGGATCTTCAACGTCTTCAAGGGCATGGCCATCCTGGGCGTGGAGCAGCGGTGGAGGACCGCCTACGTCGCGGCCGTCTGGGTGCTCGGCGCGGTGGCGGTGACGCTGGAGGCGGTCACGTGGAGCGTGGTCATCAGGCGCCGCGAGGCCGAGCAGCACGGCAAGACCTTCCACGGTGCCGCCTAACCCAATGGCCGCCCGCCGCACGCCGTGTAGTAGCTAGCTTTGAGATTATATATACGTACGTACTGAGATCTGGCATTTGTTCATCCATTCTTGCTGTGTGTAGTGGAGCTGGTGGATCTTGTGGTTTTGGCGCGTGCCCCTATTTTTGTACCATACATATACGCGTACGTAAATTATGGAACTGGCTATATATAAGTTGCCTTATACTATAAAGTTAGTACAAAGTTGAGTCGTCTATTTTCGAACGGAGGGAGTAATATATTTTGGCGTCGTCAATTTTTTGATTCCTCTGATTTAAATCCAACGGCTGCGGTTTTCCTACAGCCACCTTCCTCCTCCTGCATGGCCGACTGCGCTGTCACTCATGCCTCGCCGCACGACCCCTCCTCAATCGGCCACCTCCATCGGTCTGCCGCTGCCTCCGGACACCCCTCTAGCTACCACTCTTCTTTTACGGCGCCAACAGTCCCCCTTCCTTCCCCTGCATCCCGTCAAACTCTGACTCTCCTCCATCGGCTACGCTGCTGCCACCTCATCCCCGCTTCGGGTCGCTGCTGCCATGGCCAAGGTATGGCGGCTTCCAGACATCACATCTATGTTGAATAATGGTAAGGAATGGCTGCTACACGTTCTGAGTCCTCTTACTGAACTTGAGCGCACAATGATACTAGTGATCTTTTGGAGAAGTTGGTTTGTCCGGAATGAGCTCACTCATGCTAAGCATGCCCCGCCGATGGAAGCCTCGGTACGCTTTCTGCAAAGTTACTTGGAGTCTTTGATTGGTATCAAGCAAAACCCACAAAGCTGATCTTACCAAGGGAAAATCATATGTTGAATGGCGAACGCCAAGGAAGAAGGGGAGTAGTGCTGGAGTACAGGAGGAACGAAGATGGACGAAGCCGGATCCGGGGTGGTGCAAGTTGAACACGGATGGCTCTTTTGCCGTGTCAGGTGAAGCTGGGGCAGGTATGATCCTGCGTGATCATATGGGCGCGATCAATTACTCCGCTTGCAGGGTGTTGTACTCGTGCAGGGACCCCCTCGAGGCGGAGCTGTGCGCGTGTATGGAGGGCTTGTCCTTGGCGATACAGCGATGTGACGTGTCGATAGCGGTGGAGCTGGATTCTCTTGAAGCAGTCACTCTTATAATCAAGCTCGGGAACGGATCGCTCGGTTTACTCTTCAATTGTTAGAGAGATAAAGTACTTATTGGGTTTAAGGAAAATTTGTATTTCCAATATTTCTAGAACTCAGAATAAAGCTAGTGATAGCTTAGCTAGTTTTGCTAGAACCCAAGGTAGAACCATGACTTGGTTAGGAGGTGGTCCAGTTGAAGTCGTGGAAATAACATCAGATGATTGTAAGGACCTTGTGATTGAGTAATACAATGCTATTTCACCCGCAAAAAAAAAAAGAAGCCTCACCGCGACGCCTCCGTCAAATCAACTATCTCGAAATGCAAATTTAGGGAACCTAAGAATAGGAAATGCGGTAAATCATAGTACTGCGGTGAGGAGTTGTTGCTTGTGTTGATTTTATCAGTGTCGAACTCAGTGTGGCCACTTTTTTCTCTGCCCGGCTGGCCAGGATCGACGTTGATCATCACGTCCGCACCTGGGGTGCATGCCCTTTAGCAAAAGAGAAGCTGGCCGGGAGATCCGTTGCGTGCTCGGTGGACCATGCATGTATATCTACGTACATGGTTGGTGAAGTACAAACGAAGACAGATATAGGAAACGCAGAAAAGGATCGGTTTGCCCGTCAAGTACTCTTCGCTACGCTGCTACAGTGCCTCAGAAGAAACGCACACGCACCCCTGAGCAGAAAGAAATGGCATAGCTCATATTGTTTAATCAAATGGACCCATTGCCGTAGTAGACTAGTAGTAGTATGTGCTTCCTGTTGAGATTGCCCTTGGCAAAAAAATTGAGGGAGAAAGCATAAAGCTTGCAAGCAGCAAGCATCTTTCTCTTTATTTTTTGCCTTTATTTCGAAAAAGGGAAAGAATATTTGATTCGGTGCCGTTTTACTTTGTTTTAGTTTACTCATTTCATTTCAAAGGCGATTTCGCTTTGGATAACATAAGCTAGCTGGGCTGCCCTTTTCTGACGGCGACGAGTTAACCGTCGGTAGCTTCGGACCCGCGCGCAGTCTACCTCGCCAACACTCCACAAGTACGTAGTGGTCTAGCAGGAGCTAGCAGCCCAGCATCATCCACACCACCCCACAAGTAAAATACGCACAAATGTTGACGCCAGTGGCCAGTGAGTGAGTGCATCAGATTCCACCTACTAACCTGCTCAAAGTCACCTGCAACTGCGACACACATCTAATTACCACCTTTCCCTGTCAGTTTCCAAGCTACAGTCCGCTGCTTTGCTTCACCGGCGAAGCTACCTGCGAAACTGGCTCGACGAGCGCGACACCTCGTTTGTTGGGTCGCTCACCCCGATTTGCTTCAACCCGAAACAAAGCCTTGAAGTGACCATCTTCGGGCTTGGGTTGGTGCGGGTGGTGTAGGGGACGCCGGAGGCAACCAAGCTGAAGCAACTGCAAGTCAAAAGGAAGATCTGAGCCGCTTTGTAACTGCAGAACACATGCACGCAGCTGAAGCAAAGCGCCAATCAACAAGGTGAGGGATGATGATATTATATCTCAAAGCTACACGTACGTGTGCATGTGCAGTGGGAACGACCAGATGACGGAAACATGAGGCGTTTCGGTGTGCATGTTCAGACACAGCCAGAGGGATCTTATACAGCTTAGGAGGCGCTATCAGGCACCAACTACTTGGCAAATCGAGCAGTCATTTGCTGGGACTGGTCGGTAGGTGCCCTGGTCAGTGAGCTACACGTTCTCACTTCTCACCAGCGCTTGGACTGTTGCCTGCATCATCATGGTTCCTGCTCAAGGGGATCACATGAAGCCAAAACTGCTGAAGTTGATTCATGCATTAGAATAATTTAGGGCATCAAAAGGCTATAATGACAAAAAAAGAGAGCAGGCCCACTAACCTAACGGAAGGCAGCAAGGCACGTCATGAAAAAGGAGTTATGAATCATGCAATGACTAGAGATACAATGGATGAACGATCGATGTTCTTTTATTTTTCTGCATACAGATACAGTAAGAAATATACATGCTCCATAACCATAACTTTTGTTAATATATTCGTTCGCTGCAACTCGAACAAAGATGAAGTTCGCCTACTTCAAACAATAACATCTACTAATCGCTGCAATCTGCAGCACACATTCCCACATTTTTTTTTTTGGAAACAACATCCACAAGGACGAACGAGCAGCAAACAACTTCAGTGAGACATGTGCACACAAGGACTGATTAACAAGAGCAGTGTATATAGTTTCCTCTTGTCTATTCACTCGCTAGTCGGTTGTAGTACAAGTGCACACAAGGAATAGTGAGGGTGGCCATGCTTCGAGATGTCGAGGCGGCTACAGGTATGTCTTTTGATAAGAGTTGTTCAATTATGCATTTCACCGAGCATGAAATTATTGATAAGGCAAACGACTTAGGAATAACTCTGGGATCAAATGAAAAGGAGGTATCGAAATCTGTTAATGATCTCTTAGATTTAGAAGCAGAGCGGGCTTCTGAAATTATTCGAAACCCCGGATCTCTCAAACCTATGAATGACAATGACATGAACAATTTAGGAATTGTAGCCCTTGAAACCATTTGCAATAATATCTTGCCTAGTGAGGAGGCCGAAGATGACGAGGGGTCGGAGACTACGGATAATGTAGAGCCTCTAATGATGGATGGTACTGTCTCATGTTCTGCCGATCCTACGTTCCCGAAGGGTGATGGAGAGAAGCCCAAGCGACCCTGGAAACGAAAAATCTATCCTACTTCGGCGGTTCATAGAAGTGCTAGGGTTAAGCTTAAGAAAAAAAATTCATGATGACTTATGAAAGGAATCTTTTGGAATAGCAGAGGTCTAGCTGGCTTGGCTAAACGAAGGTTCCTGGCTTGGACAACGATAGAGCAACATTTAGATTTTATTGCGCTTTTGGAAACACACCGAGATAATTTTACCTCACAATTCCCTGGAACTCTATCCGAGGGAATTTATTTTGATTGGCACATCCTACCTCCTAGAGGAAGATCTGGTGGGATTTTACTAGGGGTTCGGTGTGAAACAGTTGCGGTGCTTAACGTGGTTTGGGGAGATTTTACGGTCAAGTTTCGGGTGAGATCAAAATTGGATGGTTTCCGATGGTCTCTTGTGGCTGTATATGGGGCAACACAACCTGAACTTAAACCAGAATTTTTAGCCGACTTAGTGCGGATATGTGGAGATGAAACTTTGCCAATCCTAGTTGGTGGGGACTTTAATATAATGCGAAGGAGGGATGAAAAGAACAATGATAATTTTGATGGCCGTTGGTCTATGATGTTTAACATGATTATCGAGAGTCTTAATTTGAGAGAAATTGAACTCACAGGTAGATAGTTTACATGGGCCAATTCGTTGCCCACTCCGACTTGTGAGAAGTTGGATAGGGTACTCGCTAGTGTGGAATGGGAACAAAAATACCCACTGGTGTCGGTTCATGCGATGCTGAGGGCGATCTCAGACCACACACCACTTCTTGTAGACTCGGGAGAGGCTACACACGTTGCGAACAAGAATATCTTCTCCTTCAAACTAGGTTGGTTCGAGAAACAAAACTTTTTGGAGATCATTGCTCGCGAATGGGCAAAGCTTGTTAGTGGAAGAACTAGTATTGAGAGATGGCAAAATAAGATCAGACATCCGAGACAGTTTTTGTGAGGTTGGGCCAAAAACGAGAGTGGGATTTACAAACAAGAAAAAGAACGACTCACTCAATTAATTGAAGCGCTAGATTTAAAAGCCGAAAGTAATCTTCTTCCGGTTAATGAGCAAAACTCCAAGTCCGAAGCTGAGCAAGGCTTACGAGCTCTTCTTAGAGAAGAGGAGCTCAAGAGTGGCACTGCGTGCTAAAGTGCTTAAGGTTGTCCAAGGGGATGACAATACACAATTTTTCCATATGATTGTGAATGGCAAACATAAGAAGAAGAAAATCATTCAGCTTGAACATGACAAGGGGACAATTTTGGGGCATGAGAATCTAAAAGCTTATATCTCTAATTACTATAAACAACTCTTTGGGCATCCGGAAGCAAGCACGGTGGCCCTAGATGAATTTGTTATTGGAGATGTACCTCAGCTCCAGGCAGAGGAGAATGATATTCTATCTGCACCCTTTACTGAGAAGGAGGTTCTGGATGCAATCTCACAAATGGAGCCGAATAAAGCACCGGGACCAGATGGGTTTCCAGCTGAATTCTATAAGAGATGTTGGCATATTATTAAGGATGATCTTATGCCTATGTATCATGATTACTTTAACGGTCATTTGCAGCTGTTTCATCTTAACTTTGGCATGATTACGCTATTGCCAAAGAAAGAAGAGGCAGTTCAGATCGAACAATTCAGGCCCATATGTCTTCTCAACGTGAGTTTTAAAACTTTCACAAAGGTGGGTACCAATAGATTGACACAAATTGCTCATTCAGTGGTACAACCAAGTCAGACAACGTTCATGCTAGGGCGACACATATTGGAAGGGGTGGTCGTTCTGCATGAAACATTACATGAAATTTATTCGAAGAATCTAGATGGGGTTATATTCAAAGTGGATTTTGAGAAGGCATATGATAAAGTTAAATGTCGTTTCCTTCAGCAGGCAATGTGTATGAAAAGATTTAGTGAGGCCTGGCGGAACCAAGTAGGTTGTCAAGTCCAGAAGGGTAGTGTCCGAATCAAGGTAAACGATGATATTGGCCATTTCTTCCAGACACACAAGGTTTGAGACAAGGAGATTCCTTGTCTCCTCTGTTGTCTAATATAGTGGCCAATATGTTGGCCATCCTTATCGGCAGGGCCAAGCAGTATGGTCAAGTGGAGGGGTCAATTCCTCATCTGGTCGATGGAGGAGTATCCATCTTACAGTACGCGGACGCCACTTTCTTATTCATGGAACATGACATTGTTAAGGCGCGTAATATGAAACTCATATTATGTCTCTTCGAACAAATGTTTGGTTTAAAGATAAACTTTCACAAAAGTGAGTTGTTCTGCTTAGGGAAGGCCAAAGACGAGCAATACAATTATAGACAATTGTTCGGGTGTGAATTAGGTTCTTTACCATTTAGTTATGTGGTTATATCGATTCATCACCGTAAGCTATCCAATAAAGAATGTAAGTGTATCGAAGATCGAATTGAAAAAAAGCTTAGCTGCTGGAAGGGCAAGCTTATGTCTTATGGAGGTCGGCTAGTGCTGATTAACTCGGTATTGACTAGTATGCCGATGTTCCTTCTATCATTCTTCAAAATTCCGAAAGGGATACGGAAAGCGACTTGATTTCTTTAGATCTCGGTTCTTCTGGCAGTCAGATGAGGCCAAGAGGAAATACCATCTCGCGCGATGGGACATCCTTTGTCGACCAAAAGACCAGGGGGGTCTCGGTATTGAGAATTGAGCAATCAAGAATAAATGCCTTATGAGCAAATGACTTTATAGGTTAGAGACGGAGCCGGAGGGCATGTGGTCATAGATTTTGCATAATAAGTATTTTACAGACGAAAGCGCTCGCCCAGGTTACTATGAGACCAACTGACTCGCCATTCTGGAAAGGGCTTATGAGAACGAAAGACGTGTTCTTTCGTAGGGTTAAATTCTTCGTTGGCAATGGGATGTCAACAAGATTTTGGGAGAATACATGGTTAGGAGAGACACCCTTGGCCGTACGATATCCTACCCTTTATAACATTGTGCAACATAAGGAGGATTACGTAAGCATAGTTTTTCAAACGATTCCCCTGAATATCCAGTTCAGACGCGCGTTAGTTGGTGAGCGATGGACTACATGGATGCACTTGGTTAGGAGATTGATAGATGTTCAACTCTCTAACCAGCCAGATTCGACGCAATGGAAATTAACTAAAAACAGGTATTTACGGTGAATTCTTTCTATATGGATTTGATTAATTCTGGCTCAATCTCGAGATCGTTGCATATTTGGAAAATTAAGGTTCCCGTGCGTATTAAAATTTTCATGTGGTTTGTCCACAAGCAAGTAATACTCATCAAGGACAACTTAATCAAGAGACGATGGGTAGGTAGTTTACATTGTTGTTTTTGTGATGATGATGAAACAATACAACATTTATTCCTTGAATGTCAACTCGCAAAATTGCTTTGAAGAACGATTCATATAGCCTTCAACATTAATCCTCCAGTTGACATTGAGTCATTGTTTGGAACATGGTTAACTGGGGTCAAAAATACTACTGCGCCTCGTATTTGGATTGGAATATGTGTGCTTCTGTGGGCTATATGGAACTATAGGAATGATTTAATTTTTAACAGACAACACACTTTAACTTTCTTGCAGGTCATCTTTAGAGGTACCGCATGGATCCGTACGTGGCCCTTACTCACTCCTATTTAATCCAGGAAGCCTATGGTTACTGGGTACAACCAATGGGAGATGGTAGCACGGACTATATTCAACCGGTTTGAATGGCGGTCGTATAACAGGATAGGATTTTAGGAAGCTTATCCTTCATATTGTCGTTCCGCTTGTGATTGTCCGCGTGTACTTTGTTTTCATTTGCTTCGCTCCGCTTGCGAGCTGTAATACTTTTGTGACTTTGTGCTACTGCATGGTTTGTTTTAATAAGAAGGCTGCATGCATCATTATAATGCAGAGGCCAGGGGTACGCCTTCATTTCAAAAAAAAGTGCCGCTCCAGGAGGTTGGCCTTTGGTTATGGCAAGAAGAACCGGGGCCCGAAGGAGCTCGCAGATCTTGTACTAGTCCTTGCACAGAGAGATATCTATCACCTGCCATGCTACCCTGTGGTTCCAAGTTTGGGTCGCTACTGAAATGTACGTGGTGCCACTCACTAGTAGAAAAACTGCCTAATGTGAAGCACATTAGTACCGGTTTGTAACAAAACCGACATTATCCATTAGTGCCGGTTCGAACGGTTAGGCGGCCGGAGCTAATTAGTATCGGTTCGTTGCGAACCTTTAGTACCGGTTCGTGGCACGAACCAGTACTAAAGATCATGTGGCACGCCGTGGTCCGGCTGAGGCCCCACCAGCGCCTTTAGTACCGGTTCGTACCACAAACCGGTACTAGAGGTTTGCGGTTGCAGCTGTTTTTTAGTCCCACCTCGCTTGGCTAAGAGGGTTTTACCACCTTAAATATTTTACTTCTCAAACTATCACAAGCACTTGGTCTTCATTAAACTCTCTGTGTAGAATTTATGGCCGCAATATGAGTCTTCGCCGGTTTCTAAACCGTTGAGGACTCATATTGACAATTCAGATTGTACACAAAAAGATCAATGATGATCAATGTATTTTTGATGTATATTTTACATGTTAACACACTCACTCTATCCTATCAAACTCCCGACTTTTTTTGCGTTCAGCAGGCGCCATTCAAAGCCACGTTATCAATTTTCACAAAGTTCTGACATAATTTGCTATTTTTAATGCATTTACTGATTTTGTTTTCAGCTAAATGGTCCTAAAATTGAAAAGCACTACAAATGAACTCTGAAAAGGTTGAAACTTGGCATGGTATCATCATTTCACCCGCATAGTAGGTGCAAAAAAGTAGAGAGGGTCACGGCAAAAACTGGATGCACTTCGTGTACAAACTAGACAATCTCTTTCGAAGTATCAGGGTTTCGGACGAAAACTCATCCGTTACACCGGCAATTCAAAAATTTAATAACTCTTTACAACTCCAGACTTTCTTTGCATTCAGCAGGCGCCATTCAAAACCACGTCATCAACTTTCAACCCTTTTTGACATAATTTGCTATTTTTAATGCATTTACTGATTTGTTTTGAGCTAAATGGCCCTGAAACTGAAAAGCACTACAAATGAACTCTGAAAAGGTTGAAACTTGGCATGGTATCATCATTTCACCCACATAGCATGTGCAAAAAAGTATAGAGAGTCACGGCAAAAACTAGATGCACTTCGTGTACAAACTAGACAATCTCTTTCTAAGTATCAGGGTTTCGGACAAAAACTCATCTGTTACACCGGCAATTCAAAATTTTAATAACTTATTACAACGCCGGAGTTTTTTTGCGTTCTGCAGGCGCCATTCAAAGCCACATCATCAATTTTATACCCTTTCTGACATAATTTGCTATTTTTAATGCATTTACTGATTTGTTTTAAGCTAAATGGCCCTAAAATTGAAAAGCACTACAAATGAACTCTGAAAAGGTTGAAACTTGGCATGGTATCATCATTTCACCCGCATAGCATGTGCAAAAAAGTAGAAAGGGTCATGGCAAAAACTGGATGCACTTCGTGTACAAACTAGACGATCTCTTTCGAAGTACCAGGGTTTCGGACGAAAACTCATCTATTACACCGGCAATTCAAAATTTTAATAACTTATTACGACTCCAGATTTTTTTTTGCGTTCAGCAGGCGCCATTCAAAGCCATGTCATCAATTTTCAACCCTTTCTGACATAATTTGCTATTTTTAATGCATTTACTGTTTTGTTTTGAGCTAAATGGCCCTGAAATTGAAAAGCACTACAAATAAACTCTGAAAAGGTTGAAACTTGGCATGGTATCATCATTTCACCCGCATAGCATGTGCAAAAAAGTAGAGAGGGTCACGGCAAAAACTGGATGCACTTCGTGTACAAACTTGACAATCTGTCTCGAAGTATCATGGTTTCACACGAAAACTCATCTGTTACACCAGTAATTCAAAATTTTAATAACTTATTACAACTCCATAACAGAAAAAAAACTATATAAAAAAATTACTCAGAAATAAATAGAAGAAAATAAATAAAGAAGAAAAGAAAAAACTATATAAAAAACAACTCAGAAATAAATAGAAGAAAACAAATAAAGCAGAAAATAAAAAACTATATAAAATATTGTTGGGGCGCTGCCCAGTGGGCGTGCCAGACCTCAGGTGTGCAAATTCAGGCCCAGAAGGGCCAGCAGGCTCACAGGGCAGCGTGCCATAGTTAGCCCCATAAGCCTGCTATATAGAGGAGTTCGAAGAAGCAGTCGCGGCTGGGTTTATAAACCAGTGCTGCTGCCCTTCGCCCGGCGAGGTGGGACTAAACTTTGTGCCCCTCGCCTGGCAGCGCACCCCCTTTAGTACCGGGTCGTGGCTTCACCCGGTACTAAAGGTTGGGTCTTTAGTACCGGTTGGAGCCACCACCTAGTACTAAAGGTCTGCCCTTCCCGCCGCTTGGCCTGGCCAAAATTGACCTTTAGTACCGGTTGGTGGCTTCAATAGGTACAAAAGGCCCATCCTATATAAGCGGCACTTACAAATTTCGTCAATTTTCATCTGCTTCTTCTCCTCTGCCCCGTCGCCCGCCGCCCCCGCCGCCACCCCTCGTCGACACCCCCGTCGCCGCCCCGTCCCCGTCCCGGCCGCGTCCATGTCCCCGTTGTCGCCGCCCCGGCCGTCGTTCGCGTCCCGTCCCCGGCCGTCCCCGTCGTCGTCGCCGCCCCGTCCCCGTCATCCCGTCGTCCCCGGCCCGTCCCCGTCGTCGCCGCCCGTCGCCATCCCCGTTGCCGGTGAGCTCCTGCCCCGGCCGCCATGCATGTCCACACACACACACACTCTCTCTCTCTCACACATTGTTAATTAATTGTAAAATTGTTAGTATTTTTTATGTTTTTAGTTATAGAAATATTTATAGAAACGTTAGAAATTTTACTGTTTTTAGTTATAGAAATATTTATAGAAATGTTAGAATTTTTTCTGTTTTTTAGTTAGAGAAATATTATAGAAATGTTAGTTATATAGAAATGTTAGAAATTTTAGAAATGTTAGTTCTAGCTAGTTGAATTAGATTAATGTTAAATTGTTAGACGATGGTCGATGTTTTTTTAGTTTCTTATAATTTTAGTTATGGAAAAATTTAGAATTTGCATATGGAATTTTAGTTATCACAATCCAATCATTTAAAAAATGTTACTTTTTGCGGGCATATAGTATTTGCTGTGGACGGTGCCCGGCGCGCATCCTCGCTGTCGGCCCGTTCGCGACGACGTCCTGCTTCACAGGACCCATATCCGGGACTGGGCTCCGCCGGGCTGGCACTGGGAGGTGCTACCTTCAGGGGCGCGCCGCTTGGTGAGGAACCCGGCCCCGGGTCTCGTCGTCGACCCTGATCTTCTTTGGTGGCATTCGCGTGGGCCACATTCGGTGCAGAGGGAGTCGGCCCCGCCGGAGGTGGTGCGTCGCCGTGTCAGGGAGGAGGACGAGCACGTCCGTCGCTACATGGCTGCTATGGACGTCAGGTTCTCCAATACCTGACAGGTTCTTTGGGCAGATGACCGGAGACACTACAAGAAATATGTCAACTAGTGACCTCTGTCAGTGACCCTGGAAGAAATGGTCATAGATCTATGACCATTTCATACCAATTGGTCAAAAGCTGTTCGGGGGGCTCCAAACCCTAAACCATTGCGACCATTTTGGTCAGAAAGGTCGTAATTTCCTTACATGAAATGGTCATAAAGCAAACAACGCTAGTTCGCTGCCTTATTTCTAGTTGTTAACGACCAATATAGATGGTCATAGCCTTATAAATTGTGGTGGGTTGCTATGACTATGCGCCACCTCATCAGTTTTGCCTATGTGTCATTTCCATGTGGCAGTTTTTGCCCTAGGTTGTGAAGCAACCTATATTTCTGTCATTCCCAAAATTCTCTAAAAAATCTCATAAATTCTTTGGGTCATATCTTCGTCAAATATGTAAAAACCTTCCTTGCCTATTTCAAAAATAATCATTTTCCTATTCTGTTCAGAACAACAGTTTGTGAAGGAAGTACCACTTTGGCATGTCCAAATAGTATCCATTTTCTACAGTGCTTTTCTATGCCCAAATAACCATCCTCCACCAAATGCCAGCTCAATCCATTCATTATTTTGAGCCGAGCTTCAACATTCGTAGTTATGTGCAGTGTGGTAGTTTGCAAAGCAAGTACCACCTAGGCTCCTCCTTTTGAGCTAAAAATTTGTGAAGACGGTCTTCTTAGTAACTGATCATCCTCGGCCAAAACTCAGGCCCATTGGCCATGTGCATTTCCCGTACCACTAATCAAACACTTGGGTGCTAATTCATGTTTGAGCTCGGTTCAGTCTCCCCGTGAGATTCTTCTATTGCCTTCTTCTTCCTGACACCTATCAGGGGAGTTCCCAACCCACTAGACATGCCTAGGCCACCCGGAACGCGTGGTAACACCACAGTCACGCGGTGACCACGCGGCGGGCATGCGAGTCTACGCGCTTTGGAGTTGGGGCCCTGGGCCACCATCCAAACCTCAACGTATCGCCACCAAACCATGTATTTCTGATTAAATAGATACTTTTCTACCTAGAAATGATTTTTTGAAAAAATAAAGAGCAAACTATGAGGCAACTGCAGTTCAAATTTGTCCCGCTTCCTGCTGAATCAGCAGAAATTTGTCTTTTTCACCAGAGGTGGATAAAAACTTTTGGCACCCAACCATTTTGTCAATTATGCTTTACACATGGCCTAGTATTTTACAAAATTGATTTGGTCCAATTTTGGAACAAATATATGGTAGGTCCTTCACAAAAAAAAACTCATTTTGGGCACTCGAAAAATGGAAAATTGATTTTTCGTCCAAAGAAAATGAAAACTCCCTTAGGCAACATTGTTTGCCATTCCAATATGCACCCTTGTGCACAATATGAGATCATTTGAACAAACTATGCCATGAATGTGGCCATAAGATTGATCATTTGGCTTGAAAGCCATGAATCTTCAAAGATGATAGCTCATTTCTGAGAACACTTTTTAAAAATAATTGCCGTATTAAAGTTTGTTATTTTTCCTGGGAACTTGGCCATATATAATGACACAATGCGAAGGTTTCCAAATTTTTTTTTTGAATTTTTTATGCTCGTTTCAAAATGCGGTCAAAACGACGGGAATGACCGTTCCTAGCTAGTGGTTGAATCTTGTATTTTTTTGGTGTTTCTCTGATTGAATAGATAATTATGTACCTAGAAATGATTTTTAGAAAAAATAAATAGCAAACTATGAGGCAACTGCAGTTCAAATTTGACCCGCTTCCAACTGAATCGGCGGAAATTTATCTTTTTCACGAGAGGTGGATCAAAACTTTTTACACCCAACCATTTGGTCAATTGTGCATTAAATATGGCCTAGTATTTTAGAAAAATGATTTGGTCCAATTTTGCAACAATTATTTGGGAGGTCCTTCACAAAAAAACCTCCTGTTGGGCACTTAAAAAATGGAAAATGGTTTTTTCGTCCAAAGAAAATGAAAACTTCCTTAGGAAACATTGTTTGCCATTCCAATATGCACAATGTGAGATCATTTAAATAAACTATGCCATGAATGTGGCCATAAGATTGATTATTTGGCTTGAAAGCCATGAATCTTCAGAGATGATAGCTCATTTCTGAGAACACTTTTTAAAAATAATTGTCGCATTACAAGTTTGTTATTTTTCCTGGGAACTTAGCCACATATAATGACACAATGCAAAGGTTTCCCAATTTTTTAATTTTTATAATTTTTATGCCCGTTTCAAAATGCGGTCAAAACGGCGGGAATGACCGTTCCTAGCTAGTGGTTGAATCTTGGAATTTTTTTTGGTGTTTCTATGATTAAATAGATACTTCTGTACCTATAAATGATTTTTGTAAAAAATAAATAGCAAACTATGAGGCAGCTGCAGTTCAAATTTGACCCGCTTCCAACTGAATCGGCGGAAATTTGTCTTTTTCACGAGAGGTGGATCAAAACTTTTTACACCCAACCATTTGGTCAATTGTGCATTAAATATGGCCCAGTATTTTAGAAAAATGATATGGTCCAATTTTGCAACAATTATTTGGGAGGTCCTTCACAAAAAAACCTCCTGTTGGGCACTCGAAAAATGGAAATTGGTTTTTTCGTCCAAAGAAAATGAAAACTTCCTTAGGCAACATTGTTTGCCATTTGAATATGCACCCTTGTGCACAATATGAGATCATTTGAATAAACTATGCCATGAATGTGGCCATAAGATTGATCATTTGGCTTGTAAGCCATGAATCTTCAGAGATGATAGCTCATTTCTGAGAACACTTTTTTAAAATAATTGTCGTATTACAAGTTTGTTATTTTTTCTGGGAACTTGGCCACATAATGACACAGTGCGAAGGTTTCCACTCGCAGCCGCCACCTACCTCCCGCCCCCGATTCAGATCCTTTCTCTCTCCCCGATCCAGATGGACGCCGCCTCCCTCCCTCTCTCTCCCCGATCCAAATCAACGCCGCCTCCCTCTCTCTCTCTCGCTTCCCGTCGCCGGCGGCGGCGCCTTCCTTCCCTCGCGCTTTCCTCCTTCCCTCCTCACGGCGCCTCCACCACACCATGAATCCCGGTGACCCAGCCCGTCTCCGCGCCCGCCTCGGCAACCACCTCCGCCGCGCTGGCTCATCCACCCCGTCTCCCCGTCCCATCCATGTCCGCGCTGGCTCCGTCTCTGTCTCCTTTCGTGGGAGGTGACCCGCACCTGGCCCCGCGGCGGGGGAGGGGCGGCGGCGGCATCGTGTAGATCCCATCGGGATCCTGTCAGGATCACGACGCGGACGCATGCCCAGACGCCATGACCCGTCTCCCTCCCCTCCTCTAATCAGGAAGGAGAGGCCAGGCACCTTCCATGAACTCGCTCTGCCCGGGAGGCCGCTCGCCATCAAGGTCACCCCCACTCCCTCTTCGATCTGCTCTTCCTCCTTTCCCTTCCCTTCCCTAACGCGCGCCATTTTCTTCCTCACGCAGGGTTGCAGGCGATTCGATCAGGTCCGGGAGCTGGCGGACATGCTAACCCGTGAACCTGTCATGCAGCGTGCCTTCCTCCCCAAGGAGCGGCCTGCTCAGTCGTCGGTGGGTACGCGCAGTGGCCCGAAGGGGCGCATGCTCGCTCCAAGCGCGAGGGGGGACGCGCCGGATCTCGCGGGGCAAGTGCGCCAGCGACCTGAGGTATACTTCCTTCGCTTCCTGATCTTGATCCGGCCACTAGTACTTCAGTTTCGTAGAGTTCACCGAATAGATCCACTGCTGAGCGCATCTCAAGTGTGAGTTGTTGGTGATACACTGTAGGTTTAGTTGTTTCCTCCTTCCGTTCTTGAGCGTGAGCTGCAATCTGGGATACAATACTCATCTAGCTGCACCATCACCATGAGCTTTCACCCATTTTCCATCTTTCGGTAGTTCATGGTCAGACTTATTCAGTATTCACCGCCTGCTATTTGTTACTACTGCCATCTTTGATGCTGCAGAGCAGAGTTATCGACACCATGTTTCTTTTTACCCATTTGCATCACCATTCGATACTGCCTTCTGCGATCATTGTAAAACGTAGTACATAATACTTATCTTAACTGATCCTGTTTATCCTCCCTTGCAATTTGTACACTGTACGTGACAGTCGTTTGTTTCTCTGGTTACATTCTGTATTTGTTTTTCTGTAACTTAAATTAATATAATAGTTACTAATCGGACTAGTGTTCTTTACGATAACTTGCTCAATAGTAATTCTGGGAAGTTGCTCTAACTAGCATTAGCTCAGTTATTAGTTGTTTGGGATTACTTATGATTTTACCCTGACCTTTACGACTTTATTTCCTGCCATCAGTAAACCACTGGAAGCTGATATAACTGCTAGTCTTTTGGTCAATTTTCTGTTATTTATATACCATGAGTAATTCAAAACTAACTGTACATAACACCTATAGCAATTCGAGTAGATCTGAAGTCTGCATAGATTTGAAGTAGATCTGAAGTAGATAAGATCAGGTCATTTTTTTGAACTATGCATAGATTTGTAACAATGAGCATAGGTGGTTATAGGTTGTCGTGATGATGAATATAAGTGGTAAGAAGTGCTCATTCATGGCGGTATACCAGATACCATTGTTTTCGCTGTTTTATCAACATGCCTTTGCTGAATCTTTGGTTTATATGTGTAAACTATACATTGTCAGCTACTGAGTACTTTTTAGTTATTGAACGAACTCATACTGGTTAGTGTTGGCCATATGCAAGTAAAGTAGATACCCACAAGACTTAACTATTTCGCAAAGCTATAGTGATACATTCTGTACTATACTGCTAATGCTTATCCGAGTTCGTTGTTTTATGTTCATGGTAACTAAATGTTGACATATTAGCTAATTGTGTACCTAAATATGACCCAGGTACAATGGATACAACAAGCTCATCCTCATGAATCTGGACCTCTGGACCTCTTATTGTAGTAGTTGGTATGCTCCCTGGAGCATCTGGACCTCTTATTGTAGTAGTTGGTATGCTTGATGCATGTATGTCCATCTCTTTACTGTTTTGCTAGAACCATAAATCCTGATGCATGATGATCATGGTCTGGTTTGTTAGATCTATTATGCTGGTGCTTAAAATTTAACAAGCTGTTGTTGGTATTTTGTTTTAGGTGCAATGTGTTGTAGTGCAGTTTTTTGCACAACCTGTGCCATGCATATTCATATTGTGTCTCTGTTTCTTATATGAGCTAGCATCTCATTTTAACTAGCTCGACAACAAAAATCATGGTACTAGCTGAATTTGTGTTATCATTCTAAATAAATGTCCTTTTCTTGAATGGTCTGTTCATAATATATTTGCCCCAGCTTTTCTCACTCTTCTCTGATTCATGTAACAGGATGACAGAGGAAGCCATGTTGCTGTTTTGTTTGTTCCTAGCCCTGACTATCGCCGTCGAGCGAGTCCAGCGTGTTGTTCATCTGACTATGGTCCCAGCCCTGACTACCGAAAATTTTGTCCTATTGAAGTTGCTTAGAAATACGAGAGTCGAGTATGTTCTTCATGACAGGAGCTTGTGAAGCAGTACTGTATTACAATTGTAGAGCTTGTTACACTTGTAGAGATTGTAAAGTATTGTATTACACAAGGCCCTTTGTAGTGGCACGGACAGAGCTTGTATTATGTGATCTGGTTGCTCTTGTTTAAGTATTATGTGTGTTTTTTGTCTCTGCCAATCTAAATACCGCTTGAAATACGAAGAAATATGAGTTTGATAGATGGGACCCACTTACCACAACATGATAAATGAAAACAACATGACAATTGGGACCCATCTGACTAGTGGACCCATTTAATAAAAAAATGAAATGAAATTATTTTGACAAAATGGCCATGACCCGACAATAAAAATGGCAGCCATATTGGGCCTGGCCCATGAGCCCGACCAAAAAATTGATGGAAAAAATATATACAAAAGGCTGAATTGTTGGGCTAGGCCCATGTAGAAAACCAAATTGGACCGGGCTGAATCTTGTGCCACATCAGCTTGCCACGCTGGATGCCTAGGTGGCCTGGGGAGGTTGCTAGTGACCAAAACAAACCAGTAGGCATATTTTGGTCGTAAACGTCTACGACCTTCTCACAGAGAAGGTCGTTAATTTCAGTTTACGGCCGCCAGCTTTTGACCTTCTGTTTTTGGTCACAAATGAAAAACAATGAACTTTTAGTGACCAATAGTCAAGGTCACAAGTTGACATATTTCTTGTAGTGAGATATGATCCTGTGATGGTTCCTTCTCTTTGGGTGTCCACCGCCCGCGCCTTAGGAACCGCGAGTGGCCTAGATTCGTCTGTAGTATTCGATCTTTACTAGCTACCTAGCCAGTGATGTATTCGATATATAATATTCGAGACGATGTATTCGAGATTATATATATTATTTGAGACAATGTATTCGAGATTATATATTATTCGAGACGATGTATTCGAGATTATATATTATTCAAGACGATGCATATTATGTACTATGATTCAGTTTTTCCTTATTGATTGCATCCATGCATTGTAATTTGAATACTAAATTGTTTTATTTTCTTCTGGATTAGTTAAATAAAAGCTATGGCGGACAATACCGGCAGAGAGGGAGAAGAGGCCATGTTCGAGATCATACGCAGCCCTCGCAGGCCAGATGATCTAAATGAAGCAGATGATGGCTACCAATATCTGAATAATACCGGGAAGGGTGATGATAAGATATTCGATCTCGACGACCG
This sequence comes from Aegilops umbellulata, assembly GCA_032464435.1. Lineage (NCBI taxonomy): Eukaryota > Viridiplantae > Streptophyta > Magnoliopsida > Poales > Poaceae > Aegilops > Aegilops umbellulata. The sequence continues at coordinate 437,252,842 of CP136058.1, read as the reverse complement.
AATGGATGAAGTCATGAACTATGATTATGATTATGATGATGCAGACAATGTTGATCTCGAAATAACAAAGACTGGCGAGGTATATGTATATAGGCAAGCATCTGGTGATCATCACATGTTTTTTTATTTGAAGATATATTAACGAATCGATCTTTCTTCTTTCAGCTTTCCGGATCGAGCAAATCTGCTTCTACAGACAAAAAGTTGAAGGAGGGTGTAAAGTACAACATCGATTCCATCAAAGCTAATGGTGAACCCCTCATGCCTAAGAACATTGCGAACAAGTTCGTTCGTCAGTGCGGAGTTCTTGTGAAGGACCAACTCCCGATCTCCATTCAAGAATGGAAAGAGCCAAAAAGAAACATCTAGATGTTACTTGGGTCGACGACAGAGCAATAAAAACGCTTTGGGAATCTCTCACGGAACATTTCACCCTACCAGATCATTTCACTGATGAACATGTGCAAAAAGTCAAGGACGCTGCTCTTAGGAAGATGTCAATTGCATTCAACACCCACAAGAAACCTGCATGGGCCAACTACGTCGAAAGAGAAAAGAAGACTCCAGAATTCAAGGGAACACTGGAGAAGCAAAGAGAACACTGGCTGGCCTTCATGAAATTTAAGGAATCCGAATTAGCTAAGGAACGGTCGAGGAAAAACAAGGCCAATGCCGCAAAAAAGACGCGGTGACAATGCCTAAGTGGGATAAGTCTGAGTAAGAGATGCTGGATGCAGGGTGAGGGAGTCCTGGATTAGGGGGTGTTCGGATAGCCGGACTATACCTTCAGCCGGACTCCAGGACTATGAAGATACAAGATTGAAGACTTCGTCCCGTGTCCGGATGGGACTTTCCTTGGCGTGGAAGGCAAGCTTGGCGATGCGGATATTCAAGATCTCCTACCATTGTAACCGACTTTGTGTAACCCTAACCCTATCCGGTGTTTATATAAACCGGAGGGTTCTAGTACGTAGGACAACTCCATCATACAACAATCATACCATAGGCTAGCTTCTAGGGTTTAGCCTCCTTGATCTCGTGGTAGATCTACTCTTGTACTACCCATATCATCAATATTAATCAAGCAGGAGTAGGGTTTTACCTCCATCGAGAGGGCCCGAACCTGGGTAAAAACATCGTGTCCCTTGTCTCCTGTTACCATCCGGCCTTAACGCACAGTTCGGGACCCCCTACCCAAGATCCGCCGGTTTTGACACCGACATTGGTGCTTTCATTGAGAGTTCCCCTGTGTCGTCGCTTTTGGGCTCGATGGCTCCTTTGATCATCAACAATGATGCGGTCCAGGGTGAGACTTTTCTCCCCGGACAGATCTTCGTCTTCGGCGGCTTCGCACTGCGGGCCAATTCGGTTGGCCATCTAGAGAAGATCGAAAGCTACGCCCCTGGCCATCAGGTCAGGTTTGGAAGCCTAAACTACACGGTAGACATCCGCGGAGATTTGATCTTTGACGGATTCGAGCCACAGCCAAGCACGCCGCACTGTCTCGCGGGGCATGATCTAGCTCTGCCGCCGGACAGTACCCTGGAGGCCGCAAGCGCACCGGCTCTGACCCTCAATCCGGAGCCAAATGCGCCGATCGAGGATGATCTGTTGGACGTCACCTCGGGGGCTGCGATCTCAAAGGCGATCGAGCCGAGCGCCAGCCCCACACTCTGCAGGATCCGGAATCCTTTCCGGACTCCGAACCCCCCGCGCCCCTGCCGATTGAATCCGATTGGGCGCCGATAATAGAGTTCACCGCCGCGGACATCTTTCAGCACTCGCCTTTTGGCGACATCCTGAATTCCCTCAAGTCTCTCTCTTTATCAGGAGAGCCCTGGCCAAACTACGGTCAGTGAGGGTGGGATACGGACGATGAAGAAATTCAAAGCCCACACACCACCCACTTTGTAGCCGCTGTCGACGATTTAACCGACATTCTTGACTTCGACTCCGAAGACATCGACGGTATGGACGACGATGCAGGAGACGAACAGGAACCAGCACCTGTAGGGCGCTGGAAGGCCACCTCGTCATATGATATATATATGGTGGATACTCCAAAAGATGGAGATGGCGACGGAACAACGGAGGATGACACCTCCAAGAAACATCCAAAGCGCCGGCGTCAGCGGCGCCGCTCTAAATCCCGCCAAAGCAAAAACGGTGATTCCGGCACGGGAGATAATACTACCCCGGATAGCGCCGAAGAATACCACCTCCAGAAAGATTCGGCACAGGAAGATGGAGAAGCCAGCCCTCATGAAAGAGCGGCAGACCAAGAGGTTGAGGATGATAACTACATGCCTCCCTCCGAAGACGAGGTAAGCCTCAACGACGACGAATTCGTCGTGCCATCAGACCCCGCCGAACAAGAGCGTTTCAAACCAGGCTTTTAGCCACGACAAACAGCTTCAAGAAAAAGCAACAACAGCTTAGAGCTGATCAAGATCTGCTAGCTGACAGATGGACTGAAGTCCTTGCGGCCGAAGAGTATGAACTCGAACGCCCCTCCAAGCACTACCCAAAGCGCAGGCCGCTACCCCGATCAGAGGAGGAAGCACCCACATCACCAGCGCATGACATGGCCGACTGGCCACCACGCGGCCGCGACAGAGAGGCCTCTCGACCCTCCACCCAAGCCATGCCCCGATGCCGTTCAACTAAGGCATGGGAAAACGCGCCAGAACTGCGAGACATACTGGAGGATAAGGCAAGACAAAAAAGATCGATCTACGGATCGCGCAGGCGCCCTACGGCAGGTGACGGCGATATTCATTCCGGATACAACAAATCCGGCCGGGCCGAACACAACAGACATAGCTCTTCTGAGCTGCATCGTGACATAGCCCAGTATAGAGGCGCCGCACACCCACTATGCTTCACAGATGAAGTAATGGATCATAAAATCCCAGAGGGCTTTAAACCCGTAAACATCGAATCATACGATGGCACAACAGATCCCGCGGTCTGGATAGAGGATTGTCTCCATATCCACATGGCCCGTGGTGATGATCTACACGCCATCAAATACCTCCCACTCAAGCTCAAGGGACCGGCCCGGCATTGGCTCAACAGCTTGCCAGCAGACTCAATCGGTTCTTGGGAGGACCTGAATGCCGCATTCCTCGACAACTTCCAGGGCACTTATGTGCGACCACCGGATGCCGATGACCTAAGCCACATAATCCAGCAGCCAGAGGAATCGGCCAGGCAATTCTGGACACGGTTCCTAACAAAGAAAAACCAGATAGTCGACTGTCCGGATGCTGAGGCCTTAGCAGCCTTCAAGCATAATACCCGTGACGAATGGCTTGCCCGGCACCTGGGACAGGAAAAGCCGAAATCTATGGCAGCCCTCACGACACTCATGACCCGCTTTTGCATGGGAGAAGACAGCTGGCTAGCTCGCAGTAACAACTTATCAAAGAACCCTGGTAGTTTGGATACCAAGGATAAAAGTGGCAGGACACGCCGGAACAAACAAAAGCGCCGTGCTAACAGCGACAACAACGAAGATACGGCAGTAAATGCCGGATTCAGAGGCTACAAATCCGGTCAGCGGAAAAAGCCATTCAAAAAAAAACTCAGGGCCCGTCCAGTTTGGACCGAATACTCGACCGCTTGTGCCAGATACATGGCACCCCCGAAAGGCCAGCCAATCACACCAACAGGGATTGTTGGGTGTTCAAGCAGGCAGGCAAGCTAAGAGCCGAAAACAAAGACAAGGGGCTGCATAGCGATGACGAGGAGGGGCCCAGGCCGCCGAACAACAGTGGACAGAAGGGTTTCCCCACACAAGTGCGGACGGTGAACATGATATACGCAACCCACATTCCCAAGAAGGAACGAAAGCATGCGCTACGGGACATATAAGCGATGGAGCCAGTCGCCCCAAAGTTCAACCCATGGTCCTCCTGCCCGATCACTTTTGATCGAAGGGACCACCCCACTAGCATCTGTCATGGCGGTTTCGCCGCATTGGTTCTCGACCCAATCATCGACGGATTTCATCTCACAAGAGTCCTCATGGACGGCGGAAGTAGCCTGAACCTGCTTTATCAGGATACAGTGCGGAAAATGGGCATAGATCCCTCGAGGATTAAGCCCACAAAAACGACCTTTAAAGGCGTTATACCAGGTGTAGAGGCCAACTATACAGGCTCAGTAACACTTGAAGTGGTCTTCGGATCTCCGGATAACTTCTGAAGCGAAGAGTTAATCTTCGATATAGTCCCGTTTCGCAGTGGCTATCACTGTAACGCCCTCAATGCGGCTATATCTCTCACGTGTCGAGGCACGACTTAGAGGCATAACCGCATTGAAAGCAATGTCGCAAGTGAGGTAATCTTCACACAATCCATGTAATAAATAAAGGGGAAAGATACATAGTTGGCTTACAATCGCCACTTCACACAAGTACATAAATAACATCCATCATACAGATTACACTCAAGGTCCGACTACGGTACCAAAATGAAAGAAGACTACCCCAAATGCTAAACAGATCCCCGGATCACCCAACTGGGCTCCACTACTGATCATCTGGAAAAGAAACATAGTAACGGCCATGTTCCTCGTCGAACTCCCAAGTGAGCTCGGTCGCGTCATCTGCACTGGCATCGTTGGTACCTGCAACTGTGGTGATAATATCTGTGAGTCACGGGGACTCAGCAATCTCACACCCGCGAGATCAAGACTATTTAAGCTTATAGGTAGGAAAAGGATAGTGAGGTGGAGCTGCAGCAAGCGACTAGCATATGGTGGCTACAGCGCAGAATAGAGCGAGAAGAGAAAGCAAAGCACGGTCGAGAAACTAGAAGTGATCAAGAAGTGATCCTGAAACAACCTACGTCAGGCATAACTCCAACGACCGTGTTCACTTCCCGGACCCCGCCGAGAAGAGACCATCACGGTTACACACGCGGTTGATGTGTTTTAGTTAAGGTCAACTTCGGGTTTTCTACAACCGGACATCAACAAATTCCCATCTGCCTCATAACCGCGGGCACGGCTTTCGAAAGATAATACCCTGCAGGGGTGTCCCAACTTAGCCCATGATAAGCTCTCACGGTCAACGAAGGATATTCCTTCTACCGGGAAGACCCGATCAATCTCGGAATCCCGGACTACAAGACATTTCGACAGCAACAAAACAAGTCCAGCAAAGCCGCCCGATTGTGCCGACAAATCCTGATAGGAGCTGCACATATCTCGGTCTCAGGGCACATCCGGATGAGCAGTCCGTACAACTAAAACCAGCCCTCGAGTTGCCCCGAGGTGGCGCTGCAAAGGGCTCTAGTTTGGACCAGCAATCGAAGGAGAACTGGCCCGAGGGTTTAAAATAAAGATGACCCTTGAGTCTGCAGAACCCAAGGGAAAAAGGCTAGGTGGCAAATGGTAAAACCAATGTTGGGCCTTGCTGGAAAAGTCTTATTCAAAGCGAATTGTCAAGGGGGTCCCATAAATCACCCAACCGTGTAAGGAACGCAAACTCCGGGAACATAACACCGGTATGACGGAAACTAGGGTGGCAAGAGTGGAACAAAACACCAGGCATAAGGCCGAGCCTTCCACCCTTTACCAAGTATATAGATGCATTAATTAAATAAGAGGTATTGTGATATCCCAACAAGTAAACATGTTCCAACAAGGAACAACAAGATCATGTTCCAACAAGGAACAAACTTCATCTTCACCTGCAACTAGCAACGCTATAAGAGGGGCTGAGCAAAGCAGTAACATAGCCAAACAACGGTTTGCTAGGACATGGACGGTTAGGGGCTGACAAGGCAATATAGGAGGCATGATATAGCAAGTGGTAGGTATCGCAGCATGGGCATAGCAAAAGAGCGAGCAATCTAGCAAGCAAAGATAGAAGTGATTTCGAGGGTATGGTCATCTTGCCTGCAAGAGTCTCAGAGTTGTCGAAAGCTTGGTCCTCGAAAGCGTTCTCAACGGAATCCTCGTTCACGTACTCGTCTCCCGGCTCTACCCAAGACAAGAGAACAAGCAAAGGAACCAAAATCAACCACGATGCAATGCGCAAGCAATATGATGCAAAACATGGCATGACATGTGAGAAGTGATATGCAATGCGTATGCATGCTCCGGAAGGACAAGGATGAACAGGGCATAATCTTGGCAACCCAAGCATGCCACTGGATAGATGAGGTGATTTCGGTTGAAATCGATATAAAATACACCGGAATCGGATGCACGGTTTGCAAATGGCAAGCAATACAAGAATGACACGAAACTGCCATAAACAGCATGATGCTACTTAGCAAGCAACGAGGAATTAAGCTACTGCACCCAAACATATCAACAAAGCATATGACAGTAATCTACACAAGATGCACGATAAAAGATGAACACTGAGCTACGGCTAAATCACATCATAACGGGTCCAAACAAGCATGGTAAAAGTGCAAAAGATAACAGGTTCACAGACTTTGTGAAATAATCAACATAGCAGAAACTAACATCAGGATGACATGATCAGAGCAATGAAACAACATGCTACAGGTTCAGAACATAGCAAAGTAAGGCATGGCATGAATCTACTCATAGCACTTGACAAAAGTCGCTTACTGACCGTAAGCCAAAAAGGATCAGAAAATATGATTACAGCCATGTCAAATAAGCAAGTTTCGTTACAGGTTTCAGACTTAGTAGAAAACTGGACATGGCAGAAACTGTTAACGACTAGGCATGTTCGTGAGCTCGATGCACTCACTACAGAGCATTGCATGATATACTAAGCATACATACATCAAGAAGACATGGCATAGTAACAATACATGGCAAGAACATCATCATAGCATGCAAGGATCAACTACACCAAGCTTGGCAAAATCGAATAACATGTAAACAATCTGCCAGCAACATTTTGAAGCAAAAGTAGAGCTCGATTGACTCAAGCTATGGCACTCCATAATTGCAAACAAAGGCATGGATGGATTAAGAAAATACTCAAGTTCAAAACTCCCTTACTGATCATGCTCAAATTATGCATAGATCTCTCAGAAACAACATGAATACATGGCATGAAAATAACAGCAGTCAGGGACTTGGTGGAATCACTAAGTCTCTGAAATCAGCAACATCAAGATACCTAGTTTGCAAGCTTGTGCTAGTCACCACATAGATCAAAAAAATACATGGCAAAATCCTATGGATAGGTAACATGGCATATTACAAAACTCATGTAGGACTCAACTTCACAGGAGGTACACATCAATCATGGCAAAAATGACAAAAGTGCATGTTCAGATAAGAACCAGCAACTAACATCAACTAGCCCACTTCTAACAGCATTTAGGGCACGATGATGTACACTTCGATACGAACAATTTGACATATTATACGCGCGAAACGGCGCTACGGATGCAAAGTTAGGGCACGATGAACATGGCATGATGATATGAAATTCATGAGGACTTAGCAAAAAAACGAGGGGAAAAGGGGTAACCCTAGATCTGGCCGGACTTCGAGGTCCGCCGGCGCGGGCGAACTCCGGCGAGTCCTCACGGCGCGGGGCGGAGCGGGAGGTGGCCGGCGTCGGCGGGGAACGCCGGATCCGGTCCGACCCGACCGGATCCGCGGCGTGCGGCAGCGGGCGCGGCGGCAGAGCGGGCGACGGCGGGCGCGGCGGCGGAGCGGGCGCCGGCGGACGCGGCGGCGGACGGCGGTGGAGCGGAGGAGCGCGGGAGGAGCGCGGGCGGGGCGCCCGCGGGGCGGCGGCGGCGGAGCGGGCCGGAGGGGGCCCCGCGCGGGCCGGGCGGGCCGCGGCGGCGGAGGCGTGGGGAGGCCACGTGGCAGCCCCGGACTGGCTGCGGACGGCGGCGGCGATGCATCCGGCGCGGACCGGACGTGTCCGGCGCGCGGAGGAGCGGGGCTAGGGTTTTGGACCCGGATTTGACGGAGGGGTGCACATATTTATAGCTAGAGGGGGCTAGGAAGCTCCAAATGGAGTGCGGTTTTCGGCCACGCGATCGTGATCGAACGGCGGAGGACATGGGAGTGTCATAGATGGGTTATTGGGCTGTTTTGAAGGGTGTTGGGCTGCAACACACACGAGGCCTTCACGGTTACCTGATTAACCGTTGGAGTACCAAACGAACTCCGATTGACCCGAAACTTGACAGGCGGTCTACCGGTGCTATACCGAGGCCGCATGGCAAACCTCGGTCCATTCCGAGAAAGTTTAATACCCGCTCACGAAGAAACGTAAAAGGGGACGCCGGAAGACATAGGAGCGCCGGATTGCAAAACGGACAACGGGAAAGATGCTCGGATTTATGAGACGAACACGTATGCGAATGCGATGCACATGATGACATGATATGAAATGCATGACATGACCAAAATGCAAAATGGAGAGAACCCAACCACGGAGGGAATATCATAACACATAGCCGGAAATGGCAAGAGTTGGATTACAAATATGGCAAGTTACATCTGGGGCGTTACAATCACGCCCTGCTCGGGCGCACTGCATTTGCAAAGTTCAATGCGGTGCCGCACTACGCGTATCTCAAGCTCAAGATGCCAGGCCCTCGAGAGTAATTACGGTCAATGGAAACACCGAACGCTCTCTCCATACGGAGGAGCACACGGCGGCCCTCGCAGCGGAAGTACAAAGCAGCCTTCTCAGGCAATTCTCCAGTCCGGCCATTAAAAAGCCAGACACCGCCAAGCGCGCCCGGAGTAACCTACAACAAGACCGCCTGGCACGTTCGGAGCAGGCATAGCAATGCGGCCCCAACCCGAGCCCTCGCAACATAGCAAAACCAGTGCTTCGCGTACATAACTACGCTCTCGAAATACCATGGGCGCAGGGGAAGGGGCACAATAATGGCAAGCCCAAAATACGGCCTAAAACGTACTAGGGGCTGCCGAATTCCTTTTTCTTACTTTCAGGACTCCACACTTCGGACGACCTGTTCGGCAATTCAACTGCCGCACGAACGATGCAAGATCCGGGGAAGCAGACAAGCCATGCCACACTATGGAACTCCCAGGTGGTCTCTGTTACGAGCAGTATACCTGTTTTAAATGCAATTCCGCGGCCTGCCCCCGCCCAGGACATGTTAAATAGTCCAGTATCTTTTGCTTATCGCACTATTTGTATCGTCCTGCTTTGATAGCAGCTTCTTCATAAACAATGCATAGCTTTTTGTCTGTTTTTTGCATTATCCCGTTTTTATATATATATGTTCAGTAATGACATGCGGCACCCGTACACCGTGGTACGGCAAATACGCCAGGGGCTTCAGTACCCCTTAATGTGGCGCAAGAAGTCCGAACACTTCATAAGTGCGGCAGCCCGAACTTATATCACTATATGCATCGGCTCCGAATCATGATTTGGGTCAATAGTTGGGTTTGCCCGGCTCCTATGTTTTGGTGCCTTACGTTCCGCTATATCGGCTAAGGTAGCACTAGGAGAACCACTGCGATTGTGCCCCGGTTCAGCTGGGTTAAGAACCTCAGTGGAGAAAGCTAAAACTGACTGTCATGATGAGGCGAGAGACCGGTCGCTGTTCGAGAGGTTTTTCGAGTCCCTAAAAACTTATGCCGCTTCGAGCGAGGAGCCGGCTTTGTCCGGCCAAGGCGTGGATAGTGCCCCGAACTCGGTCTTCCGAACTAGGGGCTTCGCCGAAATTTAAAATTATAAAGTTCTATGGCTAAGTGAGAGTGTTCAAGCATTATAGTCTGATTGCCTGGTTCGTTGGGCTGAGCGCCTCCCTCGAAGGACCCAAATATGGGAAAAAGAGCGCTCAGGTTTATCCCGAACACCCCAACACTAATGGCATGGGGGCGGAAGCCGACGACTCGCCATCTCTCAATTTTTTTTGATAAACGGCCGCACAGAAAATAATATTTTAAATTCAACAAGCATTGCTTAGCGCATATGAACAAGTTTTCAGCGCACAGGATAAACACGAGCGAGTTCATTCAAAAGTTACATCCTTGGTACATTCATCCGCCACAAGGCGGGCACCCGCAAGAACATCCTTATAGTAGTTCTCGGGCTTGCGATGCTCCTTCCCCGGCGGCGGCCCGTCCCTCACAAGCTTCTCACCGTCTAGCTTACCACAGTGCACCTTTGCACGGGCAAGGGCCCTACGGACACCTTCGATGCAAACAGAGCGCTTGATGACATCGAGCCTTGGACAGACCTCCACCAGCCGCCGCACCAGCCCGAAGTAGCTCCCAGGCAGGGCCTCTCCGGGCCACAGCCGAACTATGAAGCCCTTCATGGCCTGTTCGACCGCCTTGTGGAGCTCGACCAGCTGTTTCAGCTGGTCGCCCAAGGGCATAGGGTGTCCGGCCTTAGCATACTAAGACCAGAATACCTTCTCCGTCGAGCTACCCTCTTCAGCTCGGTAGAATGCGGCGGCGTTGGACACGCTGCGGGGAAGATCTGCGAATGCCCCTGGAGAGCTCCGGATTCGGGTAAGTAACAAGTAGTTTACTTTTATATTTCGGCTTTGCATAAAGAATGCCTTACCCGCTGCTATCTTTTTCATCTCCTCCAACTCTTGGAGGGCCCTTTGGGCTTCGGCCTTGGCGGACTTGGCAGCCTCAGAGGTCGTCGCGAGCTCGGACGCTTGCGTTTTTGACTCAAACTCCAAACTCTCATGTTTTTTCATAAGAATCTGAAGCTCTTGCCGCACCTCGCCGACCTGGGCCTCAAGTTTCTCTCGCTCGGTGCACTCCGCGGCCGTTTTCTTTTCGGCCTCAGACAGCGCCTGCTTGAGGGTCGCCACCTCAGTCGTGGCCCCTACAATAGGCAGTACAATCCTGTTATTTTTTGCAATCACGTCTTTTTATAGGCATCTTTTTTGTAAGGTATTTCTTACCTTCTTTCTCCTCGAGCTGCCGTTTGGCAAGGCCGAGCTCTTGCTCGGTCTGCTCGAGGCCCTGTTTCAGGGCATCCACCTCCGCAGTCAGTGCGGCAGTGGCTAGAAGCGAAGCCTGCATACACATATTTTGACTCCTTTTTGTTAGACTCCTGTGAAATCTAATAGATCCTCTATTCGGCTTTTCTTTCCGAACGCCAAATAGAGCATCATGAGCTACTGTCTATGCGGTTATATTCTTGCATATTTTTTGCTTACCTCGAAGCCTATTAGAAGGCTAGCGCAAGCTTTGTTCAGTCCGCTCTTGGCAGACTGAACCTTCCGGATCACCGTACTCATAATAGTACGGTGCTCCTCGTCGATGGAGGCGTCATCAAGCACCTCCAGCAGACTATCCGGCACCTCCGGTTGGACGGAGGACACCGGCTCAGAAGGCTTGCTCCTCTTGACAGGAGTTCGCCTGCCGCGATCCGGAACCGTTGAGGATTCCGGCGCGGCGTCCAGCTCAAAGCCGGACTTGGAGCCCTGGGGGGTTTCGTCCCCTTTACTCCTTGGGTCTGGGAGGTCGCCTTGCGGCTCCTCCAGGACCACCTCCTCCTGACCCGGAGCTCGTTGCGATGCCACTTCGGCGTCGTCTGCAGTGCAGGGGGAGACAGTGGGCGGAACTGAGTTCACGTCCGACGAATCCAGGGAGCCGCTCGACGAATCGTCGAGTCCGACACCGCCACGTTGCGGGCACTCTTTCGAGTCCCCGTGGCCTTCTTATTCTTGGCCTTCTTCTCCGGCACCACATAAGGCGTCGGAGCCAATAGCTTCACTAAGAGAGCAGGGGCTGGGTCTTCGGGCAAGGTAGCCGGACAGTTAATCGGTCCGGATATCACCTGCCAAGCCTGTTAAAGGTAAGGGAGTTTAGATCCCGCATAGAGTCAAACTATGAAAGAGAGCTTAGACATCCTGTGAAGGGTAGAAATGGCTCACCTCGCTAGCGTGACGCTGCGAGCTGTATCCGCGGTCCTCGGAGGCGGATGTGGGAGCCTCGGCGCCTTTGGTTAGCACCTTCCAGACGTCTTCATACGTCGTGTCGAAGAGCCTGTTGAGGGTTTGGTGTTGCGCCGGGTTGAACTCCCACAGAGTAAAGTCCCGTTGTTGACACGGGAGGATCCGGCGGACGAGCATAACCTGGACCACGTTGACAAGCCTGATCGGTTTGTTCACCAGGAACTGGATGCATGTTTGCAGTCCGGTCACCTCTTTCTCGTCGCCCCACGACAGGCCCGTCTCTTTCCAGGACATAAGCCGCGTGGGGGGTCCAGATCGGAACTCAGGGGCTGCGACCCATTTTGGATCGCGTGGCTCGGTGATGTAAAACCACCCGGATTGCCACCCCTTTAGGGTCTCCATGAAGGAGCCCTCGAGCCATAGGACGTTGGCCATCTTGCCCGCCATGGCGCCTCCGCACTCCGCCTGGCTGCCGCGCACCACCTTAGGCTTGACGTTGAAGGTCTTGAGCCAGAGGCCGAAATGGGGTCGGACACGGAGGAAGGCCTCGCACACGACGATAAACGCCGGGATGTTGAGGACGAAGTTTGGGGCCAGATCGTGGAAATCCAGGTCGTAGTAGAACATGAGCCCCCGGACGAATGGGTGGAGTGGAAAACCCAGTCCGCGGAGGAAGTGGGGAAGGAAAACTACCCTTTCATGGGGCCTTGGGGTGGGAAGAAGCTGCCCCTCCTCGGGAAGCCGGTGTGCGATGTCCTTGGACAAGTATCCGGCCTTCCTTAGCTTCTTGACATGGCCCTCCGTGACGGAGGAGACCATCCACTTGCCTCCCGCTCCGGACATTGCTGGAGAAGGTTGAGGTGGGAAGTGCGGGCTTGGGCGCTGGAGCTCGGGTGCACAGAAGATGGATAGACAGAGGAGGAAGAGGGCGTAGGTAAAAAAGTGGATCCTTATCCCCTTATATGTGTGGATGCGGCTATGCGTCCCCACCAGCCTGGTAAAACTCGCTTGCCTCCCAAGCGCCGTAATAAATGGCACGGTTGGGTTACCCACTTCCATATTGATGAGAATCTCGTAAATGGGGGACACGATCTCTGCTTTGACAAGACGTGCCAAGGAAACCACCTCGCGAAACACGCTGAGGTGGAAGAGTAAAAACTATCCGAGTAAAGGACTTGGTCGCAGTGTAATGATGCACTGCGGAATATGTCAGCAGATCTGATTGGTGTTAATATTATACTCTCTATGGCACTATGTGGAAACTTGTTTTTGCAGAGCCGGACACTACTCTTGGTGTTTACAATGTTCTATGAAGGACTTGGAGGAGGAACCCGCCTTGCAATGCCGAAGACAATCTGCGCGCTGGACTCGTAGTCATTGAAGCCTGGTTCAGGGGCTACTGAGGGAGTCCTGGATTAGGCAGTGTTCGGATAGCCGGACTATACCTTCAGCCGGACTCCAGGACTATTAAGATACAAGATTGAAGAATTCGTCCCGTGTCCGGATGGGACTTTCCTTGGTGTGGAAGGCAAGCTTGGCGATGCGGATATTCAAGATCTCCTACCATTGTAACCGACTTTGTGTAACCCTAACCCTATCTGGTGTCTATATAAACCGGAGGGTTCTATTCCGTAGGACAACTCCATCATACAACAATCATACCATAGGCTAGCTTCTAGGGTTTAGCCTCCTTGATCTCGTGGTAGATCTACTCTTGTACTACCCATATCATCAATAGTAATCAAGCAGGAGTAGGGTTTTACCTCCATCGAGAGGGCCCGAACCTGGGTAAAAACATCGTGTCCCTTGTCTCCTGTTACCATCCGGCCTTGACGCACAGTTCGGGACCCCCTACCCGAGATCCGCCGGTTTTGACACCGACACAGGGGTTACTCCAGTTACTAGGAGCTGGCCCCCCAGGTGCAGAACTTGGTTCTATGCGCATGGGGGGCGTTGGACCCAAAGACAGGCCTGGTTTCCAAGAAGGCAAGTCTAAAAGGAACCGAAGATAAGTTACTTCAAGCAAGAGAAGATGCTCGAATGGGGGGTGTTCACGCCCAACAGAGAGAACGACGAGCTTACGCGCGCTTTGGGAAATCCTGAACACCCGGGAAGAACACGAGGCAAGGGCGTTATTCCCTGGTATGAGGGCTTTTCAGAATGGAATGACGACTACAGGACCCGTGCAAGAAAGAAGATGGAGGAGGAGAAGAAGAGGAAGATGGAGGAGGAGCAGAGGAAGCAGGAAGAAGAACGCCTTCAAGGCCTAGAATCAGCGCACGCGGACTTGGCACTCAAATTCCAGCGGCAACAGCAGCAAATCGACTCACTTAGCCAGGAAAGGGGGTCTCAGCAGCGGCAACAGCTAGCGGATGATCCAGCATTGGATAGCACCGTCCCATCCATGCCGAGAAGCAGCGTTGGTTCCGCCTCGGGGGACGCATTGCTGGATAGATACCCTATGGCTGACATCATGGAGAACACTAACTGTGAGCTACACTTCAAAATGAAGAACATATGCATGAAGGTGGCGGACGCCGTTGAGTATACAAATCCCCCCGAAGCAACCTTCCATTGCAACCCGATTCCAGCCGGCTATGCTCGTGTCGTGGTTGATGAGGTGGTGGACCAATATTCGGGGCTAGAGCTTGACATTCCTGGATAGCACGAGGATCACACACTAGGAGAGGCCATACATTGTATCATCCTAGGAGAAAGGATTGCATCATCTTTCGAAGGCCACCGACACCGTGTCGTCATCCGACTCCTCCTTGATGTGAGGCCACCCCTCCTCCTCTAAGTCCGGCACAGCAGCAGGCCACTCCTCCTGCTTCAAGTCCGGCACAGTGTGAGGCCGCTCCTCCTGCTTCAAGTCTGACACCGCGTGAGGCCACTCCTCCTGCTTCAAGCCCGGCAAAGCGTCAGGCCACTCCTCTTGCTCCGACTCAGCCACGTCAGTCGTCTCCGCTGCCTCAGCAATCGGGGAAGAGAGCCGCTGCAGCTATGGTGCGTAGCGCTACGAGTCAAGGTAGTACATGAGGTACAGTCGGAGGCAAGCGATATAAATATGGTCCAAGCCTCGCTCCTCTTCCTCAGAGGCCTTATGACATGGCCGAGGAGCAAAACACAGCCATAGTGAGGGCCCAAGTGGACGCCCATTTTGGACCGAAACCGGCACCGCTGCCAAGGGAGAAAGTGCCCGAGGAAAAGATTGACCACTTTATTCGTATGGCTAGACCACCAGCTCCCAAGCATGTTGACTCAGACTATAAGCGCCAAATCAGGAAGGCACATCGAGCACGAGCACAGAAGGAGTCGAGCTCGAGCTCGAGCCAAGCAGCTGGCAAAAAATGCGGGAAAACCGTTCCCCAGCTGGGAGAACAAGCGACGCAATCTATCCCCCCGCTTGTTGTGCCAACAACACATAAGAGTACCGGCCCTCTATATATATGTGGGCAAACTGTTAACGTTCCCTAGGCGGGCAATCTGGTAATAACCGAGGAGCATATAATGCAGGCTAAAATGCTCGGTATGACTGTTGGACAACTCCTCGAGATCGAGCCCATGTCTCCGCATAGAGAGGAGGAAATAAAATGGAAATATGTCCGTGGTGAACCTTTGGTCAAGTCCGAGGAGGTCAAGAACCTCCTAACGAGAATGTATGAATTGCATCAATGGTACATGAAAATTTGCAAGACCCACAATCTACAGTCCCTCATGATGAAAGTCAAGGAAGAGGATTACTTCTATAAGCTAGCTCTGTTTATTGAGTGTACAAAACTGTTTCAGTTATTCAATTATGACGCACTCGACAAATCTATCGTCAGATGCTATTGTCTGTAAGTGATTTTTTTCTGTAATTTAAGTCTCAAGCTAGCTGTAGTGCTCTCGTTGATCATTACCTGTAATTATCCTCACTATATATTCTTTTCTATGGTATTATGCAGGAGAAGATGTCCGAAATGAGAAAAGATGGATGCTCTGGCATTGGGTTCATTAACCTGAATACCATTAATGAAGAGACATGATCATATGAACATTATAAACAAGAAGTAGAGAATAACATGTTAGAGTTCTTGAAGCGGAGAAATCATCAGGCGCGGACGAGCTCGCGCGCTCTCGCTATCGTCGGGCGTCCATCAGGCGGAGATGCGAGACTGCAGAAGTATTGCAGGTGGCAGTTGGGGTCAGTTAATGCGTACACGTGACGGACACGAGACGGCGTTGTGGAGGACGTTGGTGCCGACGTCGGAAGAGGTTTTGACAACGATTTGGCAAAGTGCCGTTCGCGCTCGGTTCTGTACCTCTCGTTCGCGCTCGGCAAGAGATGCAACGCCTTGTTCTTAGATAAAGGTCTGTTGGTGCTGAGCCCAGTGCGCTCATGCTATTTAAAATTCAAAGGACGAGGGATTCCCGGTCAACAGACACAACAGCTCTTGTGATGCCACCTGGCATAATCAGTTGCGTTCCGCATTAAATGATTGTAGGGTTCAGCGGAGGGATCAGTGATAATGCGCAATGGGCATCAATATATGACGTGAAAAATAAAATATGGAACTGAAAACACATCTGAAATTCAACAGGTCATTACATAATGAGGTGCAAACACAAGAGATGGCACACAGAGATCGACGCAGCATGTTATTACACAGATTTATCAATTATCGGCTGCGGAGCCCTCAAGAACAGGTTTGTTACACAGATTGAACAGACGATCTCAAATCAGACTGGTGAGTGCATTCGTGTCCACGTTAGTTGTCCCAGCAACATATAGAACAACTTTTGGCTTGTTGTAGGTGTTTGTCCTGTGGCCACCGACATCACATATAGAGCATTTAGCCTTGTTCCTTTCCTTCGGTGGAAGAATTCCTCGTTGCGGACAAGTTGTGCTCTTGTTACCAGGTTCTCGGCATATGCTGCAGAAGCGAGTGCGTTTGCTCGTGCCACACCTATCGACATCTTCAGCAGCTGTGCGTTGCTTCATCCTTTTGCTTTTTGCACCCCGGTCATCATACGTAAGCTTATCTCTGCTATTTGTTGGTCGCCCGGCTTTCCCTTTCCGCTCAGGTGGTTTCAGTCCTATGAAATCCCCGATAGCACTGCCTTCTGCATCACTAACGTTCCCGCTTGTGTGTGCAATTGCTGGAACAATTTCTTTTACCGTATCCTGCATGCATTTTGTGTGTGCATACTATCTCCTGCATGTATTTTTTTCTATCAACATTTAGATGGCTCTTGCCGTATCTCACTCCGAACCCAACCTCCCATGAATATAGATTGTAGTAGTCGTAAGCTTCCCCCAGCGTATCGAAACTGGCTCCCATAGCAGGAACTATCACAGTTTCAGTTTTTTCTCTGCATAGCTTCGTATTGTTAGCTCCAATGCACTCATCCTGGCAGCACATGGGGGCCGTTCATCAGGCACACGCCCAACACGGATTCTGCATTTTCCACATTATAATTTTTCAGAACCATGCCTTAACTGGTTTTTCAGTTCATGTGATTAACATATATAACGCTAGCAGGCGGCAGGCCAGGCAGGGACGAGGTTCTCCAAGCAGATTAAAATGATATTAACTGCGAGGAACACAATGCAGTGGATCCTTACCTTCGCGTCCAGCCAAGGGCTTCAGGGTCGTCCTTCCCTGTAGATTGCTCGGACGCCGGCGCCGACAGGGCAACCCCCTGACAAGTGCTGTTCAAATCTGTTTCCACTACTGCCATGGCATCTCCTGCTTCGCCAATGCTTGAGTCCGCAGGTCCACATATTACAGCCTGGCTTCTGCCATGCTCTACCGACAGCTCGTCGCCGGCTAGATCCGGCAGGGGAAATCTATTTCAAATTGACAAGCAGAGCGAAAACACACTGAAGTACCCATTTGGGATGGTAGGAAAAATAGTTATTGCGGCTTGCAAAGCATACTTGTCAACTGGATCCGATAAGAACTCCAATTCCTCGTCTCTGGTGATCCTAATCTCCATAGCCATGATCTTGGACATCGATAACTGCCGAACGATCGCCCTGGGGATACCCCAGTCCGAACGAGTCGTTCGTGCTGGGAGAGTCGCTGGAACGAACGAACTCGTTCGGTAGAAGTACCCCTCTAGCCCAAACCATCCCACGTCAGATAAACTTGTTGCTAGCAGGGACAACGATCTGGCTCTTCCCCTCCAGCGGACCAGCCCAAAAACGTCATTGCCTACAAGAATAAAAAAACAAAGAACTAAAATATTGAAGGCCCAAAACTGCTTCTGTCCCAAACAATAGAGAAAACACAAAAAAGGCCTAAAAATGTACTGGACCAAGAAAAACACTACCTGAAAAATATCCAGGAACAAAAAGTTGCGATGCTTTAATAAACAGAACTACCATATAATCATGAAAAAAGGTATATTACAGAATTTTTCATGATTTGCCATGATGTTCATGCACACTTCATGAAAAATTGAGTGTGGAAGTTTTGCCATAATATTAAGAAAACACAAAAAATGACCATATAAGATAGAACAAAAAAGACTTGTACAAAAATTGCCATTGGGCATGTATAGAAAAATTCTGAGCAATGCCATGTCAAATGGATCAAAATTTATTAACTTTGACATCTTTGAATACACAAATTACTTGCATTTTCCTTACACACAACTAAGAGAAAGTAAAAACAGGGACAAAAAGTGCCATGACACAATTAGAAGTTTTCCATGGTATACTTGATGAATTTGCCTAGAATAGAAAATAAAATTGGCCCTAGTAAAAAACAGAAAAACAACATATACACGAGAAAATGCCATGGTATTAAATGAGAAAACATGCAGATTTAAAAGTTTTTGCCATGGTACTTGGATTAAACTTGCCATGTTATCGAGTATGAATTTGCCATGGTACTTGGATTAAACTTGCCATGATCCATAAATTAATTTTGCCATGGTCCATAAAAAAGTTTGCCATGTTAAAAAATATATAAATAAAATATGGAAATTTTTCCATGTCGATATGGACCATGGTAACATACATTTCAAGAAAAAATGGGGCTAACTATTTGAAAGATGGCAAGTTTGCCATGATTAAATAACTTTAAGAATTTGTCATGTTTTAGTGATTGTTTTGCCATGGAATCTAAAACATGGACAAAAAATAGACATGATACTTGAGTCAAACTTGCCATGTAAAATCTATACAGGAAAATGTCATTTGTGTAAAAACAAATATAGCCGTGATGTGACAAAATAAATTTTCCATGGTACTGGAATTAAACTTGCCATGGTCCATCAACTAATTTTGCCATGGTCCATATAGTAAGTTTGCCGTGTTAGAGAAATGAAAACTAACATACATTTGAAGAAAATGGTGGCAACCTATTTGAAGGATCGCAAGATTGCCTGGTTTTTAGAAACTTTCAAAATTTTACACACCGTAAAAACACATCTTAATTTGCCATGGCAAAAACACATCTTAAATTGGCATGGTAAGAGTATATGTTAGTTGCCATGGTACATGGATTAAACTTGGTCATTTCATGTTGCCCTGGTCCATGAAATAAGTTTGTCATGTTGAAAGAGATAAAAAAATAATCCAAATTTCAAGAAAATAGTGGAAAACTATTCAAATGATGGCAAGTTTGCCATGATTTAAAAACTTTCATAACTTGCCATGTTTTATGTACATTTTCTCTAGTTTGGTGAATGAACTAAGCCATGTTGTGATAATTTGTAAATAATCTAAGAAATTGCCATGTTTTGCTAAACATCATGATTAGAAATTTCCATGTATTAATAGACCAAAATCCTAAAATTCTGTACTACTCACATGGCAAATTTAGTAACTAAATCACGTCAAAAGTGTGTGCTACTCTAATTTTAGTGTAGCATGGCAATTTTTAGGGACTGTTTCATACACAAGCATCTTGGCAAATTGTGTTCAAAAAGCTCATAGTACTCATCATCTAGCAGGTCGTAGTCATCATCTAGCAGGTAGATTAACTCCTAGCAAAATCATCAGACGTGATTACAGGCGCACCTTATTCCAGTGACAAAAAAGAGTAGATGAACACCTCCCCGCTGCAGCTCCTCCACTGGCGCTGGTGGTTGTGCAGGAGCAGGCCGCGCTTGCACGCCACGGCGGCCGATTCGGCCATCTTCTCCACCCACGGGTGGAGTCGACGGAGGCGACAGGGGCGCGCCGATGCAGGAGGTTGACCAGGGGCGAGCGGGAGCAGGATCCACTCAGATCAGAAGCGGGAGCGGCTGCCAACGGAAACAGAAGTAGCCGCCGGCTTCCCACGGCGACCGCGTGAGACAAGGAGAGCACCCAGCCCTCGCCCCCATCACTAGACGCTCCCTCCGCCTCTGGTGCCGTGACTCGGCAGCTTCCATTGCCACCCGCGGACCCGCCGCTGCCACCCCACATCCCCACCGCCGCAATCGCGCGAGGCAGGCCATCGTTCCCCCCACGAGCAGCACCTCCACCGCGACTCCACCCCGCATCGGGATCCCGTGCAGGGCGAGACCGCTCTCCCAGGCGTGGTGCCCTGCCCCGCACACGAGGCCGCCGCCAGGGCCTGTCGTGCTCCTCCCCGCGAGGCCGCCGCGGGAACTGTGTGGCTTCTTGCCGCGCGGCGGAGGCAATGGTCGTCGGGCGGGAGATGTTGTACGAAGGCGACGACACACAGCTGCACTACGGTGGCCGGATATGGCGCATGGTTAGCGGTGGCCGGATATGGCGCATGGTTACCGGTGGCTATGGTGTCGATTTGTGCGGCGGCAAGCAAGGTGGGGAGGGGAACAGATAGGATAAGAACGTCGTCACGTACAATTCCATCTCATCTGTACCAATGGTACATCAATATCCTGTACCGATATGCACACGTTATCATGCACGGGTCCGTCTCCGCACATCCGTTTTAGTCGTACTCTGTTGCTTGGTATATATACGGCCGTATTAAATACAGTAGGAAACGCGGCGCCCGGTTGTTGGTCCAGCTGGCAGGAGCGCGCGAGCCTGTCCGCGCCATCTCCACTCTCTCTTGAAGCGCCTCAATACCAATGCAGATATACTACTTCCTTACAACTTCCAGTGAGTCACACTGTCTTGTACTACAAATTCTGTTTTTGTTACTAGCTAGATGTTAATAAGTGTATAGGGTTTAGGGTTAGTTGATGAGTGTTATGCAGATGCCCGCTTAATTTATACATGCAAACGTGCGCATGCAGGTTCCACTGGATCTTGGTAGATATTAAAGTTACAAAAGGAAAAGTTGAAGTACTGGACTCACTGCTTAAAAAACCTAAAGAGTACTCAATTGTGAAGGGGATAGTCAACAGGTAATTTCAATCATTATATATATGTCCTGATATCAACTAATTAATAACTCCTTTATTCCTTTTCTTTGCCGGCGGGCCGGCAAGGCTTGGCAAAAGTTCATCAAAGACGTTCCGGGCCCGTTCAAAGAAAATCTGTATTGGTATCGACCCAAGGTAATTAATTAAGTAGTACTAGCTAGCTAGCTACCATGCAATCTCTTTAATTCTAATTTCAATAACATTAATTATGATGCTTGATTAATTATTATCTGATTGAACTCTATTCTCGTACAGTCCATGAAGCAGGAGCCGGGAAATGATTTATGTGCATACTACGTTTGCGAGAACATTCGCATGATGACGTCCGAAAGGAGCACATCTGATAGACAAATATCGGTACGTTTGCCAGAACACTATACATAATTTTTACATCATTATCAATATCTAGTCACACAAGTAATACATGCATATTGATCTCCTTCTTAACAGTTCAATGAGGTGCGGCAGAAGCTCCTACCAATGGATCGCGTACGAGTAATTGCAGAAGAAATAGCGGGATTTTTGCTCGACCAGGTCATAGATCCTAGAGGAGAATTCTATTACCCGCTACCGCACTAATGCCTCCATGTAGGAGAAATTGTATATACCACTTGACAGTGTGAATATGGTGGTGCAAGACATTCGATGATATATATATATATATATATATATATATATGCATAACGTGTACAATATGTAGTATCGTAAAATACCAGCAAACGAAAAAGAATTAAATGGAAAACACAAAATTAATGAAAAAGAAATCATGAATCCAACCCCCCTCCCCAACATTTTAGTACCGGTTGGTATCACCAACCGGTACTAAAGTACTCCCCGCCCCGGCGCTGACTCGTGCCACATGATGGCCCTTTAGTGACGGTTCATGCAGAACCGGTACTAAAAGAAGGGACCTTTAGTCCCCATTCTTTAGTGCCGGTTACAGAACCGGCATTAAAGGCCCTTATAAACCGGTGCTATAGCCCGATTTTGCACTAGTGACTGACTGTTACCTTCTGGTTAGCGTCGCCAATCTTGCACACATTGATGATGTACTTGCCGCACCATGGAGCGTCCCGGCCGGCCCCTAGCAAGCCTAACCTGCATGGAATTTTCTTAGAGCTGAATTTCGATGGTTTCAGAACATGTCGGCAGATATTAGTTTGTTATCTCTGCCCACTTGACAGTTTGCCGTACAAGTGCAGCTCTTACAACTTCTGCAGAAAAAGATGGTTTCGGTACCCCGAACTTTAACATATGTTACTCGAATATGCAACTTATGTGATGTAAAGGAAAGGAAGAATACTCCTCAACAGCATTACATGCTACCAGTTCTGCAGAAGAATGAACGAAAGTTGCTGACAATTAATGTGACCTGTACTGAGCCTATCACCTAGGTTAATCAACACACGTTTATCCCTACCAGTAAGTGTGTATTCCATGTCGTGCACTCGCTAGTGCATGGTTCAACTTCGGATACAACTTGGGATACAAGGAATTTCTGAAGGAAGGAGAGGAGAAAGACAGATTCAGGTTTCTGCTGGAAGCTCCTAATTAACTAGCTAAGTTACTCAAACTACCTCTCTTCTCATTAACTCATTGTTATATAAGCAAATTTGCTGAGTTGGACTCGATGTTAACTTATTCCCACTGTGGCTAGTCTAAAATACTCCCTCCGTAAAGAAATATAAGAGTGTTTAGATCACTACTTTAGTGATGTAAACACCGTTACATTTCTTTACAGAGGGAGTACATTTGTAGCTGCACAATTTATTACACATGTTTACTGTAGTGCTTTCATTTTCAAATTATTTGAAAACACTTGGAAAAAAGTTCATGAATTACAGAACAGTTCATTGGTTTTGAAAAAAAAAAATCGTATGTCAAAAAAAGTTCATCGGTTTTGAAAAAAGTTCACGAATTTGAAAAAAGTTCATCCGTTTGAAAAAGAGTTCGTCGATTTTGAAAAAAGTTAATCGATTTTAAAAAAAGTTCACAGATTTGGGAAAAAGTTCATCAATTTTGAAATGTTCATCAGTTTGAAAAGAGTTCATCGATTTTGGAAAAGGGTTCATTGATTTTGAAAAGTGTTCGTTGATTTTGAAAAAAAAATGTTTATCAATTTTGACAAAAAGCTCATTGAATTTGGAAAGGTTCATCGAATTTGAAGAAAAATTCGCACATTCGAAAAAAACGAAAAGTAATAAGAAAATAATAATGGAAAAAGAACAGAAAAAAAGAAGAAGAAAATCTCGCGGCCTGTAGAAACAATAAAGAGGGGAAAGAGGTTTACAGACATCAAGTGGTTCGTTGCCAAGTGGTAACTGCGCTGCTCTTTCAAATAAAACATCCTAAATTCGAACCGTCGCACTCTGCATGCACACCTGGGAGTTTCTTAAAAAAAGGATAAAAAAACCCAAACCTGTAGCATATTTTTTTCCTTTGCTGAAAGAGGCACGGCTGTGCCTTTCACGAAAGCACAATCGTGCCTCTCGTAAAAGCAAAACCGTACCTCTCGTGGAAAAAAAAAATAGAAACCATTTTTTTTTCATTTCCGAGAGGCACGGTCGTGTCTCTCGCGAAAGCACAACGTGTCTCTCGTGGAAGCAAAACCATGTCTCCCACGGAAGAAAAAAAAACGATTTTTCCCGTTTCCGAGAGGCACGGACATGCCTCCCACGAAAGCACAACCGTGCCTCTCGCGAAAGAAAAAAAATAGAAAACACATTTTATTTTTCTGTTTCTGACAGGCATGGCCATGCCTCTCACGAAAGGAAAAAAAATACAGAAAACACGTTTTTTTGTTCCGAGAGGCACGGCCGTGCCTCTCAACAAAAAACCCATTTTCCGCGCGAAAGCAGAACCATACCTCTCACGGGAGAAAAAAAATGTTTTTCGCGCAAATTTTTTTTCGAATTTTTTTGTTCAATAGCTAAGGAAGACCGGTGGAAAACTAAACAGTCAAAAAACCCGAAAAATCAAATAAAAGCCGAAAACGCTTGCGAAAAAATAAAAATCCGAAGGGTGCGCTCAGAACGCGACACGTGGTGACGATTGAAAACGCACCAAGTACTTAAAGTACCTTAGATTACCTCTCTTTAAAAAAGTGAGCTGTGCTGCATTTTTTGTGTGAAACAGAGGCATTTTCTACAAGGCATTAAAAAAGTGCCTTAGATCAGAGTATAGGGGGCGTTTTGAATGTTGCCAGCTCACACTTTTGAAGTCATTCTGTAGGAAAACACCTCGAAAGCTCGGTCAGATTTTCAAATGAAACCCTGATGTATTGAATATCTAACCATACGGCCTTCCACTCGAGCGATCCACCTGGCGAGATGGACACACTATAAAAGTATGAAGCTTTCTCTATAAAATAAAACTACGTTGGATGCCCGACCTGATAGCCGCCCGATCTACTGTCCATGCCCCGCATGCCCACTAGTTGTTTCCCAGTGCACAACAACCGCTCTGCTGCATAAACATTAGCACTCTTGCTCCCTGCCCCCGATAGATCTGCGCCCCGTACGGTTTCGCAACAAGAGCATTTCCTGCAACAATGCTCTTGTTGCAAGATTTGGTTTTCTCTGATTTCCTGCAACAATGCTCTTGTTTCTTGAAGCTCCATCTAGCAAATCCCATCAACAATCTTCGATGAGCTCTTGTTTCTGAAACACTAGCTCTGTTCCACTCTGAATCATGAACACCTGCGTGAAAAAACAATAGCTTTATTTTGGAAATAATAGCTCAGTTTCAGAAACGGCTCCGATGACTCCGGCGAAGCTGCGATGCACTGGCGGATGTTGCGACAACGGCGGAGCGGGAGGCGGGGCCGCTATTGTGCTTGTCAACTGCGCTTGAACCAACAATAGATGCAGAAGCAGAAGCGGCAGGTTGGGAGCACGTGGGCCGGAGTTGCAGCAAGCATCAGCAGCCATGGTAGACGGCTGATGGGGCGGGGTCTTTGGTTGAGTGCGGGGGCAACGGGTACACGAGAGAGAGGAGAGGAAGTGACGAGGATGAAAATTCTCGGGGGAGAGGATGGATAAGGTTGGGACGTGAGGAGTGGGACGGGACCACCGGGGCACGTGGTGGACACCAAAGACGGCCGATGGAGCGGTGGAAATCAGCCGGTTGAATAGGATCGTTTCCCATAAAATAAGCAAAGAATTGACTGGCTGGTTGGTTGGCGAATTCGTCATTTTTTCCGAGAGGATGTACGTGATGACCATGACCAATTGACCATGACCTGCGTTGAGCCTGTTCGACCCAGCCAAGTATTAGTCAGTCCCCAGCAGCAGACATACAGGGCGGGGGGCCTGGCTTGACGTTGTTCCTTATTTTTATTTATTATCTTACCGGAGCAGTTTCACAGGCGTATTTGAAAACACCGGCAAAGAGTATCAGAGGCATTCTTCTAAAACGCCCTCAATGGTCTGAGAATCGGAGGCATTCTCCGAAAGCGCCTCTAAAACCCTTTCCCTTGAGGATGATCTCTAGCGCTTTTCTAAAATGCCTTCGTCTTTTAAGGCACCTTTTGGGCTTTTAAAGGCATTTTTAAATGCCTCCTAATTGCTATCGTGTTATAGTAAGTGGCGTGCTCTCATCCTACCCCCAAGTAATCGTCGGGAGGCTTTCGAAGGAGCGCTCGCCAAGTGATCGTTTAGAATTTGTCGCAGCATGCACCATTTAGGATTTGCCCTTCCTGCTTCTCGCTGGGCCTCAAATATGCGGGCCAACGTCCGGTTCCTTCTGGTGTCCTCGGGCCTCCTTCCTGAGGTGGGCCATGCCATAATGTTCCATTCGAAAAATAGAACAGGACAGGGGGGATTTTCAAAATACATTCAGACCTAATGTGAAGGATCCACCAAGGAATGCAATGTCATAATTGCATGCAACGTGCAGACGTTTTTTCTCCTAGGAATTGCTTGAAATCGGCCAAATTTGCGGTCACCCGCAAGAACTTATGTTGGAGATTTTCATCCAGCTTTCCAACTTGTGCACCAACCCATTGTAATTTCATGCGGACCCAACTGCAGAAGGTGTTAGTGTGGGAGTCGGTGCTTTCTTATGACAAACTCATGGTGAAGTAAAAGAACAAGTGAAGCCACATGGACACAAATACTACAGTATGGCAAACCAGCTGCTCTCTAACGGCCTTCCCCGCATTTCCCCCTTGCTGCATCATCAAGCCCTGATGCACCTGCAACTTACAGCAAAGCCTCAGGTTTCTACTACGGGCTTCGACCATATAGCGATAAGATTCCAAAGTCGAACAGCTAGCGTGTTTCCGGCCACTGCAACAACGTGGCGCCTTCCGGGCCGATGGGAAACATGGCGACGAGTTGGTGACTACGTCTGCACAGTCTGGAGCTGCTCTATCCGATCGACGTGATAAGCAGATGCTCATGCCTCTTGGAGGTGCAGTAGCGATCAGGGGCTCAGGGCCACGCGCAAAAATTCGCTTTTCTTGTCGGTGCCTGCGCTACCGATCGAGCAAGATACTAGATAGAGAGATAGGCTGGCTAGGGTGGCGGGTGGGTATACGAAAGATCGAGCCGAGAGAATAATCTACGGCACATCAGGATTGGGATGCCCTTTTTGGCTGCGGAAAAGGAGTAAATATTCTGAATCCTGGCTGAAGTGATGTAGAGACGGCCTGGATCCCAGTCCCGCAAGTTGGTGCCTGGAATCTGAGAGGTTCCATTGGCAGATTTCGGATCCAGTTTGATGTAGACTGCACGCTGTTGCTGCGTGTACGTCCGTGCTCCGTGGTAGTAATCTCCGTGCATGCTGCGAGGTTGCTAGGTCACAGGCTCACAGCAGTAGCGAGCTGACGAAGAGAATTCAACACGTACGTGAAGCAGCGAACTTTATGTCGTTACTTAGAACCCTAGCATGATCTTGAGCTATAGCTAGCAGAAATTCGCCCTTAGTATAGCTGACAAGATGCATTTCGGAAAGGAGGTTCAGAAATCAGAATTTGACGGGGAATCCGGAAACCGCGCTTTAAGCAGATTATATTCCAGGGAGATCGATCTGCCCAGCCCAATGCATCCCCGGTCTACTCTGTAGTCTGTAGTCTGTACTGGGGCAAGATGCCCGGTTTTTTGGGTCCACGGCGAGCACCAGACGGACCGGAGCGCCTCCACGTGAGCTAGCTCGCTTCTCCCGTTAACATCGAGCATGTGGCAGTGAGATCTTTGCGTGCTGGCGTTGGGAAATCTCGCAATTCCATGCCCCCCGTGGCCAACCGAGGAACATGAGCAGGGTCACAGGACCATGGATAGAAGGCATCGCAACCTGATCATGGCATAAAGTCAAATTCCTTCTCCAAACACATCGGAGTCGTGGGTGGGAAGATCCACTCTTTCTTTTTGGTCCCAAGGCTTGGAACATGGAGGTTGGAATAGATTCTGCCAGTGGGCGGCTACACATTGGATGGCCGGGACTCTGCCATGATGCAAAGCTGCATCACCAGCCATCGCTACAAAGAACCTTGGGCTGCAAAAATGCGGTAGTATATTCCACAACAGTAATGCACACAACAAGCTTGACGTCGAAAACAGAAATGAAGTTCGGTTTTGCGATGATACTTAAACATGTTTGCAGCTTTACTTTGATCGATTTGGCTACTTAGAAATAATATGGTCTTTAATAATACGTGAACACACGAGCTCCTAGATTTGCCGCTGATGAGGAAGGAAGCTACGGTGTCAAGGGAAAATCACCTCTGTTTGTTTCCTCGGATCCAATCTGTTTAGCTATGCTAGGAGGAGCATCGGTCGATAAGTAACTCCGGTTTGACAACGATCGACGCAATATTTAAGGTTCATCTTACAAATGTAAATACCACCAAATTGTATCGATATTACTTAATAGAAAATCTCAATTTTTTTGAAAAGAAGGTTGAAACCTCTGACCTCATCATTGGAGTTGATGCAACATGACAAGTCCAAAGTCACAACCAAGAGGATTACATGGCATAGGAGACTATGTTAGAGCCATTATAAGATATGAATTTAAACATATGACTAAGTTGGCTTCTTCCGCAACACCTTCAAGAAAGTATAAACATCGTTGCCCGCGGCCGCCATGTCCGGCCGGAGATGGTAAGGTAAATGATTTTTATCATGTTTGTCGCAGCCAACCACTAAAGGCCATCACATTAGCATGGAGACAACACCTTCAACACGCTAATCATGCAAGTTCATTGTTGCTAAGCCCAACCACTAAAGATCAGAACACAATATTTCACCCCAGACATGAAGCGGTGTTCCAATCACCATATTGATGATGGATATTTCAAAAGTCACCCCAGCCATCACTCCATGTCATGTCAGAGTGGTACTAGCAGGCGGGTGGGATGTATTCCCACCGTAAGCATAGCCATGGAGCTGCGAGGCTAGGCCTGAGCCCTTAGCCTCAGAGGATTACTTGCACATCGCGAATGAATTGTAAATACAAGACATAGATTGATACTTGAAGATGAATGATTATAGTCTTAAGTGCAGGCAGATTGCAATGTTTTCTCAATTTCAAGTGTAATGGCTATGGATATGGGGACTATGGAGATGGAAAAATAATATGGAGATGGTGATGGTTGTTGTAGATGGGAATGGTGGCGCCGAGTGCGTAGGGTTGACTTGATGGATGAGCAACTCCTCTTGCCAAAGGGTTTTCCTCTTTGTTATATGCTATAGACAGGCGAAATAGGGTTTCGGGGCGCCTTTGATGCGAATTGACCCCAGGTGCCTTCACGAACGTCGTCAGGGATGACATCAAAAAGATGGTGGCAGCAGGTATGACTGCGGACACGAGCGCTCATGATCGAACCAGACGCCGTCGTCTCCTATGGGCTCTGGCGTGCGCCTCCTTTTGATTGATTGATCACCACCCTTATTATCTTCGATTTATAGCTTGATTCTGCACCTAAAATGACCCATTCATGTAGGGAACAAAATAAACAAAGAGAATTGCCATCTTTGCATTCATTATTCTTTAGTAAATCAAATCGAAGTGATTATCTAAAAAATTATAGGATTATTCGGTTTAAACGCGGTAAAAATGGCTGCAAAAATAAACTGATCAACCTCCCCAAGCTTAAATCTTAGTCCTCGAGCAAGAAACAATATCATAAGGAACTCGGTGTTTAAGCCTAAATAACAAAAGATTTTGGTTC
Organism: Aegilops umbellulata; assembly: GCA_032464435.1. NCBI lineage: Eukaryota > Viridiplantae > Streptophyta > Magnoliopsida > Poales > Poaceae > Aegilops > Aegilops umbellulata. The sequence goes on along the minus strand of CP136058.1, from coordinate 437,223,463 downwards.
ACTTACGCTTGATACTCCTAAATAGCCCATTGCTTTCTTCACCTGAAAACTTAGCATAGTTGTAGTGGAGACAATGGTTTATTAAGCAAGCTTGTTAGGTCAAGACAATTAAAACAAAGTCTTTGTTAACTTGGTCAAAGTAGTCAATGAGCAACTACTATATTTTGTCTAGCTACCACTTTCTTGTCGGGAACACTTTGGAAGACTTTGTAATCCCCTTGTTAGAGACCGAACCAAAATGAAGCTCCCACGTTCGTTACGATTTTGGACCGTTCGATCGACGTTCCTGATGCGTAATGGCCGTCGGATCTCTTGGTGGACTGGTACTGAACGTCCGATCAAACCGGCGTTCGATGCTCGCCGTCCGGTCGAAAACGAGACCGCTGCAATGCCCCGGCCGTGCCACCGCGCGTAAATAGCCCGCCCCGCCGGGGGCATTTTCGTCATTTTACGCACCGGAGGTATAAAAGGGGCGGCTCCAATGGAGATAACCCTAGCTGGCTCCTCTCCCACTCGCGTCGCTCCCTGTACTCTTCCTCATGCCCCGCCTCTCTGTCCCCCTCCAAACCCTAGCCCGCTCCCACCTCCCTGCCCCGCCGCCGGCCGCCGCCGCTCGCCTGGGCACCCATCGACGACCCGTCTTCCCCTCGCGCGGCCGCGCGTCCTTTGCCCCGAGGCACGCCCCTCTCCTTCGTCCCCTCCCCGCCGTGCTCCTGTCCTCCCCGCCTCGCCGTTCTTCTCCTGCCGCCCGTCCGGCCGCCGCCGCTCTCCCCGCCGAGCTGGCCGCCGCCGCTCTCCCTGCCGAGCTGGCCGCTGCCCCTCTCCCCGCCGAGCTGGGCACCCTCCCCGCCGAGCCGGCCCCCACCGCTCTCCCCGTCGAGCTCGGTCGCCGCCGCCGCCTCGTCCTTTCCTCCCCCCTATGCTCGATAGGAGCGCGGGCCGCCGCCCCACCATACGATACGATGTGGGAGTGCAACCCCGACGCCTCCTCCGCCTAGCCGTGTGACTCGAGACGGCAAGATCCAGCCGTGGCGGCCGAGATTCAGCTCGTTGGCACGCTCCTCTGCCCTTCCCGAGGGCCAACGAAGAAGTTGGCGTGCGCGTGGCCATCCCTCCCGGCGTGGTGGTGGACGAAGCAGAGGCACGTCTCCAGCAAGGTCATCATGTCTCCCTCTGGATCCCTGCTGGCTAACGGTGAGGTGGTGCAACACGCTCCATCCTACAGCACCAACTGCGCCACCGCCTTGCTCCTCCTAAGGTAATCCCGCTTCTCCATAGTTTCTTCCCATGTGTCCTTCAGATTTGCTTGTTAATGCTATGCTGGATTGGAAATTTGTGTTTTCTTAATTGTATAGCCTGATGAAATTTGTGGTTTCTTAATTACAGAGTTAGGTGAAATTTGTGGTTTCTTAGTTGCTTAATTTCTACCTCAGCATGACATGGATTGCTGGCATATACATGAGTATGCAGCAAGAACTATGCTCTAAGAAAGTGTGCTAGCATCTGGACATCCTGGCTGACTGTTTAGTAGCTGCGAATGTTTAGGAATTTCAGTTAGGCCATAAAAGCCAGAAAGTAAGGAAAGAACTATGTGTGCTGCAACTGTATAAGATGTGTGAGCTGGATGCATTGTCAGGTGACCAACTTGAATTGTTTTTACTGCTCTTGCATATGTAAAATTTCTTCTCATATTTAAATCCCATGTTTTTGTGAATTTTGTATAGATTCAGGCTTCCCTCTTGGTTGATTTGTTAGGTCAATTAAAATGATGAGACTGTCTCGAGTGATTCCTCCCCTTCCAAGGTAACACTGCATGTTTTCATCTACAAGCTTACACTCTTATACAAAGTGACCAAACAACTGAAATATCATGTGTTGAGTTTACACAATCATGTATTCTAGACTGTTGCTAATGGTTTGTATTTTTCCATTTTGTGGCAGATGACTCGGTGGTCTTCTTTCTCGCTTGCTTCTTGGGCGCCCGATCTATTCTGGGCGAGCACCTGCCAGTGGTGGATGAGGAGATCTGGCATGAACCACGCACCGGGAGGAGCTCAACTTCTACTGCCTCTGCACGCCCAGGTATAGCAGATCCTACTCCTTACCTTTTTTTCAATAGAGTAGGATGAACACCCACGGCTTAGTCTGGGTTCGTAGATTGTGTTTTCCTCTCCAATATGCTCTCTTTATGCTTCAAGTGATTCGACTTGGATTTTTGCTTCTTATTGATTTGCAAGTTATACTAACTGAACTTCAGTTATCAAGAGTGTCACATATTTAGAAGCTGAGTGGGGAGACAGGCTGAGGCAAAAAGCAAAAGTATGTGCTTCCTATTGCATCATGACTATGATTTCCCTCTACAACCGAGCATACCACTGTCTATATATGAATATTTAGTAGAGGAGTGCATAGCTCTGTTGTTGTCTATATACGAGTATTATTGAGTTGATGAATTGATTATATGAATATTTAGTAGAGGAGTGCTACCACGTGTAGTACTCGGGGGGCAGCCGAGGCACTTTTGGCATTTCACGTTCTTGCCCCTGCATACTATTCAGTTGCGTAGTAATATGGCTTAAGGTTCCAACTTAGCTTCCTCCACCTATTGCTTTGCTTAGTTAAAATTTTGGGACAACACAAATATAGGTGTGCTTATATTATGTGTACTTTCTTTAGACAAATTTATAGGGGAAGGCATCATCTTTTTCTGATAAATTGTTTCATGTGCAGAACAATCAGCACATGTTTTAACAAGGCCAACAGAATATGATGTAGTCATGAATAGGTTGATGATTCTGCCTAAAATATTGAGATCTTGAATCCTATTACCATTTTTCTTCATTTCTTCTTTTGGGTCGGCGGGTAAGCTAATTAGGCTATTTTCCCTTTTATCTATTTCTGCAACTGGATTCTTTGAAGGATTTGAACAGAGTTCATTGTGGGAACCTGAACCCTACTACCATGTCTCCACTTTCATGCAGTGGGCTTGACTGGATCATATGGTTTTCTCGCCGAAGATTCCCTACGCCACCAGCTACTACCCTGCTCCTCTCCTACCATGGCACATCAAGGCACCTCTTCTCCTGTGAAAGTAACTGAAGGCCATCCCACCTGACATCCATGGGGCTAATTTCCATTTCGGAATTAAGTGTGAGTTCTCTACGGGCAACAAAATCTATCATCTATCTCCTGTGTTATCTCCTGTGCTAATTTCCATTTCAAAACATGCATCAAAGATTTCAACTTGAATCTTCTGTGTGTTACATAGTTTTGTGTTTAACAACTTGACTACCTATCATCTATCTCATGCGACAACTTAATGTGAACTTTATTACTGCTGGATATGCGAAAGTGATACATATTTGTGATGATTTCTATATGTGATAATTTCAGAGATATTGAATTTTTTATATATATGGCTCCTATGGTCAATATATGCCTTTTCTATATATTTTAAACAATTTCAGCTGCATGAAAATGACACATATATGTGATGATTCCTGACCTAACTTTGTGCTAGGATGACTCCAACAGCAGTCGGTGTTCTGTACAGCGTGTTCTGGGACATGGGGTTGAGTGGCTACGAAGGGGAGGAGCCATGTGACAGCCTCGACACTGCGTCAGAGGAAGGTACTAACTAAACTACATACATATTCCTAGCTTCAGAAAGAAAGGATGACTAGATCGGTCAACCCAGGCTGCTCTGAACCACCATACATCATGTTGTGCTATTTGGACATGTGAATTCAATTGCTAGCATTGATAAATAAGCTAAGCCAACTGTGAGTGTTGTGACTAGAGAGTTTCTGACTTTTTAGGTCCCTGCTAGCTCTACACTACTCTCATTTGGTCATATACTTTTAGGTTACAACTCACTAACAAAAAAAACATCACAAAACAATCAACTGGTACATATCAATGACATAAATTATTTTATTCATCGCCTGCGAGCCAACAATCTATATTATAAACTGAACCTTTTATTAGTTGCTTGGTACCAATTTATCTCTATTCTTTTTAGTTTCTTAAATGGTTTCTCCACATGCCTTATGGTGAGCGGGACGAAATATGTGCCCACATACGAGGACAAGTACAAGGACGGCGACTGTATACTTGTTGGATATTTAAGAGATAAAGCATGAAAAATAATTAAAATAAATCTTCCAAAATTGGATGTGGGTGTTGTGTTTGCTGTGGGGACTAGGGAAATAGTGTCAGTTCCTCAATTGGATAGTAGTAGGATTAGACATGCCTTTACATTTTTTTAGTTAATTAAATATGTTCAGTTCAAGCAGTTTTGGCTTACTGTGATGTTAGAGTTCTTTCTCAGTACCTTCACTTTGGTTTTTCAAGAAATTTATTGCTCAGTAATACTGCTCCACTTTGTTCATAAATTCATTGTTCATTGTTGTTTATTAAATTATCCATGTCCATCTATTATTCCTAGGATTTCCTTGGATAACTATACTAATAGGTAGAACGTGAGAACATGTCCATCTCGGAGAGAATTAATATTGCTTTGCTTCCTTGCTGCCCCTGAATTTGAAAGCAAAACAGTGATGTTGATTGTGGCTTAATTCATGTATCCTATCTCATGAGTCATATCAGGCAAGCGGCGGCGGCGGCGGACTGGTCACCCCGCAACACCATTCTTCCTTCAGGGTAACTAGCCATGGCAAGTGCTTCTGTCATTTCTTTCGTGTTGAGAAGGCAGAGTCAAGGGCGCGAACATGAGGTATTCTGTGACTTTCTTCGGAGAGGCACGAAAGCGCAAAGGTCGTGACGTGTAACGATTTAATCAAGGAGACAACCCGGTCAAGCTATCAAGTATTAGGCTATAACCTAACTAAGAAGTTTTATTATCTCGCATTGCATCTTGCTTGATCAACACATGCCACGACCTGGTTATTGTATTTGTTATATTACAATGGATAGTCTTGGCTTGCTTTTGGACTAAAGCCTTTTGGCCTATGTATAGCTTGATTTTGGACTGAAGCCTTTTGTTCTTTCCTGAAGCAATTCCTATGTGTTGAATGTGTATGTATCGATGCAATGATTCTGATATAAAATTAATATATTAGATTTATAAACACAACTATATTATGCTATTTTTTATATTTATAATGCTTCAATGACTGTATTATCGGGTTGGATATGACTATACCCGACAGCACCGTTGTCGGGTGCGGCAAGCTGCACTTCCTATCTAGTGAAAAGATAATTATAGGCGCGAGAAGCAAGTCAAAGAAAGCGTGCTCCTAGAGTACTCACTAACACCCACGAATATCACATCACCAAGGCACAATAGTGCTCCTTCTTTCATTCTTTGCTGGAACTTTTGTTTTAAGTTACAAGACCATGCCAAAAAGTGTGAATGTGCATCTGAGTTATTGTTGTGGGGAAGACGACACTCATGACTGATATTGGGTTTTATCCCATATGTGTGTATGATCATTGGACAGAGGAGTACCCATTTTTTCACAAAAATGCATCCTCTCGATGAAGCCAAAAATTAAGCTATTATAACATTTTTGTTACTAAACGTTAACCAACTCAATAGACTAAATCCAAGTTAAACTTTGGTAGATCGTTCATAGGCCAGCGAAGCTGTTAGCATTTCTCAAGAGGAGCATTAATGGTTCAGTAAGGCATGCATAGAGCAATATTTTATGTAATTGCACAACAATTTCGCATATAATAATCTCAATCACTTCTAACTTGATTCCTCTAGACAATTCTATCTGCAAGAACTATTGAGTCTCTAATACTAGCTTTTTTAACACAAATTTCTCGATAGCCAAGTTTTTTCAAAATACTATATTGTGCTCTATGATTATCTTGTTATCATCACTTCTCATAAAATTGGCCCCACAACAAGTCTTGGTTAACTAAATGTAAGAGAGGAATAGCTAGTTAACTAATTTAGCCAAGTGAATGCAAACTTTATAATTAGTTTCAAGACCTACCCCCACCTAGATATATAACACATGCTCAGTACTACAACTAGCACGGGTATGTCAAGCTCGTAAAAAGGGGGAGTAGGACATACCTCACGTCCATAATGACTCCAAAATGACCCCAGAAGAAAGACTTGCAGATCAGCGCCCACCTTCGAGAATAAGATTCTGCGAACTCCTTTTGAGATTGTATTTGATGTTTGTGCTTCCATATTGTCTTCAAGGGTACTCAAAAAGTCGAGGATATGGATGCTCCAATGGAAGGCGGAGGATTGCTGAAGATCAACGCGGTGGCAATGATGAAGATTTGTGCAATGATGCATGATGCTCAAGAGTCTTCTAGCTTTGTTGCGTCTGTTCCAAATAGCTCTGACAACAACAACAACAACCAAACTAATAGTAAGTAAATAAACATTCATGATTACGAAAGAAAGCATAAAACCATGAATAATATTGCCAGATATTATTGGGGCATAGATTAGTACCAAAAACCAAGCCTACAGTAAGCCAGACAACTCTACCCACAACCCACTTGACACAAGAAAGAAAGATGCTGAGCAGACTCATATTGATCACAACATGAACAGTTAGGATTACCACTCCATTTTCTCCTTTTCATAACATCTCTAGTCACACAACATTTTTGAATAATTGGCATAAGAAGATCTGGGTATTGAGGGGTTTTAGCTTTCAGATGTAACTATAATTCCTCCCCTATAATCTCATGCCATCATACCATATATTGATTTAGTTGTAAAAACAAGTTTCTTGCCTAGCCCTAGTAAACCTCATTACCATCACGAAGTGTGCGTAGGTTCCTCTTCTCATTCTTTACACCTTCCCACTGTTGGTGTAAATCAAGTGACAATCCCCTAAAGAAGGTAGACTCATCAGCTCCAAGACAATCTCGACTGTGCAATCATGATGGTTACATATGTTGAATAACATAGGAAACTTGTTACACAAAGGGGGTTTATCATTCAAAAAAATTGATGCTCCAAAATGCTTCCAAAATATTCTTTTGTTTTATTATTTTTTGAATTAAAAAACTAAATTTGGAAGCATTTTGGAGCATTGATTTTGTTTTTTCCTTAGGTCTCCATCAATGCCATTCCATCATGAAATTTGCACGTGGGTAAAAAATTCATCAATGTTAATCACAAATTTTTTTCCTATTGTCTCTTCGGATTTTACTGTCCACCCGGGTGTATGTGAGCTTGGAATAAAAAACTACAAGTCTGCTTAGATCTGTAATCTTTTGTGTTAGATATGATGTTGCTGATCTGCTGGCCTAGTGTAGGTTCTATGTTAGGCACTAACAGGTTTTCGCTCCATATATAGTGCACACTTTGATTGGAGGCCTGCGTGTTGGGTTTCTTTTTAGTGAATAACTCGCTCTTTTCCCCTTTCTCGTTTCCTTCTGAATCTCTTGAACAGTTGTATTATTATTTTTTTGACCTGTGAACAGTTATATTTTCTTTACGATAGTAATGGAAAAGGGTTGAGCACGGTTCAAGAAAATAAAAAATAGCGCCAGGGTCATGTGGATGCAGTGCCATGCATTTGAGACGTTGACGTGGATCGAGGGTGCTCCTTTGTCCGCGCGGAGGGGGTGCGGGATCTACCAATTATGCGCACCTCTATGTGTCATCCCAAGCGGATCGCAGCACCAGAATCTACATCCTCAAGGAAGCACCTTCGTCCAAAAAAGTTCAGAATCTAATTAGCCACACTGACCTTTCAATCCCCAAAGCCGATGGCAAACCCGATGCCATACGACGAGCCACAAGGCCGGCGGGGCGGGCGCTCCAAGCGCCTATAAATAGCGGGCACCGAAGCAGCACAGCGATCATCAAACCATAACCATCAGAGCTTCTCAAGTGCAAAAGCCATCAATCAGTGCTATGTCTTCTGGGTCAAGGAGCGCATCCCGCGGCAGCGCCAACCCGGAGTGGAGCAAGAAGGAGAACAAGCTGTTCGAGGAGGCACTCGCCTACTACGGCGAGGGCACGCCCGACCGCTGGCTCAAGGTGTCCCGCGCCATGGGCGGGACCAAGACGGCCGACGAGGTGCGCCGCCACTACGAGATCCTCGACGGGGACATCAAGCTGATCGAGTCCGGCAGGGTCCCTTTCCCCAACTACAACACCCAGGGGGCTTGGAACTGATTCATCAATCAAGGTAACCAAAACCCCAACCTGATCCTTGTCTCTTTTCTAAAATTTATGTGTGAAAGATATATAGCGATCTCAATCAATTGTCATAAGAAAGGTAGAGCATGCTGCATGACCTAGCTAGGTTGACGTTGTCAATTAACAAAGAAACAGCAATGGGATGCCGCTTGTCAATGCTGTCGATTCCTTGGCTGTTTCTGCTCCAGATGCACTGCAAACATCAGTGTGATTGCACTATTATTATTGCACATAATTTAAGCCTGGACCAGGAACCTTGAACATGAACAGCTTCATGCACGCACAATTTGCTTGCGTGGATGCGCTAATCTTAGAGATCCCTTTCTTAGAGTTCCTGCGTCCCTGCATAAGGCTGGGAATTGATGTCTGTTTTGCACACCCTTTAAGGCCAAAAACCAGATTGCAGCAGTGCATATCCCAGATTGCAGAACATATATAGAGAAGTATCAGTGGAATTCATTTTTGCCAAGCCTAGCATTCACACAAAACTATCCAAATAAGGGCATGTTTCTCCTATTGAAATGCAAATGTTAATGTAGCCCAGTTCTAGATTTGAGAAGTTGAGATAAGTTAACTTACAAGGTACCTCTCTCGTTGTATTTTTCTTTCCAGGAGGAAAGCTTCTGAATTCTGAAGATCCTGCAAACAGGATAATGTGTTGATAACCTAGTCCTTAGCTGGGACCATGTTACTGAAGCAAGCGTAATTATGTACCGTATGACGAAGATTGTGGGCCCTTGGTTAGGAATAAAAGAAGAAAACATATGTGTGTGTACATAATATAATATTAGGTTTGTAAGCAAATCAATTGCGCTTGGTCTTGCAGACGGTAGCTTGTATTTTTCATTGTGTACAGTATTACTCCTCCCCAGTAAGTTTTGGAGTAAACAACAGTGATGTAAATCCCCAGTACTTGCGTGTACTGTTTATGAACTTGTGCTGGTAGAATATTCCTGTTTGCCAATATCAGTTGGTTCAAGACTCCGATGTTTACTTTGTATTTTACATGTTATCACTATCGATCCCTTCCAACGAAGATGGAGTAGATGTGAGTATGACTATGTGCCATCCGATAACTTGTGTACTCCCTCCGTTTTACTTATTTCGCATATTAGCTTTGACTGAAATCAAACTTTGAAAAGTTTGACCAAGTTTATAGAAAACTATATGAACATTTACAATAACAGCCAGGTGGCGTTAAGTGTGTCCTAGATCTTCCCTTGACGTGGTAGCTTCCTTCCTCATCAGCGGTAGATCTAGGAGATCGTACGTTCCTGTATTATTAACGACCATATTATTTCTACATGACCAAAGCAACCAATGTAAAGCCACAAACATGTTTAAGTATCATCCCAAAACCGAATTTCATCTATGTTTGCAGCCTTGGATTGGGCAGTGGCGGCCCCATGTGCGCCGTACCATCCATGGAGGTGCCATCTTGGAGGTTTGGGTTTTAGGGAGAGTGTGGCGCTGTGGGCGGTGGGCTCCAGAGGCTCGAGCGACGGCGGTGGTGTGGAGGTTGGAAGTTGGAGTGGCGTGGCGTCTACCGCGCCGACGGCAGCGGGTCTTGGCGGCATTGTGCAGCTCAGTCTTAGCGACGGATGCGAATAGATGGACGAGCACAGGGCGGTGGCATGTTTTGCGCCGTGGCGGCGTCGATGGTCGGTTGTCCTGGCAAGTATAATCCGGATTTCTTTCCTCGAGATGAGTCAGCGGATCGATGGGGTGGCGACTTTTGAAGCGTGTGCATATGGTGTACGCATCGGGTCTGCTGCATCAGGACTATGCTCCAGGTACATCATGTGAGCAAACCGTGGTGAGCCTGGTTCTAAATGGTGGGGAGTGATGCCATTCCCCATTGTCGACTTTGTAGGTTTGGGTGGTGGCTTCGAGTTATTTGGTGTATGTTCTCGTCAGACCTTTGTTAAATAATTTAATAAAGATGAATGTATGAATCTATTGATTGAAAGGCCGGGGGTTTTAACCTCCATTTCGGAAAAAATCTCATGTTTGTTGTGTGCTTCTTGCTTGCAGAGATGCAATTGTGCTTGCGGTGGAGCATGGTTTTCACTTTTCAATTGTATATTGTTGAGACTGATTGCTAGATGGTGCAGAACCTTTCGAAGATGACAAATCTGGAGTTCATATCATGAAGGAGATGAGATCGATTTCCACTATTTCCAGGGTTTAAGCTAGTATCCTCTGTAAACTAATATAAGACCTAGTAGTGATCTAAACGGTCCTCTCAAGTGACGAGGGGGACAACGGAGGAGGCAATGACGACGGCAGCAGCGGCGATGAGGTCGACGTTGAAGAGTGGCGAAGAATCTTTCTCGACTGCGACGACGATGGCACGGGGCCTGACCCCATGGGTGGTGGAATCTCTAGGGCGGACTGGCTGGCCCTCGTGAAGTCAGATTAGTAAGGTGTAAGTTTGGGTTTAAAGTAGACTATATTTTGGTGGATTGTTAATGTGAATTATGTGTCGAATTTTGGTTAGAAGATCTATGTCCATCATATCCAAATCGAATTTACGTGAATTACTCCATCATATTAAGGGAATTGGCTAGGTCCGGCCAAAAGTTAGTAGAGTAAAAATACTCCACTAAGCTTTACTCAACCGAATACTCCTTATTTTTTAGGAGATCGGCTAGTGTTGCTCTAACCAATAGAGTGCTTTATGGCACTGCTTACAAAAATAAAATAAAATATACTACCACATTTTTGCAGCCACGTTCTCTATAGCAGTAGGCAGCTGTTGATGCACCTTGCATCCTGGCATAATCCCAACCATCCAATGTGTAGCCGCCAATTGGTAGAATCTATTCCAACTTCTAAGACCAAAAAGAAAGAATCGGTCTCCCTGGCCACGACTCCAATATATTTGGAGAAGGAATTTGACCATATGCCACGATGAGGTTGCGATGCCTTCTATCCGGTGACTCTGCTCATGTTCCTCGGTTGGCCATGGGGGGCATGGCATTGCGAGATTTGCCAACGCCACCATGCAGAGATTCCGCTGACACATATTCCATCTTAGGGAGAAGCTAGCTACCTAGCTCACGCGGAGGCGCTCCGGCCCGTCCAGTGCTGGCCGTGGACCAAAGAAACCGGGCATCTTGCCACAGTACAGTAGATCGGGGAGGCATGGGCCGAAGAGATCGATCTCTCTGGAATATAATCCGCATAAAGCGCGGTTTCGGGATGACAGGATCCCCTGTCATATTCTGATTTTTTTAAACCTCCTTTCTGAAATGCATTTTGTCAGCCACTTTACTTAGGGCGAATTTCTGCTAGCTAGGCAGAGCTCATGCTTTCTGAAATACATAATACGCTGCTTAAATTCTCTTTCTCAGCTCGCCTCTGTTGTGTACTACGTACCTAGCAGCCTCACAGCACGGAGATCACTGTTCTTCTAGTGGTTTTTTACTGGGTTTGTACCGGTGGTCTATGCTTTTGTGTCTTGACTAGCTCACGCAGCCACCACCCACCACGTACAATCTGCATCTAACTAGATCCCAAATCTGCCAACGGAACCTCTCAGATTCCAGGCACCAACTTGCGAGATTGGAATCCAGACGGTCTCTACATCACTTCAGCCAGGATTCAGAATATTTACTCCTTTTCCTCTGCCAAAAAGGGCATCCTATACCCACCCGCCACCCTAGCTAGCCTATCTCTCTGTCTGGTATCTCGCTCGATCCATAGCGCGGGCACCGACGAGAAAAGCGAATTTTTTCGCGTGGCCCTGAGCCCCTGATCGCTACTGCACCTCCAAGAGCAGCTCGATAGTGTGCAGACGTAGTCACCAGCTCCTTCATCCAAAAAAAAGGTCAGAATCAGAATGTAACTAATTAGCCTCACTGACCTTTCAATCCCCAGGCCGATGGCAATCCCGAATTCCCGATGCCATACGAGCTGCAAGGCCGGCGGGGCGGCGCCCCAAGCGCCTATAAATAGCAGGCACCGAAGCAGCACAGCGATTATCAAACCATAACCACCGGAGCTTCTCAAGTGCAAAAACCATCAGAAAAAGCATCAGCGCTAACTTAGCTCGGTTTCCCATCCAGTTGGAGATGTCTTCTTCTGGGTCAAGGAGCTCATCCCGCGGCGGCGCCAACCCGGAGTGGAGCAAGAAGGAGAACAAGCTGTTCGAGGATGCACTCGCCTACTACGGTGAGGGCACGCCCGACCGCTGGCTCAAGGTGTCCCGCGCCATGGGCGGCACCAAGACGGCCGACGAGGTGCGCCGCCACTACGATATCCTTGATAGCGACATCAAGCTGATCGACTCTGGCAGGGTCCCTTTCCCCAAGTACAACACCCAGGGGGCTTGGAACTGATCAATCAATCAAGGTAACCAAAACCCAACCGGATCCTTGACTCTTGTTTTTTTGTTTGTTTGTTTTTGAGGAAAGGTCCTAGCTAGCTAGGGCTGTTTATCCTCTAGTTCTACTTAATCACACTCTTTGCCAAGCCTGACATTCACACAACACTATCCAAAGAAATGGAGGCATGATTGTCCTACTAAAATGCAAATGTCAATTTATTCTTGATTTGAGAAGTTGAGTAAGTTAACTTACAAGGTACATCTCTCATTGAATTTTTCTTTCCAGGAGCAAAGCTTCTGAATTCTGAAGATCCTGCAAAACAGGATAATCTGTTGATAATCTAGTCCTTAGCTGGGACCATGTTATTGAAGCAAGCATAATTATGTACCGTATAACGAAGATTGTGGTCACTTGGTTGGGAATGAAAGAAGAAAACATATGTGTGTGTACATAATATTAGGTTTGTAAGCAAATCAAGTGCGCTTGGTCTTGCAGACGGTAGCATTTATTTTTCATTGTGTACAGTATTCCTCCTCCCCCAATAAGTTTTGGGGTAAACATCAGTGATGTAAATCCCCAGTACTTGTGTGTACTATTTATAAACTTGTCCTGGTAGAATATTCCTATTTGTCTGTTAGTAGGTTCAAGACTCGGATGTTTACATTGCACTTTACATGTTATCATTATCGATCCCTTCCGACAAAGATGGAGTAGATGTGAGTATGACTATGTGGCATCTGATAACTTGTGTACTCCCTCCATTTTATTTATTCCGCATATTAGCTTTGACTGAAGTCAAACTTTGAAAAGATGGACCAAGTTTATGGAAAACTATATGAACATTTACCGTAACAAATCTGTATGAAGTGAAAACATGAAGTTGATTCTGTGCCTTTTTGAACAGCTTTCGCGTCTCAAAATAAATTTTCATAAGAGTGAGCTATTTTGCTTTTGAAAGGCCAAGGAAACAGAGAATGGATATAGGCAACTCTTCAATTGTGAGGTGGAATCTCTTCCATTTATGTACCTCGGAATATCCATTAATACCCCCCCCCCCTATGCTCACAAACAAAGAACGGAAAATTATCAAGATCACTTTGAAAAGAAGCGCAACAATTGGAAGGGGGAACTCATGTCATATGGGGCACCATTGACTCTTATCAACATTATTCTCACAAGTCTACCAATGTTTATGTTTTCCTTTTTTTTAATGCTCAAAGGGGTGTTTAAAAGGCTTGATTTTTAATGATCTAAGTTCTTCTGGCAGTGCAATAAGCACAGATAGAAGTATATACTAGATAAGTGGGATATCTTCTGATGGCCAAAGGATCAAGGTGGTTTGGGTATTGAAGACTTAAAGATAAAAACCAAGCGCTTGCTTAGTACTCCCTCAGTCCCAAAATAAGTGTCTCAACTTTAGTACAACTTTATACTAAAGTTCGTATAAAATTGTGACACTTATTTTCAACTTTAGTACAACTTTACATTAAAGCTAGTACAAAGTTGAGAAACTCATTTTGGGATAGAGGGAGTATATGGCTATACAAGTTGCTTAATGAGGAGGGTGCATGGCAAGAGCTTGTTCGTAAAAGTATCTATATTCCAAAACTCTATCTTAGGTGGAAGAAAAATCAACAGACTCCCCTGTTGATAAAGGGCTTGATGAATGCCAAGTCTTCTTAATCAAAGAGTGATTCATTTGAGGTTGGCTATGGCCATTCTAGGAGTTTTTGCAAAGACACTTGGTTGGGGGACAAACTGCTTGCTCTACAATACCCATTGTCAAATAACGTGGCAGGTAGAAAATATGAGACTGCGCACTCGATTATGGGATCTACACCTATGAACATCCAAATTAGGCGTGCTTTGATTGGGGAAAATGGGTAGCGTGGTTACATTTGGTGTGTAGGTTGATGTTGGTCAACTTATCACAAACACTAGATGTATTCAAATGACGATTGAATACTAATGGTGTGTTTACAATCAGGTCTCTATGCATGCGGATCGCCATGATTTTAATCAGTCCATGTATCTTAAATATTGCATTGATCTTTGTCAAACTGGAGTTACTTACTTACTGATGCCCCTCCTAGCGTTGCTAAATAGACTGAATCCGACGAAACAAATAGAGGATATTCCCGGGGGTTTCTCATTTTTGCTGCCATTCTCTAGCGACCCCTCTCCTCATGATGACATCGCGGCTATCAATGAGTAGGTGGGTCGATGGAGCCGCGCGTTCAAGTCGTGTTTTCTGTAGGTTCAGACCGCTACTTGGTGGCTTTTGTGTTTTTTCTCTACAATTTTTTGGGCGTCTTTATGATGATGCCCCAGCCATCCTTATTTCCTATGTTACTCTTAAACTTGATGGTTGCTTTATTTATAAAACAAGGGGAAAGCATATTTCGAGGGTCTTTAAGTTTAGGCCTTAGTTGTTAGAATTTCAGTCGCCTAGCGTTGTGGCTTCGATAGCAGTGACAACGACGACCCTTGAAGTGGTAGCTTCCTTCCTCATCAGCGGCAGATCTAGGAGCTCGTACGTTCCTGTATTATTAACGATCATATTATTTCTACATAGCCAAAGCAACCAATGTAAAGCCACAACTAAAAGCGAACTTCATCTCTGTTTTCAGCCTCGGATTGGGCAGTGGCATCGCCATGCGTTTTGTACCCTCCATGGAGGTGCTGTCTTGGGAGGTTTGGGTTCTCGAGAGAGTGTGGCTGTTGGCGGTGGGCTCCGGACAAGGGCTCGCGCGACGGCGATGGTCTGGAGGTTGGCAGGTGGAGCGATGTGGCATCTACTGCGTCGACAGCGGCGGGTCTTAGCGGCATGGTGCATCTCAGTCTTGGTGACAGATGCGACTGGATGGACGAGCGCAGGGCGGTGGCATGTTTGGCATCGTGGCGGCGTTGATGGCCTACCAGCCTGGCAAGTATAATGCTGATCTCTTTCCTGGAGATGGGTCAGCAGACCGATGGTAGTGGCGGCATGAAGCGTGTGCAAGTGGTGTACGCTCTGGGTTTGCTGCACTGGGTCTATGCTTCTTGTATGTTAGACAGGCGGACCGGCGGCGATCCCAGTTTTAAATGGTGGGGAGTGATGGCATTTCCCATCACCGAGTTTGTAGATTTAGGTGGTGGCTTTGGATTATTTGATGTATATGTTCTTGTCAGATCTTTGTTAAATAATTTAATAAAGATGACTATGTGCATCTATTGATGCAGAGGCCGGAAGTTTTAACCTCCTTTCCGGGAAAAATAAATCACATGCTTGCCGTGTGCTTCTTGCTTGCAGAGATGCCATCATACTTGCGGTGGAGCGTGGTTTTCACTTTTCAGTTTATTACTGTTGAGACAGATTGCCAGATGGTGCAGTAACTATGGGATACCAAAGATGACAAATCTGGAGGAGTTCAAATCACGAATGAGATGAGATCGATGCTCCACTCTTTCCATGGGTTTAAGCTAGTATTTGCTGGGCGCAGGTGCTAATTCTTTAGCCCATTCTTGTGCGCATTTTGCTGTTAAAGTTTATGAACTTTCAATTACGTATGATGTAATCCCTGGCCATCAAATTGATTCTTTCCAATCAGATAAGGTGCCTAACGAATAAAGAGCTTTAAGGCAGTGCTTTCAAAAATAAAATAAAATATGCTGGAGTACCACACTTTTGCAGCCCAAGGTTCTTTGTAGCGATAGCTGTTGATGCACCTTGCATAATCCCAACCATCCAATGTGTAACCGCCAATTGGCAGAATCTATTCCAACTTCTAAGACCAATAAGAAAGAATGAGTCTCCCCAGCCACGACTCCAATATGTTTGGAGAAGGAATTTGACCATATGCCATGATAAGGTTGCGGTGCCTTTTATCCATGTTTTTTTTAGAACGAAGGCTCGCGAGGAGCCCGGCTTTGAATTAACAAAGCCATCAACCGGCCAGAAAATACAAACACACGTAAATTACCTCGGCCAAACGATACAAGGGACACTTTAGAAGGCTTACAACTCAACGGACCGCACAAGCGCAAAAAGAATACGGGAAAACAAAGCTCGAAGCATGTCCTAGCCGAAGACTACAGCCAAAACAGACATTCGGGGTAGGGGCACACACGAGCACGACGAGGACCTGCTTACAACAGAGTGTGGTAAGTGTGCCCGACCAACGCCCAGGTAGAAAGACAACACACATCCTCCGCCTCTCACGCCGCAGAGGGACCCTTCCCTCTCGCCATGGCTCGCAAGGCGCCGTACCGTCGGACTTGAGAGACGCTCACCCTAGAGCAGGGGAACTGCAAGCTTCGGGACCTGGAGCAGCCGCAGCACATCACCGCTTGAACATTCGAGCACTCCGCGACTGCGGCATCGCCACATCCAAGAACACCTGAGAGCTGCAGGAAAACCACCAGGTGCAGCTACTGAAGAAAGGCAGCCAGGGCACCGCCGTCATCGGACCACCCAAGCCGCCCAAGCTCCGACTTTTGAACCCCTCACCTGAACGCAACCCTCCCCAGGCGGCGCCCCCAAGGAAGACACGACGCATAGCGCGCCGTCGTCGCCCAATCCTAGCCTGATTTTGGGCTTTCACCCGGGAGGAGGAACAGGGGTGGAAAGGGGAAGGGCCTCTGCAACACCTCCAAGGAGGAAACGGCGTCAAGGACGTCGCTGCTGCCAGGCCGGCCAAGCCGACCAGCGGTTTCCCGTGGCCCAAAACCAGACCACCGGTCACCCAACCACACAAGATCAACGCTCGGAGGGAGGCTGGCGTGAAGCGGCGGGGACGAGGGAGACAGAGGAAAGGAGCCAAACCTCAGATCTGACAAGGAGGGGAAGACCTCCGCGCCGCCGCCGCCACCCGCCGTAGTCTCACCACCCGCATGGTCGAGACCGCCAGCCAGAGCACACCCACGGACGACGCCGGCCAAGATGGCGCCGCCGCCTCGTCAAGGAGGGTCGCCGCCCCAGATCCGAGGTCCTCCTCGAGGGAAGGAGCGACCGAGGCCTCGCCGCCACCATCACCGGCGGCCGCGCGAGCGAATCCGGCGGCTTTCTCAGGTGGCAGCGAGGGAGGGAGGGAGGGTAAGGAGCGGCGGCGCGACAGGGAAAACCTAGTCGCCGCCCGAGTCGCCCGAAGCGGACGAAGGGGGGGGGGGGGTTGATGGGTCTCTTCAATCTCTGCTTTGAAAACTTCTTTTATCCATGGTTCTGTGTGACTCTGCGCATGTTCCTCGGTTGGCCACGGGGGCCATAGAATTGCAAGATTTTCCAACGCCACCATGCAGAGATTTCGCTGCCACATATTCCATCCTCACGGTAGAAGCTAGCTCACATGGAGGCGCGCTCGGGTCCGTCTGGTGCTGGCCATGGACCAAAGAAATCGGCCGGGCATCTTGCCCCAGTACAGTAGATCGATCTCGCTGGAATATAATCTGAATAAAGAGTGGTTTCGGGGTGACAGGATATCCCCTCTGTCATATTCTGACGAATCTCCTTTCTGAAATATTCATAAGTACGCTGCTTCATCTGTGTTGAATTCTCTTCGTCAACTCGCTTCTGCTGTGTACCAGTACCTATAGAAACCTCACAACACGGAGATCACTGCTCGGCATGGTTTTCACTTTCAGTGAGATTTCGGTGAAATTCACTGAATTTTAGTAATTTCAGCAGACACTGAAATATTACGTTTCGGCCAAAATATTTCAGCAATTTCATTATAGCACAACAATTCTAATATTTTTCAAAATATTTATTAAAATTTTCAAAATTTTAATTGAATTTAAGTGAAATTCAGAAACTGAAATCACTGAAATTCACTGAATTTCAGTGATTTCGGTTGGTGCTGAAATTTTTCTGGAACTGAAATTGAAAACCATGCTGCTCGGTAAGTGATTTTTTTCTGGGTTTGCAGTGCTGCTGTGAACTACCACGGACGTACCCGTGGTCTATGCTTTGTGTCTTAACTAGCCCACGTAGCCACCACGTACAATCAGCATCAAACTGGATCCCAAATCTACCAACGGAACCTCTCAAATTCCACGCACCAACTTGTGGGACTTTTATTTATTTTTGATTAAGAGAGCTTCCTCTTCGATTTCCATTAAGAGAAACCACAATGCCTTGCTGATTACACCAACTTGCGGGATTGGAATCCATGTGGTCTCTACATCACTTCAGCCAGGATTCAGAATATTTACTCCGTTTTCCCAGCCAAAAAGGGCATCCCATTCCTGATGTGCCGTAGATTATTCTCTTGGCTCTCGATCGTTCGTATACCCATCCGCCACCCTAGCTAGCCTATCTCTAGCTAGTATCTCGCTCGATCCATAGCGTGGGCACCGACAAGAAAGGCGAACTTCTGCGTGTGGCCCTGATCGCCACTGCATCCGCTTATCGCGTACGTCGATGGGATAGAGCAGCTCGCGAGTGTGCAGACGTAGTCACCAACTCGTCGCCATGTTGCCCATCGGCCCGGAAGGAGCCACGTTGGTGCAGTGGCCGCAAACGCTAGCTGTTCGACTTTTGAACCTTATTATCGCAAAATGATCGAATTGCAAGGCAGGACCCAGTAGATAAGAAACCTGACTCTTTGCTGCAAGCTCAAGAAAAATAAAATAACGAGTCACGCATTTGAGACGTTAACGTGGATCGATCGATCAACCAATTATGCGTACTCCTATGTGTCGTCTCAAGCGCATGGAAGCACCAGAATCTACATTCCAAAGTAAGCATATTCATCATCCAAAAAAGTTCAGAATCTAATTAACCACTGACCTTTCAATCCCCAGGCCGAGATGGCAATCCCGATGCCATACGAGCTACAAAGCAGGCGTGGCGACGCCCCAAGCGGCTATAAATAGAGGGCACCCAAGCAGCACAGCGATCATCAAACCATAACCATCGGGGCTTCTCAAGTGCAAAAACCATCAGCGCTAACTTAGCTCGGTTTCCGATCCAGTTGGAGATGTCTTCTTCTGGGTCAAGGAGCGCATCCCGCGGCGGCGCCAACCCGGAGTGGAGCAAGAAGGAGAACAATCTGTTCGAGGACGCACTCGCCTACTACGGCGAGGGCACGCCCGACCGCTGGCTCAAGGTGTCCCGCGCCATGGGCGGGACCAAGACGGCCGACGAGGTGCGCCGCCACTACGAGATCCTTGATAGCGACATCAAGCTGATCGACTCCGGCAGGCTCCCTTTCCCCAAGTACAACACCCAGGGCCAGGGGGCTTGGAACTGATTCATCAATCAAAGGTAACCAAAACCCTGCGTGATCCTTGTGTCTTGTCTACAATTTATAAGTGTGAAGTGTCAGCAGGTTCTAGCCTAAAGCTATATAGTGATCGATCTCAACTCAATCACTTGTCATAATAAAGGTAGACCATGCCCTAGCTAGGTTGACGTTGTCAATTAACAAACAAACCGCAATGGAATGCCGCTTGTCATTGCTGTCAATTCTTTGGTTGTTTCTGCTCCAGATGCAAGGCAAACATTAGTGTGATAGTGATTGCACTATTATTTCACAAGCAAAGCGGATCCGGCACACAATTTAAGCTAGCCTGGAGCAGGAACCTTGAACAACATCATGCACGCACAATTTGCTTGCATGGATGCGCTACTCTTAGAGATCCTGCATCCCCGCATAAGGCTGTGAATTGAAGTCTGTTTTGCACACACTTTAGGGCCAAAACCACGGTACCCCTTGAGAGGCAGCGCTATATATCCCAAATTATAGAACATAAAAATTTCACACTCTTTGCCAAGTCTAGCATTCACACAACACTATCCAAGGAAATGGGGGTATAATTCTCCTACTGAAATGCAAATGTCAATTTATCCCAGTTCTAGATTTGAGAAGTTGAAGTAAGTTAACTTACAAGGTACCTCTCTCGTTGTATTTTTGTTTTTCAGGAGAAAAGCTTCTGAATTCTGAAGATCCTGCAAACAGGATAATCTGTTGATAGTCAAGTCCTTAGCTGGGACCATGTTATTGAAGCAAGCATAATTATGTACCGTAAAACAAAGATTGTGGGCACTTGGTTAGGAATAAAAAAAAACATATGTGTGTGTACATAATACTAGGTTTGTAAGCAATTCAAGTTCGCTTGGTTTTGCAGACGGTAGCATGTATTTTTCATTGTGTAGAGTATTACTCCTCCCCAATAAGTTTTGGAGTAAACATCAGTGATGTAAATCCCCAGTACTTGTGTGTACTATTTATGAACTTGTGCTGGTAGAATATTCATGTTTGTCTATCAGTTGGTTCAAGTCACGGATGTTTACATTGCACTTTACATGTTATCATTATCGATCCCTTCCAACGAAGATGGAGTAGGTAAGTATGACTAGGAGGCATCTGATAACTTGTGTACTCCCTCCATGTATTTATTCTGCATATTAGCTTTGACTGAAGTCAAACTTTTACAAATTTGACCAAGTTTATAAAAAACTATGTGAATGTTTACAATAACAGATCTGTATGAAGTGAAAACAAAGTTGATTCTTTGTTATTTCGAACAGCCTTCGCGTCTCAAAATAAATTTCCATAAGAGCGAGCTATTTTGCTTTGGAAATGCCAAGGAGACAGAGAATGAATATAGGCAACTCTTCGGTTGTGAGATGGAGTCTCTTCTGTTTATGCACCTCGAAATACCCATTCACCCCCCTAAGCTCACAAACAAAGAATGGAGAAAATGTCGAGATCGCTTTGAAAAGAAGCTCAATAGTTGGAAGGGGAACTCATGTGATATGGGGCACAATTGACTCTTATGAACACTATTGTCACAAGTCTACCCATGTTTATGTTGTCTTTTTTTAAATGCCCGAAGGGGTGTTTAAAAGGCTTGATTTAAATTGATCTAGGTTCTTCTGGCAGTGCGATGAGCACAAATAGAAGTACATACTAGATAAGTGGGATATCTTCTGTTGGCCAAAGTATCAAGGTGGTTTGGGTATTGAAAACTTAAATATAAAAAACAAGCACTTGCTTAGTAAATGGCTGTACAAGTTGCTTAACGAGGAGGGTGTATGACAAGAGCTTATTCATAATAAATATCTATATTCCAAAACTCTATCTCAGGTGGAAGCGAAATCAAGGGACTCCCCTTTTTGGAAGGGCTTGATAAAGGCCAAGTCTTGTTTATTTAAGAGAGATCCGTTTGAGGTTGGCAATAGCCATTCTGTTAGAATAAAACGCTAATGCAAGATCATAGACAACACACCGAGGCACGATATTTGTTAACGAGGTTCACCGATATGGCTACATCCCTGGGGCATGACTACGGGCACTCCTCCCCAAGATACCGCAACACCGGCTGCCCGGGCGCCGGCACAATCCGTCGGCTCCCCCGCGTACCTGTTGCTATCAAGTCATCATCATGGGTTACAACGTCTGGTGCCTCTCCATATATAAGAGGCATAGGATAGAAATGTCCGACTCCTACACAACTCGTACCTAACCACACCAATTACAAGTCCAAGTCCACGTAATCCCTTGTATACATAATATATTCGACACAAATATAACACATTCTACAAGTTTTCGCAAACACACTTGGTTGGGGACAACCTGCTTGCTCTACAATACCCATTGTTAAATAACGTGGCACGTAAAAAAATGAGTCTGTGCACTCGATTATGCGATCTACACCTATGAACATCCAATTTAGGCAGGCTTTGATTGGGGAAAATGGGTAGTGTGGTTACATTTGCTGTGTAGGTTGATGTTGGTCAACTTATCACAAACGCCATATGTATTCAAATGACAATTGAATACTAGTGGTGTCTTTACAGTCAGGTGAAAATTAATTGAGGACGGTACGTCTCGCGGCTGCCTCTCACGTCGCCCCCCTCGCGGGAGACGTGGGAGGTCTCAGTCGCCGCCGCCGCCTAGTCCTCCCCCAGCACTCATCTCCCCCTCCGCCGCTGTCGGTAGTCGGCGCCGGGCAATGCCCGTGCGTGCGATGGCGGAGGCGGAGAGCCTCTCCTCCCTCCCCGGATCCGCGGGCGACGCGGGCGCCCAGATCCGCGGGGTGTGGCCCTGCCGACGGCGGCGCCATTCCCGGCAGCGGTGGGCTTGTCGTGGTGCACGACCGCCCAGATCCATGGGGTGGGGGTCTTCCGGCAGCGTGGCAGCAGGCTTGGGCGACGGCATGGGCCGTGCGACGGTGAATCTCGCCGCTCCGGTCATCGCAGAGCAATCTAGACCTGGGGTGATGGCCCCGGTAGGCATGGAGACACAAGCCCTCAGCTGGCGGCGTTCGCTGGTGGTGGTTGGACGACGTCTTGACCGCGTGGGCAGTGAGTTTCCGGTGGATCTCCTCCCAGATAAAGGCTCTCTCCCGCTGTACTCGGTGGCTTGCAATCCCGGTCGTCGGCCTCGGTGCATTCGTGGGGGCTGGTAGAGATGACATTGGACCGAATGAAACTCTGGATGACTCGCTCATCCTGGCGGTGCGACGACCAAGGTCGCCGTTCTCCACCTTGCAAGCGTCGTCGAGGTCCCTGCCCTCCACCCCGACCCCATGCCCGGGTGATAACCCAAAATCTCCTCAGATTGGGCGGCGGCGGCACTGCGTGTGTCATGCCCTTCTTGGAGGCGCCGCCTGGGGCGTTTGGGTGCTCGATTAGATGAACAACGGGTGGAGGGGATGGGACCAGTGGCAGGAGGTGGTGTTCGCGAAGGAGGAGCGGCGTGACATCTGGCACATCGACAACGGCGGGTCTCGGTGGCATGGAGCAGTAGGGTCTCGAAGGTGGGCGCGTGATGATGGACAAGCGCAGGATGGTGGCGTTGTCCGGCATCGTGGTGGCATCAACGACAGCTAGCCCTGGCAAGGTCGATGCGTCAGTACAACTCTGAAGATGGATCGGCGGAAGACAGCGGCAGGGGCTTCTGAGAGTGCGTAGTACTGGTGTGTGCCCTAGACACAGCAATGCGGCTTGGTTGGGCCCTCCGATTTTAGATGTTATGCTATGGTACGAGGTATGTTTGGTATTTTGCACGAACTATGGGCACTCCTTCATCATGTGGATATGAGTAGTGACAGATGTTGCTAAGATGGTGGCTTCAGATGTACTGATGTATTACTTTGTAAGGTCTTTGTGAATAATTAATAAAGTGGATGCATGCATCAGCCAGATGCAGAGCCAGGGGTCTTCCTCCTTTTCTAAACAAATGTTTACAGTTAGGTCTATTCATGGGGACCTCATCAATACGGGATTGGTGTTCCATAAAAAACATATTTGGAAGATTAAAGTCCCAATTAAACCGCCAGCGAAATCAATGCTATTGTGCCACTATCGTCGTTTAGTAACTGCCCTACTATTTTCCTGCCTCCCAAAATGGCGGGAGATAGCACCAATTTCACAGGATTATTACGCCCGTAGGCCTAAATTCTGCTACAATTTTATCTGTAGATTAATCCTTTAGCCCATCATTTTAATTAGTCCATGAACCTGAAATATTACAGTGATCTTTGTCAAACTGGAGTTACTTACTTATTGATGCCCCTCCTCGCGTTGCTAAACAGACTGAATCTGAGGAAACAAATGGAAGCGATTCCTGGGGGTTCTCCTTTTTGCCGCCATTCTCTAGCGACTCCTCTCCTCCTGATGGCCTTGCGGTTACAATGAGTAGGTGGGTCGATGAAGCCCCGCCTTCAAGTCATGTTTTTTTGTAGGTTCAGGCCGGCCAGTTGGTGGTCTTTTTTCTTATTTCTTTTATGCTTTTTTGGACGTGTTTGTGCTGATGTCTTAACAGACAACTTTATTTCATGTGTTACTTAAACTTGATGGTTACTTTATTTATAAAGCAGGGCATAAACATATTTCGAGGTTATGTAGGTTTAGGCATTAATCATTTGAATTTCGGTCGGCTGGTGTTGTCGCTTCGACAACAATGACAACGACGACGAATAAGTGTGCTATAGATCTTCCCTTGATGTGGTAGCTTCCTTCCTCGCCAGCGGCATATCTAGGAGCACATACGTTCCCGTATTATTAACAACCATATTATTTCTACATAGCAAAAGCGACCAACGTAAAGCCACAAACATGTCATGTTTAAGTATCATCCAAAAAACGAACTTCATTTCTATTTTCAGCCTTGGATTGGGCGGCTGCGCCATGCATGTCGTACCCTCCATGGAGGTGCTATCTTGGGAGGTTTGGGTTTTCGAGAGAGTATGGCGGTGGATGGTGGGCTCCAGACGAGGGCTCGGGTGACGGTGGTGGTGTGAAGGTTGGCAGGTGGAACGACGTGGCATCTACCGCGTCGACGGCGGCGGGTCTTGGTGGCATGGTGCACCTCAGTCTTGACAATGAATGCGATGAAAGCAAGGAGGTGACATGTTTGGCGCCATGGCGGCGTCGATGGCTAGCCAGCCTGGCAAGTATAATGTGGATCTCTTTTCTGGAGATGGCTCAGCGGATCGATGATGGCGGCGGCTTCTGAAGCATGTGCATGTGGTGTACGCGTTGGGTCTGCTGCACTGGGTCTATGCTCCCGGTTCTAAATGGTGGGGAGTGATGTCATTCCCCATTATCGCTTTTGTAGGTGTGGGTGGTGGCTTTGGATTCTTTGGTGTATGTTGTTGTCAAACCATTGTTAAATAATTTAATAAAAATAATTGTCTGCATTTTTTCATGCAGAGGCCAGGGGATTTAAACTCCTTCTTAAGAAAAAAAATAGCATGCTTGCCGTCTGCTTCTTGCTTGCGGAGATGCAATCGTGCTTGCGGTGGAGCGTGGTTTTCACTTTTCAGTTTATTACTACTGAGACTGATTGCCAGATGGTGCAGCAACTATGGGATGCCATAGATGACAAATCTAGAGCAGTTCATATCATGAACGAGATAAGATCGATGCTCCACTATTTCCAGGTGTTTAAGCTAGTATTTGCTGGGCGCAGTGCTAATTCTTTAACCCATTCTTGTGCGCGTTTTGCTGTTATGAACTTTCAGTTATGTATGATGTGATCTCTGGGCATCTAATTGATTCTTTGCAATCAGATAAGGTGCTGCCTAACGAATAA
Organism: Aegilops umbellulata; assembly: GCA_032464435.1. Taxonomy (NCBI): domain Eukaryota; kingdom Viridiplantae; phylum Streptophyta; class Magnoliopsida; order Poales; family Poaceae; genus Aegilops; species Aegilops umbellulata. The sequence continues at coordinate 437,197,961 of CP136058.1, read as the reverse complement.
AGAGCTTTAGGGCCGTGCTTTAAAAAATAAAACAAAATATGAGATAGGTGTGACAGCTCCCGCGTGCCCTACACCCTCATGAACAATAAATTCAGAAAAATGAAAACAAAATCAAAAAATCTAAAACTTTAGGGTATCAAAGTTGATCAAACTTTTGATGTTCTTACAAAGTTCCAGGCACAAATAACATTCGAGGAGCCCTCACCAAAAAAAATCACTACTCAAAAGTCAAAACTGCACATAAACTTTGTACACTGATTTTGTCTTTTTAGGTGAGGTCTCCCCAAATGTTATTTGTGGCTGAAACTTTGTATCAACATCGAATGTTTGATCATCTTTGATCCCCCAAAGTTTCAGATTTTTTTATCTGGTTTAATTTTTTTTGGAATTCACTGTTCATAGAGGGTGTAGGGGCATCCATGTGTTGAAAGTCATGTCTCGTAAAATACACTACCACATATTTGCAGCCCAAGGTTCTTCGTAGCGATAGCTGTTGATGCACCCACTAGTAGAAAAAGGGCCTTTAGTCCCGGTTTTTGAACCGGGACTAAAGGGTCGTTACTAATGCCCTGACCCTTTAGTCCCGGTTCAAACCAGAACTGGGACTAAAGGCCCTCCACGTGGCCGCTGCCTGGAGGAATATCTTTAGTCCCGGTTGGTAACACCAACCGGTACTAAAGAAAATTTTCTGATTTTTTTTTATTTTTTTTATTTTCAAATTTCTGAATTATTTTAACCTCTAATCTCTAATAACCCTTCATCACTGGTCAATTTAATATCTAATCACCCCTCACCATTTCAAATCATCTAACTTCCCGGACTGTCACCCATCCTCCCACTCCCCCAGCCTGACCTTACATCCTGGCATAATCCCAACCATCCAATGTCTAGCCGCCAATTGGCAGAATCTATGCCAACTTCTGAGACCAAAAAGAAATAATGGATCTCTTCTCCCCACCCACGATTCCGATATGTTTGGAGAAGGAATTTGACCATATGCCACGATGAGGTTGCGATGCCTTCTATCCATGGTCATGTGACTCTGCTCATGTCCCTCGGTTGGCCACGCGGACCATGGCATTGTGAGATTTTCCAACGCCACCATGCAGAGATTCTGCTGCCACATATTCCATCTTTACGGGAGAAGCTAGCTACCTAGCTCACGTGGAGGCGCTCCGGCCCGTCTAGTGCTGGCCGTGGACCAAAGAAAACGGGCATCTTGCCCCTGTACAGTAGATTGGGGAGGCATGGGCTGAGCAGATCGATCTCGCTGGAATATAATCCGCATAAAGTGTGGTTTCAGGATGCGTGACAGGATCCCCCTGTCATATTCTGACATTTGAACCTCCTTTCTGAAATGCATCTTGTCAGCTACTTTACTTAGGGCGAATTTCTGCTAGCTAGGCACTACTAGGGAAAACCCTAGTAGTAGCGCTTGTTTTATAGCTAGTAGTAGCGCTGGTATCATGGAATGGGAGCCAAAAGAGAAGAGGTTCCTCCTCCCTCCCGCGGCGCTCCCGCGAGCGCCCGGGGGGAACCCTAGCCTCCCTCCTCCACACCCCTCCTCCCGCGGCCTCCCCCCTCGCCGCCGCCCAGCAGGGCCGCCGGGCGAAGCCTGGCTGGCTAGGGCAGCGGCGGGGCCTCTTTCTCCCCTCCCCACGGGGTCCACGGCCGGCGCGGGGCGTCCGCTCGTCGGGGGGCGCTGACCTACGGCGGGGGCAGAGGCGCAGCGGCGCAGCTCCAGGGTGGCGGCGTGGTGACGGCGCGACGGCAACTGGGCGCGCGCCTGCGGCGCGGCGGCCGCGGCAAGGCCAGATATGGTGGTGGCGGGCCGGCGCACCTCCGACCACATCCCCCCGGATTTGGTCTCGGTTGGCGGCGGGCGTCGCGGGGTGGCGGCGGAGACCCATCTGGAGCTCGGCGTGGGGGGGGGGGGGGGGTTGCAGCGGCGTGGCTGCAACCTCGTGGTAGCCTGGTCTTCCGCGACGACGGCGGGACTTGCTCCGGTGGCGGTTGGTCTGCGATTGACTTGGGTGAGCTCCCTCCCTCCTCTTCGGTTTCATCTTCGGGCGCGTCAAGTCGGGGTGGCTCCATGGTGCGGTGTGGGTGCGCGAGGCCTGCCGGAGGTGGCAGGGGACCTCGGGAAGGGGGCGGGTGCCCGCTCCGTGGCATCTGGCGGCTACTTAGGGTGGCTGCCGGAGTTCCCCTGGCCCAGATCTGGCCGCCGAGGTCACCAAGCCTGCCAAGGTGTCGGCTTTGGGGTGGAAGGGTGGTCTTCTGCTCCATTCCGGTCGGTCGTGTCCGTTAGGTCACTAGTAGAAAAGGGGGCAACGGTCCAGGGTGAGTTAGCCCATTAGTCCCGGTTCAATCTAGAACCGGGACCAATGGGGGCATTGGACCCGGATCGTGAGCCCAGGGGGCCGGCCGGGCCACGTGGGCCATTGGTCCCGGTTCGTTTGGACCTTTTGGTCCCGATTGGTGGGACGAACCGGGACCAATGTGCCTGGCTCCTGGCCCACCACCATTGGTCCCGGTTCGTGGCATGAACCGGGACCAAAGGCTCCCATTTAGTCCCGGTTCATGCCACGAACCGGGACCAGTGGTGCCGCCTATATATACCCCTCGCGCCGGAGCAGAGCACTGAGTGCTCTATTTTTCTGGGCCGGCGAGAGGAGGGGCTTGTGGTGCTCTAGCTCACCTCCTATGCACATGAGGTGTTCGATGAAATGCCCGAGCCACACTAGTTAAGCTTTCTCCTCTCGTAGCTCGACCTCAAAGCTCCATTTTCCTCGAGATTTGTCTAGATTTAGCGGTCCGTCACGCCCCACCCCTGTCTTCACCGCCGTCGATCACCCGCGCCGATCTCATCACCGACACCACCGTGGTGAGCCTCTTGCTCTTATCTTCTTTCGGAAAGGAAAAATATTCTTAGTTGTATGTTTAGATAGATACTTGTATCATTTTCTTACTTTTATTATTGCATCTTATATAGTGCGATGGTTTTGCTATCCGCCCCCGTCGGGCCTCGTCCTGTCTATGATTCAGATGTGGTATATATATTAATCTTTATAACTATTGGTTCATTTATTATTTATGATAATTATGCGGACCAACGTGACATAGATTTTATTTATCTAGGATGTATGTGAACCGGAAATTCCAACCGACCCTATTGTCGAGAGGTTAAATTTAGTTGAAGAAGAAAACAATTTCTTGAAGGAAAAAATAAAAAAATTGAGGAGGAGAAGATGATATTGGAGTTGCATGTTACGGATGTCGTCGATGATCACAAGATCAAGATGGATGCAATGCGCTTGAAGATTAGAAAGATTATAAAATATGCCATTCATACCGAGGCTTGGTATCATTATGCCGTTGGATCAATTGTTACCTTGGTTGCGATTATGATCGCCTTTGTTTTAATTAATGTATGGTTTAATTAAGTAGATGCTCTGGAGAGCTATATGTTGTTAGATGAGAACTATGTATGTACTTTGGTTTTAATGTGATGATGAACTTCTATTAATTTGGACACTTAATTATATATAATGCACGCAGATGAACCGGCAATGGATGTACGGTGACAGACACACCTCCGAGTACATTAAGGGCGTGCATGAGTTTCTCGATGCGGCTGAGGCAAACAAGCAGAATGGTTTTATGTGTTGTCCATGCACTAAATGTGGGAATACGATGTCTTACTCTAACCGGAAAATCCTTCACACCCACCTGCTTTACAAGGGTTTCATTCCACACTATAATGTTTGGACGAGGCACGGAGAAATAGGGGTTATGATGGAAGACGACGAAGAAGAAGAGTACGATGACAACTACGTTCCCCCTGAATATCGTGATGCTGCAACGAGGGGAGCTTGTGAAGATCAAGAGGAACCAGACGATGTGCCCAATGATGCTGCAACGGGTGAAGCTGCTGAAGATGAAGAGGAACTAGACGATGTGCCCGATGATGATGATCTCCGCCGGGTAATTGTCGATGCAAGGACGCAATGCGAAAGTCAAAAGGAGAAGCTGAAGTTCGATTGCATGTTAGAGGATCACAAGAAAGGGTTGTACCCCAATTGCGAAGATGGCAACACAAAGCTCGGTACCGTACTGGAATTGTTGCAGTGGAAGGCAAAGAATGCTGTGCCTGACAAAGGATTTGAGAAACTATTGAAAATATTGAAGAAGAAGCTTCCAAAGGATAACGAATTGCCCGATAGTACATACGCAGCAAAGAAGGTCGTATGCCCTCTAGGATTGGAGGTGGAGAAGATACATGCATGCCCTAATGACTGCATCCTATACCGCGGTGCATACAAGGATCTGAACGCATGCCCGGTATGCGGTGCATTGCGGTATAAGATCAGACGAGATGACCCTGGTGATGTTCACGGCGATCCCCGCAGGAAGAGGGTTCCTGCGAAGGTGATGTTCACGGCGATCCCCGCAGGAAGAGGGTTCCTGCGAAGGTGATGTGGTATGCTCCTATAATACCACGGTTGAAACGTCTGTTCAGAAACGGAGAGCATGCCAAGTCGATGCGATGGCACAGTGAGGACCGTAAGAAAGACGGGAAGTTGAGAGCACCCGCTGACGGGTCACAGTGGAGATAAATCGTGAGAAAGTACTGGGATGAGTTTGCAAAGGACCCAAGGAACGTATGGTTTGTTTTAAGCGCGGATGGCATTAATCCTTTCGGGGAGCAGAGCAGCAATCACAGCACCTGGCCGGTCACTCTATGTATGTATAACCTTCCTCCTTGGATGTGCATGAAGCGGAAGTTCATTATGATGTCAGTTCTCATCCAAGGCCCTAAGCAACCCGGCAACGACATTGATGTGTACCTAAGGCCATTAGTTGAAGAACTTTTACAGCTGTGGAATGGAAACGGTGTACGTACGTGGGATGAGCACAATAAAGAGGAATTTAACCTAAAGGCGTTGCTGTTCGTGACCATCAACGATTGGCCCGCTCTCAGTAACCTTTCAGGACAGACAAACAAAGGATACCACGCATGCATACACTGTTTAGATGACACTGAAAGTATATACCTGGACAAATGCAGGAAGAATGTGTACCTGGGCCATCGTCGATTTCTTCCGACCAACCATCAATGTCGAAAGAAAGGCAAGCATTTTAAAGGCGAGGCAGATCACCGGAGGAAGCCCGCCATGCGTACCGGTGATCACGTACTTGCTATGGTCAATGATTTACACGTAATCTTTGGAAAGGGTCCCGGCGCACTAGTTGTTCCGAATGACATTGAGGGACACGCACCCATGTGGAAGAAGAAATCTATATTTTGGGACCTACTCTACTGGAAAGACCTAGAGGTCCGCTCTTCAATCGACGTGATGCACGTGACGAAGAACCTTTGCGTGAACCTGCTAGGCTTCTTGGGCTTGTATGCAAAGACAAAAGATACACCCGAGGCACGGGAGGACCTGCAACATTTGCACGAAAAAGACGGCATGCCTCCGAAGCAGTATGAAGGTCTTGCCAGCTACGCTCTTACGAAAGAAGAAAAAGAAATCTTCTTTGAATGCCTGCTCAGTATGAAGGTCCCGACTGGCTTCTCGTCGAATATAAAGGTAATAATAAATATCCCAGAGAAAAAGTTCTAGAACCTAAAGTCTCATGACTGCCACGTGATTGTGACGCAACTGCTGGGCCCCCACGACCTAAAATAAAAAAGAAATCCCTACAAAACTATAAGTATTTAGTTCTAAGTAGAAACAAAAAAACAAAAAAATGCCACCTTTGGTCCCGGTTGCAGTGTTAGGCCCGAAAGCCTGCTTTAGAGAGGAGCTCGAGAGGGATGGCACACCGCACCTTATAAACAGGTGCGCCTCCCTCTCAACTAGCAAGGTGGGACTAAATATTTGGGTTCGGGGCAGCACAGGCCTTTGGTCCCGGTTGGAGGGACGAACCAGGACCAAAGGGGTCATTGGTCCCGGTTCGTAGCACCAACCGGCACCAATGCCCCCGAGGCCTTTGGTCCCGGTTGGTGGCACCAACCAGGACTAAAGGGGTGCATTAGTCCCGGTTTGTGCCACGAACCGGGACTAAAGCTTAGACTATATAACAAAACACTTGTGAAAATTTTCAGTTTGCATCGCCAGTTCCCCCCTTCCCCCGCCGACGACGCCGTGAGGCTGCTCCACCTCGCTGTCTACGCCGCCGCCGCCAACGTCGTCGCCTCCCCGAGCCCGCGCCGTCCTCATCGCCGGCATCCCCGAGCCCGCCGTCCTCGTCGTCCCCGTAGCTGCGTGCCTCCCCGAGCCCGCCCCTCCTCGTCCCTGTCACCGGCCGCGCGCCGTCCCGATCGAGACCGCCGTCCCCGTCACCGCGTGCCGCCCCGAGCCCGCCGTCCTCGTCGCTGGACTCCTGCCACCGCCCCGGCCCGCCCGTCGCCGTCGCCCGTCACCGTCGCCCCTGCCCCGCCCGTCGTCGTCGCCCCGCCCCGCCCCGCCCGTCGCCGTCGCCCCGCCGCGCCCGTCGCCGTCGCCCCGCCGCGCCCGTCGCCGTCGCCCCGGCCCGCCCGTCGCCGTCGCGCGCCCTGCCCGTTGGTCCGGCCGGCGCCCCTCCCCTATTTTTTTATATATTATATATGCTTGTGTATATTGCTTCTTTGTGTGTATATTATGTATATATGTCAGTATATGTATTGTGTATATTGCTTCTTTTCAGATTTTTTTTCATATATATGTTTGTACTTTGTATTTTGCTTTTTTATAAAAATTTATATTTTTTTATGTTCTCTGTGTATATATGTTCATTTATGCAAAAGTTAGATTTGAATATTTAGAAAAGGATTATCTATATATGTTCTCTGATTTAGTACATTTTAGGTTAGTTTCATTTTTAGAAAAGTTTTATATATTTAGGAGAGGAAAAAGGAAAATAAGAAGAGGAAAAGGAGAAGAAGAGGAGAGGAAGAAAAGGAAGAGGAGAAGAAGAAAGGAATAGAGGAGAAGAAGAAAAAATAGAAAAAAAATTCTATTTTTTCTTCTTCTCCTCTATTCCTTTCTTCTTCTCCTCTTTTTTTCTTCTTTTTTTTCTTCGATCTTCTCCTCTATTCCTTTCTTCTTCTCCTCTCTATTTCCCTCTCCCGACAACTTCAACACGAGGGGGGGTCGATATACCCCTCGGATAACTTCGACATGAGGGGTGGTCGATATATATACCCCCTCTCGATTGTGATAATAACTTATACCGCGGGAGCACCCCCCGACCCTCTCGCTCGACCAAAAACTCTCGAGGACACCCCAAACCCTAGAAAAAAGATATCGGTCTCCTACCCCCTCCCGCCGCGCCCCTACCCGACAAACTCTCTCGAGGCCACCCAAAACCCTTGAAGCGTTGTCGAGGCCACCCCAAAACCTAGAGAAGCAGCGTCGAGGCCACTAATTAATATATATGATTCCTTACTATGATTAGCTAGCTAGTTCTACGTTTTCCACTAATATATCCATTTGTCATGTTTGAATAATAATTGCCATGTTGTAAATATTTGTAGAAACTATGGACACTATCGCCCGAGACGAAGCAAGAGAAGCGTTGTTGAGGGACATAATCGCAGAAGGAAGTGATGCCGTCTCGTTGTATCTCAACGACACCGATGGTACTCTGGAAGGAGAGGGTGAAGAAGCTGGCTCTGGTGACCTAATGCCGGTGCAAGAAGAAGAACGTGAGGACGGGTCCGGTGACCGAAACGAGTCCGGCGACCGAGCCGAGTCCGGCCAGGTATATATATTAGTTAAGCCTATGCTGACTAGCTAATTGATGCATTCATTGTTTTGGTATGTACACATATTAATTAAGTCTTTATTCTTTTTTCTAGACCTCCGGATCGAGCACAACTGAGGTAAAGAGACGAGGCCCAAAGAGAAAGTTGAGCTCGGATGAAAGGTTTGAGATCATAGCAATCGCGCCCGACGGCCAACCTATTGAACCCATCCGAACAAAGAAGGCATTTGTTGCTCAGTGCGGGGTTTTGGTTAGGGACAAGATCCCGATCAGCATCCAGCAATGGTATAAGCCTAAGAACAAAGACCCTGAGGTGTCTTATGTCAATGATCTGCAGAAAAATGATCTTTGGACTGAGCTGAAGTCAAATTTCACCCTACCACCAGAGGATGATCCGGAGAAGCCAGTTAAAGAGCAATTAATCAAGTCTTTTGCTCTTAAGAGGATGGCAGACCTATTCAGGAGGTGGAAGAATGACCTGAATAGGTTTGTCGAGAAAAAAGAGACACCAGAATTCAAGGGCATATATGAGAAGATCATAGATGACTGGCCTACATTTGTGGCCCACAAGACATCGGAAAAGAGTAAGAAGATGTCGGAGACAAACAAGAAAAATGTTGCGAAGAAGAAGCTTCACCATCGCACGGGGTCAGGTGGCTACCTGGTAGCCCGGCCTAAGTGGGCCAAGGCTGAGAATGATCTGGTTGAAAAAGGGATCGAACCAGAGACAATGAGCTGGCCAGACCGTTGCCGGACTTGGTTCTTCAGGGCTGGCGGAACCTTGGACCCTGTAACAGGGAAGTGCATTTGGACGGACGAGCAACTTGACATTCCCTTGAAGAAGCTTCGGTACTATATCAAAGCAGCGCAGGAAGGGACGTTCCTTCCAGACAGAGAGAACAACGAGCTCGCAAAGGCCCTCGGGAATCCTGAGCACCCTGGACGGACACGAGGCACGCCAGGCTCCATTCCGTGGAAGGCTGGGTTTCCGGACGCAGGCGGTTACAAAATCCAGGAGAGGAGGAAGAAAGTGCAGCAGTCCGAACTGCAGACGCTTAAAGAAAGGGTACTCGGGATAGAGGAACGAGAAGCAGACCGGGAGAAATGAACTGTCGAAGCTTCCCCTGAAGCTACCCCGCCATCTCAGCAGAGAAGCAGCGTGGCTTCCACCGAGCTGCTTCAGCCAGAGCTTGTCTTGACGGCTCCTGCCAGCTATCCCGTGGATGCTATCACGGAGGCTCAGAATTGCCACTTTATGACGCAGTGGATGAATATGAAGGTCAAGGCGGCTGTTGACTCTGTTTATCCTAATGAACCCGGCGCAACTTTTCACTGCCGGCCGATTCCAGAAGGATATGCTAAGGTGATGGTGGATGAAATAACGGAGGGATTTGAGGACCTCCCGCTTCACCACCCTACCGGAGAAGGGGAGACTCGGCTGGGTTCTGCTCTGAAGAATCCATGCCTATGGCAGAAGGAGCTCATCAACCTTCCAAACTGGACGCCTCCACAGCCTCCTCCTCCTCCGGTGAGTCAGGGGACTCCGCCTCCTCCACCGCCTCCTCCTCCGGCGAGTGACGATCAGGGCCCTCGGCCGGCTCCTTCCGGCGCGCGGCGGCACTCCGCCTCCTTCTCCGCCTGCGCCGGCGCGCCCGAGCAGCCAGCCTACTCCTTCTCCGCCTCGTCAGCAAGGGCGGAAGAGACCCGCCGCTGCTCTGGCAGCTGCTCCGGCGCGTCGTAGTCCTTCTCCTCCGCCTCGTAAGCAAGTCAAGAAGACTGCCGCTCCGTCTGCTCTGCCGGCGTCTAGCAGTACAGCCAGAGGCGGGAGAAAATACAAATTCGGTCCTTCTCTGAAGTCTCCAGAGAAGTTACCATACGAGATGAGCCCGGAGGAGAACGCGAGGATCGCGCGAACCGAGAAGGATGACTGGTTTCAAGGGTTGAAAGCACAGAGACATCCACCTCCGAAGGAGAAGGTAGATTCGGTGAAAGTGAAGCGCACTCTGGCTGCCCTGGCAAAACCACCCAAGTCTCCGCCGAAAGGCAACTATGAGCGCATTATTTCAAAGACATGGTCCGAAGCGTCACGGTCGGGAAGTACAGTCAGTGATCAAAGGCTGAAAGAACGACGAGTAGCTGGGAAACAAATTGCCCAGCTCGGCGAACAAGCAAAGCAATCGTGCCCCCCGCTCAAGGTGCCTAGCGTCGATCCGAGGATGGCGCCCGGTTATACCAATCTTGACGATTACCTGCCCGACGATGTAGATTATGATTTCCTGGACGTGCAGATACACAGATACGGGTACAGGAAGCCTCTCGTCAAAGATGAAAGATCTCTAACAACGATGATGCAAAGATTGCATGATTGGTACATGAAAACCTGCAGAGAGTCTGGGGGGAGGAATACTTTGTATATGAGAGTTAAACCGGAGCATGACCTCGTTGGAATTGAACTGTTGCATGTTCCATTTGAGGAGTTCTATCAGTTTTTCAATCAATTGGCCCTCAATAAAGCAACGGTCACCTGCTACTGTCTGTAAGTACTACTACTTCTGTCATTAAGTCTCTCTACATAGCTCAGCTCTTTCATTGCATGTATTTATAATTATCCTCACTATATTATGCAGATTGAAGATCGCCGAATTGAAGAAAAGACAAATCGGTGATATTGGGTTCATTAACACAAATCTCATAGATGTAGTTCAGGTTAAAGATCATGCCGCAGAAACCGAGGCCAACTTGCTACGATCATTCAAAATAAATGAACACAAAAATATAATACTCTTTCCTTACAACTTCAAGTGAGTGTTGTCTTGTGCATATTCGGTTTCCCTTATATATTAGTCCAGATTATAGTAATGTAATTGATGAGTTATGCATGCATGCGCAGTTTCCACTATATTCTCCTGGAGATTAGGCTTGAGAAGGGAGTAGTAACTCTCTTGGACTCGAGACGAAAAGATCCCCAGGAGTATGCGGACTTGACTGAAATCCTCAAGAAGTAAGTTAAATCGATCATTATCCACCATATCAGCAAATTTGTTCATTTCCTGATATCAAGTAATTGTTTTCTTTTGTCTGGCAGTGTTTGGAGAAAATTCAGCACAAATTCCCCGGGACTCCCAAAGGAGCTAGAATTTAGATACCCGAAAGTAAGTACTATAGTACCATGTTCCGCGCGTCTCCTAGCTATTGATTCAAGCGCTAGTTTCATCAATACCATTTGGCATTCTTGCTTATCTGTTTGATTGACCTCTATTTCTTGTAAAGTGGTTGTGGCAGGAACAAGGGAATGATTTATGTGGATACTACGTCTGCGAGTCCATCCGCCACACGACCTGTGAGCGGGGCGGGTACTCTGAGAAACAATATGAAGTGCGTAAGAAATAATATTCACAATTTTGGTTTATTACCATCATTTGTGTTGAGTTTCATTCATTCATATATATATATATATATATATATATATATATATATATATATATATATCTGTATATATATATATGTATATGTATTGACCCCCTTCTTCAAATTAGATGTTTCGGCAGCGGAATGAACTCCTAGGACCAGATCGCATGCGAGCAATTCAAGAGGAATTGGCGGCATTTTTTCTTGACCACGTGATCGCTGAAGACGGAGAATACTATGTGGACCATGCGTCCATAATTTAAGAGATTATATTTGTAAAAGATAATTATTGTATATATGTAGCCGGTAGTGTCGGACGATAGATATACGAGAACTTGTTGTTCGGCCAATCTCTCGGAGAAGGAAAGGTGGTCGATATCACTTCTCTCTGTATGCATATATGTTCATGACGATCTTCTGTTTCCTTCGTTTGCTTAGCTAGCTAGCATATGCCTAGTCTTCTCTATACGTATGTTTAGTACGTAACGTCGACCAAGCACGGACATAAGAGAGGACACTTCTCTCTATTAATTAGCTATCTAGCTAACACAATATATGAAATACCTAAATTAACCCCCCAAAACCCCCAAACACCCTCCCCCCTTTCAAAAAAAACCAAAAACCCCAGCCATAGAAATGCTGGCGCGTGGATGCCTATTGGTCCCGGTTGGTGCTACCAACCGGGACCAAAGGCCCTCCTGCCTGGGCTCGGCGCACAGGCCACGTGGAGGCCCATCCGTCCCGGTTCTGGTTTGAACCGGGACTAAAGGGTGAGGGTATTAGTAACGACCCTTTAGTCCCGGTTCAGGAACCGGGACTAAAGGCCCTTACGAACCGGGACAATAGGCCGGTTTTCTACTAGTGGGTGTTGCCTAGTTTTGGGTGGGGCTCGGATGCCGTGGCGGCGGCCTGGTCGGTGGTAGCCAGGTGCTCATGGGTGGAGCACAAGGCTCGGGAGTTGTCCGGTCACATGGCTGTGTGGGCGGCATGTTGACCGGGGTGTGTTGCTCAGTGGTGGCATTGCGGTGGCCCGTAACCCAATTCGATGACGATGAGTGTTGGTCGGGGTGAAAACCCGCTCTGTCTTATCAGGCAGTCGGCGGCGGCGCTCTGGCGTCGTCCCCTTGTTGAATGCGCCGTCGCGGCATCTCATCTGTTGTCGGTGCTCCGGGGGAAACCCTAATCCTTCGATTGGGCGGTGGTGATGCTACGGTGTCGTTCCCTTGCTGAAGGCGCCGCCTTGGAGACCACTGAGCGTCACACACGGCTTCTTCTCTTCGCGGTGGCCCTTCCACGGTTGAGGACCCTGACGACTCCGTAGTAGTACTTAATGTTCCATCTGGTGTTTACTAGGTGTTTGTTGGGGTAGTGTTGCCGTTTTCGGCGCCCTTGTATCCAGCCTTGGGTGTGTGTGTGCAGTGTGTGTGTGTTTGTATCGGCCGGCTTCAACTTGTTCGGTGATGGTGCTTTATATATAAAGCGGGGGGAAACCCTTTTTCGTAATTAGTAGCGCTGGTATCAGCGCTACCACTTGTTGGAAATATGCCCTAGAGGCAATAACAAAAGCATTATTATTACATTTCCTTATTCATGATAATTGTCTTTATTCATGCTATAATTGTGTTATCCGGAAATCGTAATACATGTGTGAATAACAGACAACAAACATGTCCCTAGTGAGCCTCTAGTTGACTAGCTCGTTGATCGACAGATAGTCATGGTTTCCTGACTATAGACATTGGATGTCATCGATAACGGGATCACATCATTAGGAGAATGATGTGATGGACAAGACCCAATCCTAAACATAGCATAAGATCGCATAGTTCGTTTGCTAGAGTTTTCCAATGTCAAGTATCCTTTCCTTAGACCATGAGATCGTGTAACTCCCGGATACCGTAGGAGTGCTTTGGGTATGCCAAACATCACAACGTAACTGGGTGACTATAAAGGTATACTACGGGTATCTCTGAAAGTGTCTGTTGGGTTGACATGGATCGAGACTGGGATTTGTCACTCCGCTTGACGGAGAGGTATCACCGGGCCCTCTCGGTAATGCATCATCATATGAGCTCAAGGTGATCAAAGTGTTTGATCACAAGGATCATGCATTACGGTACGAGAAAAGTGACTTGCCGGTAACGAGATTGAACGAGGTACTGGGATACCGACGATCGAATCTCGGGCAAGTAAAATACCGATTGACAAAGGGAATCGTATACGGGATTAATTGAATCCTTGACATCGTGGTTCATCCGATGAGATCATCGTGGAGCATGTGGGAGACAACATGGGTATCCAGATCCCGCTGTTGGTTATTGCCCGAGAGCCGTCTCGGTCATGTCTGCATGTCTCCCGAACCCGTAGGGTCTACACACTTAAGGTTCGGTGACGCTAGGGTTGTAGGGATATGTATGTGCAGTAACCCGAATGTTGTTCGGAGTCCCGGATGAGATCCCAGACGTCACGAGGAGTTCCGGAATGGTCCGGAGGTAAAGAATTATATATAGGAAGTGCTGTTTCGGCCATCGGGACAAGTTTCGGGGTTATCGGTATTGTACCGGGACCACCGGAGGGGTCCCGGGGGTCCACCAGGTGGGGCCACCTGCCTTGGTGGGCCACATGGGCCTTAGGGGGTGCGCCTTGGATTGCTTGGGCCAAGGGGAACCAGCCCCAAAGGGCCCATGCGCGTAGGGTTCCATCTAGGAGGAGTCCTAGTGGTGGAAGGCACCTCCTAGATGGCTTGGGGGGGAGGGAAACCTCCCTGGCCGCCGCCCCCTTGGGAGATTAGATCTCCCAGGGCCGGCGCCCCCCCCAAGAGGCCTATATAAAGGGGGGCAGGGGAAGGGGGCAGCGCAACCATTGCCCTGGCGCCTCCCTCTCCCTCCCCAACACCTCCTCCTCCTCCGTAAGAGCACGGCGAAGCCCTGCCGGAGTACTGTAGTTCCACCATCACCACGCCGTCGTGCTGCTGCTGGAGCCTTCTTCCCCAACCTCCCCTTTGCCTTGCTGGATCAAGAAGGAGGAGACGTCACGCTTTCCGTACGTGTGTTGAACGCGGAGGTGCCGTCCGTTCGGCACTAGATCATCGGTGAATTGGATCACGGCGAGTACGACTACCTCATCCACGTTCACTCGAACGCTTCCGTTGCGATCTACAAAGTAGTATGTAGATGCTATCTAATCTGAATACTCGTTGCTAGATGAACTCATAGATGGATCTTGGTGAAACCGTAGGAAAAATTTTAATTTTCTGCAACGTTCCCCAACAGTGGCATCATGAGCTAGGTCTATGCGTAGTTCTTCTTGCGCGAGTAGAACACAATTTGTTGTGGGCGTAGATGTTGTCAACTTTTCTTGCCGCTACTAGTCTTATCTTGCTTCAGCGGTATTGTGGGATAAACCGGCCCGGACCAACCTTACACGTACGCTTACGTGAGACCGGTTCCACCGACTAACATGCACTAGTTGCATAAGGTGGCTGGCGGGTGTCTGTCTCTTCTACTTTAGTTGGAGTGGATTCGATGAAAGGGTCCTTATGAAGGGTAAATAGAAGTTGACAAATCACGTTGTGGTTTTACGTAGGTAAGAAAACGTTCTTGCTAGAACCCTATTTCAGCCACGTAAAACTTGCAACAACAATTAGAGGACGTCTAACTTGTTTTTGCAGCAAGTGCTTTGTGATATGATATGGCCAAAGTTGTGATGAATGATGAATGATCTATATGTGATGTATGAGATGTTCATGCTATTGTAATAGGAATCACGACTTGCATGTTGATGAGTATGACAACCGGCAGGAGCCATAGGAGTTGTCTTTATTTTTTGTATGACCTGCGTGTCATTGAGAATCGCCATGTAAATTACTTTACTTTATTGCTAAACACGTTAGCCATAGTAGTAGAAGTAATAGTTGGCGAGCAACTTCATGGATACACGATGATGAAGATCATGATGATGAAGATCATGGTGTCAAGCCGGTGACAAGATGATCATGGAGCCCCAAGATGGAGATCGAAGGAGCTATGTGATATTGGCCATATCATGTCACGTTTATTATTTGATTGCATGTGATGTTTATCATGTTTTTGCATCTTGTTTACTTAGAACGACGGTAGTAAATAAGATGATCCCTCATAATAATTTCAAGAGAGTGTTCACCCTAACTGTGCACCGTTGCGACAGTTCGTTGTTTCGAAGCACCACGTGATGATCGGGTGTGATAGATTCTAACGTTCACATACAACGGGTGTGAGACAGATTTACACACGCAAAACACTTAGGTTGACTTGACGAGCCTAGCATGTACAGACATGGCCTCGGAACACAGAAGACCGAAAGGTCGAGCATGAGTCGTATAGAAGATACGATCAACATGAAGATGTTCACCGATGTTGACTAGTCCGTCTCACGTGATGATCGGACACGGCCTAGTTGACTCGGATCATGTAATACTTAGATGACTAGAAGAGGGATGTCTATCTAAGTGGGAGTTCATTAAATAATTTGATTAAATGAACTTTATTATCATGAACTTAGTCTAAATATTTACAATATGTCTTGTAGATCAAATGGCCAACGTAGTCCTCAACTTCAACGCGTTCCTAGAGAAAACCAAGCTGAAAGACGATGGTAGCAACTATAAGGACTGGGTCCGGAACCTGAGGATCATCCTCATAGCTGCCAAGAAAGATTATGTCCTACGAGCACCGCTGGGTGACGCACCTATTCTCCCTGCAGAACAAGACGTTATGAACGCTTGGCAGTCACGCTGCGATGATTACTCCCTCGTTCAGTGCGGCATGCTTTACAGCTTAGAGCCGGGGCTCCAAAAGTGTTTTGAGAGACATGGAGCATATGAGATGTTCGAAGAGCTGAAAATGGTTTTCCAAGCTCATGCCCGGGTCGAGAGATATGAAGTCTCCGATAAATTCTTTAGCTGTAAGATGGAGGAAAATTGTTCTGTCAGTGAACACATACTCAAAATGTCTGGGTTGCACAACCGCATGACTCAACTGGAAGTTAATCTCCCGGAAGAAGCGGTCATTGACAGAATCCTCCAGTCGCTTCCACCTAGCTACAAGAGCTTTGTGATGAACTACAATATGCAGGGGATGGTAAAGACCATTCCTGAAGTATATGCTATGTTGAAATCAGCAGAGGTAGAAATCAAGAAGGAGCATCAAGTGTTGATGGTGAATAAAACCACTAAGTTCAAGAAGGGCAAGGGTAAAAAGAACTTCAAGAAGGACGGCAAGGAAGTTGCCGCGCCCGGTAAGCAAGTTGCCGGGAAGAAGCCAAAGAATGGACCCAAGCCCGAGACTGAGTGTTTTTATTGCAAGGGAAGTGGTCACTGGAAGCGGAACTGCCCCAAATACTTAGCGGACAAGAAGGCCGGCAAAACCAAAGGTATATGTGATATACATGTAATTGATGTGTACCTTACCAGTACTCGTAGTAGCTCTTGGGTATTTGATACCGGTGCAGTTGCTCACATTTGTAACTCAAAGCAGGAGCTGCGGAATAAACGGAGACTGGCGAAGGACGAGGTGACGATGCGCGTCGGGAATGGTTCCAAGGTCGATGTGATCGCCGTCGGCACGCTGCCTCTACATTTACCTATGGGATTAGTTTTAAACCTCAATAATTGTTATTTAGTGCCAAGTTTGAGCATGAACATTGTATCTGGGTCTCACTTAATTCGAGATGGCTACTCATTTAAATCCGAGAATAATGGTTGTTCTATTTATATGAGAGATATGTTTTATGGTCATGCTCCGATGGTTAATGATTTATTCTTAATGAATCTCGTACGTGATGATACACATATTCATAGTGTGAATACCAAAAGAGTGAAAGTTGATAACAATAGTCTCACATATTTGTGGCACTGCCGCCTTGGTCACATAGGTGTCAAACGCATGAAGAAGCTCCATGCAGATGGACTTTTAGAGTCTCTTGATTATGAATCAATTGACACGTGCGAACCATGCCTCATGGGTAAAATGACCAAGACTCCGTTCTCAGGAACAATGGAGCGAGCAACCAACTTATTGGAAATCATACATACCGATGTGTGTGGTCCAATGAGTGTTGAGGCTCGCGGTGGCTATCGTTATGTTCTCACGCTCACTGATGACTTGAGTAGATATGGGTATATCTACTTAATCAAACACAAGTCTGAGACCTTTGAAAAGTTCAAGGAATTTCAGAGTGAGGTTGAAAATCAACGTGATAGAAAGATCAAGTTTCTATGATCAGATCGTGGAGGAGAATACTTGAGTCACGAATTTGGCACACACTTAAGAAAATGTGGAATAGTTTCACAACTCACGCCGCCTGGAACACCTCAGCGTAATGGTGTGTCCGAACGTCGTAATCGCACTATATTAGATATGGTGCGATCTATGATGTCTCTTACCAATTTACCGCTATCTTTTTGGGGCTATGCTTTAGAGACTGCCGCATTCACTTTAAATAGGGCTCCGTCGAAATCCGTTGAGACGACACCGTATGAATTATGGTTTGGGAAGAAACCTAAGCTGTCGTTTCTAAAAGTTTGGGGATGCGATGCTTATGTCAAGAAACTTCAACCTGAAAATCTCGAACCCAAGTCGGAAAAATGTGTCTTCATAGGATACCCTAAAGAAACTGTTGGGTATACCTTCTACCTCAGATCCGAAGGCAAGATCTTTGTTGCCAAGAATGGATCCTTTCTGGAGAAAGAGTTTCTCTCGAAGGAAGTAAGTGGGAGGAAAGTAGAACTTGATGAAGTGTTACCTCTTGAACCGGAAAATGGCGAAACTCAAGAAAACGTTTCTGAGGTGCCTGCACCGACTAGAGAGGAAATTAATGATGATGATCAAGATGCTTCTGATCAAGCTCCTACTGAAATTCGAAGGCCCACAAGGACACGTTCCGCACCAGAGTGGTACGGCAACCCTGTCTTGGAAATCATGTTGTTAGACAACGGTGAACCTTCGAACTATGAGGAAGCAATGGCGGGCCCGGATTCCGACAAATGGCTGGAAGCCATGAAATCCGAGATAGGATCCATGTATGAAAACGAAGTATGGACTTTGACTGACTTGCCCGTTGAACGGCGAGCCATAGAAAATAAATGGATCTTTAAGAAGAAGACAGACGCGGATGGTAATGTGACCATCTATAAAGCTCGGCTTGTCGCTAAGGATTATCGACAAGTTCAAGGGGTTGACTACGATGAGACTTTCTCACCGGTAGCGAAGCTGAAGTCCGTCAGAATCATGTTAGCAATTGCCGCATACTATGATTATGAAATATGGCAAATGGACGTCAAAACGGCATTCCTTAATGGTTTCCTTAAGGAAGAATTGTATATGATGCAGCCGGAAGGTTTTGTTGATCCTAAGAATGTTGACAAGGTGTGCAAGCTCCAACGCTCGATTTATGGGCTGGTGCAAGCATCTCGGAGTTGGAACATTCGCTTTGATGAGATGATCAAAGCGTTTGGGTTTACACAGACTTATGGAGAAGCCTGTGTTTACAAGAAAGTGAGTGGGAGCTCTGTAGCATTTCTCATATTATATGTAGACGACATACTTTTGATGGGAAATGATATAGAACTCTTGGACAACATTAAGGCCTACTTGAATAAAAGTTTTTCAATGAAGGACCTTGGAGAAGCTGCTTATATATTAGGCATCAAGATCTATAGAGATAGATCGAGACGCCTCATAGGTCTTTCACAAAGCACATACCTTGATAAGATATTGAAGAAATTCAATATGGATCAATCTAAGAAAGGGTTCTTACCTGTGTTACAAGGTGTGAAATTGAGCTCAGCTCAATGTCCGACCACGGCAGAAGATATAGAAGAGATGAGCGTCATCCCCTATGCCTCAGCCATAGGTTCTATTATGTATGCCATGCTGTGTACCAGACCTGATGTAAACCTTGCCGTAAGAAGGTACCAAAGTAATCCCGGCAAGGAACACTGGACAGCGGTCAAGAATATCCTGAAGTACCTGAAAAGGACTAAGGAAATGTTTCTCGTTTATGGAGGTGACGAAGAGCTCGTCGTAAAAGGTTACGTCGACGCTAGCTTCGACACAGATCTGGATGACTCTAAGTCACAAACCGGATACGTGTATATTTTGAATGGTGGGGCAGTAAGCTGGTGCAGTTGCAAGCAGAGCGTCGTGGCGGGATCTACATGTGAAGCGGAGTACATGGCAGCCTCGGAGGCAGAACATGAAGCAATATGGGTGAAGGAGTTCATCACCGACCTCGGAGTCATACCCAATGCGTCGGGGCCAATCAAACTCTTCTGTGACAACACTGGAGCTATTGCACTTGCAAAGGAGCCCAGGTTTCACAAGAAGACTAGGCACATCAAGCGTCGCTTCAACTCCATTCGTGAAAATGTTCAAGATGGAGACATAGAAATTTGTAAAGTGCACACGGATCTGAATGTCGCAGATCCGTTGACTAAACCTCTCCCTAAGGCAAAACATGATCAGCACCAGAACTCTATGGGTGTTCGATTCATCACAATGTAACTAGATTATTGACTCTAGTGCAAGTGGGAGACTGTTGGAAATATGCCCTAGAGACAATAATAAAAGCATTATTATTATATTTCCTTATTCATGATAATTGTCTTTATTCATGCTATAATTGTGTTATCCGGAAATCGTAATACATGTGTGAATAACAGACAACAAACATGTCCCTAGTGAGCCTCTAGTTGACTAGCTCGTTGATCAACAGATAGTCATGGTTTCCTGACTATGGACATTGTATGTCATCGATAACGGGATCACATCATTAGGAGAATGATGTGATGGACAAGACCCAATCCTAAACATAGCATAAGATCGCATAGTTCGTTTGCTAGAGTTTTCCAATGTCAAGTATCCTTTCCTTAGACCATGAGATCGTGTAACTCCCGGATACCGTAGGAGTGCTTTGGGTATGCCAAACGTCACAACGTAACTGGGTGAGTATAAAGGTATACTACGGGTATCTCTGAAAGTGTCTGTTGGGTTGACATGGATCGAGACTGGGATTTGTCACTCCGCTTGACGGAGAGGTATCACCGGGCCCTCTCGGTAATGCATCATCATATGAGCTCAAGGTGATCAAAGTGTTTGATCACAAGGATCATGCATTACGGTACGAGAAAAGTGACTTGCCGGTAACGAGATTGAACGAGGTACTGGGATACCGACGATCGAATCTCGGGCAAGTAAAATACCGATTGACAAAGGGAATCGTATACGGGATTAATTGAATCCTTGACATCGTGGTTCATCCGATGAGATCATCGTGGAGCATGTGGGAGCCAACATGGGTATCTAGATCCCGCTGTTGGTTATTGCCCGAGAGCCGTCTCGGTCATGTCTGCATGTCTCCCGAACCCGTAGGGTCTACACACTTAAGGTTCGGTGACGCTAGGGTTGTAGGGATATGTATGTGCAGTAACCCGAATGTTGTTCGGAGTCTCAGATGAGATCCCGGACGTCACGAGGAGTTCCGGAATGGTCCGGAGGTAAAGAATTATATATAGGAAGTGCTGTTTCGGCCATCGGGACAAGTTTCGGGGTTATCGGTATTGTACCGGGACCACCGGAGGGGTCCCGGGGGTCCACCAGGTGGGGCCACCTGCCTTGGTGGGCCACATGGGCCTTAGGGGGTGCGCCTTGGATTGCTTGGGCCAAGGGGAACCAGCCCCAAAGGGCCCATGCGCGTAGGGTTCCATCTAGGAGGAGTCCTAGTGGTGGAAGGCACCTCCTAGATGGCTTGGGGGGGAGGGAAACCTCCCTGGCCGCCGCCCCCTTGGGAGATTAGATCTCCCAGGGCCTGCGCCCCCCCCCAAGAGGCCTATATAAAGGGGGGCAGGGGAATGGGGCAGCGCAACCATTGCCCTGGCGCCTCCCTCTCCCTCCCCAACACCTCCTCCTCCTCCGTAAGAGCACGACGAAGCCCTGCCGGAGTACTGTAGTTCCACCATCACCACGCCTCGTGCTGCTGCTGGAGCCTTCTTCCCCAACCTCTCCTTTGCCTTGCTGGATCAAGAAGGAGGAGACGTCACGCTTTTCGTACGTGTGTTGAATGCGGAGGTGCCGTCCGTTCGGCACTAGATCATCGGTGAATTGGATCACGGCGAGTACGACTACCTCATCCACGTTCACTCGAACGCTTCCGTTGCGATCTACAAAGTGGTATGTAGATGCTATCTAATCTGAATACTCGTTGCTAGATGAACTCATAGATGGATCTTGGTGAAACCGTAGGAAAAATTTTAATTTTCTGCAACGTTCCCCAACACCACTAAGGCGCTACAGCTAACTAGTAGCAGTAGCGCTGGAAAGGGAGCGCTACTGCTATACCTAGTTAGCAGTAGCGCTTTTCCTTTGACAGCGCTACTGCTACTTTGCTTGTTCTAAAAAGCGGTGCTGCTAACTTTTCTTGTATTTTTAAAAATAGAGCTTATTTTCGTTGTGTGCTTTTATATACAGTACTTTCATCATATGATTTTATGATCATGATTACTTATTATATATAACAGTGGGTGAAATGAGCGTGGAGTAGATTCAAGTGGAGGCAACATGTGGTGTATGTGGAAAGTACTACTCTAATCCAAACTTGATCTAGTTTGGATTAGTAGTACTTTCGATGTGCACCACATGTTGGCTCCACTTGAATCTAATCCAGGTTCATTTCATCGACTGATATATATATAATGACTCATCATGCTCATATAACAACTTAGCATCATGCATCATCGATCATAATAATAAATAACTCATTATTGGTATCATAATAACAAGTCATACTCATCATCATCGATCATACAACTTCTACTCGATACCACATCATCATCATAGTCATATAACCAATCCTACTTAGTTGTTCTTAGCATATGATCATGAGTATTATTAACTAGGACCTACTACCTTCTCTTAGGTAAAATAACATAAAACAAGATAGGCCCTGACTCGCCATTATGGAGAATGGAGATTATCCTGACTGCAATTCTTGCCTTTCGCACAATGTTGCTTCCAAGTACCTCCTTACGACTGTCCATACATTTTTCCATTCTTTGATTTTCATGTCTCCACTTCTTTTAGAAATCTGATATGGACAGGTGAGATTCATAGGATAACCAGTCCGTATTTCAAAACATCAATGCGACCATTCTGATACATCAGATGAAGCACACAATCCTTCGGGATTTTCTGTTGAGAAACATAGTAATAACTTCGTAGTTAGCAATGTAGGTAAGTTTTAAAAGAATTTATGCAAAAGATGCACGGATGTCGTAATAGTAAAAAATCTTACCATGGAATCTCCATGGGTGTTACCGTAGTTCAACACGTGCACTAGTGACATGTATTGACCATAATGTGGAGGAGTTTTATAATAGATATTGTGATTCTCAAGATCAGTACAAAATGCGACCAGATGATTTTTCTCCTTATAAGTTGACTCAGAGCCATCGGTGTAGTAGGTTCTGTCTACCATGTTCTGCACATTGTTTGAACAATGAAAATAAGCTGTCAACTATTTTGAAATGAACAATATAAATTAATTAATAACTATGTTTGAGAAACTCACATAGCGGTAGAATTGGAAGCATATCAAGGACCCAAATGTCCATATTGTCTAGTCGATGTCACGATCACCAAGATCCATGGTGACAAGCATACCCTCATAAAAACCATACATCTTGCAAAGTGTTTCTCAATTTTTGCAACCAAAATGGATTACGCTCTCAGAATTATACGGATTTACTTCAAAATCCATATCGTGATGAGTCCTTAGTTGAATTTTCTTTGTTTCGAAATTTTCATGGTCTTCAAAATTCATCCTCTCCAAGACACAGCGTCTTGGATGGCATGGGATAAGCTACTTGAATTGTAAAAGATGAAAATTACACGTTGAAATAGTTGAAGTCATGCTTAATTACGAAAAAAACACTTGTCGTCGTTGCGTACCGTTTCAGCATCGAAGGTCTCCGGGAGCTTGATGCTGAAGCGCCGATCATCGTCCAGGTGAGGCCTGTCGCACAGACCTTGGTCGTCGTTGCACCGGTTGCATTCCCCTGGGAGACTTTCGTCGTCCGAAGACGACATTTCCTATGTTCATAATTCAAAGATTAAACTTGTACAATTCAATATATGTACTACAAAAATTAAATTAGATCATTATTATTCATCATGAGTTGACTATCGGTCTGTCGAGTCTTTTTCTTGAAAACTCTCAGCTCGCGTGGTGTATACATTCAGCCGTTGGTGATGGTAGCTCCTCCTTTCGTCCCCGAGTGCATTACACCAAAATGTCTAGCACACGGGAACGAAGGAGAAGCGACCCCCACGACAACAGTCGGGATTTTTCGTCCTCTCATATGTGGTGGAGACTCTCACTCACTGATTTCTCTCTGACATTTGCGACCGTCAGTGATGGTCGTTACTCCTCCTTCCCCTAGTGCATAACAAAGGTCTAGCACCCGGAGAAGAAGGAGAAACGACCCCCACGACAACAGTCGGGCTTCTTCGTCCTCTCTCATATATGGTGGATACACTCCCTCACTGAATTTTCGACCTTCGGTGATGGAGCCTCGACAGACTTAAAGTCAACCCGAAATGTCGTTTAATTATTTTTCTAGAAAATCCATGTCACTCGATATTTCCTACATATTCTAGCACAAGTCATGCCAGAATTCATGAAAAAATCTGGCATGACCTTTGCTAAAAAAGGACATATCGAGCGCCTGAAATTTGCCGGAACGGAAATTAATCAACACTCCGGCAAAACATAGGCCACTATAGGAGGTGTAACCTGCAAACATGGCCGGCCACTTGTGCAAGCACATATCCTATTTGAGCAACACAACATATACATGTTTATATCTACATCATATGGGCAAGGACATATCTAAATCGTAAAATAAAATAGTATTCAAATTAGCATTCATTCAATAAGCAAAACTAAATCATCTCTTTTGTCCGTACATCGTTGAATATTATCACTAATAGATCTTGAATAGTATCATACATATAACATCACTAATACAGCCTAAACCGTAGCGAACGAAGGGTATCGGCGCGGGCGGTGGACACCCAAAGATAAGGAACCATCACAGGATCATAGCTCCAGTGAGATCCCTGAAGAACCTCCCAGGTATTGGAGAACCTGCCCTCCAACGCGACCATGTAGCGACCGACGTGCTCGTCCTCCTCGCTGACATCGTGACGTACCACCTCCGTGGGGTCCTCAAGCCTCCGCACCGTCACTGGCCCACGCGACCGCCACCTAAGAAGGTTCGGGTCAACGACGGGCTAGCTCCTCACCAAGCTGCACACCCCGGAAGGTAGCACCTCCCAGTACCAGCCCGACGGAGCCCAGTCCCGAACATGGCTCCTCACCAAGTCCAGGCCTCCTCTGTCGAGTCGACGACGAGGATGCGGGATAGGCATCGTCGACGTCGACGCGGGGATAATTGTTTTAACTAAAAAATAACAACAAATCTGACACCTAAAACACCTAAATTCTATTAACTACACCTAATTGAAAACCTACATTTTGAACAAGATTCGATCATAACTAGGGTTCATACTACATTATTCTAAGATTAAACACCTAAAATACCTAAATTAAATTAACAACATGGGGTGGCTGGTCTCACCTCGATTGAGGTCGGAGGGGGTCGGTGACGGGGATGACGGCGGGGATGATGCAGGGGCTCCTTGATTTCTGCAAAAACAAAATATAAACAAATACATTATTATCGTCATCTTAGGACTTAGTGAAACTCCATAAGCTACATTTAATTATTCTATTCAAATTTACTTATAATTTCCTATTCTTTTTAAACTTACTTATTCAAATTTTCTAAAAAATTCCTATTCTATTCAAAAGACCTACATTTACTTATTTTTTCAATTTCATATTTTATTCTATTCAAATTTACTTATTCAAAATTTCTAAAAATTTCATACTCTATTCAAAAGACCTACATTTACTTATTCTTTTCAAATTCATATTTTATTCTATTCAAATTTACTTATTCAAAATTTCTAAAAATTTCCTATTCTATTCAAAAGACCTACATTTACTAAAAAATTTCAATTTCATATTTTATTCTATTCAAATTTTCTAAAAACAAAATATACTAAAAACCTACATTTACTTAAAAAAACTAAAAATTCTAAAACTTCCTATTCTATTACAGAAAGGGGGAGGAGGAGGTGGGAGGAGGTGGAGGAGGAGGTGGAGGAGGAGGGAGGAGGAGGGAGCAGGAGTGGAGGAGGAGGAGGAGGGGCCGCCGTCGGAGAGGGAGGAGGAGGAGGGGGCCGCCGGGGGAGAGGGAGGAGGAGGGGGAGGAGGAGGGAGGCACCTTGGGGGTGGAGGAGGAGGACGACGACGGAGGAGGAGGGACGGAGGGAGGATGATGGCGGCGACGACGACGGAGGCGACAGGGGCGACGATGTGAGTGTGAGGGGCGAGAGTAAGGGGGACGTGCGCGGGGCGGTTGGATAAGGCCCTTTAGTGGTAGCGCTTGTCCCTAACAAGCGCTACTGCTACGATCAATAGCAGTAGCGCTTTTGTGGGACAAGCGCTACTAGTATACCTAGCCTGCCGATAACGGTGTGGCAATTATAGTAGCAGCATGTTTTGTAACTACAACGCTACTGTTATGTTCATAGTAGCAGCGCTCTTTATTTCCAAGCGTTACCGATACTTAGTAGCAGCGCTTGCTTCTAAACAATGCTACTGGCAAGCTCCTGTGTATAAGGTTTTTCCTGGTAGTGAGGCAGAGCTCATGCTTTCTGGAATACATAAGTACGCAGCTTGAATTCTCTTTGTCAGCTCTGTTGTGTACTACGTACCTAGCAGCCTCACAACACGAAGATCACTGTTCTTCTAGTGGTTTTTTTACTGGGTTTGTACCCGTGGTCTATGCTTTGTGTCTTGACTAGCTCACGCAGCCACCACGTACAATCTGCATCTAACTAGATCCCAAATCTGCCAACGGAAGCTCTCAGATTCCAGGCACCAACTTGCGGGATTGGCATCCAGGCGGCCTCTACATCACTTCAGCCAGGATTCAGAATATTCACTCCTGTTCCTCTGCCAAAAAAAGGCATCTCATTTCAGATGTGCAGTAGATTCTCTCGGCTCGATCGTTCGTATACACACCCGCCACCGTAGCTAGCCTATCGCCCTAGCTAGTATCTCGCTCGATCGATAGCGTGGGCACAGACAAGAAAGGCAAATTTCTGCGCGTGGCTCTGGGCTACTGCGCCTCCAAGAGGCATGAGCATCTGCTTATCACGTCGACCGGATAAAGCGAAAATATATATTAGAGCACATGCACCCAGGCCCTCTTTATCTAGCCATCCATTTCCTGCTTTAAAATTCGTGCAAATACATTTCTTTTTTTTGTTTCTCCCACATAGAATATATCTTGAAGTTCAATCTGAGTAGAATCTAGGATAAATCGTACAGATTTTTTTGTCAAACATAAATATACAAAATACGTTTTGTTTGATTAAAAAATCATATTTTTAGTATTTATGTCGGACAAAAAATTCCTAGATTCTAGTTAGAAAGCTTTGCCATCCTGCATAGGTTTGAACTTCAAGATATGTTCTATGTGGGAGAAGCAAAAAAGAGAAAATTTCATATACAAACTTAGTTGTGTTACACAGATTTTAAAGCGATATTGAAGAGTTAGGATAGCAAGGCCTGGATAGAGCAGCTCGAGAGTGTGCAGACGTAGTCACCAGCTCCTTCATCCAAAAAAAGGTCAGAATCAGAATGTAATTAATTAGCTCACTGACCTTTCAGTCGCCAAGCCGATGGCAATCCCGATACGATTCGAGCAACAAGGCCGTCGGGGCGGCGCCCCAAGCCGATGGCAATCACACTCTTTGCCAAGCCTGACATTCACACAACACTATCCAAAGAAATGGAGGCTTGATTCTCCTACTGAAATGCAAATGCTAATTTATTCTTGATTTGAGAAGTGGAGTAAGTTAACTTACAAGGTACCTCTCTCATTGAATTTTTCTTTCCAGGAGCAAAGCTTCTGAATTCTGAAGATCCTGCAAAACAGGATAATCTGTTGATAATCTAGTCCGTAGCTGGGACCATGTTATTGAAGCAAGCATAATTATGTACCGTAAAACAAAGATTGTGGGCACTTGGTTAGGAATAAAAGAAGAAAACATATGTGTGTGTACATAATATTAGGTTTGTAAGCAATTCAAGTGCGCTTGGTCTTGCAGACGGTAGCATTTATTTTTTGTTGTGTACAGTATTGCTCCTCCCCCAATAAGTTTTGGGGTAAACATCAGTGATGTAAATCCCCAGTACTTGTGTGTACTATTTATAAACTTGTCCTGGTAGAATATTCCGGTTTGTCTATTAGTAGGTTCAAGACTCGGATGTTTACATTGCAGTTTACATGTTATCATTATCGATCCCTTCCGACAAAGATGGAGTAGATGTGAGTATGACTATGTGGCATCTCATAACTTGTGTACTCCCTCCATTTTATTTATTCCGCATATTAGCTTTGACGAAGTCAAACTTTGAAAAGATGGACCAAGTTTATGGAAAACTATATGAACATTTTAAATAAAAAAATCTTTATGAGGTGAAAACATGTAGTTGATTCTTTGTCTTTTCGAATATCTTTCGACTCTCAAAATAAATTTCCATAAGAGCGAGCTATTTTGCTTTGGCAAGGTCAAGGAAGCAGAGAATGAATATAGGCAATTCTTCGGTAGTGAGGTGGTATCTCTTCTGTTTATGTACCTCGGAATAACCATTCACGCCCCCCCCCCCTCCTCCCAAGCTCACTAACAAAGAATGGAAATTTATCGAAGATCGCTTTGAAAAGAAGCCCAACAATTGGATGGGGGTTATCAACACTATTCTCACAAGTCTACCCATGTTTATGTTTTCCTTTTTAAAAATTCCCAAAGGGGTGTTTAAAACGCTTGATTATATTGATCGAGGTTCTTCTGCCAGTGTGATGAGCACAAATAGAAGTACATACTAGATAAGTGGGTTATCTTCTGTTGGCCAAAGGATTAAGGTGGTTTGGGTATTGAAAACTTAAAGATAAAAACCAAGTGCTTGCGTAGTAAATGGCTATACAAGTTGCTTAGCGAGGAGGGTGTATGGCAAGAGCTTGTTCATAAAATTATCTATATTCCAAAACTATATCTCAGGTGGAAGAAAATCAACGGACTCCCCTTTTTGGAAGGGCTTGATGAAGGCCAAGTCTTCTTTATTTAAGAGTGATTTGTTTGAGGTTGGCTATGGCGATTCTACGAGTTTTTGCAAAGTCACTTGGTTGGGACAACCTTCTTGCTCTACAATATCCATTGTTAAATAACATGACATGTAGAGAAAATGAGACTATGCACTCGATTATGAGATCTTCACATATGAATATTCAAATTAGGCGGGCTTTGATTGGGGGAAAGTGGGTACCGTGGTTTCATTTGGTGTGTAGGTTGATGTTGGTCAACTTATCACAAACATTGATGTATTCAAATGGCGATTGAATACTAATGGTATGTTTACAATCAGGTCTATGCATACGGACCTCATCAATACGGGATTGGTGTTCTGTAGATAACATATTTGGAAGATCAAGGTCCCAACTAAACCGCCCGCCAAAATCATTGTTGTTGCGCCGCTATATCGCCTTTAGAAACTGCCCTACACTATTTGCCTGCCTCTCAAAATGGTGGGATATAGCGCCGATTTTCCAGGAGAATTTTGCTATAATTTTCTTAGCCGTGATTTTAATGAGTCCATGAACCTTAAATATTGCATTGATCTTTGTAAAACTATTGTAACTTACTTATTGATACCGCTCCTAGCGTTGCTAAATAGACTGAATCCAAGGAAACAAATAGATGCGATTCCCGGGGGGTTCTCCTTTTTGCCACCATTCTCTAGCAACTCCTCTCCTCGTGATGGCCTTGTGGCTATCAATGAGTAGGTGGGTCGATGGAGCCCCGCGTTTAAGTTGTGTTTTCTGTAGGTTCAGACCGGCCACTTAGTGGTCTTTTTTCTTATTTCTTCTATTGTTTTTTGGACGTCTTTGTGCTGGTGCCCCAGCTGATAGCCTTATTTCATGTGTTACTCTTAAACTTGATGGTTGCTTTATTTATAAAATGGGGCAAGAGGATATTTCGAGGGTCTGTAGGTTTAGGCCTTAGTTGTTAGAATTTCAGTCGCTTGGCGTTGTGGCTTCGACTACAATGACAACGACAAATAAGTGTGCTCTAGATCTTCCCTTAATGTGGTAGCTTCCTTCCTCATCAGAGGCAGATCTAGAAGCTCGTATGTTCCCGTATTATTAACAACCATATTATTTCTACATAGCCAAAGCAACCAATGTAAAGCCAAAAACATGTGTAAACACTGTTCAAGAATTCATCCGATTGATCAATTAAGGGGTCAGTTAATCCCTACTCGTAGGGTGATCGAATCGAATAGCACCTATTCATCGCGTTAACTTGTTAGGCCGATTAATTGGCGCGTTAGACCGATTAATTGGTTGTTAGGCCGATTAATCGTTGCTGACCCATTAACTTGTGGGCAAACAAAGACCAATAATTTTCCCTGTAATCCCTCCCATCCCCCTCTCGCTCCTCAACAGCTAGGGGTCGACCAAACAGTGGCGTATTTTGGTTTATTACATAGCTGAGAGCATGAGAGTACGGTATAACACATAAAAAACTAGATATATGTTGGCAATTCCTATTTAATCTATTGATTAATGGTCGACCGACTAATCCATCTAATAGGCTGATTCATCGATTAATCACTACTCCCAAGCCGACCGAGCAGCTACCAGTTACCGATTTCGTGAACAATGTGTAAGTATCATCCCAAACCGAACTTCATCTCTGTTTTCAGCCTTGGATTGGGCGGCGGTGGCACCATGCGCGCCGTATCCTCCATGGAGGTGCCATCTTGGGAGGTTTTAGTTTTCAGGAGAGTGTGGTTGTGGGCGGTGGGCTCCGGAAAAGGGCTCGAGGGACGGCGGTGGTGTGAAGGTTTCTGGTGGAGAGACCTGGCATCTACCGCGTCGACGACGGCAGGTCCTGGCGGCATGGTGCGGCTCAGTCTTGGCGATGGATGCGACTGAATGGACGAGCACAGGGCGGTGGCGTGCTTGGGGCTGGGCTGCATCATTGGCCGGACGACCTGGCAAGTATAATGCGGTTCTCTTTCCTGAAGATGGGTCAGTGTGGTGGCAGCTTCTAAAGCATGTGCATGTGGTATACGCTTTGGGTCTGCTCCACGGGGTCTATGCTCCTGGTACGTCATGCGGGCGGATCAACAGTGGTCCCGCGGGTGAATATCTGGTGCTACGGGAGCACCTCACGTTAGGTGCTCCCAGGTTTCAAAATGCACATTAAATGTTTCAAAAAATTCCAAAAATAAATATGGATGTTAGAATCACATGAATGTATAACCACTAAAAATTTCAAATCAAAATTCGAAATACACATTGAGAAACAAAAAAGACAAATTCAGCATGAATGTTTTGCAGAAAATCCCTCAAACATTCCCGAAATGACACCTTGGTACACATCCCGTAATGCTACCCATTGGATCTCAGATCGACGGCCGAGGTTGCGCGGGAGCATCTAATGTGAGGTGCTCCCGTAGCACAAGATATTTTCCCGTGGTCCCGGATCTAAATGGTGTGGAGTGATGGTGGCTTTGGGTTGTTTGATGTACGTTTTTGCCGGACCTTTGTTTAATAATTTAATAAAAATGATCGTGTGCATCTATTGATGCAGAGGCCCGGGCTTTTAACCTCCTTTTCACAAAATCTCATGCTTGCGAGTGCTTCTTGCTTGCAGAGATGCAATCGTGCTTGCAGTGGAGCATGGTTTTCACTTTATAGTTTATTACTGTTGAGACTGATTGCCAGATGGTGCAGCAACTATGGGAAGCTAAAGATGACAAATCTGGAGTTCACATTATGAAGGAGATGAAATCCATGATCAACTATTTCCAGGGGTTTAAACTAGTATTGCTGGCGCAGTGCTAATTCAGCAGCCTATTTTTGTGCAAGTTTTGCTGTTAAATTTGATGAACTTTCAGTTACGTATGATGTAATCTCTGGCCATCTAATTGATTCTTTGTAATCAGATAATAAGGTGCCGCCTAGCGGCACTTAAAGGAGTAGGAGGTTTATTTACATTGTTTTATGAGAGAGTGTTCTAAATAGATTTGTGGTTTGGGTGTGCCGACGACAATGTTTGCATCTTGTTAGACATATTGTAACAATATTTTCTTTTTTTATATAAAAATATGATACGCGGTTTGCCTACTCTTGAAAAAAAAAGGTGTCGCCTAGCAAATAAAGACCTTTACTGCAGTGCTTTCAAAAATAAAATAAAATATACTACCACATTTTTTGCAGCCCAAGGTTCTTGGTAGCGATAGCTGTTGATGCACCTTGCGTCTTGGCATAATCCCAACCATCCAATGTGTAGCCACCAACTGGCATAATCTATTCCATCTTCTAAGACCAGAAAGAAAGAATGTATCTCCCCACCCATGTACGACTCCGATATGTTTGGAGAAGGAATATGAACATATGCGACGATGAGTTTGTGATGCCTTTTATCCATGGTCCCGTGACTCTGCTCATGTTCCTCCGTTGGCCACTAGGGCCATGGAGTTGCGAGATTTTCCAATGCCAGCATGCAAAGATTTCGCTGTCACACTTTTCATCTTTACGCACTAGTAGAAAAAGGGTCTAATATGAGACACATTAGTGTGGGTTTGAAGTTGGCCCGGCACTAAAGGCACCATATGCATTAGTACTGGTTCATGTTGAGCCTTTAGTACCGGTTCGTGCCACGAACCGGTACTAAAGGGGTAGTGGCAGGCTGGCGTCAGACCGGGTCCCCATGAGCCCCTTTAGTACCGGTTTGTGACACAAACCGATACTAAAGGTCTAACCTATAGTACCGGTTTGTGCCACGGACCCACACTAAAGGGAAGACAGCCTACGGCCTGTTTACAATTTTTTAGAATGCTCAAATTCCAAAAGGAAAAAAAGATATGATCAAATTTCAGTTTTTTTAAAAAAAATTGGTTAAATCTAGTCAAACTACTTATTCAAGAAGTATTAATGTTACTACATAATTATTCAAGAATATTAGTGTTACTAAATAATTATTTTAATTTTTAAAATTTTGGTCAAATCTGGTCAAACTATGGTCAAACTGTGATCAAACTATGGTCAAACTTATTCAAGAAATATTAGTGTTACTAAATAATTACCGTTTTTTAGAATAATAGTTTCAAGCTCAAACGGTGAAACGTGTGACCTAATGCTCAAGCTAAACTGCTGAGGGTTAATAGGATTGACAGCTTACATTTGTTAGGAAAACAACAAGTGCAGACTTGAAATGTAGGGGGAATAGAACTCCGAAGTTAAGCGTGCTCAGGCTGGGGGAGTGAGAGGATGGGTGACCGGCCGGGAAGTTAGGCGATTTAGAATGAGTGACCCACACTTGAGCAGTTAAGAGAGATGACTAGAGACTAAATCATCAAATAATTCAGAAAAATTAAAAATCGATAAAAAATCAAAAAAAGTTCCAATTTTTTTAGAAAAACAAAAAAAAACCTTTAGTACCGGTTGGTAACACCAACCGGTATTAAAGGTCCCCCATACCAGGGCGCGAGCTCACGCCACGTGGTGGCACTTTAGCACAGGTTCGTGCCGAACCGATACTAAAGAAGGGTGAGGGGCTTTAGTGCCCACCCTTTAGTGCCGGTTATGGAACCGGCACTAAAGGTCCTTACGAACCGGTTTTAAAACTCCGTTTTCTACTAGTGACGGGAGAAGCTAGCTAGCTAGCTCACGCGGAGGCGCTCGGGTCCGTCTGGTGCTGGCCGTGGCCGTGGACCAAAGAAACCGGGCATCTTGCCCATGTACATGTACAGTAAATCGATCTCGTTGGAATATAATCTGCATAAAGCTTGGTTTTTGGATGACAAGATCCCCTTGTCATATTCTGATTTTTGATCCTCCTTTCTGAAATGCATCTTGTCGGCTATACTTAGGGCGAATTTCTGCTACAGGCAGGGCTCAATCCTCATGCTAGGGTGCTAACGATCGGCATAAGTACGCTGCTTCACGCGTTGGATTCTCTTCGCCAGCTCGCTTCTGCTGTGTACTATACTATAGCAACATCGCAGCACGGAGATTACTGTTCGTCGAGTGGATTTGACTGGGTTTGCAGTGCTGCTCTGAACTACCACGGACTTACGTACCGGTCTATGATTTGTGACTTGACTAGCTCACGCAGCCACCACGTACAATCTGCATCAATCAAACTGGAACCTCTCAGATTCCAGGCACCAACTTGCGGGATTGGAATCCAGGCGATCCCTACATCACTTCAGCCAGGATTCAGAATATTTATTCCTTTTCCTCAGCCAAAATGGGCATCCCATTCCCATTCCTGATGTGCCGTAGATTCCCACCCGCCACCCTAGCTAGCCTCTCTCTCTCTATCCAGTATCTCGCTAGCTCGATCCATATATAGCGCGGGCACCGACAAGAAAGGTGAATTTCTGCATGTGGCCCTGAGCTACTGCACCCTGATGAATGACACGTGGCATTTATAAATCACAGAGCATCTATCCCACCCCCACTTGAAATCAGGGGGAGAGAGATTAGATGCTTCATGATTTATGAATGCCACGTGTTATCCATTAGGGTGGGTCTCACCTCAGGGTGGACGTAACGAGCGGTCTTTCTGGCCTGCTCGTGGCCCGCTCGGTCTTGGCCCGCTCGGTCCTGGCCCACTAGAGAAAAGGGTCGGTCCAGGCTGCCAAATTCGGCCTGAAAAAAATCTCGGTCCGGTCCGGTCTTTAACCGGTCCGACCGAGCGGACCGAGAAAATGCGATCACCGCAGTCACTGTTCCTCGCCATCGCGGCCACTGGCAGCCCCTGGATGAACCACCATGTCCTTGAGCTTCCCCTCTTCTTCCTTCCTCTCGAACCCTTGCGACGTAGCACTAGTGCAGAACCGGGCAATAGCACCGGTTCGTAAGGCCCTTTAGTGCCGGTTTTGTAACCGGCACTAAAGTGTGGGCACTAAAGCCCCCCCCCCCTTTAGTACCGGTTCAGCACGAATCGGTGCTAAAGGGAAACCACGTGGCACGAGCCATCTCCGGGGGCCGGGAGCCATTTAGTACCGGTTGGTAACACCAACCGGTACTAAATATTTGTGGGGTTTTGTTTTATTTTGTATTTTTCAATTAAATTTGTGTTATCAATTTAATTTAGGATTGTTTTACGTTATAATGAGTTGTAGTCGTCATCATCATCAGCATCATCATCATCATCATCATCATCACATATTAATAAATAAATAAACTCTAGCTAGCTAAAAATCATCGTAGTCGTCTAATTACCACTATTTAATCATCATAGTCATTACCGCTAGCTATCTAATCATCACCAACACTGGCTAGCTTAAAGAGGAAACATTCACTTTGTAACAGAAGCAAAGATATCATCGAGTTCAACATAATCATCACCAACATCGAAGTTCAGGACACGGACATGAGACAAGTACTAATTAAGAGCATGAACTAGTAGCTACTCATGTTGCTCCCTCTCAGGTAGAATAGCATAGAACATGTATAGCTCTCCTGATTCATCATACTGGAGCATGCAGATGAATCTGTCTCCTAATCTTGGA
The DNA here is from genome assembly GCA_032464435.1 of Aegilops umbellulata. Classification (NCBI taxonomy): domain Eukaryota; kingdom Viridiplantae; phylum Streptophyta; class Magnoliopsida; order Poales; family Poaceae; genus Aegilops; species Aegilops umbellulata. The sequence continues at coordinate 437,163,041 of CP136058.1, read as the reverse complement.
TTGCGCTTCTCCTTGCTGCCCCCTAGTACTTCTCTGCGATCGTTAAAAATTTTGCTCCAATCTTTCACTATTAAGCATTCTTCGCTTTCAAAAATCATGAATGCACTCATGTGCAATGTAGGATATCTTGGTCGTAAGCTAACCATTGACATGTCACCTTTAGTCTCGATCCACTGAGGCACAACTGTCATCGGAAGTCTCTGTTGAAGAACATCGTATAGTAATTAATATACTAAGCAATGAAAGTTTAGCTTCAAAAATAATGCATGCAAAAGATGCACTAATTAAGGACAGATAGTTAAAATCTTACCATCTTTTGATTATAGATGTGACCGTAGTTCAATACGATCACCATTGGTCGCACGTTTTGAGTACTAACATTTCTAAGTTTAGGAAAAAAATTGTCTTGACAGTATTAAGATCCTCAAGCCATGAAACATAATGACTTATCTCCTCGCAGTTTAGTTGAGCCCCGGGGCAGTAGTAAGTCCTGTCTACCAAGCGCCGGACATGTTTGCTTGAACCGAAATAAGTTGACAATACAAATTAGTTGTCCACTATTTTTGAATAAACTGTATCAAAGACATAAACATATGCATGCATGGTTGAGAAAAACTCACATAATGGTAGAACTGGAGGCGTTTGCACATTGACCCGGATGTCTATATTACCTTCAATATCATCTTTCGGACGAATATCAAAGGTGATAACCATATCAGGCTCAAATGCATAAGCCTTGCATAGTGTTTGCCATGTTTTGCATTCAAAATGGGTGTATGTGTCTCCATTATATAATTTGACGTTGAAAGTATACACATGCTTCGTCTTCAAGTAAACTCTATTTACCTCCATATCATCTATAGCACTAAAACCTATCTTATCCAAGACAAAAATTCTTGCATGGCAGGGGATGCGCTAGTAGAATAGTGAAAATTTAAAATTATAAGTTGAAGCAAATGAAGCATAAGTTTTGCATTCAAATAATAATTGACAAAGTGACTTACTGTATCAACTTCGAATGTCTCATCCAGATTGATGCTGAAGCGCCTACCATCAATAAAGAAATTTCTGTCGCACAAGCCGCGCTGGTCTTCACAGTGTTCGCACATAATCAAATCTTTTTCGTCGTCAGATGACATTTTCTATATTCATCTAACATATGACATTAATATATCTAACTATATTCATCTCTAACAATTGACATTACTATATTCATCTAACATTTGACAGATACCTAAATTTTCTTACTAAAAATAAACTAGTTATATTAATTATTGAACTAGTTCAAATCTCATATACCTAAATAAATTAGTTATATTAATTATTGAACTAGTTCAAATCTCATATACCTAAATAAACTAGTTATATTAATTATTGAACTAGTTCAAATCTCATATACCTAAATAAACTAGTTCGACAATTTTCTTACTAAAAATAAACTAGTTATATTAATTATTGAATTAGTTCAAATCTCATATATCTAAATAAACTAGTTCGATAATTTTCTTACTAAAAATAAACTAGTTATATTAATTATTCAACTAGTTCAAATCTCTAGTTCGACAATTTTCTATCTAGCTAATTTATCTAACATTCGACATTAATCTAACATTCGATCATCTAATTAACTTTTCTAAAAAACAGAAAATAAGTAAAAAAAATGTGTGTGTGTATGTGTGTGTGTGTATGTGTGTGTACGTATATATGTGTGTGTATATGTGTATGTGTGCGGCCCCGTACGCCGCCGCCCCGTACGTACGAGCGGGGGCGCCGACGTACGGGGCGGGGGCGGCGGCGTACGTACGGGCGGGGGCGCCGGCGTACGGGCCGGGTGCGACGACGACGACGGCGGCGCGGCGGTATACGCGAGAGCGAGAGACGTATACGTACGGGACCGCGGCAGGACGACGACGGACGGCGGCGCGCGGCGTTCGGGGCGGCGGCGCGAGACGGCGACGACGACGGGCGGCGGCAGGGACAGCGACGACGACGAGGACGACGGGCGACGGGCGGCGAGGACGGGTTCGAGCGGCGCGTGAGAGGTTGGAGACGAAAGAAGTGGGGAGATCTAACTGAATTTTCGTAAGTGTTGTTGACGGTGTCCTGGACTAGGGGGTACTCACCACGTCGTCCCCCAATCGGTTAGATTGGGCCGAGGACCCCCAGGGCCGCATACTCATGGGCCAGTCCGGACAGGTGCCGCATACAAGGAAAATTCCACAAGACTTGGCGATCAAGACAAGGACTCCTCCCCCACCAGCGTATTCGGCTAGGACTCTTGTTATTCTGGGCCTCTGGTGCATTATATAAACCAAGGCCAGACTAGTCGATAGAGGATCATGAGATGACTCATCATACCTCTAGGGTTTAGACCACAACATATGATCTCGAGGTAGATCAACTTTGTACTACACCCATATGAATACAATCAAAAGCAGCATGTAGGGTATTATCTCATCAAGAGAGCCCGAAGCTGGGTAAAACCCCATGTACATGTTACCATCGATCCTAGACGCATAGTTCGGGACCCCTTACCCGAGATCCGCCGGTTTTGACACCGACATTGGTGCTTTCATTGAGAGTTCCACTGTGTGATCGATAAAAGGATCGATGGCTCGCCTGCAGATCAACTGCGACTTCGGCATCTTCGTCACCAGCTCGACTAGTCACCTTGGTTCGACCAAGAATTGCGCCCCGTGTTCGGATCACCATGTTCGGACGAGGGCCTTCATCAAACATCAACTCTGATCTCTATCAAGATCACGGAGGAATCATTCATGAAGCTCGGGGGCTCAACGTCAACATTGCCCTCAAGCGACCGTGCTGTTTTTCTGGACAGCGAACTCGTATCTTCTGCCGCCACCTCCTCGAGTATCGCTTTGACGGTCTCTTTGGTGGAATTGTGCGGAATTGAGTCTACAACAACCCTGGAAAATTTCGTCGAGTTCCGATGGAGTAATCTCCGGCAATCTATAATATACCGGAGCCCTGTCAAATCTGCACGGGAATCTGGACGAGTTTAGGACGTGGTGTCCAGCTTCTAGCTCGGGCGTCCTTTGGAAGATCCAACTGTTGATCGGCTGCGGAATTACTATATCTACCACCCTTTAAAATTTCAGCTCGATCCGACCATCCAAACTCCGGGAACCTTCCGATTAGTGCATCACTTTTCGGATCTGTTTTATGGGCGAGAACGAATCCGACCCGTATTCATCTTTTTTATGAACGGGATTTCGGACATCCTTTTTGAAGGAAGTTTTGTATGGGATATTGTGTATTGTTCCCGAACACATCCCACTAACTTTAAGATCTTTTGAACATGATCTTCAACATCATTGCTGGTGTCAAACCAGTCCGACAATATTGCTCCACGGCTGCCGACCTGTGCTAGACACGTCGTCACTTTGTTGAGTCGAGCTCAACTTCTTCGGATCATCATCTCGGCAAGCCGAACAAGAGTCCGGCATCGCAAAGGACAAATCATCACCAACATCGCCGCCCCACGGATTACACGGAGCGGGCATACCGGCATCACCGCACGATCGCTTCATCAAACCGGCATCTACCACGTCACGACCTGCATCGGCAGGGCCGCACTGTTGCCCCTTCAAGCCGGTGTCCATGATGCCGGACTACTTCGACTCATCGACTGGCCTCGAGGCTTCGACATCTCGGCTGGACCGGAGGATTCATCATCTCTTCATCAACCTACTCCGGACACTTCAGCGTCACTAGCCGACCAGCTTCGTCACGATTGGCCGGACCGAGGGCTTCGCCTCGGCGAGCCAACCTTTGCCAGCATCATCTTCCTTTGGATTACTACAACAAATAAACCAGATGCTATTAATCCTAATATTTTTTGCATGTTTGGGTTCATTTTTTCCAAGGAATTATTACTCTGGTTTGTCCATCATATGTTCACAGGTCTATCAAATGGTGACCGTATTAACGACGGTCGCATGCTGGTTCGGTTAGTCTTTGTACATAGTCCGGCGAACGCCGCATCTGAAGCGCGGACCGACCTGTGAATTCAGGCTTTGCCACGCCTTTACCGCATCACGCCGACGCCCTGCATCGACATCGACTTCGGCGCCAGGCCATATTTCTTTTATTACTCACTTTGCATAAATTATTCATTATGCAACGATTTTTTATTTATCATTATTACTATTATCTCCCGTTTGCACTATTTTTTGTGCACAGGAAAATGATCCGGGGACTTCGGCGTCACTCTGCCGGTCTGCATCGACCGTGCTATGTCACCACTTCGGCGTGTCGAGCTCTCCTCTCCGCCACTTCGGGACCAGCTTGGGGGATAGAACCTTGTCCCGCATCAAGCTCGGACTGCGAACACATTAACCAGCTAAGTCGCTTTCATGTTCAAAGCTTTAATTTCTAACTTGTGTTCGGTTCGATCAAGCGTTATACTTTTTTGGAAAAAAAAATGCTTGTAATATTTTTTCTTGTCCAAACTTTGTTCACACATACTTGACGCGCCACCCGCGCTCATTATACCTGGGGGCTTCTTTAACAGAAGCTTATTAATACGGGCTTTATGCCCAACACATGTGTCACACTTCCGCATGTACCTTTTATTCATCATTATATGCATCGATATGACTTAAGTTTTGGTCAAGATGGGTTGCCTGGCTCCTGTGCTTACTCCTACGTTCCCGATTGTTCGGCTAGGTGGTAAAGGGAGCACCTCTGCGATTGTTACTGCCGGGTCAGCCGGATGTGTACCTCAGACTGGGTGAAGCCGAAAGCTAGCGTTCTTAAGGGAATACTCGGTCGGTGAACTAAAAGATGATTTTTTACCTATTTATTTACCTGCCCCCAGATGCTTTTCTGCTCTTTTCGCAGTCCGGACATGCACTTTAGGGCATGCCTCCCAGGGAAAGGAACCCCTAACGGAACTATTCTCCCTGGAAGATGTTTCTTACTAACCATGTAATATAACATAACTAGTTGGGCACTTGTCTGATAAAGCACTAATGACCCCTACGCCTGGTCTCCACGCATGCCCTAGTTTTTATAACCGCGAGGGTATTCGAACACACTCCCGACTATTGGGTCCAGAGGTTGAAGCGAAAAGGTCCGCTACGACAAACGATCTACAATCCGTCTAGAAGGCATTCTACATGTCACCTTACATTATATAGTCAACTTTTACCCAAGTCACTTGGGGGGCTCTTATGTTTATTTGAGCCGTTTCATACTAAGTGTTTTTCTTCTTAGTCGTTGCAAAGTTATTATTATTTATCACTCCTTTTTTCGACACGAGTTTGCGGTCACTAGCCGGGGAGCCTAATTTCTCTCTCAAAAGCCGCTAGAGTTTAGTTTGCTAAACTGGCCTGATGAGAAGTACTCCGCCCTCGGGATAGGAGGTTGAAGCCGTAGGCTGACCCGCTCGAAGTGTTGAGATAGGATGTATCATGTTAAAGCACGACAGAAGCACTTCTTTTTTCTAAGACCAATTTTCGGGTTGGCACCGAACACTTGATATTGTTCGGACGTCATGTTCTTACTAACATTTCTTGGTTTTCCAAGCTTTTTGGCACTTTTAAACTATTTGTGCTTTTCCAGCATTAGTCTCGCAGTGAAACGCCGGACACCTTTTAGGGATTCGGCAAAAACATTCTCAGATATTGCTATATATGCATCGGTTTCAAATTGTGTCTTCGGTCAATAGTTGGGTTGCCCGGCTCCCGCACTTGCTTCCTATGTTCCGTTTTGTTCGGCTAAGCATGCAAAGGGAGAACCACTGCCATTGTGCTTCCAGCTCACATGGTTAAGCACCTCAGTTGAGAAAGCCGAAAACTGACTGTCACAATAAACGTAAACTGGTCAGCGATCCGATGACTATGTTAAATAACAGGCCGTTCATAACATTGGCCGAAGTGTTTACGGCTTGACCTCGACTGTCGCCGAACACTACCGGGGGCTATTAACTAGCCTCCCAAACTAAATCCTCGATATTTTGCTTTTACATTGGAGCTGAGGTTTTATGATCATGCTTAGCATGACAACCCGAAGAAAGGAACCGATAGCGGGACTATTTTCTTTGGAAGACATTTCTTCTGTTAAACAGTAATATAACATATCTCCCCGCGTACCTTTGTTTATAAAACCGTATGGTCAGATTGCCTTGTTTGTCATAAATCTTTGCCCTCATAAAGGCTTTATAAAGTAAGACAAACACTCCTCGGCTACTGGCCGAGGAGGTGGAAGCCGATGGTTGGTCAAACAAAGTTTTGTACAACACGGATCCGAGCATTAAATGACGTAAAGTACTTGGATACATAGAGTCATTACACACAATTTGTGATTTTACTATGGATATCGATCCTTAATTCGGCCACCCGTGCCCGCATTAAGCCTCGGGGGCTACTGGGCTTCGTGCTTATTATTTACAAATATTAAAGGGGCACATCGATCCCCTAATCTGGTGTTGCCACCCGACCAGTGTCACGGGGGCTACTGCATTGCTTGTCCAATGCAGAAAAATTTATGTGCAATATAGTTTACGAGGAGATTTTTGATCCTCAGGTTGGTCGGCCGCACCCAACGTGAGTCTCGAGGACTGAGCATGCCGCTTTTAGTGTCCCGAAGTATTCTGCCGAGCTTGGACTTGATCCTCAGGCCGATTTTGCAAATCAACCTGAGTCTCAGCGGCTATGGGGATCAGCGGTCTTATGTCATCCTTCATGTGCATCTCGGGTTTTAGACCGATACCCACCTTGAGGGCTACTGGCTATATATCTCGGCAGAGAATAAAATGCACCAATAAAAAATATTGACAAAAATCGGCCCACATTCGGGATGGTGCACCACCTCGAAAGCAGTCCGGCATAAAGCTCGGGCGCTAGTGGCTAGCTCCATAGAGGGCATTTCCGGCATTAAGCTCGGCTAAACTCCTTCAAACTTCTTTGAACCAAGGTGATTTACGACACCTCGGATACAGTCCGGCATTGGAGCTCGGGTACATAGTCCGGCGTTGGAGCTCGGATACATAGTCCGGCGTTAGAGCTGGGAAGCAGTCCGGCATTGGTGCTCGGCTGCAAAAAATACCTCGAATGCAGTCCGGCGTTAGAGCTCGGACGCAAGAGGGAACTGCCTCCCGGGAACAACTTCAAACCCGAGGTGTGGCATAAAAATAACAAGGCATTGATAAAGGCCGGAAACTTAAAGGGGCTCCTCGGATACCCGACGTGTAAACCCGTCGAATGCATTTCGGCGATCCTCAAGATCGAAGATAAAGAAGATTCGTTGAACCAGTTTTCAAGACCGACGACCGAAGATGAAGAACAGTTCGGAAGAATCGAGGAGCGTCCCTAACTTGAAGACCGGTTTAGGGGGCTACTGACGGTGTCCTGGACTAGGGGGTACTCACCACGTCGTCCCCCAATCGGTTAGATTGGGCCGAGGACCCCCAGGGCCGCATACTCATGGGCCAGTCCGGACAGGTGCCGCATACAAGGAAGATTCCACAAGACTTGGCGATCAAGACAAGGACTCCTCCCCCACCGGCGTATTCTGCTAGGACTCTTGTTATCCTGAGCCTCTGGTGCATTATATAAACCAAGGCTAGACTAGTCGATAGAGGATCATGAGATGACTCATCATACCTCTAGGGTTTAGACCACAACATATGATCTCCAGGTAGATCAACTCTGTACTACACCCATATGAATACAATCAAAAGCAGCATGTAGGGTATTATCTCATCAAGAGAGCCCGAAGCTGGGTAAAACCCCGTGTACATGTTACCATCGATCCTAGACGCATAGTTCGGGACCCCTTACCGGAGATCCGCCGGTTTTGACACCGACAGTTGTATATATAGGAGAGGCCTTTAGTACCGGTTGGAGCCACCAATCGGTACTAAAGGCCAACTTTGACCAGGCGAAGAGGCGGGAAGAGCAGGCCTTTAGTACCGGTTGGTGGCTCCAACCGGTACTAAAGGGTGGTCTTTAGTACCGGTTGGAGCCACAAACCGGTACTAAAGTCCTCGCACTGCCACCCCAAAGTTTAGTCCCACCTCGCCGGGCGAAGGGCAGCCGCACTGGTTTATAAACCCAGCCGGGGCTACCTCTTTGAACTCCTCTATATAGCGGGCTTGTGGGCCTAAACTCTGCGCGTTGTCCTGTGAGTCTGCTGGGCCTTTAAGGCCTGTAATTGCATGCCCGTGGCCAAGCAGGCCCACAGGGCAGTGCCCCAATTTTTTTTATAGTCTTTTTCTTTTCTGCTTTATTTTCTTCTATCTATTTCTGCGTAGTTTTTTGTATAGTTTTTTCTTTTCTGTTATATTTATTTTCTTCTATTTATTTGTGAGTAGTTTTATTCATCTAGTTTGCCAAAATTCAACATTTTCAGAGTTTATTTTGTAGTGATTTTCAATTTCACGGTCATTTTGTGAACGATTGAAAAATAGCAAATATAATTTTTTTCTTTTCTGCTTTATTTTTTCTTCTATTTATTTCTGAGTAGTTTTTCTTTTCTGCTATATTTATTTTCTTCTATTTATTTCTGAGTAGTTTTTTATATAGTTTTTTTCTTTTCTGCTATTCTTTCTTTTCTGCTTTTTTTTCTTTTCTGCAAAACTTGATGGTCAAAGTCTGGAGTTATAACCAAAGTTTAAAAAAAAGAAATGCTGACGTGCAATTAGTTTTTGCCATAACAGAAGAAGTCCGGAGTTCTAATAAGTTATTAAAAATAAAAAAGAGGTGCAATGCTCGTTAATTTGCTTCAAGCCTTTCGGAATAGTATAAACTGCACTGCGCGTAGCTCCATGCAATCTACCATATCCCTGAAGGCTTGAAGCTAAGCAACGTGAGCATTGAGCCTCTTCTTCATCGTCTCTGCACTCAGGGCTTATAAACTGCTCCTAGTCCCTCTCTCTTGGTGAGGTGGGACTAAAAAACAGCTTACTAAGAAACTATAGTACTGGTCACCCTTTAGTACCAGTTGGAGCCACCGGTACTAAAGGTGGTGTGCTGCCTGCACAAAATTTTGTGTCATTTAGCTCAAAACGAATCATTAAATGTATGAAAAATATCAAATGAAGGCAGAAATGGTTGAAAGTTGATGGCGTCACTTTGAATGGTGCATACTGAATGCACAAAAAGTCTGGAGTTGTAATAAGTTTAAAAAATTGAAATGACTTTGTAACAGATGAGTTTAATTTCGTCAGAAACCTGAATACTTTGAAAGAGATTGTCCAGTTTGTAAACGAAGTGCATCCAGTTTTTACCGTAACCCTCTCTACTTTTTTGAACAATCTATGTGGGTGAAATGATGATACCATGCCAAGTTTCAACTTTTTCAGAGTCCATTTTTAGTGCTTTTCAATTTCCAGGTCATTTAGTTCTCAAAACAAATCATTAAATGCATGAAAAATAGCAAATGAAGGCAGAAATGGTTGTAAGTTGATGGCGTCGCTTTGAATGGTGCATACTGAATGCACAAAAAGTCTGGAGTTGTAATAAGTTTAAAAAAATGGAATGCCTTTGTAACAGATGAGTTTAATTTCGTCAGAAACGTGAATACTTCGAAAGAGATTGTCCAGTTTGTAAACGAAGTGCATCCAGTTTTTGCCGTAACCCTCTCTACTTTTTTGAACAATCTATGTGGGTGAAATGATGATACCATGCCAAGTTTCAACTTTTTTAGAGTTCATTTGTAGTGCTTTTCAATTTCCAGGTCATTTAGTTCTCAAAACAAATCATTGAATGCATGAAAAATAGCAAATGAAGGCAGAAATGGTTGAAAATTGATGGCGTCACTTTGAATGGTGCATACTAAACGCAAAAAAAGTCTGGAGTTGTAATAAGTTTAAAAAAATGAAATGCCTTTGTAACAGATGAGTTTAATTTCGTCAGAAACCTGAATACTTCGAAAGAGATTGTCCAGTTTGTAAACGAAGTGCATCCAGTTTTTGCCGTAACCCTCTCTACTTTTTTGAACAATCTATGTGGGTGAAATGATTATACCATGCCAAGTTTCAACTTTTTCAGAGTTCATTTGTAGTGCTTTTCAATTTCCAGGTCATTTAGTTCTCAAAACAAATCATTGAATGCATGAAAAATAGCAAATGAAGGTAGAAATCGTTCAAAGTTGATGGCGTCGCTTTGAATGGTGCATACTGAACGCAAAAAATATAAGAGCATTTACATCATGATCTTATATTTCTTTACAGTCTAAATTGTCAATACGATCTTATAACATCAAAAATACTTTGATCATCAATGATCTTTGTGTGTACAATCTGAATTGTCAATATGAGTCATCAACGATTTATAAACCGATGAAGACTCATATTGCGGCCACAAATTCTACACATAGAGTTCAATGAAGACCAAATGCTTGTGATAGTTTGAGAAGTAACATATTTAAGGTAGTAAAAGGCTTGTTAGGGGAGCGAGGTGGGACTAAAAACAGCTTGCCATAACCTCATTAGTACCGGTTCGTGGTATGAACCGACACTAAATGGTGATGGTGGGGCCATAGCCTGACCGCAGGCTGACACAGCCCTCTTTAGTACCGGTTCGTGGCATGAACCGGTACTAAAGGTTCGCCACGAACCGGTGTTATTGATCGCCGCCACGAACCGGCACGAATGTACACATTACTGCCGGCTAAAATTCAAACCGGCACTATTGTGCTTCACAAAAGACCCTTTTTTCTACTAGTGTACCCTTTCGCTGCCGCTCGTCATCGCTCCCATGCGTGCATTGCCGGTCTGCCGCCGATCTCGAGTTCTCGACCACGTCGTCGACCCAACCGTGGCAGCAATTCCTGTCATGGCAACGCTTTTTGCAGTGCAGACGAAGTGCCATAGCAGCCGCTTCAGCCCAGTCGGATCATGGGAGAAACGCTCTCTCGTGATTTTCGAATCGTGGGAGAAATACTCGGTCGTGATTTTCACATCCAATAAACCAGGAAAGTATTGTTTTGGAAGGCCCAAGATTTAGTACTAGGGCCCTCTTCCTATTATCACGCGCCATCAATCCTGCGCTGCCATTTCAGTCGAACAGAAATAGAAAGTAAGAGAGAAAAAGGATCTGATCCGAAAGTCACGGCGCCATTTGACGATCAACTCCACGTTCAATTTGATCCTCTAATCACGGCGAGGCCTTCATAGAGAAATTCACGGGCTCATGCAGGCGCTATATTGCTTGCATGCAGTAGAAAAACTGCTAAAGGAAGAAACATCACGGTACAGAGAAAATAATGGCTAACAGCCGCGCCACCCAGAGCACTTTCCATAGCAAGTCGCCCTTCGACGCCCGAGCTATCGCATGTCGCCCACCTCGCCACAGTCGTGCGCACGTCGCCCACCTTGCCAGCGCACCCGTGCACGTCGTCGCTGGTAGTGGTTGGCCGGTCCGCTCGGTTCGGCCCGGGCTTCGGTGCCGCCGGTCCGGTCCTTGAAACCAGGACCGCGAGGCTGGTCGGTCCGGTCCGGTCCGGACCGCCAGCGGCCGGTCCAAACGGTGGCTCGGTCACGGACCGGACCGGCCCGGACTGTGTCCACCCTGAGTCTCACCTGCTAGCCCGTGAGACCTGCTCTCATATAATATTTTTTTTCTACAAGAGGCATGAGCACCTGTTTATCACGTCGATCAGATAGAGAAGCTTGAGAGTGTGCAGACGTAGTCACCAACTCGTCGCCATGTTGCCCATCAGCCTGGCCGGAAGGCGCCACGTTGGTGCAGTGACCGGAAACGCTACCTGTTGGACTTTTGAATCTTGTCGCAAAATGATCGAAAGGCAAGGCAGGACCCAGTAGATAAGAAGCCTGACTCTTTGCTGCAAGTTCAAGAAAACATAAAATAACGAGCCAATCATTTGAGACGTTGATGTGGATCGATCGTGCTCCTTTGTTCACAGGCGCACCGCAGCACCAGAATCTACATTCCAAAGGAAGCACCTTCATCCAAAAAAGTTCAGAATCTAATTAGCCTCACTGATCTTTCAGTCCCCAAGCCGATGGCAATCCTGATACCATACGATCGATCGAGCGACCAAGCGCCTGTAAATAGCGCGCGCCGAAGAAGAACAGCGATCATCAAACCATAACCACCGGAGCTTCTGAAGAGCAAAAACCACCAGCGCTAACTTAGCTCGGTTTCTGAGAAACATACTAGTTCCAAACATCAGATCCAGTTGGAGATGTCTTCTGCGTCAAGGAGCTTATCCCGCGGCGGCGCCAACCCGGAGTGGAGCAAGAAGGAGAACAAGCTGTTCCTACTACGGCGAGGGCACTCCCGACCGCTGGCTCAAGGTGTCCCGCGCCATGGGCGGGACAAAGACGGCTGACGAGGTGCGCCGCCACTACGAGATCCTCGACGGCGACATCAAGCTGATCGAGTCCGGCAGGGTCCCTTTCCCCAACTACAACACCCAGGGGGCTTGGAACTGATTCATCAATCAAGGTAACCCACCGGATCCTTGTATCTTGTCTACAGTTTACAAGTGTGAAATATCAACACAGATGTCAATGTAGCCCAGTCCTAAATTTGAGAAGTTGAGATATGCTAACTTACAAGGTGCACCTCTTGTTGTATTTTTTTTTTCAGGAGCAAATCTTCTGAATTCTGAAGATGCTGCAAATAGGATAACCTGTTGATAATCTAGTCTTTAGCTGGGGCCATGTTATTGAAGCAAGCATAATTATGTATGTATAACGAAGATTGTGGGCACTTGGTTAGGAATAAAAGAAGAAACCTATGTGTGTGTACATAATATTAGGTTTGTAAGCAAATCAAGTGGTGCTTGGTCTTGCAGACCGGTAGCGTGTATTTTCCATTGTGTACAGTATTACTCCTCGCCAATGAGTTTTGGAGTAAACATCAGTGATAAAAATCCCTAGTACTTGTCTGTACTGTTTCTGAACATGTGCTTGAATATTCCTGTTTGTCTATCAATAAGTTTAATACTCAGATGTTTACATTGCACTTTACATGTTATAATTATTGATTTGCTTCCAACGAAGGTGGGGTAGATGTTAGTATGACTATGTGCTATCTGATAACTTGTGTACTCCCTCTGTTTTATTTATTCTGCATATTAGCTTTGCCTCACAGACAAAGAATGGAGAATAACCACAAACAAAGAATGGAGAATAATCGAAGATCGCTTTGAAAAGAAGCTCAACAGTTGGAAGATGGAACTCGTGTCATATGGGGCACAGTTGACTCTTATCAACACTATTCTCACAAGTCTGCCCATGTTTATGTTGTCCTTTTTTAAAATGCCCAAAGGAGTGTTTAAAAGGCTTGCTTTTTATTGATCTAGGTTCTTCTGGCAGTGCGATGAGCACAAATAGAAGTACATACTAGATAAATGGGATATCTTCTGTTAGCCAAAGGATCATGGTGGTTTGGGTACTGAAAACTTAAAGATAAAAAACAGGCGCTTGCTTAGTAAATGGCTATACAAGTTGCTTCACGAAGAGGGTGTATGGCAGGAGCTTATTCATAAAAAGTATCTACATTCCAGAACTCTATCTCAGGTGGAAGCAAAATCAATGGACTCCCCTTTTTGGGAGGGCTTGATGAAGGCCAAGGCTTGGTTATTTAAGAGAGATTCGTTTGAGGTTGGCAATGGCCATTCTGAAGTTTTTCCAAAGACACTTGGTTGGGGACAACCTGCTTGCTCTACAATACCCATTGTTAAATAACGTGGCATGTAGAGAAAGTGAGACTGTGCACTCGATAATGGGAATGGAAAAATGGGTACCGTGATTACATTTGGTGATGTTGGTCAACTTATCACAAACTCCAGATTTATTCAAATGACGATTGAATACTAATACGATGACTGGTGTTCCATAGAAAACATATTTGGAAGATTAAGGTGCCAATTAAACCTCTTGTGAAATCAATGCTATTGCACCACTATCGACGTTTAGAAACTGGCCTACTATTTGCTTGCCTCCCAAAATGGCGGGAGATAGCGCCGATTTTGCAGGAGAATTGCGCATGCAGGCCAAAATTTTGCTGCAATTTTCTCAGGCGATTAATCCTTTAGCCCGGGATTTTAATCAGTCCATGAACCTTAAATATTGCATTGATTTTTTATCAAACTGGAGTTACTTGCTTATTGATGCCCCTCCAAGTGTTGCTAAACAGACTGAATACGAGGAAACATATAGAGGCGATTCCGAGGGGGTTTCTCCTTTTTGCCGCCATTTTCTAGCGACTCCTCTCCTCATGATGGCCTCACGGATACCAATGATTTGGTGGGTTGAAGGAGCCGTGCGTTCAAGTCCTGTTTTTTGTAGGTTCAGGCCGGCCACTTGGTGGTCTTTTTTCTTATTTCCTTTATGCTTTTCTAGGCATGCTTGTGCTGATGCCCGAGCAGACAACTTTATTTCATGTATTGCTCTTAAACTTGGTGGTTGCTTTATTTATAAAGTGGGGCAAATGTAGATTTCGAGGTTCTGTAAGTTTAGGCCTTAGTTGTTAGAATTCGGTCGTCTGGCATTGTGGCTTCGACAATAATGACAACGACGGAGAATATGTGTGCTCTAGATCTCCCCTTGATGTGGTAGCTTCCTTCCTCATCAGCGCCAAACCTAGGAGGTCGTACGTTCCCGTATTATTAACGATCATATTATTTCTACATAGCCAAAGCAACCAATTTAAAGCCACATACATGTTTAAGTAACACCCCAAAACTGAACTTCATCTCTTCGGCCTAGGATTGGGCGGCAGCGGTGCCATGCGCGTCGTACCCTCCATGGAGGTGCCGTCTTGGGAGGTTTGGGTTTTAGGTAGAGTGTGGCTGTGGGTGGTAGGCTCCGGACAAGGGCTCAAACGACGGTTGTGGTGTGGAGGTTGGCAGGTGGAGTGGTGTGACATCTACCGTATCGACGATAGCGGGTCTTGGTGGCACGGTGCAGCTTAGTCTTGGCGACGGATGCAACTGGATGGACAAGCGCAGGGCGGTGGCATGTTTGGCAGCGTGGTGGAATTGATAACCGGCCGGCCTGGCAAGTACTCCCTCCATCCCATAATATAAGAGCGTTTTTAATACTACACTAGTGTCAAAAACGCTCTTATATTATGGGACGGAGGGAGTATAATGCAGATCTCTTTTCTGGAGATGGATCAGCGGATCGATGGTGGTAGCGGTTTCTGAAGCATGTGTGCATGTGGTGTACGCTTTGAGTCTGCTGCACCGGTATGCTCCTGGTACGTCATTGCGGGCGGGTCGACGTTGAGCTCAGTTTTAAATGGTGGGGAATGATGGCATTCCCCATTATCGAGTTTGTATGTTTGTGTGATGGCTTCAAATTGTTTGGTGTACGTTCTTGTCTGACCTTGTTAAATAATTTAATAAAGATGACTATGTCCATCTATTGATGCAGAGGCGGGCTTTTAACCTCCTTTCCCGAAAAAATCTCATGCTTGCCGTGTGCTTCCTACTTTAAGGATGGAATCGTGCTTGCGGTGGAGCGTGGTTTTATTTTTCAGTTTCTACTGTTGAGACTGATTGCCAGATGGTGCAGCAACTATGGGATGCCAAAGATGCCAAATCTGGAGTTCATATCATGAAGGAGATGAGATCGATCTCCACTATTTCCAGGGTTTTAAGCTAGTATTTGCTGGGCGCGGTGCTAATTAGATGGTGCAGCAACTATGGGATGCGAAAGATGCCAAATCTGGAGGAGTTCATATCATGAAGGAGATGAGATCGATCTCCACTATTTCCATGGGTTTTAAGCTAGTATTTGCAGGGCGCGGTGCTAATTCTTTAGCCCATTCTTGTGCGCGTTTTGCTGTTACATTTGATGAACTTTCAGTTACGTGTGAAGTAATCCCTGGCCATCTAATTGATTCTTTGCAATCAGATAAGGTGCCGCCTAACGAATAACGAGCTTTAGGGCAGTCCTTTGAAAATAAAATAAAATCATCTAGTACCACATTTTTGCAGCCAAGGTTCTTTGTAGCGATAGCTGTTGATGCGCCTTGCATCCTGGCATAATCCCTACCATCCAATGTGTAGCCGCCAATTGGCAGAATCTATTCCAACTTCTAAGACCAAAAAGAAAGAATAGATCTCCCCACCCATGCCCGACTCCGATATGTTTGGAGAAGGAATTTGACTTTATGCCATGATGAGGTTGCGATGCCTTTTATCCTTGGTCCTGTGACTCTGCTCATGTTCCTCGGTTGGCCACGGGGGCCATGGAATTGCGAGATTTTCCAGCGGCGCCATGCAGAGATTTCGCTGCCACATATTCCATCTTTACGGGAGAACCTAGCTAGGTAGCTCGCGTGGAGGCGCTCGGGTTCGTCTGGTGCTGGCGTGGACCAAAGAAACCGGGTATCTTGCCCCAGTACAGTACAGTAGATCGAGGTGGCATTGGGCCGAGCAGATCGATCTCGCTGGAATATAATCTGCATAAAGCGCGGTTTCAGGATGACAGGATCCCCCCGTCACATTCTGATATTAGAACCTCCTTTCTGAAATGCATCTTGTTGGCTATACCTAGGGCGAATTTCTGCTAGGCATAGCTCAACGCTAATGTTAGAGTGCTAACGACACAAGTTCGCTGCTTCACGCGTTGAATTATGTTCGTAGCTCCGTTCTCCTTTGTAGAGTACTACCTACCAACCTCGCAGCACAGAGATTATTGTTCGTCGAGTGGTTTTGACTTTTGACTGGGTTTGCAGTGCTGCTCGGAAGTTTGAGTCTGCGTCAGACTGGATCCCAAATCTGCCGATGGAACCTCTCAGATTGCAGGCACCAACTTGCGGGATTGGAATCCAGGCGGTCGCTACATCACTTCTGCCAGGATTCAGAATATTTACTCCTTTTCCCCAGCCAAAAAGACCCAAATTCCCAATCCTGATGTGCCCTAGATTCTCTCGGGTCGATCGTCCGTATACCCACCCGCAACCTATCTATCTATCTAGTATCTCTCTCGATCCATGCATAGCGTGGGCACCGGCAAGAAAGGCGAATTTCTGGGTGTGGCCCCCCTGATCGCTACTGCACCTCCAAGAGGCATGAGCATCTGCTTATCACGTGGATCGGATAGAGCTGCCCGAGAGTGTGCAGACGTAGTCACCAACTCGTCGCCATGTCTCCCATCGGCCCGGAAGGCGCCACGTTGGTTCAGTGGCCGGAAACGCTACCTGTTGGACTTTTTTGAATCTTATATCTCAATATGATCGAAATGCAAGGCAAGGGCGCACCTGACTCTCTGTCTCTGCATGCTGCAAGTTCAAGAAAACAAAAAATAACGAGCCATGCATTTGAGACGTCCACGTGGATCGATCATGCTCCTTTGTCCGCCGGGAGGTGTGCGGGATCTACCCAAGCGCATCGCAGCGCCAGAATCTACATTCCAAAGGAAGCACCTTCATCATCCAAAAAAATTCAGGATCTAATTAGCCTCACTGACCTTTCACTTTCAGTCCCCATACCATACTAGCGGCAAGGCCGGCGGGGCGGCGCCCCAAGCTCCTATAAATAGCGGGCACCGAAACAGCACAGAGATCATCAAACCATAACCATCGGAGCTTCTGAAGTGCAAAAACCCTCAGCCCTAACTTAGCTCGGTTTCTGAGAGACATACTAGTTCCAAACTTCCGATCTAGTTGGAGATGTCTTCTTCGTCAAGGAGCTCATCCCGCGGCGGCGCCAACCCGGAGTGGAGCAAGAAGGAGAACAAGCTGTTCGAGGACGCACTCGCCTACTACGGCGAGGGCACGCCCGACCGCTGGCTCAAGGTGTCCCGCGCCATGGGCGGCACCAAGACGGCCGACGAGGTGCGCCGCCACTACGAGATCCTCGACGGCGACATCATGCTGATCGAGTCCGGCAGGGTTCCTTTCCCCAACTACAACACCCAGGGCCAGGGGGCTTGGAACTGATCCATCAATCAAGGTAACCAAAACCCAACCCAGTCCTTGTGTCTTGTCTACAGTTCACAAGTGTGAAATATTAGCAGGTCCTAGCTCAGAGCTATATAGTGATCGATCTCAACTCAATCACTTCTCATAAGTATCAATAATTATAGTGATCGACCATACCCTAGCCTAGCACATCTACACAATAATTATAGTGATCGGCCATGCCCTAGCCTAGCATCTACACAAAACTATCCAAACAAATGGGGCCATGCATGTTTCTCCCATTGAAATACAAATGTCAATGTAGCCCATTTCTAAATTTGAGAGGTTGAGATATATATGTTAACTTACAAGGTACATCTCTTGCTGTATTTTTTTTCAGGAGCAAAGCTTCTGAATTCTGAAGATCCTGCAAACGGGACAACCTGTTAATAATCTAGCCCTTAATTAGCAGCTGGGACCATGTTATTGAAGCATAAATATGTATGTATAACGAAGATTGTGGGCACTTGGTTAAGAATAAAAAGAACAAGACATATGTGTGTGTACATAATACTAGGTTCGTAAGCGAATCAAGTGCGCTTGGTCTCGCAGACTCTACATGTATTTTTCAGTGTGTACAGTACAGTATTACTCATCCCTAGTTTTGGATTAAACATCAGTGATGTAAGTCCCTTGTACTTGTGTGTAGT
Organism: Aegilops umbellulata; assembly: GCA_032464435.1. NCBI lineage: Eukaryota > Viridiplantae > Streptophyta > Magnoliopsida > Poales > Poaceae > Aegilops > Aegilops umbellulata. The sequence continues at coordinate 437,144,479 of CP136058.1, read as the reverse complement.
GTTTATGAACTTGTGCTTGGTAGAATATTCATGTTTTGTCTATCTTCAAGATTCGGTTGTTTACATCAGCAATTTACAGTTTATCATTATCGATCCTTTAGATGAAGATGGAGTAGATGCGAGTATGACTATCTTGCATCTGATAACTTGTGTACTCCCTCCATTTTTATTTACTCTGTATATTAGCTTTGAGTAAAGTCAAACTTTCAAAAGTTTGACCAAGTTTATAGAAAAAAATGAACATCTACAATAAAAAAATCCATATGAAGTGCAAATATATTCAATCTAATGGTAATGATTTTGTATTGCATATGTTAATACATTTTTTATAAACTTGATCAAACTTTATAAAGTTTGACTTCTCACAAAAATGACACATGGAGTACATTGTTCGAAGATGGATGACTGCCACATACTTCTGTGGAGAATCTTACGAGTCGCGCTTAAAGGAATTGTACCAAAGGAGATGTATCAGGCTATTGCTAAATTAGGAAGAACTTTTAGGAAGTTGTGTGCCAAAATATTGATCGAAATAATTGAAGGTTGAAATTCCTCTAATTCTAGGCAAGCTTGAGAAGATCTTCCCCCTCCCTTCTTTGACGTAATGGTGCACTTAGCTATTCATCGCCCTGGTGAGGCACTTCTACAAGGTCCTGTTTAATGTGGTTGGATGTATCCAGTTGAGAGAAGACTAGGGTACCTTAAAGGAATTGTTCGTAATAGAGTAAGGCCTGAAGGTTCAGTTTCCAAGGGCTATATCATGGATGCATGCTTGAATTTTTACCCTGGATATTTCCATGACAATATATAAATTGGATTAGCAGGCTGAGACGAACAAGGATAACCAACATAAACCTGCTAAAGATGAGTTAGGTTTGTTTGTCAAATGGTGAAAAAGCCTTTGGGCAATCCCACATGAAAATTTTCGACAAGGAATTTGGTGTGTACTTAACAATTTTTCAGAGGCAGATGGTTACATGCAGTAAGTTTCCTTCACATTATTAATTCATAATAGAATCTCACAAAGAAATTTACTCGTGGTATAATAAGTTCCTTTCTTTATTTTGAGGCTTTGCAAGGAAGAAAAAAAATGGAAGGGGTAACTTTTGGAGGTATGCCCTAGAGGCAATCATGTATGATGATATTTCCTATGTATTTATGAATAAAGATAGTCCTTGAACATTATCAATGATGTGTATCAGCAAGTACGTGACTTGTTTGTGAGACTATGCATTGTATGATGATTATCCTAAAAGGTCCCTAGTCAAAAGGGCTTTGTGGACGCGCAGCCGACTAGACTAGCATATGACATGGTGGATAGCTCGGTCTCACTAGCCATGGAGCATTGGATGCTAGCCGGATAATATGGACTCAGAAGGATCTGGTCGGATTCGACATAGTCAGATCCGAGTCCAGATAAGGTCCGAGTCGGACAGACCCAACTGTGAGACGCAGTGATAGGTCATCTGTGAGTCTCTAGTACAACATACATTCTATGTTCTAAGACCTGAGCTAGCACATGTACTCGGAATGGTGACATACATGCTTTGGACTGACCAAACGCTACTCCGTAACTGGGTAGTTATAAAGGTAGGTTTTGGACTTGTTCAGACCCATGTTGCGAGACATGGTCGAGCAAGATGTGATTTGCCTCTTTGATTAAGAGAGATATACTCTGGGCCCCTCGTGTGATCCGACCAAGATATGCATGGCCATGCAACAAGGATTATGAGATAAACCGGTTAGTGGTCGGCATCAGTGAAACGAGAAAGAGGTCGTGCTAGCACAAGGATGACAGACTCGTCTTGAGTCCAACAACATATATATATTGTGCGGCAAACAGAACAAAAGTGTGATATGTTTTATAGGTTCATCAACCAGCTTCATTGTCTACTTGGTGGTCAGCACGCCTTGCTAGAGGCCCCTACCAGCTGAGTAGATCGGAGGTGATACGAACTACGACCAAGACAACTTGAACCTAAGGGGTCGCACGCTTAAGGGAAGGAACCTGTGAGGCCAGATCTGACTCCATGAGTCAGATGTGATCCTACACGGACTCGGATCCAGGCTGAGCAGAATTTGGGCTTTAGGATTTGTACAAGGCCTAAGTGTTGAGACCGCATGGATGCCTATATATAGTGGAGGTGAGGCATATACGATTTCTATTGATCACTTCGGCGCCGTCATTAGGGCTTTGCATGTGTTGCAACTAGCCACCTTCACTTGTGGTCGGTTATATGATTGGACCTAGCAGCCCGCCGCATGTCGTTCCTCCTGCACGCGCGGATACTGTTAGAGGTGGTGCACTTGCGCCGCTCCGGCGAACCTGTTCGTGGGATCCGATCGTCTACTGGGGAGATCGACAAGGAGGAGACGACTCCGGAGATGCGTTGCCCAGGGACGAAGCTAGAAACAATGGACCGGTGTCAACCGCTGCCCACGCTAGGCCTCTAGCAGAAATTATAATGGTGCAACAACATAGAGAATGGCCGAGAGCGATATAAAGAGAAAAAGTATGCAACGAGCTGGTGATATTATTATTGCATCAAAAAATTCATACCGAGTAGCGAGAATTGGCTGAGCGAAGTCATAAAATAACACAGCTTTACATATTCCAGAAATTATAGGCAACAAAGATGACTTTGGAACATTTTATTTTTAACTTTCTGGAAAGGATGAACAAAAGAACATATTATATTCACAAGAATAGTAAGAAACAAATAATGCAGAAAATAAGTACCATTAAGCAAAAAATAAAGTGATATGAGACTCACATTTTATAACTTCCCTTCTCGATCTTTCATCTTCTTAAATAGATCAATCACATCATCATTTTTTATTGTAGAAAATATGTCTTTCTCCACATAGAAAATCAGGCAATCAATCGTGAACTCATCACCCATTTTGTTCCACAAAACACTCTTGACGATATTCATTGCTGAAAAGCATCTCTCCACTGATGCGGTGGAAACTGGCAGAATTAGCACCAACTTGAGAAGTTGATACACCAAAGGAAAAGCAAGATGCTTTTTAGTTTCCACCAACACATTAGCAAGATCAGCAACGCCATCCAAATTGGCAAATCTTTGGTCCACTCGGACATAGTCTATGAAAATCTGAAGTTCATGACCAAGATTCATCAATTTTGTTGAAATGAAGTCATCTGGATAAAACTCAGCTAGCTTCAATAAACTATCCAAGTTAAAAGCAGCGGAGGAGTTTTTTTAGGTTGAAAGAAGCCATGTGGATAAGCAGTGCAGAATTCATTTTATTGAATCTATCATTAAAATTTGGAAGTTGCCAATCAATAACAGAATTAAGGCACTCTATTTGGTAATGATGAAGATTCACAATATTGGTTCTTTTTCTTGACTTATGCCGATCGACATATTCATCATGCATGTTTAGCTTAGGAATGTCATGTTCTTCACAGAATGAATATACCTTCTCCGGAAGTGATTACCATCTATCATCTCTTAGTTGTTGTAGATCATTCTGTGTTGACTTCGCACATGACATGACATTCAACATATCTTGATCCTTTTGTTGCAATGCATGTGATAGAGTATTGGCACTCCATAATATATGAAACATCATGTGCAAATAGAACACAAAATTAAAGGTTCCAAAATACGATAGAAGGCCCCGTGCTTCCGTTTTCTTGGAATCCTTCTTGCCTTCTTTTGCTACATAATTCAGGACACTAACAATTGACGGGAACAGCTGGATTAATCTTGAGAGGGTAATATAGTGAGAACTCCGACGGATGTCTCCCGCCCTTTGAAGTGATTGGTCTTGATTTAGCCCAGTGTCAGTACTAATTTGTTCACTACTCACTAGTGCAGAAAAGACTAGCTATGGTGTGGCAAATATGGTCTTACTGGCGTGGACACACGACAACACCAATATGGTGACATTGTTAAAAAATAGTGGTGGCATTGGTGCCCATGTCAGCAGTATATGCGTGTTGCTCACATGCCACGTCGGCAACACCACCACTATATTCGCTCACCTAGCAGTGTGCAATGTACTTTGCATGCCATGAACGTTTCGTGCAGCCAAAAATATATATATTTTCGATGCCATGTAGCATTTAGTATTTCACATTAAAACTAAGCACATATATAACATTACATAATAGAACAATACCAGTTAATAGAACACTATGAGTTAATAATTAAGTAACGATCTCACAAACAATACGTAGTAGATCTCACAAACATTATCAGTTAATAGAACATTACGAGCTAAAACAGTAGTAGATAGCACTAATAAGCAGTTCATTTAGCATCTACAGCCCCGCCACACACATACTTCTAAATGAGGTCGATGACGATCATCATCTCAAGTCATGACGCCGGGTGTTCCTGATGGTGACTAAGATGGCCTGTCCAACCTGGAGATTCTTGCCAGCAAGGAAGTTGTTCCACTCTGCGGCGCTGAAGACAGTGTGACCGTCCTTGTCCACTGCATAAGCACAGTTGATGATGGAGTCCCTTGCAGTAAGACGTAGTCCAGCAATGCCTGCTTCATCCGGCTCGATGTCACAGCTCTCACTTAGCCTCTTGGGTAATTTCTGAAGAAAAAAACATATATGCTAAATCAGCATGTCATATTACTACACTAAGCGCAATCACATTACTAAGCATATCACATTATTACACTAAGTATATCATCAAATTCTACACTAAGCATATCAGAACATTACTACACACTAATAAGCATATGATGCATCACACATTACTTCACTAATTAAGCATATCATCAAATTCTACACTAAGCATATATCATCACATTACTACACTAAGCATATCACATTACTACACTAAGCATAACATCAAATTCTACACTAAGCAAATCACAATATTACTACACTAAGCATATGATGCATCACACATGACTACACTAAGTAAGCACATATCATCACATTATTACTACACTAAGCATATCACGTTACTAAGCATATCAAATTACTACACTAAGTAACATACCATGACATGGCGGTTAATATTCGTCCTTGTTAGGTGGGTCACAAATGGCATCCCGACGTAGTCATCACGTGGAGGAAGTATGTACCAAAGGTTGCCTGATTCGTCATGGCTCAGCCTCATTCTTTGGGCATAGAGGGCTTCATCAAGTGGACCTCGTCATCTTCGTCCTCCAAGTTAATGTAGATAACAGCTAGCCTTGGAGTTTGTCTTCTGAAGGAGAAGTTGATCAATTCAACCCCAGTGATATGCATGTGGGCAATGAAACGAATTCATTCATCTCATCCAATCTGGGATATCATATCTTTCGTCCCTTCTGGACCTCCATAGTGTAGGGCCCCCAAGAGCGTCGAAGATCACAGTGTCTCCAATAATGAGCTCATTGAACTCCAATCTCACACTGCAAGGGACGATCTGTGTAAGAAAAACCAAAAAAACACATTGCATTACTGGAAATAGCAACAAAAACAAAAGAACTAATTGTTTAGAAGGTTCATATAATGTGTTGCCGCTGAAGGAACAAAACACGGTTGGAAGTAGATGCCAAACAGCGTACCAGTTGCAAGGTTGGTTGCGCACCTTGACTTGCACACTGGACATGGTGGTGGCTGCGCAATTATACACAAATATATTTAAAACTAAGTATATTATCAGTTTGTACACTAGTAAATCAATTTCTACTAAACATAATTAGAGTTCATTTTACACAAAACATATACTAAACATATTGAAAACTAAGTATATAATTCTACACTAGTAATTGTATACCCAAATAAACAAAATCCACGGAGGGAGACACAAATAAACGAATTCTACACTAGTAGTTTACAGGAGTTCATTTTATTTACTCCTAACATTCCAGACTACACTACCAAATCAAGTTGAACTTGAATCATTAATATTCTAGACACACAAAGTATTTCTAATCAAAATGCTTTTTAAATATCGAATTCTACACAATAGCAATTGGATTATCACCAACATTTCTACACAAAGCAATCCATGCAACTAACTTTGGATTCTATATCACATAAAGCAATCCATGGTATATACTAAAATTTCTACACAAATTAAAGCAATCCCCTAAATCAACTACATGAATCCCAATGAATTCCGTGTGGCGTGTGCGAGGACGGAGGAGGTGGGAGTGGAGAGGAAGGAGATGCGATGAGACGGGAAGGAGTGGATCGAACCTAGCTGCCGGTGAGGGGCGGCGACGGGGCGGCTGCGGCAGCTCTGGTCGAGGGGAAGTGTACACGGGGTGGTTGTGAAACGAGAGAGCGGGGACTTAGGTCTTTTACTAAGTTGACTTGGGTGGGCCATTGCTGGCGTGGGAGTAAAGCGCAACGTCATAGCTAATAATAGTCCAAATAAAAAAAGGCTAAGATTAATGAAAGGCTTCACAAAATAAAAGACCCAAAATTAGAACTTGTAGTAAATAAATAAAAAGTCCTAAAATGGTAAAAAAAACACTAATAATAATGATGACAAAAATATAATATAAAATTTTATTATTTTCTGACTAGTATAATCATTAAATACTTCAAACACTTGACAAAATGGAAAAATTATTTCTAGCGTGCATAGAAAACGAACGCCAGCACTAACAAATTAACTACGACGTGCATAGAAAACCAACGCCACCACTATATTCCAAACGGTGAGTACACATGGGCCAACAGATTTGTGGCGTGTCTAGAAAAAGCAACGCCAGCACTAAACATGTAAAGCTAACACTATGTTAATTATGTGTTGATGGAAAATGGCGCGCCACCAACCAAAGTTGTGGCTAGCCGTTTTCCACTAGTAACTTGTGGCTATTTCTATATTTTCTCGGTTACTCTCTCTGATCATGTCTTTTCTTTTGCAAGAAGTTCCGACCACATTAAACAGAGGAGATATCATATAAAAGAAATCTACAATATCTTCATTCTTCTTTGAAATCGCCACTATAACCAATTGAAGTTGGTGAGCAAAACAATGCACATAATATGCTGACCTATTGTCTTCTAGAACTTTGGCTTTCAATCCACTGAACTCACCGCGCATGTTGCTTGCGTCGTCATAGCATTGCCCTCTAACTTCTTTGAAGGTTAATCCAGAATAACAAGCGATTTTTTCAAGTGCTGACTTGAGACATGTTGCAGATGTTTTACTCACATGTACAACTCCAACTAAACGTTCCAGGATTAGTCCAAGCTTGTCAACATATCTCAAGACAACAGCCATCTGTTCTTTATCTGACACATCCGAAGCCCCATCAATCAATAAACTGAAAACATCTCCATCAATCTCTTCAAGAATAGAATCCAACATTATCTATACAAAACAAGGGAGAATGTCATTTTGAGTGCTCACAGAGATATAAACTGCATGAGATAAATATATAATAGTGAATAGTGATGGTTGTTACTCATCTTTGCAAAATAACTTGCAAGTTCTTTTTGAATATCTGGACGCGCCCATTTGCAATTTTTTGGAGCATTCTAAAGGACTACCTTCCTTACAACCTCATTCTGATTTGCTAATGTTTGTACCAACTCTCGAAAATTCCCCTTATTTTTTGAATCCTTCGATTCATCATTGCCACGGAAAGCTAAACCTTGACGTAGCAAGTATCTAACCGATTCAACAGAAGTATTGTGTCGAATACGATTTTGCTTCTTTGTGATATCGTTTTGCTTGTCGAGGGCAACCTTAATGGACTGATTTTGATTCTATAAAGCATCACATCTTTTAACAGCTACACTGTGAAAGCTATTAACTTCACCCTCTTGAGTATCTAGTCATTGTTTCTTATTCCAACAAGTGAAACCTTTAACAACAAATGCATCATTACCATCTTGGTCGTCGGTGCAATCTTTAAATAGATAGCAACACAAGGAAAATGCTTTAAGCACCTTATCATTGTACTCTAGCCAATGATAGTCTCTAAACCATTTTGGATTAAATCTCCATTCAGCTCGTGCGATGGTTTTCTGAGGATATTTAAAGCCTTCTTTTGGTCTGTAAGTTCCTGTATTTAAATATATACTTTAATCTCATCTTGCTTCTTCTTAGGATTCTTTGTGTACTGCCCTATTCTCTTTCGATCAGCTGGATCATGAGGAAGTGCATCTAAGTTAATTTCTGCCAGAGGCAGAGGAGTAGTATGAATATTTGATGCAATATCTTGTCTTGGTCTAAATGGCCTTGAAGTCCCTGCCACATTACTATCTGGTGTTGGTCGTTTCCCTTTCAACAAAAATTTATCCATATCCTCCTTGTCCTAAGCAAACCTAAGAAAAGAAACTACAAATATTACTTAGCCAATAGCCATCATGAAATCAAAGCACATGTAGAATTGTAGACATTCTAGAGACCGAGAGAGAGGGTGCAGATTACCTGGGATGGGAAGAGCCAACACCTGCCAATTAAAGATTATGCAGTGGCGGACAGTCGGCCGATGTCAACATTCACCAGATGAAACGGTGTCGAGTTCGCCATCGTTCATCGCGGATTCGATGCGGTGGCTACAGAATTAGGGATCCAGATGAGGAGGTGAAGAGACGAGGGCGTTGCTACCTCTTGAGCTTGCGTTGGTTTTTCCCTTGAGGAGGAAAGGGTGATGTAGCAAAGTAGAGTAAGTATTTCACTCAGTTTTGAGAACCAAGGTATCAATCCAGTAGGAGACAACGTGCAAACCACCGAATACCTGCACAAACAAACACCAACTTGCACCCAGCGCGATAAAGGGGTTGTCAATCCCTTCACGATTATTTGCAACGTGAGATCTGATAGAGATGGATAAACGGTAAAGTAATATTTTTTTGTATTTTTTGTGTATGGAACGGAAAGTAAAAGATTACAAAGAAAGTAAATAGGAAACTAAAATTGTAGATCGGAAACTTATATGATGGAAAATAGACCCGGGGGCCATAGTTTCCACTAGAGGCTTCTCTCAAGATAGAAATTATTACGGTGGGTGAACAAATTACTGCCGAGCAATTGATAGAAAAGCGCAAAGTTATGATGATATCTAAGGCAATGATCATGAATATAGTCATCACGTCCGTGTCAAGTAGACCGAAACGATTCTGCATCTACTACTATTACTCCACACATCGACCGCTATCCAGCATGCATCTAGAGTATAAAGTTCATAAAGAACGGAGTAACGCCTTAAGCAAGATGACATGATGTAGAGGAATTAACTCAAGCATTATGATGAAAACCCCATTTTTTATCCTCGATGGCAACAATACAATACGTGCCTTGCTGCCCCTACTATCACTGAAAAAGGACACCGCAAGATTGAACCCAAAGCTAAGCACTTCTCCCATTGCAAGAAAAATCAATCTAGTTGGCCAAACCAAATCGATAGTTCGAAGAGACTTGCAAATATATCAATTCATGCATATAAGAATTCAGAGAAGATTCAAATAATATTCATAGATAAGCTAATCATAAATCCATAATTCATCGGATCTCGGCAAACACACCACAGAAGAGTATTACATCGAATAGATCTCCAAGAACATTGAGGAGAACTTTGTATTGAGAATCAAAGAGAGAGAGAAGAAGCCATCTAGCTACTAGCTATGGACCCGTAGGTATGTGGTAAACTACTCACGCTTCATCGGAGAGGCAATGGTGTTGATGTAGAAGCCCGTCGTGATCGAATCCCCCTTCGGCAGGATGCTGGAAAAGGCCCCAAGATGGGATCTCACAGGTATAGAAGGTTGCGGCGGTGGAAAAGTGGTTTCGTGGCTCTCCTGGAAGTTTTTGGGGTATATGACAATATATAGGAGGAAGATCTAGGTCAGGGGGTCACCGAGGGGCCCACAAGGTCAGGGGGCGCACCCTCCACCCTTGTGGCCACCTCATGACTCTTCTGACTTGCACTCCAAGTCTCACGGGTGTCTTATAGTCCAAGAAAAATCATCGAGAAAATTTTATTCCGTTTGGACTCCGTTTGGTATTCCTTTTCTGCAAAACTCTAAAACAAGGAAAAAACAGGAACTGGCACTGGGCTCTAGGTTAATTGGTTAGTCCCAAAAATCATATAAAATAGCATATTAATGCATATAAAACATCCAAAACAGATAATATAATAGCATGGAACAATAAAAAAATTATAGATACGTTGGAGACGTATCAAGCGTCCGTCTGTTCTCGTACAGGTTTTTTCTTTAGCGGTAAACCAATCTTTATTACTCAGCTGTGAGGTTTACAGGGATAATGAGGGGCTCATGAGGAACCCCCAGCCACACATGGCGACCAGGCTCTAAAGAACTCGAAAAATCAACTAAGTTGTGAGCATTCCAATTCATAGCTCGACCCTCAAAAACAAAAACACAACTATTAAACTTGCTTGCCCTGGCAGTGATCTCTTTCATGATGACAGAATATCTTCCTTCAGTGCCTCTTTGAATCTCCGACACCACTGCCTTGGAGTCGCATGCAATAAAGAGTATGTCCACCGCAGATCTAAAGCAAGGGGTAGGGCCTTCCGCCACGCAAGGGCTTCGAGAGTAGCAGGATCAGCGATGTCGAAGAAAACCATAGCAGACAAGCCCAAGAAAACCCGTTTTGGTCCCTACAGACTACCAAAGAAGTGACATTCTGCCTGTTTCTGTATAGGGCGCCGTCAACATGAATCTTAACATGACCCTCTCTAGGAGGTGTCCAAGTCTCCCGGCTACTAGAGGTCCCGCTAGCGTTACTGCGTATTGTCCGTGTTGGATTTGTTTATGCGTTCTGTAGCACTTCCAGCTCACCTATAAAGTTATTCACGAAGGAATGAGTAGCGTGTGGACTTTGAAGAATTCAATCGTGTATCTCCTTTCGCCTAGCCGTCCAGATTGCCCAAAGTGTGACTACCATCTCAATCAGTTTCTTGTGTGGTAAACTCTCAATCATCTCAAAAATCCAGTTCTTCGCGTTCGGATCTGTCGTGGCCTGGATGTGATCGACAATATCCAAATCAGCTAACGCCCATACACATCTGGCCATAGAGCATTCAAGGAGAGAGTGTTGCCAAGAATCTTGGGAACCACATAACTGACACTTGTCATCATCCGCCGTGTTTCTGTTGCGCCGGACATCCTCAGTTGGGATCGAGAATTTTGCTAACCTCCATAAGAAGTTTCTTATCTTTCCAGTCACCTCAATAGACCACAGCGAAGACCATGACTTTGCCTCATCCTCATAATTTAATCTTCCAGGATTGTCTTCAAGCAAATCCTCTCTGCTTCTGTTGGTGTCAACAAGCATTCTATATGCCGATCTTACGGTAAAGATACCATTCTTCTCTGCATTCCAAGCCCAAAAGTCCTCCATGTTCCTTGTGCATAAAGGGATACTCATAATAGTATTTGCATCTGGTGCAAGAAAGGCTTGGTTTATCAAGTCACGCCTCCATGTTGCACTAGTAGCACCAATAAGCTCACTCACCCTCGTTGGAGGATTATTCATCCAACATGCTATCGGTCTCATCATCACATTATCAGGCAACAAATTTTGTTCCCATATCAATGTTGTAGCTCCATTCCCTATCCTCCGAACGAGTCCCTGATAGAGCACATCTCTCCCCTCCAGTATGGCGCGCTAAACATGCGAAAGCCGGCTTCCCAACTCGGCTGAAAAAATGTCACTGTCCGGGAAATAAATAGCTTTGAGCAACCGCGCACACAGGGACTTTGTATTATGAAGCAGGCGCCAAGACTGTTTTGCTAGCAGTGCCAAATTGAAAAGCTCAAAATCTCGAAAACCAAGACCACCCATAAACTTTGGTTGAGTCATAGATTTCCATGAAACCTAGTTAAGTTTGTGTTTTCCTTCCTTACTGCGCCACCAAAACTGCATGATAAGTTTGTTCAAATGTTTAAAAAGTCCCCTTGGTAACTTGAAGCAAGACATCGAAAAAACTGGCACTACCTGAGCAACTGATTTCGCTGAAACTTCCTTCCCTGCCGAAGAAATTGTCCTGTCTATCCGTCCCTTCACTTTACTCCAGAAGGCATACCAAGGTATTTTTCATTCAAAGTTTCGTTTGGAACATTTAGTACTCCCTTGATCTTCTCTTTAACATTTGTTGGGCATCCCTTACTGAAAAAGATAGATGATTTCATGGGGTTTACTCTCTGAACAGAAGCTTGACGATATCTTTCCAGCAAGTTTGAAACCTCACTTGCCTCAACACCATTAGCTTTGAAAAACAGCAGGCTATCATCTGCGAACAAAAGGTGATTAACAGGTGGTGCCGAGGGCACCACTTGTATCCCACCCAGCTGAGATGACTGGTCTAAGTTTTTTAGGAGGCATGAAAGGCCCTCTGCTGCCAACAAAAATAGATACGGAGATATAGGATCTCCCTGCCGAAGTCCTCTGCTTGTCTTGAACTCCTCTAACTTCTTCCCATTAAACAACACAGAGTAATAAACCGAAGAAACCAAGTTCATGACATTATTTACTCACCTCTGTGAAACCCCAACATGTGGAGGTGTATAGCAGTGTACATCGATTAATTGATAGACCCATAGAGACGTGCTTATGCATTGCGCCTGGCGGCCTTGTGTCATTGTTTGCTGCCGCAGGCTGTTAATTTTTTTTAGAACTTAATGGATGTTACTGGCTAAGGCTTTAGGGATTAGCTGCTGGGCTGGGGTCAATGGAATTTTGGGGCTGGGGTCAAACGCACTTTTTGTTAATACTTGCTAGCCAGACTTTAGGGATTAGCTGCTGGGCTGGGGTCAATGGAATTTTGGGGCTGGGGTCAGACGCACTTTTTGTTAATACTTGTTAGCTGAAAAGCCAGACGGCATTAGTGTCAATTGACACCAATGGCTACATGGGAGCTCTGTACCTGGTATCCCCAACTCTACTTCCGCTGCACGGCGTTGCGCGTCTAGTGGTAACGATCCATGATTCATCTCCCGTAACATGTTTCTGATTGATCTACGTGTAGGAAAAAATTACATTGTAGTTGATGCACTTAGCGTAGCCCAACAGTATCAGTAACATCGACGAGGAGCTTGAGAAGGTGTTGTTCATGGTATAATTTGGCTTGTTAATATAAGATGAGCCAAATTGATTCAATGTTTATCAAGCTGATCGGTTGATGCATTTTTTAAGTATTGCAACAGGAATTTTCATGGACAACAAAGATGCAAGTTCTAAGAAGGATCGGACGCTAAGCTAAACTATGGGCATGGAGTGCATAGTCTATACTAGTGGTTGGGGCGCACCTATGGTGCGCCGCCTGAGTGGTGACTTTGCGGTGCCAGGTATGCCTTTGCCCATTCAAGTTGCTTTGTTCAGCTCTTGTTAACACATGCACCTGAGCTCTTTGTCCAAGCATCCTCGCCTGAAGGAGACGTGGGGAGAGATTCAGATGGGCAGCGGCGGCGGCTCTCCGGGGCAGGACCAGCCGGCGTGTGTGACAGGAGCCACCGACTACGTTGGCTTGTGGCATCCACACCCTGGTCCGGCAAGGTCGTCGTGTCCACGGCACGGCAAGAGACCCTGGTATAGAGATGTGGCACCTATTAGTTCTTTGTAGAACAATGATGAAAATCAATCAATAGTGGAACTTATGCAACACAATAAGAGAAAGCAATTTTGAGTTAATACATAGAAGAGTAGGACAACCTACAGGAAGGCAATATACAATCATAAAAACTAAAACAACGCCAAAACTTTAGAGACACAATTATGTAATTCCACTGTAATAAAAATCATCATTTTTTATCAGGATTTAGAGCATACTCCAAAAGGTAACATGCTGCAAATTTTAGCAAATGTAACTACAACAGTCAGTCATGTGGGTAATCAGTTTTAAGAATAATGCATTGTGGTAATTAGTACTCCATCACATTAATAGTTCTTCATGGCAAACATCGAGGGTTCCTTAAGCAGTGATGTTGTGTTCATGCAAATAAAAATGAAATCTAAGGATGGTGACAATTCCAGCCGAGGAGTAATTCTAGAGCATAATCCATCAGTTCTAACACGATACTTCATGAGCGTACGCATATTCCACATGATTGACCCGAAATATCTCACCATCATCAGAAACTCTTGATAGCCGCCTAGTTCCTTTGCAGCCCACGCTACATCTGCTCGCTGCTTACTTTATTTTCCTCTATAATCTTCATCGCTGCCTTGACTCTCAAATCTCGACCACCACTCTACGGGACAACCTGCAGAGGAACAAATTGATGATGAATATGGAATCGACACCGAGTGACAAGTTGTGGTCAATAGGAGAAAAGTATAAGTAGGAAAAGAACGAACCATCATGGGAAATCACAACTCATCCTCACCGGCTTGGTAACGGTTCCCATGAATCAACCACTGAGGTGACGATGAGCTCCTAGTACTGGCACCATAAAGGAAGTCGATGACAATTAGGTACTCCCTCCGTTCGGAATTACTTGTCGCGGAAATGGAAGTATCTAGACGTATTTTAGTTCTAGATACATCCATTTCCGAGACAAGTAATTCCGAACAGAGGGAGTACATGAGAGTGTGCGCCTGCGCCTGGTAACGATTCCCATGAATCAACCACTGAGATTCTCCAGCAACCTAGAGCACCAAAGATTTATTCTATCATATTAAGAATAGGCGGTCACATGATCCAGCCGGCCTGCCGGTTGTCGATCCGCCGGAATCCAACCTACAAAATCAAGCACCCATTACAGTAAATTGTGAAGAGCATATTACTAAATCAAAGTTATTTCGAATTTATTTTAATAGAAGGAAACTCTTTCGCTGGTCACATTTTCTTGAGTGATGATGTATATAAACTTGTTATGGAGCTTTCTATCATGTACTTTACTATGGATATTTGAGGAGAAGAGATTACTTGTCGAATGAATGAGAGAGCAATAATCACATGCAGTTTCAGTACCCTGGTGGCTCGTCCTATTAGCTCTACAGCATAGATGCCACCAATTTTCATGCTTGACAGCACGAGTGCATCTTTAATTTGAGTCAGGGACTCCTCCGATAAATCTTCAAAGCTGTTCAAATTTTCATGCGTTCCTGTAACAAACATCATGTTGATCAACATGTAATAAAACCTTTAAAAAATCCAAATCATGATTTAAGATTATAGGTTCACTCTATGCTGAGAGAAAGTAAAGGAGAGCTGAAAGCATAAATTGGGGTAAAAGATCAGCCAATACAGAAAAAAAAGGTGCAAGGAATAAGGACAACAATTGGCGCAAGTAAAATACCAACAATGACAAGCAGGTAACAACAATCATAACCTTGCAAAACCCTAATATTCAACTATGGATGAGTGAGCCACAATATTAAGATCTAATCAGAGGAAATAATAAGAGTACAATAGTAACTATAAATTAGTGTACACTTTGCAAATTGGAAAGAGACGTATCAGAAGACCATATGACAATAGTCTTTCCACAAGAAATTGACAGAGCAATGTGGAGGGGTAGACTACAAGCCTTAATAGGGAATTACTCCCTCCGTCCCATAATATAAGAACGTTTTTGACTCTAGTGTAGTGTTAAAAACGTTCTTATATTTTGGGACGGAGGGAGTACATTATTATCTGCGCTCTAGTTCCAAAATCATTTCAACAAAGTTCACGCAAAGGTAAGTGGGCAATTTTACCCATGGTATACCTGAAAATCATTGTTGTCTCATCAATTAGTAGTTAATTGAGCATCACTAAACAAGATGATGATTTGGCTAATGGAACATCTGATGTCTAGAATACTTGAAAAAACAACAAAGCAATGAAATTAAAGAGGTGGTTTGATGGGTATAGGCATATACTCCCTTCGTAAACAAATATAAGAGCATTTAGATCACTACTTTAGTGATCTATAGTGATCTAAACGCTCTTATATTTCTTTACAGAGGGAGTACTCAATAGGGGTAGTGTTGGAAAGCATGCCCTGAAAATGTGACAGTGACAAGCATATGTGAACAATTTTTTTATTACCAAAATGGAAAATACTCATGTATGGAATAATATACATTACATCAGTGTAGTACACATCTTCCTCAAAGATAAAAAAAATCCTTTACACAACATGGACCATATTGATTATCTGGAGCCAGTATTGACATCTTTCCTCAAAAGAAGAAACTACATTTGTTGTACTCAAACAAGAAAAACTTTAACTACTTGGTAATTCTTCACCATTGAACTGAGTAATGAATGGAAGTTCGCTCCCATCCATAGGTCTCTTGTACATTGCCTTTGCTCTCTTCTATAAAATTAAGGTACGCCATTGGCGTACTCTTGAAAAAAAAACTGAGTACTGAATGCTACTGAATGCCGATCTTTCAGGTAGTAAATGTTGTGCTTTAAAAATTAAGTGTTTGGTAGTCTGGTGCCTGAGATCTGCAAATACTCATTCCTACTTACGTAGCTTACTTCATTTAAACGGGATGCACCAGCCTTAAACATATATACGCACTATAAAAAAACATAAGGTAGATTCCTGTGGCTCAGTTCAGATGACATAGAAAATTGCAGTGATACATTGATGCTATTCGACACTCACCTGATACCGAGTTGCAAATTAAGCATTAGAAAATAGCTCATGTGGCCCTTGTAAATAATATCCATTGACCCTCTTGCTTGTTTTTGCCAGGTATTTTTCTGTGTTTCACCGCTGTCCAACATTCCTGAATGTTTGCCTTTTGGCTGTTCCAAGATAAGCACCGCTTGTATACATCCCTGTTAGTGACCAAATCCTTACGAACATCACTCTTTTGTATACACTCGTCACTTGACAAGGATTTATTGGGTAGATTTTGTGATAAGTGATGCAATGAAAATGGATGCAGAACTTCAATGTAGTAGAAACTATACACAAGAGATATGCAGTTTCACGAAGACGACAACTTGCGTGAGCAAACAAATCGGACACGCGTGAGTAACAGAAATGGAGCATCCAAATCGAATTGAACTAATGGGAGGAGAAGAGGGGCGTGAGACGACCTTGTTGACAGCCAAACTCTGCCGCCTGAGAAGTTCCTGGGCGGTGCTAGGTAGGAGGCGATCATTACAAAAAACAAAATGCAGTGTGGGTAGCACATGGATATGCAAGTGATGAGAGCTTGATGTCAGTAATGCTTCTCAAACATCTGAGTTTCTTTCGACAGTTCTCTTGCAACTGAAATATGTAACCTGACATGGAAATGATGTATGTTTGAATTTTGTGAAACCTGGCATGATGACAAAACATATCTTATTTTCAGAATCTTAATTTTCTGTTATTTGAACCATCAGTGAGACTACAAATTACGAGTTCACCACTCATCGAAAAAGTGCATCCCATCAATGTACATTCAAAGGACCCAGCAGTGGACATTCAAAGGACACTGAATACACATGCACCCACACTACAGTAGTCACATGCCAAGCACCCTGACGGAGGGTTCAGCGATCTACATCAGCTGGTTGCCCACAGGGTCAACGACAAAAGAAAGGCAACTCAACATATCTTTCCGCAACTGGATATCAAACTTATATGCCTTGATTATATTCAGATGGACCTTGATTAGGCATTCAGACACTAATCAGGTATAGTGCTTGCTGTTCATTATTCTTGCTATCAGCTAGAGAAAATGGCCAGAGAGTTTCACATTTTACTTAACTATTCATCATCATTATTCTACGAGCTTCTGGTTTTGCATGCAATGCAGTAGCCAGTAGGTAAAGGTAACCAAGATGAGATAAGTGGCGCTGATTCCGTCAGGTAAACCAACGCAATTTGCATCGCAAACAAACAGAAATCAAACCCTAGCCGCAGGGTCTGCACAAACCAGCGCTCATCAAAATCAAGGCTACAAGTGTAAGGATAGGAGGCGATGTTTACCTCCATTACGAGGTGACTTTGCTGTTGACCAGCGCCTTCTGCGTTGTGCGCTGGTTGAGGCCGAGCGCCAGCATCAAGACGGGGCCTTCTCCCGTCGACTCCGCCGCCAACGCCTCGACTTTTTCAGGTGGGAGCCTTTAGCAGCTGCTCACCTCGCTGCTGCTGCCATGGATATGGAGCTGGGGGGAGAGGGGGCGCCACTGATTCCCATCTGCCTAGCCTGATCCCGGCCGCCGAGGCACGACACAATCGATCGAACACCGATGGTGTGCTTGTAGCCGCTTCCCCTCATCCTCACCTGACCCTCAGCCAGCCAACGACGCCTTCTTCATCTCATCCTTTTGGCAGCCACTTCGACCAGATCGATACGCCTTCTCCCCCATCGAGGCACATCACAGATCGAAATTGCCGCCTCCTTCTCCTCTCACTCACTCCTTCCTCAAGACAACGACATTGGTGTGGCTGCATGGGAGAACGGAGCTGGATCCTCTCCCGACGGTCGTGGCGGCGTGTTTGGGAGAGGAAACGAGAAAGAGAGAGAGGTCGCGTGCGTGGGGGCTGCCTTCCCGGCGAAGATAAGGGAAGGTTAAAGTGTATTTTTTTTACTTTTTCTACGTTACCTTGGGGAGGTGTTATCTGGATAGATGAGCGTCTAACCGACCAATCCCTGCGACGGTAGATGTTTGACGTGGCATAGCCCAACGTCCGCTCCTTCCCCGCACGTTAATGTGTTCGATATCTACGTGTGCGATTATCCAGGTGATTTGCGACGTTGCCGGAGTATTTTATTATTTTATTTGAAGGCTTAAGGTATTTGTACGAGTATGCTTAGAACTTGGGCTACTATATTATCTGATGATAGCGACGTGGCCAGAATATTTAATTGATAAGGCAAGGTGTGTATAGGGTCAGAATGGATCGCCATGCGGGTTGGCCTAATGTAAAACGTCAAGTATACATGGTAGCCCAATTAGGATGACCTAATTAGATTCTAATCGGTTTGATTTTAGAATTCAACTCGTGTACGCCAAGTCCTGCCTTGTATACGTCAAAGTCCAGCGTGCCTTATATATAAGGCCATGGCCGATTGAAAACGCCCCAACAATCGATCTATCAATACAAACTACTTTTTCACGTACGTCTTTTATCTTTATCGTTCTTCTAGGCCAAGCTCTAGCAACCCTAGGGTTTGGTCAATCTTTGCCGCTTTGCGCTGAAAAGCGGCCGGTTCTTCTCCACGAAAGCGAGATATCTTTGTTGCTTTGCCTGGAAAGCAATCGTTCGTCGTCATGAAAGCACGACAAATATCCTGGTGTTGTGCGGCGATTTCGCGTGCCAACACAATTGGCGACTCCGCTGGGGACGAGAAGAAGAAGAGCTACACGATGAGTACCGAGTCGAAGAACGGGAGCGACATCGACCCGGAGAACGTCATCGCTGTCACACTCGACGATCTGTGGGAAGATGTTCGGTGCGAGCTTGAAGAGGAGCTTGAGAAAGAAAAGGTTGAGAGGTTCAAGTTGAAGTTGGCTGGATACGCGAAGACGAGGAACGGCGTCGTCAAAAAGGTAGTTCCGAGCCCTTCTGATGCTTAGGTAAAACACTCAACCGAAGAAATTGCTCATCTAATTGATGTGTCCGTAGCTAGTAAATATGGTCCTCATATGGAAAATACGACAAGTACAATTACTCGAGCAGTAGCTAATAAACTTGAAGAATTTAAGGTGCAGTTTAATAAAGATCTTGAAAATTGTCTATCTGGTCATGTACGCTCATTAGTGCTGCAAGTCAATGATGAATATTCTGGGAAAAAGCCGATGTCACCATAGAATAGCGGATTCATTAATTTGCCTAATCATATACATACACCTAGTGCATCGGCTAATGTTATGCAGCTTCGTGTCCCTTTAACAAATAATCAAGATGGCCGGAATTATGTGGGCACTTCGGCTAATAATTTTGTTCCTAGTACTGCTCCTATCGTTTCGACTTCGATTCCACAAAATCACAATAGCAATAACCGAAGTTTTGGTTTTAATTCTAATTTGCAGCAGCCTAGTTATCTAACAGTGGCATATAGTACGCCGCCACTGCCGCCTGTTGGTACCGGGGTTCCGTATGGGCCGGTACCCGATTCATACTTTAGTGGGTCTCTGTTGCAAACTTCACATGCTCAAATTTCGTTGCCGGAGCTTTCGCCACGTGTTTGTGTTCCATCTGATCCACAAATTAGTTCTCTACAGCCCAATGATGATTTTAAGGATCAGCTTGCTAGTATACTTAGAGAATTTGGTTTAGAACCTAAGGGTAGAGCACGTGCATATCAAAAACCATACCCTGATTACTTTGACTTGACACCATATCCTCATGGTTTTAGAATTCCAGATTTTGTTAAATTTATGGCGGAAGATGGTAGATCTACTTTTGAGCATGTAAGACAATTTTTAGCACAATGCAGCGAGTTCGGCACATCCGATGTTTTTAGATTAAAATTATTTCCTTTATCTCTATCTGGTACTGCATTTACTTGGTTTACATCGCTTGCTCCTAATTCTATTTCAACATGGGCACAATTGGAGCAAAAATTTCATGAGTATTTTTATAGCGGTGAGAACTTCGGCTTTCAGATTTAACTATGGTTAGGCAGAAATATAATGAGCATGTTCATGATTATATTAGGAGGTTTAGGGATGTCAAAAACCGCTGTTTCAGCTTGACCATAGCCAAAAAGGACTTAGCCGATCTTGCCTTTTCGGGTTTACTCGCTCATATTAAGGATAAACTAGAAGGGCAAGAATTTTTAGATGTTAATCAAGTTTTGCAGAAGGCTTTGGCGCAGAAAAACCGGGCTAAGGAAATTAAACAATACAGCCGGTTTAAATAAAATAGAAATAAAGAGAAGGATAACCATGTGGTTAATGCCTTAAATTGAAAAACAGTAAAACTGAGCCACCTAGGCCCCTCCACAGCGATTTGGCTCTCTAAACCGTCCGATTATCTCATTCAACGTTGTAGATTGTCCCGTCCTTTCGCTGTGCATGCCCGACAGCCTCTAAACGGGCCGGCCCAACACTAAACGGGCTGCTGCTCCGATGAACGACTTGGAGGCCCTCTAATGCACTGACGTTGTGTAGCCTGCGATCGTGAATAGACACAGTTGGTGTCGGCGCAGAGGCAGGGGAGCACGCGAGGGCCGCATGCCTCTCCAGGTGATGGCGCCGGCGGCGGCGGTGGCCTCCTCACACCACTGCACACCTTCCCTGAGCAGCAGCAGACCACCGCATCCTCTACGTCATGTTGTCCTCCCATCCTCCATCACTGTTCGAACAACATCGACCCCCCGACGGCAGAAAGAAGATGCCTCCTGGTTTTCCAGTAGCTTCCTTTGGTGCTAAGGTGCTCGCTGAAGGGGAAGAAAAAGAAGCGATGAAGAATAGACGGTGTGCAGACGCCGCTGGAACCCTCTGGCTATTAGCCCCTCCCACCAATTCTTGCAATCGACTCCAAAGGGATCTCTCTGGCAACGGCGATGTATTTCCGGTGAGCGACATCCAGTTTCTCCAGTGTGCACACTTCAGGAGACAAACACATGAGGTACGAGCACTGTAAATCCCTTTTTCCTTGTACTTTCTCTGAACTTGAGTCAGACGAGTGTTTTTCAGGTGGTCACTACACCATGAGGAGATACAGACTAGAGTGTTCTCTGTGATTGGGTGAATGTATTTTCTTGACTGATTATCCCGTGTCACAAGATCTTATATGCCCGTCTATTGCTGCCAGGCCACAACAGTCAACATATTATGTGCTTTTCTTAGTTCTGAATTTCCAATTCTATTTGGATTGGATGCAATGAGTCGTATTCAAAGACATCCTCACATTCATTAGAACTGAAGTAGTATATACCCATGATTCAAAACAAGGTACCCGTAAAGCACCTGCTAATGGTAAAAATTATTGGCAAATGGGTATGTAGTGTTAGTGTTAGTGCAGTGGATTGGTCAATCTAACCTGACCTTGAATTTGCAAATATGTTCTATCAGAAGGAAGGATCGCATTTCTATATATTCGTCCCTTGGGTGTTTAAATGTAAGTAGACACAAAATCATTGGTGTTTTACTGCTTCAAAGTGTTAGAACTGAACTTGAAGTTACGTATTCAAGCAGAGTTCTTGCTTAATCAAGCAGTCTTTCTTCTGTCAAAATATCAAACATTCTTTCTCTATGGCTGTGGACTTGAAGCAATGTATCTCGAACCATTCAAAATATACAATTCATCTTAAATTCCCAAATATCATTCAGATATTTGTACTATTATTTTTAGAATGGACGGGCGCGGCAACGCGCGCCTTAATGGTCTAGTTATGATAGTGATTCGGCTAGTGTGGATGATGTTAACATATGTGTAGCCAAATTGGTTCAAGCACCAAAGTTAAAACCATTTGCATGTTCTGCTTTGAAAACTACACCTGCTAGAAGAGATGAAATTAAATACACTTTTGATGTTAGCAAGTGTGATAGAATTTTTGATATGTTACTGCAGAATAAATTAATTAGAGTGAGAGAAGGTCATGTAATTCCATCTCCAGAAGAATTGGGTAGAAGAGCTTATTGTAAGTGGCATAATTCTTTTTCTCATGCTACTAATGATTGTAACGTGTTTCGTCAACAGGTACAATAGGCCATCAATGAAGGATGATTGACGTTTACAGAAAGTTCTAAGATGAAGCTCGACAGCGACCCTTTCCTATCAATGTGGTCAAGCTTGAGAGTAAAAAAAATTCTTATTCGGTCTGATCAGACCGAATCCGCAAGAGAGAAAAAGGTTGTTGATAACAACGCTCCTCCAAGGATGATCAAACCAAAAAATCCAGAACTAGGAGTATGGAAAGTTAATGGCAGAAGAAAACAAGCTCCAAGGCCAAAGCCGACAGTTAGTATGTTGTTGGAAAAATATACCTCACGCAAGACCAGTAATGTGTTTAATCGGCTCGGAGGTAATAAACGTCCAAGATCTCCTTCTGGACCTCACGATCATGAGCAATGGCAAGGAAGTGCGTATGACCAACAACCGTACTTTGCAATGGAACCGACATATTGGGGTTGTGCACCTCCTATGTATCCGCAGTTTCCTCCATGAGGGTTTAATCCTTGGGCGCCATATCCTACAGGGCCAGCAGGTTATTTTGAGCTGGGATGGATCCCGCCGAGGCCTATGTTCAGATCAAACGTACATGAAAAAAAGGCTCGTTTCAATGAGGTGGCTAGATCACATAACGCCATCGAGATTCGAGGTGGTCGATCACCGATACGCAGTGCAGAGCGCAACAACTATAAGGGCGACTACAAGCGAGTATGGATGCCGGTGAAACGTGCCGATCCTAAACCTGGAAAAAGTGCAGATGATTTAGATGTTGCTCATGGTCTGAAAATAGCGGAACATCAGTCAGATAAAGGTGTTGTCAATTGTACAGAAACAAGCCGTGTCTCAAAAGAAGCTCTCGGTACAAAGGAGAAAAGCACTGGCGTAAAGTTGCGACAAGCTGGCCAGTCTAATCAATTTGAGAAGCAACCTAATTCTGGGCATGACCCGCATGCACGGCGAGATGCTATATCCTCACATACTATTCATGAGCCTAAATCGGCTAGCACACAAGCTGATTTGGTCTTAAATAATTGTTGCACAGAAATGTCCAAGAGTTTGCCTCGGAGGAGTTTTAAGTCTAATACTAGTACATTTACACGTTGGGACTCAGGCAATGTACGCGGGCAGGGGTTTAATTCCAGTACAGTATATAATCAGCAGAGAAGTTTTTTGGCCACAGATAAAATGTTTGCAAAACAGAAGTACGCCATTAATTCTAGTACAGTATATGATCAGCAGAGAAGTTTTTTGGCCAGAGATAAAATGTTTGCCAGAAAAACAGAAGTACGCCAGTACAGGCCAATCTATCCGGGGGGCAGCCAAATTAAGTCAGTCGCGCCAGGGACTAAACCAGCACCTCAGTGGTGCCCGAATGGACTTACTCACACTCAGAAATGTCGTGTACAGCGACTGCGGACATTGGAAATAAAGGAAGAGATAGCTGAGAAGAAACGCGATAGATGGTTCAATTTGGATAAACCAGTGGTACCTACAAAGACTTGGAAGGAGAAGCGCATCGCAGCGGAGGAAAATAAAAATACGGATGACACCATTATTGCAGAAAATTCAGAGAATAATAAAGATATACCAACTGATATGGATGTTAATATGATGTTCGCGTTGCCTGCTGAATTTCGCGTGCTCGAGGCTGAAATTGCTGAACTTATTCTTGGTCCAAAGAATGCTACATTTGAGAAACCAGAGAAGCATGGCAGCACCTAAAGCCATTATTTATCAGAGGTCACATTGATGGTAAGCCTATTGGGCGCATGCTTGTTGATGGCGGTGCAGGTGTTAATATTATGCCCTTTTCGGTATTTTTTCTAAACTGAACCGAAAAGAGAGCGAGTTAATGAAGACCAATATGGGACTTAGTGGATTCTCAGGGGAATTGTCCGAGGCTAAGGGTGTTATTTCTATGGAGCTCACAGTCGGAAGCAAAACGTTGCCGACTGCGTTTTTTGTTGTTGATGTCAAAGGCCGGTATAATATTCTATTGGGACGTGACTGGATTCATGCAAATTGTTGCATCCCTACTACCTTACATCAGTTCTTAATTCAGTGGGTTAATGATGATGTGGAGGTGATTGAGACCGATAATTCTTCATGCATTGGTTTGACGGACGCGCCGGTTGATTAGCAACACGGTGAGATGCGATGTTTGATCGGTAGGGATTTATCGGACTATGATTATGTCATTATTGGTAGAGATGGCTTTGTACCTATAAATGCACAACCGGCTAATGTAGCTCGGTTTAATGATTTATCTATATAAATGGTGAATAAAGACGACGGTATTAAGTGGCTGCGAAGACGCACGGAGGGGTATCGTTCCGGAAAGAACAATATGCATGAAACTATTGAAGATTTTGATAACATGGAAAAGCTTGGACATGGATTCCCATCAGCTGATCCACTCGAAGAAATTGATATTGGTGATGGAAGTATTCTGAGGCCTACATTTATCAAAGCTAACCTGAAAGCCGATTAGAAAAGTAAGGTATGTTTATTACTTAAAGAATTTGTTGATTTCTTTGCTTGGAATTATACTGAGATGCACTGTTTGAGTACAGATTTAGTAGAGCATAGATTACCTATTAAATCTGGTTTTAGGCCGCATAAACAACCTCGTAGAAGTTTCAATCCTAATTTGTATGACTGCATCAAAGAAGAAGTTGATCGGTTGTTAAAAGCTAAGTTTATTCGGCCGTGTAGATATGCAGATTGGGTTTCTAATATGTGCCCGTGGAAAAGAAAAATGCTGGTAATATTAGAATCTGTGTTGATTTTAGAGATTTGAATAAGGCTACTCCAAAAGATGAACATCCTATGCCTATAGCCGATATGCTTATTGATGATGCATCAGGACATAAAGTGATTAGCTTTTTAGATGGTAATGTGGGTTATAATCAAATATTTATGGCCGAACAAGATATGTCTAAGAGTGCTTTTCGTTGCCCAGGTTTTGTTGGTTTATTTGAGTGGATTGTTATGACATTTGGGTTGAAAAATGCCGGCGCTACATACCAACGAGCTATGAATTTAATTTTTCATGATCTTTTAGGCATTGTACTAGAAATATATATTGATGACATAGTTGTTAAATCAGATGGCTTTGATCATCATTTAGCCGATTTAAGATTAGCTTTTTAAAAGGATGTGCCGATATGGATTAAAATGAACCCATTCAAATGTGCTTTTGGCGTGTCAGCTGGTAAGTTTTTAGGATTCATAATTCATGAAAATGGCATAGAGATTGACCCTAAGAAAGTGCAGGCAATTAGAAATTTGGAGGAACCCACATGTAAAAGGGATGTGCAAAAATTGTTAGGAAAAATTAATTACTTGAGGCGATTCATATCTAGCCTTGCAGGGAAAATTGAATCGTTCGTTCCTTTACTTTGGCTAAAGAATGAAGCCGAATTTGCTTGGGGGCAGAGCAACGAGATGCTTTTAATTATACAAAACGATGTTTGTTGAATCCTCCAATATTGCGGGCGCCCAAGTTCGGTGCGCCGTTCAGGTTGTACATTGCTGCAGAAGATATGGTGAACGGTACGGTGTTGGCGCAAGAGGTCAGCGGGAAAGAATATATCATTGCATACTTAAGCCGTCGTTTGCTCGACGCCGAAAGTCGGTACGTGTTTATTGAAAAGTTACGCTTATCTTTATACTATGCATGTACCAAGTTTCGGCCTTATCTTCTTTCTAGTACGTATGTAGTAGCTTGCCAGGCTGACGTCATTAAGTATATGTTGCAACGACCGATTCTTAGTGGTAGGATTGAAAAGTGGGCTTATGCACTAATAGAATATGATTTAACATATGAATCGTTGCGTGCTATGAAGGGTCAAGTTATCGCCGATTTCATTGTTGATCATAGGATTAAATATGATAAAAACATTAATTATGTTAGTGTATGCCCATGGAAGCTTTATTTTGATGGATCGATTTGTAGGGAAGGGCAAGGCGTCGGTAATGTTTTAGTTTCACCTAATAATTTTTTTATGATACATCAGTCCGTTTGGAATAACCTTGCACTAATAACCAAGCTGAGTATGAAGTGTTACTGTTTGGTTTACAAACTTTAGTTGATATGGGCGTAAAGGATGTAGATGCTTTTGGGGATTCGCTTCAGGTAGTACAACAAATTAAAGGCGAATTTCAATGTTCTGATGGATTATTAAATAGTTATTTGGACCGATGTTTAGACATAATTAGGTCTCTAGATACGTTCACCATTGTAACGCCCCAGTGTCATACTGTAGTGATATCCTCTCTAATGATGTCATGTCATCATGTTTTGCCAAGCTTAATTGTCACTTGATCAAACCCAAGTCAAAATCAAATTCAAAATGCAAGTCAAATTTTATTTCTTCACACTATCAAACAAAAATGTTTGTATGGTGGCAAATAATCACTATATAATAATCATGTATAAACTAACATTATTTGAATTGTTAGAATGCCCCTAAAGTATTTTAAAACTGACCGAGCAACACGTATCCACACATTTAAATTCAAACCGAAAATCAAATAATTGCAAATGCCCTCTAAACTTTTTGTGCAACCCTAGAGTATTGCATCCCCTTTTTGTGAAAAGTTTTATAACTAACGAAATCCATTTGACCACTAAACCATTTAGAAACAGTAGCTAATTTGAATAATAGAAAAGATAAAAGAAAATAGAAAAAAATCGGGGGGACGTAAACTGTTGGGCACTGTGGCCCATCTAGCGAAGAAGCCAGCCCAACCCACCTCCCCTCTCCTTCAACCACGCTACAGGGGGAAGGGGAGGCGTGGCAGCCATCCATGGCCGCGCCTGGAGGCATGGAGGCCATCAAGCCCACCCAACCCCCTACAAGCGGACCCCGCGGCCACCCCGAAACTCAAGACCGCCACATCCGTCTCCCCCTCGATCCCCTGTCTTCCCCATCCCCTTCTGCTCGATCTGAAACTCAAGGACTCGCGCGGTGACCGTGCTCATCGCCGTTGTTGGCGCGGTCACCGTTGTCGTGGTCGCTCGATATTAGGTCTAGGAGGTTCGCCTCGTTCGACCTCGTCCGTTCCGGGCAGCGGAGCAAGCCGGGCCGCCTCATACGCTCGCCATCGTCGTCTTCTTCGTCGCGTACGTCATCGTCATCCGTCGTCGATTCGCGCATCTTCGGTTCATCTCTGACCACCTCGAGCTCGCCTAAAGAACCACAGTGATCTGCGCCTTCGATTCCCCCTTCTTCCCCGTCGATTCGGTCACCGTAGGTGCCCTCCCCCGAGCGTAGCCGCCGCGGCTGGAGCTTCGCTCTCCAGGCTCCTGGCCGCGCTCCCACGAGCCCTGGGCATCCGGCCGTGCCCCTGCGGCACCCCCGCGCGCGCGCCCGCCTGGGCCATGCCCTGCCTCGCCCTGGAACGTGCTCGCCGTGCCTGCAACCGCCCGCCATCCCGCTCCCCTACTGCTCCCGCTAGCTGCTCCTGCTTCAAGTTGCTGCTGCTCAGCCTCCATGTGCCGCCTGCCTCCGCCGTGGCTCGCCCCACGCCTGCCGCCGCCGCGTGGCCTTCGCCGCGCCCTGCCGGCCCACCGCCGCGGCCGCCGGCGTCCCGCTGCCTGCGCGCCCTGCTCCTCCCCATCGCCCGGCGACCTCACGTGTGTTCGGGCGGGCTACACCCAAGCGCCTGCGCCCGCTAGCCCGTTCCAGTGGCCTTGTGCCACTGGCAGCTGGGGCCCCTCCCCTAAAAAAAGAGTTATATATATATATTAATAAAATTAATTAAGTGATTAATTAACCTAATGAACTGGATTAGTTAAGTTAAATCAGTAATTAACTAGATGTGTGTATGACAAGGGGCCCCTCCCCCATGTTGACCAGTCAAACATTGACTGGTCAACAGGGACTCCATGGACCCACATGCACGCAGAGCTGGGTGCATCTAGCATTTTAATCATTATTTTCGAATTAATAGTAATTTCAGAATATTGCTAAAACTTTAGTAAATCATATAAAATAATCTGTAGCCCAGATGAAAAAGTTTTATATATGAAAGTTGCTCAGAAAAATCCAACAAATCCGAATATGCGGCCCGTTCATCCGCCACACATCCCTAGCATAGCAAACATCAAACTTTTCTCCTCCGGTTCATTTGTCAGAAAATGCCAAACTTCGGGAAAGCATTCCCGGATGTTACCCCCCTTCGCTGGTAGCGTGTAGCACCGCGTTAGAACACGTCTAGCTCTGCTTGTTGTCCATTATGCTCTTGCTTGCTATGTATTTACTGTTTCTTCGCCCTCTTCTCTCCGGTAGACCCCGAGACCGATGCTGCCCCTGTGATCGACTACGGTGTTGACGACCCCTTCTTGCTAGAGCAACCAGGCAAGCCCCCCTCCTTGATCACCAGATATCGCCTATTCATCTCTATACTGCTTGCATTAGAGTAGTGTAGCATGTTACTGCTTTCAGTTAATCCTATACTGCTGCATAGTCTGTCCTTGCTACTACTGTTGTTACCTTTACCTGCTATCCTACTACTTAGTATAGGATGCTAGTGTTTCATCAGTGGCCCTACACTCTTGTCCATCTTCCATGCTATACTACTGGGCCGTGATCACTTCGGGAGGTGATCACGGGCATATACAATATACTTTACACTGTTACATTACCTGTGATACTGTTTGGAGATGGGGGCTGAAGGGGCAGGTAGTTCCACCCAGGTAGTGGTGGGCCTGGGTTCCCGACGGCCCTCGACTGTTACTTTGTGGCGGAGCGACAGGGCAGGTTGAGACCACCTAGGAGAGAGGTGGGCCTGGCCCTGGTCGGCGTTCGCGGATACTTAACACGCTTAACGAGATCTTGGTATTTGATCTGAGTCTGGCTACTGGCCTATACGCACTAACCAACTACACGGGGACAGTTATGGGCACTCGACGTCGTGGTATCAGCCGAAGCACTTCGTGACGTCAGCGACTGAGTGGCGCGCGCCGGATTGGAACGTAGGCCTGCTCTTGTATTAAGGGGCTAGTTCTGCTTCCGGCCGCGTACGCAATGTGCAGGTGTGCTATGGGCGATGGGCCCAGACCCCTGTGCGCTTAGGTTTAGACCGGCGTGCTGACCTCTCTGTTGAGCCTAGGTGGGGCTGCGACGTGTTGATCTTTCGCGCCCGGGCATGACCCCGAAAAGTGTGTGCGGCCAAATGGGATCAAGCGTGTTGGGTTATGTGGTGCACCCCTGCAGGGAAGTTAGTCTATTCGAATAGCCATGATCTTCGGTAACAGGACGACTTGGAGTTGTACCTTGACCTTATGACAACTAGAACCGGATACTTAATAAAACACACCCTTCCAAGTGCCAGATATAACCCGGTGGTCGCTCTCTAATAGGGCGACGAGGAGGGGATCGCCGGGTAGGATTATGCTATGCGATGCTACTTGGAGGACTTCAGTCTACTCTCTTCTACATGCTGCAAGACGGAGGCTGCCTGAAGCGTAGTCTTTGACAGGATTAGTTATCCCCCTCTTATTCTGGCTTTCTGCAGTTCAGTCCACTGATATGGCCCTTTACACATATACCCATGCATATGTAGTATAGCTCCTTGCTTGCGAGTACTTTGGATGAGTACTCACGGTTGCTTTTCTCCCTCTTTTCCCCCTTTCCCTTCTACCTGGTTGCCACAACCAGATGCCGGAGCCCAAGAGCCAGACGCCACCGTTGACGACGACTGCTACTACACCGGAGGTGCCTACTACTACGTGCAGTCCACTGACGACGACTAGGAGTAGTTAGGAGGATCCCAGACAGGAGGCATGCGCCTCTTTCGATCTGTATCCCAGTTTGTGCTAGCCATCTTATGGCAACTTGTTTAACTTATGTCTGTACTCAGATATTGTTGCTTCCGCTGACTCTTCTATGATCGAGCACTTGAATTCGAGCCCTCGAGGCCCCTGGCTTGTATTATGATGCTTGTATGACTTATTTTATTTGTAGAGTTGTGTTGTGATATCTTCCCGTGAGTCCCTGATCTTGATCGTACACATTTGCATGTATGATTAGTGTACGATTGAATCGGGGGCGTCACAAGTTCGTTTCAGAGCCGACTGCATGTAGGAATCCCCCTTC
Organism: Aegilops umbellulata; assembly: GCA_032464435.1. NCBI lineage: Eukaryota > Viridiplantae > Streptophyta > Magnoliopsida > Poales > Poaceae > Aegilops > Aegilops umbellulata. The sequence goes on along the minus strand of CP136058.1, from coordinate 437,113,903 downwards.
CACACTCCTTGGCTGAAGTCGAGTCTAGACATTGCAAAAACTTTTACTAACATGGCTGTGTGTCTTACGGGCCCACGTCGCCATTGGCTGGAGTTAGGATCTTTTACTCCTCGTCTATACTCGGGAATTCTGATCTCTCTTCTATTCGGGTTAAATGAATTTTGCTAAATCTAACATTAGGATCTCGTTATCACTTTCACCCGAAGAGCCCCTTATTACTGATGATCGTCTGCTGCATGTGAAGACCCTGAAGATACTCTCTGATGTTATCCCAAGAACTTGTGTTCATCGCATTTGCAATTCCCCTTCCACCGTCAACCCCTATAGATAACTACATGCACTTGTCGTTCTTACATTAGTCCCCTGTTGCTCTTGCTATTACAAGATACCCCGAAATACTCGTTGTTGTTCCAAGAATCCTTTGAGCTTACTGCCCTGCAGTTCTTGCCTAATGAATACCCCTACGGATAAATCATCACACTTACCAAGTATTTGTTCTTCCCCCATTGTTCATATGATTCACAAGATACATTGAAATACTATCCGATCTTCCGATAATCCTCTACCCGCTATTACTCTACAAATACTTGTCTGCTTGCATTATGGATGCATTCCATATGACTAGCAATATTCATAGTATCCTTCGTCATTATCATTGTGAGTCCCTTGATTCAATATGTTGCGAATTCTCGCAATCCTCTATGAGGTCTTAGATTCTTCCTTCCAGCTCAGACGTCATTTAAACATGAGCTGGATCTCGACCAATCAAATTGCCATCGATTTCACCCCTAAGCCTACTCAACTTATCCATCCTCAATCAGAACACTTGCTTCTGATCCCTTGATTTGAAAATCATAATTCGTTTGCATCTGAGCTCTGGATTAGTCAGTTGTTTCTATAATCCAATGCCTTTGCATTGTTACTTCCTCTGGTTGTGTGCCGATGCTCACATCAGCTCTGTTATGGACTGGCGGATCCTTTAATGGATTTTATCCGACAGCGTCCTTCATATTCAATAACCTTGTGAGCCTTACCCCGGATACATAATGCCTTTGGTAAATTGTATCATCTACTTTCTCAACCTTGCTCTACTTTTGAGCTAGTGATAAATTACTATCGAAGCTTGTGGTATATGTTTCCACGATGCCCCGATGGGTTGAACCTATGTCTTCCTTAATATCTGTGAACCCGAAAGTTTTCACGGGTCATACTCCTCTGGTAATTCAACAGGTAGGTTCTGACGCTGAAATCATTTTTACCTAGAGTAGTGAATGAAAGGTCATGCATTGAAGAAGTGGGAGTCGACCTTGAACTTTGTGTTCATGCCCATGGACATGATGTAGAGCTTATCATTAAAGCTTCTCCTAAATTAATTATTCCCTTAGTATAAGTTCATCTTATATCTGGGATCTGGCCTTCTGCAATCGTGGTTCCGACCATGTTCTCCTTTGAATACCATTTCTCGTTCAAGTTTGAGCACTTGTCTTCTGCAGAGCAATACCCTAGTCCAACCTCTATTTTGATCTGTCGTCGAGTATTACCCCCCTGGTATCTCGATATTATCTTGGAACTGCATAATTTCTTATGAGTTCCTCATCAAGTACTACATTCTCACTAATTACAATTTTTCATGGGCTCTGAGTTATTAAACACTCAAAGACACCGATAACTGAACCGAGTCCGCACTACGGTTCAACAACTCTTGGTAATCTTCTTTAAGTATGAGTTTGTACCCGATCATACCATTCCTAGCTTGTTTGGCTATATCATTATTGTACTAAATTTTAACTGTGCTACCGGGTCCTTAATTTCAGAGCACAACTTTTGATGATGAGCTAAGCTTATATCGACTCCCTCGCCTTATGGTTCCACCTTGAACGACAAGCTTGAATTCGAGTTTGTGTCCTACTCATGGTCCCAAGGTCATTTCGCTTCATCATTCCTTTGACTTGATGTCATCGCCGACCGATTACATCTCCATGAAACCTCTCGACAGAATTTGTCATGATCATCATCAACATTTCGAGCTCCTCAAGGATATCAATTGAATTCTTGATGAGAAATACCATCCTTGCCCTCGATGAATTTTATTTTCATCGACCACTTTATTGCCTTCCCACCAACACAAGCCTATTCGTGTTTGGTGTTATACCTTGAGTTCCTTGCTATCCAGCAATTGTTCTTTACCTTGGAACATTACCATCTTTTATCTCAAGAAGGTTGTGAGAATTTCACCACCTCTTAAGAATTCTTGGTATAGTAATACTTCTCGCCATCGCCATTAATTCTTGGTCCCCGTGTCGATTCTAACCGGGAAACCAACAAGTGAACGATGTTGTTTGGATTCTGCCCTTCTAGCATCCCTATTGCGTTGAAGTTAATGGTCGATATTTTCATTCTAAGTCTATTGCTTGTTGAATCATCATTCAAACATTATTTGTGCTACCATGCCCATATTTCGGGTGCACCTTTCAACCAATGTTTAATTATGTATGTTTTCCTCGAGCATACATCATTATATCATTTGATCCGACAGATGTTATCTCCTTGTTCACATAATTGTGGAAATCCATCTTGTCGGAAATCTTGATGAATTGTCCCGGAGATCATCTGCCACATCCTCATCCTCTCCTTGGTTTAATGATGAATGCATGGTTCGGAACTTGCTTTCATAGTTCATTTCCCGAGAATCTTACGATGTCTTCTCATCAATTTGTGTCGCACCTTTTTCTTCTCAGCCATCCTGAGTCAGAGGTATCCTGAAACCAATCGGATCTGAACCTCGGTCAGATATGATGGTTGGGACATTTCCAAGAGTTATAACATTGGTCTTTATATGACCCGGTAAGGTGATGTCATGCCTAGCACACCTGGCCGGAGGACCTATTGTTATAGTATCCTCTCTAGCAATGTTACCCATTCTTTCGTGAGGAAATTGTAAGACTTATTCTACAAGTTATTCCTAATGGATCCTTTGTGTTTCCAAAGTCTGATCTTCACCTGATGACCATGTCAATGCTATCTCGAAGCATGTCTATGGTACTCTGATTTTCAACAAGAACATTTGAAGCCCAATGCTAAATGTTTCCTGCTCAATTATCCAAACACCGCCGTATGGGTAATGTCATGAAAATTCTTCCCCTTACCTAAAGAGTTTTCTACATTATATCATGTCATGGATATTATGCTCTGCTTGTCCTTGGGAAGGATATACCCCTGAAATATGTGTTTAAACACATTTTTCTTTTCATTGTTCTGATTATATCTGATATACATTTTTCCCTTTCCATTGGTTTGGTTTAACCTTCCTTGTGATCTATATGATCTAAGTAGTAATAATTCACTGCTTATGTAAACACATCGGTGTACAACTCTGTCTGTGTGACCCTGTTTCTACTGTTGATGACATTCCGGTAACCGCCGATGGACGAGAACCTTACCTATTGGCCCGCCTAGTTCAACGAGCAGGAAAATGGTTTAACCGACAGACTATCCTCTGACAGGCCTTGCTTACATGATCGGGCAAGATGTCACCACCCTTCCTACTTTTAACCCACATGGTGGGCCCATAACCCACAGTTCTACAGGATCGAAACCTGACTCTCCTATACACCCTGTTGCCAAAGTTATTCCTAGAGCTTGACTTCGTATGTAGTTCACGGGCCACCTGCCTAGTGATCTATTCTGGTATCAGATACGATACCTATTCCCGCTGCTCTGAACCCCTTTCATGCCCTGATTAAGACTTCGAACAATTGACTAACCGCTTGAAACTTCTTATCGTACCTTCTTGCTCGGCTCTCGATACGTTTCATTTGACCAATCTGAGAGTTACTCGTGTGATCATTCATGGGAGAATCCCAGATGATTTCCCCTGATAGCATTCTATCATTGCCGGGCCGCCCCTTTCTTATTCGTAAGTACGATGGAGTTCACCAAGTAAGGCTCATGACTTATCCTGATAACCTGAAGCAAAGGAATGAAGACATCAACAGAAGCGGTCAACTTCTTCGAGAAGAGCAACCAAGACCGAGAAGATTCGTTAGAATTTCATAACCAGAACTTTCCCCCTTACTCCACCTCTTAAATCTCGGGACGAGATTTCTTGTAGTGGAGGACATTTGTAACGCCCCCAGTGTCATACTATAGTGATATCCTCTCTAATGATGTCATGTCATCATGTTTTGCCAAGCTTAATTGTCACTTGATCAAACCCAAGTCAAAATCAAATTCAAAATGCAAGTCAAATTTTATTTCTTCACACTATCAAACAAAAATGTTTGTATGGTGGCAAATAATCACTATATAATAATCATGTATAAACTAACATTATTTGAATTGTTAGAGTGCCCCTAAAGTATTTTAAAACTGATCGAGCAACACCTATCCACACATTTAAATTCAAACCAAAAATCAAATAATTGCAAATGCCCTCTAAACTTTTTGTGCAACCCTAGAGTATTGCATCCCCTTTTTGTGCAAAATTTTATAACTAAAGAAATCCATTTGATCACTAAACTATTTAGAAACAGTAGCTAATTTGAATAACAGAAATGATAAAAGAAAATAGAAAAAACCGGGGGGATGTAAACTGTTGGGCACTATGGCCCATCTAGCGAAGAAGCCAGCCCAACCCACCTCCCCTCTCCTTCAACCACGCTACAGGAGGCAGGGGAGGCGTGGCAGCCATCCATGGCTGCGCCTGGAGGCGTGGAGGCCATCCAGCCCCCCAACCCCCTACAAGCAGACCCCGCGGCCACCCCGAAACCCTAGACCGCCACATCCGTCTCCCCCTCGATCCCCTGTCTTCCCCATCCCCTTCTGCTCGATCTGAAACTCAAGGACTCGCGCGGTGACCGTGCTCATCGCCGTTGTTGCCGTGGTCACCATTGTCGCGGTCGCTCGAGATTAGGTCTAGGAGGTTCGCCTCGTTCAACCTTGTCCGTTCCGGGAAGCGGAGCAAGCCGGGCCGCCTCATACGCTCGCCATCGTCGTCTTCTTCGTCGCGTACGTCATCGTCATCCGTCGTTGATTCACGCATCTCCGGTTCATCCCCGACCACCTCGAGCTCGCCTAAAGAACCACGGTGAGCTGCGCCTTTGATTCCCCCTTCTTTCCCGTCGATTCGGTCGCCGTAGGTGCCCTCCCCCGAGCGTAGCCGCCGCGGCTGGAGCTTCGCTCTCCAGGCTCTTGGCCGCGCTCCCACGAGCCCTGGGCATCCGGCCATGCCCCTGCGGCACCCCCGTGCGCGCCCGCCTTGGCCATGCCCTGCCTCACCCTGGAACGTGCTCGCCGTGCCTGCAACCGCCCGCCATCCCGCTCCCCTACTGCTCCCGCTAGCTGCTCCTGCTTCGAGTTGCTGCTGCTCAGCCTCCATGTGCCGCCTGCCTCCGCCGTGGCTCGCCCCACGCCTGCCGCCACCGTGTGGCCTTCACTGCGCCCTGCCGGCCCACCGTCGCGGCCGCCGGCGTCCCGCTGCCTGCGCGCCCTGCTCCTCCCCATCGCCCGGCGACCTCACGTGTGTTCGGGCGGGCTACGCCCAAGCGCCTGCGCCCGCTAGCCCGTTCCAGTGGCCTTGTGCCACTGGCAGCTGGGGCCCTTCCCCTAAAAAAAGAGTTATATATATATTAATAAAATTAATTAATTAATTAAGTGATTAATTAACTTAATTAACCTAATGAACTGGATTAGTTAAGTTAAATCAGCAATTAACTAGATGTGTGTATGACAAGGGGCCCCACCCCCATGTTGACCAGTCAAACATTGACTGGTCAACAGGGACCCCATGGACCCAGATGTCACCCTCTGGTACACATCTGTGTACGCAGAGCTGGGTGCATCTAGCGTTTTAATCATTATTTTCGAATTAATAGTAATTTTAGAATATTGCTAAAACTTAAGTAAATCATATAAAATAATATGTAGCTCGGATGAAAAAGTTTTATATATGAAAGTTGCTCAGAAAAATCCAACGAATCCGAATATGCGGCCCGTTCATCCGCCACACATCCCTAGCATAGAAAACATCAAACTTTTCCCCTCCGGTTCATCTGTCCAAAAATGCCAAACTTCGGGAGAGCATTCCCGGATGTTACCCCCCTTCGCCGGTAGCGTGTAGCACCGCGTTAGAACACGTCTAGCTCTGCTTGATGTCCGTTATGCTCTTGCTTGCTATGTATTTACTATTTCTTCCCCCTCTTCTCTCTGGTAGACCCCGAGACCGATGCTGCCCCTGTGATCGACTATGGTGTTGACGACCCCTTCTTGCCAGAGAAACCAGGCAAGCCCCCCCCTTGATCACCAGATATCGCCTATTCTTCTCTTACTTCTTGCATTAGAGTTGTCGGAGTAATGGGCCACTGGTAGGCTAACCCGGGGCTCAGAACCTTTCAAGACATCGGGGCAGGCTACGCCCCTCAAAGGATCCCAAGACAAAGGGCCGGCTCTGAGAGTCGGCTATAGCCCACTCACGGCCGAATCTCGAAGACGACCACGACATAAGCCGACTCCCAGTTGGCGACTCCAGGCATGCTGACCATGGGGAGTCGGCCCACGACTTTGCCACCTTCAGCCTTCTGGAAGAAGGACGGGACTGGGGATGGCCGGAGTATGGCCATCCCCTACCCTGATTACCAAGGGCGGGTATGGCTACAGTGCGACGTACCTGAGGAGATCTTCGGTACGGCGCGGCACTATGGCCATACCGGCCCTGACGCCCGCCCCAGCAGCGGAACCCTGTTCCCACGTTGGCCCGCCAGTACGGCCTGGAGACGGTGGGCCCCGCCAGTCAGCGGGAGAAATAGAAGACGGCGAGAGCGCCCGAAGACGGCCCCCGTGGGAGTCGGCCTCCGAGAGTCGGCCAGCTCCTCCCACGGGTCCCACGCGCCATTAACCAGATAAGACGGGGAGTGGCGACAGTGATCGCCCGCCAGGCGGCGGCACTGTTGCCACGCCCCCACGACCCAGCCAACGTCATCAGAGGCGCGGCTACAGTGGCCAGGTCAGCCGGCGGGGCCCACCAGAGGTGGCCCCCAGGAGTCGGCGGAAAGGACGGCGGCCTAAGAGACAGACGGCTGGGACCTGCACCCAGTCAGATTACCATTGTACCCCTGGGGGGTAGGCCTATATAAACCCCCCGGAGCACCCATGCAAAGGGTTCGATCCTTTTTCCACCAGACCAACAGATAGAGGAGGGGAGAGCTAGCCTTGCCCTCTCCTACCTCTAAAACACAGCTCGAGGAGCAACTTTGTACACATATCTCCATAGTGAACATGCGGAGACCCCGCAGAGCAGCAGTAGGGGTGTTATCTCCTCGGAGAGCCCCGAAGCTGGGTAAGATCCGCCGGCGAGCATGTTTACGCCTCATCCCGCTTCCAGGCACCGACGACGTTCTACTCGCCTCCACCATGATAAGCCATCCCTTCGCATATGTCGCACATAACCCCCGACATTTGGCGCCCACCGTGGGGCCTCGTGCACCGCCGTCCGGAGATCTGTTCTGGACGGGAACCCTTTTCCTCCCTGGCGAGCGTAGCCAGCCCGGCACGACAGAAGAAGTTCACGCCGACACGCTGTGCGACGTTGAGACCGTCTGCGCGGCCAGCTGCCTCGCCGATCTTGTCGGCGAGGTTAGCCTCTCCGACGAGCCTGCGTCCGACGCAGGCACCAGCGGCCCCGCGAACTTTCTCGCGGGCCTCCTCAATGACCTCCACGTTGCTGGCAAGCCCGCCACTGACCTGGAGTCCGTAGGCTCCACCGACCCGATGCTGGTCGATTCCGACACCGCGTCGCTCGACGCCTTCCCCACCAACGTGGTGGTCTACGACGAGCCGCTCCCTCGCGCGGAGGGCAGCGGAAGCACCGTCACTGAGGTGCTCGTCATGGACCATGGCGAGCACTCCGAAGGGAGAGCTCGCGACCCGATTGACGCGGCACTGCAAGACCTGGATGAGCCCATTCCAGAGGACGCCGACGCCGAAGCGCTGGAGGCACGCCGCCTCCAGCTCGTCGAAGGCGCGAAGAAGCTGGCCAGCATGAGACGCTTGTCAGAGGCCTACCAGCGCGAGATGAATCGCGCCGTGGGCGGCTCGCCGGCCCCGGTGGGGCCGAGCCGCTTGGGCGCGGTCCGCCAGCGTGGCGCGGACATCGCCAGCATGTTCGGGGCCAACCGCCCCGTATACACTACGCTCGCCGAGAACATTCAAGCTGCCCAGGCGGCGGCAGACGAGTTAGATGGACTCGAAGGCGAAGAGCGCCGACTGATGACGGAGCGAGTCCAGCAACTCCTCGACGCGGCTGGCGCGCAGAACGCGGCCGGTTGCCGAACCGAGGGGCCGCAGCAGCAGAAAGATGACCTGCCACCCCGCCGAGATCAAGGCGCAACATCTCGGGCACCGACTGGCGGCGTCCGCAGAAGAAAAGACAAGGAGCCGGCTGCAAGCCGCAGTCGGACTCATATCACCATCGAGCGCGACCAAGACGGCCGCCCGAGAGCAGTAGAGCGGCGGGGCGACTATGTGCCTCCGCCGCCCCGCAAGGAAAGGCGAGTCTCTCCATCGCCCGTTGAGCATCCGACTCTCGGAGGTCGCCTAGGCCGCCGAGAGGGAGTCGGAGAGAATGATGCCCGCCTCCGGATCGGCCGACTCCATCGATCTCTGGTACTAGAAGAAGAAGATGAGCTGGGGCCGCCGTGTTTTGGTCCCCGCATCCGAGATGAGCCCTTCCCCAAAGGATTCACTCTCCCTAGAGATACCCCCAAGTACACCGGCTCCGTGAAGCCAGAGGACTGGCTGGTCGACTACTCCACAGCCGTCAGCATAGCGAACGGCAACAAGCGCGTTGCCGTGAAGTATGTCCCGCTCATGCTCCAGGGCACGGCCCGGACATGGCTGAACAGCCTGAAGCCCCGCAGCATCAACAGTTGGGTCGACTTCACCGAGGCTTTCATCCGCAACTTTACGAGCACATACAAGCGACCTCCCAAGCCTCGCCAGCTCTCCTTGTGCGTGCAAGGCCCCAACGAATCAACTCGCGACTACCTCACGCGTTGGGCCGAGCTCCAAAACACCTGCGAGGGCGTGCACGAGGTGCAGGCCATCAAATACTTCACCGCCGGGTGCAGAGAAGGCACCCTCCTCAAGCATAAGCTCCTCTGCGACGAGCCGGAGACTCTGGATGAGCTGCTGATCATAGCAGACAAGTACGCCACGGCCGACTCTTCTATGAAGACGGAGATCCAAGTCAGCGTGACAGGCAAAGTCTCCCCACAGGCTCCCAGAACCCCGGCTGGAGACGCCAGCCGGCGGCAGCAGCAGAACGATCACAAGCGCAAGGGCCCGCAGCCGGCTTCCAATAGCCGGCAGGTCGCAACGGTCGACGATCAGCAACCAGAAGGGCAACCTCCACCCAAGCGGCAGAAGGGCGGCAAGCCCAATTGGCTGCCGGCTTTCTCCTACGAGCAGACTCTGGATGGCCCCTACAAGTTTCACAGTGGCGCGAAGCCATCAAACCACACCACCAGAAAGTGCCACTGGCTGACTAGGATTGCCAAGGGAGACGGCTTGGCGCCTCCTCCACCTGCTGGGCAGCCGCCTCCGCCTCCGCCCCCGCAGCCGGCTGCCAGGCCAGTCGGCGCAGTACAAGACGAGTACCCGGAAGAGCATGGGGCCTACGTGGTGTTCACCAGTGTGGCAGATGACAGACGCAGCAGGCGGCTGCAGCAGCAAGAAGTCAACGCAGTAGCATCAGAGACTCCAGAGTTCATGCACTGGTCCAAGAGGCCTATCAGCTGGAGCAGGGCAGATCACCCAGAGGTGATGCCAAATCCAGGTTCCTACGCCTTGGTTCTGGAGGCCACATTTGCCACTGATAGGCGGGCCGCTCGCTTCTCGCGAGTTTTGATAGACGGAGGCAGCAGTATCAACATCCTGTATAAGGATACAATGGAGAAGCTGGGGATCAAGCAAAGACAACTCCAGAACAGCCGGACTGTATTCCATGGGATCGTCCCTGGCCTTTCCTGCTCCCCAATCGGCAAGATTTTGATAGATGTCCTTTTCGGAGATAAGGATCACTTCCGCCGAGAGCCAGTCTGGTTTGAAGTGGTGGACCTCCGGAGCCCATACCATGCACTACTTGGCCGACCTGCCTTGGCCAAGTTCATGGCGGTCCCCCACTACGCCTACCTCAAGATGAAGATCCCGAGTTCCAAGGGAATCCTGACCGTAGTCGGCGACTACAGGAAGTCGTCCGCTTGTGCGGCCGAGAGTAGTCGGCTGGCCAAGTCCCTGGTTATTGCAGCGGAGAAGGGGCTTCTTGACCGGGTTGTGGCGATGGTCGGCAAGCAGCCTGAGTTGCCGCCCAACCCCAAGGAGTCGGAAGCTGAGGGCTCGTTCAGGCCGGCGAAGGAAACGAAGAAGATACCTTTGGACCCAGAGCACCCGGAGAGGTACGCTGTCATAGGTGCAAACCTTGACAGCAAATAGGAAGGTGAGCTCGTCGATTTCCTCCGTGAGAATCGAGACATCTTTGCATGGTCCCCCAAAGACATGCCAGGTGTACCGACGGAATTCGTCGAGCACAAGTTACATGTCCAGTCTGACGCGAAGCCCGTCAGGCAGCCCTTGCGCCGCCTGTCAGAAGAGAAGAGAAGAGTCGTTGGTGAAGAGATAGCCCGGCTCCTTGCAGCCGGCTTTATCATGGAAGTATTTTTCCCAGAGTGGCTAGCAAACCCAGTCTTAGTGCTGAAGAAGAACAAGCAGTGGCGAATGTGTATCGACTACACCAGCCTGAACAAAGCCTGCCCCAAGGACCCGTTTGCCCTGCCGAGGATCGATAAGGTGATAGACTCCACAGCCGGATGCGAGCTGTTGAGCTTCTTAGATGCCTATTCAGGGTATCACCTGATCAAGCTGAACCCGGCAGACAGACTGAAGACCGCCTTCATCACGCCGTTCGGAGCCTTCTGCTACCTGACCATGACGTTCGGCTTGAGGAATGCCGGCGCCACCTTTCAGCGTTGCATGCAGAAGTGCCTCCTCAAGCAACTCGGCAGAAATGCCCACGTCTACGTGGATGATGTGGTGGTGAAGACGGAGAAGCGCGGAACCTTACTGGGAGACCTCAAAGAGACCTTTGAGAACCTGCGCCGATTCCGGATCAAGCTGAATCCCGAGAAGTGCGTTTTTGGAGTACCAGCCGGCCAGCTACTCGGCTTCCTGGTCTCCGAACGCGGCATAGAGTGCAACCCTGTGAAGATCAAGGCCATCGAGAGGATGGAGGTACCCAGCCGACTGTTGGATGTGCAGAAGTTCACTGGCTGCCTGGCATCCATCAGCCGTTTCATCAGTCGGCTGGGCGAGAAAGCTCTCCCGTTGTACCAACTCATGAAGAAGACCAATTTTTTCGAGTGGAACCACAAGGCGGATGAGGCCTTTCTGCAGCTGAAGAAGATGTTGGTTACTCCCCCTGTGTTGGCGGCTCCGACTCCCAAAGAGCCCATGCTCCTGTACATCGCCGCCACCAGCCGAGTAGTCAGCACAGTCATTGTAGTAGAGCGCAAGGAGGAAGGCAAGGCACTGCCGGTCTAGAGGCCCGTCTATTATCTGAGTGAAGTACTGTCAACCGCCAAGCAGAACTACCCCCACTACCAGAAGATGTGTTACGGCGTGCGCTTCGCCGCCAAGAAGCTGAAGCCTTACTTCCAAGAACATCCAATCACAGTGGTCTGCACAGTCCCATTGGCTGAGATCATCGGAAGCCGAGATGTGTCTAGCCGAGTGGCCAAATGGGCCATAGAGTTGGCGCCCTACACGATCTACTATCAACCCCGCACCGCCATCAAGTCGCAAGCACTGGCCGACTTCCTCGTCGACTGGGCCGAGACCCAGTACCTGCCACCGGCGCCCGACTCCACCCATTGGCGGATGCATTTCGATGGCTCCAAGATGCGCACCAGCTTGGGAGCCGGCGTCGTCCTCACTTCTCCCAAGGGCGACATGCTCAAGTACGCACTGCAGATTCACTTCGCCGCCTCCAACAACGTCGCCGAGTACGAGGCGCTCGTTCACGGGCTCCGGCTTGCCAAAGAGCTTGGCATCCGCCGGATCCTGTGTTACGGCGACTCCGACTTGGTGGTACAGCAGTCGTCGGGCGACTGGGACGCCAAGGATGCGAACATGGCAAGCTACCGCTTCCTCGTGCAGCAACTCAGCGGATATTTCGAGGGGTGCGAGTTCCTCCACGTGCCGAGGAACGGCAATAACCAAGCAGATACTTTGGCACGAATCGGCTCCACCCGCCAAGCAATACCTTCAGGCGTCGCCCTCCAGCGCCTCCTCAAGCCGTCGATCAAGCCCTCACCAGAGTCAGATTCAATTTTTGTGCCGACTCCCCCTGAAGAAGCCGGATCCGGCCTGAGAGCCCAAGCAAACAGCACAAGACCCGTTGCAGATGATCTCAAGAGTGACGCAGTCGCAGCCGGCCCGGGGACTTCGGAACTCGGCCCGGGGACTGCGGCGGCCAGAGAGAAGACTCCAGAACTCGGCCCGGGGACTGCTCCAGTCGGCCCGGGGACTTCGTTAATCCAGCAAGCGGCTGCGGACTCCAGCCCGCCGACTCCCAGCCCAGCCGCTCGCGTCCAAGTCGCAGTTTTGACAATAGAAGAGATAGCAGCACCCTCATGGGCCCAACCCATCCTCCAATTCCTGGTGAACAAGGAGCTGCCAACCGATGAAACCTTGGCTCGGAAAATACAATGCCGAGCGGCAGCATACACCATAATCAACAGAGAGCTGGTCAGACGCAGCGTCACAGGCGTCTACCAGCGCTGCGTCGAGCCAGAGCAAGGGCAAGCAATTCTCAGAGACATCCATCAAGGCGAGTGCGGCCACCATGCGGCCTCAAGAGCGCTCGTCGCCAAAGCCTTCCGACACGGTTTCTTCTGGCCGATTGCCCTCGAAGAGGCCAAAGAGTTGGTCCAGAAATGCAAGGGGTGCCAGAAGTTCCGATCCAAGCCGCATCAGCCGGCTTCAGCACTCAAGACTATCCCCATCGCCTGGCCCTTTGCAGTTTGGGGCCTGGATATGGTGGGACCCTTCAAGATGGCACGAGGTGGCCTAACTCATCTGCTTGTCGCGGTGGACAAGTTCACCAAGTGGATAGAAGTGAAGCCCATCAAAAAATTGAATGGTCCGACTGCCGTGACTTTCATCTCAGACATCACGATTCGGTATGGCATACCGCACAACATCATCACCGACAACGGCACCAACTTTGCCAAAGGCGCCTTGGCCCGTTTCTGCGCGACGCTGGGCATCCGACTGGACCTAGCGTCCGTCGCCCATCCGCAGTCAAACGGCCAGGTGGAGCGAGCGAATGGCCTCATCCTGTCCGGCATCAAGCCTCGGTTGGTCGAACCACTGGAGCGTTCGGCCGGCTGTTGGCTCGACGAGTTGCCGGCCGTCCTCTGGAGTCTGCGTACGACTCCAAACAAGTCAACCGGCTTCACGCCCTTCTTCCTCGTCTACGGTGCTGAAGCCGTCATCCCAACGGATATAGAGTTCGACTCCCCACGAGTCACGATGTACACCGCGGAGGAAGCAGAAGAAGCACGACAAGACGGCGTCGATCTGCTGGAAGAGGGCCGGCTGTTGGCACTCAGCCAGTCCAGCATCTACCAGCAGAGCCTACGTCGCTACTACAACAGGAAGGTCAGGCCGAGATCCTTCCAAGAGGGCGACCTTGTGCTCCGGCTGATCCAGCGAACAGCCGGCCAGCACAAGTTGTCGGCTCCGTGGGAAGGCCCCTTCATCGTCAGCAAGGTGCTGGGCAATGACTCCTACTACCTGATCGACGCTCAGAAGCCCCGAGCACGCAAGAGGGACGACTCCGGCAAAGAGACAGAGCGACCATGGAACGCAAATCTTCTCCGAAGATTTTACAGCTGATGCAGTATGTATCACGCCCCCTTTTGTATTTTAAGTACCAAGACTCTGGGGCCCCCGAGGCGGACTCGAGGACTGCCCCTTTTGTTATCTGTATGATAAGAGTCATGCTTCCAAGTACGACACTCTTTATGCCACTTGACCCCGGGCTCGACCAGTCGGCCCGGGCACTTGCCGTCCCGCGCTATAAAAACGCTTCCTGCGGTCAGACAAGTAGTGCGCGGCGCCTAAGCCGACTCCCGCCAAAGCCACAGCTCGCAGAGCGACTGACTGGTGGGCTGAAGTAAGGTAGAATAGGCGCCCGCACGAAAAAAGGCTAAGGATTGAAAGCGTAAAAACATAGCCCGAGCCGGCTTTTTAGACTGATCCTCGCAAAACCGACTCCGAGTAGTCGGCTTGCCGTCTTTCTATCCGACTTGCTACAAAAACTCTCGAACGGCTAAGTACTTGCCTTTCCAAGGCGGCCAGGTATTTGGCCCAGCGGCAGTCCGCGGAGCGGCTGTCCGACTGGCAAAGACGGCACCCAAGGGAAGGCGGCAAAGGAAAAAAGCCTAAAGAGCAACAAGCAAGAAACGATAGAATATAGACAAATATTTACACCACAAAGGCCATTGGCCGAAACCATGAACAGATGTTCAAAATACACCCAGTGGGTGGAAATGTGCGAATTAACAAAGTCTTCGAGAAATTACTAAGCAGATAAGTAAAGCAAGACGGTGGCTTATGAAGCGGCAGACGGGTTTGGGGGCTCGGCGGAGATGGCGGTGTCGGACGTCAGGGCAGCCGGCGGGGCAGACTCGGCTTGATCACCTCCAGCAGCAGTCAGCGCAGTTGGGCGCGGCTCGTTGTTGGAGGCTCGGTCGAGCTGAGGCTGGTCGCCCGCTCCGGCTTCTGGCGCCTCCGTCTCGTCACCGGCTTCCATCTCGTCTTCTTCCTCGATGCTGGAGCCAATCACCTCCGCCGAGTCCTCGCCGTAGTTCGGGTTCATCCCAAACCACTCCGGCGGCGCCTCCTCGCCGTTGTCAGCACGCTCAGGAACAAAGACGCTGGTGTCGACGTACTCGGCGATCGCCGCGGCGCGCTTGACGAAGTCATCCTCCATGGCTGCCAGTTCCGGCTGGGCCTCAGCTCGGAGCGTGGCCAGCTGGTCCAGACTCAGGTCTGGATACCACGCCTTGACGAACTCCAAGGCACAACGTGCCCCGACACGTGCCGAGGAGCCCTTCCAAGCCTCCAGACGGCCTGCTGCGACCTCCAGCCAGTCGGCAGTCCGACTGGGAGTGAGCAGAACCGGCATCTCCGGCCACAAGGCAGCAATCGCCTGGGCGCCGACTCGTTGAAGCCGGCGCATCATCCGGTGAGCCGGCCGAAGACGAGCCTCGATGCTCAGAAGCTGTTCGTCAAGAGACCGGGGGGCGTTGACAGCAACCTCCTTGCCGGCCGCCCTCCGCGCCTCACGGTCGGCCTCGATGGCTTGAACGGCAGTTTGTGCGTAACCTGGGAAGAAGTATGCCAAAGACGGAAAAAGAAGCAAGTCAGAAAAAGCAAGAGTCGGCCCGACCCACAGTCGGCCGCTCAAAGAAAGCAAGCAAAGAAAACTTACCATCAACGATATCTTCGATCTCGTGGAAGCCGGAGGTCAGCATCGCCTCCTTGTCGGTCCAGGAGGAGCGTTCGACCTCGAACTCGGCCTGGAGCTCAGCCTCCTTGCCCTTCGCCTCCTCCTGCGCCTTCTTGAGCAGCTCCTTCTGCTCTGCCAGCTGCGCGGCCAGCAGGTCGCGCTCCGTGACGAGCTTGCCACACTCCACCTCCTTGGCACGCAAGGCGGTGTTGGCTTCGCCCAGCTACTGCTAAAGAACGGCGTTGGCCTCTGGAGAAAGAAGAAAAAAGGACACAAGTCATCAGAGAAGGTCGCCAAGAAGATCCGGCCCGACTGCGCAGCAGTCGGCCTGAATCTCGGGGACTACAGCCCGCGGGTGCGCCAGCGTGCCCCCGCGAAGAAGCAAACTTACTCCGGCTCTCAGTCAAGTCGGCAGTCCGCTTGCCCAGCTCTTCAACATTTCGGTTGAAGACGGTGGCTCGGAGGTTGTGGTAGTCCTACAAGTGAGCATTTCAAAAAAAAGAGTAAGCGTTGGAATTCGCTATTAGAGTTCCAACCCGCCTGCTCAGCAGCCGACCTGGAACTCGGGGACTACACCCAGTGGGTGCGCTGGCGCGCCCCCACAGAGAAGAACAAGAAAAAAACAAGTCAGAAGAAGCATACCCGGACGGCCACTCGTGTTGCCAGGTGCGCCTTTGTGCAATGCTGGATGGCGTCGCTTTCAGCTCGCAGCTTCGCCTGGACGTCCAGGAGCGCCTGGTTCAGCGGGCCCGTGCCGCCTCCTCGCGCCCACCCGACGGGCGCGGAACTCGTCACCTCGACCTCTGGCGTGGCCGAGCTGGCCGCTCCGGTCTCCAGAGGGCGTGGCGCCGAAGTCGCCTTCTCCAGTCGGCGACGAGTTGGCAGGGCGACTTGAAGAAGCAAGTTCGTCGTGGCTTCGTCTGAAGCCGGCGGTACTGGCGGGTCCGCCGACTGTTTACCCTTTGCGCCCTCCGATGACGGCGGGGGCGGTGGTGGCGGCGCCACCGGGTCTCGCCTGGGGATCTCGCCGCCCTCCCTCTCCACGACGGCATGTCCCCCGCCGGCCTCCCCAGAATGCTCCATAGGATCCGGAGGCGGCGCCGAGCGCAACGGAATGACGAGCAGCGCCGATTGGCGGCGCGCGGCTTCTTCGGCCCGCTCTTGGGCCGCGGCGGCGGCTCCGGCTCCCTCAAGACCCTGCTGGGCGGGGGCGGCCGTCTTCTCGGCCTGCGCCTTCTTCCGACGAGCGGCTTCATCCTCGTCGCGCTTCTCCTGCGCGTTCCGCTCCGTCGCCTCCCAGAGGTCGGCGGCTGGGTCAATGCGCCGAGTCGAGGCGGACGACTCCACCGACCCCCTGATGGAGGCGGCGGCGACCCTCCCTAGGGTGAGAGGAGCTCTGAAGCAAGGACCACATGTAAAAACTCAGACTAAACCCACCAGAAGACAAAAACAAGACAGAGAAGTAGGGGCACTCACGCAGAGGACAGCGGCAGCTTCTTCACTTCCTTGCGGAAGCGCTGGGCCTTCGCGGCCGCCTCTTCCCGTTTGGTCGCGGCGGCTGCCCCCTTAAACTTTTTCTCCCGGCCTCCGAGGGAACTCGGCCCGGCCCGGCGCTTCCTCGCGCCGTCGTGCTTCGGCTGGTGGTGCGGGGCGACTTCCCCCTCTTCGCCGACGGGCCAGTCGACGAAGGTGGCTGAGGGCCTCGGGCCGCCTTCTTCTCCTTCGCCGCCTCCTTCGGCGTCGGCCTCCAATGCCGCCGCCCCCAAGTCGGGATCGTCAACATCGCTCTCTGCTCGATCAGAGGCAAACTGGCGAGGCGGCCCCGTGGCACCAGATGAGGGCTGGAGAAGAGAGTTCTGGTTCAAAGGTTAAGAGAAATAAAGAGCGGAAGCCGGATTCGGCTGAAAAAGAGAAAGAGAAGAAAAGAGCGACTTACCACCGGCGGGGGGTTGGCGCGCGAGTATGGCTCCATGCCAAACTGCCAGTCCCCCGAGAGGCCGCAGTTTGGGATGAAGTTCACCGTGTCCGCAACCTCCGCGTGAGGAAGATCTTTGGTGCACTTCCGACTGGGGTCCCGGTGGCCGCTCATCTGACAGATCAGATGAGGCCGGCTTTGGAGCGGCAGAACTCGGCGCGCCACGAAGGCGGCCAGCAAGTCGGCCCCAGTCAGGCCGGCTGACTGCGTCAACACCCGAAGTCGCTGCACGGCAGCGGCTCCAGCCGGAGTCAGCGTCTTGGCGCGATAGGACCAGCTGGGCTGCCTCCCAGCCGGCGAGCCGGCTTCGAAGGCCGGCAGGTTGACCCAGTCGCCGTCTGCGGCAATGTTCTTTACATAGAAGTAAGAACGCTGCCATATCTTCACCGACTTGATCAGCTGGATGGCGGGGAATGGGTTGTCGGCAGTCGACCTCCGCAGCGCGATGAAGGCGCCGCATTGGGCTGGCACGCCGGCGACGTGCGTACCGAGCTTCGAATGGAAGAATTCCCCCCGCAGCTCGATGGTGGGGAGAACACCGAGGAATCCCTCGCAGAGCGAGGCGAAGGCCGCCAATAGCACCACCATGTTTGGAGTAAGGTGGTGCGGTTGGAGGCCGTGAAACTCCAGGAACGAGCGGAAGAATCCGCTCGCCGACAGCCCCAGGCCGCGCGACAAGTCGGAGCGGAACACGACGCGCTCGCCCTCCGCCGGCACCGGCGACACCTCCCCCGGCGGCGGGGCGCGGGCCTGCACAAGGTTCGCGCCGGGGATGCGGCGCGTCCTGCGAAGAAACTCGATGATGTCGTCGTCAACTTCAGAGCCGTCCCACACGCCGGAGCGGACGGCGGCGGGCGCGGCGGCGGAAGAAGAACTCATCGCCGGGAGCGGGGCGTGGTCCGGTGCGGCAACAGTGAGAAGAAGAAGGAGGAGAAAGAATGGGAGGAAGGAGAGGAGAGCAGGCGCGCGTGCTTCGCCGCCCCGCTCCCTCTGCCTACTTATAAGCCTACGGGCTGAGGAGCCGAGGGGGCGTCGTGGGATTAACTGCGCCCACGCCCCCACGACCCCCATGATCTACCACGCGGAGTTACCCCGTGCATTCACTGTGCCAAAGCCCAACCGCCCGCGCGGCCGCAGCAGATCCGCTCGAGGGCCGAGGCGCAGTAGTGGCGGGCCCCGCCCGCGGGCCTGTCCCGTCGCACGCGTGGGCTGGCAGGCTTGCCCGGCCACGTGGCGCCATGGAATGGTCCGCGGCGGGCGACGGCCGCGTAGCTTCTCAAGCACGCCGTTTGCGTCCCGCAACGATCTTCAAACTACCTAAAGAAGAGCAAGGCGACTTGAAGGCAAGTCCGACCTCTAAGAGACGGCTCGACGAAGACGGTCGGGGCAGGATCGCCTCCTGATAATCGGCACGAAGGGAGATGGCAGGCGAGCTACGGCACCGGCTCCTCGAAGGAAGAAACTGTTGAGGCCCCTCGGCGCATCCCTCGGTGCCTCACCAGCTTCGGGGACTACTGTCGGAGTAATGGGCCACGGGTAGGCTAACCCGGGGCCCAGAACCTTTCAAGACATCGGGGCAGGCTACGCCCCTCAAATGATCCCAAGACAAAGGGCCGACTCTGAGAGTCGGCTATAGCCCACTCACGGCCGAATCTCGAAGACGGCCACGACATAAGCCGACTCCCAGTTGGCGACTCCAGGCATGCTGACCATGGGGAGTCGGCCCACGACTTCGCCTCCTTCAGCCTTCTGGAAGAAGGACGGGACTGGGGATGGCCGGAGTATGGCCCTCCCCTACCCTGATTACAAAGGGCGGGTATGGCTACAATGTGACGTACCAGAGGAGATCTTCGGTACGGCGCGGCACTGTGGCCATACCGGCCCTGACGTCCGCCCCAGCGGCGGAACCCTGTTCCCACGTTGGCCCGCCAGTACGGCCTGGAGACGGCGGGCCCCGCTAGTCAGCGGGAGAAATAGAAGACGGCGAGAGCGCCCGAAGACAGCCCCCGTGGGAGTCGGCCTCCGAGAGTCGGCCAGCTCCTCCCACGGGTCCCACGCGCCATTAACCAGATAAGACGGGGAGTGGCGACAGTGATCGCCCGCCAGGCGGCGGCACTGTTGCCACGCCCCCACGACCCAGCCAACGTCATCAGAGGCGCGGCTACAGTGGCCAGGTCAGTCGGCGGGGCCCACCGGAGGTGGCCCCCAGGAGTCGGCGGAAAGGACGGCGGCCTAAGAGACAGACGGCTAGGACCCGCACCCAGTCAGATTACCATTGTACCCCTGGGGGTAGGCCTATATAAACCCCCCGGAGCACCCATGCAAAGGGTTCGATCCTTTTTCCACCAGACCAACAGATAGAGGAGGGGAGAGCTAGCCTTGCCCTCTCCTACCTCTAAAACACAACTCGAGGAGCAACTTTGTACACATATCTCCATAGTGACCATGCGGAGACCCCGCAGAGCAGCAGTAGGGGTGTTATCTCCTCGGAGAGCCCCGAAGCTGGGTAAGATCCGCCGACGAGCATGTTTACGCCTCATCCCGCTTCCAGGCACCGGCGACGTTCTACTCGCCCCCACCATGATAAGCCATCCCTTGGCATATGTCGCACATAACCCCCGACAAGAGTAGTGTAGCATGTTACTGCTTTCAGGTAATCCTATACTACTGCATAGCCTGTCCTTGCTACTACTGTTGTTACCTTTACCTGCTATCATACTGCTTAGTATAGGATGCTAGTGTTTCATCAGTGGCCCTACACTCTTGTCCGTCTTCCATGCTATACTACTGGGCCGTGATCACTTCGGGAGGTGATCATGGGCATATCCTATATACTTTACACTGTTACATTACCTGTGATACTGTTCGGAGATGGGGGCTGAAGGGGCAGGTGGTTCCACCCAGGTAGTGGTGGGCCTGGGTTCCCGACGGCCCCCGACTGTTACTTTGTGGCGGAGCGACAGGGCATCTTGAGACCACCTAGGAGAGAGGTGGTTGAGGGAGTCCTGGATTAGGGGGTGTCCAGATAGCCGGACTATACCTTCAGTCGGACTCCAGGACAATGAAGATACAAGATTGAAGACTTCGTCCCGTGTCCGGAAGGGACTTTCCTTGGCGTGGAAGGCAAGCTTGGCGATGCGGATATTCAAGATATCCTACCATTGTAACCGACTTTGTGTAACCCTAACCCTATCCGGTGTCTATATAAACCGAAGGGTTCTAGTTCGTAGGACAACTTCATCATACAACAATCATACCATAGGATAGCTTCTAGGGTTTAGCCTCCTTGATCTCGTGGTAGATCTACTCTTGTACTACCCATATCATCAATATTAATCAAGCAGGAGTAGGGTTTTACCTCCATCGAGAGGGCCCGAACCTGGGTAAACTTCGTGTCCCTTGTCTCCTGTTATCATCCGGCCTAGACGCACAGTTCGGGACCCCCTACCCGAGATCCGCCGGTTTTGACACCGACATTGGTGCTTTCATTGAGACTTCCTCTGTGTCATCGCTTTTAGGCCCGATGGCTCCTTTGATCATGAACGACGATGCAGTCCAGGGTGAGACTTTTCTCCCCGAACAGATCTTCGTCTTCGGCGGCTTCGCACTGCGGGCCAATTCGTTTGGCCACCTAGAGCAGATCGAAAGCTACGCCCCTGGCCATCAGGTCAGGTTTGGAAGTTTGAACTACATGGTTGACATCCGCGGGGACTTGATCTTCGACGGATTCGAGCCACAGCCAAGCGCGCCGCATTGTTTCGATGGGCATGATCTAGCTCTGCCGCCGAACAGTGCCCTGGAGCCCGCACGCGCGTCGGTTCCGACCCTTAATTCGGAACCTGCAGCGCTGATCGAGGGTGAGCGGTTGGACGTCACCCCGGGGGCTGCGATCTCAAAGGTGGTCGAGCCGAACGCCAGCCCCGCACTCGGCATTACCCGTGACTCTGAGGATCTGAATTCCCCTCCGGACTCCGAACCTCCCGCGCCCCTGCCAATCGAATCCGATTGGGCGCCGGTCATGGAGTTCACTGCCGTGGACATCTTTCAGCACTCGCCCTTTGGCGACATCCTGAACTCACTAAAGTCTCTCTCTTTATCGGGAGAGCCCTGGCTGGACTATGGCCAGCAAGGATGGGATACGGACGATGAAGAAATTCAAAGCCCACCCACCACCCACTTGGTAGCCACTGTCGACAATTTAAACGACGTGCTCAACTTCGACTCCGAAGACATCGACGGTATGGACGACGATGCAGGAGATACAGATGAGCCAACGCCCGTAGGGCATTGGACAGCCACCCCATCTCACGATGTGTACATGGTGGACACCCCTAAAGGAAACAATAGCGAGGAAAAAGGGGATGGAACGAGGGACCGATCCCTCGAAAAGCAATCAAAGCGACGGCGTAAACGCCGACCCAAGCCCCGCCTCAATAAAGACCCAGCCATAGAGCAGGATGAGCCGGTAGACGACGAGCAGGCCTTAGAGCAACCGTCCAAACAGGGCAACACGGATAGAGAAACCGAACATCCCTCCCCCGGCGGAAACGGCACTCCGGATGACCTTACGCCGGACAAACCCACAAAGCAGAAGAATCTCCACAAGAGGCTCGTGGCAACAGCACACAGCCTGAAGAAGCAGAAGCGGAAGCTAAAAACGGCGGAAGATGCACTCAGGATCAGATGGAGCAAAGTAATCAATACCACAGATAAATACGGCGACAGTCGCCACACTAAAAGCTATCCGAAGAGAAAGCTACTGCCCGAATTCGACGAAGAGGCCATAGAGCCATCGCATTCAAAAAACAAGAAAGCCACACGGTCGGATAGACGACCCCATAGCCAGCATAAAACGGCAAATGACGCCGCACTTAAGCCGGCACGCGACCCACTTACGGATTCGCATCAAAAAGATGTTGGCTACTGTAAGATTCCGAGTATTCTGGGCCGCGGTGCCAAAGCAGTGCAGTGTTAATCGAAGGAAGGAGGATCAATCGCCCGGTGTAGACCTCCACGAGCATACATCTGCCGCGACCGTCGACGAGCACCATCCAAGATGTGTTCATGTCGATACAGTACATACCATTAATGTAGTTGAGGCTGGCGGGGATCGGATCGCAGTCAAGGGGGTTGATGCTCGCCACGCTATGATCGTTATGCTACGTGACACGCCATTTTTGAAGATCAGGCGGCATCAGCAAGCAAGGAGCTGGCTTAAAAAGCTCCGGTCTGAGGGCTTTGAGTAAACGGTACAGCCCCGACGAGCACGCGGCGAGCGGCATGGTACTGAGATTGTCCACACACGAAACAATGAGCTTGATTACCTCTGTGGGGAGCGAATTCCAGCCACTCTTTCAGCGGATGCTGCTCGGTTCTGCTATTGTTAGTGCTTGGGTTTCGGACGAGGGGGGAGGCGCCTTAGCGGGGATGGAAGATTGGTCGAGATTATGTGCGGACAAAGATGGAGAAGCGAATATGTGTTGCGGGAAGTGGACAGGTGATGATGACTACAACACGCCGCTTGACTTACGAGACACATACCAGCAGCGTAGGGTCATGTCGGTGCCAGACAACTTGCTTGAGTGATCACAGTACTGGTACTCCCTACAGTGCTATGCCCTAACTTGCTTGAGTAGAGTAGTAGAGTAGGACTCTGCTCTACTACTAGCACCGGAGGAGTAGTATATTCTAATCTGAAATAGTTACAAACTTCAATGCCTGAGCGTGGAACGACTACGAACCATGCTCAAAGACCGTGTCTACGTGGTGTTTGGACATGGGCGACAACCTCAACGCCAAAGGTGCTGCTCCCGTTGCACCGTATGTGTTTCTATCCTTCCTGTTCGAAATCGTGGTAGAATTAATGTTTCTACTCTGTATCCTACTACTATGCTAGTCCACATGATTAGTTTCATCTCTATTATAGCCGTCATGATTTATTTTATGCTTATTCGGATTAAATCTCATAGTAACTTGCTCATATATTCAACTAGCATAACGTCACCTACAGCCACTCCCGTTTCATGGACGGCCTGGTCGATGCATCCAAGGAGCCCTTCGTCCACTGCTATGAGTGCCTGATGCCATTTTGTGGCTCGCCGGCGGACATGGTGCATCACCTCATGAATGCGTGCAGCGGTCACTGATGGCCCTTGGCGGAGAACATCAAGTACGAGACGTGCTACCCGTTCACCATGCCGGAGTCGCTGGAGGATCACCGCCGCCTGCTCGTCTCGGAGGAGGACGGCAGCGTCTTCCTCTTGATCGTGGGCACCGGCGAGGCCCGCGCAGGCCGCCACCCCGTCTCTATAATGTGCGTCAGGGGCGACACCGCTGACACTGACACTAACACGAGGCCTATGTATGGGTGCATGGTCAGTGTTACTAACCCTCCGGGTCGCATGGGCGGCGATACCGGCCTCATCGAACAGACTTGGACTCTGGGGAGCTGGGACTATCCCGCCAATGTGGACTTGGAAAACCCATGGCATCCTGTACCCGCCGACGCGGTGCACGGGGACTCCAAGGAGGTTCACCTGGACATACGCATTATCAAGTTAAATGTTGATCATTAGTCTTTGCTCAATGTAATCCGTTGTCTAAGCATGTGGAAACTTCCATGCAGGATCTTGCTCTATTGGAGTATCGCGCATGAATAAAAGTGTATCCTTTTATGGTTTAGTCTAGAACCTTCCGTGTATGAATTTTTACTACAGTACTGGTGAAAGACTTACGATGAACCATTTCTTACATCTCCTCTGCCCGCTTGCAAGTCATCCTGATTTAATCTCTCCGTCTAGGTGTATAAGGGCATGGTTAATATTACTTAATAGTATAGCCAACTGTTGACTATAAGAAAGTGCCATGTCATCTATAGCCAACATGTATAACAATCAATACTCAAAAACTAATTCTTAAAGATCATTTCTTGCAAAGCACAATAAGTGTTATTTCTTCACAAGTTTTGGATGCAGGTTGAACAGTTGAACGCTTTTGTTTGGAAAAAAAATACCTTTTTGTCTATTTCACCCGGATGTTGTGAGCTCTAGAGATGATATAATATCCGAAGAAACCTATCGATACCCGTTACACATGAGATGACCCCCACATCCTTTGTCAAAATAAACAACTCCCCGGTCAATGCATTTCACTCTTCGATGCAACGCACGGGCACCTTACTACTATAGATTAGTACGACCAAAAATTGAACTAACATTATATATAGTATGATAAATGCTGATGCATGTCACCTAAAATTATATCATTCAAAACTATGTTCAAATACGAATCCAACGATATAGTTTTTGTTGACATGCACTAACATTTTGTCAGTTAAATCTTCAGTCAAATTCAATGGGGGACTAATAAACCACGACCGATGTAGTACAAGTGTAGAGGGCGGCGCTGCACGGGAGTCTCACCTCTCACCCCGCTCGTGGTGCGGCAGTAAAGCCGTCATATCACAAAACCCAACCACTCCCAGTAATAAGTGGCCTGGTAAAATAAACGGACAAGCAACCATCACATCCCTCCGTCTTTTTGGCATTTCATCTCCCTGCATTTACTTTCTCCGGTTCATCTCGCACACTCGATCCCTTGCTACTACTCCTAGGGCCAATTCTTTTGGCGGCTTCCCCAGCTTTTCCCACAAGACTAGTCATAGTGGAGAGTAACAATAAGGAGCCTCACTCATTTATTTGGGCTTCTAAACTACTACTCCGTCCTGGTTTATTCCTCACCATTGTAATTTGTGCTAAATTTTGACCAAAGATTTAACTGGTTTATTCCTCACCATTGTAATCCCTCCGTCTAGGTGTGTAAGTCATCTTACGAAAACCAAATTATCCCAAAACACTTAGGCGCGGTGCATTAACTTCTACCTCGTTTCTTGTTTCTTGACATATCAACCAATAAGAGATAAAGAGTGTGCATGCTTTTAATGACTTGACATATCAAACACGACATGCAGTGGTTAGTTCATTGCATGCAATACTATTAATTAGCAAATAAACATTAACGTTTCTCGTTTTCTCCTCCTCCTTGGTCACGGTGCACAGCCTAAGATGACTTACTCACATAGACGGATGGAGTAGTGCATGGTACATGCATTAACATTTCATTAGTTAAATTTATGATCAAAATTTGACACAGATTACAATGGGGACCAATAAACCAGGACAGAGGTAGTAGTTATGGGATTACTAATCTAGAAGCCTAAAAGAACTGGCCCCTGGTACTCTTACTAGTAGTAGTACTCAAGTTGGAATTCCAATTGCACGGCACAACTTGTTAGGCAAAATATTCGATACAGGGTGTAGGAAGCGGTTTGGGAATTTGCATGCCTTTCCAACCAGTGAGATACTCCGTACAAAGTACGACAGAGAAATAACCACAGAGAAGGAAGCTAAAAGTAAACAATCAAACGAGCATTTTTGCATTTGTTATGCATTGAATCGTTTCACAAGCTTGACTAGTGTTGTTTTTCTACTTTTAAAATAACCGCATCGTAATGTTAAAACGTGCATTTGCACGTATATAAGTAATAGTAGTACTCCCTTCGTCTAGGTGTATAAGTCTTTCCTCCTTCTTGGTCACGGTGCACAACCAAAGATGACTTATTGACCTGGACGGAGGGAGTAGCACAGTCTGCAAGCATATATCGACAGAGACGTGTAGTGCGATAGTATATAATAAAGTTTGTGCTATATGCACATACTTGCAAAATGCGTACGAATAGACAAGGTTTCCAAACTTTCCCTTTTACATACTTAATTAAGGACGCTAAAAATTCCTGAACGTTTGGGATTTATCATTTGCGTCCCAAAACTAATGAGATCGTCTTACGAAACAAAAATTATACTTCTCCTAAAAGCCACAGCGCTCGCAGGAGCGGTTGCGGCGCGCCACGAGTGCCCTGGTGCACGGCCGTTGCCCAGCGCGCTGACACAATGCCTCTTCCTCAGCCTCGCAACTCGCGAGGTGCTGATTGGCGGCTTGCCGGCGGGTGAGCGCGATCTCACCAGTGTGGTGATCTGGCGCCAATAGGTACTCCTCCTCGCTGGAAGCGTGCACCTGGTCCATGTACCGCCAAGCGTAGATGAGGCGCTTGGGCCCGACTGCACTCAGGGCGTCGGCACGGGCGTCCTCCGCCACCCTCACGGCCCTCGCACGAGCCTTCTGCCAAAGAGCCAATTGCCTGACTCTCTCGGACGCGACATAGGCCTCCCAGGCAGCTTGTTCCGTGGTGCGCTTCTCTTCCTCGGCCTTCTTCTCCGCCTCTATTTTGGCGCACTCTGCTGGAGGCAAAGCCTCCCACAAGGCGACATCCATTTCTTTCCAAAGCTCCTCAAGGCTGGGGTGCTCGGCGGGCAGCGCGGCGTTCTCCTCGTAGCGGGGAGCCGACGCGTCCTTCGGCGTGCGTACTGGCGAGATTGGGAACGCCGACGCGTCCACCTCGACGCGTCATAGCAAGGAGCGGAACGCCGACGCATCCTCCTCGACTAGTGGGGGCGAGGAACGAAACGGCAACACGTCGCGTCGTCGCGAGGAGCGGAACACCGACGCGTCCTCCTCGACTAGTGGCGGTGAGGAATGGAACGGCGACGCGTCGCGTAGCGGCAAGGAGCAGAACACCGACGCGTCCTCCTTGACTAGTGGTGGCGAGGAACGGAATGGCGACACATGACCGTCCACGCGGTGCAGCGAGGGGCTCCTAGGGCTTGGGAGGGGCGATGCCATGGTGGTCGACGTGAGAGGGAGGGGGAGGAGATAGCGATGAATGTGAACGTGAGGGGGAGGAGATAGAGATGTCATGGGAGGCGTAGTATTTATAGCGAGCAATGGCACACCTACATAAGATATGGACTGAGCTGCACTAACTTAACTGCAGGTCCAGTTGCGTCACTGACATATGGGCCAGACGCTTGTTGGGCCCATATGTCAGTGACCCAATGCACCTGCAATTAAGTAACAGCTACGTGGGCATATTTGTTGGATTAAATTACGGGGGAGCGAAGGGGTGGAAATATTGCTGGTCACAATGGATTGGACGAGCGTGGGGGAGGAGAGTCATGCATGCAGATTTTCTCAGACGGGGTGGAGTGGTGGGACCGCCGGAGGGATAAGGAGAGTTTGGCAGGCATATTGTTTCCACACATGGAGAGGAAAAGATTTGGAGACGAACGGGCTTCCTGCAGGTATGGGGAACGGTGCATAATAAGTCATCTTGCATGCCGGGCTAGGTATAGTCTCAAGTCATTAAAAACATATACGCCCCACACATGTTCATATTTCAAGGTGCACTAAATTATTGCATGCAATGATTAAGGCTGGCCATAATGGTGGTATCTTAGCTGGTATCATGCACACGGGAATAGCAAACATGCTGATGTGGCAAAAAATTAAAGAAGAGAGGGGGGTTAGAGTAACTAGTGTTCATGCATGCATTGGTAAACACATTTTTTTGTGAAGAACGACAACACTAGTTGAGTAATTTTGCAGACTTCAAAAATCATTCCACCGCCTCTACTATCTTGCTAAGAGTAGGTGAAAATTTTGAATCGAGCACTTTAAACTAGAAGGGAGGTAGTGGTACTCTAATAGCTAACCTTGTTGTGATGACAAGATAGGACATGGCACGCACCTGGACGGAGGAACTAGCCTGCATTGTGCATTTAAGTTTTGTCTGAGGTCAATGTACCTCTACTTTCACCAGACTTATAGAAAAATGTGTCAACATTCACAATGTCAAATCAATATTTTTACACTCATTATAAAACATAGTTCTTATACTCATTATAATCAGTATTGTAGATATTGATATTTTTAGTATAAATTTGGTCGTGGGATTTCATTGATTCCTGTCAAAGCATGGAGGAAGCGGAGCTTAGGGCTTGCATTGTCGGTCTCTACATAGGTATTTCTCTTCATAATCCTGTAATTTTATAGACTGATTGCGCTTTTGTGGTAGCGTCTCTTGCATCGGGGGACTATGACAGGTCTGCTATGCGTGACCTGAAGATGAAAGCGTTGAGCATCTCGAAGTTGATCAACAATCTTCAATTGTCAAAGATTAGCCGTTCGGCCAATAAGGTGGCACACTTAATCGCTAAGTATAGCTTTGACAATAGATTAGATGGTATTCTTGTAAATAACGTACCACCCTGTGTGATGAATATTGTATCGAATGAGTGTACTGGTGTGGCTGGTTAATTAATATAAGGTGGTGTTCAAAAAAAGTATAAATTTGGTCAAACACTTTGCAAACGGTTGACGGGAGTAAAAAGGACCAAGGGAGTATCATGCATGCGGAGTAGGCAAAAAAATTGCTTGTCTAAAAAAAGGCAAAAAAATTTGCTCATTTATAGCTGGTCGAAGTCTCAAAGGGCGTGACCGCGCGAGGGAGGCAAAGGTCGTGGGAGGCGGGACGTTTGGCAGAATTAAGTGAAGTTACATCCAGGCACCGACATGGCATGCGAACAGGCAGAAGCTATACCGTCAGGCCTACGATATGGGTCTAGTAGACATGACATCTAGTGGGTCCCGCATAGTTCTCGAGAACTCTTTGGGGGCTTGCATCCGTTTATCCATCGGGCAAGCCAGCAACCCCATGCCGTTCGCACGCCCTACTCGTCCCCGTCTTCTACCTTACAACAGTTCGCTCCCAGTCGTCCCGTCCTTTCACATTAGTTCGCTCCAGTTTTTTTTGCGGGGTACAACAGTTCAACTTCTCCTAACCCTCCTCCAAAATCTATGGCCTCCCAAATCTCCATGGTCACCGCTGAGTACCAGGTTAGAGCCATCACCGGCGATCAGTTCATCGTCATCTACACATGTGGATCCGAGACGGTGAAAGCATGGCTTGCTCGCTTCCTACGCATGTTCAACAGTTCAACGGATGAGTGGGTCGCTGGGCTAGATGTTGAGTACACCACAGTCCTGGGACGAGAGAAGGATCTAAAGGACGAAGAGAGGAAGAAGCCTGCCATGATCCAGGTTTGCGTACATAACGTTTGCTTGGTCTACCACATATGCCATGCCGACGTTGAGTGCTAGGATTTTAAGAACTTCCTCAAGGAGAAAAGAGTGAAATTTGTTATTGTAGGCTTTAAGAACGACAAGGATGTCCTGCGTCAGATAGGTCTCGTTGTAGGCCAGCCCTTCGATCTCTAGAAGGCAAGCCTGGTGTCCTCCTCTCAACCTTCAATGCTGACCCTGGCAGCAGCCATGATTGATCCTTCGTATGCTAAACTGAAGAAACCTCATCACGAGTTTCATCATGCATGGGAGTCAAAGACATTAGATGAAGATCACATCCTATACGCAGCAATGGATGTCTACCTTTGTTTAAATATCTACAAGGGTTGGATGAAGAAGCAGAGCCCGGTGTCCGGTTCAAGAAAAGAAGCGTCGGCGAAGAGGAAGAGGAAGAGGAAGAGGGAAGAGGACGAAGTCGAGGATGTGGACTCGGACTCCGAGTAGGTGGCAGTGTCGTCGCTCATGCTGGTTCTACTGCAGTGTCAAGCGGACTAGTTGCTTAGTTTATTTTCGAGGGTGTGTTGTGCTGAGGCCCCAGCAGAACTATGTTTATGTTCTTTCTCGTTATTTGAACTCTTCAGTACGTACAGTAGTACTAGTACTATGTCTTACTACAGTTCTTCTTGCAGTTGGTACTACTGCTCGTATCTTCGTGTTCCTACTGTACTTAATACATTCGTACTAGTAGTATAATTTGGGTCAGTCGATTTATGAAAGAAGTTCGACGAAGCGAAGGAAGAAGACGGCAGAAGAGGTGGAAGAAGCCCTTCTAGCTATCCATGTTGCATCAAACGGCTCACATGAGTCGACTGACCCAAATTGCCCCTTCAGATTGCAGGATCCACATGGCATTCAAGGTCTCGAAGGTAGATTCCGCGTCCGCACCCGGTTTGCGGGCTCGACGCGCGCGCGACCGGCTTCTGCCGTGACAGACACCATGCACGCCTCCTCCGCGCGGACGGAGACGACAATGACACGCTAGTTCCTCCTCGCCGGCATGCTGGAGCACGCTCTCGTCCTCCTCTTCATACGCTGCATGCATAGACGCGGCTCCACCAGCTGCTCGCGTGCTTGGCAGCGCGGCGCCATCGCGAGGAGGGACTGCACACAACGTGAGCAGGCGAGCCTTCTGCTTCATGGCATAGGGATGGCGGTGACACGGCGGTGATGGGCGAGAAATTTTTGGCTGGAGCAGGCGGGCGCCGGCATGCGCAACGGCGGCGGCGGCATATTGATGAGTGCGCGTGCGGGGGCTTACTTTAGTTTTACATATAAGGTTGGTCAAACTTTAAAAAAACCGTACTAGTACACGTAAACATTAGACTTAGGCAGCGCTTTTATTAGTTAGTACCACAGCCACAATACGGAATCCTGTGCAAGCGAGTGAACCTCGGCTGCGCGGTCGATCGAACGGTGCGTCATCGTGTCGCGCTCGAAGGACATCCACCGAACCTTTTTGTGTGTGTGAAAACAATCCTCGAATATTACTCAAGTTTTTTTTCCTGTGGAAGTTCTTGACGCTGCAATATTTGCATATATTTGAATTTAGCTCCATTTCGTGTTTATTTGGATTTGGACGTTTTAGGTGCGCCCTAGTTTTTTTAATACTGATTTTGTGTGTGTGACTGAGAGAGAATGTGTGTATGTGTCCATATGTGTGTTGTGGCGGAAGGGCAATGTGGAGACGGTGTGCGTGTGATACAGACATAGAGAGATGTGAATGTGCAAATGATCATGCATGAGACATAGACAGATGCCGATACGTTGTGTATACATGAGAGAACGCTCTTCTAGTTTACTTGTGTGTGAGAGAGAGAGAAAGGGGGAGAGAGGGAGAGAGAGACGGAGAGAGGAGCATCTGTAACACAACAACCATCTCTCTCGATTCGTCCGTCCCTCGCACGGTCGCATGCAACACATGCATCAACGCGCACATTTTGACACCCTCACCCGGCCCCTGCCCACCTCAAGGCCCGCACAATCTCTTCGTGAATACCCATTTCTCTCCTTAGGTTTGTTTTCTCTCAATATCTGACACATATATACACACACACAGAGACACGCAGCACAACACACACACACACACTCCCCCGAGCACACAATTCATCCCCATCCAAGGTTATACGGCGACCACTCTCGCTTGTGCTTCTTTGCACCCCAACATGCACAACACCTCAATCTTCAAAGAGGGCATCGAGCAGATCAAAGACGGCAACCACACCGCGCTAGAGAATGCGGGGTCATTAGGAAGCAGGGTGATGTGATGACGGCTGACTGACTCCTCCCCCCCCCCACTCTCTCTCTCTCTCTCTCTCTCTCTCTCTCTCTTGCACAAAATTACCAATCCCTCTCTCCCCGCACAAAATTGTCAATCCCTCAACCCACGAGATCATTCCCCTCTCGCCCATGTTTTTCCAGCTCTCTCATCAAACATGTTGTCTCTTCTCCTTCCACGTATACAGAATCCAGATGCACTCGCATCTCATGTATATTACATGTATCCATCTTTCTCACAGACCTAACTTCTTCCTCTCTCTTTCTCTCTCTCTCTCTCTCTCTCTCTCTCTCTCTCTCTCTCTCTCTCTCTCTTTGTCTCGTTAGGTTTGTCTCCTACTCTCTCATCCACATACATACAATCTTTCCCGCCCTATCTGCTCCATCTTCAAAAGCTCTCTCTGCACGTTTCATTCACACATTGGGATATGTCAAAATGTTGATTCTATAATGGCTGATGTAGAGTTATGGTTGTTTTTGTTGCATCCTACAAAGTAATAACTATGAAATGCATTTAGATTCTCATCTGACTGGGATTATGTGAGTTTGAGCATGTTGTGAAGTACTATAGACCTTGTATACATCTTGGGGTTCGACAATGATTGTAACTATTGAATTGTATAGACCATTACATTCGAAGTCAATAGCCTAATATATTTATTTCACAATTTCAACAAATGATTAGTTCACTACAAACTAAGAAAACAAATGTGTACTCCCTCCGTTTTTATTTAAGTCCGTGTATTAGCATTGGTCAAAGTCAAGTTTTGTAAACTCTTAGAAAGCTTATAACAAAAAATATTAACATATACAATAACAAATAAATACCAGTAGATTCATTATTGAATGTACTTTCACATCATACATATTTGTTATGGTAACTGTTTATATTTTTCTATAAACTTGGTCAAACTTTAGGAAGTTTGACTTCGGTCAAACCTAATATGCAAAGTTTACTACTACTACTCTCTAGTTGCTTAGCCGAATCACTCAACACGCCACACGGGGAGTCCAGTGTCACAAAATTTTGAGGTCGGCGGGAAAATCTCCCGCGACCCTGATTCGAGTAGTGGGAAGTTACCATCATAGCCTTCGGAACAGGCCTAAGGATGATGCTGTTGGAAATATGCCCTAGAGGCAATAATAAAAGGATTATTATTACATTTCCTTGTTCATGATAATTGTCTTTTATTCATATTATAATTGTGTTATTCGGAAATCGTAATACATGTGTGAATACATATACACGAACATGTCCCTAGTAAGCCTCTAGTTGACTAGCTCGTTGATCAACAGATAGTCATGGTTTCCTGACTATGGACATTGGATGTCATTGATAACGAGATCACATCATTGGGAGAATGATGTGATGGACAAGACCCAATCCTAAGCATAGCACAAGATCGTATAGTTCGTTTGCTAGAGCTTTTCCAATGTCAAGTATCTTTTCCTTAGACCATGAGATCGTGTAACTCCCGGATACCGTAGGAGTGCTTTGGGTATACCAAATGTCACAACATAACTGGGTGACTATAAAGGTGTACTACGGGTATCTCCGAAAGTGTCTGTTGGGTTGACACGGATCGAGACTGGGATTTGTCACTCCGTATGACGGAGAGGTATCACTGGGCCCACTCGGTAATGCATCATCATAATGAGCTCAATGTACGGTACGAGTAAAGTGACTTGCCGGTAACGAGATTGAACGAGGTATTGGGATACCGACGATCGAATCTCGGGCAAGTAAAATACCGATTGACAAAGGGAATTGCATACGGGATTGATTGAATCCTCGACATCATGGTTCATCCGATGAGATCATCGAGGAGTATGTGGGAGCCAACATGGGTATCCAGATCCCACTGTTGGTTATTGGCCGGAGAGGCGTCTCGGTCATGTCTGCATATCTCCCGAACCCGTAGGGTCTACACACTTAAGGTTCGGTGACGCTAGGGTTGTAGAGATATGAGTATGTAGTAATCTGAAAGTTGTTCGGAGTACCGGATGAGATCTCGGACATCACGAGGAGTTTTGGAATGGTCCGGAGGTAAAGAATTATATATAGGAAGTGCAGTTTCGGCCATCGGGAAGGATTCGGGGGTCACCGGTATCGTACCGGGACCACCGAATGGGTCCCGGGGGTCCACCGGGTGGGGCCACCCAGCCCGGAGGGCCCCATGGGCTGAAGTTGGGAGGAGAACCAGCCCATAGTGGGCTGGTGCGCCCCCCTTGGCCCACCCCTGCGCCTAGGGTTGAAACCCTAGGGTGGGGGCGCCCCACTTGCCTTGGGGGGTACTCCAGCCCCCTGGCCGCCGCCCCCCTTGGAGATTCAATCTCCAGGGCCGGCGCCCCCCCCCCCAAGGGGGCCTATATAAAGGGGGGAGGGAGGGGCAGCTGCACCCTGAAGCTTTGGCGCCTCCCTCTCTCCTGCTACACCTCTCTCTCCCTCGCAGAAGCTCGGCGAAGCCCTGCTGCGGTGATTCCTGCATCCACCACCACGCCGTCGTGCTGCTGGATCTTCATCAACCTCTCCTTCCCCCTTGCTGGATCAAGAAGGAGGAGACGTCATCTGCTCCGTACGTGTGTTGAACGCGGAGGTGCCGTCCGTTCGGCACTTGGTCATCGGTGATTTGGATCACGGCGAGTACGACTCCATCATCCACGTTCTAGTGAACGCTTCCGCTCGCGATCTACAAAGGTATGTAGATGCATCCGATCACTCGTTGCTAGATGAACTCATAGATGGATCTTGGTGAAACCGTAGGAAAAATTTTGTTTTCTGCAACGTTCCCCAATAGTGGCATCATGAGCTAGGTCTATGCGTAGTTCTCTTTGCACGAGTAGAACACAATTTGTTGTGGGCGTAGTTGTTGTCAACTTTCTTGCCGCTACTAGTCTTATTTTGCTTCAGCGGTATTGTGGGATGAAGCGGCCCGGACCAACCTTACACGTACGCTTACGCGAGACCGGTTCCACCGACTAACATGCACTAGATGCATAAGGTGGCTGGCGGGTGTCTGTCTCTCCCACTTTAGTTGGAGCGGATTCGACGAAAAGGGTCCTTATGAAGGGTAAATAGAAGTTGACAAATCACATTGTGGCTTTAACGTAGGTAAGAAAACGTTCTTGCTAGAACCCTATTGCAGCCACGTAAAACTTGCAACAACAATTAGAGGACGTCTAACTTGTTTTTGCAGCAAGTGTTCTTGTGATGTGATATGGCCAAAGTTGTGATGAATGATGAATGATATATATGTGATGTATGAGATCATGTTCATGTAATAGGAATCACGACTTGCATGTCGATGAGTATGACAACCAGCAGGAGCCATAGGAGTTGTCTTTATTTTTTGTATGACCTGCGTGTCATTGAGAAATGCCATGTAAATTACTTTACTTTATTGCTAAACGTGTTAGCCATAGTAGTAGAAGTAATAGTTGGCAAGCAACTTCATGGAGACACGATGATGGAGATCATGATGATGGAGATCATGGTGTCATGCCGGTGACAAGATGATCATGGAGCCCCAAGATGGAGATCAAGGAGCTATATGATATTGGCCATATCATGTCACTATTGTTATTTGATTGCATGTGATGTTTATCATGTTTTTGCATCTTGTTTACTTAGAATGACGGTAGTAAATAAGATGATCCCTCATGACAATTTCAAGAAAGTGTTCCCCCTAACTGTGCGCCGTTGCGACAGTTCGTTGTTTTGAAGCACCACGTGATGATCGGGTGTGATAGATTCCAACGTTCACATACAACGGGTGTAAGACAGATTTACACATGCAAACACTTAGGTTAACTTGACGAGCCTAGCATGTACAGACATGGCCTCGGAACACAAGAGACCGAAAGGTCGAACATGAGTCGTATGAAAGATACGATCAACATGGAGATGTTCACCGATGATGACTAGTCCGTCTCACGTGATGATCGGACACGACCTAAGCGGAGACTGGCGAAGGACGAGGTGACGATGCGAGTCGGGAATGGTTCCAAGGTCGATGTGATCGCCGTCGGCACGCTACCTCTACATTTACCTACGGGACTAGTTTTAAACCTCAATAATTGTTATTTAGTGCCAAGTTTGAGCATGAACATTGTATCTAGATCTCGTTTAATACGAGATGGCTACTCATTTAAATCCGAGAATAATGGTTGTTCTATTTATATGAGTGGTATGTTTTATGGTCATGCTCCGATGGTCAATGGTTTATTCTTAATGAATCTCGTACGTGATGTTACACATATTCATAGTGTGAATACCAAAAGATGTAAAGTTGATAACGATAGTCCCACATACTTGTGGCACTGCCGCCTTGGTCACATTGGTGTCAAGCGCATGAAGAAGCTCCATGCTGATGGACTTTTAGAGTCTCTCGATTATGAATCATTTGACACATGCGAACCATGCCTAATGGGCAAAATGACCAAGACTCTGTTCTCCGGAACAATGGAGCGAGCAACCAACTTATTGGAAATCATACATACTGATCTGTGCGGTCCAATGAGTGTTGAGGCTCGCGGAGGATATCGTTATGTTCTCACTCTTACTAATGACTTGAGTAGATATGGGTATGTCTACTTGATGAAACACAAGTCTGAGACCTTTGAAAAGTTCAAGGAATTTCAGAATGAGGTAGAGAATCAACGTGACCGACAAATAAAGTTCTTACGATCAGATCATGGAGGAGAATATTTAAGTCACGAATTTGGCACACACTTAAGGAAATGTGGAATCGTTTCACAACTCACGCCGCCTGGAACACCTCAACGTAACGGTGTGTCCGAACGTCGTAATCGCACTCTATTGGATATGGTGCGATCTATGATGTCTCTTACTGATTTACCGCTATCATTTTGGGGATACGCTCTAGAGACAGCTACATTCACTTTAAATAGGGCACCGTCTAAATCCGTTGAGACGACACCATATGAATTATGGTTTGGGAAGAAACCTAAGTTGTCGTTTCTAAAAGTTTGGGGATGCGATGCTTATGTCAAGAAACTTCAACCTGAAAAGCTCGAACCCAAATCGGAAAAATGCGTCTTCATAGGATACCCTAAGGAAACCATTGGGTATACCTTCTACCTTAGATCCGAAGGCAAGATCTTTGTTGCCAAGAACGGATCCTTTCTGGAAAAAGAGTTTCTCTCGAAAGGAGTAAGTGGGAGGAAAGTAGAACTCGATGAAGTACTACCTCTTGAACCGGAAAGTAGTGCAGCTCAGGAAAATGTTCCTGTGGTGCCTACATCCACTGGAGAGGAAATTAATGATGATGATCAAGGTAATTCGAATCAAGTTGCTACTGAACTTCATAGGTCCACAAGGACACGTTCCACACCAGAGTGGTATGGCAACCCTGTCCTGGAAATCATGTTGTTAGACAACGGTGAACCTTCGAACTATGAAGAAGCAATGGTGGGCCCAGATTCCAACAAATGGCTTGAAGCCATGCAATCCGAGATAGGATCCATGTATGAAAACAAAGTATGGACTTTGACAGACTTGCCCGATGATCGGCGAGCGATAGAAAACAAATGGATCTTTAAGAAGAAGACGGGCGCGGATGGTAATGTTACCATCTATAAAGCTCGAATTGTCGCTAAGGGTTATCGGCAAGTTCAAGGGGTTGACTACGATGAGACTTTCTCTCCCGTAGCGAAGCTGAAGTCCGTCCGAATCATGTTAGCAATTGCCGCATACTATGATTATGAGATATGGCAAATGGACGTCAAAACGGCATTCCTTAACGGTTATCTTAAGGAAGAACTGTATATGATGCAGCCGGAAGGTTTTGTCGACCCTAAGAATGCTAACAAGGTATGCAAGCTCCAGCGATCCATTTATGGGCTGGTGCAAGCATCTCGGAGTTGGAACATTCGCTTTGATGAGATGATCAAAGCGTTTGGGTTTATGCAGACTTATGGAGAAGCCCGCGTTTACAAGAAAGTGAGTGGGAGCTCTCTAGCATTTCTCATATTATATGTAGATGACATACTTTTGATGGGAAATGATATAGAACTTTTGGACAGCATTAAGGCCTACTTGAATAAGAGTTTTTCAATGAAGGACCTTGGAGAAGCTGCTTATATATTAGGCATCAAGATCTGTAGAGATAGATCAAGACGCCTCATAGGTCTTTCACAAAGCACATACCTTGATAAGATATTGAAGAAGTTCAATATGGATAAGTCTAAGAAGGGGTTCTTGCCTGTGTTGCAAGGTGTGAAATTGAGCTCAGCTCAATGTCCGACCACGGCAGAAGATATAGAAGAGATGAGTGTCATCCCCAATGCCTCAGCCATAGGGTCTATTATGTATGCCATGCTGTGTAACAGACCTGATGTAAACCTTGCCGTAAGTTTGGTAGGAAGGTACCAAAGTAATCCCGGCAAGGAACACTGGACAGCGGTCAAGAATATCCTGAAGTACCTGAAAAGGACTAAGGACATGTTTCTCATTTATGGAGGTGACGAAGAGCTCGTCGTAAAGGGTTACGTCGACGCTAGCTTCGACACAGATCTGGATGACTCTAAGTCACAAACTGGATACGTGTATATGTTGAATGGTGGAGCAGTAAGCTGGTGCAGCTGCAAGCAGAGCGTCGTGGCGGGATCTACATGTGAAGCGGAGTACATGGCAGCCTCGAAGGCAGCACATGAAGCAATTTGGGTGAAGGAGTTCATCACCGACCTAGGAGTCATACCCAATGCGTCGGGGCCGATCAAACTCTTCTGTGACAACACTGGAGCTATTGCACTTGCCAAGGAGCCCAGGTTTCACAAGAAGACCAGGCACATCAAGCGTCGCTTCAACTCCATTCGTGAAAATGTTCAAGATGGAGACATAGAAATTTGCAAAGTGCATACGGATCTGAATGTCGCAGATCCGTTGACTAAACCTCTTCCGCGAGCAAAACATGATCAACACCAGAACTCTATGGGTGTTCGATTCATCACAATGTAACTAGATTATTGACTCTAGTGCAAGTGGGAGACTGTTGGAAATATGCCCTAGAGGCAATAATAAAAGGATTATTATTACATTTCCTTGTTCATGATAATTGTCTTTTATTCATGCTATAATTGTGTTATTCAGAAATCGTAATACATGTGTGGATACATAGACACCAACATGTCCCTAGTAAGCCTCTAGTTGACTAGCTCGTTGATCAACAGATAGTCATGGTTTCCTGACTATGGACATTGGATGTCATTGATAACGAGATCACATCATTGGGAGAATGATGTGATGGACAAGACCCAATCCTAAGCATAGCACAAGATTGTATAGTTCGTTTGCTAGAGATTTTCCAATGTTAAGTATCTTTTCCTTAGACCATGAGATCGTGTAACTCCCGGATACCGTAGGAGTACTTTTGGTATACCAAACGTCACAAAGTAACTGGTTGACTATAAAGGTGTACTACGAGTATCTCCGAAAGTGTCTGTTGGGTTGACACGGTTCGAGACTGGGATTTGTCACTCCGTATGACGGAGAGGTATCACTGGGCCCACTCGGTAATGCATCATCATAATGAGCTCAATGTGATCAAAGTGTTTGATCACGGGATCATGCATTACGGTACGAGTAAAGTTACTTGCCGGTAACGAGATTGAATGAGGTATTGGGATACCGACAATCGAATCTCGGGCAAGTAAAATACCGATTGACAAAGGGAATTGCACACGGGATTGATTGAATCCTCGACATCGTGGTTCATCCGATGAGATCATCGAGGAGTATGTGGGAGCCAACATGGGTATCCAGATCCCGCTGTTGGTTATTGGCCGGAGAGGCGTTTCGGTCATGTCTGCATATCTCCCGAACCCGTAGGGTCTACACACTTAAGGTTCGGTGACGCTAGGGTTGTAGAGATATGAGTATGTAGTAATCCGAAAGTTGTTCGGAGTCCTGGATGAGATCCCGGACGTCACAAGGAGTTCCGGAATGGTCCGTAGGCAAATAATTATATATAGGAAGTGCAGTTTCGGCCATCGGGAAGGATTCGAGGGTCACCGGTATTGTACCGGGACCACCGAATGGGTCCCGGGGGTCCACCGGGTGGGGCTACCCAGCCCGGAGGGCCCCATGGGCTGAAGTGGGGAGGGGAACCAGCCCATAGTGGGCTGGTGCGCCTCCTTGGCCCACCCCTGTGCCTAGGGTTGAAACCCTAGGGTGGGGGGAGCGCCGCACTTGCCTTCAGGGGTACTCCACCCTCCTGGCCGCCGCCCCCCTTGGAGATTCAATCTCCAGGGTCGGCGCCCCCCCCCCAGGGGGGCCTATGTCACGCCCAAGATGCGACTCTATCCTAAAGGAACTCGAAGGTCCCACCAAGGATAGAAGCGCATCTTGAAGACGCTTTTGCAAGGTGGATATCTTTACATCAACATTACATAATAGTGGGGATACAACCAAGACATACAATGTCACATGAATACAACAATACATCATACATAAGATCAACATCCG
The DNA here is from genome assembly GCA_032464435.1 of Aegilops umbellulata. Lineage (NCBI taxonomy): Eukaryota > Viridiplantae > Streptophyta > Magnoliopsida > Poales > Poaceae > Aegilops > Aegilops umbellulata. The sequence continues at coordinate 437,073,568 of CP136058.1, read as the reverse complement.
ACTACGGATGAAACATAAACATAAACTCAAACGACATCCACCCTGCTAGCCCAGGCTGCCGACCTGGAACCTAACCCTCAATCGAAGAAGAAGCAGAAGAACTCCAACACAGATAAACATCGCTCTCGCGTCAAGATCATCGCATAACCTGTACCTGCAACTGGTGTTGTAGTAATCTGTGAGCCACGGGGACTCGGCAATCCAATTACCATGGGTATCAAGACTAGCAAAGCTTAATGGGTAAGGAAGGGGTAAACTGGTGAGGTTGCAGCAGCGACTAAGCAGAGTATGGTGGCTAGCATACGCAAATAAGAGCGAGAAGAGAAGCAAAGCCAGCGGTCGTCAACTAGTACTGATCAAGAAGTGATCCTGAACTCCTACTTACGTCAGACATAACCCAGAAACCGTGTTCTCCTCTCGATCAACCCCGAAAAGAGACACTCACGGTTACGCACACGGTGGTGTATTTTAGAAGAGTTTACTTCAAGTTTACTACAACCGGGTATCAACAAATTCCCATCTGCCCATAACCGCGGGCACGGCTTTCGAAAGTTCAAACCCTGCAGGGGTGTCCCAACTTAGCCCATGATAAACTCTCGCGATCAACGAAGGATATTCCTTCTCCCCGGGAAGACCCGATCAGTCTCGGAATCCCGGCTACAAGACATTTCGACAGTAATAAAACAAGACCAGCAAAGCCGCCCGGATGTGCCGACAAATCCCGATAGGAGTCGCACGTACCTCGTTCTCAGGGCACACCAGATAAGTCAAGCTACGAGTAAAACCAGGCCTCGAGTTTCCTCGTGGTGGCCCCGCAGGTTGCTTGGTTCGGACCAACACTCGAAGGAGCACTGGCCCGGGGGGGCTAAAATAAAGATGACCCTCAGGCTCCCGAAACCCAAGGGAAATAAAAGGGCATAGGTGAGCCAAATGATAAAACCAATGTTGGGCCTTGCTGGAGAAGTCTTATTCAAAGCGAACTGTCAAGGGGATCCCATAAATCACCCAACCGCGTTAGGGACGCAAAATCCGGGAACATAATACCGATATGACGGAAACTAGGGCGGCAAGAGTGGAACAAAACACCAGGCATAAGGCCGAGCCTTCCACCCTTTACCAAGTATATAGATGCATTAATAATATAAGAGATATTGTGATATCCCAACATAAACATAAACCAACATGGAGCAATCTCATCTTCACCTGCAACTAGCAACGCTATAAGAGGGGCTGAGCAAAGCAGTAACATAGCCAAACAACGGTTTGCTAGGAAGGGTAACAAAGGTCAGAGTTTCATGGTAATTTGGGAGGCTTGGGCAGCAAGTGGTAGGTAACGCGGCATAGCAATAGAACGAAGCAACTAGCATAGCAATGATAGTAATGAGATCCAAGGTGATGGTCATCTTTCCTGAAATCCCGCAAGGAAGAAGAACGATTCCATGAAGAAGATGAATCCACGAAGACGAACCAAGCGTGGACGAACGAATCCTCACGATCGCAACGAAACGGGAACTATCGAGAAGAAGCACACAACACGGTAAACACACCACACATGAACAAGGCATGATGCTCAACCAAGTATGATGCATGGCAAGGCTACATGAAGCTACTCATGGCAAGATATGATGCATACAAGAACAACACATCAAAGCAAGTTTAAATGAGGCCGGAAACAACATATAACAAATCCGGTAAGTCCTCATATGCAAATTTCGAAATTGGTCCAGATCTGAATAAACCTTATGTTCAAGTTGTTAAACAGCAAGTTAAGATGCACCATGATGATCTACACGAAATTCTAGTCAAGTTACATATAAAGTTCATTAAATTCGGAGCTACGGCCTAGAAGATATGCGCAGAACAAGTCAAACATGGCATTGATGCAAAATGAATCCAAACATCAAGCAAACACACTCAAGACAAGGATGCAACATGATAATATGAAGATACATGCAATTTTAAGCAAGTTTCATATAGAGCACACTCAAAACGGAGCAACGGATCAACACATACACCCTATACAAGTTTAAAGGACATGCTGTCCAAAACAGCAACTAGGCATATTGCAAGCATCAAAACAACAAGCTATAGGATCTCAAAATGAAAACAAAAGGCATGTACATGATGTACAGGTAAAGCATTACAAAACATGAACACTGATCTATCTCCAGAAACTACTAGAATAAGCTCAAAAGGACATGGCAAGATTACAAATAATAACAGGCTCACAGACTTAGCAGAATTCACAGGACATGGCAGAAATAACATCAGGTTGCACTGTTTAGAGCTATAAAACAACATGTTACAGGAACTTAACATGGCAAAAAAAGGCATCTAATTAATCTTCTAATTGCATATAACAAAAGTCCCTTACTGACCATAAGCCAAAAGGGCACAGAAAATATGATGGCACCCATGTAAACATAGCAAGTTTCGTTACAGATTCAGACTTGGTGAAAAACTGGAGCATGGCAAAACAGATAACAAGTAGGCATGTTTACGAGCTCGATGCACTCACTACGAGGCATTTCATGACAAACTAAGCATACACCCAGCAACTAGACATGGCAAAGAAGATAGGCATGGCAAGAACAACAACATAGCATGCAAGGATCACCTACAACAACCTTGGAAAAATTGAATAACACGTAAACAATCTGCCAGGAACATTTTATAGCAAAAGTAGAGCTCGATTGAGTCAAGCTATGGCACTCCATAATTGCAACAAAAGGCACGGATGGATAGAGAACATCCATATGTTCAAAACATCCTTACTGATCATGCTCAAAAGAGGCATATATCTCTCTGAAACAACATGAACACATGGCATAAAAATAACAGCAGGAAGTGACTTGGTGAAATTACTAAGTCCCTGAAATCAGCAACATTATGATCCCTAGTTTGCATGTTTGTGCTAGTCACCACAGAGATCACAAAAATACATGGCATAAACCCCTGTAAATATGGCATGGCATACTTCAAAACTCATGTAGGACTCAAGATCATAGGAGGCACACAACAAACATGGCAAAAATGACAAATGAGCATATTCTGCTAAACTACAGCAGACAGCATCATTAGCAGTCTTGCAACGATTATTAGGGCATCAAGATCACCTCAAACAAACATGGCACAATGGAGCAAAATAAAGAGCACATCCTGATGAACATTTCGGTATATCATGCATGTGAAACGGAGCAATATGCAGAGAGTTATGGCATGTCAAACGTAGCAACAAAATGCAACAAATCTGGGACTTGGTGGAAATTCAACCTCTCCCAGAAAGTCAACGGGATCGGACGGAGCGGGATGACGAGATCCGGGACGGGGCTTGCGCGTTTGGTTCGGTGGCCTGGTGGATCTGGTCCACCTCCAGATCCGGCGACGGAGGATGACGCCGGCGAGGTCGGTGCGGGCTCCGGCGATGGCCGGCGACGAAGACGCGGGGTCGCCGGCGACGGGGTGGCAAGGCGCGGGCGCGCACTGGCGGGGAGCCGAGGCGCGGGCCGGCGCGGTGAAGACGGGCTCCGGCGAGCTCGTGACCGGAGCACGGGCGGAGGCGGCGAGGGCATGCGGCGGCGGGAGGAGGCGCGCCGGGCGCGGGGCGGAAGCGGCCCGGGCGACGGCGGCAGCTGGGCTCGCGCGGGCCCGCGGCGGGCCTGGCGGGCCGCGCGGCGGCGGAGGAGAGAGAAAGGAGACGCTGGGTGACGTGGCGGCGGCTGATGCGTCAGGCGCGGTGGCTGGACGTGTCCGGCGGCGGAGTGGACATGTCCGGCGCGCGGAGGTGGAAGAGGCTAGTGTTTGCACCGCGAATTTCGGAGGGGAAGGTGTATTTATAGGTAGAAGGAGTTAGGAGGCTCCAAATGGAGTGTGATTTTCGCCCACACGATCTTGATCGAACGACCGAGAGGATGGAGGGAGTTAAGGTGGGTTTTGGGCCACTTTGAAGGGGTGTTGGGCTGCAACACACACGAGGCCTTCTCGGTCCCTCGGTTAACCGTTGGAGTATCAAACGAAGTCCAAATGGCACGAAACTTGACATGCGGTCTACCGGTGGTATACCAAGGCCACATGTCAAACCTCGTTCCATTCCGAGACCGTTTAACACCCGCACACGAAAATAGGTAAAAGGGGGCGCCGGAGGACGTAGGAGCGCCGGATTGCAAAACGGACAACGGGAAAAAGGCTCGGATGCATGAGACGAACACGTATGCAAAAGCGATGCACATGATGACATGATATGAAATGTAGATGATGACGTGGCAAAGTGCAACACGCAAGCACATGACATGGCAAAGACGGCGAATAACTGGCGGACACCTGGCGCATCGAATCCGGGGCGTTGCAGCCTATATAAAGGGGGGAGGGAGGGGCAGCCGCACCCTGAAGCTTTGGCGCCTCCCTCTCCCCTGCTACACCTCTCTCTCCCTCGCAGAAGCTCGGCAAAGCCTTGCTGCGGTGATTGCTGCATCCACCACCACGCCGTCGTGCTGCTGGATCTTCATCAACCTCTCCTTCCCCCTTGCTGGATCAAGAAGGAGGAGACGTCATCCGCTCCGTACGTGTGTTGAACGCGGAGGTGTCGTCCTTCGGCACTTGGTCATCGGTGATTTGGATCACAGCGAGTATGACTCCATCATCCACGTTCTAGTGAACGCTTCCGCTCGCGATCTACAAAGGTATGTAGATGCATCCGATCACTCGTTGCTAGATGAACTCATAGATGGATCCTGGTGAAACCGTAGGAAAATTTTTGTTTTCTGCAACGTTCCCCAACAGATGCTTGGTAGGGGGCTGTTTTCGTAACTTCAGGTTCACCCTACCCAGCCAACCCCACCCCGGCACCCAGAGTAGTACACCTGAATACTCCCCATTTTCTAGCCCTACCGCAAAATAGACTTCTCCACGGCACTGCGGCCTTCATGCTCCTCCCCTTTACATCGGCGCACTCGTCCACCGCAGCGCATCTGCCTCATCGACGACCTCGTACGCCACACTGGAGCCGGTCCACCGTCATTGTCGTACACGGAGCCTCTTCCCCGGCATCGTCTTCCATGGTCTCGGATCTTCTTCCCAGAAGCCGACGCCAAGCGCAGAAGTACCACTGTCGTGGACAATGAACTGACTCCGGTTGCCGACCATGACTCACATAGGCCACCGCGACCATCGTTCTCCTCCTTGATTGGTAATGTGTGTATTTAATCACTTAGCATTACATGTGTAGTTCCAATTTTGTTCATACCTACCCTTCAGATTTCCTGGGTGCTATTGTTCCTGTAAAAGTAATAGATTATAGCCTCCATTGTCCAACAGAATATCAGCTTGTAATTGTGCGTCGCTCCTGTATCACGCTGTGCTTGGGTAGGTTTTTCATCTGCAACTAGTAGTGTGGCAAATGATGGAAAGGTTTTTAGAACTAGCAAGATGCCCATGCGTTGCACGCATCAAGATGCATTTGTATAAGTAGCTAATCTTATGGGAGAAAAGGATGAACGAGGGAAGGCCTTATTTGCAAATCTGGAGAGGGGTATGGTATCTTTTTGAAAAAATCCCATTTGTTTCCTTCCTATCTGTCAGATATAAATTGGACGGCATTGCAAGAAAAAAAGTATAGAGAAAAAAATTAGACAGTAAAGGAAGTAGAGATAAATATTAAATATTAAATATTAAATAAATATAACAGTAGAGAAGAGAGTAGAGATAGCAAAGACGTCGGGAAAGGATCGCGCGCGCGGGAAAAAGCGGTTGGGCGTGCGCTAGTTTTGGCGCGCGGCGTCCGGCGCACTTTATAAAATCCAACGCCCTCCCACCGCTCTGTGCCTTGCCACCGCTCTCTCCCTGCTCTGTGCCTCGCCACCGCTCTCTCGCTGCCGCCGCGCCACCAGGCCGCCGCGTCACCGAGAAACTTGGGGATACCGCGGCGTCCGCGCGCGCCCCTCTGGCGGCTTCTCCACCGATATCCGGTTCCGCGGGATGCGCCTCGGCCTCGGCAATTTCGACACCGCCAACAAGGCCGCCCGCGCGTACAACGCGGCGGTGTGGCGCCTCTGGTGGCCTCATAGAAAATTGAACTTCCCCAACGTGCCGACACGGGAGCGGGCACAGGAGCTCGCGCCTCTGCCGAGGCTTAGCACCGACGAGGATCGTCGCGACAATCGGAGGCGGGAGCACCGTCTCGGCATCACCGAGATGGATGAGGAAGCCATGGCGTTGTTGTTGGGGATATTACTACTGGGCGTAAACCGGCCTAACTGGGCCGGGTTGACTTCATCAGTAGTCTAAAGGTGTTAAAGCCCAGAGGCTAGACAAAGGCCCAAGGCCATAGTCGGTTCAGTATTTGTAGCCGTAAACCGGCGTGTATATAAACGTGTATTATAAGTTAGGAATAGGGAGAGACCAACCCGGATATGAATATAAACCGGAGATTGGGACTCTGTGAACCGACGGGTGTCACCCGTGTATATAAGGGGACAACCCGATAGCGGTTCAAGGACAGACAACCATAAATCAAGGCCTAGGCGAAGCTTGTTTGCTCCCTAGTCATCGAAACCCCATCAATTCCATCACAAACTAGACGTAGGCTTTTACCTTCATCGAAGGGGCCGAACTAGTATAAAGTTCCTGTGTCCCTTGTCCGCTTTAACCCCTTCGAGTTAACCCGTTGCGATGGCTCCACGACTAAGTCCTTTCTCTAGGACATCTGCCGTGACAAACCCACGACAGTTGGCGCCCACCGTGGGGCTATCGCACGATGGTTTCAAGTTCTTGGAGGGCCGCTTTGAAGGACTCAAGGGATACGCCATGGGCCGGATGACCAAGAGTCGTCGCGGCAAGATCTACATCGACGACGCAAGCTGGGGCCACGACGCCGGCTCAATTGAGTACGGGTACCGGGTCCCCTTTGGTGGCATGCATGTCTTCATCGGCAAGATCGGTGAACCGGGCCCTGAGCTGGACACCTGCACCGACCTCGTCGAGACAGCTCAGCGTGCATGACCTGCCCGGGTTAAACCGGCTGTGAAGCGTGCCTTCGTGGGAGTCATCCATGGAGGAAGCTGTGAGGACGGATCAGGATCTGGTGGTGAAACCGTCGTTTACTCTGGCGACGAGTCATCGACCGGAGAGACTGAGTCATTGTATCAGCTACAAGATGGCCGGATTGGGGGTTGTTCCGATGGCGACAGTATTCCGGACCCCTCCGATCTGCCCAACCGGGTTGGGATATTCATGGCCGGTACACAAGCAGCACCTCACTCATCGACAGCCGCGGCGATGACTTCCGGTTCAGCAGCAGCAACGGCTGCCGGAGCAGGAGGCTCGGTGCGCCCGCCGGCTCAAGTGTTATCAGATCTATTTGACGCATTGGCTGCACTCATGGCGGAGGCTAATCCGGTGGATCAGGATGCTCATAACGCAGAGATCGCAAAGGTGAGAGAGCAGATTACCCGGGCCAAAGCAGATCTAGCAGCAGAAGAGGTCAGGATGACTGCGGAGCAGGCCACTTTGGACGCCCAAGCTTATAAACTCATGCTGGACCAGAACGCCTCACAGGAAGTCATGAGGAGGAAATACCGATCTCGGTTGCCCTCAGTTTTTGAAGGAAGGAACCTTTTCAACACCCCTGAAGCGAGAATCAATAATCCGCCGGTAGTAAACCGGGCGGAGGCACCTGCGACAGGAGCGCCGGTTCAGCCCCGTGTAATAGATCTGCCTCGTCATAATGCTGGTGTACCGCAGGCCGTGCCTACACCTCCGGGTCACTACTCCAATCCGATGGATAACCTCGTTGCAGCTGCGGCACGGCTGGAGGCTATTCCGGTTGAAGGTGATTCATTACAGGCGATCGAAACTCGCCGGGTTAAGGAGCTCCTTAGGACGGCTTTGATCCAACAGGAAGCATACTCATACAGCCGTGACCGGATTCATTCTACCTCACGTCCGGCCCAGAGTTATAGCAGGCGTATGGAGGAACCAGCTGTGTCAAGTAACGCGCGGCGTGAAGCACCCCGTGGCAACAATCCGGCTCCCGATGCCCAGGAGGTGGTAGACCGGGCCCGAGCACGCAGGGAAGCTGAGTTAACAGCGCAGTATCAGACTCATCAGTTCACGCCGGTTCGTCCCACCACTTCGGTTGAACCGGGGCTCACTTCTAGCTCTTTGGGAGTGCCTTGTCTTGTCCCCACTTTACGTAATGTGCGCCTGCCCAAGGATTTTAAGGGCCCGCGCAAGGTGCCGAACTATACGGCAGATCAACCCCGAGAGACGTGGGTGGAAAGTTATGAGATGGCCATGGAGATGCTTGATGTTGATGAGGCGGCGTGTGCAAAATATTTTACCATGATGCTTGAAGGGACAGCCCGCACTTGGTTAAAAAGCCTGCCGCCCAATTCTATCAGTTCATGGGCCCAGTTGCGAGACCGGTTCATCAATAATTTCAAAGACACATGTAAGCAGCCCATGTCGATAGTGGATTTAGCTGCCTGTGTCCAAGAGGAAGGAGAATCAACGACTCATTGGGTGCGCAGGGTCTCACGGGTTCTGCATTCCTCAGACCGCATCAATGCGGACACCGCAGTTATAACCTTGGAAGGCAATTGCCGGTTTGGACCCCTGAAGTTGAAGTTAGGACGGATGAAACGCCATTGTACTGACATGGGGACCCTCATGGGCGCCTTGGTAAAGTACGCTGATTCTGATAGTACCAAGGATCCCGAGTCTGATGATGAGAAGACAGGGAAGGGAAAGAAGAACGGCAACTTCAGAGGTCAGCAACATCACTCAGCAGGAAACGGTGGCGGAGGCAAGCGTAAAGCGGATGGCAACATGGATTTTGTGGCCAATACTAATGTGCAGAACGGGGGCCAGCGACGAAAAGGCAAAAACCGCAGTGGAGTGCCTAGTCCTAATCCGGAATGCCTAAATTATCTGTTGAACCAGCCCTGTCCAAAGCATGGGACAAGGGAGGAACCAGCAAACCACCTTTGGAAAGATTGCTATATTATGCAAGAGTTCAAGAGCTCCAATGCCTTCCGGTATGACCCCGGCTCTGGTGGTGGTTCTGGATCTGGACCGAGTCACGGTGGAGGAAATTCCGGTTCAGGGTTTAATGGTAACCCGGGCGGACATAACAATTAGCATAATCAGAATAACCAGGGTGGTCACAATCAGCAACAGCAGCAGTTGGGTTATCAGAGCAATCCAAAGCAGCTAAATAGTGGGCAGTATCATGTATTCACCACTAGCTTGGACAAGCGGGACCGGAAGGTCCAGAAGCGGGCAGTTAATTCTGTTGCACTGGCCGTGCCCCGGTATCTGCGTTGGTCAGAGCAGCCAATCATATGGAGTAGGGAGGATCACCCTCCTCGGGTTGACAATCCGGGTCAGCTGGCTTTAGTGGTGGCACCTCAGGTGGGAGGTTATAAGTTCACCAAGGTACTCATGGATGGAGGTAGCAGCATTAACATCCTGTACTATGAGACTTTCCGTCGAATGGGGCTAACAGATAAGGAGCTCCGGCCTTTGAATACGGTTTTTCATGGTGTGGTACCTGGCAAGTTAGCATACCCCGTTGGGAAGATAGCATTGGAAGTGGCCTTCGGAGATGATCACGATTCCTGGTCCGAGACGCTGATGTTCGAGGTGGTGAAAATCCAAATCCCGTATCACGCCTTGTTCGATAGACCGGCCTATGCGAAATTCATGGCACGGCCCTGTTATGTGTACTTACAACTCAAGATGCCAGGTCATAAGGGGACCATCACGGTTCACGGAAGCCGCAAGGTCGCTTTGGAATGCGAAGAAGGAGATGCGGCTTACGCAGAGTCGGTTTGTAGCACCGAGGAACTCAAGTATTACAAAGACAATGTTGATCCGACGGATATGACTCCTTTAAAGAAGCCTACTACGGAGCATGATCCGGCCCGGAAGTTTACGTCAGCCGCTGAGACTAAGCTTGTTGACTTCGTACCTGGCGATTCGTCCTAGCAGTTCAGTATCAGTGCCAATCTGGATCCGAAATAGGAAAGCGCGCTCATCGAGTTCATCCGTGAGAATCGGGACATCTTTGCGTGGAAGCCTTCTGACATGCCTGTTGTACCAAGGCGACTCGCTGAGCACACTCTTAACGTGGATCCTAAATACAAACCGGTGAAACAGTTCCTCCGCCGGTTCAACGAGGAGAGGCGAAAAGCTATTGGAGAAGAGGTGGCCAGGCTCTTAGCAGCTGGCTTCATTGTTGAAGTTTTCCACCCTGAGTGGCTTGCTAATCCGGTGCTAGTCCTTAAGAAAAACGGCACCTGGTGCATGTGTGTGGATTATACTGATCTTAATAAAGCTTGTCCCGTAGATCCTTTTGCCCTCCCCCGTATTGATCAGATTATTGATGCTACGGCGGGTTGCGAGCGTTTATGTTTCCTGGATGCTTATTCCGGCTATCATCAGATCAAAATGGCAGTTAAAGACCAGGAGAAGACGGTGTTCATAACTCCTTTTAGAGCCTTCTGCTATGTGTCTATGCCTTTTGGGCTCAAAAGTGCCCAGGCAACTTATCAACGGTGTGTGCAAAATTGTCTCCACAATCAGATTGGCCGTAATGTGCATGCTTATGTGGATGATATCGTTGTTAAGTCAAGGAAGAAGGAGACTTTGGTCGATGACTTGAAGGAAACCTTTGATAACCTGAGGACGTACAAGATGATGCTCAATCCGGCCAAATGTGTCTTTGGTGTACCAGCAGGCAAGTTATTGGGTTTTCCGGTGTCCAACAGGGGAATTGAGGCTAATCCGGAGAAGATCACGGCTATCACTTCTCTGGCTCAATCGAAATGTATTAATGATGTTCAACGTTTGGCTGGCCGGATTGCCGCGTTGAGCCGGTTTATCAGCCGCCTTGGTGAGAAAGAGATCCCGTTGTATCAGATGTTGAAGAAAACGGATCAGTTCGTCTGGAGTTCTGCCGCGGATCAGGCATTGGAGGATTTAAAGCGGCAATTGGCCAATCCGCCTGTACTCGCCGCCCCCGTTGACAAGGAACCATTATTGCTGTATGTCGCTGCTAATGCTCGTGCGGTCAGTGTAGCTATAGTGGTGGAGCGGAAGGAGGCGGGCAAAGAGTACCCGGTTCAGCGTCCGGTTTATTATATCAGCGAAGTGCTTATTGAGTCCAAACAAAGATATCCGCATTGGCAGAAGCTGGTATACGGAGTTTTCATGGCAAGCCGGAAGCTGAAGCAGTATTTCCAAGGGCATCCCATCACAGCGGTCAGGTCACTTGGGGGCTCTGCTTATGTACATATTATGACAATGTATATATTATAATAAACCAAATCCTCAGCTAAAGCGGGGTATCTGTTCTTTTATATCATGTGTGGTTACATGGAGTTGTTCTGTTTTAAGACGGCCTCCGGTTTACCCCTTGCAAAAATTATCAATATCACTTGGGGGCTCGGTCATGTCTGAACCGATGCAACACCTTTTGATAGGCGAAAGCCATCAGATCACTTGGGGGCTCGGTCGTGTCCGAACCGATGCAACACCTCTTGATCGGCGAAAGCCACCAGATCACTTGGGGACACGGTCAAGTCTGAACCAGTCACGCCTCTTGGTCGGCCTACAGGCCTTAGAGTCACTTGGGGGCTTGGTCGAACCCGAACCATTGCCATGCCACTTGGCCGGCGTAATGCCACGAGTCATTTGGGGACCTGGCCGACTGGCACCATAGCTACACCTTTGGGGAGCTTGGTTGCGTCTGACCATGGTAACACCATCTGATCGGCTCAGTAAAGCCTCTCTTTTTGCAAAAAGTTTTATCATTGCTTTTGCTTTAAATAGCCTTTCTTAAGGAGTTGCTATTTTATCTTAGTTGCGTTTTTTAAACCGACAGTGCTTTGTACAGGTTCAAACTGCCAAGTTGGCGGAACACGATCCATTTTTAAACCGAAGATAATTTGCCCGGTTTGATTTTTTCTGTTCACATCCTTTTTTGGAGTAACAAAAGGCTATTATGATCAAAGCACGGTTTACACAGTAAGTCGGCGTTATATATACAGGAGCTGTTTTCTCCCATGACGGTTTAGGGTTATCAAACCCCCGTTTCAAGATTGGCTACACGCCTGCTTCGTGCCCAATAAATGGCAGGTATTTCGTATCAAAAAATTTGATCATATTTGCAAGTCTCCTGGCGTATCTACATAAAGATTCATAAACCGGATGGCGGTACAACCGCCCTGGTAGTTTAAGATTTTATGATTGCAGGAGATATAAGTTGGCAATATTGACCTTCCAAATAAAGGTATCAGCACAGATGCACGAAGGCATCTCAAGAAGCAAAAAGTATTGTCTATCCTATTACAAGGCAGCTTGGTGCCCAAATGAGATCATTGTTTTCTTGACAAGATATAACAAGGAAGCTAGTTAAAGCTGCCTTCGGTTCACGCCTGCTGGCCACCCCGGTTTGATTGTTCTGGATCATCCTGCACCGCTTCAGCTTCCTCGTCCCTACCCAGCGGCTGGAAGTCAACAGTGGTCCAGTCGATTCCCATTAATGCTTGAAAGACAGCCTCTTCATGGATCAGTGAAGACGGTTCAATATCAGGGGCGTAAGTATGCTTACGCATTGGAGGAATCAGGTTTTCCGCTTCAGGGATTGGTGCAGCCACTCTTTTGTTCTGGTCATTATACTGAGCTTGATAATGCGACAAATTTGCTTCCTCTACCAATTGGCAGGCCAGAGGGCGCACCGCCCGGTTTATCTCTCTTAAATCCTCTTCGCTGAATTCTGAGCCATCCTCCTTCAAGCTGGGATAGCCTTGAGCCGCTTCAACAGGATCAAAATCGGGCACCCATGCTTTGGCCCGGATTAAGGCATTGATGGCTCCGGTTCGAGCAGCAGACTTTTTTAGCTCATCAATCCGAGCAGGGAGCATTGACAGTCTCTTTAGCGTATCTTGGATCAAAGTGGGTGCTGGATTATTGTGTGACGTAGTTGAGATAATCCGCTGCGCTCCAGTGTACAGCTGCTCGATTAAGGTGTAGGCGGCTTTCAGTTTCATCCGCACATCCGACCCCAAGTGGTTAATGCGAGTGCCTGTAACATGATCAGCAGTTTACAAACCGGGCTGTTTATAAGAGGATCACGATTATTATGCAAGTCGCAGGAAGCTTACCAAAGATGGCGGCAGTCATTGCGTGCACTTGTCGCTTTACGCTGGTTAATTCATCAATTACCAGTTTAAGGGCAGCCTCCGCATCTTCAATCTTCTTGGTTAAAGCGGCCTTTTCTGTGGCCCAGTCAGCCCGTTCCTTCTTGAAGCCCTCCTTCAGCTGCTCCATGGTGCCTAAAGTGCTGGTTAACTCCTCCTTGGCCTTGGAGGTTTCAGCTTGCTGGGACTTCAAGTTCTCTTGAAGGTCGGCGGCTTGGTTCTCTTTGACCTTCAGTTCAGCCTGCAATCCGACAGTTATACGGTTTAACCAATGAAGTACCAACCACATAACAAGTTATGCGCTTTGTACTTGGGGGCTAATGCCTATTTGATTTACAGCTATCAATTAATTATCAAAGTCCCAAGCTCAAAACAAGTATTCAACTTGGCACTTGGGGGCTAATGGCCATTTGCTCTGATGATATTTCGGATGCTACTGTATAAAGATTAAAGTTTCGGTTTCAACTATATTAAGTTGAACCGACCCTTGGGGGCTATATCAGTGAACTTTGGAGCATTGAGTTTTATGACAAGACCCGATTCAATTATACTAAAGTTGGACCGGCCCTTGGGGGCTACAGTGGTGATAAACAAAGAACAAGTACATGGAGATTACCTCAAATTTTTCCTTCATCATCTTTACCAGATTGGCTTCATAATTACGGCTAGTATATAGCCGGTTTAAATAACCAGAATGAATATCTTGGGAGCTGAGAGCAGTGTATGTTGCCAGATCAACATCCCATTTTCCTTTGCTCATGGCAGAAAATTCTTCTTTGGCAGTATGCTTGGCTAAAGCGACGGGATTCCCCGGTTCAGAACGACCAATGCCAGTGATTCTGACTTCATCATCCTTAGACTCACCAGTTTGAACTGGCGCAGTCGGTTTATCGGCAGGTTTGGAGGGACTGGTGGTTTTCTCAATCCGGATGGGACTGGCTGGCTGGTCAGCAGGACCGGAGGTGTTAACAAAACCTTCTTCAGCAATAACAACTTCATCCCGCACTAGTGGGTCATTAACCACATCTTCATGGATGACCGCTTCAATGTTCGGGGTAGCATCCGATTCAGGAGCAGCGTCTTCCTCAGCTGCCTTGTCCAGGCGAGCTTTCTTACTTGGCCTCGGTTTGGCCCTAAAAAGAAGCAGCAAAATCAAAGACAGTACATATTGAAAGCTACAAAAATCAACAACGTTATGATAAGTGCAAGCTTACCCAAGCACGGTTTTAAGTGGAGGCAGCTGGGTGCCAGTTGACTCGCCAGAAGATGAGTGCGAGGTGACTGATAATCGGAGTCAGACGGATTAAGCGGTTGACGAAAACAGCCCGCTTTAGGACGAATACTGACAAGCAAATTAGAGACCTCTGAATGACGTCTCCGAACCGGATTGTTCGGTAAACCGGCGGAGGTAACTACCTGACCGCTGTGTCGAGTTGTGCGGCGCACCTCATGCAGTTGAGTCTTCATAAGAAAGTTGGGATCCAAATAAGCAAGGGGATGAGAAAATTTAACTTTGCGGTTTGCCTGACGGATTTTATGTGAAGGCGGAAGGCTTGAGTCAGAGGAAAGAACAATTACCTCTACATCGTCAGCATGGCTAGCTTCGGCATCATCCTGACAAATATCATCATCAATAAAGTGTATAAAAAGTAAACCAAGGGAATCAAGTTCTGCCTCAAGGTCCGGATTACCCACATTGTCATCAGCGGGCGGATCAGAGGAAGCGGTGGTTCTCCTTTTATGAGCAGACTTCTTAACGACCTTGGTCTTAGGCCGGATTGGTCTGTCCGGTTTATCGGTTTTCTCTTGTGTGATTTTCTTGCTCCAAAACGGATCATTACCCTGCATCAAACAGATGTCGGCATCAGTAATAGACAAGTACAATAGCATCAAAGCTAGTACAAAGGAAAAATGCAGACTTACGGCTGGCGATTTGTTGGTGGTGCAAAAAGGAAGCAGGCCGATACGAGCGCAGACGTGCTCCGGTTCGTTCAAAATTTTCTTTACAGCTTCTGTGACTTCTTCATCAGTAAGCTGGATGTTTACATGCCGCAGCGGATCGTCAACACTGCCCGTATATTCACACATCAAACCGGAGCGTCGGCTGAGGGGCAGTATACTCCAGGATATCCAACAACGGGCAAGATCAACTCCAGTTAAACCGTTGGCTAGGAAAGCTCTGAGCTTGGACAATTGGGGAGCGTACTTACTCCTCTCTTTGCCAGTTAACCTCTGAGGAAAGGGGTGAGTGTTGCTAAGCTGTTCCGGACGGAGACCAGGCAATGGATTCTCTTCGGCAGGGGAGGTGTCTTTGCAATAGAACCAGGAATTATTCCACTCCTGGGGATGACTGTGCAATTTTGCATGAGGATAAGTGACTTCTTTCCTTTTTTGAATCGCCATACCACCCAGTTCCATATTAGGGCCATCAGTAAACTCTGTGCGACGGTTCAAGTGAAAGAAGTCTCGGAACAATTCCACTGTGGGTTCCTCTTGGAAGTACACTTCGCAAAGCACTTGGAAGTAGCATATATTAGTAACAGAGTTGGGACCTATATCTTGCGGGCGCAGTTGGAAATTGGCTAAGTCATCCCGATAAAACTTTGAACCGGGCGGACTAAAGCCCCGGGCCAGGTGATCCGCAAAAACAACAACCTCTCCCTCTTCAGGGGTGGGAGGACATTCTGTGCCTGGGACTCGCCAGTGGATGGTGTTTTTACTGCTTAAAGCGCCGGTGAGAACTAAGTTGTTCAGCTGTGTTTCCGTAACATGGGAAGGAACCCAGTTGCACTCATATATTTGCTTGGCCATGAGGAAATCTACAAGACAAGTGGTTCCGGTTCAAGTATATGTTTGATTAAACCGGATGCATATCTATTTAAACCGAAGGCAGACCTATCTAAACCAGAGTTATGTAAGGTGGCGACGTCTGGTGGTTCAAACAAGGGGACTAATGATATATACTGGTCCTTTACATTTTCTACGCCAAAGTTAAACCGCCGGATCTAAACATTGAAAGCAATTGAGGGTGTACAAATACAGAAACAGATTTCACAAGACTTCTCTACAACGATGGATCTAAAGCCAGTTCAGAAAAAGGAAAATATTTAAAAGCTTAAGGCGGAACAATATTGATTCAAAGAGCAGAAAGGTTATTGGGATCTATGAACTTAAGCATGAATCTACAAGACGAATGCTAAAGCCCCATTGATAATCACAGTAGGGTTTTTCTTGGATCTATCCAGAGGTATGAGCAGGAATACGAACAGCGAGCAAGAACACGGCAAGAACAGGAAACCCTAGTATGGATCCAGGTTGATAAAAACAGAGATCTTACCGGAGCTGGGGGAGATGCGGAAGGACGCCGCGGTTTTCTGGTACAGTCAGGTCGATGCAGCGGCCCAGGATGATGCAGAGGTCAGCAGCGACGGCGGAGCTCCGAGGCTGGCGGCGCGAAGAAGACGAAGAGAAAGGGGATGAAGGTAAGAAAAGGAAATGACCCTTCGGCCCTATTTATGAGGCAAAGGACAGGTGTCAGGCGCGCGAATCCAGGAGCCACAAATTTCGGAGTTGTCGCCTCGATTATTGCGGATCTGTTAAACAAAGAAGGCATCATAAAATCTAGCTTCATGATGATGTCATGCCGGTTTACAGCAACCAAAGAAGATGACGACACGACGGTTCAACAGATATAGGAAGATGATGAAGACAAAGATTTTTGCTAAGGATTGACATGAACCCGTTCAAATCAATCTGGGCCTAATGTTGGGGATATTACTACTGGGCGTAAACCGGCCTAACTGGGCCGGGTTGACTTCATCAGTAGTCTAAAGGTGTTAAACCCAGAGGCTAGACAAAGGCCCAAGGCCATAGTCGGTTCAGTATCTGTAGCCGTAAACCGGCGTGTATATAAACTTGTATTATAAGTTAGGAATAGGGAGAGACCAACCCGGATACGAATATAAACCGGAGATTGGGACTCTGTGAACCGACGGGTGTCACCCGTGTATATAAGGGGACAACTCGATAGTGGTTCAAGGACAGACAACCATAACTCGAGGCCTAGGCGAAGCTTGTTTGCTACCTAGTCATCGAAACCCCATCAATTACATCACAAACTAGACGTAGGCTTTTACCTTCATCGAAGGGGCCGAACTAGTATAAACTTCCTGTGTCCCTTGTCCGCTTTAACCCCTTCGAGTTAACCCGTTGCGATGGCTCCACGACTAAGTCCTTTCGCTAGGACATCTGTCGTGACAAACCCACAACAGTTGTGGCGCCAACACTTCCCGCAGGACATTGTCAACGAGCGCGAGTTCTACGCGCAAAGGAGGGCGGAGAGGGATAAGAGGAGGGCGGAGCGAGCTGCCTATCGCGAGGACAAGTGTAGGCGAAAAGCGGATGCTCAATTCAACATGAGGCTAGGAGCAGCATCGCCCTGGGAATCCGACAACGATCGGTATCTTCACGCCTATAGTCATACGTCGGAGGAGGACATCACCGAGGAGGAGTCGGACGACGAGGAGTAGTTGAATTATCTTTTTTTATCTATCTGTGCTGAGAACTATCCTCTACTCTCTAGTATCTACTTCTCGATCTCAGCACTATAAACGCTTTTTTAAAAGCGCCGCGCGTTGCGATTCTGTTGGAGATGCTCTAACATGGCAAACGAGTGCTTTAATGTTGCCCACAAGATGCGCGAGTATTACTAGTAGTATATTTTTCTTGCCATGTTGAGATTTTAAAACCACGAGTGTGAACATGTAGAGGAGCAATGAAGACCAAACACGGGATATTTGGGACATCTTCAAGGAGCATGGCAAGTCAAAGAGGAGCTGCACCGAACCTGTAAAACGAGCTTTGGTAAGTAACACCCTTTCAACTACTTTCGTGTAGCCTCGTGTTCTTCAATGTGTATATGTTGCAGTTTCTGTTTCTCTTAAGCGTGGTGTTCTTCGATGTGTAATAAGAAGTCTTAATCGTCCTAATGCTTTCATTTTTAGATTGATGTAGGAAGTGGGTGTTCTCACCTTGTAGTCTGTTTTTATTTTATTTTTCTTTTGAATTCACTTCTCCGAGTTCTGTTTATCTGGCTTATACTAAATGGATCTAGGTTGCTCTGAGTATTGATCTAAAAAAGAAGTAACTTCATGTCAGGATGCAGTTCCTGCGAGGAGGGAAGTATGGTCAACCTCGAGATCATGTTTCCAAAATGAGGCTGGATTACACACAAGGTGACAGTTCCCTAATGATGCTGGATTAGACACAAGGTGCAAATTACCAAATGATGCTGGATTACACACAAGCCAGGTGGAGTCGTCAGCTGTTCATGTCCTCGTGGCATTAGTAAAGGCTGAAAGAAAGCATGCAGCAGCCCTTGAGAATGTAGCTGAGTTCCTGAAGAAGCAAAAAGAGCAATCAGATGCTCTCTTCACCCAAGCCAAAGAAGAGATGGAAGAAGCTAGAAATAAGCTAGCAGAGGCAGAGCAGGCTAGGCGTCTCCTGCTATCTAAAACTGTTGTCAATACAAAATTTCCTTCATAATAGCTAGGTTCAAATGTTTATCCAGTCAGCATGCCTGTTGTGATGTCCGTGCATCTATTGATGTGGCACAAAATGTTTTTTTTCAGGTCATGTAATAACAGCAATTACTTTCCAAACAATGACAGACGAAGCATTGGACATGGTATAGTTCACGCGCAAGCCCGACATTCCAAGTTCAACTTCCACATCAAACTCATGTTCACAGATATCGGCACATTCATACATAATGTCCACAACCATGATTCACTTCAAAGCCAAAAAAAATGTGAGGAGAGTTATAAATAAAAAAAATCCTCTACTAGTTCATTCTACTAGTGCGAGCACAACAAGTCAAGACTATGCGTAAATTAATTATATTTTAGTCATTTTTTGTGTTCTAAAATGCCTGCCGGCTCGCGGAAGGACGTGTTGCCGGCACACGCGCGGATTCAATGAAGGCAGGCGGGGCAGTCTTAAGCTGGTTGCACGCGGCGAGGAGGCGTGCTTAGCCGGGCCTGCAACGAGTGCGGCCCTCTTGGCCTGCGCGCCGGTTCAATGCCTGCGCTATGAGAGGTCGCGTCCGTGTCAGAGCAATCACTCCCTCCAGTCCTTTTTTGTTTGGGTATAACAAAATCTCGTTTTCCATTCACATTTTACAAGTAAAATTCGTGGACAAACTTTGACCCAAAGTACGATGGGGACTATTAAACCAGAATGGAGGTAGTAGTTTTTTTTAATCAAAGAACGGTTTCCCCTTCCGATTTTCATTACTGAAAACCAGCATCTAAATCTAAACCATAGTATTTGCCCTAGAACTACCAGGTTCAACATCTCGCAACATAAACCCATACAACCTCCATCGCAAAAAAAAACCATACAACCATATGCCAAGGAGGTACGTAGTACTATGAATTCCATTTTCGCTCCGTACCAATCGTTCTAAAAACTACTTACTACTTATAACGCATCATTGAAAATCGGAACTCTTAATCCTGCTTAAAAACGATATTTTAAACGTGGCTACTCGATCTGTGGCAACTGGCGAGCCACCGCGCTCCAAGTCGTTCACCTCTGGTCCTGACCATCAACTCCTACGGATCAAATTATCACGCGAGCTAACTATTCCTACAAAGGTGCTCCACCACGTACCCGGTACCCGCGAATGCAGCAATCGTGCACCTAGGGTTTTAGGGTTTATTTGTTAATGTCGCCTTTACGTAACACTCATGTGTGCGAGATAGCGAGAGGCCGACTGCATGTGTGCGCCTCTTCTCTTCGTATATGTACTCCACCGCTTGTCTGGAGTCCAAAAAATTATAATAACTACTAGCAATGTGCCAATGCGTTGCCACACGATCAAAGTAGATTAATACACGGTTTTGATGAGATAAGGGAGGAATGTTGTTGGTTTCAAGATTCGAGAAGTGGTATATGTCTAATTTCTACTCTTACTAGCAAGATGCCCGTGCGTTGCATGGAACATCAAGATCTTGTGGGAGAAAAGGATGAACGAGGGAAGGCCTTATCTGCAAATGTGGTGAAGAGTGCAGGTAAATTGCCATATTTTCTTTCCTATCCGTCAGATATAAATCGGACGACCTACATTGCAGGATGGCAGGCCCACCATCATCACCAACTCTATTTTTTATCCTACTCTTATAAAAAGCATTGTCGGTGATGATCATGTGCCTGCCATCCTGCAATATAGGCCGTCCGATCTATATCTGACGGATAGGAAGGAAACTATGCCAATTTTGCAAAAAGATACCCACACCCCTCTCCACATTTGCAAATAAGGCCTTCCCTCGTTCATCCTTTTCCCCCACAAGATAAACTACGCATACAAATGCATCTTGATGTTCCATGCAACGCATGGGCATCTTGCTAGTTGTTGCAAAAAGCCCATGTGTGTGTGAGAGAGAGGGAGAGTGGAGGAGGACGGAGTGCATGTGTGACAAAGACACAAGGAGTGTGTGTGCGATAGGTATCAGCTTAGAGTGTGTGTGTGCACGATCGAGAGGGCGTGTCTCAAGAAGGGAAGAAAAATCTACATAGATACAAGGAGCGGTAGAGAGACATGTATGCGATGGTGGAAGCACGAGTGTGCGGGTGTATAAACCTATCTAGAGGCTAGCTAGTCGATAAATGTTTGTGAGAGAAATATGAGTCGGGGTGCGAAAGCGAGAGTTTTGTGTGAGAGAGAGAGACGGTAGTCGGAAAGGGGAGTGGAAGCAGGAGTTGTGTGTGTGTGTGTGTCTGAGAGAGAGAGAGAGAGGAGACGGTAGTCGGGGTTGTCTGATCGGTAAACAAATGAATAATGTTAGTCTGGGATGGAGACGAAAAGGAGACCGCAACAAATGTTTGTCTATAGGAGGGAGAGAGAGAGAGAGAGAGAGAGAGAGAGTAATTTTAGTGGTATGAGTCATATGTAGAGACATATAGGGTGTGTGAGAGAATCCCGTAGAGAGAAAGAAAAGTGAAAGGCGAGTGGAGACTGTGTGTTTCGCGGTGAAAAAGAAAGCTTAGGTACCGAGTGATACCAGAGAACAGTAGAGACATGAGAGATAATGAAAACCGTGTAATGTATAATGATAGGGAGAGTGTGACACTTCTCAAGGGAGACGTCGAGAGACCATGTTTGCAAGGATAGGAGAAACATGAAGTGAGCGTGCGGGTGAGCTGGAGAAAAGAGAGTGATAGCTACCTGAAGGAGCATGCATGCGAGAGAGATGGGCGTGAAAGGAGTGAACAAAAAAGGGATTCAAATATTTGAACTCGAGATGATGATACATGTAATCCATACTCGAACCAAAATTGATCTATCAAACATGCATACTCATATGAATTCATGCACATCTATGTTATTTAATATGTAGATATTACTGATCCATACATTTTAGTAGAACATAATTTGGTTAAAAAAATTCGAATTCAACCTTAAGATTTTGAGATCGTTGTATTTGTAAATCATATTATACATATAAAGGAGCAGAATTCTTTGTTGTGCTTTTGAAAGTATATATAAAAATGATGTATATAGAATGTAATTCCAATTGAAAATGGATCCCGCCTGAAAAAAATAGAATACAAACGGGATTCGAATTGAGTTGGCACGGTAAACGTGCACTCTGCAAAATTTGAACGAAGCGGGGAAAGTTGCAGTAACCGCCCGAAACCAAAATCTGTGAGATGGAAATCACTACTGCCTATCCCTGCCACGCAAAGCCTATCTGCTGGATTTCTATAGGTTTCGATAGGGGTAGGTTTGTAATTTCACCCAAACGTGATGTAACCGCCTCTCACCCGGATTCATACACGGTGGGCACCAAAACACAGTGTGTCCTCGGCCGAAATCGACTCCCTCCCTAATTCATATTCATACATGGTGGGCGCCAAAAACAGACTCTCGTCGGCAAATATTATGTGTATGCGAGATTACCATCCTATCCCCAACCAACTTATGTTGTTGTGATGTAGTATAAATTTGAAACGGGGGCTAAGTTTGTAAATTTCCTCGCATTTGAGACAAGCTCGCCCTGAATACATGGTTCCCCCTTCCTCTCTACCTTCCTTTTTCCCATTCGTACTCTGTGGGCGCCAAAACACCCTCTCCACCCCAAACTCCTCCGTCTGCCGCCGTCCGCCACCCCATCCACTGCCGTCCTCCTCCACCATGCCGGAGCTGATACCCCGATGCCGCCGTCCATTACAAGAGATTGACCTCTCTCATCCACGGCTTCAGACCAAGATCCTTGCATCCCGTCCTCTTGCTTCATCCCCGCCGTCGTCCACCTTGTCGGCGCCGCTCCTACGAATGTCTCGTCCATCGCAGCCCGCCGCCACGGTCTACCCTCCTAGATCTGCTTCCACGCCGCCGACAGCCATCGCTACCGCAGCACCATCAAATTCTCAGCAGATGCGTACACGGCGCCGCACCAGAGGCGGTACTCTTTCGTATCTGTTCAACTTATTTATCGCAGCAAGAAAATAGATCGCCACTGCTTTACTCTGATTTCTTGTCTTGGTTGCGAAGTTGTCTTTGTCAGGTTTGCACCTTCAGATCTGCCATGGCACGCTCAACACTATACTCCCAATGCTTATGGTTTTCCCCTTTTATAATCCACACTAGTTAAATCACAGTAGACTAAATTTCAAAATTGGGTCAGTCGATTTTTCAGAGCTCGCCGGAGTTCGCCGGTGCGTTCGAAGGGGCTCGGGTGGTTGTGGGGCCTCGCTGAACGAAGAAAACTCGACGCGAGTGGGGGTTGGGGCGGGGTGGGGTGGGGGTGGCGGAGGAACACAGGCGATGGGGGCCGGTGGTCCGGCCAGCGGCCCGTGCGATGTTTTGTATGGGAAGAATCAGAGACGAGGAAGAAGAAGGGTTAGGAGATGTAGGATCTTCATCCAACTGCCTGAAATGGTCGAGAGACAGCTGGGAGTTGCATTCTTAACGCGCTCTGGTTCATCATGTGTTGGCACTGCGCAACCAACATCTTATTATCCAAAATCTGCTTGCTCTTCTTTACCATGTTCCTCTTCCGTTCTTCTTTAATATGTACTCTCTCTGTTCCTAAATACAAGTCTTTGTAGAGATTCCACCATGGACTACATATGGAGCAAAATGAGTGAAACTACACTCTAAAATGTATCTGGATACATCTATATGTGATCCATAGTGGAAATCGCTACCAAGACTTATATTTTGGAACGGAGGGAGTATGATAGTAGTACAGTATGTTCCTTGTACTGAAGATGAGCAGGGACATTTGCAGTGTAGAGGTCTATACGATTGGTTGTGATGGACACTTTGAGCCTCTTTGATTCGTAGGATCTTGTAAACATAGGAATAAGATTTGTAGTGGCCTGCCCACTTGAATCCTATAAGAATAGCAAGGAAATGCGGGGAGCTGTGTCGCCTTTGAGAGTTACACTGATATTAACAGTACCACACCTTCACTTGAAGAGAGCTGGTATCCGAAGCCTTTCTAGTCGTACCGGCAATACTAGCACATATATTCCGGCAAGTTCCACTTTGCTGATTTTACTTTGATGCTTAAGGTTTTCCCGTTATATCTACACTATGATCTG
This sequence comes from Aegilops umbellulata, assembly GCA_032464435.1. Taxonomy (NCBI): domain Eukaryota; kingdom Viridiplantae; phylum Streptophyta; class Magnoliopsida; order Poales; family Poaceae; genus Aegilops; species Aegilops umbellulata. The sequence goes on along the minus strand of CP136058.1, from coordinate 437,049,758 downwards.
TGTAGCTGCTTTGTGTCGCACTAGCAGCAGTCCACTCTTGAAGCTAAACACTGCAATGACTTACAAAATTGGCACCAAGGCATTCAGTGCCATTCTGGATGCAATGAAACTCATACGCTCCCCACCTGGTGATTCTTGTTCAGAATATGATCCTAATGACTATTCTAACCTCGAGGAGTCAAAGGCAGATGGCCTGTCCTATTCACCCATCAATGTGCATGTTCTAATTTGGCAATGTTTTATTGATTGTGGGTATCTTGCATATGTTGTCTTGCATTTCTTCTACTTTGTTGCGCCGCCATCTACTTAGTTTACTCATCATATATGTCAAGATGCCATGCCCATCCATTATCAATACATATTCCATCTGTCATCATACCATGTTTTTCCACTCAAATGTTGCTCTTGTGCATCAGACATCAAAAAGGAAGAGGGTGATTGCCGAACCTGAAGGAGCACCAGCAAAGTCCTTGAAAAACATGGTGGTGCCGGAGAAAACAGACAGCGCCCCACTTATATTGGTTGTACAACCAGTGACACAAAATGTAGGACCGACTCCAGCAGACTGTACCCATACTTCACTGGCCACACCACTAGCCCCACCACACAGGATCTGCACTCCAGCAAAAGGTATACCGATTTCATTTGCCATAGCACCAGCTGTACCACAGAAAAATCCCACTCTAGCAAAAAGTACAACAAGTCCACCGGCCGAAGACCTATCCCAACTGCAGAGACCGGCCAATTCCTGCAGATTGGAACCCCATTCCATTTATTCCCAGTTTAAAAGACAATGCTTTCAATGTTGTTAGGGACTACGTGCATATATTCCCATCATGGGAAGATTATTGTGAAGACAAACACCATTTTCACATCTTCCTGTCCAACTTACGTGTAAGTGCTATTATTCATGGTTATTATTTTCCTGTTTTCTGCTGATTGAACACATCAATGGTTTACATTACATTGCTGTAACTAGGCGAGGGTCAATCTGGATAGTCATGACAAGCAAAGCTTGTTTGTGCTTTTCAAGGAAGCATTGCAGCAATATCGGTGTTACCTGAGGAAATCACACTTTGATGGCAAGTCTATAAACAAATTTTCGGTGAAGTCTCCTATGCTAAATTTAGAAGACATTGAATGGAAAAACCTTGTTATGCACTGGTCTCGTTCCCAGGATGAGGTACTGTCTATGAAATCACATGACAATTTGAACTTCTATTTTTCCGCATGTGCCTTACGGATCTTTTTTGCAAGAAATCCGCTCGAAGAAGAATTCCGGTTTGACAAGAACGACAGGATATCGCAAATATGCTGCCTGCTACTTTGCTCTTGTTAGTACCTGTTGTCCTGTATCACTGTACTTGCATACATACCTGGTTCATTATGTGACAGTAGTATGCATGATAGCTTGCTTATCAATTGTTCGCTCCAAATTATCTGATCTGTATGAATGGTTACATTAGTGTAGAATATATCCAATGCCAATGTTTTTTTAGCTCTGCATTGTTTTTGTAAGTACACGTTGTCCTTTATCAGTGTACTTATAATGACAGGTAGTTGTTCATGTACCATCACTCTGCAGCGCATTTTCCTTTTCCCTCCATTTTCTACACATCATATCTATATTTACTCTTACCATAAGGTTGGTACTGAAGAAGTTTAGATGTGCATTGCTCTTGGCTGTACCTTTTGCCTATATCACTGCACTTACATTTATAGCTACTGGGTTATGTAGCATCACTCTTCATCTTATCTTAAATATCTCCATTTTTCGTATATTATCACATCTATATTTACTTTTAACAAAATGTACAATAAAGGCAATGCTTTTGAAGAAGATTCTGTGGTAAACTTCTTGAATTCCCCCCCCCCATCAGCATGGACAAGGCCTTTATAGAGCATGTCTTCACCAATAATGTAAGTTTGTCCATCTCAAGCCTTCAAACTTTGTTGTATATATTTGGTTAGGCATGACTGCAACAGCTGTTTATTTTTGGTGTTTGCATCAAATTGCTTGTCTAAAGTTTATTATGTAGTTCATAAACAAAAGTTTGTCCTTTCTCTGTCGAGACCGGTTTTCCGGGTATTAATTTCCAGAAAATGGCCGTCGTGCTCATCAGCCCCAGGATTACTGTTAGCTGATGAGGCATCAACTTGATACAGACATTTCAAGCAAAATACACAATATGTAGTACAAGACCATTGTGGCCTATGAGTACAACAAATGGTTTCTAGTGGTTGATGGCGGAAGCGGTTTGTGGATCATCCGTGTATGGGACTCCATTTCCCACAGGAACAGCTGACCAGGTTAACTCCTATCTTCGTGAGGCTGCTATCACCGTTGCTTAGTTTCCGGGGTTGTCATCGCAACGCTCCTCTCCACGCAAGAAACCTGGCCAAGACAATAGCCAGGGGCAAGCCAGTGAGTACTTTGAATGTACTCGCAAACATTATGAACACTGGAATAATATGATTGAATAGCATGCACTGAAATGTCCTATGATCACATCATCAGTCATAAAATAGACATCTTTTGTGCCGGCAGGTTATTTATATGCAACATGAATAAGCAATAATGGGGGGTAGAAATAACATGTACCGATCGGGTGTCTGAAGCGACGCCTCGAAAGGGCCATGATATGAAGCATGCCTCGGTCGGGCGTCTAAGCGACACCACATAAAGGGCTTATAAGAAAAATATCGAGCATGCCACAGTCGGGCGTCTGAGCGACACCACATAAAGGGCTTATAAAGAAAATAACAAGCATGCCACAGTCGGGCGTCTGAGCGACACCACATAAAGGGCTTATAAAGAAAATAACGAGCATGCCACAGTCGGGCGTCTGAGCGACACCGCATAAAGGGCTTATAAAGGAAATAATAATCACCGCGAATATCCGGGAGGTGGAACCGTCCCAGGGATATTCATTACTTCAGCAATATACTTGGTTAGTCCACAACAATAAGAAATCATAACCATCATATATCACAGGTCATAATCCATATAATCTGGTTTAACAGTTTCTCCTCCGAAGACCGACACTAAGACCGACACTTGACCCATCCCAGACTGTAATCCTTAACCTTAACCATGGACACGGCTATTCGAATAGGTTTAATCTCTGCAGAGGGTGTACTCTTTACCCACGAGTAACGGATTCCTTTAGTCCATCGGGACTAATTCCGTCTACGGCCTTTTAGTTGGAAACACACCTAACTTGCACACACCAGCGTAACTCACCAGTGTCTGGAATCACCCACGACACCTATTAAGTACAACTCTAAGTGGGGAGGCTACAACCTCGCGTAGCATGGGATCAAATTTATATCACGCGCTCTAAGGGGTGGCCTCCCCTCTCGGTCCCAACCGGATACACCCATGCCCCCGGACCAGGTGGCCTATCTACCGGCAGCAACCGGTATCTTCCACCATGGCCTCTCTGTACGGCGTGTGCTTGAAAGGGGTTGATGACTTACTGAACCGTACCCTACCAGCGGCAGGGACAAGTGGTAGTACATAGCAAGAATGGGGGTTACTGGAACTACACTCGATCTACGATCGACTCAGGAGGTTTATAAATTCCCTGCATGACATGTATAGCAAAATGTTTTTCAACCAACAAATCAACACTCATTATACCTTACTATGCCATACCGGACATAACCGTCCCGACGGAGACCGGCGATAAGCTCACGCCTACCCTAGGCAGAGGCTTTCCCGGATCCTTTTCCGGCATGCATGCAAGGCACATGAGGATGATTACCATCACATTTATATTCATTTCCAACAGCAAGGAAATCACTAATATGCATCCATGCTAAATGATCATATCACATGAAATAACCAGTTCTCCGAGATAAAATCGTGTTATAAACATGTCAACTAACACACCAAAAATATTATTCCGGGGTTCAGAATGCTTGCCTTCAAGGTGTGTAGTGGCAGGGTGCATCCTAGAACTTTTTGAAAGCTTTCTTCTCTTCCAAAAATCCTATTTTGAAAATAGTGGAATTAATACACGATTTCAAATCAACACAAGAAAGTTGTTTCAAAAATTTTCAAATAAATCTTAAAATAAACTAGACAGAATTTGAGAAATGTAGGAAAAAGAATCAACTCATTTGGAGTTATATTTAAAAAGTTATAGGCAGTCAAAGTTGTGGTCAAAATCTGTTATTTAAATAAAACAGAAAAGAAAAACGTTTCGAATAAACACGTATACGTCGAAAGCGTATTTTGGATTTACGCTTCCACTTACTCCAGCATGGACCGCGCGTGGGTCACTGACAGTGGGCCCGCCTGGCCCACTGGTCAGGTTTGACCGGTCCATCTCTCCCTCCTCTTCCTCTGCCCGAACGGCGGCGAGGCAACGACGATCAACGCCGGCGAACGGTGGCTCCCCGCGGGTTCCAGAAGGTCTGGATGGATCCGCGAGACCGGGGTGGTCCTCCCGGGGGTCGTTGGGTCGACGGGGGTGGAAAGAGTCATCGGCGGTGAGCTTCGCGGCGGAGGGGGCTTCGGGAGCAAAGTGAGTTTGGGGTTGCGATGGTTCCCGATCAAAATCGAGTGGGGGAACGGGTTCACGGGAGGAAGAGAGAGTTCCTGGTGAACAGAACGGAGAGGGGGAGGCCCTGGTGGCGCCGGAATGGTTGGGGCAGTGGCGGCGGCTGCGGTTGCCGGATATGGGGAAGGAGACCCCCCCCCCCCGGGGTCGATTTGCTGCCAATGGGGGTCCTAGGGAGATGGCTTGGAACTGCCTGCGTGCGGAGACGATCTCGGGGCTCCTTAAATAGGCGATCAGGGTCGGTTCCGCGGCGGCCGGGGATAAGTTCACCGGCGAACCGATGTTCTGTAGCTTGCAGGGCAACGTGGCGAGGCTGGGGTTGGCGGCAGGAGCTAGCGGACGAGCGGGCACTACTCCAGGGGCGAGCTGGCGAACGGGAGGGGCTTGGGCGGCGCCGAACTGAGCAGGGGTTGTCGGCGGCCGTGCCGGCTAGTTCCTGGCCTGCCGGGGATGTGGCGAGGGCTCTTGGCGCGTTGCGGTGAGAAGGGGAGTGAGTGGTGTGGCTTTGCAGAGCGGGCAAAGCCCAGGGGCGCGATGCGTTGGCTCGGGTGCGGCACGTGCAAAACGCGTGCTCTGCTCGCGCCCAGAGCACGCACGGAACGTGCTCGATGAAATGCCAGTGCATGCTACAGAGCTTGGGTGAGGCTGGCACTTAGCAGACCTAGGTTAGGAGTATTTGGGAGTCTAGTGCACATGTTAGTCTACCCAGAGGTGCAAGTTCACAGTGCAATGTCAAAGGTCATGTCAAAGTTGTTCATGCACTTAAGGTGTTTGACAAAATGCCAAGGGCACTTAGGCAGCTCTTGGAGTGGTCAAAAATTCCAGATGGTAGTCTCATTAGGTGAATAAGAAGGTGGTGAGGTTAGATTGCCAAATGCAGAAACTTGCTAGTGTAAGTTTTGCAAAAACTCACTTCTGGACAGGAGGTAAATGGCAACAATCCATGAACCAAAAGTGATCCAATGGGTGCATGCTCATGGACTTAGGGGTTTGGTAGGGTTGACTACAAGTAGGAAAGTAATCATGGATCAAGGAGCAACTAAAAATGTGGTTGTTGTACAAATCCTCAAGTTGGACCAGAATAGAAAAGAGGTTGATTCACTCAAAATTTTCAAAGAACAACACTAGGTTTTCACATGAAGCTGAATTGCATGCTACCACTGACATCCCATAATTTTGGTGGAGGCTAGAAAGAAGTATTTAAATGAGTTGTAGTGCAAAATTGCACTCTGGACCAGAGAAGAAAATTGGGTGTAGAGCTTAAAATATTTTAAGGATAAAAGATATTTTTGTATAAAAGTGATTTAAAAACACCACAAGACATCTCCAAATTTTGGTTGGGATTTTAAGTGAATTTATCAAATGGTTGTAGTTCAAATATGGCCATTTAACCTTGAAAACCCATTTTCAAGAAAATAAAGATCAAGCAACTTAATTATGTAATTAGTTCTACTAATAAAAGAAGAGTTTTTATTGAGAAGTTAAACAGGTCCAATAACATATTTGAAAAGTTTTTACTTTGGGGAAAAACATCATAATAACAAGGGAGAAAATGGTTCAAAAATCAAAAGGGAGCCTAGAAAATAAAAGTTTTAATTTCCTGGCAAAATTTTAATTTAATAAAACAATGCCAAAAAATTTTGGGTGTCACAACACTAACCCCCTTAAGAAAAATCTCGTCCTCGAGATTTGTTAAAAGTTGTTTTAAGAGAAATTTTATATGCAATAAAAATGTGGCAACAGTGAGAGGGCAATAAGTGTTGTAAAACCACAGTGTGGATACTGGCGCTGCATGGAAAAATCTACGGTTAGAGACAAAAACGAGAGATTTCTGCGCTGGATATAAATTTAGAATAAATTCTAAATTTAAGAATACGCTGGTCGTACCCGAGAGCATAGTGCTCTCTCTGGCTGACAGGTGGACCCGGGGTCCATTGTCAGTCTCTTCTTCTTCCTCCGGCTCTTTCTTCTCCCTCTCTCCCGCGCGTTTTCCCGCGCTTTCTCCACCGGCGACGTCTAGCCGTAGGGCATCTAGGCCGTACCGCGGTAGTGCGCGGCGTGCTAGCTGCCGGGGCAGCGTGCACTCACCTCGCGGGCCAGCTTGCTGTCGGCACTGCTCGCGGATTCGTCTCCAAACACCAGCGATCGGGCGACGAGCGGCGTTGGTGGACTTCGCCCACCGTACACCGAGCTCGAGCTATAAAACGGCCGAGGTGCCTCTCTCTTCTTCCTCACACCTGGCCTCGCTTCTCCTTCTCCTTCTTCCTCCTCCATATCTGTTTACCAAAGCTCGGGTGAGGCTCTAATGGCGGAGGCGATGCCGGACTGGTTCGCGATCCTGGTATGCGGAGGGCTGGCGACACTGCTGGGGCTCTCCGTGCTCCTGTGCGCGATGATCCTCGATGATCGTTGCGATGCTGCTGCTCGGGTGTTGGCTCTCTGTGGTGGTGATGATCACGAGGAGTAGGTGGGGTGTGCCGGGTGCTAACTATTGTTCGGGGGTGCTTAGTCAGATCTAACACCGTTGCAAAGTTTTGCAAACATTGTACGTGTTCGAATGATTATGGGTGTGAGTCTGTTGTCGTGGTGTTGCGTGAAATAAAATAATCCACGTCATGAGAAGGTGCAGATGTAGCAACTCAGGGAAAAGAAATCTCACTCCAGGATTATCCGCGGGAGAAAACAGTAATACACTAGAGTCAAACCGCAACAGAACCACTCACATTAATCGAAACTAAAAGATTTGCTCGCTGCGCAAACTCGGGGTACCACGCATGAGTTACAACTTATAAATAATTGTTGCAATAATAAACACAGCAGCAACGTCTATAATGCAAATGGTAACTGGACGGGGTCTCGAGAAAATGTCTCTGGTACTGGGATACACTCTTCTTCTATCGGGGAAAGTGGATTGACCAGTCGATGAATGCATCTTTCTTGGTCGGGCCTCAGAGTTCTGCCGATGGCGATCTGAGGATTTAAATCCGCGAGGCTCTGGAGATAACCCATCACACGTTGGGTTAAACGTTCTTGAGCGATGACATACTGGACAAGGTTGGCCAGAACTGGGTCTCTCTCAATTCGTCCACCGGGAAAAGATGTTACTCCTCCAGGTGTTGCACGGCTCAGAAAGTAATAATACCCTCGTTCGCTGGCATAGGGTACCGCGAATCAAAGGCGAGCAAGTGCTTCGTATGCCGCAGCTTCTATGGCCATATGCGGGGTTGGCATAGATTTCCCCACGAAGGAGACCTCTGTTGGGTCTTGGTTTGAGTTTACGAGAGGGATGTGTACGGCTGCCCAATATCTCGAGGTGGAAGGGGTGATTCTCGATTTGAACAGCTCGTACTGGGGTGGCTGGGTAGCGCCCATGGTACTGCAGGTAAAATCCCACAATATCTTGATAAAACTACCCGGGGTTGCATCTGGAGTTCTCAGATAAATACTAGGGCTCGGCATGGCAAGAAATGGTGGTGAGCATGGTGCACAAGATGAGGGGTGCTTGGCGAGGTCACGCGGTGGCTTTTTATAGCACTGGAGCTGGGTCATTTTTACCGTGGTGAATGGTAAAGAAATTTCCAGCTCTGCTCCAAAGGTCGGGGTCAAGCCACAGATACACACATTTCACTAAAGTGATGTGTTACTGTGGGGGTTGTCGAGGAGGTTTTTGGTAACTGTGTCTGGGATAGAAATCTTATACCGCATACTGGCATATCCATGCAAAGCTACTAGAGGCACGACAACAGGCGGCGTTTATTTACAAGGTCACACGATTACAAAGCGGGGAATTACATTGAGACTAGACACTACTCGAGTGACTTAGTCTACCTCGTTTACATCCAAGCGGGCGTGCCTTGTGGATGTCGAGGCTTCTCCACGGTTCTCACCGTCGGAATTTGCTGGAGTGGGTTGAGGGGCTGCAGGCTCGGGGTAGTGATGATAACCATCTCGGGGATTGTTGACCACAACCCCGTTGGAGTGTGCTCTCAAGAGGCGACGAAGCACTTCTGGGGTCGTCAGAGTACCTTGGCTGACGGCTGGGGCAGACCTCAGGGACTCGATCGGGTGTCCAAACAGCACGACTGGGTTGTCGGCGTTGGGCTCGTTCTCTTCTCTCGTCGGGGCTCGACGAACCAGCTCTCCACGAGATGCGATCAAGTCAATGGTGATTTGATCGCACAGTTCCTCTAGTGCCCCCACATAGCGCACCAGGTGCAACAATGCAGGATCTGTCTCTTGATCTCCGTTGGCAACTAGGGGTGGTCTACCATACCCTTCACGTCTGGGGTAGTAATGGAACGAGCGATAGTTAACTCTGGGCGAAAAGTGCCGGAGATGAACTATAGCCTCTCGAGCAGCTAGTTGGATGGCTTGTGGCTCAAAGGAAGTTGTCCTTCCGGTGAACCTGTAGGGGCACTCGGGCGCTAGACCCCTACCGTAGATGTGTACAATGGCCCAGAATTGTCGGCTCTCACCGCTCATGGGTCCTTGGTACACAACATATTCTGGGGGCTCTTCTAACGCATAGGCACGACGGGTGAGGTTTGCGAGTATGGTCACAAAGCCTCCAAGGTTGGTTGTTGTGGTCTCATTGTGCACGACGGGGCCAGGCATTATGGCTCGGTTTTGGGGTAGCGGTTGTGCTGTGCTGGGTTGAGGCTAGTGTGCCCCTTTTTATAGGAAAAGGGGACGGAGTCTTCCTTCGCACGCTTGCGAATGAGACGCCTTGGGTGCGGGTCACTGGTGCGTGATCGACAGGCTAGGTTGATAGGTTGGGCACCGACTGCCAAAAGGTGTCGGGTCACTATGTGGCTATCTTGCACGAGAAGCTTGGCTGGGGTTTGGTTATGGCTTGATGGGTTTGTTTGCCTAAGTTTATTGACCTGGCTAAGATAGGATTAGCCAATGGTCAGCCTGGCTCTGATACCAAGTCTGTCAAGACCGGTTTTCCGGGTATTAATTTCCAAAAAATGGTCGTCGTGCTCATCAGCCCCAGGATTACTGTTAGCTGATGAGGCATCAACTTGATACAGACATTTCAAGCAAAATACACAATATGTAGTACAAGACCATTGTGGCCTATGAGTACAACAAATGGTTTCTAGTGGTTGATGGCGGAAGCGGTTTGTGGATCATCCGTGTATGGGACTCCATTTCCCACAGGAACAGTTGACCAGGTTAACTCCTATCTTCGCGAGGCTGCTATCACCGTTGCTTAGTTTCCGGGGCTGTCATCGCAACGCTCCTCTCCACGCAAGAAATCTGGCCAAGACAATAGCCAGGGGCAAGCCAGTGAGTACTTTGAATGTACTCGCAAACATTATGAACACTGGAATAATATGATTGAATAGCATGCATTGAAATGTCCTATGATCACATCATCAGTCATAAAATAGACATCTTTTGTGCCGGCAGGTTATTTATATGCAACATGAATAAGCAATAATGGGGGGTAGAAATAACATGTACCAATCGGGTGTCTGAAGCGACACCTCGAAAGGGCCATGATATGAAGCATGCCTTAGTCGGGCGTCTAAGCGACACCACATAAAGGGCTTATAAGAAAAATATCGAGCATGCCACAGTCGGGCGTCTGAGCGACACCACATAAAGGGCTCATAAAGAAAATAACAAGCATGCCACAGTCGGGCGTCTGAGCGACACCACATAAAGGGCTTATAAAGAAAATAACGAGCATGCCACAGTCGGGCGTCTGAGCGACACCGCATAAAGGGCTTATAAAGGAAATAATAATCACCGCGAATATCCGGGAGGTGGAACCGTCCTAGGGATATTCATTACTTCAGCAATATACTTGGTTAGTCCACAACAATAAGAAATCATAACCATCATATATCACAGGTCATAATCCATATAATCTGGTTTAACAGTTTCTCCTCCAAAGACCGACACTAAGACCGACACTTGACCCATCCCAGACTGTAATCCTTAACCATGGACACGGCTATTCGAATAGGTTTAATCTCTGCAGAGGGTGTACTCTTTACCCACGAGTAACGGATTCCTTTAGTCCATCGGGACTAATTCCGTCTACGGCCTTTTAGTTGGAAACACACCTAACTTGCACACACCAGCGTAACTCACCGGTGTCTGGAATCACCCACGACACCTGTTAAGTACAACTCTAAGTGGGGAGGCTACAACCTCGCGTAGCATGGGATTAAATTTATATCGCGAGATCTAAGGGGTGGCCTCCCCTCTCGGTCCCAACCGGATACACCCATGCCCCCGGACCAGGTGGCCTATCTACTGGCGGCAACCGGTATCTTCCACCATGGCCTCTCTGTACGGCGTGTGCTTGAAAGGGGTTGACGACTTACTGAACCGTACCCTACCAGCGGCAGGGACAAGTGGTAGTACATAGCAAGAATGGGGGTTACTGGAACTACACTCGATCTATGGTCGACTCAGGAGGTTTATAAATTCCCTGCATGACATGTATAGCAAAAAAATTTCAACCAACAAATCAACACTCATTATGACTTACTATGCCATACCGGACATAACCGTCCCGACGGAGACCAGCTATAAGCTCACGCCTACCCTAGGCAGAGGCTTTCCCGGATCCTTTTCCGGCATGCATGCAAGGCACATGAGGATGATTACCATCACATTTATATTCATTTCCAACAGCAAGGAAATCACTAATATGCATCCATGCTAAATGATCATATCACATGAAATAACCAGTTCTCCGAGATAAAATCATGTTATAAACGTGTCAACTAACACACCAAAAATATTATTCCGGGGTTCAGAATGCTTGCCTTCAAGGTGTGTAGTGGCAGCGTGCATCCTAGAACTTTTTGAAAGCTTTCTTCTCTTCCAAAAATCCTATTTTGAAAATAGTGGAATTAAAACACGATTTCAAATCAGCACAAGAAAGTTGTTTGAAAAATTTTCAAATAAATCTTAAAATAAACTAGACGGAATTTGAGAAATTTAGGAAAAAGAACCAACTCATTTGGAGTTATATTTAAAAAGTTATAGGCAGTCAAAGTTGTGGTCAAAATCTGTTATTTAAATAAAACAGAAAAGAAAAATGTTTCGAATAAACATGTATACGTCGAAAGCGTATTTTGGATTTACGCTTCCACTTACTCTAGCGTGGACCGCGCGTGGGTCACTGACAGTGGGCCCGCCTGGCCCACTGGTCAGGTTTGACCGGTCCATCTCTCCCTCCTCTTCCTCTGCCCGAACGGCAGCGAGGCAACAGCGATCAACGCCGGCGAACGGTGGCTCCCCACGGGTTCCAGAAGGTCTGGATGGATCCGCGAGACCGGGGCGGTCCTCCCGGGGGTTGTTGGGTTGACGGGGGTGGAAAGAGTCGTCGGCGGTGAGCTTCGCGGCAGAGGGGGCTTCGGGAGCAAAGTGAGTTTGGGGCTGCGGTGGTTCTCGATCAAAATCGAGTGGGGGAACGGGTTCACGGGAGGAAGAGAGAGTTCCTGGTGAAGAGAACGGAGAGGGGGAGGCCCTGGTGGCGCCGGAATGGCCTGAGCAGTGGCGGCGGCTGCGGTTGCCGGAGATGGGGAAGGAGACCCCCCCCCCCCCGGGTCGATTTGCTGCCAATGGGGGTCCTAGGGAGATGGCTTGGAACTGCCTGCGTGCGGAGACGAGCTCGGGGCTCCTTAAATAGGTGATCGGGGTCGGTTCCGCGGCGGCCGAGGATAAGTTCACCGGCGAACCGACGTTCTGTAGCTTGCAGGGAAACGTGGCGAGGCTGGGGATGGCGGCAGGAGCTAGCGGACGAGCGGGCACTGCTCCAGGGGCGAGCTGGCGAACAGGAGGGGCTTGGGCGGCGCCGAACTGAGCAGGGGCTGTCGGCGGCCGTGGCGACTAGTTCCTGGCCTGCCGGGGACGTGGCGAGGGCTCTTGGCGCGTTGCGGTGAGAAGGGGAGTGAGTGGCGTGGCTTTGCAGAGCGAGCAAAGCCCAGGGGCACGACGCGTTGGCTCGGGTGCGGCACGTGCAAAACGCGTGCTCTGCTCGCGCCCAGAGCACGCACGGAACGTGCTCGACGAAATGCCAGTGCATACTACAGAGCTTGGGTGAGGCTGGCACTTAGCAGACCTAGGTTAGGAGTATTTGGGAGTCTAGTGGACATGTTAGTCTGCCCAGAGGTGCAAGTTCACAGTGCAATGTCAAAGGTCATGTTAAAGATGTTCATGCACTTAAGGTGTTTGACAAAATACCAAGGGCACTTAGGCAGGTCTTGGAGTGGTCAAAAATTCCAGATGGTGGTCTCATTAGGTGAATAAGAAGGTGGTGAGGTTAGATTGCCAAATGCAGAAACTTGCTAGTGTAAGTTTTGCAAAAACTCACTTCTGGACAGGAGGTAAATGGTATCAATCCATGAACCAAAAGTGATCCAATGGGTGCATGCTCCTGGACTTAGGGGTTTGGTAGGGTTGACTACAAGTAGGAAAGTAATCATGGATCAAGGAGCAACTAAAAATGTGGTTGCTGTACAAATCCTCAAGTTGGACCAGAATAGAAAAGAGGTTGATTCACTCAATATTTTCAAAGAACAACACTAGGTTTTTGCATGAAGTTGAATTGCATGCTACCACTGACATCCCATAATTTTGGTGGAGGCTAGAAAGAAGTATTTAAATGAGTTGTAGTGCAAAATTGCACTCTGGACCAGAGAAGAAAATTGGTTGTAGAGCTTAAAATATTTTAAGGATAAAAGATATTTTTGTATAAAAGTGATTTAAAAACACCACAAGACATCTCCAATTTTTGGTTGGGATTTTAAGTGAATTTATCAAATGGTTGTAGTTCAAATATGGCCATTTAACCTTGAAAAACCATTTTCAAGAAAATAAAGATCAAGCAACTTAATTATGTAATTAGTTCTACTAATAAAAGAATAGTTTTTATTGAGAAGTTAAACAGGTCCAATAACATATTTGAAAAGTTTTTACTTTGGGGAAAAACTTCATAATAACAAGGGAGAAAATGGTTCAAAAATCAAAAGGGAGCCCAGAAAATAAAAGTTTTAATTTCCTGGCAAAATTTTAATTTAATAAAACAATGCCAAAAATTTTGGGGTGTCACATTCTCAATTTAAGTTTTCAGTTGTACAACCAAGTTCCTTCTTCATACCATGTAAATTAAACTATACAGAGCAAGTGATCTTCTTTTGCACTGCATGTATGCTTCTGTTCTTCATCCATAATCCAGTGGTGTGGTGAACCTACCCACTACAGCACAATGTCATATTCTGCAATGTCTTAACTATGACCAATGTCATATCATTCTACTATTATTTAACCCGTCTCTTTATTTGCCAATCTGAAATGGTATAAATTGACAGCAGACTAACCATTGATACCTATGAGTTCTTGATCTGTAATCCAGTGGTGTTGTGAAGCTGCCAACTCCTTCACAATGCCATTTCCTGCCATGTCTTGACCTGAACAATACCATATTGTGTTAATGCAATTTTAAACTGTGTCACTTATTCGTTAGTAAGAAATGTGATGAATTGTCAGCACTGATACTTTTATGTGCAAAACCTGTCATCTGTCTACTTGTTTATCTTTCAGAGTGAGGAAGATATAAGTGTTGAACAAGCGCAGTCTCATCATCTTGCTCAGCTGCTTGCGATGCAGCTCCCCGGCAGGGCTAACCTTTCTTGAACTCTATTGAAGTGTTGTCGGTTTTGTATATTAGTTTGTCGACGTGTCTATTTGCACTGGTGGCGATCTTTGATGCCCAATATATGTAATCTGTTGTCTGCTTGTGCTTTATTATCATAGTGGCGAACTTTGATGCCCAATGGATGTAATATGCCATAATTTCTTTATTGTATAGTCTAGGTTTTTTCTTATTCACGATGTTGCAGTTATTTTACTGTATATATATCATGTCTTCGCAGTAAATAGGCCAAACCATAAAATTACAGTACATAATCGGGCCATCATGCAATCACGATGTAGGTTGGGCCTGAAACATGTCGAACAGCTCACGGGCCGGCAGCAGCCCGAAATGAACCCCGGCCCATGATTGTGCAAATCAAATCACGGGCTTTGAATAGGCCAAAATTATCTCGGTCCTTGTTTGGCCCAATCAGATATCGGCTGAGAGCAAGCTAGATGCAAACCGGGCCGTAGTTAGGCCCAACTATATCACGGGCTTTTAACATGCCGAAATTAATATAGGGCTGAAACGTTAAACGGGCCCTTAACAGGCCAAAACTAATATCAGGCCGAATTACTAAGTGGGCCTTTAGCAAGTGGGCCCAAAAGCATAGTGTCCAGTTGACGGGCCGAATCTGATATGGGCCATAATTGAGCCCAAAGCCTCTTAAAGGGCTGGACCTGATCTGGGCCGTAATTTGGCCCAAAACATGGTAGGCTTTTAATGGGCCGGATCTCATATGGGCCACTATTAGGCCCGGAGCGTGGCAGACCATTAATGGACCGGATCAAATATGGGCCGGCATTTGGCCCAAAACATGGCAGCCTGTTAATGGGCCAGCCTACTAGGGTCCTCAAAATATTGTGGGCCTACAGCTGGGCCGGCCCATTAATGTGGGAGAAATCTCATGGGCCTTTAGCTGGGCCGGCCCATTATGATCCGCAAGAATCTTGAGGGCCTTTACCTGGGTCGGCCCATTATGGCACACTAAAATCTTGTGGGCCTTTACCTGGGCCGGCCCATTATGGCCCGCAAAGTCTTGTGGGCCTTTAGCTGGGCCAGCCCATTATGGTCCGCAAAATCTCGTGGGCCTTTAGCTGGGCCGGCCCATTATGGTCCGCAAAATCTTGTGGGCCTTTAGTTGGGCCGGCCCATTTAAACTTGATGGGCCGGTCTACGTGTCAACATATCATAGGCGCGTCTCGCCCATTGGATGAGTGACACCTGTGCCAACGCGGACCTGACACGTGTCTCCTCCAGCCAATGATGATTTTACATGTGGAAAATCCCCATTGGTCGGGGCTGTTAACGGGTTATCGGATCCAAAACCCGACCCGATAGCTTAACGGCGTTCCGTTACGATGGATGCCACGTGTCGGTCACCCTTGACGAAAGCACTTCTGTGGCGCGCGATTTATCGTAATGGAAGTGGACACTTCCGTGATGATAATTTTGGTAATGTCATGGAACACTTCTACGACAGCACAGGTATGACTATCTTGATTCTGTCATAAAATTGTCATGGATGTACATGCATGACAGAAAACACGACCTACTGTGACAAACACGTATCATCACGGAAGTGTATTTTTTTTGTAGTGTCGGACGAACCGCTATCGCCCGTTTAACGCGGTCCCGCACTACGCCTATCTAAACTTTAAGATACCCGGTCCCCGTGGTGTCATTACAATCAACGGAAACATGGAACGCTCCCTCCGTACTGAGGAGCACACCGCGGCCATCGCAGCTGAAGTACAAAGCGGCCCTGCCAAGCCGCACACCTCATCGGCTATAAAGCCACCGGACTTTATTCCGCATGGTCGGACGGTGCGGCATGCAGTCAGCCTGGGAATCCCAGGGTCGGATTAGCAGTTTCGCCTCCATCGACTGCCGTGTACAATAGCGAGGTTTGTACCACGCGTGCACAATTACGCACTCAAAGTACCTTGGGCATCAGCGGAGGCAAAATACAAACAGGCCTATAGTACGGTTTAACCCTATAGGGTCTCCCCCTCATTTTTTACTTATTTCTTATCTTTTACCACAAGTGAATTAAAACCTCCCCATCCTACGGACTCACAAGGACTCTTTCCGAGCCCAGTTCCATCCAAATAATAAAAGACCATCTGTCGGTATCAAAACCGGCGGATCTCGGGTAGGGGGTCCCGATCTGTGCGTCAAGGTCGGATGGTAACAGGAGACAAGGGACACTTTATTTTACCCAGGTTCGGGCCCTCTCGATGGAGGTAAAACCCTACTCCTGCTAGATTAATATTGATGATATGGGTAGTACAAGAGTAGATCTACCACGAGATCAAGGAGGCTAAACCCTAGAAGCTAACCTATGGGTATGATGATGGTTATGATGTGTTCGTCCTACGGACTACAACCCTCCGGTTTATATAGGCACCGGATAGGGTTAGGGTTACACAGAGTCGGTTACATTGGTAGGAGATCTTGAATATCCGCACGCCTAGCTTGCCTTCCACGCCAAGGAAAGAACCTTCCGGACACGGGACGAAGTCTTCAATCTTGTATCTTCATAGTCCTGGAGTCCGGCTGAAGATATAGTTCGGCTATCCGAACACCCCCTAATCTAGGACTCCCTCAGTAGCCCCTGAACCAGGCTTCAATGACGACGAGTCCGGCGCGCAAATTGTCTTCGGCATTGCAAGGCGGGTTCCTCCTCCAAATTCTTCAAGAAGATAATAAACACCAAAAAATAGTGTCCAGCTCTGCAAAACAAGTTTCCACGTATTGCCATATAGAGAATAATACAAACACAAATCAAATCTGCTGACGTATTCCGCAGTGCGTCATAACACTGCGACCAAGCCTTCTGTATGGATTATTTTTTGTTGTTCCACCGCAGCACGTTCAACGAGGCGGTTTCCTTGGCACGTCTTGTCGAAGCAGAGATCGTGTGCCCCTTTTAACGGGATTCTCATTAATGCGGACGTGGGTAACCCAACCGCGCCATTTACCACGGCGTGTGAGCGGCAAGCGAGTTTTATTAGGTAGGTGGGGACGCATAACGGCATCAGCCTATATAAGGGGATAAAGATCCACCTCTTTCACCTACGCCTTCTTCCTCCTTTGCCCATCCATCTCCTGCGCACTCAAGCTCCAACGCCCAAGTTCGCTCTTTCTTCCCCAACCTGCTCCAGCGATGTCCGGAGCGGGTGGCAAGTGGATGGCTTCCTCCGTTATGGAGGGTCAAATCAAAAAGCTTAGGAAGGCCGGATATCTGTCCAAGGACATCCCGCACCGGCTTCCCGAGGCGGGGCAGCTTCTTCCCACCCCAAGGCCCCATGAGAGGGTAGTTTTTCTCCCCCATTTCCTCCGCGGACTGGGTTTTCCACTTCACCCTTTTGTCCGGGGGCTCATGTTCTACTACGGCCTGGACTTCCACGATCTGGCCCCGAACTTTATCCTCAATATCTCGGCGTTTATCATCGTGTGTGAGGCCTTTCTCCGCATCCGCCCGCACTTCGGCCTCTGGCTCCAGACCTTCAACGTCAAGCCCAAGGTGGTGTCCGGCACCCAGGCGGAGTGCGGAGGTGCTATGGCCGGCAAAATGGCCAACGCACTCTGGTTCGATGGCTCCTTTGTGGAGTCCTTAAAGGGGTGGCAGGCAGGGTGGTTTTACATCACCGAGCCATGCGACTCGAAATGGGTCGCGGCCCCTGAGTTCCGATCCGGACCCCCCACGCGGCTCATGTCCTGGAAAGAGACGGGCCTATCGTGGGGCAACGAAGAAGAAGTGACCGGACTGCAAACTTGCATCCGGTCCCTGATGAACAAGCCCATTCGGCATGTCAACATCATCCAGGTCATGTTCGTTCGCCGGATCCTCCCGTGCCAAGAACGGGAGTTCACTTTGTGGGAATTCGACCCGGCGCAGCACCAAACCCTCAATAGGCCCTTCGACATGACGTATGAAGACGTCTGGAAGGTGCTAACCAAAGGCGCCGAGTGCCCCACATCCGCTTCCGAGGACCGCGGATACAGCTCGCAGCGCAACGCTGGCGAGGTAGGCTATTTATACCTTTGACAGGTTCGTTAAGCTTTTCTACATAGATTAACTCTATGTGGGATCTAAAAACTCCCTTTGCCTTTGACAGGCGTGGCTGAAGATAGCCGGACCAATCAACTGTCCGGCTCCTCTACCCGAAGACCCAGCCCCAGCTCTCTTAGAGAAGCTGCTGGCTCCGGCGCCCTATGTGGTGCCCGAGAAGAAGGTCAAGAAGAAGAAGACCACCGGGACTCGAAAGAGTGCCCGCAATGTGGTGGTGTCGAGCTCGTCATCTGGCGAGTTTGCGACGCCCTCCTCTCCTGAAAACGAGGAGGAGGAACAAGGAAGCTCTCCCCCTCCAGCGAGGGGAGCGAAAAAGAAGAAGGCCGCCCCAACAGGGGAGGCCGAGGGGTCGAGGAAAAGGAAGACCCCTCCGCCGGACTGCTCCCCCAACGCCGAAGAGGGCGGAAAGGAGTGGCCGGACAGAACCAAGCGTCCGGCGACATCGTAAGTATTCACATACCAGAATGACTCATAGTATCTTCAAGTGCGCAGCTTAATCTAATGTCGAATGCTGTTTGCGCAGCCCGCCCCGAGCCGCACTCGATGATTCATCGGGCGGCTCCCTGGATTCGTCGGACATGAACTCTGTCCCGCCCGCAGTCTCCCCCAGCGGGGCGGACGACGCCGAAGCGGCGTCCCGCCGAACAGGGCAGGAGGAGGTGGTCCTGGAGGAGCCGCAAGGCAATCCTCTGGACCCCAGGAGTAAAGGGGTTGAAACCCCCCAGGGCTCCCAGTCCGGCTTTGTGCCGGACACCGCGCCGGACTCAACCGTCCTGGCTCGCGGTGGGTGAACTCCTTCCAAGAGGAGTAAGCCGTCTGAGCCGGCGACCTCTGTCCAACCAGAGGCGCCGGATAGTCTGTTGGAGGCGCTTGAAGGCGCCACCATCGACGAGGAGCACCGTACTGTTATGAGTGCGGTGGTCCAAAGGGTTCAGTCCACCAAGAGCGGACTGAATGAAGCTTGTGCTAGCCTTCTAACAGGCTTCCAGGTAAGCAAAAAATATGCTAAATTCATTACCGCATAGACAGTAGCCCCTGATGCTCTGTTCGGTGTTCGGAAAGAAAAGCCGAATAGAGGATCCAACAACTTTCGCAGGAGTCTAATAAAAAGTCTAATATGCGTATGCAGGCTTCCCTGCTGTCCACCGCCGCACTGACTGCGCAGGTGGAAGTCCTGAAAAAGGACCTCGAGCGGTCCGAGCAAGAGCTCGGCCTTGCCAAAAGGCAGCTCGTGGAAAAGGAAGGTAAGAAATACCCCTTAGAAGAAAAAAAAGGGGTGCCTATAGAGAGGCTTGATTGCAAAAAGAAATAACAGGATTGTACTGCTTATTGTAGGGGCCACAACCGAGGTGGCAACCCTGAAGCAGGTGCTGGCTGAGGCCAAGAATAAAGCGGCCGAGGAGCGCGCCGAGCGAGAAAAGCTTGGGGTCCAAGTCGGCGAGGTGCAGCAAGAGCTGCAAGCTCTCATGAAGAAACATGAGGGTTTGGAGCTTGAGGCAAAAAGGCAAGCATCCGAGATCGCGTCGGCTGTTGAGACCACCAAGAGTGCCAAGGCCGAAGCCCAAAAGGCCCTCCAAGAGTTGGAGGATGTGAAAAAGATAGCAGCGGGTAAGGCATTCTTAATGCAAAGTAGGAATATAAAGGTGAAATACCTATTACTTACCCGAATCCGGAGTTCTCCAGGGGCATTCTTCGATCTTCCCCGCAGCGCATCCGACGCCGCCGCATTCTACCGAGCTGAAGAGGACAGCTTGACGGAGAGTGTGTTCTGGTCTTAGTATTCTGAGGCCGGACACCCTTTGCCCTTAAGCGATCAGCTGAAGCAGCTGGCCGAGCTCCACAAGGCGGCCGAACAGGCCATGAATGGCTTACTAGTTCGGCTGTGGCCTAGAGAGGCCCTGCCTGGGAGCTACTTCGGGCTGGTGCGGCGGCTGGTGGAGGCCTGTCCACGGCTTGAGGTCATCAAGCGCTCCGTCTGCATAGAAGGTGCCCGGAGGGCCCTTGCCCGTGTAAGGGTACACTGGGGCAAGCTGGACGGAGAAAAGCTGGTGAAGGACGGGCCGCCGCAGGGGAAGGAGCATCGCAAGCCCGAGAACTACTACAAGGAAGTTCTCGCTGGAGCTCACCTTGTCGCGGATGAGTGTGCCAAAGATGTAATATTTCAATGAACTCGCTCGTTTGTATCATGTGCGCTGAAAACTTGTTCATATGCGCTTAAGCAATGCTTTCTGAATTTAAAATATTATTTTCTGTGCGGCCGTTTATCAATAACTGAGAGATGGCGAGTCGTCGGCTTCTGCCCCCATGCAACTAGTGCTGGGGTGTTCGGGATAAACCTGAGGGCTCTTGTTCCCATAGTTGGGTCCTTCGAGGGAGGCGCTCAGCACAGCGAACCAGGCAATCGGACTATAATGCTTGAACACTCTCACTTAGCCATAGAACGTTATAATTTTAAATTTCGACGAAGCCCCTAGTTCGGAAGGCCGAATTCGGGGCACTATCCACGCCTTTAGCCGGACTTAACCAGCTCTCCGCTCGAAGCGGCATAAGCCTTTAGGGACTCGAAAAACCTCTCGAACAGCGACCGGTCTCGCGCCTTATCATGACAGTCTGTTTTAGCTTTCTCCACTGAGGTGCTCACCCACCTGATCTGGGGCACAATCGCAATGGTTCTCCTAGTACTACCTTAGCCGATAGAGCGGAACGTAAGGCACCAAAACATAGGAGCCGGGCAAACCCAACATATGACCAAAATCATGACTCGGAACTGATGCATATAATGCTATAAGTTCGGGGTGCCGCACTTGTGAAAGTGGACGGACTTCTCACACCAGATAGAAGGGTAATAAAGCCCCTGGCGTGGTTTGCCGTACCATGGTGTACGGGTGCGATCATGTTATTTGAGTAAACATATGTATATTAAAAGAAGATAATGCAAAAAATAGACGAAAATCTATGCATTATTTATGAGGAGGCTGTTTATTCAAGCCGAACGATACAAGTAGTGCGAAAAAAAATTAGACTATTTAACATGTCCTGACCAGGCGCAGGCCGCGGAATTTAGAAACAGATATATCGCTCGAAATAGAGACCACCTGAGAGTTCCATGATGCGGCGTTGTTTTGTCTGCTTTCCTGGGTCCTGTATCGTCTGTGCGGCAGCGAGGCCGAACACTGTATCCAGAGTATGGAGTCCTGAAAGAAAAGAAGAACCCGGCAGCCCCTAGTACGTTTGACGCCGTATTGTTGGCATGCCATTTTATCTGCCCCTTCCCCTATGCCCATGGAATTGTAAGGGCGTAATTGTGTACTCGAGGTACTAGCTCCGCTATGTAGCGATGGCTGGGGTTGGGGCCGTATTGCTACGCGTGCTCTGAACGCGCCAGTCGGTCTTGCTGCGGGTTACTCCGGGCGCGTTTTGCTTTGTCCTGCTTTGTAGCGGCCGGACTCGAGAGCTGCCTTAACAGGCTGCTTTGTACCTCTGTTGCGAGGGCCGCCGTGTGTTCCTCCGTACGGATGGAGCGTTCGGTGTTTCCGCTGACCGAGATTACACCTCGAGGGCCTGGCATCTTGAGCTTGAGATATGCGTAGTGCGGCACCGCATTGAATTTAGCAAATGCGGTTCGTCCAAGAAGAGCATGATAGCCACTGCGGAACGGAACTATGTCGAAGATTAACTCTTCGCTTCGGAAGTTGTCCGGAGATCCGAAGACCACATCAAGTGTTATGGAGCCTATGCAATCGGCCTCTACACCTGGGATGACGCCTTTAAAGGTCGTCCTTGTGGGCTTGATCCTTGATGGATCTATGCCCATTTTCCGCACTGTATCCTGGTAGAGCAGGTTCAGGCTACTGCCGCCGTCCATGAGGACTCTTGTAAGGTGAAATCCGTCAACGATTGGGTCAAGAACCAATGCGGCGAAACCGCCGTGACGGATGCTAGTGGGGTGGTCCCTTCGATCGAAGGTGATCGGGGAAGAGGACCATGGGTTGAACTTTGGGGCGACTGGCTCCATCGCGTATACGTCCCGTAGCGCACGCTTCCTCTCCCGCTTGGGAATATGAGTCGCGTATATCATGTTCACCATCCGTACTTGTGGGGGAAACCCCTTCTGTCCGTTGTTGTTCGGCGGCCTGGGCTCCTCTTCGTCATCGCTGTCTAGCCCCTTGTTTTTGTGTTCGGCTCTTAACTTGCCTGCCTGCTTGAACACCCAACAATCCCTGTTGGTGTGATTGGCTGGCCTTTCGGGGGTGCCGTGAATCTGGCACGAGCGGTCGAGTATTCGGTCCAAACTGGACGGGCCCTGGGTATTCTTTTTGAATGGCTTTTTTCGCTGACCGGATTTATGGCCTCTGAATCCGGCGTTTACTGCCGTATCTTCATTGCTGTCGCTGCTGACGCGGCGTTTCTGTTTATTCCGTCGCGACCTGCCACTTTTGTCCTTGATATCTGAATTACCTTGCTTCTTCGATAAGTTGTTGCTGCGAGCTAGCCAGCTATCTTCGCCCGCGCAAAAGCGGGTCATGAGTGTCGTGAGGGCTGCCATGGATTTTAGCTTTTCCTGTCCCAGGTGCCGGGCAAGCCACTCGTCACGGATGTTATGCTTGAAGGCTGCTAAGGCCTCTGCATCCGGACAATCGACTATCTGATTTTTCTTTGTTAGGAACCGTGTCCAGAATTGCTTGGCCGATTCTTCTGGCTGCTGGATTATGTGGCTTACGTCGTCGGCGTCCGGTGGCCGTACGTAGGTCCCCTGGAAGTTGTCGAGGAATGCGGCCTCCAGGTCCTCCCAAGAGCCGATCGAATCTGCGGGGAGGCTGTTAAGCCAGTGCCGGGCTGGTCCCTTAAGCTTAAGGGGTAAATATTTGATGGCGTGCAAATCATCGCCACGTGCCATGTGGATGTGGAGGAGATAGTCCTCAATCCATACTACCAGATCTGTCGTACCATCATACGACTCGATGTTGACGGGTTTAAAACCCTCTGGGATTCTATGATCCATTACTTCGTCTGTGAAGCATAGTGGGTGTGCGGCGCCCCTGTACTGGGCTATGTCTCGACGCAGTTCGGAGGAGCTGTGCCTGTTGTGTTCGGCCCGGACGGATTTATTGTGTCCGGAGTGAAAACTATCATGTGCCGTCGGGCGTCCGCGCGATCCATAGATCGATCTTGTTTGCCTTGCTTTGTCCTCCAGGACGTCTCGCAGGTCTGGTTCGTGTTCCCGTGCCTTGGTAAAGCGGCTGCGGGGCATGGCTTGTTTGGATGTTCGACAGGCTTCTCTGTCGCGGCCGCGAGGTGGCCGATCTACCATGTCTTGGGCTTCCTCCTCTGATTGGGGTAGCGGCCTGCGCTTAGGATAGTTTTTGGAGGGGCGTCCGAGCTCGTGCTCTTCGGCCGCAAGGACTTCAGTCCATCTGTCAGCTAGCAAATCTTGATCAGCTCTAAGTTGTTGCTGCTTTTTCTTTAGGCTGTTCATCGTGGCTAAAAGCCTGTGTTGAAAGCGCTCTTGTTCGGCGGGGTCTGATGGTACGATGAATTCATTGTCACCGAGGCTTGCCTCGTCTTCGGAGGGAGGCATGTAGTTATCGTCCTCGACCTCTCGCTCTGCCGCTCTCTCATGAGGGTGGTCTTCTCCATCTTCCTGTGCCGAATCCTACTGGTTTTGGTGTTCTTCGGCGCTGTCCGGGGTAGTATTATCTCCCGTGTGCTGTGGCGGGATTTGGAGCGGCGCCGCTGACGTCGGCATTTTGGAGGCTTTTTCGAAGTGCCATCCTCCGCTGTTCCATCGCCATCTCCATCTTTTGGGGCATCCACCATGTATATGTCGTATGACGAGGTGGCGGTCCAGCGCCCTACAGGTGCTGGTTCTTGCTCGTCTCCTCCTTCGTCGTCCATACCGTCGAAGTCTTCGGAGCCGAAGTCGAGCATGTCGGATATATCGTCGACAGTGGCTATTAAGTGGGCGATGGGTGGGCTTTGAATTTCTTCGTCGTCCGAATCCCAACCTCGCAGGCCATAGTTTGGCTCGGGCTCTCCTGACAAAGAGAGAGACTTGAGAGAATTCAGAATATCACCAAAAGGTGAATACTGAAAGATGTCCGCGGCGGTGAACTCCATTACAGGCGCCCAATCTGATTCGATCAGCGGGGGTACGGACGACCCGAAGTTCGGAGAAGAGTCCGGTTCCTTGGAGTCACAGGCCATGCGGAGCGCGGGGCTTGCGTTCGGCTCAATGGCCTTTAAGATCGCAGCCCCCGAGGTGACGTCCAACCGTTCATCTTCAAAGAACGCAGCGGGCTCCGAATCGAGGATCGGGGCCAGAGCGTATGCGGCCTCCAGGACACTGTTCGGAGGCAGAGCTATATCATGCCCCTCGAGATAGTGCGGCGCGCTTGGCTGTGGCTCGAATCCGTTGAAAATCAAGTCTCCGCGGATATCTGCCGTGTAGTTTAGGCTTCCAAGCCTGACTTGATGGCCAGGGGCGTAGCTCTCGATCTGCTCCAGATGACCAAGCGAGTTGGCCCGCAGAGCAAAGCCGCCGAAGACGAAGATCTGTCCGGGGAGAAAAGTCTCACCCTGGACCTCATCGTTGTTGATGATCAAAGGAGCCATCGGGCCTAAAGGCGACGACACAGAGGAACTCTCAATGAAAGCAGCAATGTCGGTGTCAAAACCGGTGGATCTCGGGTAGGGGGTCCCGATCTGTGCGTCAAGGTCGGATGGTAACAGGAGACAAGGGACACTTTATTTTACCCAGGTTCGGGCCCTCTCGATGGAGGTAAAACCCTACTCCTGCTAGATTAATATTGATGATATGGGTAGTACAAGAGTAGATCTACCACGAGATCAAGGAGGTTAAACCCTAGAAGCTAGCCTATGGGTATGATGATGGTTATGATGTGTTCGTCCTACGGACTACAACCCTCTGGTTTATATAGGCACCGGATAGGGTTAGGGTTACACAGAGTCGGTTACATTGGTAGGAGATCTTGAATATCCGCACGCCTAGCTTGCCTTCCACGCCAAGGAAAGAACCTTCCAGACACGGGACGAAGTCTTCAATCTTGTATCTTCATAGTCCTGGAGTCCGGCTGAAGATATAGTTCGGCTATCCGAACACCCCCTAATCCAGGACTCCCTCACCATCCCTCTCAAGGAGTCTCTCATACTCAGGAGAAAGCGACGCAGACGTGCGGCAGGAAAGTGCAAAGGACCTTGTAAACCACAACTTCCCTCAAAGAACTTGTATAGAGCTTTTTCTCTTTAGCCTTAAGACCCCCGGCATGTAAAATAGCCTTGGTGATTATGGAACTCTCTATAATACTACTTTTGACGTATCAATCAGATTTTTGTGAAGGAAATTCTTCCGTGGTATCGTCTTCACCTATAGACTTTTCAGTTGTGTCACGCACACACCTCGGCAAAAATTGCAAGGGGCTCTATATGGCAACACACGTGTTGCCAACCAAAAAGTCCGACACATCTTTATACCGTAATTCGGCGTCCCGAGTTCGGCATTATATGCATCGGCTCCGAATCATGTCTTTGGTCAATAGTTGGGTTGCCCGGCTCCTGTGTTTGCTACCTTATGTTCTGTCTGATTGGCTAGGGTAGTAAAGGGAGAACTACTGTGATTGTGTTCCTGGTTCGTCTGGTTAAGCACCTCAGTAGAGAAAGCCGAAAACTGACTGTCATGATGCAGTGAGAGCTGGTCAGCCACTCAGCGACTTATCAAAATCTTTAGCAATTTCTTCCGTCTAACACGAAGGACCGTTCTCCGGTCACCTGTGCAACGCATCCGAATTAGGATAGCCGCACAAATACCAGGGGCAACTTTGTAGACCCATCGTCAAACTCCTACGGCTAAGTAAGAGCAATAAAACCGTATAGTTTGAGTGTTTGGTTCACCGCACTAACACCTCCTTCACGGACCAAGACGTTGGGTTAAGTGTAGTCATGTGCAATTCCGAACACCCCAGTAGTATCTACAAGGGGGTTGAAGCCAACGACTGGGAACTCTCAGATATAAAACGGCCACACAGGAGGATAAACTCTTCATACAAGAAGAGACATATGCAAAAGACTTAGTTCATGATACGAACTCCCGAACAGTTCGGACTCGTTCATTCGAACACTACATCCTTAGATCATTGGCCTTCTACAAGGCGAGCACCCTTGAGAACTTCCTCAAAATAACGCTCTGGTGTGCGCTGGTCCTTGCTTTCGGTCGGACCCTCGACTGCCGCCTTTTCGGCCTTCATCTTCCCCCAGTGCATCTTCACACGGGCAAAGGCCATTCGCGCCCCTTCTATATAAGACCACCTCTTAACGGCGTAAATTCGAGGCAGCGCATCGATGAGACACCGCATGAGGCTGAAGTAGCTGTCCGGAATGGCTTTGGCCAGCCACAACCAGACAATAACGTCCTTCATGGCCGCGCTGGACATCTTATGCAGCTCCGCCCACTGCGCCATCTGGTCATTTAGCAGTACGGAACGCTCATGTCCGGCAAACTGCGACCAGAAGAGCTTCTCCGTCGCGTGCCCTTCCTAGGCCTGGAAGAATTGGGTGGCATTCGTAGCACTCTTCAGCAGATCCGCATATAGTTCTGGAGAACTCCACAATCGATTAAGTAAGGCATACTTCCGGTCCCCAAATTTAGCATGTAAAAGAAAGGGCTTACCAGCCGCTATCTGTCCGGCTTGACGGATTTCCTCACGCGTTGCGCGGGATTCGGATCGCGCCTCCGAAGCTTCTTGAAGGGCCTTGGCGAGCTCGGTCTCCTTCGCCTTATTTTCATTTTCTAAGGACTCGCACTTAGCGGAGGTGTCCTTGAGCCTTTGCTCTATCTCGATCACCCGTTCTTCAAAACGGCGCCGAGCGGCCTGTTCAGCCGTTATGTCTGTGGCCGCTTTATCAGCAGTCGCCTTGCTTACTGCTACCTCTTGAGCACTACGTTGGTTTTCCCTTGAAGAGGAAAGGGTGATGCAGTAAACTAGCATAAGTATTTCCCTCGGTTTTTGGGAACCAAGGTATCAATCCAGTAGGAGACCATGCACGAGTCCCTCGCACCTACACAAACAAACAAGAACCTTGCAACCAACGCGATAAAGGGGTTGTCAATCCCTTAACGGTCACTTACGAGAGTGAGATCTGACAGATATGATAAGATAATATTTTTGGTATTTTTATGATAAAGATGCAAAGTAAAATAAAAGGCAATGAAAATAGCTAAGTGTTGGAAGATTTATATGATGGAAAATAGACCCGGGGGCCATAGGTTTCACTAGTGGCTTCTCTCGAGAGCATAAGTATTACGGCGGGTGGACAAATTATTGTTGAGCAATTGACAGAATTGAGCATTGTTATGAGAATATCTAGGTATGATCATGTATATAGGCATCACGTCCGAGACAAGTAGACCGACTCCTGCCTGCATCTACTACTATTACTCCACACATCGACCGCTATCCAGCATGCATCTAGAGTATTAAGTTCAAAAGAACAGAGTAACGCTTTAAGTAAGATGACATGATGTAGAGGGATAAACTCATGCAATATGATACAAACCCCATCTTGTTATCCTCGATGGCAACAATACAATACGTGCCTTGTTGCCCCTACTGTCACTGGGAAAGGACACCGCAAGATTGAACCCAAAGTTAAGCATTTCTCCCATTGCAAGAAAGATCAATCTAGTAGGCCAAACCAAACTAATAATTGGAAGAGAGTTGCAAAGATAACCAATCATACATAAAAGAATTCAGAGGAGATTCAAATATTGTTCATAGATAAACTTGATCATAAACCCACAATTCATCGGTCTCAACAAACACACCGCAAAAGAAGATTACATCGAATAGATCTCCATGAGAATCATGGAGAACTTTGTATTGAGATCCAAAGAGAGAGAAGAAGCCATCTAGCTAATAACTATGGACCCGAAGGTCTGAGGTAAACTACTCACACATCATCGGAGAGGTTATGGTGTTGATGTAGAAGCCCTCCATGATCAATGCCCCGTCCGGCAGGATGCCGGAAAAGGCCCCAAGATGGGATCTCACGGGTACAGAAGGTTGCGGCGGTGGAATTAGGTTTTCGTGGATGCCTCTGTTGGTTTGGGGGTACGTATGTATATATAGGAGGAAGAAGTACGTCGGTGGAGCAACGTGGGCCCCATAAGGGTGGAGGGCGCCCCCCTACCACGTGCCCTCCTGGTTGCTTCCTTAACGTAGGGTCCAAGTCCTCTGGATCACGTTCGTTCCGAAAATCATGTTCCTGAAGGTTTCATTCTGTTTGGACTCCGTTTGATATTCTTTTTCTACGAATCACTGAAAAAGGCAAAAAACAGCAATTCTGGGTTGGGCCTCCGATTAATAGGTTAGTCCCAAAAATGATATAAAAGTGTATAATAAAGCTCGTTAAACATCCAAAACAGAATATAATATAGCATGAAGCAATCAAAAATTATAGATATGTTGGAGACGTATCAAGCATCCCCAAGCTTAATTCCTGCTTGTCCTCGAGTAGGTAAATGATAAAAACATAATTTTTGATGCGGAATGCTACTTGACATAATTTTCAATGTAATTCTCTTATTTGTGGTATGAATATTCAGATCCTAAAGATTGAAGAAAAAAGTTAAATATTGACATAAAAATAATAATCCTTCAAGCATACTAACTAAGCAATTATGTCTTCTCAAAATAACATGGCCAAAGAAAGTTATACCTACAAAATCATATAGTCTGGCTATGCTCTATCTTCACCACACAAAGTATTTAAATCATGCACAACCCCGATGACAAGCCAAGCAATTGTTTCATACTTTTTGTGTTCTCAAACTTTTTCAATCTTCACGCAATACATGAGCGTGAGCCATGGACATAGCACTATATGTGGAATAGAATGGTGGTTGTGGAGAAGACAAAAAGAAGGAGAAGATAGACTCACATCAACTAGGTGTATCAACGGGCTATGGATATGCCCATTAATAGATATCAATGTGAGTGAGTAGGGATTGCCATGCAACAGATGCACTAGAGCTATAAGTATATGAAAGCTCAACAGAAGTAACTAAGTGGGTGTGCATCCAACTCGCTTGCTCATGAAGACCTAGGGCATTTTGAGGAAGCCCATCATTGGAATATACAAGCCAAGTTCTATGATGAAAAAAATTCCCACTAGTATATGAAAGTGATATCATAGGAGACTCTCTATCATGAAGATCATGGTGCTACTTTGAAGCACAAGTGTGGTAGAAAGGATAGTAACATTGTCCCTTCTCTCTTTTTCTCTCATTTTTTTTATTTGGGTCTTTTCTCTCTTTTTTTATGGCCTCTTTTTTTTATTCCGGAGTCTCACCCCGACTTATGGGGGAATCATAGTCTTCATCATCCTTTCCTCACTTGGGACAATGCTCTAAAAATGATGATCATCACACTTTTATTTACTTACAACTCAACAATTACAACTCAATACTTAGAACAAAATATGACTCTATGTGAATGCCTCCGGCGGTGTACCGGGATATGCAATGAATCAAGAGTGACATGTATGAAAGAATTATGAACGGTGGCTTTGCCACAAACACGATGTCAACTACATGATCATGCGAGGCAATATGACAATGATGGAGTGTGTCATAGTAAACGGAACGGTGGTAAGTTGCATGGCAATATATCTCGGAATGGCTATGGAAATGCCATGATAGGTAGGTATGGTGGCTGTTTTGAGGAAGATATATGGTTGGTGTATGATACCGGCGAAAAGTGCACGGTATTAGAGAGGCTAGCAATGGTGGAAGGAAGAAAAGTGCATATAATCCATGGACTCAACATTAGTCATAAAGAACTCATATATTTATTGCAAAAATCTACAAGTTATCAAAGCAAAGTATTACGCGCATGCTCCTAGGGGGTAGATTGGTAGGAAAAGACCATCGCTCGTCCCCGACCACCACTCATAAGGAAGACAATCAATAAATAAATCATGCTCCGACTTCATCACATAACGGTTCACCATACATGCATGCTACGGGAATCATAAACTTTAATACAAGTATTTCTCAAATCCACAACTACTCAACTAGCATGACTCTAATATCACATCTTTATATCTCAAAACAATTATCAAGCATCAAACTTCTCATAGTATTCAACACACTCATAAGAAAAATTTTACTAATCTTGAATGCCTATCATAATTAAAGCAAATTACCACTCTGTTTTGTAGGTCTCTCAAAATAATATAAGTGATGCATGAGAGAACAATAGTTTCTATAAAACAAATCCACCACCGTGCTCTAAAAGATATAAGTGAAGCACTAGAGCAAAAACTATATAGCTCAAAAGATATAAGTGAAGCACATAGAGTATTCTAACAAATTCTGAATCAAGTGTGTATCTCTTAAAAGGTGTGTACAGCAAGGATGATTGTGGCAAACTAACAAATAAAGACTCAAATAATACAAGACGCTCCAAGGAAAACACATATCATGTGATGAATAAAAATATAGCTCCAAGTAAAGTTACCGATGGAAGTAGACGAAAGAGGGGATGCCTTCCGGGGCATCCCCAAGCTTTGGCTTTTTGGTGTCCTTAGATTATCTTGGGGTGCCATGGGCATCCCCAAGCTTAGGCTCTTGCCACTCCTTGTTCCATAATCCATCAAATCTTTTACCCAAAACTTGAAAACTTCACAACACAAAACTTAACAGAAAATCTCGTGAGCTCCGTTAGCGAAAGAAAACAGAATACCACTTCAAGGTACTGCAATGAACTCATTATTTATTTATATTTGTGTTAAAACTACTTTATTCCAACTTCTTTATGGTTTATAAACTATTTTACTAGCCATAGATTCATCAAAATAAGCAAACAACACACGAAAAACAGAATCTGTCAAAAACATAGCTATCGTTTAACGCCCCTAGCTAGGCATTGAGATTTCAATGATGCCCACATGAAAGACGAGGATTGAAGCGCAAAGAGAGCATCATGTAACACGTGACAAACACATATAAGTCTAACATACTTCCTATGCATAGGCATCTTATAGGCAAACAAATTATCATAGCAAGCAAAAACTAGCATATGCAAGGAAGCGGAAAGAAACAATAGCAATCTCAACATAACGAGAGGTAATTTATTATCATGAAAATTTCTACAACCATACTTCCCTCTCTCATAATAATTGAATGTGGGATCATAAGAAAATTCAACAAAATAGCTATCACGTAAAATATTTTCAACACGAGCCACATGCATGCAAAGTTGACACTCTTCCAAAATAGTGGGATTAACATTAACTAAAGTCATGACCTCTCCAAACCCACTTTTATCAAAAATAACATAAGATTGAACAATTCTCCAAATATGTGGGATCTAAAGTTGACACTCTTCCAAACCCACTTTCAATATTATTGCAAACACTATTATCAATCTCATATTCATCATGGGGCTTAAATAAATTTTCAAGATCATAAGAAGAATCAACCCAATCATGATCATTGCAACAAGTAGTAGACATAGCAAAACTAGCATCCCCAAGCTTAGGGTTTTGCATATTATTAGCACAATTTACATCAAGAGAATTTATAGTAAAAGCATTGCAATCATGCTTTTTATTCAAGGAGCTATCGTGAATCTCTTCATAAAGTACTTCATCACAATTTTTAGATTCACAAATTTCAAGCAAAACCTCATAAAGATAATATAGTGCACAAAACTCACTAGCAATAGGTTCATCATAATTGGATTTCTTAAAGAGATTAGCAAGTGGATGAGTATCCATAAACTTTTAGCAAGCGAAGATGCAAGCAAAAAGAAGGCACATGGTAACACGAGCAAACAGAAGGACGAACGGAAGAGGGGCAAATAAAACGGCAAAGGTGAAGTGGGGGAGAGGGAAATGAGAGGCAAATGGCAAATAATGTAATGCGAGGGAGATGAGTTTGTGATGGGTACTTGGTATGTCTTGACTTGACTTGACTTGGCGTAGATCTCCCCGGCAACGGCACCAGAAATCCTGCTTGCTACCTCTTGAGCACTGCGTTGGTTTTCCCTTGAAGAGGAAAGGGTGATGCAGTAAAGTAGCATAAGTATTTACCTCAGTTTTTGAGAACCAAGGTATCAATCCAGTAGGAGACCACGCACGAGTCCCTCGCACCTACACAAACAAACAAAAACCTCGCAACCAACGTGATAAAGGGGTTGTCAATCCCTCAATGGTCACTTACGAGAGTGAGATCTGATAGATATAAAGATAATATTTTTGGTATTTTTATGATAAAGATGCAAAGTAAAATAAAAGGCAATGAAAATAGCTAAGTGTTGGAAGATTTATATGATGGAAAATAGACCTGGGGGCCATAGGTTTCACTAGTGGCTTCTCTCGAGAGCATAAGTATTATGGTGGGTGAACAAATTATTGTTGAGCAATTGACAGAATTGAGCATAGTTATGAGAATATCTAGGTATGATCATGTATATAGGCATCATGTCCGAGACAAGTAGACCGACTCCTGCCTGCATCTACTACTATTACTCCACACATCGACCGCTATCCAGCATGCATCTAGAGTATTAAGTTTAAAAGAACAGAGTGACGCTTTAAGTAAGATGACATGATGTAGAGGGATAAACTCATGCAATATGATATAAACCCCACCTTGTTATCCTCGATGGCAACAATACAATACGTGCCTTGCTGCCCCTACTGTCACTGGGAAAGGACACCGCAAGATTGAACCCAAAGCTAAGCACTTCTCCCATTGCAAGAAAGATCAGTCTAGTAGGCCAAACCAAACTGATAATTCGAAGAGACTTGCAAAGATAACCAATCATACATAAAAGAATTCAGAGGAGATTCAAATATTGTTCATAGATAAACTTGATCATAAACCCACAATTCATCGGTCTCAACAAACACACCGCAAAAGAAGATTACATCGAATAGATCTCCACGAGAATCATGGAGAACTTTGTATTGAGATCCAAAGAGAGAGAAAAAGCCATCTAGCTAATTACTATGGACCCGAAGGTCTAAGGTAAACTACTCACACATCATCGGAGAGGCTATGGTGTTGATGTAGAAGCCCTTCGTGATCAATGCCCCCTCCGACAGGACGCCGGAAAAGGCCCCAAGATGGGATCTCATGGGTACAGAAGGTTGCGGCGGTGGAATTAGGTTTTCGTGGATGCCTCTGTTGGTTTGGTGGTACGTAGGTATATATAGGAGGAAGAAGTACTACGTCGGGGGAGCAACATGGGCCCCACGAGGGTGGAGGGCGCGCCCCCCTACCTCGTGCCCTCCCGGTTGCTTCCTTGATGTAGGGTCCAAGTCCTCTGGATCACGTTCGTTCCGAAAATCGCGTTCCTGAAGGTTTCATCCCGTTTGGACTCCGTTTGATATTCTTTTTCTGCGAATCACTGAAATAGGCAAAAAAACAGCAATTCTGGGCTGGGCCTCCGATTAATAGGTTAGTCCCAAAAATGATATAAAAGTGTATAATAAAGCCCGTTAAACATCCAAAACAGAATATAATATAGCATGAAGCAATAAAAAATTATAGATACGTTGGAGATGTATCACTTACCCTTGCCTGCTCCTTGGCCTGGGCAAGCTCACCCCTGAGGGTCTCCACCACGGTGGCGCCATCTGTATAAGTACACGCATTTCAGCTCTTGAACTTCCGCAAAACATGGATATATACAGGCATACAGTAAAAATGCATTTCATACCTTGCGCCTGGTCGAGCCGCGTGTTAACAAGGGCTGGGTCCTCATCGGCCCGTGCCAATTTCCGTTGGAGATCGGAAACTTCCACTGATTGGGTAGTCGCCGCTAGCAGAGAAGCCTGTGATTATTCAGATACAAGTATGTTACCACCTGACAACTGGTTATTGATCCTCTACTCGTTTTTTTCAAAGAACCGAACAGAGTCTCGGGGGCTACTATCTATATACAGGCATATTTTTAATAAAACCAAAAAACAAAATTATTACATTGGTACCTCGAAGCCTGCCAGTAGGATGGAAAAGGCTTCGTTCAGCCCGTTTTTGGCGGACTGAATCTTCTCAGCCACCGCACCCATTAGGATGCGGTGCTCCTCCGGGATGGATGCACTTTGCAGTGCGCCCACCATGGAATTCGGCGCCTCCGGATTAGCGAAGGTCGTCGCACCCCCCTCTTCGGTGGGGGTCGCTGATTAGGCTCCGAAGCATTATTGGTCTCCGGAGTAGTATGCGGCTGGGGATCGGATTGACCGGGGCCCCGTCGCCAGCCTTCATGGGGGCCGTACCCCTCAGTCCTTCGGCAACCAAGGTATTGTCCTCAAGTGCCGTTAAGCCGCCCCCTGCGTCTCTTCGAGGGCCGGAGAGGGCCTATGGGATGACACCTCGCGGTCGTCCGCCTTAGACAGCGGGGAAGCCGGGGATGGCGACTCGCTCTCCATCATCTCTGGCGGCAGATCCCCCGAGGATGAGGATAGCTGGGGCATACTATGGGCCGGACTAAAAAGATAGAACTTAGAGTTATCAGCACAATTTGTAAAGGTTGGGCGAGTGTGAAGAATCTCAGACTACTTACGAGTCGGCTTGGGGTTTGGCCCGGCGACGATGCTTCGGGATGGCCTCAGCATCTGACCCTGAGTCATCGGGGAGGGTGATTTTGTCCCTTTTGGAGGCTTCAGCCTCGAGGTCTTCCGAGGCCGCCCTCTTCTTTCCCTTGTGGGGAGGATCTTCTTCTCCCTCATCCTCTTCCTCCTCCTTCTCGTCGTCGCCCTCGTGAAAAGATTGGGCATCAACTTCTTCGGACACTGCGTCCAAAGTGCCCTCCTCTTTCTTCTTCTTGTCCTTCTTTATCGGCGCCTGGTATGGCGCCGGGACCAGCATCCTCATTAGTAGAGGATTGGTTGGGTCTTCGAGGAGCGGAGCCGGACACCAGATCTGCACCGCCTTCTTGATCCAGACCTGTTGGGGGAATCGATTACTCAAAAACTTCTCCTTTGGAGCAACGAACCTACTAACGTTCGGAGGTCTGGGATTACCTCAGAGGCCGGATGGTTGCAGTCGAGGCCGGTGTCGTCTGATGACTTTGGCCACGTCTTCTGCTTCTTAAAAAGCAGCTTCCAGATCCCCTTATGCGTTGTGCCATAGAACCGTTGTAGGGTCCGCGGCCCTTCCGAATTGAAATCCCACATCTTGAGGGACTGCCGCTGGCAAGGAAGTGCTCGGCGGATCAACATCACTTGGATTACATCGGCGAGGGTGATGTCCTTCGCTATCATGCTCTGGACGCATTTCTGCAACAGCAGCACCTCAGGGACCGACCTCCAATTCGGACCCTTGTCGGTCCAGGATGTGAGTCTCAGCGGGGGGCGGATCTAGAAGCTGGAGTGGCTGCCCACTTAGAGCCGCGGGGTTCTGTGATATAGAACCATTCTTGTTGCCATATCTTGACGGTGTCCACAAAGACTCCCTTTGGCCAATTGACTTTTGGAAGCTTGCTCGCCATGGCACCACCGCACTCCGCGTGTTGCCCATCGACCAACTTCGGCTTCACGTTAAAAATCTTGAGCCATAAGCTGAAATGTGGAGGGACTCGGAGGAAGGCCTCACAGACGACGATAAACGCCGAGATGTGGAGGAACGAATTTGGGGCCAGATCGTGAAAATCCAGCCCGTAGTAGAACATGAGTCCCCTCACGAAGGGGTGGAGGGCGAATCCGAGCCCGCGGAGGAAGTGGGGGATGAATACCACCCTTTCACCGGGCTCCAGAGTGGGTATGGCCTGCGCTAGATCGGGAAGCCTGTGCTTGATTTCCACGGTCAAATACCGGGCGTCCCGCAGCTCCTTGATGTTCTCCTCCGTGACGGAGGAGGCCATCCACTTGCCTTGAGAGCCGGCCATAGTCGGAGGAGTTGCAAAGGAGAGAAAAGCTTGGAGCTTGGGCGCTGGAGCTCAAGGATGGGAAGGCAGAGATGGAATGAGGCGTAGGATGGAAGAGTTGGACTCTATCCGCTTATATGGACTGCGAATATCAAGTGTCCCCCTCCCTCAAGCCTTAAAACTCGCCTATTTCCAAGGGGTCGTGCGAACGGCACGGTTGGATTACCCAAACCTGTATTAATGAGAATCCCGTGATAGGGGGCACGATCTTTCGCTTTGACAAGACGTGTCATCGAAGACTGTGTCTAGGAACGCGAAACGAGAGGAACGATTCAAAATGATGAAGAGACTCGATGTGACATCTTGCCCGTAGGATTGTTAGCAAAAGACATGTCATGCTTTTTTTAAGTATTGTGCCCTAGCAATGGATGGGTGTGGTCATTGCACAAATGTGAATACAGTTCTTGTAATCAACTGCTTTGAAGTGTTCAGAGGAGGAACCTGCCTTGCAATGCCGAAGACAGTCTATGCGCCGGATACCCCGTCATTGAAGCCAGGTTCAGGGACTACTGAGGGAGTCCTAGACTAGGGGGTCCTCGGGCGTCCGGGCTATACAACATGGGTCGGACTCTTGGGTCGTGAAGATACAAGACGGAAGACATTTCCCCGTGTCCGGATGGGACTCTCCTTGGCGTGGAAGGCAAGCTTGGCGTGCGGATATGAAGATTCCTTTTTCTATAGACCTACTCTATACAATCCTAGCCCCCTCCGGTGTCTATCTAAACCGGAGGGTTTAGTCCATAGAGGCAATCATAGTCATACAGGCTAGACATCTAGGGTTTAGCCATTACGATCTCGAGGTAGATCAACTCTTGTAACCCCTATACTCATCAAAGTAAATCAAGCAGGAAGTAGGGTATTACCTCCATAAAGAGGGCCCGAACCTGGGTAAACATTGTATCCCCTGCCTCATGTTACCTTCGATCCTTAGATGCATAGTTCGGGACCCCCTACCCGAGATCTGCCGGTTTTGACACCGACAATGACTACGTAGATTATAATGGTGAGGATGATGGTTGTGTGGGAATTGTTTCTCTCCTCTCTTTTATCGCCAAGGCTCCTTCTACTTTATATAGTGCAGATGAGCAGAATAAAGTTTCAGGGCGCCTCTATTGCAAATTAGGCTCGGGTTCCTTCATGGAAGATGTCAGGGATGGCGTCACGGAGGCGGTGGCACCTAGTATGACCAGTTATGGTGATACCATGCACTGTCTTCTCTTTTGGGGGATATCCCATATGTGGCTTGGTTTCCACCTAAGAATGTCCATTTATGCAAGAAACAAAATAAACAAGGAGATTTGCAATCAATTTCATGCATTAGTCATTACTGGGAATATTGAAGTGATAACCTCAAAAATATTTGTGAATAACAGGTTTAAAGATGAGTAAAAATGAGTGAAAATCCACTTATGAGTGTTGTCTCCGCTAGTTGTCATGATGTTGTTGTTTTCTTTCACTCCTTTCCTCGTCTGTGGGGCCTATCTACACATCAACCGCAATTCTATGGGACCCCCACTTGTTGTGTCAACTGCAATGGTGGGAAACGTGTATGACCATAGCTTCCGCTATGGGGCGCACCGATGATGGGATGGGACAGTGGCACCGCTCGCTAGTGCCATGATGTCTACTACACAACTTGTTCTTGTAGACTCGTGTTGGGCCTCCAAGCGCAGAGTCTTGTAGGACAGTAGCAAATTTCCCTCAAGTGGATAAGCTAAGATTTATCAATCCGTGGGAGGCGTAGGATGAAGATGGACTCTCTCAAACAACCCTGCAACCAAATAACAAGGAGTCTCTTGTGTCCCCAACACACCCAATACAATGGTAAATTGTACAGGTGCACTAGTTTGGCGAAGATGCAGTGATACAAGTGTAATATGGATAGTAGATATAGGTTTTTGTAATCTGGAAATACAAAAACAGCAAGGTAACTAGTAATAAAAGTGAGCAAAAATGGTATTGCAGTGCCTGACAACAAGGCATAGGGTTCATACTTTCACTAGTGCAATCTCCCAACAATGATAACATAATTGGATCACATAACAATCCCTCAACATGCAACAAAGAATCACTCCAAAGTTTCTACCGGAGAACGTAGGATGAAAACGTGCATCAACCCCTATGCATATATTACCCCAATGTCACCTCGGGAATCCGTGAGTTGAGTGCCAAAACATACATCAAGTGAATCAATATATATAATACCCCATTGTCACCACGGGTAACATATGCAAGACATACATCAACTGTTCTCAAATCCAATATTCAATCCAACATAACGAAACCTCAAAGAACAAGACTCAATTCATCATAAGAAGGTAGAGAGGTAAGAACACCATAAGATCCAAATATATTAACAAAGCTTGTGGTACATCAAGATCGTGCCAAATCAAGAACACGAGAAAGAGAGAGATCAAACACATAGCTACTAGTACATACCCTCATCCCCGAGGGTGAACTACTCCCTCCTCTTCGTTTTCCGTGGCTACAAAGGCTTGCGGCGGCGGAACTTTTTTCGGGGGTTTTGGTATTTATAGGAATTTTTTGCGTCGGTCTCACGTCAAGGGGGTGCCCGAGGGGCCCACAAGCTCGAGGGGGCGCCCTAGGGGGTGGGCGTGCCCCCTAGGTTTGTGGCTCCCTCATCCACTTCCTGGCCTAACTCTGGTGCTTCGGGGGTCTCTTTTGGTCCTAAAAAATGCCGTAAATTTCAGCCCATTCCGAGAATTTTTATTTCTACACAAAAACGACACCACAGTAGTTCTGCTGAAAACAGGGTTAGTTCTAATCAGAACATACCAAAACCATATAAAATTGTTGTAAAGATGGCATGAATACTTCATAAATTATAGATACGTCGGAGACGTATCATGGTACAGCCTATGCACGCAAGCTCAAGCATTCAATTCGGACGATCGATGCATCTCCCACCCCGGGCCCAAGCTCTCCATGTGCCTCTCCTCGCACACCCTTATAGACACTCTGACACTTGCTCTAGGCCTCGCAACGACGTCATGGCACCGCACATCCCTAGAACTCGCTTCCGCATAATGGCAAGGCTGAATGTCGATCGCCATGCCACCATCGATGTGGATGCCTTGGACCAGATGGACGTGATCATGAGGCAGAGTTTCCTACGGCGGAGTGCGTGAGGATAGAGGCGGATTGCCAGGCCGAGGTGTGATATGTCCTAGACATATCTATAATTTTTGTTTATTTCGTGCTACAATTATATACTTAGCATAGTTTTGGCACCAATTTTTGTTATTATTCTAGACTAACTTATGGGTTCAGTGCATGGTGCTAGTTGTTGTTTTTTGGAATTTTTAGGAAAATCAATTTTATGGAGCTCAAAATATTGGAAAATTACCAAAAAGATTCAAGTCAGGAAGCTTTCAGAGGCACCTGGCCCTGCATGGGGGAGCCCTCTGGGCCCCACATGGCCAGGCGTTGGTACCAATGGTGGTCATGGTGGTGGACCCACATGGGCCCCATGGGACTCTGCTCCACCACCTCTCAATGCACATGCCTTTATATTTGCCCGAAAACTGGACAAATAAGGATCGAGGAATTTTTGGCCGCAATACCTCTCTGTTCTGCTGTGATCCAATCTGGAGGCCTTTTCTGATACTCTTTGGGGGGTTCATCATGATGGCCATCTACATCAACCTTGTTGCCACCATGATCGCCCGTGAGTAGTTTCCTCTGGACTATGGGTAGAAATAGCTAGATGGCAATCTCTCCCTTGTTCTTCAATACACATGAGCTGCCCTACATGATTGTGATTCATCAGATGTAATATTTTTGGTGTGTTTATTGCAGTGTGATGAATTGTCACATTATGATCAGATTTATATATGTTTTATTCATGGATTCATATGAGCTCTTTGATGCATAATTTATAGACATATATGCTCTCTGATCTATAAGTCTTGCATTGGCCATGTTTAGATGAATGATCTCCAAGAGCAAGTTGTGTATGTTAATTAGTTGGGTTCAATCTTGCAAGTAATCTACCGCAGTGACAAAAAGTGGAAAAGGCTTAAATTGTGTTGTTGCTACTAAGGTTAAAAAAGATGGTTGTGTAATTGTCCTTTAAACGTAGGGTGAAGACAATATACTATCTACATCATGCCATCATAATTAATGCAATACTATATTTACTTAGGGTGAAGACAATATATTATCTACAGCATGCCATCATAATTAATGCAATACTATCTTTACTTAATACTTTGTTGGAGTATTAGCTATTGGTGTTGTTGGAGTATTAGCTAATACTTAATGCAATACTATGTTAATTCAACAACACCTATGGATATGCAAAAGTAATTTGTTTAGCATTCATGCCATGTTATCCTTTATTGGAGAGATGCCACTTGTCAAACTACGGATCCTGGTCCATCCATCCCTATTGCGTTCAACCTTGATTAATGCTCTTTTAATCGGTTTACAATCTGATTTTTTTTCTTTTATTGCAATCAATATTTTCAAACACAATTTGCATTGATCCTTGTAACTAGCAAGGCTAGTAAGACTGACAATCTTACTAGTTTTTTTGGGGGCTAGAAAAGTTCTGTATTTGTGTGTGCAGGTGCTAATCATTGATTGTTTTGCAAGACTCCTACTGGTTTGATAAACCTTAAGGTCATCCACTTGAGAAAAATTGTTGCTTGCTACAAACCTTTCATTGAGGGGCCGGGAGGGAGGGCACCACCTTCCTAGAGTAGATGAAGCAAGGTGCGGGAACGCGTCGGTGCAGAGGCCACCGGCAGGGCCATCAATTGGCTAGTTGGTGCTTAACCACCTAGATGAATGGGTGGAGGCCGCTGCTCACTAGCGGCATAACTGTCGGGCCAAAAGGGAGGCAGTGAGGAATTTGCCCGACATAAGCATGTGCGCGTCGGAATTTCACAATGTTGTCATGGCGCTCGCCGGCAAGGAACTTGACATGCAACACCGCACCTTGGTACAAGCTGAGGAGGAGGTCGTCATTCGCGTTGGGGTGCTCTAATTGTGGATAGCATTAATATGTAGTTTAGTATGTGATCGCTTTAAGTAAATATGTAACAAGACAAGTTTGGAACCTTCCATAATTATCTACTCCCTCCGTCCGAAAATACTTGTCATAAAAATGAATAAAAGGGGATGTATCTAGACGCATTTTAGTTCTAGATACACCCTTTTTTATCCATTTTGGTGACAAGTATTTTCGGACGAAGGGAGTATATGGTATCACTTGCTCAGTCAATATTCACCACCCATCTGCCCCCTTCAGACCAATAGTTTGATGGTAACTAAAGTACTAGCACACAAAGCAGAGAGATGGATTGGAAGCCTTTTCTGGATGAATCTAGTTCCTGCGCCGATAGCCGGTGTCCTTGAACGCACCAGTTCCCCCACTGACAGGCTACTCTGCGGCAGCGCCACGGTGAGAGATGGCTCCAGGTGGAGGCCGGAGGGGAAGAAAAAGAACAGAAGAGAAATGCATGCAACAAATTAATTATTGATTCTGTGGTGTTACGGTATTCCGACCTAAGAAAAACAGACCGGTGGGAGTACTCAACAGAAGCAATCTCAATTGGGCTTGGGCCAGACGTGAAGATGCAGTCCACTTATGTGTATTGATACCCCTCAAAAAAACCTTATGTGTAATGATTTTTGCTTTTTTATCAAACTAGTAGCTACCTCTGGGACATGTTTGGTAGCTGCATCCTCTCTGTCACGCTTCGGGAATGCAGTTTTGGCCCGCTTGGTTTTCCTGCGTTTTCTGTTGGGCCTGCATGACACAGAACATAAAGCAGCGTTGGGCCTGGCTAAGGACCGCTCGAATCGGCCATTTTTCTCAGCCAAACCCGAGCTAGCAAAGCGAGGCTACATGGTGGCTCTCGCCATGCAAGTTGGTGTGGCTTGGTTTGCACTTATTCTCCTTCACCTAATCCCTTCTAATCTACACAAGCTTCGATCGAGATAAGCTCTACAAGTAAAAGATGCACATCGACGTTGTGATTCCATTCAGACAATTGGTTCCTAGTTTTACTAGCTGTATATCTTCAATTGTGTGTTCATGTTTGGAGCTTTTTAGGTGAATTTCAGCAATTTCTTTGCACATGTTGACCGTTTGAAATTTACTTTGACCACTAACTCCATTTCATTGTTTCAACAACTTCCATGTTGTAA
This sequence comes from Aegilops umbellulata, assembly GCA_032464435.1. NCBI lineage: Eukaryota > Viridiplantae > Streptophyta > Magnoliopsida > Poales > Poaceae > Aegilops > Aegilops umbellulata. The sequence goes on along the minus strand of CP136058.1, from coordinate 437,007,320 downwards.
GTTTTATGTTTCGATTGTCTACGAGCATATCTACATCTCCCTATTGGATTGTACAAGCGTGTTTATGTGTGCATGTTATTTTGGACAAATTTCAACAAAATCTTCCCACACGGTCGATCGTTCAAAATTTCCTTTGACCACTACATTCATCTCATTGTTCCACACAACTCTCGTGTTGTAAGTTTTTTATTACGACGCTCATAGAAAAAATTCTTCAAGTGTGGTGGTGTGAGGTAAGTTCACCACGTGAGCAAGATATGAGATTAATCATTTGCGTGCATGTATTGCATCCGAAAAGCACAGGCATGCAACCAAACGACCGTGTGTATGTTTCTACTCAGCCTGATTGGGGATGCGGCCAACCAAATTGAGTGCAGAACATGGTCCAAAACTTCTATTTACTCAGTCAGGCAGGAACTTCTATTTACACAATCAGTCAGGCAGGCTTTACCAGGCCACATAAGGAGACCAACCAAATTGAGTGCATAACATGGCCCAGAACGTATGTTTTTATTTTTCTTACTTTCTTTTTGCGAATAGCCCAGAAGTTCTATTTACTCGGTCAGTCAGGCAGGCTTTACCAGGCTACATATGTAAGGAGACCAAAATGAATGCAGACAACCAAACAGACCCTTGGTAAATCAATGGGGCCGCCAGTTCAGCATATATTTGAACAAACGACTACTTCAGCATATATTTTGCAGTCGATATGCCCGATGTACAGTATAAGCAAAAAGAAAGTAACAGGCAACTACGGAATGACCAAAGGAAGCCAAAGCTGCTGAGGTTAAGACCAAACCTGCGTAAGCATTTGTAGATATCAACAGGCTATCAAAAAAATATCAACAGGCTACAATGTCACCAGAGAGCATCCCTGCGTCTCTTCACAAACTGGACAATACATCCCTGCATGTCTTACAGAGTAGGGTTACAGGTCAAAACCAGAAAGGCTAATTAGAAATCTCTGAAGCTCATCTTAGGATCGTCGTGTCTTGAGTTCCCCCGCCTTCCCCTACCCCGGCCGCCTCTCCCTCGTCCCCTGCCCCTACCTCTCCCCCTGCCTCTCCGCATAAAGAATGACTTCCCATGCTTCATCTCAACGAGGGAATGTAACAGCTCATCACACAAGATACAACCCTCATGCAAAGTGGCTCCATCTTCAAGAGGGGTGGCTTTCTTGTTGAAGTCGACTTCAATGATAGTTGACTCGCATGTTGGGCACTTCTTATTTGTAGTGGTGATTCTGTGAGCGGCATGTGGGAGTAGCACGACGCAGTTACATGTGTTGCAGAGAAGCCGCCATTTCGGTGCGCTAACTGGATCCAGAATCAGGGTACCGCTACACTCTGGACAGGCGCAAACTCCCTGGGTGATCATTGATTGCTTGCAAGTCGGGTGCGGGCAAAGGAAGCACGGCATGCCGGCCCCTTTCCCAACCTTGCCGGTGTCATCAAGCTTGAGTGCACCGAAAAGTTTGTCGATGCCTTCGAATGGAGGACTATTGTAGCAACAGGGGCATAGTGGAAAAGATTTTGCATCCGGGCCCACCATTGAGAACAGAAGCAACTCAAAACCATCAAGGGGGCAAATAATTTCCTTGTAAAGCTGGAAAGGATAATATCATTAATCAACCAAGTATACGTGAACTGACGCTTGGCAGAACAAAGCATAAAAGATCATGCACTTTTCATAATTATTACGTACTCACAAAGGTCAATGCAGTAGCTATGTTCAACATGAAACGTGGTAAAAAATTGTTCAGCGTGACATACCAAAGTGATGAACATAAAATAAAGCAAAACAAATAGTAATAGAACGAATATATATGGCAATGAATAAGAAAAAACTGAAAGCTGCAAAAACAGGACAGCATGCTTAAAACTAAAATAACAACCACATAATTACTCAGAAAAAGGGGAATAGAATTTAGTAAAGTAACCACCTTAATAGAACCATTCTGGGGAAGATAATAAACTTCCTCACAAGTTACACAATACATCCTCATTGGCTGAGTGGAAATATATTTCATATACCGACCACATTTACCACACTTGCTCAATAGACGCCCAGAGTCTGCCAGAGGTGAAAACTGTGCTTCGAACAAAGTATCCATGTTTTCAATCTGCAAGCAACACAGTTCATTATAAGAAACTAGGAGTAGAAAAAAAACATCCATGTCAATCATTGTCATCATGTGCAAAGGAATAGTTCAATAGTCAACTGTAAAGATGGATGTTATTAAAAGCATTTACTAAGAATCTAAAATTTTATAACTCAAACATGTGATACCAACTTGTGCTTTAACTAAAATTTGCCAACATTTTCTAGGTATGGCTTTAGTGAGTTGTTCACTTAATGATTTGGAAATGCAAATGCAAATAGTAAAATAAGCAAAATTAACACGGTGGAGTCGGTCTTTGCCACTCCAATGGTACTTCTCAATGAGTTGATATTTTCACTGTAACAGAAGTTTTGGGACTCCGTAGACCAAAATTACACTGGGAATGTTGACAGATTGTCGAGTGCCAACCTTTAAGGTGGCAAATGACCAGCTGTCCCTTAAAAACAATACACCACATATAAAACCATAATTACAAATTGAAGTCTGCAACATTTGTTCTAACTTAACAATCTTATTATATTTATGAACGAACGGGCGCGAGCTCTGCCTAATTTCTTTATTTATAGAAGGGGGAAATAGAGTATGTACAGAGTGTCGCCGGCAAGTAAAGGCCCTGCTGAAGGCCGACCAAGCAACTGGAGAGGGAAAGCTAACTCACATGTACAAACGCTGAAACAGCCAAATCTAGCTAATAGGGACAACTAAGCACTTTGGCCTGCCCTCTCACACTATATCAATAAATATTGGCTGTTAAAAATAAGTTGGGACACTGAAGATTGAACGGTACTTAGCAACACAATGATAAGTAAATCTGTGGATCGTATGTTCCTCTGTTTAACTACATCAGCCAAATACAAGAAAGCATGGGTTTATGCTTGATGCAGCTTTGGAAAAAAGCTTAAGAACCCGATCAGGTCACTGGACATACATATTTTGGAAAATTATGCAAGTATGCTCAGGTGAAATATACAAGAATGCAATTCACAAGACATCAAAATCTCAGACTATTAACATAATAAACTACCTTCTTCACAAAATAAGAGTACTTTCTCATAAACTGTTGAAGAGAATGTTGAATGACTTGAAGATGATCAGCTTTGCCTTTTGCAATTAGAGTAATCTGTTGCTCAATAAAGCTTCGGATATCTGGCAGGCAGAGATCAGCATCAATACACTGATATCCTCTTATCAGGGTAGTTCCCAGGGCTGTTGGTACTAATCTTCTTCCAGAATTTACCTTCAATAAAGATGAGGAGCTGCATTTACTCATGTGTATATTTTCATACTTAAGCAGGCATGCGATGTTGAAGTTCACTACCATAAGATGTCAAAACTGTCAGGAGAGAAAAGCCCTCAACTAACCTGGACATAATTACGCTCCGAAATGTTGTTTATATGGACAGGAATTGATGCGTCTGTGCCTATGCCATTCTTCTCCATGAGAGAGATCAATTCACTCTCACTAAGGTAATCAGGAGCCGTGGTGCTTCCCTTAGTAAAGAATAAATATCCATCAGTAATCTCACATCCAAATAAAAAGCAAGCTCAGGTAATGTGAGGCTGTGACAAACTCATAAGCCTTACCTCGTATATGTCAACCTTATGAATGTTAATTGTGTCCCCTTTTTTAAATGTTGGAAGATTGTTCTCACCCACAGCCAACCATGGCATAATAGATGTAAATCCTTTGGAAGTGACTCGGTGGCCAACACAACGGAAAATCTCTCCACCTGAAGCGAACTCAACTGCAGTCCTGTAAACCATTTTCCCCAGAAAGGAAGATGTTAATCACTAATAGTTTCATCAATAATCAATAAAGCAAGAGCTGGATTGATATGTTTACATTACAAAAGAACAAGACATAAATTTAGGTATCGGGATCAGGAATAATGCATCTGATGACCGATGGGACAACAATACATATAATTTAGCAATCAAATGCAAATACGAATGCTCGTCCACTACCTTGTATATCTACAATCATGACTGACAGTGCCAATAAAATGCTGGCATATGTACTGGTACAGCCTCCATGCATCAGTTTCCAAAGCTTCTTCTGGTGCTAGTCGCATTGGAGTAATTGGGGGATGGTCCCCAACATCATGACCTTGACGAGGCTTAACAAAACCAGCATCCATCAACGTCCGGACGTTATTGGACCACAAAGGATTATTTGCTAATGTAGAAAGTACACTTCTAAAATCAAATGACGCGGGATAGGCAGTGCTCTCTGTACGCGGATAACTGTACAAAGATAATTATTAGAGCTTTAGCAGGAAATTGGGAAAACAAACATAATCATCAACAGTATATCAGCACCTATTTATGCAATTTTCAGATGTAGTAAAAAGATGGTTGTAAGTCAGATGACGATCTACACTCATAAGTCGTAACTACAACAAGTTGACTACAGTAGGGGCCTCCCTTACAGTTTTTCTGTCAAAAACAAAAAAACAAGTTGACTACAGATTTACAAATTTTCCAGATGAAATTTAGAACATTATCCTGTGTACTACATATGACATCACAGAGAGTAGTGCAAGGCTGACGCTTAAATGACGCCTAAAATAAAATAAGATCATGTCAGCATATAATCTCGACATAAAAGGAGTTCATGCAGGAACAGTGGGTAAACAGGCGTTACTAATATGAGTAAATTTAACAACGTATTCCTCAAATAATTGTATGTCTGCTAGAAGTTTAGAACACAATTTACAAAACCAACACTAAAATTCTTGACCAGTGACTGAGCATGGGGTCCATGTCTACATCAGTTCAAAGAAAACCCTCTAGGTTGGAGGTAAATTTCTAAGGAGCACATAGAGTCACTAAACTCTATTTGTACAAGAAGGACAAGTCAGACCACCTGTGAAATATTTTGACAGTTAATCATACTACTTATGTGATAATGCTAGCAGATAGAATGTATATGGTAAGTTGGTAAAACTTTTGCTAATTCTCAGTTTCCTGAAATTGTTCAAAATCTCAGTCGCCCCGTACTGCACAGTATTTAGCCCACAATTGCGCTCTTGGACGGTGTGCAACTTTAGTTAAATGTTAGTGCAATATTTTAGTTTGAAGGTTATATATGGAATTACATGGACATGGAGATGGTTGGATGTTGATCCAAAAGCTTACAGAAGTGACTGAGAGTTAAGAAACTTCAGGCAAATTATGAATAGACCCATATGTTAAATAGCTCATGCCGACTTCAAATTAACTAACATTTTCCATAGAAAAGGGAGACTCATTTCTGAAACCTGATGTATCCTTGAATGTAAAGCCGCTCGGCCATATGCATGGCTGTCTGGGGTCCGATACCTAGCGCACTTGATGCAACCTGGGATAAGAGCAATATTCAGCACACTAAAACATGAAACTGATTTGATCATTGGAGAAACTCTATCTAAGCGTATCCTAGAACTAGAAGCCCATTTTATACTCAAACGGATGCTCTGGCGCACATTATGATTAATATAACTCAAGTCATATCCAACAGCATAATCTTGGCACTAGATTCCATTTAAAGGTCATCATAATATAGAAAATAATGTAACCAACATTAATATGAAATTGCAATATCAATACTAAGGTCCAAACAGAAGTGAGTAATGCACCATTCACAGGTAAGCACCAATGAACTTTGTAGGCAACAAAGTGAAATGGCAATCCATACAAACATTGTTATCCAATGAAGTTGTAACTTAAACATGGAAAAATACTGCCAGCCTTAGAACTATCACACCTTAAGCAGATTCACCGTATTAAGACCAGGTGGGCGGGCTTTGCACTCTTCCTTCACTGATATATCTGTTATTTTTAGAGCTCCATCACTGGCTACCATCTTTTGGAACATTACAGTAACCTGTGAAATTGAATGATGAACATGCTGAGTATACTTAGAAGGATGAAGTCAAATCACTAAGGTAGGGGATCTTACATCGAAATCAAAAAGTTTCTTCCTGTCCCATTCTAGCTGTATTTCATCACCATCTTTGATAATGTAAGTTCTCAAAGACCAGAATTTCTCTGGTTTGAATGTGTTAATTTGCTGATAGCGTTGTACACAGAATCCAAGCGTGGGTGTTTGACAGGGACCGTACCTAATTTAGAAGAAGAAAAATAATCATAAAACCAAATTCCGCCGAAGATTCTTAAAGCAGGGATTAATCAAAGCTTTAAGCAACAGAAAAGTGAATGATAGTTGCAATTCAAATCTCTCCCTGTAAACCAGATGAATCATCCAAACATCAAAAGCATAAACATCCGCACTTTCCAACATGAAAACACCAGTCAGGGCATACATACATTACTTGCACTATCAAATTTATAGAAAGTGTCAAAAGCAGAATATTTGGAAAGGTTACAAAACTCAAGAGACTGAGCAAAAGGAACTTCCGGAAAAGGTGATAAGCACTGACAATACAGATAGTTAGATAAAAAACCAGCAATGAGTATTTGAGGAATGTAGATGGTACTTTCTTGTCAGAAAATTAATTCAATATGCAATTGGTTAACAATTATATAGCTAAAGGGAGATAGAGAACTCACGAAATGACTCTTGAGTCGAGATTTCCATATTTTCCTTGGAAATATCGGGTCTGAAATCGAGTAAATGCTACTCCTACCTTCAAGTCTATTTCTTGCCGAGCATCCACCGCTAGTGCCTCGTCTTTGTTTGGCAACACAAGATTATCCATAGCATTTGATATGTCTTTCTCGGTAACAGATGAAAATCTAGCTCGAAATATTCTTCTGCCAACCTCATTCTCAGGAATCCCGGTGCAATTAATTACTGAAAAATGGATTAGCATTGTTATTACATTAATCAGGTTGTGAAAGAACCGAGCAAGCTGTGTAGGCAAAAGTAATGAATGAAAATCACTCATATCAATTACATTACTCAGGAAAAAGTAAAATCTCGCATACACCAAATAATTTAGTTATAGATATTCGCTGGGGAAAGGAAAATTATGTATAGCTTTGAGAAATTCAAAGCAATCTAACTAATCCAGCAGTTAACTTAGTTCAGCAGAGTATTTTGCCATCTGACAGTCTCTCTATCTTGGTCAAGTTGTTTGAACTTTGCTTTCTATTTCTAGAGTACAGATCGTTTCTATCTCTATAGAGTCCAGGTCATACAAAAATAAACTTCATGTAGAGCTCTTTGTACACCAACCAAATTTCTAATACAGAACTAGATAGGAAATGATGCACATATATTGCAGAACTGGAAATTATACCTTCAAAGCATATGTTTTCCCCTTCTCGATCACAGTCAAGCCAAAGTACCAAATAGGTGCAGCCTCGAGCTTCCTGGGCTAGATGCCTGTGGATATGAGCCTTCAAGAGATACATACATCAGTTTGTATTTAAATATGGAAATGGGACTCTAACGATAGTGGTATTTGTGTATGTATTGTCAATTTGTCATAAAACTTAAGAAGAGGCATTTCAGTATTTCACCCACCATTTCCTTTACAATTTATCCAAGTAATGCAGCCAAGAGTTCTTTTGCGATAGGACAGTAAATTTGTCAGTTTAGATTCTAGAAAGTAGAAACTACATCAAAAAGGCAAGTAAACACTTGTAGAGAAAAAGATGAAATAGGATGTCTGAGGGTCGACTAAACTGTATAGTTGATCCACCCTAGTACCATCTACAGGTAGAGTAGAATTCGTGTATGAATGTACAATATATATGCAGAGAACTAACTGAAGTTGTTCTTACATATTTGAGATTGTTTGATTACTCCTGTGTCCTGCTGTTAACTGAGTTGTATTCGCTAATTAGAGTTATAGAGTGCATTACCTTTGGGTTGCTCTCGGATCTCAGAACTGGAGCATTAAAAAGGTCCATCGGATCAGTCCCTTCCCAGTTCTGATATGCAGGTGGGAAATCAACACTGCAAAAGACAAGACATTGAGTAAAAAAAAATGGACACAAAAGAACTTATGGTCCAAGCTCCAAGGTTAGAATTGTAGTGAGCAACTGCAATATTCATTCAGCTAAAGTGGAATAATTACTTATATATTTTGTTTAAGGTATCTAATTTGCAGATATGCAGTGGTCCATCATGTGTTCATGTCTGTAACTGTAACTATGAAGACTGATATGAAGAAAGTGTATGCACATGAATTCAAATGCATTACACAGTTAATAACTCGAATGGACTAGAGCTAGTGCATCAAGTGATGCAACTGTGATATCTTGACAGAATTGAGGAAGAAATGCAGGACCTGAAGACATGTCCGATGACTGATGTCACTCTGAAGAATGCCTGAGAGCCCTGAAACATCCCATCAAACTCATGGACATCGGTACTTCCCTTCCGCGTAGACATCTGCACAAATGTTGACGATCTTGAAATGTGCGGTGAGAGTGAAATGCTAGAACACGGAACGCCTATTTGCTTTCCAAGATATAGCCACATATGCAGTGCAGTAGCAGCTACCCAAAAGTGTATAGCCCTTCATCCCGAAAGTGATGAGTTGATCATTACACAAAATTTTGCACTAAGTTTGATTTCTATTTGCAATGGGGAGCATTAAGCAGCATCAGAAAGAAATGTTCCATGTCAGTTGTCAGGCATGCCCTGAATCTCACTGGAGCTAGTCTACAGCGACAACGACCGCCGCTACTTCCAACATCGAGCCATTACGAGGAGAAGGCGTTTCCTAGAGGGAAACCTGGGCTGCGACCAGACAAGCTATCTACCCGGCTTCTCTGAACCAAAGACTTACCGTTAGGGCTCGTTCCTAATACACTGTCGTCGGTTTCGAGTTAAAACCACAGCCAAATTAGTCGCCCGGGGGCAAAAATAGCACGGCCTTGGGAGGTTTGGGCGCGGGAGGGAGGGAGGGAGGAGGGAGACTTACGCGGCCGCCGGAGAGGGCGGAGGCGATGGAGAGCGCGATGCTGGGCTTCTCCGCAACCTGCAGCGACGGCGACCCGAGCGTGAGAAGGTCTGGAGAGTAGGGCTACTGCGGCCGCCATTAGCGACGGCGCGGAGGCTCGGTAAGCTGCGCGGAGGCGACGGCGGCGGTGGCGGCGGTGGGTGCTTACCATTAAAACCTTGGGCGCCATGGGGACGGAAGGAGGGAGAGAGGAAGATGTTCGGCTCTGAGTGGGTCTAGCACACCCGAGCGGCCGAGCCCGTGTCCGTGTGGTTGCGTTCGTGGGTCGACCAATGTGCCTTCACGGTACCACTGGTACAGTAGCACTTTTTTTTTCTGAATTATGAGGGTAAAGTCTGTTTTAAACCTTAATTTGTAGAGATAGTCTAAATCAAACCCTAAACTTTATGAAATAAAATCAGCACCAACCGACAATTCATGGTCATTTACCTTTTGTCTATTTGCAAATGTGGATCACTGACGTGGCCACAGTCGTCACATCTCTCTCATCGGCATCCATGATCCACATGTTCTCTCACACCATATCCCGCATCTCCCCTACTACCAACACACTTCCTTTAGCCACACCGCGGCGTGCGCACATGAAGCTCAAGGAGGCCACCCCAATCAACACACCGCTTCAGTTTGGAGCTCATTCGTGTCGGTCCTTCTTGATGATGTTCTTCCAAGCTGCCTACAGATCCACATTTGAAGCCACTGTGGTCATATGTTGGCACGGCATGGCCCAGGCACAGCTCGACACAAGGCCGAGTCGGCCCTTTTAACACAGTTTGGGGTCGTTTTGACCCTTTTAGGGTTGTTTTGACCTTTTGTGGGGGTTGTTTAGGTTTTTAGGGCTTTTGGCCTTTTTAACCTAAAAACAAAAGGCCCCGAAGACTGAAACAGCCCACAAGGTCGAAAATCGACCCAGGCCATCCCTTTTAGCATGCGTGTCAGCCCAATCCACGAGGCAAAATCTTTGGACCAGCATGACATAACCCTTTTATAAAAGGGCCTGCATGGGTTAGTCATGTCAGGTCTTTTTATGGCTGGGTTGTATCGTGCCGCCCATATGATCATGTTTGGTTTAAACGCTTTGTGATACCCCCCTTTCACATCGCCTCTCTGCATATGTATATATACATTTATATATCCCTCTTGTACTTTGTACACATTGCAATGAAATTACTAGCGGGAATCACCTGGGTCATTGAGAAGCTTCACCTTGAGGGCATTGACACATGAGTTAAATGCACTGGAGGTCCTAAAAGTTTTGTTGGGGTGTCACTTTAGTCCTAATTCTTCCAAAATGCATCTTTAGGTCCTAATTCTTTAGTAAGTGGTTCACCCGAGGTCCTTTTTTCACGAGCGCTCATTGACCTGCCTGCGTGGCGCGTTGACCCACGCCACATCGACAGAGGGCCCAACCGCCAGGCGAGAAACATCCTAAAAGTTTCTGGACAGTGTCACTTTAGTCCTATTTCTTTCAAAATGCACGTGTAGGTCCTAATTCTATAGTAAGTGGTTCACCCGAGGTCCTTTTTTGCATGAGCGGTTGTTGACCTGCTCGTGTGCCGCGTTGACCCACACCACGTCAACTTAGAGGATGCGATTGCTCTTTTTTTTACAGTAAGCCCCTTTGTAACCCCCCCCCCCTCTTGACATGGCTAGGACAGCAAGCTCCTCGGCAGGGAAGCGGGTGACGAAGAGGAGCATTACAGCATCATCGCCGGTGCCGCCTCTTCCACAAGCTCCTACCACCTAACCTCAAATAAGAGCAAGCGGTTTGAGAAACATAATAAAACAGTGCAAATCAAACTAAATCAATGCCTACAGCTAGTGATTGTAGCAGAGTAGAGGAAATCACATAGCTACGAGATGATAGTGGCCAAAAATTATGATTTTTTTACAATGTTCCTCATCTGCTATTGACCGTAAGCCGACGTGGCATGGGTTAACGCACAACCGAGCAGGACAGTGAGCGATCGTGCAAAAAAAGGACCTTGGGTGAACCACCTACTATAGAATAGGACCTAAACGTGCATTTTGAAAGAATTAGGACTAAAGTGACACTGCCTAGAAACTTTTAGGACCTCCAGTGTATTTTTCTCGGCTGGCGATTGGGCCCTCTATTGACGTGGCATGGGTCAACGCGCCACGCGGGCAAGTCAGCGAGCGCTCATGAAAAAAGGACCTTGGGTGAACCACTTACTAAAGAATTAGGACCTAAAGGTGCATTTTGAAAGAATTAGGACTAAAGTGACACACCGACGAAACTTTTAGGACCTCTAGTGCATTTAACTCTTGACACATCTACATGGCATACCAAGAACAATGTGAAGAATCGGTGGGCAAGTAGAAACAGCGTGGGCATATCTCATCGAAAAGCCATAGCTTTGCTTACCATGCTTGTGGCTTGGACCATTTGAAATGGGTGTAACGCTAGGGTATTCCGCCACAAGAGCGCCTCTCTGGCAGTCCTTCTCAACATCATCATGACCGAGGCAAACTTATGGATCACCACGGGTGCGAAGAAATCAGGATCTATTGTATTGCGCGAGTAGTCTTTTATGTGGCTTCCAAGGGTTATTTGTAACAAACTATATTCTCCCTTTATTAATAGATTAGGCAAATCTTAAGAGGAGTGTTGTGGTTGGACTGTGTTTATGCATGTGGAGTAAAAGGCCCAACACGCATGTGCACTGGATATATATGCACTCTCCCCGCCCCACAATATAAGATGTTTTTGCAAGCTATGGGACGGGGAGAGTATTATGTATGTCTCCAAGGCAAGAAGAGAGAAGGATCTAGAGAGTTGCAAACCAAAAAATGGGTATTTAAAATGGTGTTCGGGCTCACGTGCCCCGCATCTACTATATCACTAACCTCTCTAGAGGTAAAAGGCCTCACAATCAATTGAGATATGTCCGATAGAAATTGGGTCATCCGATTTGGACCAAGTCAACAATTTCTAAAAACTCTCATTTAGTTCTTTTATACTATACACTATAATTCCTAACAATTAATTAAGGTTTTTAGATTAGACTTGGTCACTTGATTTTGATCGGGTCAATAATTTCTCAAAGAGCCCTACCATTTAATTATTTTAATTCATCCTAATCCCTAATTTTGAAGCTCTTTTATTCGATTGAGATATTCAATTTTGAATTTGGTTTACGATTTTGATGGGGTCAACAATTTTTTAAATCAATCAACACCAACCGGCTAGAAAAACATATCAACCCCATGCACCCTCTTACCACCTAGAAAAAACAGTGCCACCATGTGATTTTTTTTCTCGAATACGTACGAGTGTGCGTATTATATTTATAAAGAAGGGGTGGGTAAAGAGCCCAAATCCACATGAAATGTTTTTACATCATGAACTAAGCATGCCACATCTACTACTCCTCAAGGATGAGGGGCCTAAGCTTACTACTCACGTCGCGCGCACCTAGCTAGCTCTGCAGCGACGCCATTCCAATCTCCCTTGAGCAGGCCCGCCATACACCAAGCGTTTCCTTCTTCCACAATTTGCATGATGAGCTCAGTGAGCGAGGGCCAAGCGCCATTGAAGACGATCGCATTGCGGTGTTTCCACATCTCCCAAAGGACCAAGGTGATGAGGACACACATGTTCTTTGGCTTGTCCCCGCACCAATCCACCAAGGTTTCATGCCCCTCCGGAGTCCAAGCCGGCTTGCCAATCGTGGTGCATAGTGTTCTCCAGATTGTCCGTGCAAAGACACATGTTAGCTCGATGTGATCCAAAGTCTCTTCCTGTTGGTCGCAGAACGGGCAGGTATCCGGGTGTGGTAGGCCTCGTCGAGCTAGACGATCTGCCGTCCAGCATCGGTTTTTCATTGCAAGCCAGAGGAAGAAGCGACATCGTAATGGTGCCTTGGATTTCCACGTGAATTGAGCTGTAATAGACACCTCACGCCCCGCAAACCTTGCCGCATAGGCCGACTTGGCAGAGAACATACCATTGCTTTCCCAGGCCCAAGTTATGGTATCCGGCACTCCCTCTTGCAGATTTGTCTCCTGCATCCGATGCCACAAGCGCAGGTACTGTCCGAGAGCATCCAGCCCTAGGTCCGGATTTATATCTGTTGCCCAAACTCCTGTGTCAACAGCTTCCCTGAGAGATCGAGCCTTCCTTTTGCGCGGGGGAACAACTGCGTATACCAGCGGTGCAAGCTCCTGAAGGCAGAATCCCTCTAACCATCAATCTTCCCAAAAAATGGTTTGGTTCCCATCTCCTACTGATATCTTGGTCGCGGCTTTGCAGAGTGCCATTGATTCTTTGGGGACCTTGATGTTGAACTCGCTCCACGGCCTCTGGTGATCCACTAGTTGTAGCCAGGGCCAACGCGCCTGCAAGGCCATGTTCAGCCATGCGAGGTCTGGGATACCTAGGCCGCCTGTCCACTTTGGTGTGCATACTGTTGCCCAACTGACTTGAAAATTTATCCACAAAAATATGAGTTATTTAACGCATAACACATAATCACACCATGAAAGGCCCACCAAATACCTCATTATAAATAAACATAAAGCACACTCCATCGTCTCCCCCATCCGCCAAGCTAAATATTTCATCAGTTACAAAATATAAGGGGTATTAGTTCTTTGGGAAGTCAAATTTCTTTAACTTTAACCAAGTTTAGAGCCAAAATATCGACATCCACAATATTAAGCCAAAAAAATATGAAAATTCATTTCATGGTGAATCTAATAACACCAATTTGATATTATGAATTTTGATATTTTCTTTGTAAATTTGATCAAACTTAAAGAGGTTGGACTTTTCAAAAAAGTAATACACCTTATAATTTAAAACAAAATGAGTACTTCTTTTTAAGAATCTCAACAACACCAACGACGCAGCAAAGCGCACCCAACCCTTCTAGTTGAATACTAAACAGTAAAAGATATTGCTTATTGTCAAGCGCCAACATGAGTGTCTTGTAAACTATGTGCACATTTTCACGAGGAAAAGACATCTATGGTGGTTTGCCAAAAAGAATAGCGCTTAGAATCCCGAGCTTCAAAATGCCCCCCCCCCCCCTCCACCACCAAAAAATCTGTCTTTCGTCGGTCCAAACTTAACTTTGTTTAATTTGCAGCAAAAATGAAGCACACTTCAGCTGAACAGAAATGTGTACTGTTATCGCCTATCCTGCACAACTACAAGTCTACAAACTGAGATCAAAATTTGAAGGCCAGTAAGATGACTGACATAATCACCATGGAAGATTCTTGGGCACAAAAGATGCTTCAAGAGAACAATGAATTGATCTCTTATTGACAAAATGAATAAGCCATCAGTTACAAGATCATTAGCAGTTTTGAGTGAAGGAAAGAACAAGCCTAAGGTAATTCTATGAAACACATTACACTGATCACTGTCCATTCATTAACAGGACGAATTTCCCCTAAAGAACACTCCTTAAGAATCAAGAGGGAAAATCCCACTCCCTAAAGAACACTCTTCAAGAAACAAGGAGGAAAAAATCAACTTATTTTTTAGCAGTGGCATGACTCTAGACTCCTTGTTTGGGCTACACAGAGAATGGCAGCTGGTAGAGGTAAGTGAAGCATATGTACAGAACCGGAGCAACTCCTTCCCTTCCTGGTTTATGTGAGGCATCTAAAGGCTTCCCTGACCCCCATCTCCTAGACAGAACTGCAGTATTGATTGTACTCCTTTCTACAGGCCTCAGGGACAACGCATGCGGTACAAATCATGCACCTCCGTGCTTGCGAACTGCGCGTAGTCCTGTTGTTGTTGACGGCTCGCCTCCTTCTTCTTGGAAGAACGCTTAGACGGCGCTTCACTGGGCATGTTATTGATTGGTGGAGTTAGTGTCACCGGTGGGTTGATAGGTGGGGGCGCTGATGTTGCTGGGCAGAGATGTCGAACATTGATCGTGTGCGTCTTGGTTTCAGTTGAGGTGCTACCAGTTATGTTTACCACAATAACAGCTTCCTTGTCCCTGGTGTCTTCGCACCACCAGTTTTGTGGTATCCCGTCCACAAATTCTTCTTGGGTGTAGAAGTCCTCATGGTGTATTGTAATATCCACGGTTTCTCCTGGTTTAATAAGACCGTTCGCTGGTAGGACCTGTCGTGCCATAGTAAATTAGAAGTTGGTTATGGTATTCAGCATAAAGGCAAAGACAAATCGAGAACGCCAAAGAACCCGCACTTCAGAACTACTGTCTGCCATGGTCAGTCAAACTTCTGCAGTGATTCAGTAATGACTAACGATTATTGATCTATATGGGCAAATGGCTACATAGTTTGTTTCTGATAATCTTTGCTAGGAATTATAAGGAGTAATAATCGATGAATCATATGGTTCCTATAGGTTGCCACAAGAACCTACATATAGACTGAAGTTTCACATCATGGAGTCATCGATGGATCATATGGTTCCTATAGGTTACCTTTAGACTCCATGATGGTACAACATAAAAAGTTGGTCGAAAATTTAGTTGTATGCAAGTATAAAAAAAATATAGTCATTCATACCTCAAGCCAAAGTGGAAAGCCAAATGATGCCCTTGGAATAATCTCTGGTTTAGTCCCATCGTCCTTTTTGGTCGACTGGCCTTCACATAGGATTTCAAAAGCTGCTTTGCTTGTTTCACAATTATTGGTAATTTGGAAAACAATATTCTCTTGATTTTCCAATATAATTTCCTCTGTGCTAACTGTGCTGTCAGGAACAAAACAAGACTCCTTAAGCATAGACCGCACTTCCTCATTCGATTCGATTATTTCTCCATACTCTTGTCTTCTTGTTAACTCATCTACTCGTGCAATATCAACGCTAAATGTGCACCTCACAGGTTTATGATCACTCTCTGTGACCTCCATGACAGCTACATACCTATTAAAACAGAGGTAAAACAATATGCATATGAGAGAAAGGAATGGTGGGATATCACAAGGAGAAATCAAGAAAAAGTGTTGTAGTAGCTGACGATGTAATTGCAGCAACTACAGGGCACTCTAGCGAGCATTCGGCTACTGATACAGCACGACTGTCGCGATATAGCACCCTATCACACCAAGCAGGTATCCGCTTCTTCTCACCCGAATCATACCCTACAAGGCAGTTGAATAAGAAGTTTCAGAACCAATGGTTTTATTTACAATGCGCTAATAAATTACAAAGCGATTAAGAAATATATATTTCTAAGTGAGCCAGTGGCAAGATCTGAGCAGAGTTTTTTTTTTAAATCATCGCTGAACAGAAAATAATTGATCAAATGCTTGTAGAATCAAAAGAGGCATACCTCCAAGACCTGGCGCGTGCTTTTGGAATTTGTAAGTCGGTGGGAATTTGATCAGACCTTCACGCATTCCTTGAAATACTTTTCCAGCTTTCATTTCTGCTCGAAGCTGATCCTTCTCTCTTAGCCAATCAAAGCTTCTTTGGGAAACCATGTCCCTTGCTTCATCATATGTGATACCATAAAGCCGGTAGTTGAAATCACCAAGAAAGACAACCATATCAGCATCAGCCAAGTCAGGCCTGACCTCATCAACCGGATTTCCATTAACCTGCCATTACCACAAAATCTGGACATTAGCATAATTCATCAGTATGGATATCCTGAAGGTTAGAGAACACGTACATTCACTGTTCTGTGCAATTGGACAGATGTAGCAGAAGCTGCAACAAAAGAAATCACAAGGGTTAGAGAAAGTACTTTTGGTGCTTGAAACAACATTATGCAATACATATGTAACACCTAAAGTCCAATACAAAAATATATGGAAATTAAATAGGAAACGAACATGTGGATCCATGAGGTTTGTTGAAAGCCATTGTACGATAAATGTGATCGAAGTCAGCATTGCGCCTGGCAACAGCTTCCAGATGTGCAGCAAAATGATTGCTCACAAAACACATTTTACGGTCGTAGACTCTTATTCTTAATCCTACACCACCCTGCAGAAGAATCACTTGTCATGACACAAGGAAAATAATTGGGGAGCATGACTTAGACACATGCAACAAAATATAAATCGGTGCAGTGATCAGTGACTTGAATGTGCTCCTGCATGCAAGTGTTTCTTCCTATTCAGAGAGGCTTGCTTATGAAATCGTAAATAGAATTTCATTTTCCCACATAATATATACCACAGAAGCCCTTTATCTTGTAAGGAGTATACAAAGAAAAGATCCTCGAATATCTGGCGAGTACTCTACTGATTACTTCGTTCCAACTTTCATTCTTCATGTTTAGAAACTTGTCATTGTGGTAGTTGTACATAAGGACACAGCCTTAAAAAATGGAGGCTACAACGAGGAACTTGAATGTCTGTACATATATACCATCATATACCTTATTGCCGATGGCACGTCCAAGACCACATGGAACTGCTGCAGCCTCAACATCACCGACATATGGCTTAAGACTTTTTCTTGCCCTTGAAAAGTTAATATTTTCCATATTATGTATATCACATGAGAACGGAAACTCAACAGGTTATCATTATGCGGCAAGAGAAATTTGATCGTAATTCTAAGAAACTAATTCATGACAGGCCCATACCATGCAGCAATAAGCAATGCAGCCAACTGCCTAGAACCAACTCGGTGGAATGATGTCCCCTCATCAAGTGCTTTGCCTATATTATCTATCCACCATTGACCATTGGCACTTCCCTCAAGTCCTACCTAAAACCATGAACAAGGGAAGTTCAGTAAAGCGTGTGACTCAGGGATACTTACACATAATGAAAGCAACAATATGAGCCATCACGGAGATCATAATTTTTAAATTTGAGAGAGAAAGTAAAACAATCAAAATAAGATAGACTTAATAAAAAGAATGATGCAGATGACATTTTGGAGTGAATATCATAAAATTGGAAGTGTCCAAGAAAAACCATAGTTGCCATGAAACAATACATAAATCATGTCGCATTGATGATTGATAACCAAAAGCTTGGTTGCTGGGGAAAGCAACAACTAATGACTGAATTGTACAATACCAGGAAAAGACGAAACAGCAAAGCTGCGATGAAAATGGCTAAAACATGTTAGTGAGAGTATAATGAACAACATTACAACTTGGAACAGTATTGAAATGTTCTTTTCGCATAAGAATGGTTGTAATTGCTTAGAAAAAAAATGTTGTCACAAAACTAAGCTGGGTGGTGAAATTCAATAGTTGAGAGTGATCTAAAGCACAAAAATGGAATCAAAAGTGAATAACTCCACTCTTACAAAAGTAAATTACTAAGATAGTGCGATTGGCACGTTGAACCACATATTTCGAATTAACATTCCTAAAGCAGGATTATTGTTAATGTTCTTAGCTACCAGTACATACTTCGACGCAGGCTTTAAATAATTGATTGATTGAACAGCAACAAAATGAATGACTGAAAGGGAGATAAAGTATCTCACAGTTTCTTTTGCTGCAGAAATTGCAAGAAAACCTGCACCCATCTCAACCTCTTGTAATCCAACAACAACTAACCCAACATCAGATGCTACGCTACCCAACCATGCTTTAAGTGACTCGGCAGTTGCTTTTCCCTGCGCTACATTCCAACTTCCAACCATTATGTTTATCTTTTCCATTCTAGTGTACGACAATTCTTTGTTAGCCAATTCAGTTCGCAAAACATCATCAAGAGGTCCAGGGGAAGTCAGTGGCCATCCCCGGATACCGCCATGATGTGCCAGAGTGTAGATGTAAGAACCACCAATCGCCATCCTTATGACCGGGCAGCTATGTCCGGTCCATCCTGCGAGAAGGTTACCATCGACATCCATGACTTGAACAGTACCACTGGCGTAGCCGACCCACACCCTATCTCCGAGTGCCTTTATGCACTGCACAGAAGAAGTATGATGCTGGAACTCCTGCATTCGGTTCCCATTTCCATCCCACTGGATAATGCAACCATTTGTGCATCCAGACCAAATTACCCCATCATCTGCTTGAGCCACTGCTCCTGTTCTCCGGTTATCTTCGACAAATGTCCCCTTTGTTGCAACCCTGCGCACCGCATCGGCTGCTCCCATTAAGGCATTCCTAGATTTCTGGAAGAAGTTCAAAGAGCCTCCCGACTTGTCCTTCTTCGATGGCTTTACTTTGACCTCTACTTCCTCCATGGGTTGCTCTGGCATGACCGGTGCATCTAGCCGAGCCGACTCAACTTGGCCATCCATTCCAAATACTTTCAGCAGCTCCCTTGTACGAGCATCCCTGAGGCACACATTTCAGTACAATCTACAAGTTAAAGCAGCTACCTGGCAAAGACGGTAATCTAATCTAAACACAATATTTCTCATTGGTATTTCTGAAGGCATACCAGAGAGCAAATGTCATGCTTGTCAGGGTCCAAACCTTGGCCCGAGAATGATCGGCGAGCATGTACTTAACATCGGATGCGGGGAGAGAGCATACATTGCCAACTGTGCAATGGTTCCTGAGGTCAATGTATGCCCTCTCCACCAACAATGCAGCCATATGCCTCTCTTCCGGTGACAGCGAGAGGGACTTGGCAATGGCGTCGTATGGCCATGCCTTTATGACTCCAGCCTCTGAGCCCGACCATATCTCACCTGCCAGATTCAAACAGCGAGAGGGACTCTTCACATTTGGCAAGCACATACAAGAGAAATGCATTGTCACGATATGAAGAGATGATAGATAGATGGCATGCTCACCATATGAGGTGATGGCCATGGAGAGCACGGGCGTCCGGCCGTAGGCCTGCCACGTGAGGGCTTCCCTGAACACGGGGGCGCTGTTGGGTCCACCGTGTGAGCTTCCCCCAACGCTCCCTTCGCCGCTTGAACCAGGAGGCGGAGGCGCGGGCGCCGTGGCGGCCGTCTCGAGGTCCATGCGCCACGAGCGGATCCTCCCGTCCTTGTGCCCCGTCCACAGCAGCCCGTTGGCCCTGTCCATGGCGACGCAGAGCGCGGGCGGCGCGGGCACGCCCTCGCGGAAGGGCGCGCTCTCCTCGTCGCCGCGGCGCGCGCCAGCGCCCCAGCCGGCGAACACCTCGTCGAGCGCCCACACCCTGATCCCGGACTCGGCCCCGGCCCAGAGCTGGCGGCGCTGCGGATCGGAGGCGAGCGTGCGGAGGAAGGAGCCGGCCTGCGTCTCCCGGAGCGGGTGGGGCCGCACCTCGAGCGGGGGAGGGCGGTGCGGGTGCATTGCCGCGCGGAGCGGCACGCGGAAGATGCCCTTGCCGCCGCCCGCGCCGACGAACTCCGGGAGGGTGCCGGCGCCGCCGCCGTACTCGGACATGGCGCGCTCGAGCGTCATGGAGCCGTCGCTGGCGCCGCCGACGGAGCGGCGGGAGCTGGGGCCGGAGGAGTAGGAGGCGCTGGGGTGGTGGTGGTGCTGCTGCTGCGGCGGGAGCGGCGGGTGGTAGCCCGCGGGGACGCCGGCGGAGGGGTCGTGGTGCGCGTAGGAGAGGGAGTGGGAGGCCGGGAGGACGTGGTCGTCGTCGAGGCTGAGGTTGCGGAGCGCGGCGCGGCGCGCGGACGCGGTGTCCCCGCGCGACAGCGGCTGGCTGTAGGAGATGCCCCTCCGCTGCGGCGGCCGCGACGAGGCGGCGGCCAGCTCCTTGAGCGCCTCGTCGTCGGGCTCCATGGGTGTGATCGTGATCGCGCCCCCGCCACCGACGGCCGGTCGATCTGATGTGCGTGCGTGCGCGCGGGCGGCCTGATCGGTGAGAGGTCCTGGGGCTGGGCGTGGGAATGGGAGCGGGAGGGATAAGATGGAAATGGTCAAGATGGCGAGGCGAGGGAGGAGGGCGCGGCGAGGGAGGCGCGGGAGAGGGAGTGGTCGGGGGTCCGAGGCCGCGCGCCACCCGCGGCCGTCGGAGACGGAGGCCAAGGGGGGGCGCGTGTCGCCTGCTCCTGTCTGCGGACCGGGACCCACTGTCAGCGCCCGAGGCTATTTTTCACTCTTTCCATCATTTCTCTTCTCCTCGCATGAAATTTCCTTCAATTTCAGCCACCTAAATCAGTACAGCCACAAGATTGGTTACGATCTACTCCCTCCGTTCCTAAATGTGTAAGTCCTTTTAGAGATTTCAATATGAACGATGTATATAGACATGATTTAGATTGTAGATTCATTGTTACTGGGCACTGTTCTTTTTCTTTGTGTAGGGTATGTATAATTGAGGTTCTAATTTTGTTTCAAATGTGATAAATTAGTCCTAATACTTTGAAACAGCCTAATCCCAGTTATTTACGGGCCGCACCCCCCCCCCCTTTCCCTGACTTAGACGAGCGACGGTGGCGACAGGCCTACCCTACTACTCGGTGAGTCAGAGCGCCCCTTCTCCCTCCGTCTGCCGCTCCAATGATAGGAGGGGGCGGGGACCCTAGATCTTCGATCTGATGGTGGTAGGGTTAGAATAAATTTAGGATTGTCACCATTCGGTGACGGTGAAGCGATGTTGTCACCGTTAACGTCAAATGATGTCTCCTAGTCTCGCCCTCGTTCCAGTGATGCTTCTTCATATCATCGGGAGGTGTGTAGAAGATGGTGTGTCCCGAATCTGGTTCTTTAGGTTGCATTTTTTATAGGTTTGTCTCGATCGCGCTATCGTACACAAGGAACAATACAGTTGTACATCTTGGTCATCTGGCTCCAGTTCCGATCTATGATGGTTGGCAAGCCTCGGTCCTATTAGGGAGCGTACGAGATTTGTGCTCTTCGACCCCGTCTGGTCGAAACTGAGGCGTTCTGCGGGCCTTGTCTTGGTTTTTTTTCTTCTTCGGGGTGGTGATTTGTTATGCAGGTTGTGGCCACCCGCGTCTTATGGTCCACAAGGACGATTTTACGGCCGCTACTTCTGCAAGATCCTAGGTTTAAACAAGTTTTTTCTGCTAGGACACGCGGCAGAGGCGGCACCGAGCTTTGCTTAAGGCGCGTCGTCGATGAAGGGAAGAGCACGGGGCAGAGGCGGCACCGAGCTTTGCTTAAGGCGCGTCCTCGATGAAGGGAAGAGCACGGGGTAGAGGCGACACCGAGCTTTGCTTAAGGCGCGTCGTCGATGAAGGGAAGAGCATGGGGCATAGGTGGCACCGAGCTTTGCTTAAGGCGCGTCGTCGATGAAGGGAAGAGCACGGGGCAGAGGCGGCACCGAGCTTTGCTTAAGGCGCGTCCTCGATGAAGGGAAGAGCACGGGGCAGAGGCGACACCGAGCTTTGCTTAAGGCGCGTCGTCGATGAAGGGAAGAGCACGACGAATAGGTGGCATCGAGATTTGCTTAAGCGCATCGTCGATGAAGGGAAGAACACGTGACATCGCCACATATATTCTCCTCCCGATGGCATGCGATGCAGGGCGGCGGCGGTGCTCGATGTATTCACGTCAGTAGGTGAGACAAGGGGGTGTGGCTCTGTGGACCAAGGGGATGGGGCGCAACGATGAAGGTCCGACCCCCATCCCTTGAGCGGCGACATATGGCCAACCGAAGGGGTGGCCCCTGTTCCTCTTTTTTACGGGAGCACGACTGGTTTGTTCCCTCGAGAGGCAACCTCCTCTGTCCGGGGAGGGAAACAATGATTCGATATCCACTTACTAGTGGAAAAGGTGGGTAAATACTCCCAACTTCTAGGGAACATAGCAAAATGGTTAGTTGTGAAGTTGGAAAATTGGGGTGGCCCAGAAGCCAAAAATGAAGTACCAAGTTATAGGCTTTTCGCTGCCGCACGATTCGAGCTCCCCCTGCCGCCACCGGACCCCCCCACACACCCGTTGCACCGCCGCCGAGATTCCACCACTCTATTCGAGATTCTCGTGCCGCTACGCCGTCACCAATGCGCCACCCGATTTGAGCTCCCGCCACCGGACATTTGAGCTCCTCGCCCGCCACATTTGACGCTAGACGCTCGTGCGCCGCGCCGCTCCTCGTCGCTCAGCCACCGACTTAGGCGGATGCGGGGCTAATTGGGCCGAAGAATATTAACATTTGACGAATGAATGAGAAGGAGGAAGAGGAGGAGAATAGGCCGGTATCTCTTTGCTTCCAGCGATATTGATGACACTGCGATGACGAGGTTCGTGCGGGAACATCCAGAGTATGTCCAGACCGAGCGCTAGTTCTTCTAAGGGATGTTAGTTTTGCCCATGGGTATGGGTACCCGTGGGTACCCTACCCGAAAACAACGGGCATGGGCAAGACTTGGAGAGATTTTGTACCCACGGGTAAGGGTATCCATACCCGCAAAATATATGGGTAGGGCATGGGTATGAATTTGTGCCCATGGGTAACCGAATGGATACCCAGAAAATGATAAAAAATGAAAATAGTTCCTATTACATGTGGGTCAACATACAAATCCTATGGCCCAACTCTAAATCTCGTATTCCATAAACCGTCCATAGCTTATAGGCCCGTAATCACCTGCTCGCCACTCCTCCTACGAACTATGTGACTCCTCAAAAAGATGAAACACCAACTCCTCTGTATTGGACTGTTGTCCAACGATCAAGTTATCCCCGTGAACTGCTGCTCATACTCCATTGATCTGTGTCTGTGCTATACTGCTTGCCCATCATCACTTGATTTTAAAACTCATTTCTCTACATTTTAAAAATTTAATGTTATACATTTTACCAACTGGGTACCCATTGGGTATAGGATACCCTATGGGTATGGGCACGGGTGTTAATTTATGCCCATGGATATTGAAATGAGTGAGTATAGAAAGTTTTTGTGGGCATGGGTTTGGGCAGAAGGAGGTTGTACCCGCCCATACCCTACCCATTGCCATCCCTCTGTAAGCACAAGGTCGAGCAAAAGAAGAAGAGGATGAAGGAACAAGAGGTCGGCCCCTCTGACGATGATCACCATCGAGTCCGACTGCAGAAGCATGGTAGTTGGACACTAGACAAGGCAGAAAGAAATCATTGCTACCTAGGTATGTTGTCGTGAATATATATTAGTACACTCCACAAGGTTGTTTTGGTGAGAAGCGTACCTTGTCCAGCAACTGCTATACTTCATGCGGGAGTGAGCCTATTGTTTTGTAAGGCAAAAATCATCTCATTTGAGCTTGGGATGGACAGTAAACTCTAAAAAAATTGAAATATTTTTGGTGCAAATATTGCCAAAAGTTTTACGTGCTCACAAAAATTCATGTTGAAAAGACATTTTTGAAAGTCGTGGCAAAAGAAACAAAATCAACACTCCAAAATGCTTCCGAAAACAACACTTTTGAAGCATCAATTTTTTTAATGATGACTTTCAAAAATGTGATTTCAAGATGAATTTTTGTGAGCATGTAAATTTTTTGTCAATGTTTGTACAAAAAAAATCAGAGTTTTTGATTTGTTTTTATTGGATTTTACTGTTCATCCGAGCTCATGTGAGCATGAGCTCGGGCTCAGAAACTCCACATCCTTTGTAAGCAGCTTTTTTTTTATATAGAAAGCCATATTACGAGTGGGCTCACATTTTAGTTTTTTCTAATGCAAGCTATGCCTTTTATGAAATGCACAACAATAGCTGCTATCCTTGTTTTAGGTTCTGCCAATGGCCGACTGGGATGTCTCTACTGTCTCATCACCTCGATGGTATATTGTCAGGGTAAGGAATTATTAGGAAAATTCACACACACACATTTTCAGCTTATCGTGTTTACTCTAAACAATATTTCTTCTAAACAGAATATATTATTATTCATGATCTAGTGTCTATTTGCAAAAATTCTTTCTAAACATCAAGTTGTTTGTTAGCTATTCCCGCAGCAACGTGTGGGGTATCATCTACCAACCCACACCATGACAAAGGAATTGCTTCATACAACCAATAGGTCTTAGGGATGCAAGAGTGGGTCCCACTAAGCCCGCAAAACATGAAAAATTCTCTGGTAACGATAGGTGGTGGGTGGGAGGGTTGGTACATGCTTTCTTTTGCTATATATCTGGTTTTCCAAAATGAAATATCTCTTAACTGGACGTCAAATTGCAGACTATTTTCACTGTTGCGTTAGTTGTGCCAAGAGCTTCAAAACTAAAACTTATATTGATAGGTTTTAATATTTTTTTGGACTTAACTTGTACTCCCAACTCCCCATGCGACAAACTTGTACTTCACGTGTAAAATACTTCTACTCCCTATGTGGTAATGTACTTCCCGGGGTTGTAATTTGTACTCCTAGCGGAGTGCAACCGGAACTACCCGCATCACACAACCTGTACTTCCGACGGTGTACTTCTATGTGTTCAACATGTACTATCAACTTCATGCACTTGTACTCACACACGTTGTATGAGAAACCCAGGAAATATCGGAGAGAGAGAAAAATTATTAATCCCAATAGAAAAAACCAGACGCAAAATGAAAAAAAAAACAAAACAAAGCAAAAAGCATCAGTCTACCCCATACCAACAACCTCCACGCCTATATCCCTCATGTGCCTCTGGGCGCCACTTCCTAGGCTTCTACCGTGCGCCATGCATCACACACTTGGGTCATCGTGCATCCAAAATGTGCCCCCTTTACGGTGGTTACTGTTGGGGAACGTAGCATAAATTTAAAATTTTTCTACGTGTCACCAAGATCTATCTATGGAGAAACCAGCAACGAGGGGAAAGAGAGTGCATCTACATACCCTTGTAGATCGCTAAGCAGAAGCGTTCAAGTGAACGGGGTTGATGGAGTCGTACTCGTCGTGATCCAAATCTCCGATGACCAAGTGCCGAACGGACGGCACCTCTGCGTTCAACACACGTACAGCCCGGTGACGTCTCCCACGCCTTGATCCAGCAAGGATAGAGGGAGAGATTGAGGAAGACTCCATCCAGCAGCAGCACAACGGCGTGGTGGTGGTGGAGGAGTGTGGCAATCCTGCAGGGCTTCGCCAAGCACTGCGGGAGAGGAGGAAGAAGAGATGCAGGGCTGCGCCATCAAGAGGAGAGGAACTCGTGTTTTGTGGGCAGCCCAAACCTCAACTATATATAGGGGAAGGGGAGGGGCTGCGCCCCCTTTAGGGTTTCCACCCCTAGGGGTGGCGGCCAGCCTAGATCCCATCTAAGGGAGGCGTCCAAGGGGAAGGGGGAGAGGGAGGCGCACCAGGATGGGCCTCAGGGCCCATCTGCCCTAGGGTTTGCCCCCTTCTCCTCTCCCTTGCGCCTTGGGCCCTTGTGGGGGGGGGGGCACCAGCCCACCTGGGGCTGGCCCCCTTCCACACTTGGCCCAAGTAGCCCTCCGGGGAGTGGCCCCACTTGGTGGACCCCCGGACACCTCCGGTGGTCCCGGTACACTACCCGTGATGCCCAGAACACTTCCGGTGGCCAAAACCATACTTCCTATATATAAATCTTTACCTCCAGACCATTCCGGAACTCCTCGTGACGTCCGGGATCTCATCCGGGACTCCGAACAACATTCGGTAACCACATACAAGCTTCCTTTATAACCCTAGCGTCATCGAACCTTAAGTGTGTAGACCTTACGGGTTCGGGAGACATGCAGACATGACCGAGACGTTCTCCGGTCAATAACCAACAGCGGGATCTGGATACCCATGTTGGCTCCCACATGTTCCACGATGATCTCATCGGATGAACCACGATGTCAAGGACTTAATCAATCCCGTATACAATTCCCTTTGTCTATCGGTACGATACTTGCCCGAGATTCGATCGTCGGTATCCCGATACCTTGTTCAATCTCCTTACCGGCAAGTCTCTTTTACTCGTTCCGCAACACATCATCCCGTGATCAACTCCTTGATCACATTGTGCACATTATGATGATGTCCTACCGAGTGGGCCCAGAGATACCTCTCCGTCACACGGAGTGACAAATCCCAGTCTCGATTCGTGCCAACCCAACAGACACTTTCGGAGATACCTGTAGTGTACCTTTATAGCCACCCAGTTACGTTGTGACGTTTGGCACACCCAAAGCATTCCTACGGTATCCGGGAGTTGCACAATCTCATGGTCTAAGGAAATGATACTTGACATTAGAAAAGCTTTAGCATACGAACTACATGATCTTGTGCTAGGCTTAGGATTGGGTCTTGTCCATCACATCATTCATCTAATGATGTGATCCCGTTATCAATGATATCCAATGTCCATGGTCAGGAAACCGTAACCATCTATTGATCAACGAGCTAGTCAACTAGAGGCTTACTAGGGACATGGTGTTGTCTATGTATCCACACATGCATCTGAGTTTCCTATCAATACAATTCTAGCATGGATAATAAACGATTATCATGAACAAGGAAATATAATAATAATCAATTTATTATTGCCTCTAGGGCATATTTCCAACAGTCTCCCACTTGCACTAGAGTCAATAATCTAGTTCACATCGATATGTGATTAACACTCAAGGTCACATCCCTATGTGACTAACACCCAAGAGTTCTAGGTTTGATCATGTTATGCTTGTGAGAGAGGTTATAGTCAACGGGTATGAACCTTTCAGATCCGTGTGTGCTTTACAAATATCTATGTCATCTCCTAGATGCAGTTACCACGCTCTATTTGGTGCTATTCCAAATAACTGTTCTACTATACGAATCCAGTTTACTACTCAGAATAATCTGGATTAGTGTCAAAGCTTGCATCGGCGTAACCCTTTACGACGAACTCTTTTACCACCTCCATAATCGAGAAAATTCCTTAGCCCACTAGTTACTAAGGATAACTTTGACCGTTGTCCTGTGATCCATTTCTAGATCACACTTGTACCCCTTGACTGACTCATGGTTTGGCACACTTCAGGTGCGGTACACAACATAGCATACTTTAGAGCCTACGACTAAAGCATAGGGGACGACCTTCGTCCTTTCTCTCTATTCTGCCGTGGTCATGTCTTGAGTCTTGCTCAATACTCACACCTTGTAACACAGGCGAGAACTCCTTCTTTGCTGATCTATTTTGAACTCCTTCAAAATCTTGTCATGGTATGCGTTCGTTTGAAAGTACTATTAAGCGATTTTGATCTATCCTTATAGATCTTGATGCTCAATGTTCAAGTAGCTTAATCCAGGTTTTCCATTGAAAAACACTTTTCAAATAACCCTATATGCTTTCCAGAAATTCTACATCATTTCTGATCAACAATATGTCAACAACATATACTCATCAGAAATTCTATAGTGCTCCCACTCACTTCTTTGGAAATACAAGTTTCTCATAAACTTTGTATAAACCCAAATCTTTGATCATCTTATCAAAGCGTACATTCCAACTCCGAGATGCTTACTCCAGTCCTTAGAAGGATTGCTGGAGCTTTGCATACTTGTTAGCATCTTTCAGGATTGACAAAAATCTTCTGGTTGTATCACATACAACCTTTCCTCAAGAAAATTGTCGAGGAAACAATGTTTTTGACATCCTATCTGCACAATTTCATAAATAATGCAGTAATCGCTAACATAACTCCAACAGACTCTTAGCATCGCTATGAGTGAGAAAGTCTCATCGTAGTCAACTCCTTGAACTTGTCGGGAAACACCTTAACGACAAGTCGAGCTTTCTTAATGGTGACATTTACCATCATTGTCCGTCTTCCTTTTAAAATCCATCTGTACTCAACAGCCTCACGACCATCGAGCCGTTCTGCCAAAGTCTACACTTTGTTTTCATACATGGATCCTCTCTCGGATTTTATGGCCTCGAGCCATTCATCGGAATCCGGGCCCACCATCGCTTCTCCATAGCTCGTAGGTTCATTGTTGTCTAGCAACATGACTTCCAAGACAGGATTACGTACCACTCTGAAGTAGTACGCATCCTTGTCATCCTACGAGGTTTGGGAGTGACTTGATTCGAAGTCTCATGATCACTATCATAAGCTTCCACTTCAATTGGTGTAGGTGCCATAGGAACAACTCCTGTGCCCTGCTACACACTAGTTGAAGTGACGGTTCAATAACCTCATCAAGTCTCCACCATCCTCCCACTCAATTCTTTCGAGATAAACTTTTCCTCGAGAAAGGACCCGATTCTAGAAACAATCCCTATTGCTTTCGGATCTGAGACAGGAGGT
The DNA here is from genome assembly GCA_032464435.1 of Aegilops umbellulata. Classification (NCBI taxonomy): domain Eukaryota; kingdom Viridiplantae; phylum Streptophyta; class Magnoliopsida; order Poales; family Poaceae; genus Aegilops; species Aegilops umbellulata. Next base: position 436,978,277 of record CP136058.1, on the reverse strand, counting down.
ATACCCAACTGTTTTTGGGTGTCCTATGATGATGCATTTATCCGCTTTGGGTTCGAGCTTATCAGCCTGAAACTTTTTCACATAAGCGTCGTGACCCCAAACTTTTAAGAAACAACAGCTTAGGTTTCACTAAACCATAGTTCATACGGTGTTGTCTCAACGGATTTGTGTGGTTCCCTATTTAAAGTGAATGCGGTTGTCTCTAATGCCTAACCCATGAACGATAGTGGTAATTCGATAAGAGACATCATGGTATGCATCATATCCAATAGGGTGCAGTTATGATGTTCGGACACACCATCACTCTATGGTGTTCCAGGCGGTACTAGTCGTGAAACAATTTCCACAATGTCTCAATTGTGTACCAAACTCGCTACTCAGACATTCATCTCTATGATCATATCATAGATATTTTATCCTCTTGTCACGACGATATTCAACTTCATTCTGAAATTACTTGAACCATTCAATAATTCAGACTTGTGTTTCATCAAGTAAATATGCTCAGTATCTACTCAAATCATCTGTGAAGTTAGAGCATAACGATATCCACTACGTGCCTCAGCACTCATTGGACTGCACACATCAAAATGTGTTACTTCCAACAAGTTGCTTTCTTGTTCCATTTTACTGAAACCGAAGCTTTCAGTCATCTTGCCCATGTGGTATGATTTGCATGTCTCAAGCGATTCAAAATCAAGTGAGTCCAAACGGTCCATCTACACAGAGTTTCTTCATGCGTATATACCAATAGACATGGTTCACATGTCTCAATCCTTTTCAAAAATGAGTGAGTCCAAAGATCCATCAACATGGAGCTTCTTCATGCGTTTTATACCAATATGACTTACATGGCAGTGCCACAAGTAGGTGGTACTATCATTACTATCTTATATCTTTTGGCATGAACATGTGTATCACTATGATCGAGATTCAATAAACCATTCATTTTAGGTGCAAGACCATTGAAGGTATTATTCAAATAAATAGAGTAACCATTATTCTCCTTAAATGAATAACCGTATTGTGATAGACATAATCCAATCATGTCTATGCTCAACGCAAACACCAAATAACAATTATTTAGGTTTAACACCAATCTCTATGGTAGAGGGAGCGTGCGATGCTTGATCACATCAACCTTGGAAACACTTCCAACACATCTCGTCAGCTCACCTTTAGCTAGTCTCCGTTTATTCTGTAGCCTTTTATTTCGAGTTACTAACACTTAGCAACCGAACCGGTATCTAATACCCTGATGCTACTAGGAGTACTAGTAAAGTACACATTCACACAATGTATATCCAATATACTTCTATCGACAGCCTTCTCATCTACCAAGTATCTAGGGTAATTCAGCTTCAGTGGTTGTTCCCCTTATTACAGAAGCACTCAGTCTCGGGTTTGGGTTTAACCTTGGGTTTCTCCACTAGAGCAGCAGCCGATTTGCCGTTTCGTGAAGTATCCCTTCTTGCCCTTGCCCTTCTTGAAACTAGTGGTTTCACTAACCATCAACAATTGATGCTCCTTCTTGATTTCTACTTTCGCGGTGTCAATCATCGCGAATATTTCAAGGATCATCATATCTATCCCTGATATGTTATAGTTCATCACGAAGCTCTAGTAGCTTGGTGGCAATAACTTTGGAAAAACATCACTATCTTATCTGGAAGATTAATTCCCACTTGATTCAAGTGATTGTTGTACTCAGACAATCTGAGCACAAGCTCAACGATTGAGCTTTTCTCCCTTAGTTTGCAGGCCAAGAAAATCGTTGGAGGTCTTATACCTCTTGACGTGGGCACGAGCCTGAAATCCCATTTTCAGCCCTCGAAACATCTCATATGTTCCGCGATATTTCAAAAAATGTCTTCGGTGCCTCAATTCTAAACCATTTATCATTACCGAACTATCATGTAGTCATCAAAACGTGTATGTCAGATGTTCGCAACATCCACATACCACGTTCGAGGTCCAGTACACCGAGCGGTGCATTAAGGACACAAGCCTTGTACTGTCCGCATAATTGCTACTATCAACTTTCAACTATATTTTCTCTAGGAACATATCTAAAACGGTAGAACTAAAGCGCGAGCTTACGACATAATTTGCAAAGATCTTTTGACTATGTTCAGGATAATTAAGTTCATCTTATGAACTCCCACTGAGATAGACATCCCTCTAGTCATCCAAGTGATTACATGATCCGAGTCAACTAGGCCGTGTCCGATCATCACGTGAGACGGACTAGTCAACGTCGGTGAACATCTTCATGTTGATCGTATCTACCATACGACTCATGCTCGACCTTTCGGTCTTCTGTGTTCCGAGGCCATGTCTGTACATGCTAGGCTCGTCAAGTCAACCTAAGTGTTTGCATGTGTTCCGAGGCCATGTCTGTACATGCTAGGCTCGTCAACACCCGTTGTATTTGAACGTAAGAATCTATCACACCCGATCATCACGTGGTGCTTCGAAACGACGAACTTTCGCAACGGTGCACAGTTAGGGGGAACACTTTCTTGAAATTTTAATGAGGGATCATCTTATTTACTACCGTCGTTCTAAGCAAATAAGATGCAAAAACATGATAAACATCACATGCAATCAAATAGTGACATGATATGGCCATCATCACTTTGCTCCTTTTGATCTCCATCTTCGGGGCTCCATGATCATCGTCGTCACCGGCATGACACCATGATCTCCATCATCATGATCTCCATCATCGTGTCTTCATGAAGTTGTCACGTCAACTATTACTTCTACTACTATGGCTAACGCTTTAGCAATAAAGTAAAGTAATTACATGACGTTTATGTTGACAAGCAGGTCATAAATAAATTAAAGACAACTCCTATGGCTCCAGCCGGTTGTCATACTCATCGACATGCAAGTCGTGATTCCTATTACAAGAACATGATCAATCTCATACATCACATATATCATTCATCACATCCTTTTGGCCATATCACATCACATGGCATACCCTGCAAAAACAAGTTAGACGTCCTCTAATTGTTGTTTGCATGTTTTACGTGGCTGCTATGGGTTTCTAGCAAGAGCGTTTCTTACCTACGCAAAACCACAACGTGATATGTCAATTGCTATTTACCCTTCATAAGGACCCTTTTCATCGAATCCGATCCGACTAAAGTGGGAGAGACTGGCACCCGCTAGCCACCTTATGCAACTAGTGCATGCCAGTCGGTGGAACCTGTCTCACGTAAGTGTACGTGTAAGGTCGGTCCCAGCATATTGAACAAAATCCCACAATGCCGCCGAATCAAGATTGACTAGTAATGGTAAGCATATTGAACAAAATCAACGCCCACAACTACTTTGTGTTCTACTCGTGCATAGAATCTATGCAATAGACCTAGCTCATGATGCCACTGTTGGGGAACGTAGCATAAATTTAAAATTTTCCTACGTGTCACCAAGATCTATCTATGGAGAAACCAACAACAAGGGGAAAGAGAGTGCATCTACATACCCTTGTAGATCGCTAAGCGGAAGCGTTCAAGTGAACAGGGTTGATGGAGTCATACTCGTCGTGATCCAAATCTCCGATGACCAAGTGCCGAACGGACGGCACCTCCGCGTTCAACACACGTACAACCCGGTGACGTCTCCCACGCCTTGATCCAGCAAGGAGAGAGGGAGAGGTTGAGGAAGACTCCATCCAGCAGTAGCACAACGGCATGGTGGTGGTGGAGGAGTGTGGCAATCCTGCAGGGCTTCGCCAAGCACTGCGGGAGAGGAAAAAGAAGAGATGCAGGGCTGCGCCATCAAGAGGAGAGGAACTCGTGTTTTGTGGGCAGCCCAAACCTCAACTATATATAGGGGAAGGGGAGGGGCTGCGCCCCCTTTAGGGTTTCTACCCCTAGGGGTGGCGGCCAGCCTAGATCCCATCTAAGGGAGGCGGCCAAGGGGAAGGGGGAGAGGGAGGCGCACCAGGATGGGCCTCAGGGCCCATCTGCCCTAGGGTTTGCCCCCTTCTCCTCTCCCTTGCGCCTTGGGCCCTTGTGGGGGGGCGCACCAGCCCACCTGGGGCTGGTCCCCTTCCACACTTGGCCCAAGTAGCCCTCCGGGGATGGTGGCCCCACTTGGTGGACCCCCGGACACCTCCGGTGGTCCCGGTACACTACCCGTGATGCCCAGAACACTTCCGGTGGCCAAAACCATACTTCCTATATATAAATCTTTACCTACGGACCATTCCGGAACTCCTCGTGACATCCGGGATCTCATCCGGGACTCCGAACAACATTCGGTAGCCACATACAAGCTTCCTTTATAACCCTAGCGTCATCGAACCTTAAGTGTGTAGACCTTACGGGTTCGGGAGACATGCAGACATGACCGAGACGTTCTCCGGTCAAGAACCAACAGCGGGATCTGGATACCCATGTTGTCTCCCACATGTTCCACGATGATCTCATCGGATGAACCACGATGTCAAGGACTTAATCAATCCCGTATACAATTCCCTTTGTCTATCGGTACGATACTTGCCCGAGATTCGATCGTCGGTATCCCGATATCTTGTTCAATCTCGTTACCGGCAAGTCTCTTTTACTCGTTCCGCAACACATCATCCCGTGATCAAGTCCTTGATCACATTGTGCACATTATGATGATGTCCTACCGAGTGGGCCCAGAGATACCTCTCCGTCACACGGAGTGACAAATCCCAGTCTCGATTCGTGCCAACCCAACAGACACTTTCGGAGATACCTGTAGTGTACCTTTATAGCCACCCAGTTACGTTGTGACGTTTGGCACACCCAAAGCATTCCTACGGTATCCGGGAGTTGCACAATCTCATGGTCTAAGGAAATGATACTTGACATTAGAAAAGCTTTAGCATACGAACTACATGATCTTGTGCTAGGCTTAGGATTGGGTCTTGTCCATCACATCATTCATCTAATGATGTGATCCCGTTATCAATGACATCCAATGTCCATGGTCAGGAAACCGTAACCATCTATTGATCAACGAGCTAGTCAACTAGAGGCTTACTAGGGACATGGTGTTGTCTATGTATCCACACATGCATCTGAGTTTCCTATCAATACAATTCTAGCATGGATAATAAACGATTATCATGAACAAGGAAATATAATAATAATCAATTTATTATTGCCTCTAGGGCATATTTCCAGCAGTTACCTCCTAGAAGAAAGAAGATAGTCAACATGACCGTGTAGTTTTTTTTGCCAACTCGGCGTGACAGTTGAGACCTCCATGTCACAAACCGCACCAATCAGCAGTTATGGGGCCATCAATGTTTTGGAGTCATGGGTGGTTATTCATTGCCTAATGGACTATGATGGTTTTTGGTTATTTTTGTAGCAATTATGGTAATTTTATGCGATTAACTCAATTATTCCGGACATGGGCCATCTGAAACAAGGGGGTAAGTCTGGGTAAGGTTGTTAGGCACATACCCCTTCGCTGAGCTCTAGTGAGTGATATGTCTCCAACGTATCTATAATTTTTATTGTTCCATGCTATTACATTATCTGTTTTGAATGTTTAATGGGCTTTAATATGCTCTTTTATATTTGTTTGGGACTAACCTATTAACCAAAGGTCCAGTGCAAATTGCTGTTTTTTTTGCCTATTTCAGTGTTTCGCAGAAAAGGAATATCAAACAGAATCCAAATGGAACGAAACCTTCGCGTGGATCTTTCTTGGAACAAACGCAATCCAGGAGACTTGGAGTGGAAGTCACAGACGCAACGAGGCAGCCACGAGGCAGGAGGGCGCACCCAGGGGGTAGGCGCGCCCCCACCCTCATGGGCCCCTCGTAGCTCCACCGACCTACTTCTTTTGCCTATATATACTCTTATAGCATGAAAACATCCAGGGGATCCACGGAACCACTTTTCCACCGCCGCAAACTTCTGTACCCGTGAGATCCCATCTTGGGGCCTTTTCCGGCAATCTGCCGGAGGGGGATTCGATCACGGAGGGCTTCTACATCAACACCATAGCATCTCCGATGATGTGTGAGTAGTTTACCACAGACCTTCGGGTCCATAGTTATTAGCTAGATGTCTTCTTCTCTCTCTCTTTGGTTCTCAATACAAAGTTCTCCTCGATGTTCTTGGAGATCTATTCGATGTAATACTCTTTTGCGGTGTGTTTGCCCTATGAATATTATTTGGCTCTTCTCTGAATTCTTATATGCATGATTTGATATCTTTGCAAGTCTATTTGAATTATCGGTTTAGTTTGGCCTACTAGATTGATCTTTCTTGCAATGGCAGAGGTGCTTAGCTTTGGGTTCAATCTTGCGGTGCTCGATCCCAGTGACAGAAGGGGAACCGACACGTATTGTATTGTTGCCATCGAGGATAAAAAGATCGGGTTTATATCATATTTCTTGAGTTTATCCCTCTACATCATGTCATCTTGCTTAAAGCGTTACTCCATTCTTATGAACTTAATACTCTAGATGCATGCTGGATAGCGGTCGATGTGTAGAGTAATAGTAGTAGATGCAGAATCGTTTCGGTCTACTTGACACGGACATGATGCGTATATTCATGATCATTGCCTTAGATACCATCATAACTATGCGCTTTTCTATCAATTGCTCGGCAGTAATTTGTTCACCCACTGTAATACATGTTATCATGACAGAAGCCACTAGTGAAACCTATGGCCCCCGGGTCTACTTTACATCATATAAGTTTCCAATCTATAATTCTATTTTACTATTTATTTTGCAATCTTTATTTTCCAATCTATACAACAAAAATACCAAAAATATTTATCTTATTATCTTTATCAAATCTCACTTTTGCAAGTAGCCGTGAAGGGATTGAAAACCCCTTTATCGCGTTGGTTGCAAGGTTCTTGATTGTTTGTGCAGGTACTAGGTGACTCGCGTGTAGTCTCCTACTGGATTGATACCTTGTTTCTTAAAAACCGAGGGAAATACTTACGCTAATTTGTTGCATCACCCTTTCCTCTTCAAGGGAAAACCAACGCATGCTCAAGAGGTAGCAGCGAGTCAAAGGCGGCTAGGGCTGCACGCCTCTTGCCGGCCCCGTTGCAGGTCTATCTGTTTGCTGTGGCCTTAGGCCATGGAGGCGTGGTGGATCTCGATAGTTGTCGGCGGGAGGCTGTGGAGGCTCCCTGGAGATGGCATAATGTTCTCCCCCCGTCCCAATAGTACGTCTAGCCTCGTTGGAGGGTGTGTGGAAGTGTGTCTTCGGTGGATCTCGTGAGATTCGGTTGGTGTTTGCCTTTGGTGGATCTGCTTGGATCCGGTCGTCATTCATCTGCCTCTGTATCTGCAAGTTGGATCCTTTGGATCTATGCTTCTCTTAATCGGCGGCGGTTGCTGTTCTAGTGTGCTGGTCCATGGGGCCTTAGCATGGTGACTTCTTGACTGTCTACTACAACAAGGTTTTCCGGCTCCGGTGAGAGAGGGGCGATGACGACGACACACCTTCGACTTGTTCCACTTACTGTAGTTGTCCCTAGGTGGTCTGGACATGGATGTAATTTTTATTTCCAGTGTCCTATATACTATCTTGACGGTTGATCGAATACTAGATCATAAGTTTTGTCGAGAAAAAATAATCAAGGTCTGAGTTTCGGGTTTGGGTTTTTGGGTCCGTGTTTAGATGACCACCTAGCCTACTCGGCTTGACGCCTGTATTCGATTGACACCACCTAGCCGAATTTTCATATTTTTTGTTTGATACTGTGGATTTTGACATTTTTGGCTCTAAACTTGGTCAAAGTTAAAGTATTTTGACTTTCCAAAAAACTAATACCAATTATATTTTTTAAGTTGATGGAACATTTAGTTTGGCGCAACGGGGAGATGATGGAGTGTGTTTTTTATACAACTTGATGATTTAGTGGGCCTTTATCGATGTGATTCTGTGTTATCCGCTAAGAAACATATATTTATGTGGTGAAATTATGTGTTGGTAGTTGCATGTACTATATTGGTGCTACTGTATCATATGGTCGTGTTTCTTTTTTCTAGGTAGTGAGAGGGTGTGTGGGATTGATATGTTTTTATAGGCCGGTTGCTGCTAATTGATTTGAAAAATGATTCGTCCGATCAAATTCATAAACCAAACCCATAATTGAATACCTCAATCGAATTGAAGAGCTTTAAAATTGGGGAACAATAGTGAATTAAAATAATTGAATGGGAGAGCTCGTTGAGAAATTGTTGACCCAGTCAAAATTGAGTGACTCGATTTTAAATTAAAGACCTTACTTAATTGTGAGGCCTTAAAAATTAGAAAGCATAGTGTATAATATGAAACAATTGTGATAGAGAGCTTTGAGTAATTATTGACCCGATCAAAATTCAATGATCCTGTCGTGGAATTGTCACGGCAGATGTCCTCTTGCAAGGACTTAGTCGTGGAGCCATCACAACTAGGAAGCTTAAAGGGGTTAATCGGGACAAGGGACACGAGAGAGTTTATACTAGTTTGGTCCCTTACGATGAAGGTAAGGCCTATGTCTAGTTGGGTTGGTATTGCTAGGGTTTCGATGACCAGGGAGCGAGATACGCTATGCCCGGTTCTCGATGAGTTGTTTCTTGCCCTAAGCCGCCAGCGAGTCGTCCCCTTATATACACGGGTTGACGCCCTGCGGCCTACAGAGTCTCGGCCGGCTCATAAACAGTGTCCGGCTCGGTGACTAGTTAATTCTACCTTATGATACAAGTCATGCCATTACGGCGGTTTACCACTACGGGCCTTAAGTCGCCTATGGGCTTTAGACCCTTTATTGAACCGCCATCTTCACGCTTGGTCTTGGGCTTCTTCTGATGGATCCTTCTTTGCGTAACCCGGCCCCTCACGGGCGGCTTACACAAATAGTTATATCCCCAACATTAGGCCCAGATTGATTTGAACCGGTTCATGTCAATCTTAAAATACCTTAAGAAACAAGCCTTTCTGCCTCCTATCTGTGCAAAGGTTATAACCCGCCATGATGTCATCTTCTAGATCTGTGATAACCCGCCGTGATGTCATCTTCCATTAAATTCTTATTTTATTCTGTCATACCTTGAATGGATCTCTGTCTTTACTGACCATTTCGAAAACCGAGGCGTCAGAGTCGGTGGATAATGATGCCTTGCCTCCTCATTTCTCACGCCTTCCCAGTCAACCTTTCCTTATAAATAGGCACGACCTAGGTCTTTCCATTCTCCCCCTTCGGTCATCTTCTTCCTCTCACTGTTTCTCTGTCACTCGAGCTCCGCCGCCGCCGCCGAGCTTCTCGTCTTCAGCAACTCAGGCCGCTGCATCAACCTGAATCCGACCAGAGATCAACGGCGAACATCCGCAGCCAGTCTGCATCCGTAAGTTCCTTTCCTTCCCTGCCTTAGATCTGCATTACAGCTTCTCGAGTTCGTCGGTGTTCGTCGCCGCCCGTTGCAAACCCTTGATAGATTTCACCTCCGACGCCCTTTTCTGATCGTCAAATAGTGTAGAGCTGCTGCGGTGACTGTTTCGCACCCATCTCGAATGCAAATAGATCCCTTTTCCTTTGTTCGGAGGCTTCCTTCGAGCGTATGAACTTCTCTGCACTGGTTTTAGGTCTAGAAATTTTCTTTTCAGAACGACCATTTGATCCAAAATAATAACTGCAACTTGTGAAACCTGTTTGTTCCATACTTAGCCAAAAAATTGCATCTATTAAATCTGTTTAACCATGGTAACCCATGTGGCCGGTTTAAGAAGACAACACTAATTGTCAGCCCTGCTCGCTTCTGGCGACTTGAGATAACTTAACTGTTTCTGAAACCCGTAGCGGCTTAAATGTCAAAACACAATTAGCCACATGTCATTAGGCCCCTTCTTAAGCCGCCATATTGAATAAATTTAAAAATGTTCTCTTCCAGGTTAGAGTTGAACCGGAAATTTTATTTTGTCATAGGCTTCAACTTGCACAATGGCACCCAAGGCTCACAAAGCTCCTGTGACCTGTAACTGGGTCAAGTCCACTGTTACTGAAAGCTCATTGTCTGAATTCGTGAAGACTGGCTATTTGCCCAAGAAGGAAGTCATGTCTTATCGTGCTCCTAACCCGTCAGAAGAGAAACCTCAACCCAAGGAGGGGGAAGTGATCGTTTTTACTGATCATATGAGCCGGGGCTTTGCTCCACCCGGTTCAAAATTCTTCATTGATGTTTTGCAATTTTTTGACCTCAGACCTCAAGACATCGGGCCCAACTCCGTGTCAAATATTTGCAACTTCCAAGTCTTCTGCGAAGTATACCTTGGAGAAGAGCCCAATTTACTTTTGTTCAGAGAATTGTTTTACTTAAACCGGCAAAATGAACGTGCCAACGGGCCCAGTCTGGAACTTGGCGGCATCTCAATTCAGCGGCAGAGAGACTGCCTTTTCCTGTATGCCGAACTGCCAAGCCACCCAAAGGATTGGAACCAGACGTGGTTTTATTGCCAGGACACTTCTCCGGCTGATGAAAACCCGCTGCCCGGCTTTCGCGCTCTGCGCCTTGAATCCAACCACCCGCTGCCGGACAAGTTGTCTGCTGTTGAACGTCTTCCACTCGCTCCCACCATCAAGAAAATCAAAGCTCTCTTGGGGAACGGCTTAGATGGCATTGACTTAGTCCGAGTATGGATCTCCTGGCGGGTGATTCCGTTAAGCCGCCGCCCCGGCTTAATGTGCACTTACTCAGGCGAAAAGGATGACCCACTGCGTCATAGTCCTAACGACTTACCAGATGACATGGTTGAAGCCATGACCCAGTCCTTATTGAAAGAGGGCTCGGTGGTTAGTAATGCCTTTGGCTTACTTTATTTCTGCAAGAAGAACCCGGCTCCTGTAGTAAGTCATCCATCTCCACATTTTATACCTTTATTGTGTTATACCCTGCTTTTACTCATAACCCTTTATCATTATTCATAGGCAAATGACAACTTCTGGAAGGTCAAGTATGACCATGAGGCTGGCAAACAAGCCAGAGCGGCCAAGAGATCCGAGAGGAAAGCCGCCAAGACAGGAACTTCGAGGAAGAAGAAGCCAAGCGCTTCAGATATGTTAAAACTGGATGACACCAATGACGATGAAGAAGAGGTAACTCTTAACTCCCCTGACTCCTTTATCATCATCTTATTGATATTAATTCCTTTCAGGAGGATACGGGAAACAGCCAAGCCGTTGAGGAAGAGGTAACTATAATCTCCTCCGACTCCGAGCCTTTGCCGCGACAGAAAATCCGAAGAGTGACCCGGAAAGTAAGATTTTCACATCCTTTAGCTTACCAAGATCCTCAATTTCTTTTGAAGCGACAGATTTATGAGAGCCGGAGGCAGACCCGGACAAGCAAAGACGCAGAACTCTCCTCCGGCTTACCTGATGTGACCAGGAAGCGCAGGCCTAAGGTTATCTCCGACTTACGTCCTCTTTTACCTTTGGCGGGTTTCATTTGTCAACCTCTCAATTCATCTGACTCCAACTATCAGGATACTTCACCTTCCTCTGGCGAGTCTATGCAATCCAATATGCCGGCTTTCAAAACCACACCAGGGTAATGACAACTTGCTTACTTATGCTTATCTTTACTCATACTCCTGTATTAATTCCTCTGATTTGTCCACAGTGTACAAGTGAAGCCCAGTAAGAGGGCAAAGAAGAATAAACCGTCCAAAGAACCGGTTGTAACTGAACCGGAGCTTGGAACGGCCACTCCCGATGTCTCTGCCCATGAGCCACCGTCTGAACCATCTCATGACGTTCTAGCGCCTACCTCTGACCCGCCTGTCGAACAAGCCCTCGACGGCTTTGTCAACCCGGAGATTCCTAGTCCGGCCAAGGCAGATGACCCGGAAGTTGAGATCACCAAGACTCAGTTTATTGAGTCGGGAAGACCCATTGTATTGGCCAAGTGCTCTGCCAAAGAAGAATTCTTGGAGCGCCGGAAAGCCAAACTGGATGTCTCAGATTATACTCAGCTGAGCATTGGAGAGATTGTCTCGGGTTACATAAGTCAAGTGCACAGCAGTCGTGACCTGGAGATTGACATGGTGAAACATATACAACAAAAATCTGAGGTATAATTTTGGTTACCTTCCCTTACACATACTTACTGTACCAGCCCCCAAGTCTATTGCTTATAAGAAAATATGCTGTAGACTTAGCAACTGCTTAGCACTGCTTGTCAAACGCCCGGCTTATCTTGTACATTCGAAGGCCGGCTTAAACAAGATATTTAAACCGGTGTAGTATAATAATTTGAACTTGCAATGCGCATTAGCCCCCAAGTGCCAAGTATCTTTGCTTGCAAAGTGCTTGAGACTTAATTTCCATGAACCATCCCAACAAGTTAGAATTCTTCAGCATACATTAGCCCCCAAGTGTCAAGTATCTTTGCTCGCAAAGTGCTTGGGACTTAATGTTATCTTACAATAGTTCTGACTATAACCCGGCATTGATGTAGACCACCATAAGTCAATTTGAGACGGAGATTGCTGACCTAAAGAATCACCTGAAAGCTCAAGAAACTGAAATCCAGAATGCCAACTCCAAGTTTGAGTTCAGTGTATCTGAACAAGAGAAATTGAAGAAAGGCTTTGAGGCTGATAAAAAGGTATGGGCTGATGAAAAGGTCTCCCTGGTGACCCGGGCCGAGAAAGCAGAGGCGTCGCTTGCAGAAGCAACAGCAGAGCTATCCGGCTTAAAGCGCCAAATATCTCAAATGGTCTCAACAATCTTCGGCAAGCTACTTGTGCAAACATTAAATACTGCAAACCTCCTTTCGATGACTATTTCAATTGTTACCTCCGGCTCACCTGGTGCTTGTTAATGCAGGCCCCAGGAGTTCAAATCTTAATCAGAGCGTATTGATCAAGCTAAAGGCGGTTTATACCTTGGTGGAACAACTTTACACCGGGTCACAACGTGCTTTGGCTGTTGTGGCTTTGTCAAATGATGTTCCCCATCTCCTGGCTGATATGCTAAAGCGGCTCGCTGTGCTACCTCAGCGGGTCCAAGAGCTAAGGCGGGCATCTGCAAGAGCCGGAGCTATAGCCGCATTGAGCCGGGCCAAGGCGTGGCTGCCAGAGCTAGACCCGGCCGACATCGCCCTTGGTTATCCAAGCTTGAAGGAGGATGGTACTTTGTTTGATGAGAAGGATTTCACCGCCTGTGTGAGGGAGATACGCCCTGTGGCCACTCTTATCAGGAATGACACTAATCTTACCAAGTATCAGCCGGGTTATGACAGCGAGAACCGGAGACTCCCAATGCCTCACTACGATGCCGTCAGCCTGATCCCTCCAATTCGTAAGCATACCTTTGCCCCTGAAGTCGATCCAGCCGGGTTAATTGACGATGAAGCTGAATTTGAAGCTTTGAGTGGCATTGACTGGTCGTCATCAACCTTCCAGGACAGGGCAGCCGACGGAGGAGTGGAGAAGGATAACCCGGAAGCTTCAGGCCAGCAGAACGAGTGAATCACCAGGCGTCATATGTTTATGTCTTGTGAAAATATAAACAATGCTTCATTATCCAGACTCGGGGAGTCTTGTAATAGGGTAGGAAAACACTTGATTTTTGCCATGCCTTCACGCATGTTTGTGGCGCTCAATACTTTCTTAAGCCGCCGTTATTATATGCTTCCGGTTTATATGGGTCTTCTTCTTCTTTTATGTTAAAAGAAATTGCTTGTATTGCCCTGCATACAGAACAAGCACAAGTCCCTTGGCGACTTATCGCATCGGGGTTACATAAGGTATTGATAACCCGGAGTGTGAACCAAAAAAATCATATAAAGGCCGGCTTGCGATTATATCTTCTAGACGTAATCATAACAGCATACGTGTGATCCTTTTGGTGATCTCGCCGGCTTATGTGACACGAAAAATGAGGGTAAGTTTTAACTCCTGAAACTTGGCACATATGATGTTTGCCATGCGCTAACAACTTTATTTGATCAATATTTAGCTGGTGGAATAAGAACCACCCCATAAGTGTTTTCAAGAGGATCTCAAGGTAGTCAAATAATTATACTTACAAAGTATGATGAGTAATAAACAAAATTCAAAGACTTCTGATTCGAATACGATCAATGAACCGTTCCAAAGGGGTTAAGCTAAGATTTGGATACGATCATATAGCCCCCAGTGGCTTTGGCGATGCCGATCAAGTGGGTATCGACAACTATGTTCTCTTTGGTTCGAATACGACCTATGTTTGAACAGGAAGCCCCCAAGTGACCATAAGAGTTGTTTAATGATGTTGATTCGAATACGATCCACGTCAGACCCAAAGGGGTTAAGCTATGATTCAGATATGATCAGGAAGCCCCTAAGTGAGTTTGGTAGTATTCCGACCAAGAGGGTATCGACAGCTATGCTCTCTTTGGTTCGAATACGACCTATGTTTGAACAGGAAGCCCCCAAGTGATCCTGGCTAGATTCAGATATGATCATAAGCCGTACCAAGTGGAAAGCCAGATTCATATATGATCCGCTCCCTGTTGGTTGTTTCCATATCATGACAAAGAAAAACATGTAAATCTTTGAGGATGAAAAGGAGAGAGGTCCTGCATCGTCAAAATATGTGCATCCTGAGAGCCGGTGGCTCAAGTATAGTAAGGCCGAAGATGAGCGATATTCCACGGTCGGCGGGTCTCCTCTTCCGACTTACGTGAGTCTTTGTGCTCTCGAACCTCGATGAGGTAATATGACCCGTTGTTCAGGTTCTTGCTGACCACAAAGGGTCCTTCCCAAGGAGGGGATAGCTTGTGTATATCGGATTGATCCTGGATGAGCCGGAGCACCAAATCACCTTCCTGAAAGGTTCTGGATCTAACCCGGCAGCTGTGATAGCAGCGTAGGTCTTGCTGGTAAATCGCCGAGCGGGCTATTGCCAAGTCTCGCTCTTCATCCAATAAGTCAAGTGCATCCTGACGAGCTTGTTCATTTTCAGCTTCAACATAAGCCGCCACTCGGGGCGAGTCATGACGGATGTCACTTGGTAGGTCCGCCACTGCTCCGTAAACCATGAAGAAAGGTGTATAATCCATAGACCTGTTAGGTGTAGTGTTGATGCTCCAAATCACAGAGGGTAACTCCTCCACCCAACAACCCGGCGTCCGCTATAAGGGGACCAAGAGCCGGGGTTTTACACCTTTCAAGATCTCCTGATTGGCTCTCTCTGCTTGACCATTGGATTGAGGATGAGCTACTGCTGAAACATCAAGTCGGATATGTTCTCGTTGACAGAACTCTTCCATAGCACCTCTGGAGAGATTGGTGCCATTATCAGTTATGATGCTGTGTGGAAAACCAAAACGAAAGATCACCTTTTTCATGAACTGAACCGTCATGGCTGCATCACACTTACTGACCGGCTCTGCCTCAACCCACTTTGTAAATTTATCAACCGCCACCAGGAGGTGTGTCTTTTTATCTTTAGACCTCTTGAAAGGTCCAACCATGTCAAGCCCCCAGACTGCAAACGGCCAAGTAATTGGAATCATCCTCAACTCTTGAGCCGACACAAGAGCTCGTCGTGAGAATTTTTGACACCCATCACATTTACAGACCAGATCTTCCGCATCAGCATGAGCCGTCAGCCAATAAAACCCATGACGGAAGGCTTTGGCCACAAGAGATTTTGAGCCGGCATGATGACTGTAATCCCCTTCATGGATCTAATGAAGTATTTCCTGTACTTCCGTAGGCGACACACAACGTTGAAACGCCCCAGTGACACTGCGATGATGCAACTCACCATGAACAATTGTCATGGATTTATACCACCGGATGATTTGTCTCGCTAAGGTCTCATCCTCAGGCAACTCTCCCCGGGTCATGTAAGCCAAATACGGCACATTCCAGTCCGGGATGACATGAAGAGCCGCCACCAGCTGCGCCTCCGGGTCTGGCACCGCTAGGTCCTCCTCTGTGGGTAACTTGACAGAAGGGTTATGCAAAACATCTAGAAAGGTGTTAGGAGGTACCGGCTTACGCTGAGACCCCAGCTGGCTTAAAGCATCAGCCGCTTCATTCTTCCTTCGATCAATGTGCTCCACTTGATAACCTTGAAGTGCCCATCCACAACATCAACTTCACGACGGTAAGCCGCCATAAGGGGATCCTTGGAGTCCCACTTGCCTGACACCTGTTGAGCCACGAGATCTGAGTCGCCCAAGCACCTTACCCGGCTCAAATTCATCTCTTTGTCCATCCGAAGACCATGGAGTAAGGCCTCATATTCAGCTGCATTATTAGTACAAGGAAACATGAGCCGGAGCACATAAAAAAATTTGTCACCTCGAGGGGAAGTTAAAACAACTCCAGCCCCCGAGCCTTCCAACTGCCTGGACCCATCAAAGTGGATAGTCCAATACGTGTTATCCGGCTTCTCCTCAGGCGTCTGCAGCTCTGTCCAATCATTAATAAAGTTCACCAGGGCTTGAGACTTAATAGCGGTGCGTGGTACATACTTCAAACCATGAGGCCCAAGCTCAATGGCCCACTTGGCGACTCGTCCTGTGGCCTCTCTATTCTGGATGATGTCTCCCAAGGGGGCAGAACTTACTATAGTGACAGGGTGACCCTGGAAGTATTGCTTAAGCTTCCGGCTTGCCATAAACATCCCATAAACAAGCTTCTGCCAATGTGGATACCTTTGCTTTGACTCAATAAGTACCTCACTGATGTAATAAACTGACCATTGAACAGAATGCTCCTTACCAGCCTCCTTGCACTCCACCACGATTGCAACACTGACATCACGTGAGTTAGCGGCCACGTATAACAGTAATGGTTCTCTATCAATGGGAGCCACAAGGACCGGCGGCTCAGACAACTGTCTTTTTAAATCTTCAAAGGCAGCATCAGTAGCATCACTCCAGACAAAGGTGTCCGTTTTCTTCATCATCTGATACAATGGTAAGGCCTTCTCACCTAACTGGCTTATAAACCGGCTTAAAGCAGCCACACGACCTGCCAGTCGCTGAACATCATTAATGCACGCCGATTTAGCCAAAGAGGTAATTGCCTTGATCTTCTCCGGATTAGCTTCAATACCCCTGTTTGAGACTAGAAAACCCAAAAGCTTGCCTGCAGGCACACCAAACACACATTTGGCCGGGTTAAGCATCATTTTATAGATCCAGAGATTATAAAAAGTTTCCTTCAGATTAGATATCAAGGTTTCCTTCTCTCTGTACTTCACCACTGTGTCATCCACATAAGCATGAACGTTGCGCCCAATCTGAGTATGGAGACAATTCTGCACACACCGCTGGTAAGTCGCCTGGGCACTCTTGAGCCCGAAAGGCATAGAAACATAGCAGAAGGCTCCAAACGGAGTAATGAAAGCTGTCTTCTCCTGGTCCTTAACTGCCATTTTTATCTGATGATAACCAGAGTAAGCATCCAAAAAGCTCAAACGCTCACAACCCGCCGTAGCATCAATGATTTGATCAATACGGGGGAGAGCAAAGGGATTAGCCGGACAAGCCTTATTTAAGTCCGTGTAATCCACACACATCCGCCAGGTGCCGTTCTTCTTAAGCACAAGCACCGGGTTAGCCAACCACTCCGGGTGAAAAAGTTCAACAATGAACCCGGCTGCCAAGAGCCGGGCTACCTCCTCACCAATAGCTTTCCGTCTCTCTTCGTTGAACCGCCGAAGAAACTGCCTGACCGGCTTAAACTTTGGATCAATATTAAGAGTGTGCTTAGCGAGTTCTCTCAGTACACCCGGCATGTCAGAAGGCTTCCATGCAAATATGTCCCGGTTCTCACAGATGAACTCGATGAGCGCGCTTTCCTATTTAGGATCCAGATTGGCACTGATACTGAATTGTTTAGACGAATCGCCTGGAGTAAAATCAACAAGCTTGGTTTCAACCGCCGACTTAAACTTCATTGCCTGGTCATGCTCTCTGGTTGGCTTCTTCAGAGAGGTCATATCCGCCGGGTCAACGTTATCTTGATAAAACTTCAGCTCTTCTACTGCACAAACGGATTCGGCATAAGCCGCGTCGCCTTCTTCACATTCCAGGGCTATCTTTCGACTCCCATGCACAGTGATGGTGCCCTTGTGACCCGACATCTTAAGCTACAAATAAACATAACACGGCCACGCCATGAATTTAGCATAAGCCAGCCGTCCAAACAGAGCGTGATATGGGCTTTTGATCTTGACCACCTCAAAGGTTAATTTCTCAGCCCTAGAATCATATTCATCTCCGAAGGCCACCTCCAATTCAATCTTGCCGACTGGGTATGCCGACTTACCCGGCACCACTCCATGGAAAACTGTGTTGGATGTTTTTAAATTTTTATCAGTCAACCCCATACGTCGAAAGGTCTCATAATAGAGGATGTTGATGCTGCTACCTCCATCCATGAGTACCTTAGTGAATTTATATCCACCAATTTGAGGTGCTACCACCAAGGCTAACTGACCCGGATTATCAACCCGGGGAGGGTGATCTTCCCTGCTCCATACAATGGGCTAATCTGACCACCTTAAGTAACGGGGGACTGCCGGCTCAACAGAGTTTACCGCCCTCTTATGAACCTTCTGGTCATGTTTGCATAAGCTAGTGGTAAACACATGATACTGTCCACTATTCAGCTGCTTTGGATGGCTTTGATAACCCGACTGCTGCTGCTGTCCCCCTTGACCAGATTGCTACTGGTTATAGCCGCCCTGATTTCCCTGAAAGCCGGAATTTGAGCCGCCGCCCGGTCCATGAAAACCGTCGGCACTTGAGCCGCCGCCCGACCCAGGATTGCCATCAAACGTGTTGGAATTCTTGAAAGCCTTCATGATCGCGCAATCCTTCCACAAGTGGGTGGCCGATCGTTCCCGGGTGCCGTGTCTCGGGCAGGGCTCATTGAGTAACTGCTCAAGAGATGGACCTGGCGCGCCAGACCGAGGAGGCGGCCTCCCCTTGCGCCTCTGATTGTTACCCTGTGCATTAGCATTGGCCACAAACTCCGGGTTACCATCAGCCTTACGTTTGTTGCCTTGATTCGCCGAGTTGTGCTGCTGACCCTTTCCATTGCCGTTCTTCTTTCCCTTCCCTGTCTTTTCCTCATCAGACGCGGGATCCTTGGTACTATCAGAATCGGCATATTTGACTAGAGCCGCCATCAGCTGACCCATATCATTACAATCACGCTTGAGTCGCCCCAGCTTCTGTCTCAGTGGTTCAAATCGGCAATTCTTATCCAACATGAGGACTGCAGAGCCGACATCCCTCTTGTCAGACAAATGTATTATCTCCTTGACCCGGCGCACCCAATGAGTGGTAGATTCACCCTCCTCCTGCTTACAATTAGTTATGTCCACAATCGACATAGATTGCTCGCAAGTGTCCTTGAAGTTCTGAATGAACCGGGCTTTTAACTCCGCCCATGAGCTAATAGAATTGGGCGGCAAACCCTTTAACCACGTTCGGGCCGTTCCATCCAACATCATGGTGAAGTATTTAGCCATTGCTGCGTCACTGACCTCCAACAGTTCCATGGCCATCTCATAGCTTTCGATCCACGCCCCGGGCTGTAAGTCGGCCGTATAATTTGGCACCTTTCGGGGTCCCTTTAAATCTTTAGGCAAACACACATTGCGTAAAGCCGGCACTAAACAAGGAATGCCGCCAGTTCTGGTGGCCACTCCCGCCTCAACAGAAGTCGTTGGGTAATCGGGAAAGTCCTGATGAGCCGTCTGTTGAGCCGCCAGCTGAGCCGCCCGCTTGTCCTCCTGACGTATTCGGTCCTGAACCGGGTTATAACCGCCTGGCTGGTTATGGCGCTGGGCGTTGCTTGACAACGCCTCTGACTCCATGTGCCTGCTGTAACTCAGTCTCTAGTTTGGACGAGACGAAGCTAACCAGGGCGGAGGAATTGAATGAATCATGTCCCGGCTATAGGAATAAGTCTCTTGCTGAGCCAGGGCCGTCTGAACGAGTTCTCTGATCCTTCGTGTC
Source organism: Aegilops umbellulata (assembly GCA_032464435.1). NCBI lineage: Eukaryota > Viridiplantae > Streptophyta > Magnoliopsida > Poales > Poaceae > Aegilops > Aegilops umbellulata. The sequence goes on along the minus strand of CP136058.1, from coordinate 436,958,293 downwards.
TCCACTGCTGTTGGATCGTCATCGTCCACTGGGAGAGCCGCCAAACGTGCCGATGCTGCAATCAGGTTCTCCATGGGGTTGGAAAAGTGACCCGGTGGTATCGGTACATAATGGGGCGGTGCCATATTCCCGTGAGGAGGTGCCGTCACCCGAGGCTGAGCCGGTCCCCGGCTGTCATGAATTGATTTACTTCTGGCGGGTTACTGGGCCGGCTCCAGGTGTAGCGAAAAGGTTTAGAGGATCGTAATCCGGAGGCAAACGAGATTGAGTCTTCTGGTGTCTCCTCCTCATCACCTCATTAGACGCGTTCAGGCTCATCGTAAGCTGGAAAGCCTCTGACTGGAGCTGTTGCGCCCGTGCATCCAAAGCCGCTCGTTTTGTGGCTAACCTGGTGTCCTCAGCTGCTAAGGCCTCCTTGGCCTGAGCTATTTCCTCACAAACATGTGCCACCTCTGCATTATGCTCATCTTGATTCGCAGGGATAACTGTGGTGGTTAACAGGGCCGTCAGCTTATCCATGAGATCCATCAGCACCTGAGCCGGCGGGCGCACAGGGCCTCCTGCCCCGGCCGCTCCTGAACCGGACGTTATTGCTGCTGCGGCTGTAGAGTTTTGACCGGGTTGAGTACCAGCCATGAAGACCCCTACGCAGCTTGGCGGCTCAAAGGGGTCCGGAATACTGCTGCCATCGGAACAGCCCCCGAGCCTGCCATCTTGCAGTTGATATAACGAATCCGTCTCACCAGTGGACGAATCACCATCAGAGTGGATGGCCGTCTCACCACCATCTACAGATTCTCCAGAAAGCTCCCCTCCGTGGATGCAACCCACGAAGGCACGCTTCACGACGGGTTGAGCTCGGGTGGGTCTCGCACGCTGAGCCATCTCGACGAGGTCAGTGCAGTTGTCCGGCTCAGGGCCCGGCTCACCAATCCAGCCGATGAAGACGTGAATTCCGCCGAAGGGGACCCGGTACCCGTACTCAATTGAGCCGACATCGGGGCCCCAGCCTTCGTCATCGATGTAGATCTTGCCGCCATGACTCTTGGTTATCCGGCCCACAGCGTATCGGAGGGAGTCCTGGATTAGGGGGTGTTCGGATAGCCGGACTATACCTTCAGCCGGACTCCAGGACTATGCAGATACAAGATTGAAGACTTCGTCCCGTGTCCGGAAGGGACTTTCCTTGGCGTGGAAGGCAAGCTTGGCGATGCGGATATTCAAGATCTCCTACCATTGTAACTGACTTTGTGTAACCCTAACCCTATCCGGTGTCTATATAAACCGGAGGGTTCTAGTCCGTAGGACAATTCATCATACAACAATCATACCATAGGCTAGCTTCTAGGGTTTAGCCTCCTTGATCTCGTGGTAGATCTACTCTTGTACTACCCATATCATCAATATTAATCAAGTAGGAGTAGGGTTTTACCTCCATCGAGAGGGCCCGAACCTGGGTAAACTTCGTGTCCCTTGTCTCCTGTTACCATCCGGCCTAGACGCACAGTTCGGGACCCCCTACCCGAGATCCGCCGGTCTTGACACCGACATTGGTGCTTTCATTGAGAGTTCCTCTGTGTCGTCGCTTTTAGGCCCGATGGCTCTTTTGATCATCAACAACGATGCAGTCCGGGGTGAGACTTTTCTCCCCGGACAGATCTTCATCTTCGGCGGCTTCGCACTGCGGGCCAATTCGTTTGGCCGCCTGGAGCAGATCGAAAGCTACGCCCCTGGCCATCAGGTCAGGTTTGGAAGTTTGAACTACACGGTTGACATCCGCGGGGACTTGATCTTCGACGGATTCGAGCCACAGCCAAGCGCGCCGCACTGTTTCGACGGGCATGATCTAGCTCTGCCACCGAACAGTGCCCTGGAGCCCGCACGCGCGTCGGCTCCGACCCTTAATTCGGAACCGGCGGCGCTGATCGAGGGTGAGCGGTTAGACGTCACCCCGGGGGCTGCGATCTCAGAAGCAATCGAGCCGAACGCTAGCCCCGCACTCTGCACGACCCGTGACTCCGAGGATCCGGATTCCCCTCTGGACTCCGAACCTCCCGCGCCCCTGCCAATCGAATCCGATGGGGCGCCGGTCATGGAGTTCACTGCCGCGGACATCTTTCAGCACTCGCCCTTTGGCGACATCCTGAACTCACTAAGGTCTCTCTCTTTATCGGGAGAGCCCTGGACGGACTATGGCCAGCAAGGATGGGATACAGACGATGAAGAAATTCAAACCCCACCCACCACCCACTTTGTAGCCACTATCGATGACTTAACCGACATGCTTGACTTTGACTCCGAAGACATCGACGGTATGGACGACGATGCAGGAGACGAATAGGAACCAGCACCTGTAGGGCGCTGGAAGGCCACCTCGTCATATGATATATATATGGTGGATACTCCAAAAGATGGAGATGGCGATGGAACATCGGAGGATGATACCTCCAAGAAACAGCCAAAGCGCCGGCGTCAGCGGCGCCGCTCTAAATCCCGCCAAAGCAAAAACGGTGATTCCCGCACGGGAGATAACACTACCCCAGATAGCGCCGAAGAACACCCCCTCCAACAAGATTCGGCACAGGAAGATGGAGGAGCCAGCCCTCGTGAGAGGGCGGCAGACTGAGAGGTTGAGAACGATAACTACATGCCTCCCTCCGAAGACGAGGCAAGCCTCGACGATGACGAATTCATCATACCATCAGACCCTGCCGAACAAGAGCGTTTCAAGCGCAGGCTTTTAACCACGGCAAGCAGCCTCAAGAAAAAGCAACAACAGCTTAGAGCTGATCAAGATTTGCTAGCTGACAGATGGACTGAAGTCCTTGCGGCCGAAGATCATGAACTCGAACGCCCCTCCAAGTGTTACCCAAAGCGCAGGCTGCTACCCTGATTAGAGGAGGAAGCACCTACATCACCAGCGCATGACATGGCAGACCGGCCACCTCGTGGCCGCGACAGAGAGGCCTCTAAGCCCTCCACTCAAGCCATGCCCTGACGCCGCTCAAAACACGCTAAGGCATGGGACAATGCGCCGGACCTGCGAGATATACTGGAGGACAAGGCAAGGCAAACAAGGTCGATCTACGGATCGCGCGGGCGCCCCACGACACGTGACGGTGATCGTCACTCCGGATACGATAAATCCGGCCGGGCCGAACACAATGGACAAAGCTCCTGCGAGCTGCGTCGTGATATAGCCCAGTATAGAGGCGCCGCACACCCACTATGCTTCACACATGAAGTAATGGATCATAAAATCCCTGAGGGCTTTAAACCCGTAAACATCGAATCATACGATGGCACAACAGATCCCGCGGTCTGGATCGAGGATTATCTCCTTCATATCCACATGGCCCGTGGTGATGATCTACACGCCATCAAATACCTCCCACTCAAACTTAAGGGACCGGCCCGGCATGGGCTCAACAGCCTGCCAGCAGACTCAATCGGTTCTTGGGAGGACCTGGAAGCCGCATTCCTCGACAACTTCCAGGGCACTTATGTGCGACCACCGGATGCCGATGACCTAAGCCACATAATCCAGCAGCCAGAGGAATCGGCCAGGCAATTCTGGACACGGTTCCTAACAAAGAAAAACCAGATAGTCGACTGTCCGGACGCTGAGGCCCTAGCGGCCTTCAAGCATAATATCCGCGACGAATGGCTTGCCCGGCACCTGGGACAGGAAAAGCCGAAATCTATGGCAGCCCTCACGACACTCATGACCCGCTTTTGCGCGGGAGAAGACAGCTGGCTAGCTCGCAGTAACAACTTAGCAAAGAACCCTGGTAATTTGGATACCAAGGATAAAAGTGGCAGGACACGCTGGAACAAGCAAAAGCACCGTGTTAATAGCGATAGCAACGAGGATACGACAGTAAATGCCGGATTCAGAGGCTATAAATCCGGTCAGCAGAAAAAGCCATTCAAAAGGAATACTCAGGGCCCGTCCAGTTTGGACCGAATACTCGACCGCTTGTGCCAGATACATGGCACCCCCGAAAGGCCAGCAAATCACACCAACAGGGATTGTTGGGTGTTCAAGCAGGCAGGCAAGTGAAGAGCCGAAAACAGAGACAAGGGGCTGCACGGCGATGATGAGGAGGAGCCCAGGCCGCTGAACAGTAATGGACAGAAGGGTTTTCCCCCACAAGTGCGGACGGTGAACATGATATACGCAACCCACATTCCCAAGAGGGAGCGGAAGCGTGCGCTACGAGACGTATACGCGCTGGAGCCAGTCGCTCCAAAGTTCAACCCATGGTCCTCCTGCCCGATCACCTTTGATCGAAGGGACCATCCCACTAGCATCCGTCACGGCGGGTTTGCCGCATTGGTTCTTGACCCAATTATCGACGGATTTCATCTCACAAGAGTCCTCATGGACGGCGGCAGCAGCCTGAACCTGCTTTACCAGGATACAGTGCGGAAAATGGGCATCGATCCCTCGAGGATCAAGCCCACAAAAACGACCTTTAAAGGCGTTATACCAGGTGTAGAGGCCAGCTTCACAGGCTCAGTAACACTTGAAGTGGTCTTCGGATCACCGGACAATTTCCGAAGCGAAGAGTTAATCTTCCATATAGTCCCGTTTCGCAGCGACTATCATGCCCTGCTTGTGACACCCAAATTTTTTTTTGACCTTGTTCTATTGGGATGAATTTTTTTACCAGGATTTAAAACCTTGATTTTCTGAGCTTCCTTTTTATTTTAATCATTTTTCTTCCTTGTGGTGATGGAGTTTCTCCCAAAGTGAAAACCTTTTTATATGTTATTTGACTTGTTTAACCAATCTAGAAAAAAAACTTTTCTTGCATTAGTAGAACTAATTAGATAATTAAGTTGCTTGATTTTTATTTTCTGGAAAATGGTTTTCTCAAGGTTAAAATGGCCATATTTGAACTACAACCATTTAATAAATTCACTTAAAATTTCCACCAAAATTTGGAGAGGTCAGGTGATGTTTTTAAACCTCTTTTATATAAAAATTATTTTTATTATTAAATTATTTTGAGCTCTGCACCCAATTTTCTTCTCTGGTCCAGAGAGCATTTTTGCACTACAACCCTTTTAATTATTTCTTTCTAGCCTCCACCAAAACTATGGGATGTTGGAAATAGCCTATAATTCAACTTTATGCAAAAACCTAGTGGTATTATTTGCAAGTTTTGAGTGGACCAACCTCTTCTTCATTCTGGTCCAACATGATGGTTTGTACAGCAACCACATTTTTAGTTGCTCCTTTATCCATGATTCCTTTTCCTACTTGTAGCCCTCCCTATTAAACCCCTAAGTCCAAGAGCATGCAACAATTGGATCACTTTTGGTTCATGGAATAATGCCCTTTCCTTTCTGTCCAGAATTGGAGTTCAGCAAAACTTACACTAGCAAGTTTCTCTTTTTTCCAAACTAACCTTACCACCCTCTCTTGCATCTAAGGAGACACTAATCTGGGGAATTTGACCACTCCAAGAAATGCCTAAGTGCCCTTGGCATTTTGTCGAACACCTTATGGGCATGATCTGTTTTGGCATGACTTCTGACATTGCACTATGAGCTTGCACATCTGATCAATCTATCATGTCCAATAGACTCCCCACTACCCTTAGCTTAGGCCTGCTAAGTCCCAACCTCACCCGAGACCTCTATCGCGCCCTGGCATTTCGTCGAACAGGTCCTGTGCGTGCACTGGGCGCACCCAGAGCGCGCCAATTGCAGCCGCGCACTCGAGCCACCGCGTCGCACCCTGCCTTGGCCCGCACTGCAGAACCTTGCCACGCACTCCCCGCCTAACCACTACACGCCAGCCGCCCTGGCACCCTACAGCGCCACCGCCAGAGCACTTTTGGCGACACGCCGGCGTTGGCCGACAACCTCTGCTCCGTTCAGCGCCGCCCAAGCCACCCCGGCTCGCCACCTGGCCCCTGGAACAACCCGAACTCATCCGCAAGCGTGTCCGCTAACGTTCGTCGCCGCCACAACACCCTGCAAGCTACAGAGGGGCGGTTCGCGGGCGTCCTCATCCACCGCCGTGGAACCGACTTCGTCGCGCTATAAAAGGACGCCCCAAAAAACCCCCGAGCACGCAGGCGACTCTAAGCCATCCCCTAGGACCCCTTGGGGCAGCCAATCGACCCGGGGAGGTCATCTTCCCCACCTCCGGCAGCAGCGGCCGCCGCCATGGCCCCAGCTCTCCCAGCGCCACCAGGGCCTCTTCCCCCATTTCTCTTCACCAAGAACACCTCCTTCCTCCCAGGAACCCAACCCCCTACTCGATTTTGATCGGTAACCACATTCGCCCCAAAACCACTCTGCCACCGAAGCCTCCTCCGCCGCAAAGCTCGCCGCCGGTAGCTCCCTCCGTCCCCACCAGCCTGGCGACCACCGGGAGGATCGCCCTTGAGTGGCGGATCCATCCCCGCCCTCGGGGCCCCGCGAGGAGCCGCCAGTCGCCGGCGACGATCGCCGGAGCCCCGCCTCCACTCGGAACAGAGGAAGGAGAGGGAGGGAAGAATAGTCAAACCTGACTAGTGGGCCCCCTGGACCCACTGTCAGTGGCACACCGCGCCATCCACGTGTTTAAGTGAAGACGTAATCCACCCCAGTACGTTTCTCCCGCTTCGAAAGCGTATTCCCCTCTGAAACGTTTTTTTCTATTTTATTTAAATTAGTTTTTGACCAGAACTTTGACTGACTATATATTTTTAAATATAACTCCAAATGAATTAATTCTTTTTCTACATCTCTCAAATATTGTCTAGTTTATTTTAAGATTTATTTGAAAATTTTCCAAACAACTTTTTTGTGCTGTTTTTGAAATATGTGTTATTTGCATATTTTTGGAAAATAGGAGTTTTGGAGAGAGGATAGGAGACTTGCAAGAATCTTGGAGTGCACCTTGCCTTTCCACACCATTAAGGCAAGCATTCTGAACCACGAAAAAATATTGCGATGTGATAGCTGACACGGTTTTAAATCCCCGCTTATTTCGGGGTATTGTTATTTCATGTGCTATGATCTTTTGCATGGATGCATAATGATGTTTTCCTTGCTGTTGGATATGAACACATTTGTGATGATAATATACCCATGTGCCCTACATGCATGCCGTAGAGGGATCCGGGAAAGACTCTGCCTTGGGTAGGCATGAGCTTGTCACCGGTCCCTGTCGGAACGGTCATAACCAGTATGGCATGGTGAGTTATATTGGGTGTTGATTTATTGGTTAGAAATAATTTGTGTTACCAGTGTCATGCAAGAACTCATAAACCTCCTGAGTCGACCACAGATCGAGTCTTGTTCCAGTAAAAACCCCTACTTGCCTGGTACTACCACTTGTCCCTGCCACAGGCAGGGTACGGTTCAGTAAGTCGTCAACCCCTTCCAAGCACACACCGTACAGAGAGGCTATGGTGGAAGATGCTGGCTGTAGCCGGTAGGCAGGCCACCTGGTCCGGGGGCATGGGTGTTTCCGGTTGGGACTGAGAGGGGAGGCCACCCCTTAGAGCGCGCGATATAAGTTTGATCCCATTCTACGCGAGGTTGTAGCCTCCCCACTTAGAGTTTGCTTGACAGGTGTCGTGGGTGATTCCAGGCACCGATGACTTAAGCTGGTGTGTGCAAGTTAGGTGTGTTTTCAACTAAAAGGCCGTAGACGGAATTAGCCCCAGTGGACTAAAGGAATCCGTTACTTGTGTGTATAGAGTACACCCTCTGCAGAGATTAAACCTTTTCGTATAGCCGTGTCCTTGGTTAAGGAATACAACCTGGGATGGGTCAAGTGTCGGTCTTAGAGTCGGTCTCCGGAGGAGAAACTATTATACCCGAACTGAAACCACATTTTGAGACAGGTGGTAATTATGATTATTGTTTTATGGACTAACCCATATATTGTTGGTATTATCGAATATCCCTGAGACGGTTCTACCTCCCGGATATTCATTGTGGCATTTCTTTTAAAGCCCTTTCTGTGGTGTCGCTAAGACGCCCGACTGTGGTATTTCTTTTAAAGCCCTTTTTGTGGTGTCGCTAAGACGCCCGACTGTGGTATTTCTTTTAAATCCCTTTCTGTAGTGTCGCTAAGACGCCCGACTGTGGTATTTCTTTTAAAGCCCTTTCTGTGGTGTCGCTGAGACGCCCGACTGTGGTATTTCTTTTAATGCCCTTCCTGTGGTGTCGCTAAGACGCTCGACTGTGGCATTTCTTTCAAAGCCCTTTATGTGGTGTCGCTAAGACGCCCGACTGTGGCATGCTTGTTGAATATTTCATAAATATTAATACTGCTATGTTATTACTTATTCATAAATAACATGTTTGCACGCATCAGAGTTTTATTTTTCTTTCGTGGACTAACGTCATGAGCATAAAATATTTTCAGCATATCGTTGTGATATTATACCTATGTTCATAATGTTTGCGAGTACATTCAAAGTACTCACTGGCTTGTCCCTGGCTATTGTCTTGGCCAGATTGTTTGCTTGGAGAGGAGCGTTGCGAAGACAGCCCCGTTACTTAAGCAACGGTGATAGCAGCCTCGCGAAGATAGGAGTTAACCTGGTCAGCTGTTCCCGTGGGAAATGGAGTCCCATAGACCGTGGTGATCCACAAACCGCTTCCGCCCTCAACCACTAGAAACCATTTGTTGTACTCATAGGCCACAATGGTCTTGTACTACATATTTTGTACTCTTTCTTGGAATTTCTGTATCAAGTTGATGCCTCATCAGCTAACAGTAATCCTGGGGCTGATGAGCTCGACGGCCATTTTCTGGAATTTAATCCCCGGAAAACCGGTCGCGACAGACTTGGTATCAGAGCCAGGCTGACCATTGGCTAATCCTATCTTAGCCAGGTCAATAAACCTAGGCAAACCAAACCCTAGCCAAGCTTCTCCCGCAAGATAGCCCCACAGTGACCCGACACCTTTTGGCAGTCGGTGCCCAACCTACCAACATAGCCGTCGATCACGCGCCAGTGACCGGCCCCCTAAATAGTCCTTTCTCGCAAGTGTGCGAAGGAAGACTCCGTCCCCTTTTTCCTATAAAAAGGGCACGCTAGGCCCAACCCAGCACAACACAGCCGCTATCCTAAACCGAGCCACAATGCCTGGTCCTGTCGTGCACCATGAGACCACAGCAACCAACCTTGGAGGTTTTGTGACCATACTCGCAAACCTCACCCGTCGTGCCTATGCGTTAGAAGAGCCCCCAGAATATGTTGTGTACCAAGGACCCGTAAGCGGTGAAAGCCGTCAATTCTGGGCCACTGTACACATCTACGGTAGGGGTCTAGCACCTGAACGCCCCCACAGGTTCACTGGAAGAACAACTTCCTTTGAGCCACAAGCCATCCAACTAGCTGCTCGAGAAGCTATAGTTCATCTCCGGCACTTGTCTCCCAGGGTTAACTGTCGCTCGTTCCACTACTACCCCAGGCGTGAAGGGTATGGTAGACCACCCCAAGTTGCCAACGGAGATCACGAGACAGATCCTGCATTGTTGCACCTGGTGCGCTATGTAAGTGCACTAGAAGAACTGTGTGATCAGGTCACAATTGATCTTATCGCAGCTCGTGGAGAGCTGGTTCGTCGAGCCCCGGCAAGAGAAGAGGACGAGCCCAATGCCGACAACCCAGTCGTGCTGTTTGGACAACCGATCGAGCCCCTGAGGTCTACCCCAGCCATCGGCCAAGGTGTTGCGATAACCCCAGAAGTGCTACGTCGCATTTTGGGAACACACTCCAATGGAGTTGTGGCCAGCAATCCCCGATATGGCCATCATCGCTACCCCGAGCCTGCAGCCCCTCAACCCACTCCAGTCAATTTCAACGGCGAGACCCGTGGAGGAGCCTCAACATCCACAAGGCACGCCCGCATGGATGTAAACGAGGTAGACTAAGTAACCCGAGTTGTATCGAGTCCCAGTGTACCCTCGCTTTGTAACCATGTGGCCTTGTGAATAAATGCTGCTTGTTGTCATGCCTCTGCTTTAATAATAACCTTGTCTAAACACCCAGTACGCAGTGTGAGATTGCTACCCCTGGCGCAGTTACCAAAAGCCTTCCCGACAACCCCCACAGTAACACGTCACCTCGGTGAAATATGTGTATCTGTGGCATTGACTTCGACCCGCGGAACAGAGCTAGAAGTTTCGTTACCATTCACCACGGTAGAAATGACCCAGCTCCGGTGCTATAAAGAGGCCGCCGCGTGACCTTGCCAAACACTTCTCATCCTGTGCACCATCCTCACAACCTTTTCTTGCCATGCCGAGCCCCAGCATATACCTGAGAACCCCAGATGCAACCCCAGGTAGTTTTGTCAAGATATTGTGGGATTTTACCTGCAGTACCATGGGCGCTACCCAGCCACCCCAGTACGAGCTATTCAAATCGAGGATCACCTCTTTCACGTCGAGATATTGGGCCGCAGTGCACACCCCTCCCGTAAACTCAGCCCAAGACCCAACAGAGCTTTCCTTCGTGGGGAAATCTATGCCAACCCCACAGATGGCCGTGGAAGCTGCGGCTTACGAAGCGCTTGCTCGTCTTCGATTCGCAGTACCTTATGCCAGCGAATGAGGATATTATTACTTCCCGAGCCGTGCAGCGCCCGGAGGAGTAACATCTTTTCCCGGTGGACGATTTGAGAGAGACCCAGTCCCGGCCAACCTCGTCCAGTACGTCATCGCGCAAGAGCATTTAACCCAACGCGTTATGGGTTATCTCCAGAGCCTCACAGATTTAAATCCTCAGATCGCCATCGGCAGAACACTAAGGCCCGACCAGGAGAGACACGTGCATCGACTGGTCAATCCACTTTACCCGATAGAAGAAGAATGTGTCTCAGTACCAGAGACATTTTCTCGGGATTCCATCCAGTTACCCTTTGCATTATAGACGTCGCTGCTACGTTTAAATTGTTGCAACATTTATTTATCCGATGTAACTTATGCGTGGTAATCGAATGTGCGCATTGAGTAAATCTTTAGTTTCAATTAATATGAGTGATTTTGTTGCATTACTGTTTTCTTCCGCGAATAATCCTGGAATGAGTGTTCTTTTCGCCAAGCCACTACATCTGCATCTTCTCACGACATGGATTATTTTATTTCACACAACACAACAACCACAGACACTCGACCATAATCATCCGAGCACATACACCGGTTGCAAAACTTTGCAACGGTGTTACATCTGGCTAACCACCCCCTAACAACAGTTAGCACACGGCAGACCCCACCTACTCCTCGTGATCGTCACCACCGCGGAGAGCCAACACCCGAGCAGCAGCATCACAACGCTCGTCAAGGATCATCGCGCACAGGAGCACGGAGAGCCCCAGCAGTGTCGCCAGCCCTCCGCATACCAGGATCGCGAACCAGTCCGGCATCGCCTCCGCCATTAGAGCCTCACCCGAGCTTTTATAAGCAGAAATGGAGGAAGAAGGAGAAAGAGAAGCGAGGCCAGGTGTGAGGAAGAAGAGAGGGACACCTCGGCCATTTTATAGCTCGAGCTCGGTGGTGGGCGAAGTCCACCAACGCCGCTCGTCGCCCGATCGCCGGTGTTCGGAGTCGAATCCGAGAGCAGTGCCGACAGCACGCTGGCCCGCGAGGTGAGTGCACGCTGCCTCGGCAGCTAGCATGCCGCGCACTACCGCAGTACGGCCTAGATGCCCTACGCGCTAGGCGTCGCCGGGGAGAAAGCACGGGAAAGCGCGTGGGAGAGAGGAAGAAGAAGAGCCAGGGGGAGAAGAAGAGGCTGACTGTGGACCCCGGGTCCACCTGTCAGCCAGAGAGAGCACTGTGCTCTCGGGTACGACCAACGTATATTTAAATCTAGATATTATTCTAAATTTATATCCAGCGTAGAAATCTCGCGTTTTTGTCTCGAACCATAGATTTTTCCACGCAGCACCAGTTTTCTCACTGTGGTTTTACACCACTTATTGCCCTCTCACTGTAACCACATGTTTATTGCATATGATTTTCTTAAAGCAGCTTTTAACAAATCTCGAGGACGAGATTTTTCTTAAGGGGGGTAGTATTGTGACACCCAAAAAAATTTTTGACCTTGTTCTATTGGGATGAATTTTTTTACCAGGATTTAAAACCTTGATTTTCTGAGCTTCCTTTTTATTTTAATCATTTTTCTTCCTTGTTGTGATGGAGTTTCTCCCAAAGTGAAAACCTTTTTATATGTTATTTGACTTGTTTAACCAATCTAGAAAAAAAACTTTTCTTGTATTAGTAGAACTAATTAGATAATTAAGTTGCTTGATTTTTATTTTCTAGAAAATGGTTTTCTCAAGGTTAAAATGGCCATATTTGAACTACAACCATTTAATAAATTCACTTAAAATTTCCACCAAAATTTGGAGAGGTCAGGTGATGTTTTTAAACCTCTTTTATATAAAAATTATTATTATTATTAAATTATTTTGAGCTCTGCACCCAATTTTCTTCTCTGGTCCAGAGAGCATTTTTGCACTACAACCCTTTTAATTATTTCTTTCTAGCCTCCACCAAAACTATGGGATGTTGGAAATAGCCTATAATTCAACTTTATGCAAAAACCTAGTGGTATTATTTGCAAGTTTTGAGTGGACCAACCTCTTCTTCATTCTGGTCCAACATGATGGTTTGTACAGCAACCACATTTTTAGTTGCTCCTTTATCCATGATTCCTTTTCCTACTTGTAGCCCTCCCTATTAAACCCCTAAGTCCAAGAGCATGCAACAATTGGATCACTTTTCGTTCATGGAATAACGCCCTTTCCTTTCTGTCCAGAATTGGAGTTCAGCAAAACTTACACTAGCAAGTTTCTCTTTTTTCCAAACTAACCATACCACCCTCTCTTGCATCTAAGGAGACACTGATCTGGGGATGTTGACCACTCCAAGAAATGCCTAAGTGCCCTTGGCATTTTGTCGAACACCTTATGGGCATGATCTATTTTGGCATGACTTCTGACATTGCACTATGAGCTTGCACATCTAATCAATCTATCATGTCCAATAGACTCCCCACTACCCTTAGCTTAGGCCTGCTAAGCCCCAACCTCACCTGAGACCTCTATCGCGCCCTGGCATTTCGTCGAACAGGTCCTGCGCGTGCACTGGGCGCACCCAGAGCGCGCCAATTGCAGCCGCGCACTCGAGCCGCCGCGTCGCACCCTGCCTTGGCCCGCACTGCAGAACCTTGCCACGCACTCCCCACCTAACCACTACACGCCAGCCACCCTGGCACCCTACAGCGCCACCGCCAGAGCACTTTTGGCGGCACGCCGGCGTCGGCCGACAGCCTCTGCTCCGTTCAGCGCCGCCCAAGCCACCCCAGCTCGCCACCTGGCCCTTGGCACAGCCCGAACTCATCCGCAAGCGTGTCCGCTAGCGTTCGTCGCCGCCACGACGCCCTGCAAGCTACAGAGGGGCGGTTCGCCGGCGTCCTCATCCACCGCCGCGGAACCGACTTCGTCGCGCTATAAAAGGACGCCCCGAAAAACCCCCGAGCACGTAGGCGACTCTAAGCCATCCCCTAGGACCCCTTGGGGCAGCCAATCGACCCGGGGAGGTCATCTTCCCCACCTCCGGCAGAAGCGGCCGCCGTCATGGCCCCAGCTCTCCCAGCGCCACCAGGGCCTCTTCCCCCATTTCTCTTCACCAAGAACACCTCCTTCCTCCCAGGAACCCAACCCCCTACTCGATTTTGATCGGGAACCACATTCGCCCCAAAACCACTCTGCCACCGAAGCCTCCTCCGCCGCAAAGCTCGCTGCCGGCAGCTCCCTCCGTCCCCACCAGCCTGGCGACCACCGGGAGGATCGCCCTTGAGTGGCGGATCCATCCCCGCCCTCGGGGCCCCGCGAGGAGCCGCCAGTCGCCGGCGACGATCGCCGGAGCCCCGCCTCCACTCGGAACAAAGGAAGGAGAGGGAGGGAAGAATAGTCAAACCTGACTAGTGGGCCCCCTGGACCCACTGTCAGTGGCACACCGTGCCATCCACGTGTTTAAGTGAAGACGTAATCCACCCCAGTACGTTTCTCCCGCTTCGAAAGCGTATTCCCCTCTGAAATGTTTTTTTCTATTTTATTTAAATCAGTTTTTGACCAGAACTTTGACTGACTATATCTTTTTAAATATAACTCCAAATGAATTAATTCTTTTTCCTACATCTCTCAAATATTGTCTAGTTTATTTTAAGATTTATTTGAAAATTTTCCAAACAACTTTTTCGTGCTGTTTTTGAAATATGTGTTATTTGCATATTTTTGGAAAATAGGAGTTTTGGAGAGAGGATAGGAGACTTGCAAGAATCTTGGAGTGCACCTTGCCTTTCCACACCATTAAGGCAAGCATTCTGAACCTCGGAAAAATATTGCGATGTGATAGCTGACACGTTTTTAAATCCCCGCTTATTTCGGGGTATTGTTATTTCATGTGCTATGATCTTTTGTATGGATGCATAATGATGTTTTCCTTGCTGTTGGATATGAACACATTTGTGATGATAAACATACCCATGTGCCCTACATGTATGCCGGAGAGGGATCCGGGAAAGACTCTGCCTTGGGTAGGCATGAGCTTGTCACCGGTCCCTGTCGGAACGGTCATAACCGGTATGGCATGGTGAGTTATATTGGGTGTTGATTTATTGGTTAGAAATAAGTTGTGTTACCCGTGTCATGCAGGAACTCATAAACCTCCTGAGTCGACCATAGATCGAGTCTTGTTCCAGTAAAAACCCCTACTTGCCTGGTACTACCACTTGTCCCTGCCACAGGCAGGGTACGGTTCAGTAAGTCGTCAACCCCTTACAAGCACACACCGTACAGAGAGGCTATGGTGGAAGATGCTGGCTGTAGCCGGTAGGCAGGCCACCTGGTCCGGGGGCATGGGTGTTTCCGGTTGGGACCGAGAGGGGAGGCCACCCCTTAGAGCGCGCGATATAAGTTTGATCCCATGCTACGCGAGGTTGTAGCCTCCCCACTTAGAGTTTGCTTGACAGGTGTCGTGGGTGATTCCAGGCACCGATGAGTTAAGCTGGTTTGTCCAAGTTAGGTGTGTTTTCAACTAAAAGACCGTAGACGGAATTAGCCCCAGTGGACTAAAGGAATCCGTTACTTGTGTGTATAGAGTACACCCTCTGCAGAGATTAAACCTTTTCATATAGTCGTGTCCTTGGTTAAGGAATACAGCCTGGGATGGGTCAAGTGTCGGTCTTAGAGTCGGTCTCCGGAGGAGAAACTATTATACCCGAACTGAAACCACATTTTGAGACAGGTGGTAATTATGATTATTGTTTTATGGACTAACCCGTACATTGTTGGTATTATCGAATATCCCTGAGACGGTTCTATCTCCCGGATATTCACTGTGGTATTTCTTTTAAAGCCCTTTCTGTGGTGTCGCTAAGACGCCCGACTGTGGTATTTCTTTTAAAGCCCTTTTTGTGGTGTCGCTAAGATGCCCGACTGTGGTATTTCTTTTAAAGCCCTTTCTGTGGTGTCGCTAAGACGCCCGACTGTGGTATTTCTTTTAAAGCCCTTTCTGTGGTGTCGCTAAGACGCCCGACTGTGGTATTTCTTTTAAAGCCCTTTCTGTGGTGTCGCTGAGACGCCCGACTGTGGTATTTCTTTTAAAGCCCTTTCTGTGGTGTCGCTAAGACGCTCGACTGTGGCATTTCTTTCAAAGCCCTTTATGTGGTGTCGCTAAGACGCCCGACTGTGGCATGCTTGTTGATTATTTCATAAATATTAATACTTCTATGTTATTACTTATTCATAAATAACATGTTTGCACGCATCAGAGTTTTATTTATATTTTGTGGACTAACGTCATGAGCATAAAATATTTTCAGCATATCGTTGTGATATTATACCTATGTTCATAATGTTTGCGAGTACATTCAAAGTACTCACTGGCTTGTCCCTGGCTATTGTCTTGGCCAGATTGTTTGCTTGGAGAGGAGCATTGCGAAGACAGCCCCGTTACTTAAGCAACGGTGATAGCAGCCTCGCGAAGATAGGAGTTAACCTGGTCAGCTGCTCCCGTGGGAAATGGAGTCCCATAGACCGTGGTGATCCACAAACCGCTTCCGCCCTCAACCACTAGAAACCATTTGTTGTACTCATAGGCCACAATGGTCTTGTACTACATATTTTGTACTCTTGCTTGGAATTTCTGTATCAAGTTGATGCCTCATCAGCTAACAGTAATCCTGGGGCTGATGAGCTCGACGGCCATTTTCTGGAATTTAATCCCCGGAAAACCGGTCGCGACACTGCTCGGGCGAACCGCATTTGCAAAATTCAACGCGGTGCCGCACTACGCATATCTCAAGCTCAAGATGCCAGGACCTCGAGGAGTAATTACGGTCAATGGAAACACCGAGCACTCCCTTCGAACAGAGGAACACACGGCGGCCCTCGTAGCAGAAGCACAAAGCATCCTTCTTAGGCAATTCTCCAGTCCGGCAGTTAAAAAGCCAGACACCGCCAAGCGCGCCCGGAATAACCTACAACAAGGCCGCCTAACACGTTCTAAGCAGGCATAGTGGTGCGACCCCAACCCCATCCCTCGCGACATAGCGAAACCAGTGCTTCGCGTACATAACTACGCTCTCAAAATACCATGGGTGAAGGGGAAGGGGCACAATAATGGCAAACCCAAAATACGGCCTAAAACGTACTAGGGGCTGCCGAATTTTTTTCTTTTCTCTCACTTTCAGGACTCCATACTTCGGACGACCTATTCGGCGATTCAACCGCCGCACAAACGATGCAAGACCCAGGGAAGCAGACAAGCCATGCCGCACTATGGAACCCCAAGGTGGTCTCTGTTACGAGCAGTATACCTGTTTTTGAATACAATTCCGCGGCTTGCCCCTGGCAGGGACATGTTAAATAGTCCAATATCTTTTGCTTATCGCACTATTAGTGTCATTCTGCTTTGATAGCAGCCTCTTTATAAACAATGCATAGCTTTTTTGTCTGTTTTTTTGCATTATCCACTTTTTTATATATATGTTAATTAATGACATGTGGCACCCGTACACTGTGGTATGGCAAATACGCCAGGGGCTTCAGTACCCCGTAACATGGTGTAAGAAGTCCGAACACTTCATAAGTGCGGCACCCCGAACTTATAGCACTATATGCATCGGCTCCGAATCATGATTTGGGTCAATAGTTGGGTTTGCCCGGCTCCTATGTTTTGGTGCCTTACGTTCCGCTATATCGGCTAAGGTAGCACTAGGAGAACCACTGCGATTGTGCCCCGGTTGAGCTGGGTTAAGCACCTCAGTGGAGAAAGCTAAAACTGACTGTCATGATGAGGCGAGAGACCGGTCGCTGTTCGAGAGGTTTTTCGAGTCCCTAAAGACTTATGCCGCTTCGAGCGAGGAGCCGGCTTTGTCCGGCCAAGGCGTGGATAGCGCCCCGAACTCGGTCTTCCGAACTAGGGGCTTCGCCAAAATTTAAAATTATAAAGTTCTATGGCTAAGTGAGAGTGTTCAAGCATTATAGTCCGATTGCCTGGTTCGTTGTGCTGAGCGCCTCCCTCGAAGGACCCAACTATGGGAAAAAGAGCGCTCAGGTTTATCCCGAACACCACAGAACTAGTGGCATGGGGGCGGAAGCTGACGACTCGCCATCTCTCAATTTTTTGATAAACGGCCGCACAGAAAATAATATTTTAAATTCAACAAGCATTGCTTAGCGCATATGAACAAGTTTTTAGCGCACAGGATAAACACGAGCGAGTTCATTCAAAAATTACATCCTTGGTACATTCATCCGCCACAAGGCGGGCACCCGCAAGAACATCCTTATAGTAGTTCTCGGGCTTGCGATGCTCCTTCCCCGGCGGCGGCCTGTCCCTCACAAGCTTCTCACCATCTAGCTTACCCCAGTGCACCTTTGCACGAGCAAGGGCCCTAGAGGCACCTTCGATGCAGACGGAGCGCTTGATGACATCGAGCCTTGGACAGGCCTCCACCAGCCGCCGCACCAGCCCGAAGTAGCTCCCAGGCAGGGCCTCTCCGGGCCACAACCGAACTATGAAGCCCTTCATGGCCTGTTCGGCCGCCTTGTGGAGCTCGACCAGCTGTTTCAGCTGGTCGCTCAAGGGCACAGGGTGTCCGGCCTCAGCATACTGAGACCAGAACACCTTCTCCGTTGAGCTGCCCTCTTCAGCTCGGTAGAATGCGGCGGCGTCGGATACGCTGCGGGGAAGATCTGCGAATGCCCCTGGAGAGCTCCGGATTCGGGTAAGTAACAAGTAGTTTACTTTTATATTTTTGCTTTGCATAAAGAATGCCTTACCTGCTGCTATCTTTTTCATCTCCTCCAACTCTTGGAGGGCCTTTTGGGCTTCGGCCTTGGCGGACTTGGCAGTCTCAGAGGCCGCCGCGAGCTCGGACGCTTGCGTTTTTGACTCAAGCTCCAAACTCTCATGTTTTATCATAAGAGTCTGAAGCTCTTGCCGCACCTCGCCGACCCGGGCCTCAAGTTTCTCTCGCTCGGTGCGCTCCGCGGCCACTTTCTTTTCGGCCTCGGACAATGCCTGCTTAAGGGTCGCCACCTCAGTCGTGGCCCCTACAATAAGCAGTACAATCTGTTATTTTTTGCAATGACGCCTTTTTATAGGCATTTTTTCTGTAAGGTATTTCTTACCTTCTTTCTCCTCGAGCTGCCGCTTGGCAAGGCCGAGCTCTTGCTCGGTCTGCTCGAGGCCCTGTTTCAGGGCACCCACCTCCGCAGTCAGTGCGGCAGTGGCTAGCAGCGAAGCGTGCATACGCATATTTGACTCTTTTTATTAGACTCTTGCGAAATTTAATAGATCCTCTATTCGGATTTTCTTTCCGAACGCCAAACAGATCATCAGGGGCTACTGTCTATGCGGTTATATTCTTACATATTTTTTACTTACCTCGAAGCCTGTTAGAAGGCTAGCGCAAGCTTCGTTCAGTCCGCTCTTGGCAGACTTAACCTTCCGGATCACCGTACTCATAATAGTACGGTGCTCCTCGTCGATGGAGGCGCCGTCAAGCACCTCCAGCAGACTGTCCGGCACCTCCGGTTGGACGGAGGCCTCCGGTTCAGAAGGCTTGCTCCTCTTGACAGGAGTTCGCCCGCCGTGGTCCGGAACCGCTGAGGATTCCGGCGCGGCGTCCGGCTCAAAGCCAGACTTGGAGCCCTGGGGGGTTTTGTCCCCTTTACTCCTGGAGTCCGGGAGGTTGCCTTGCGGCTCCTCCAGGACCATCTCCTCCTGCCCCGGAGCTCGTTGCGACGCCACTTTGGCGTTGTCTGCAGTGCGGGGGGAGATAGCGGGTGGAACTGAGTTCACGTCCGACAAATCCAGGGAGCCGCTCGACGATTCGTCGAGTTTGGCCCGGGGCGGGCTGCACAATTATGTTCGGCATTAGGGAAAGCTGAACGACAAAGGAATATCATGAGTCACGCTGATATCCAAATACTTATGATTTCGCCGGGCGCTTGGCCCTGTTCGGCCACTCCTCGTCGTCCTCGCTGGCGTTGGGGGAGTAGTCCGGCGGAGGGGTCTTCCTCTTCTTGGACCCTCCGGCCTCCCCCGTTGGGGCGGCCTTCCTTTTCTTTCCTCCCCCCGCTGGAGGGGGAGAGGTTTCTTATTCCCCCTCCTCGTTTTCATGGAGGAGAGCGTCTCGGACTCGTCAGATGACGAGTCCGACACCACCACGTTACGGGCACTCTTTCGAGTCCCCGTGGCCTTCTTCTTCTTGGCCTTCTTCTCCGGCACCACATAAGGCGCCGGAGCCAGCAGCTTCACTAGGAGAGCAGGGGCTGAGTCTTCGGGCAAGGGAGCCGGACAGTTAATCGGTCCGGATATCACCTGCCAAGCCTGTCAAAGGTAAGGGAGTTTAGATCCCGCATAGAGTCAAACTATGAAAAAAACTTAAACATCCTGTGAAGGGTGGAAATAGCTTACCTCGCTAGCGTGACGCTGCGAGCTGTATCCGCGGTCCTCGGAGGCGGATGTGGGAGTCTCGGCGCCTTTGGTTAGCACCTTCCAGACGTCTTCATACGTCGTGTCAAAGAGCCTGTTGAGGGTTTGATGCTGCACCGGGTTGAACTCCCACAGAGTAAAGTCCCGTTGTTGACACGGGAGGATCCGGCGGACGAGCATAACCTGGACCACATTGACAAGCTTGATCGGCTTGTTCACCAAGGACTGGATGCATGTTTGCAGTCTGGTCACCTCTTTTTCGTCACCCCACGACAGGCCCGTCTCTTTCCAGGACATAAGCCGCGTGGGGGGTCCGGATCGGAACTCAGGGGCTGCGACCCATCTTGGATCGTGTGGCTCGGTGATGTAAAACCATCCGGATTGCCGCCCCTTTAGGGTCTCCACGAAGGATCCTCGAGCCATAGGACGTTGGCTATCTTGCCCGCCATGGCGCCTCCGCACTCCGCCTGGCTGCCGCGTACCATCTTGGGCTTGACGTTGAAGGTCTTGAGCCAGAGGCCTAAATGGGGGCGGACGCGGAGGAAAGCCTCGCACATGACGATAAACGCCGAGATGTTGAGGACGAAGTTTTGGGCCAGATCGTGGAAATCCAGGCTGTAGTAGAACATGAGCCCCCGGACTAATGGGTGGAGTGGAAAACCCAGTCCGCGGAGGAAGTGGGGAAGGAAAACTACCCTCTCATGGGGCCTTGGGGTGGGGAGAAGCTGCCCCTCCTCGGGAAGCCGGTGCGCGATGTCCTTGGACAAGTATCCGGCCTTCCTTAGCTTCTTGACATGGCCCTCCATGACGGAGGAGACCATCCACTTGCCTCCCGCTCCGGACATTGTTGGAGAAGGTTGAGGTGGGGAGTGCGGGCTTGGGCGCTGGAGCTCAGGTGCGCAGAAGATGGATAGGCAAAGGAGGAAGAAGGCGTAGGTAAAAAGGTGGATCCTTATCCCCTTAAATGGGCGGATGCAGCTATGCGTCCCCACCAGCCTAGTAAAACTCGCTTGCCTCCCAAGCGCCGTGATAAATGGCACGGTTGGGTTACCCACGTCCGTATTGATGAGAATCCCATAAATGGGGGACACGATCTCTGCTTTGACAAGACGTGCCAAGGAAACTGCCTCGCAAAACACGCTGAGATAGAAGAGTAAAAACGATTCGAGAAAAGGACTTGGCCGTAGTGTGATGTCACGCTGCGAAATACGTCAGCAGATTAGATTTGTGTTAATATTATTCTCTCTATGGCAATATGTGGAAACTTATTTTGCAGAGCCGGACACTATCCTTGGTGTTTAAAAATGTTCTTGAAGAACTTGGAGGAGGAACCCGCCTTGCAATGCCGAAGACAATTTGCGCACCGGACTCGTCGTCATTGAAGCCTGGTTCAGGGGCTACTGAGGGAGTCCTGGATTAGGGGGTGTTCGGATAGCCGGACTATACCTTCAGCCGGACTCCAGGACTATGAAGATACAAGATTGAAGACTTCGTCCCGTGTCCAGAAGGGACTTTCCTTGGCGTGGAAGGCAAGCTTGGCGATGCGGGTATTCAAGATCTCCTACCATTGTAACCGACTTTGTGTAACCCTAACCCTATCCGGTGTCTATATAAACTGGAGGGTTCTAGTCCGTAGGACAACTTCATCATACAACAATCATACCATAGGCTAGCTTCTAGGGTTTAGCCTCCTTGATCTCGTGGTAGATCTATTGTTGTACTACCCATATCATCAATATTAATCAAGCAGGAGTAGGGTTTTACCTCCATCGAGAGGGCCCGAACCTGGGTAAACTTTGTGTCCCTTGTCTCCTGTTACCATCCGGCCTAGACGCACAGTTCGGGACCCCCTACCCGAGATCCGCCGGTTTTGACACCGACAGTATCCCTTGAGCCCTTCAAAGCTGTCCTTCAAGAACTCAAATCCAACGTGCGCTGGCCCCACGGTGGGCGCCAACTGTCGTGGAATTGTCACGGCAGATGTCCTCTTGCAAGGACTTAGTCGTGGAGCCATCGCAACTAGGAAGCTTAAAGGGGTTAATCGGGACAAGGGACACGAGAGAGTTTATACTAGTTCGGCCCCTTACGATGAAGGTAAGGCCTACGTCTAGTTGGGTTGGTATTGCTAGGGTTTCGATGACCAGGGAGCGAGATACGCTATGCCCGGTTCTCGATGAGTTGTTTCTTGCCCTAAGCCGCCACCGGATTGTCCCCTTATATACACGGGTCGACGCCCTGCGGCCTACAGAGTCCCGGCCGGCTCATAAACAGTGTCCGGCTCGGTGACTAGTTAATTCTACCTTATGATACAAGTCATGCCATTACGGCGGTTTACCACTACGGGCCTTAAGTCGCTTGTGGGCTTTAGACCCTTTATTGAACCGCCATCTTCACGCTTGGTCTTGGGCTTCTTCTGATGGATCCTTCTTTGCGTAACCCGGCCCCTCACGGACGGCTTACACAAATAGTTATATCCCCAACAGATCCAATTTTAATCAAAGACTAAAATTGATTGTGAGCTCTTTAAAATTAGGAAGCTTAGTGTTACATAGGATAGGACTAGCATAGCCCACGTGCCGCCGCGCCCATCGATACATTGTATCCATATGGAGTGTGTTTACCATTTACAAGAAATGTTATTGGAACCCTGTACATAGGAAGATAAATGGAAAGAGGCATATTATTGGAATCATGCATGTTGCTAAACAAGGGAAATACATGTTGATACATCTCTAATAAGTTTCATTTATTCTTTTTTGCCGCACCCATCTAATAAGTTTCATTTATTCTGGCCATGCCATTCTATAAGACCAAGGGTATGATACGATGATAACTTCCTTCCATTAGTTTCAGTAAGGCACTCATTCAAAAAAATAAGTATACGAAGGCACCATTGGCTGAGGGAGTGTCATATCAGTAGTTAACATGATAGAGTTCATACATGGGGCAAACAATGTGCATGAACCTATGCCGGAATCAGTAATTTAGGACCATATAGACCTCAGCTATACATCAAGATAATGTTTGTGTATATTGAAAGTACGAATTTTTATGTATACAAAAAAATACCAATAGGTATGCCCATATGTTGCAGTTTTTTTTGTCTGACTGGTGACTAACTTGCATTCATGACATAGCAATTGAAAAACATTTTATCGGCCTTAGCCAGGCAAAAGTAGACACATTTCACTTAGGTTTTAGACTGGTCATTATCTTACAACATAGAAACATAGCTAGTGCGTTGGGAACACACCACACAAAGAAAAATCACAATGATCATCGTATAAACCAAGTAGACCGCACATACAAATCTTGATCCATGAACTAAGTTGTTTTCTCTCCAAATATACACTAGGAGAGAAACATAAGATTTCAAAATCATACACTGTGAGAAAATGTAAGACGTCTCTATAAAGTTTGCGTGCTGCAAAAATGAATAATGAAAATGACAACTCACAACAACACCTTGCATTGTCCTGTTGATATGGTAAGCATTTTAACAGCTAGAACATGACAGTACAAACTTTACATTTTTCATATGAAAAAAAACTGGACCATCCCAACCTGAATCTAAAATATGCAGCAGGTCAATAGGCCATTAAAATGCATCATGTTGTCCAGCTTCACAAAGAAACATGAGAAAAATAGATTGTTAATACCTTGTCATTGCTAGCGTTTTTCACCCTTAAGGGTCTTATTATATAAGTTAATAGTGTGTCATCCAAATTCATCACTTTGATGCCTTACAGACTTGTGTCGATACTTTATGTTGAAATTACATACATTGGTAAAAGGAAGACTCATGTGAGCGTTTTGACTACTCAATTAGTTGCTAGTTTGGACATCATTTCTTTGCTCAAACATTCAGTGATCGGTGATGTTGGTTGGTTATTTGAAAGCCTAGATTTGCGTTTATTCCTCTTTTTTTTAAAAAAAAATCTGATGTATTAGCGTTTCTTTCTCTTATTCAAAAAACCTTGAAAAAGCACTATTGGATGAAGCATCTATCCATTGTTCCCTCTTGCGCTTATTACATATGAGGGAATTAAACTAACTAAAAGTGTAACCAAGTAGTTGTGTATGTAACATGATGGAGAACTTGGGCGACCAACAGCAACAACCGGTGTCAAACTTTTGAACTAAATCTGGTTAGCTCCCTGACGTGCTAATGTTTCTGTGAGAGAACACACACCGGCCCGCCAAAAAAAGGAGAGAGAACACACACCAACAAGAAGATATCAACAACCGCCTATGTATACAACCGGTGACATGCATCTGCTTATCTCAACCAGCACGACCACCGCATGCAAACGGCCAAGATAAACTCCTAAATAAACGACCCATATCGCGACCAACAACAACCGCATGTCTGCATGCAAACTAAGAAAGAAAATTGCCATGGTAACCAGTGCTCACATGGTCCATTCCTGCAGTTCATAACTCAACATCCATGCAAAAGGAATCCAGAAATAAGAGAAGGATGTCTCATCGAGCCTCCTCAGCGATTTGAAACATCCAACCGTCCATCTCGTTTGCTTGATGAGATCTAGGCCGTCGGATCGAGCCTCGGGAGGACACAGGCCATGGAATCGAACCCGTGCAATTATAGAAATGAATAGTTACCCCCCGTTCCTGCCACCGCGTGTAAATTCGTTGCCCCACCGATGGCATTTTCGCCATTTCGCCTACAGGTGTATAAAACTTGACCACCCGCATCGAGATGACCTAGCAGCTCCCCAGCCCGCACTCGCGCCCCCTCCTCGTCCCCGCCCGCATAGCCCTGCCCTCTCCTCTCCCTCTCCCTCCCTCGGTCCTCGCCGCCCCGCCCGCATCGCCACCGCCCCGCTAGACCACGCCGCGGTGACCTCTCTCCTCGTCTCCCTTGTGCCATGCCGCTCGCAACCTCCCCCTCCCGTCATCAGAATGGAAGGGAAGAGAAGAAGGAGAGCGACCAGGTTCAGCGACGGCCAAGGGCTCGCAGATCCGCCGACGCCATCGTCCGACCTCGGTCTCTGAGTGTGCTTCCGCCATGGCCTGCTCGAGACGCCGCTGATACGTCTCCAACTTATCTATAATTTTTGGTCCATGCTATATTATATTCTATTTTGGACATTATTGGGCTTTATTATACACTTTTATATTATTTTTGGGACTAACCTATTAACCGGAGGCCCAGCCCAGAATTGTTGTTTTTTGCCTATTTCAGAGTTTCGTAGAAAAAGAATATCAAATGGAGTCCAAACGGAATGAAACCTTTGGGAACGTGATTTTCGGAACGAACGTGATCCAGAGGACTTGGACCCTCCGTCAAGAAAGCAACCAGGAGGGCACGAGGGAGGGGCGCGCCTACCCCCCCAGGCGCACCCTCCACCCTCGTGGGTCCCCTGTTGCTCCACTGACGTACTCCTTCATCCTATATATACCTACGTACCCCAAACTACCAGATACGGAGCAAAAAACCTAATTCCACCGCCGCAACCTTCTGTACCCACGAGATCCCATCTTGGGGCCTGTTCCGGAGCTCCACCGGAGGGGGCATCGATCACGGAGGGCTTCTACATCAACACCATAGCCTCTCCGATGATGTGTGAGTAGTTTACCTCAGACCTTCGGGTCCATAGTTATTAGCTAAATGGCTTCTTCTCTCTTTTTGGATCTCAATACAATGTTCTCCCCCTCTCTCGTGGAGAACTATTCGATGTAATCTTCTTTTGTGGTGTGTTTGTTGAGACCGATGAACTATGGGTCTATGATCAAGTTTATCTATGGACAATATTTGAATCTTCTGAATTCTTTTATGTATGATTGGTTATCTTTGCAAGTCTCTTCGAATTATCAGTTTGGTTTGGCCTACTAGATTGATCTTTCTTGCCATGGGATAAGTGCTTAGCTTTGGGTTAATCTTGCGTGTCCTTTCCCAGTGACAGTAGGGGCAACAAGGCACATATTGTATTGTTGCCATCGAGGATAACAAGATGGGGTTTTTATCATATTTCATGAATTTATCCCTCTACATCATGTCATTTTGCTTAAAGCGTTACTCTGTTCTTATGAACTTAATACTCTAGATGCATGCTGGATAGCGGTCGATGTGTGGAGTAATAGTAGTAGATGCAGGCAGGAGTCGGTCTACTTGTCTCGGACGTGATGCCTATATACATGATCATACCTAGATATTCTCATAACTATGCTCAATTCTGTCAATTGCTCAACAGTAATTTGTTCACCCACCGTACATACTTATGCTCTCGAGAGAAGCTACTAGTGAAACCTATGGCCCCCGGGTCTACACTACAAAAAAAAAATACACTTCCGTGATGATACGTGTTTGTCACAGTAGGTCGCATTTTTTGTCATGCGTGTACATCCATGACAATTTTATGACAGAATCAAGATAGTCAAACCTGTGCTGTCGTAGAAGTGTTCCATGACATTACCAAAATTATCATCACGGAAGTTTCCACTTCCATGACGATAAATCATGCGTCACAGGAGTGCTTTCGTCAAGGGTGACCGACACGTGGCATCCACCGTAACGGAACGCCGTTAAGCTATCGGGTTGGGTTTTGGATCCGATAACCCGTTAACAGCCCCGACTGAGGGAGTCCTGGATTAGGGGGTGTCCGGATAGCCGAACTATACCTTCAGCCGGACTCCAGGACATGAAGATACAAGATTGAAGACTTCGTCCCGTGTCCGGAAGGGACTTTCCTTGGCATGGAAGGCAAGCTTGGCAATTCGGATATGTAGATCTCCTCCCATTGTAACCGACTCTCTGTAAGCCTAGCCCTCTCCGGTGCCTATATAAACCAGAGGGTTTTAGTCCATAGGACGAACAACAATAATACCATAGGCTAGCTTCTAGGGTTTAGCCTCCTTGATCTCGTGGTAGATCTACTCTTGTACTACCCATATCATCAATATTAATCAAGCAGGACGTAGGGTTTTACCTCCATCGAGAGGGCCCGAACCTGGGTAAAACATCGTGTCCCTTGTCTCCTATTACCATCCACCTAGACGCACAGTTCGGGACCCCCTACCCGAGATCCGCCAGTTTTGACACCAACATTGGTGCTTTCATTGAGAGTTCCTCTGTGCCGTCGCAATCAGGAAGGATGCCTCTCCCCGTCTTTAAAGACGGCACCGTCGCCAAAGGGAGCTTTGGCTGTCGGCCAAACTCTCCGCTAGGTGGTTTTCTTATGACCGCCTGTTCGGCTGCTACGCTGACGATGACCTCTCGGGTCATCAAAAGCAATCTTCATGTCAGCTCGGAGCTCGCCGAGCAGTTAGATCCAATGGAGCTCTCTTCCATGAACGAGCTCTTGGATCGCATCGCCGCCCTGGGGGTCACTACAAATTACGACCAGGTTGGGTCTAAACCCGATCTAAGAGAAATTAACTCTCCCCAAGTCACCCATCACGTTGCCGTGGTAGAGGAGCAGTGCGGCGACCCTTCATCTATCTTAAGGACTAACTACGTCCGGATTCCCGATCCCTCCAAGCCGAATATCCGCGGAGCGAAGGACATAATTCAAGACCTTTACTTAGAATCAGGCGACAGGCTAGATTCATTGGACAACATCCAAGAGCCCAAACTTCAGAGTTCGGAAACTCCTTGGCCTCTGAGTCTCAGATTGGGTGAGGTTTCAGACTTAATAACACCCGCCCACCCGAACATAAGCGATCTATCCCAAATCAGGAAACAGCCCGAAGAAACAGTACATCATTACTGGGCCAGATTCCTCCTGGTTATGAACAAGATAAAGGAGTGCCACGAGGAAGACGCAATCTCAATCTTCTGCAATAATTGCACGGACAAGGGAATCCTCAATGCCATAAGTCGCCATGATATTACACGCTTTGCTGACTTGGCGTCCATAGTACAATAGTACTGTCCAATGGAAAGCGTCTGGAAAACTGAAATAGAAGCCCTGTCCGAAATAAAAGGGTGCATCATCGACAGACACCTGGGTTAAAAACCAAAAAACAAAAACCCTCTATAGGGCATGGATCCGTACTGGAAGGATGGCTTAATGGACCCTGTAAAATTCACAGTACAGAGGGCGCCATGCCAACTCATAGCCTGAGAGCATGTTGGATACTTCGACAGGTGGCCAAAATTGGCGAGGATCTCGTAATTCCGGAGGCCACAGAAAGCCACCCCAGGGTCACCAGTACAGTCTTAACAGTCTTCGAGACTTTCGCATCAAATAATATGCGAAAAAGAACACTCCGCAGCCTCGCTGAAGTCTACCAAGTAGCAACAATAAACCCATGGAGTGACACAGCTATTACTTTTAATGCCAGTGATGAACCTAACACTACTAGGAAAAGGGCTATAGATGGAATTGACACTAATGGCGCACCAGACATGTGGTGCGCCATTACTATATACTAATGGCGCACCATGTGTTGGTACGCCATTAGTGTCCAAATACTAATGGCGCACCACATCCACGGTGCGCCATTAGTAAAAATATTTTTATTAATTTTTTTTTCAAAACTACTAATGGCGCACCGTGGCATGGTGCGCCATTACTAGTTGAACTAGTAATGGCGCACCACATCCACGGTGCGCCATTAGTATAAAAAAATTTGTAAAACTTTTTTTTGATTTTTTTTCAAAACTACTAATGGCGCACCGTGGGGTGGTGCGCCATTACTAGTTCAAACTAGTAATGGCGCACCATGCCACGGTGCGCCATTAGTAACTTGGCCACCACTTCCACCGAATGCACCCCCCCCGTGGATCGCCTTTTCAGTTTAAAAATAAATAAAAGAAAATGATGAAAATGTCAAAAAAATAAAAGAAAATAAGTTTCCCATGTGATATGTGGTCTAGTTGTTGGGAAAATTTGCAAATATGAATTTCGACTTCATTTGCAAAATCTTGCGAGAATTTGTAAAAATGGGTATAACTTTTGCATACTAACTCGGATGAAAAAGTTTTTTATATGAAAAATCATCTACTCGAAAAGTTACATCCAAATTTAACAGGGGGAACCCCGTTAAACATTTTCAAAATCCTCAAAAACCTAACAGAAAAAAGATACGGGGCTTTTAAGATCTGGAGAGGCAAAAAAAATCAAAAAAATTCAAACTTACTAATGGCGCACCTACCCATGGTGCGCCATTACTATCTTCCCGCCTTCAAAATTCAAAATAAGTCAAAAAAAATAAAAAAAAAGTTACTAATGGCGCACCTGCCCATGGTGCGCCATTAGTATCTTCCCGCCTTTAAAATTCAAAATAAATCAAAAAAATAAAAAAAAAGTTACTAATGGCGCACCTGCCCATGGTGCGCCATTAGTATCTTCCCGCCTTCAAAATTCAAAATAAATCAAAAAAATAAAAAAAAGTTACTAATGGCGCACCTGCCCGCGGTGCGCCATTAGTATGCCGTATATATGGCTGGCTGTGGTCCTCTCCTCCTTATCTCTTCATTTCACCTCTCCTACACTCCATCTCCTCCTCTCCACCACTCCATCTTCCCTTCTCTCCTCCACCATACTACCCTCCTCCTCTCCGGCGACCTCCTCCTCCTCTCCGGCGACCTCCTCCTCCATCCTCTCCTCCCCTCCCCTCCCCTCCCCTCACGGTTTCTTCTCCCTCCTCTCCGGTGAGCTCCTCCTCCCTCCTCTCCGGTGAGCTCCTCCTCCCTTCTCTCCGGTGAGCTCCTCCTCCCTCCTCTCCGGTGAGCTCCTCCTCCCTCCTCTCCTCCCATCCTCTCATGGTTTCTCCTTCCTCCTCTCCGATGCTCCGGTGAACTCCTCTCCAGCGACCTCCTCCTCCTCCTCTCCGGCGATGTAGGCGAGCGCCTCTCCGGTGACCTCCTACTCCTCCTCTCCGGCGAACTCCTCTCCGGCGAACTCCTCTCCGGCGAACTCCTCTCCGGCGAACTCCTCTCCGGCAAAAGAACACGACAAAAGAACGTACAAGATCCAAAAACAGGAACAAAATTTGAAATAATGTCGTGCCAAAAAACGAGCAAAAAAACGAGCAAAAAATGGGCAAAAAATCACGATCCAGATCTAGATTCAAAATGGCGCATCACTAATGGCGCATCACTAAACAGTGCGCCATTAGTATGCCGAAGTTACTAATGGCGCATCCCGTTGTCGTGCGCCATTAGTATGCCAAAGCACCTGGGTATACATGGCCCCTGGGAGGCATACTAATGGCGCACCGTGGCCTATACTAATGGCGCACCAGTGGTGCGCCATTAGTATACAAGATACTAATGGCGCACCAGTGGTGCGCCATTAGTAAAAATTACTAATGGCGTGCTAGTAATGGCGCACCGGTGATGCGCCATTAATGGCCAAATTAGGTGCGCCATTAGTAGCGGTTTTTCTAGTAGTGTAAATTCTGAACAGCCCGAGCACCAGCCGCACTAGTCCTCAGTCCAATAGTGGATGGCTTTCGCCTCACCAAGGTACTCATGGATGGAGGCAGCGGATTGAACCTCATTTACGAGGAAACCCTTCAAAAAATGGAAATAGACTGGAACAACATTGAGCGAAGCAGCACAACCTTTAGAGGAATAATCCCCAGTCGGGAAGCGCGTTGTACAGGAAAAATCACACTAGATGTGGAGTTCGGCACGCCGGATAATTACAGGTCCGAAGAGGTCATGTTTCAGGTGGCCCCGTTCAGTAGCGGATACCACGCTCTGCTAGGGCGCGAAGCATTTACAATCTTCCAAGCAATACCCCATTACGGGTACATGAAGCTCAAGATGCCCGGGCCGAACGGAATTATCACTCTCGCTAGTGATCCGGACATAGCACTCCGCGCCAAAAATAAGACAGCCGCACTGGCCCTTGAGGCACTATCCGAAGCCCTAGCGGCTGAGGAACTGACTGCGTTGTGCTCCACGGTGAATACGAACGATGTGATACTCGACAAAAGATCCAAGTCCACTTCCTTTAAACCAGCAGACGACATAGTCAAATTCCAGGTCCATCCAACGGACCACAACAAGACAGCTTCCATCGGGGCACAATTAAACCCTGATGTAGATGCCTCACTGCGAGAATTCCTACGGGAGAACTGGGACATTTTCGCCTGGCACCCTTCAGACATGCCAGGAATCCCACGCAGGCTGGCCGAACACAGCTTAAATATCCTAAA
The DNA here is from genome assembly GCA_032464435.1 of Aegilops umbellulata. Lineage (NCBI taxonomy): Eukaryota > Viridiplantae > Streptophyta > Magnoliopsida > Poales > Poaceae > Aegilops > Aegilops umbellulata. Next base: position 436,927,179 of record CP136058.1, on the reverse strand, counting down.
AGGATTCAAACCTGTCAAACAAGCTCTTCGGCGTTTCTCCGAACCTAAGAGACAGGCCATGGGAGAGGAGCTAGCCAAGCTATTGGAGGCCGGATTCATCAGAGATATAAAACATCCAGACTGGCTAGCAAACCTGGTGATGGTACCAAAGAAGGATAAATCCTGGCGCCTGTGCGTTGATTTTAAAGACCTTAACAAGGCTTGCCCAAAGGATCCCTTCCCCCTCCCCCGCATCGATCAAATTATCGACGCTACCGCAGGACACGATTCGTTGTGTTTCCTCGATGCATACTCGGGCTATCATCAAATTAAGATGGCAGAGTTAGACCAAGCCGCAACGGAATTCATCACACCGTACGACCCATTCTTCTTCAATACAATGCCCTTCGGGCTCAAAAACGCCAGCACAACATATCAGCGGATGATTCAGACATGTCTGCCAAACCAGATCGGCAAAACAGTGGAGGCATATGTAGATGATGTGGTCGTAAAAACAAGACATGTCGAAACTCTAGTAGACGACTTGAGGCTCACATTTGATAATCTCCGAGCATATGACATCAAGCTCAACCCGAAAAAAATGCGTTTTCGGCGTTCCAGCCGGAAAGCTCTTGGGCTTCATTGTTTCCGGTAGAGGAATTGAAGCAAATCCAGCCAAGATCCGAGCTCTGTCACAATTGGATATCCCAAAGGACCTCAAACAAATACAAAAATTAACAGGATGCGTGGCGGCTCTAAGCCGCTTTATCTCCCGCCTGGGAGAAAAAGCACTACCTCTCTACCGCCTCCTTCGGCGTACCGAACACTTCGAGTGGACGGATGCCACCACGGCCGGACTCAACGAAATAAAGGCCATATGGCAACAAAACCAGTCCTGGCCGCGCCAAATATTGGCGAACCAATGCTATTGTACATTGCAGCAACCCATCAGGTTGTAAGCGCAGTGCTCGTTGTCGAACGAGAAATGGACGGACACAAATTCCCCCTTCAAAAGCCGGTCTACTATTTGTTCACTGTCCTCACTCCATGCAAATCACGGTACCCGCATTATCAAAAGATTGCATACGCGGTATTCATGGCATCCCAGAAGCTGCGACACTACTTTCAAGAGTGTTCAATAACAGTAGCCTCCGAAGTACCACTTAACGATATTATAAACAACCGCGACGCAACAGGACAGATTGCAAAATGGGCCATCGAGCTCCTCCCATTTGACATAACTTATAAGCCACGACGAGCTATTAAGTCGCAAGTCTTGGCCGACTTCGTCGCAGAATGGACGGAGGCCGAACTCCCTAAAGAGTACGGCACATATTCAAACTGAATCATGCATTTCGACGGCTCTAAAATGTTGGCCGGTCTAGGGGCTGGCGTCGTTTTGACGTCCCCCACGGGAGACACAGTTCAATACGTACTCTATATTATGTACACAGACTCCAACAATGCAGCCGAATATGAGGCCCTTTTACATGGTCTCCGGATGGCAGTATCCATGGGCATTCAACGCCTAGAGGTGCGAGGGGATTCGAACCTCGCAATATCCCAAATAAATGGAGACTTCGATGCCAAGGATCCAAAAATGGCAGCTTATCGCAATGCCATCCTAAAAATGTCAGCTCGGTTCGAAGGGCTTGAATTTCATCATATTGCCCGGGAGAACAATCAGGCGGCAGATGTCCTGGCACGCATCGGCGCAAAACGCGACGCAGTCCCCCCAACATCTTCCTGGAAAGGCTGTTCAAGCCATCCGTAGTATGGGAAGGGGAATCCGGCAATAACATTCCGGACTCAACCGCACTGCCCGATGCCAAACAATCTAACACAATCGGAGGCTCTGCCAATGAAGTCACACATTCAGCCCACGTAATAATGGCCGTCATCGCCTCGTGGACAGAACCATTCCTAGCCTACCTTACTAGGCAGGAACTCCCAGAGGACCAAAACGAGGCACGCTGCATAGTGCGGAGATCTAAAGCCTATAAAGTCCATGAGGGAGAGCTTTATAAGAAAAGCACTACCGGAGTCCTTCAAAGGTGCATCTCCGAAGAAGAAGGGCGGAACTTGCTGGCTGAAATTCATGCCGGACTCGGTGGTCATCACGCTGCAGCTCGGTCCCTTGTAAGCAAGGCTTTCCGTACAGGCTTTTATTGGCCGACGGCCCGGGCAGACGCTCAGGACTTAGTCCAACGATGCGTCGGTTGCCAGCTTTTTGCAAACCAAAGCCATATGCCACCCATCGCCCTCCAAACTATCCCCATAACTTGGCCCTTTGCGGTCTGGGGGCTTGATATGGTGGGACCCCTTAAAGGTGGAACCCACAAGAAAAAATACTTACTAGTCATGGTGGATAAGTTCACCAAATGGATAGAAGCCAAGCCTGTTAAGACGGCCGAATCCGGACCGGTGATAGACTTCATATCTGGGGTCATACACCGTTATGGCATCCCCCACAGCATCATCACTGATAACGGCACGAACTTTACGGCCTATGAGGTAAAACTCTGGTGCAAAAACATGGGCATCAAGCTCGATTATGCTTCCGTCTATCACCCACAAACTAACGGACAGGTCGAACGTGCAAATGGTCTTATCATGAGCGGCATCAAACCCAGATTAGTGCGGCCCCTTAAGGAATATAACATGCACTGGGTAGAGGAGCTCGACTCCGTACTCTGGGGGCTGCGGACCACGCCGAATCGCACCACCGGATACACACCATTCTTCACGGTGTACGGTGCAGAGGCAGTTTTACCCTGCGACATAATTCATGACTCGCCTCGAGTGCGCATGTACGAAGAAAGAGAAGCCAAGCTTGATCGGCAGGACAGTTTGGATGCCTTGGAGGAGGAGCGCGACGTGGCAAAAGCCCGTTCCGCATTCTATCAACAGCAGGCTCGAAGATATCAAAGCAGAGAAGTACGGGCCAAAAATTACAACGTTGGCGAATTAGTTTTACGCCTACCAGACAAGAAAAAGGACAAACTCAAGCCCAAGTGGGAAGGTCCCTTCATCATTTACCAAGTCCTGACTGGTGGAGCGTACCGCTTGCGAGACGCATCGGATAACCGACTCGAGCCGAACCCATGGAACGCAGCCCGTCTCCGAAGATTCTATGCCTAGCGCCGGACTCTGTGTTCATCTCCTTCCTCTGTCCATTTTTTATACTTTCTATCTTACATTTTTCTCCTTCTCCCCTTACTTTCTATTATATCCGTTAAAGGCTCAATAAGTGACGCGCTACCCGCGCTCATTAAACCTGGGGGCTTCTTTCAACAGAAGCTTATTCATATGGGCTTCATGCCCAACACATGTGTCACACTTCTGCATGTACCTTTATTCACCATTATATGCATCGATATGACTTTAGTTTTGGCCAAGTTGGGTTGCCTGGCTCCTGTGCTTACCCCTACGTTCCCGATTGTTCGACTAGGTGGTAAAGGGAGCACCTCTGCGATTGTTACTGCCGGGTCAGCCGGATGTGTACCTCAGACTGGGTGAAGCCGAAAGCTAGCGTTCTTAAGGGAATATTCGGTCGGTGAACTAAAGATGATCTTTTCACTTAATTATTTATTCGCCCCCAGATGATTTTTTTCTGTGTCCCTTTTCGCAGCATGGACATGCACTTTAGGGCATGCCTCCCAGGGAAAGGAACCCCTAACTGAACTATTCTCCCTGGAAGATGTTTCTTACTGTCGGTGTCAAAACCGGCAGATCTTGGGTAGGGGGTCCCGAACTGTGCGTCTAGGCGGATGGTAACAGGAGACAAGGGACACGAAGTTTTACCCAGGTTCGGGCCCTGTCACGACCGATTTCCCGGACATTAATTTTCCAGAAAATCGCCGTCGAGCTCATCAGCCCCAGGATTTACTGTTAGCTGATGAGGCATCAACTTGATACATAAATTCCAAGCAAGAGTACAAAATATGTTGTACAAGACCATTGTGGCCTATGAGTACATCAAATGGTTTCTAGTGGTTGAGGGCGGAAGCGGTTTGTGGATTGCCACGATCTATGGGGACTCCATTTCCCACGGGAACAGCTGACCAGGCCAACTCTATCTTCGCGAGGCTACTATCACCGTTGCTTAGGCTTTCGAGACTGTCACCGCAACACTCCTCTCCAAGCAAGCAATCTGGCCAAGACAATAGCCAGGGACAAGCCAGTGAGTACTTTTAATGTACTCGCAAACATTAGGAACATAGGTATAATATAAATGATCAACATGCACGAAAATATTCTATGATCACATCGTCAATCATAAACAAAACCTTGATGCATGCAAGCAGATTATTCATATGCAATGGAAGTTTTTTCAATGACCAAATAAAAATAAGGTGTGCCGATCAGATGTCTGAAGTGACATCTCGAAAGGATAGTGAAAAATGAGTACGCCACAGTCGGGCGTCTCAGCGACACCACATAAAGGGCTTTAAAAGAAATGCCACAGTCGGGCGTCTTAGCGACACCACATAAAGGGCTTTAAAAGAAATGCCACAGTCGAGCGTCTTAGCGATACCACATAAAGGGCTTTTAAAAGAAATGCCACAGTCGGGCGTCTTAGCGACACCACATAAAGGGCTTTAAAAGAAATGCCACAGTCGGGCGTCTTAGCGACACCACATAAACGGCTTATAAGAAAATGAAATTATCATAGTGAATATCCAGGAGGTGGTACCGTCCCAGGGATATTCATTATTTCAAATCATGCAAAACGGTTAGTCCATATAGGTAATAATAATCATAACCATCATATATCACAAATCATAATCAATAATCGAGTTTTAGTGGTTTTTCCTCCGAAGACCGACACTAAGACCGACACTTGACCCATCCCAGACTGTAATCCTTAACCGTGGACACGGCTATTCGAATAGGTTTAATATCTCTGCAGAGGGTGTACTCTTTACCCACGAGTAACGGATTCCTTTAGTCCACCGGGACTAATTCCGTCTACGGTCTTTTAATTGAAAACACACCTGACTTGCACACACCAGCTTAACTCACCGGTGTTTGGAATCACCCACGACGCCTGTCAAGCAAACTCTAAGTGGGAAGGCTACAACCTCGCGTAGCATGGGATCAAATTTCTATTGCGCGCTCTAAGGGGTATCCCCCTCTCGGTCCCAACCGGATACACCCATGCCCCCGGACCAGGTGGCCTGCCTACCGGATGCAGCCGGTATCTTCCACCATGGCCTCTTTGTACGGTGTGTGCCAAGACAAGGGTTAACAACTTACTGAACCATACCCCACATACGGTAGGGACCAGTGGCAGTACGAAACAAGTATGGGGGTTACCGGAACAAGACTCGATCTATGGCCGACTCAGGAGGCTCATAAAGGTTCCTTGCATGGTTAGCACAGCAAAAATACTTCAACCAACAAATCACCACCCATCATACCTTACCATGCCATACCGGATATAACCGTCCCGACGGAGACCGGCGACAAGCTCACGCCTACCCAAGGCAGAGGCTTTCCCGGATTCCTTACCGGCATGCATGTAAGGCATATGAGGATGATTGTCATCACACTAGTATGCTCATTTCCAACAGCAATGACATCACTATAATGCATCCATGCAAATGATCATATCACATGAAATAATATCACTCCGGATTAAGGTGGTGTTGTAAACATGTCAACTAACACACCAAAATTATTATCCCGGGGTTCAGAATGCTTGCCTTCATGATGTAGAAAGGCAGGGTACACTCCAAATCTTTTGAAAGCGTTCTTCCTCTCTCCAAAAATCCTATTTTCAAAAATATGCAAATAACACATATTTTAAAAACAGCACAAAAAGTTGTTTGGTAATTTTTTCAAATAAATCTTAAAATAAACTAGACAATATTTGAGAGATGTAGGAAAAAGAATTAATTAATTTGGAGTTATATTTAAAAAGATATAGTCAGTCAAAGTTCTGGTCAAAAACTGATTTAAATAAAAACAGAAAAAGAAAACGTTTTCAACAAGAATACGCTTTCGGTCAGAGGAGGCGTACTTGAGGTTTTACGCCTCCACTTAACCCACGTGGACCGGCGCTGGGTCTTTGACGGTGGGCCCGCCTGGCCCACTGGTTAGGTTTGACCAGTCGCCCGCGTCGTCTCCCTCCTCTGCCTGAGCGGTGCGGGGCTCCGGCGATCGTCGCCGGCGAACGGCGGCACCGCTCGATAAACAAAGGTCATCCACGGGCTCAGGGGGTCGAGGCGGTTACTCTGGTGGTTGTTTTGTTCTCTGGGGTAGACGGAGCTGCCGACGGCGAGCTCCGCGGCGGACGGTGGTCGTCGGAAAAAGTGATATTTCGCCCGCGGCGAGTCCTGATCAAAATTGAGTAGGGGGACGGACTCGCAAGAGGGTGAGGGGGTTCCTGGTGAAGAGAACGGAGCGGGGGATGCCTTCGTGGCACCGGAATGTCCGGGACAGTGGCGGCGGCTGGAGTTGCCGGAGACGGGGAAGAAAGCCTCCCTGGGTCGAATGCGAGCTAGGGGAGCGCCACTAGGGTGGCCTGAGGGTTGCCTGCGTGCTCGGGGGAGTTCGGGGACCTCCTTTATAGTACGTCCACGTCGGTTTGCGGCGGCCGGGGATAAGAACGGCGGCGAACCGCCTCTCTATGCTGCAGAGCGACGTGGCGGCGACGAGCGCTAGTGGACATGGCTGCGGATGAGCTCGCGCTGCTCCAGGGGGCAGGTGGCGAGCACTGGGGGCTTGGGCGGCGCTGGCTAGCGCAGGAGTGGTCGGGCGGCGGTTGCGGCCGCGGGCGTGCCGCCAAACGACATCTGGCGGCGGCGCTATAGGGCGCCAGGGAGCGGTCGGGGCCTTTTGGCGTGACGCGGCGAGGAGGGGAGTGCGTGGCGAGGTTCTGCAGTGCGGGCCAAGCCAGGGGCGCGCGACGTGGCGGCTCGGGTGCGCGGCTGCAGTTGGCGTGCTCTGGGCGCGCCCAGTGCACGCCCGCCAGCTGCTCGGCGAAATGCCAGGGCGTGCTAGAGGTCTCGGGTGAGGCTGGGAATTAGCAGACCTAGGTTATGAGTAGTGAGGAGTCTATTGGACAAGGTAGTTAGGCAAGGGAAGCAAGATCACAGTGCAAGCTAAAACTCATGTCAAAACTGGTCATGCCTACAGGGTGCTCGACAGAATGCCACATGCACCTAGGCATCTCTTGGGGTGGCCAAAACTTCCAGAGTGGGGTCCCTATGGATGTATGAGAGGGTGGTGATGTTAGTTTGTTTAAAGGAGAAACTTGTTAGTGCAATTTTTGCAAAACTCTAGTTCTGGACAGAAGGTAAATGGCATCACAACATGGACCAAAAGTGTTCCAAAGAGTGCATGCTCCTGGACTTAGGGGTTTGGTAGGGTTGGCTACAAGTAGAAAAAGGAATCATGGGTAAAGGAGCAACTAAAAATGTGGTTGCTGTACAAACCAGCAAGTTGGGCCAGAATGAAGGTGAGGTTGATTCACTCAAATTTTTCAAAGGACCTCACTGGGTTTTTGCATAAAGTTGAATCATATGCTGCTACTAACATCCCATACTTTTGGTGGAGGCTAGAGAGAAGCATTTAAATGGGTTGCAGTGCAAAATTGCCCACTGGACCAGAGAAGAAAATTGGGTGTAGAGCTCAAAATATTTTATGAATGAAAGTTATTTTTGTACAAAGGTGATTTAAAAACATCACATGACATCTCCAAATTTTGGTGGGATTTTTGAATAAATTCTTAAAGAGGTTGTAGTTCAAATATGACCATTTAACCTGTAAAAACCATTTTCAAGAAAATAAAGAGCAAGCAAATTAATTATGTAAATTTGTTCTACTAATAAAAGAAAAGTTTTTCTTGAGAGGTTTAAACAGGTCCAAAACATATTTGAAAAGTTCTCTTTTTGGGGAAAAACTCCATAATGACCAAGGGGATAATGGTTCAAAAATAAAAAAAAGGAGCTCAGAAAATTAAAGTTTTAATTCCTGGCAAAATTTTAATTAATAAAACAAGGTCAAAAATTTTGGGGTGTCACAATACTACCCCCCTTAAGAAAAATCTCGTCCTCGAGATTTGTTAAGGGTTGTTTAGAAAAACAAAAACTCTCCGGGATTTTTCGCGAGGGAAAACTGTTAAAATAAAGGAGCATAAGCCACCATACATACTAGTAGAAGCCAGATAATTTATTCGTCGCGCAAGCTCAGGTTAGCATGCATAAGTTACAATACACAATTGAACGTTGCCATAATGAACACGGCAGTGACGTCTAAAATGGAAATGGTAACTGAACGGGGTCCTGAGAAAACGTCTCTGGTACTGGGACACATTCCTCTTCTATCGGGGGAAGGGGATTGACCAGTCGATGAATGCGTTTCTCCTGGCCGGGCCTCAGTGATCTGCCGATGGCGATCTGAGGATTTAAATCCGCGAGGCTCTGGAGATAACCCATCACATGTTGGGTTAAACGCTCTTGAGCGATGGCGTACTGGACCAGGTTGGCTAGGACTGGGTCTCTCTCAATTCGTCCTCCGGGAAAAGATGTTACTCCACCAGGTGCTGCACGGCCCGGGAAGTAATAATACCCTCGTTCGCTGGCATAGGGTACCGCGAATCGAAGGCGAGCAAGCGCTTCATATGCAGCAGCTTCTATGGCCATGAGTGGGGTTGGCATAGATTTGCCCACGAAGGAGACCTTCGTTGGGTCTTGGTCTGAGTTCACGGGAGGGATGTGCACTGCTGCCCAGTATCTTGAGGTGGAAGGGGTGATCCTTGACTTGAACAGCTCGTACTGGGGTGGCTGGGTAGCGCCCATGGTACTGCAGGTAAAATCCCATAATATTTTGACAAAACTACCCGGGGTTGCATCTGGGGTTCTCAGATGAATGATGGGGCTCGGCATGGCAAGAAATGGTTGTGTGGATGGTGCACAAGGTGAGGAGTGCTTTGGCAAGGTCACGCGGTGGCCTCTTTATAGAACCGGAGCTAGGTTATTTTTACCGTGGTGAAAGGTAACAGAACTTCCAGCTCTGTTCCGCGGGTGGAACTCAATGCCACAGATACACATATTTCATCGAGGTGACGTGTTACTGTGGGGGTTATCGGGGAGGTCTTTGGCAACTGTGCCTGGGGTAGAAATGCTGGCATATCCAGGCAAGGCTACAGGGGCTCAACGACAGGAGGCGTTTATATACAAGGTCACACGATTACAAGCGAGAATACACTGGGACTCGATACTACTCGGGTGACTTAGTCTACCTCGTTTACATCCAAGCGGGCGTGCCTGGTGGATGTTGAGGCATCTCCGCGGTTCTCACCGTCGGAATTAGCTGGAGTGGGCTGAGGGGCTGCAGGCTCGGGGTAGCGATGATGACCATCTCGGGGATTGTTGGCTACAACCCCGTTGGAGTGTGTCCCCAATATGCGACGAAGCACTTCTAGGGTTATCGCAACACCTTGGCCGATGGCTGGGGTAGGCCTCAGGGGCTCGATCGGTTGTCCAAACAACACGACTGGGTTGTCGGCGTTGGGCTCGTCCTCTTCTCTAGTTGGGGCTTGACGAACCAGCTCTCCACGGGCTGCGATAAGATCAATGGTGACCTGATCGCACAGTTCCTCTAGTGCGCTTACATAGCGCACCAGGTGCAACAATGCATGATCTGTCTCGTGATCTCCGTTGGCGACTTGGGGTGGTCTACCATACCCTTCACGCCTGGGGTAGTAGTGGAACGAGCGACAGTTAACTCTGGGCGACAAGTGCCGGAGATGAACTATAGCTTCTCGAGCAGCTAGTTGGATGGCTTGTGGCTCAAAGGGAGTCGTCCTTCCAGTGAACCTGTAGGGGCGCTCGGGTGCTAGACCCCTACCGTAGATGTGTACAGTGGCCCAGAATTGACGGCTTTCACCGCTTAATGGTCCTTGGTACACAACATATTCTGGGGGCTCTACTAACGCATAGGCTCGACGGGTGAGGTTTGCGAGTATGGTCACAAAACCTCCAAGGTTGGTTGCCATAGTCTCAGTGTGCACGACAGGACCAGGCATTGTGACTCGGTTTTGGGATAGCGGCTGTGCTGTGCTGGGTTGAGGCTAGCGTGCCCTTTTTATAGGAAAAAGGGGCGGAGTCTTCCTTTGCACGCTTGCAAGAAAGACTATTTAGGGGGCCGGTCACTGGCGCATGATTGACGGCTAGGTTGGTAGGTTGGGCACCGACTGCCAAATGGTGTCGGGTCACTGTGGGGCTATCTTGCAGGAGAAGCTTGGCTGGGGTTTGGTTAAGGCTAGGTGGGTTGGTTTGCCTAGGTTTATTGACCTGGCTAAGATAGGATTAGCCAATGGTCAGCCTGGCTCTGATACCAAGTCTGTCACGACCGATTTCCCGGACATTAATTTTCCAGAAAATCGCCGTCGAGCTCATCAGCCCCAGGATTTACTGTTAGCTGATGAGGCATCAACTTGATACATAAATTCCAAGCAAGAGTACAAAATATGTTGTACAAGACCATTGTGGCCTATGAGTACATCAAATGGTTTCTAGTGGTTGAGGGCGGAAGCGGTTTGTGGATTGCCACGATCTATGGGGACTCCATTTCCCACGGGAACAGCTGACCAGGCCAACTCTATCTTCGCGAGGCTACTATCACCGTTGCTTAGGCTTTCGAGACTGTCACCGCAACGCTCCTCTCCAAGCAAGCAATCTGGCCAAGACAATAGCCAGGGACAAGCCAGTGAGTACTTTTAATGTACTCGCAAACATTAGGAACATAGGTATAATATAAATGATCAACATGCACGAAAATATTCTATGATCACATCGTCAATCATAAACAAAACCTTGATGCATGCAAGCAGATTATTCATATGCAATGGAAGTTTTTGCAATGACCAAATAAAAATAAGGTGTGCCGATCGGATGTCTGAAGTGACATCTCGAAAGGATAGTGAAAAATGAGTATGCCACAGTCGGGCGTCTCAGCGACACCACATAAAGGGCTTTAAAAGAAATGCCACAGTCGGGCGTCTTAGCGACACCACATAAAGGGCTTTAAAAGAAATGCCACAGTCGGGCGTCTTAGCGACACCACATAAAGGGCTTTTAAAAGAAATGCCACAGTCGGGCGTCTTAGCGACACCACATAAAGGGCTTTAAAAGAAATGCCACAGTCGGGCGTCTTAGCGACACCACATAAAGGGCTTATAAGAAAATGAAATTATCATAGTGAATATCCAGGAGGTGGTACCGTCCCAGGGATATTCATTATTTCAAATCATGCAAAACGGTTAGTCCATATAGGTAATAATAATCATAACCATCATATATCACAAATCATAATCAATAATCGAGTTTTAGTGGTTTCTCCTCCGAAGACCGACACTAAGACCGACACTTGACCCATCCTAGACTGTAATCCTTAACCGTGGACACGGCTATTCGAATAGGTTTAATATCTCTGCAGAGGGTGTACTCTTTACCCACGAGTAACGGATTCCTTTAGTCCACCGGGACTAATTCCGTCTACGGTCTTTTAATTGAAAACACACCTGACTTGCACACACCAGCTTAACTCACCGGTGTCTGGAATCACCCACGACGCCTGTCAAGCAAACTCTAAGTGGGAAGGCTACAACCTCGCGTAGCATGGGATCAAATTTCTATTGCGTGCTCTAAGGGGTATCCCCTTCTCGGTCCCAACCGGATACACCCATGCCCCCGGACCAGGTGGCCTGCCTACCGGATGCAGCCGGTATCTTCCACCATGGCCTCTTTGTATGGTGTGTGCCAAGACAAGGGTTAACAACTTACTGAACCATACCCCACATACGGTAGGGACCAGTGGCAGTACGAAACAAGTATGGGGGTTACCGGAACAAGACTCAATTTATGGCCGACTCAGGAGGCTCATAAAGGTTCCCTGCATGGTTAGCACAACAAAAATACTTCAACCAACAAATCACCACCCATCATACCTTACCATGCCAGACCGGATATAACCGTCCCGACGGAGACCGGCGACAAGCTCACGCCTACCCAAGGCAGAGGCTTTCCCGGATTCCTTACCGGCATGCATGTAAGGCATATGAGGATGATTGTCGTCACACTAGTATGCTCATTTCCAACAGCAATGACATCACTATAATGCATCCATGCAAATGATCATATCACATGAAATAATATCACTCCGGATTAAGGTGGTGTTGTAAACATGTCAACTAACACACCAAAATTATTATCCCGGGGTTTAGAATGCTTGCCTTCATGATGTAGAAAGGCAGGGTACACTCCAAATCTTTTGAAAGCGTTCTTCCTCTCTCCAAAAATCCTATTTTCAAAAATATGCAAATAACACATATTTCAAAAACAGCACAAAAAGTTGTTTGGAAATTTTTTCAAATAAATCTTAAAATAAACTAGACAATATTTGAGAGATGTAGGAAAAAGAATTAATTCATTTGGAGTTATATTTAAAAAGATATAGTCAGTCAAAGTTCTGGTCAAAAACTGATTTAAATAAAAACAGAAAAAGAAAACGTTTTCAACAAGAATACGCTTTCGGTCAGAGGAGGCGTACTTGAGGTTTTACGCCTCCACTTAACCCACGTGGACCGGCGCTGGGTCTCTGACGGTGGGCCCGCCTGGCCCACTGGTCAGGTTTGACCAGTCGCCCGCGTCGTCTCCCTCCTCTGCCCGAGCGATGCGGGGCTCCGGCGATCGTCGCCGGCGAACGGCGGCACCGCTCGGTAAACGGAGCTCATCCACGGGCTCAGGGGGTCGAGGCGGTTACTCCGGTGGTTGTTTTGTTCTCTGGGGTAGACGGAGCTGCCGACGGCGAGCTCCGCAGCGGACGGTGATCGTCGGAAAAAGTGATATTTCGCCCGCGGCGAGTCCCGATCAAGATTGAGTAGGGGGACGGACTCGCGAGAGGGTGAGGGGGTTCCTGGTGAAGAGAACGGAGCGGGGGAGGCCTTGGTGGCACCGGAATGGCCGGGGCAGTGGCGGCGGCTGGAGTTGCCGGAGACGGGGAAGAAAGCCTCCCTGGGTCGAATGCGAGCTAGGGGAGCGCCACTAGGGTGGCCTGAGGGTTGCCTGCGTGCTCGGGGGAGTTCGGGGACCTCCTTTATAGTACGTCCACGTCGGTTTGCGGCGGCCGGGGATAAGAACGGCGGCGAACCGCCTCTCTATGCTGCAGAGCGACGTGGCGGCGACGAGCGCTAGTGGACATGGCTGCGGATGAGCTCGCGCTGCTCCAGGGGGCAGGTGGCGAGCGCTGGGGGCTTGGGCGGCGCTGGCTAGCGCAGGAGTGGTCGGGCGGCGGTTGCGGCCGCGGGCGTGCCGCCAAACGACATCTGGCGGCGGCGCTATAGGGCGCCAGGGAGGGGTCGGGGCCTTTTGGCGTGACGCGGCGAGGAGGGGAGTGCGTGGCGAGGTTCTGCAGCGCGGGCCAAGCCAGGGGCGCGCGACGCGGCGGCTCGGGTGCGCAGCTGCAGTTGGCGTGCTCTGGGCGCGCCCAGTGCACGCCCGCCAGCTGCTCGGCGAAATGCCAGGGCGTGCTAGAGGTCTCGGGTGAGGCTGGGAATTAGCAGACCTAGGTTATGAGTAGTGAGGAGTCTATTGGACAAGGTAGTTAGGCAAGGGAAGCAAGATCACAGTGCAAGCTAAAACTCATGTCAAAACTGGTCATGCCTACAGGGTGCTCGACAGAATGCCACATGCACCTAGGCATCTCTTGGGGTGGCCAAAACTTCCAGAGTGGGGTCCCTATGGATGTATGAGAGGGTGGTGATGTTAGTTTGTTTAAAGGAGAAACTTGTTAGTGCAATTTTTGCAAAACTCTAGTTCTGGACAGAAGGTAAATGACATCACAACATGGACCAAAAGTGTTCCAAAGAGTGCATGCTCCTGGACTTAGGGGTTTGGTAGGGTTGGCTACAAGTAGAGAAGGAATCATGGGTAAAGGAGCAACTAAAAATGTGGTTGCTGTACAAACCAGCAAGTTGGGCCAGAATGAAGATGAGGTTGATTCACTCAAATTTTTCAAAGGACCTCACTGGGTTTTTGCATAAAGTTGAATCATATGCTGCTACTAACATCCCATACTTTTGGTGGAGGCTAGAGAGAAGCATTTAAATGGGTTGCAGTGCAAAATTGCCCACTGGACCAGAGAAGAAAATTGGGTGTAGAGCTCAAAATATTTTATGAATGAAAGTTATTTTTGTACAAAGGTGATTTAAAAACATCACATGACATCTCCAAATTTTGGTGGGATTTTTGAATAAATTCTTAAAGAGGTTGTAGTTCAAATATGGCCATTTAACCTGTAAAAACCATTTTCAAGAAAATAAAGAGCAAGCAAATTAATTATGTAAATTTGATCTACTAATAAAAGAAAAGTTTTTCTTGAGAGGTTTAAACAGGTCCAAAACATATTTGAAAAGTTCTCTTTTTGGGGAAAAACTCCATAATGACCAAGGGGATAATGGTTCAAAAGTAAAAAAAAGGAGCTCAGAAAATTAAAGTTTTAATTCCTGGCAAAATTTTAATTAATAAAACAAGGTCAAAATTTTTGGGGTGTCACAGGCCCTCTCGATGGAGGTAAAACCCTACGTCCTGCTTGATTAATATTGATGATATGGGTAGTACAAGAGTAGATCTACCACGAGATCAAGGAGGCTAAACCCTAGAAGCTAGCCTATGGTATGATTGTTGTATGTTCTGTTGTCCTATGGACTAAAACCCTCTGGTTTATATAGACACCGGAGAGGGTTAGGGTTACACAAAGTCGGTTACAATGGTAGGAGATCTAAATATTCGCATCGCCAAGCTTGCCTTCCACGCCAAGGAAAGTCCCTTCCGGACACGGGACGAAGTCTTCAATCTTGTATCTTCATAGTCTAGGAGTCCGGCGGAAGGTATAGTCCGGCTATCCGGACACCCCCTAATCCAGGACTCCCTCAGTAGCCCCTGAACCAGGCTTCAATGACGACGAGTTCGGCGCTTAGATTGTCTTCGACATTGCGAGGCGGGTTCCTCCTCCAAGTACTTCATAAAAGATTGTTAACACTAAGGATAGTGTCCGGCTCTGCAAAATAAGTTTCCACATACTGCCATAGAGAGAATAATATTTACACAAATCTAATCTGCTGACGTATTCTGTAGCGTGACATCACACTACGGCCAAGCCTCTATTCGAATCGTTTTCACTTCCCCACCTCAGCGCATTTTGCGAGGTTGTTTCCTTGGCCTGTCTTGTCGAAGCAGAGATCGTGTCCCCTTTATTTACGAGATTCTCATCAATACAAACGTGGGTAACCCAATCGTGCCCGTTAGCACGTTTTCTCGATTAAAGGCGAGTCCCAAACGGTTACGGGGAGGGCCTGTAACGCCCCAGATATAACTTGCCATATTTGTAATCCAACTCTTGCCATTTCCGGCTATGTGTTATGTTATTCCCTCCGTGGTTGGGTTCTCTCCGTTTTGCATTTTGGTCATGTCATGCATTTCATATCATGTCATCATGTGCATCGCATTCGCATACGTGTTCGTCTCATAAATCCGAGCATCTTTCCCGTTGTCCGTTTTGCAATCCGGCGCTCCTATGTCTCCCGGCGTCCCCTTTTACATTTCTTCGTGAGCGGGTAAACATTCTCGGAATGTACCGAGGCTTGACATGTGGCCTCGATATAGCACCGGTAGACCGCCTGTCAAGTTTCGGGTCAATCGGAGTTCGTTTGGTACTCCAACGGTTAACCGGGTAACCGTGAAGGCCTCGTGTGTGTTGCAGCCCAACACCCCTTCAAAACAGCCCAATAACCCATCTAAGCCACTCCCATGTCCTCCGCCGTTCGATCACGATCGCGTGGGCGAAAACCGCACTCCGTTTGGAGCCTCCTAGCTCCTCCTATCTATAAAAAGGCCTCCCCTCCTCCATTTGCGGATCCAATCCACCCTAAACCTAGCCCGCTCTCCTCCGCGCCGCCGGACGCGTCCGTCCGCGCCGGACACGTCCGCCGGCCACCTCACCGCGACCAATAGGAGCGTGCCACGTCGCCCAGCCGCCCGCCGCCGCCAACCGCGGGACGCCACGTGGGGTGCGCCCACTTCGCCGCCGCCAGGGCCCGCCCGAGCCCGCGCGGGGCCCTCCCCGGCCCGGGCCACCGCCGCCGCCCCGCGGGCGCCCCGCCCTCGCTGCCCCGCGGCTCCGCCTCGCCTCCCGCGCCTCCCCGTCGCCGGCGGCCGCCGCCGCGCGCCCGAGCCGCGCCGCCCCGCCTCCCCGCGCCTCGGCGTCCGCCCCCGCCGCGCCCGCCGCCTTCCTCGTCGGCGTCCGCGCCCAGATCCGGCGAAATCCGGCCGGATCCGCCGTCCCCTCGCCGTCCCTCGCCTCCTCCGGCCTCCCGCCGGCGAGATCCCGTCCATTCTCGGTATCCGCGCCGCCTGGGTTGACTTTTACCTTCTCCCCGAAATCTCTAAGTCCTAAGTTTTGCATCATATCATCAGTTCTTCTACATGCCATAACTTTGTGTCCGTAGCTCCGTTTCACGCGTATAATATGTCAAATTGTTCGCCTCGAAGAGTGCATCATTTTGTTCCATTGCATCATTTTCATTTGAAGTCATCTTGATGCCCGAAATGCTGATAGAAGAGGGCTAGTTGATGTTAGTGGCTGGATCTTATCTGAACATGCACTTTTGTCATTTTTGCCATGATTGATGTGTACCTCCTATGAAGTTGAGTCCTACATGAGTTTTGTAATATGCCATGTTACCTATCCAGAGAATTTTGCCATGTATTTTTGTGATCTATGTGGTGACTAGCACAAGCATGCAAACTAGGTCACTTGATGTTGCTGATTTCAGAGACTTAGTGATTTCACTAAGTCCCTGACTGCTGTTATTTTCGTGCCATGTATTCATGTTGTTTCTGAGTGATCTATGCATAATTTGAGCATGATCAGTAAGGGAGTTTTGAACTTGAGTATTTGATCTATCCATCCATGCCTTTGTTTGAAATTATGGAGTGCCATAGATTGAGTCAATCGAGCTCTACTTTTGCTTCAAAATGTTGTTGGCAGATTGTTTACATGTTATTCGATTTTGCCAAGCTTGGTGTAGTTGGTCCTTGCATGATATGATGTCATTCTTGCCATTTATAGTTTCTATGCCATGTCTTATTGATGTATGTATGCTTAGTTTATCATGAAATGCTCTGTAGTGAGTGCATCGAGCTCACGAACATGCCTAGTCGTTAACAGTTTCTGCCATGTCCAGTTTTCTGCTAAGTCTGAAACCTGTAACGAAACTTGCTTATTTGACATGGGTGTAATCATATTTTCTGATCCTTTTTGACTTATGGTCAGTAAGGGACTTTTGTCAAGTGCTATGAGTAGATTCATGCCATGCCTTACTTTGCTATTCTCTGAACCTGTAGCATGTTGTTTAATTGCTCTGATCATGCCATCCTGATGTTAGTTTCTGCTTGTTGATATTTTCTCTAAGTCTGAGAACCTGTTATCTTTTGCACTTTTGCCATGCTTGTTTGGACCTGTTATGATGTGATTTAGCCATAGATCAGTGTTCATCTTTTGTCGAGCATCTCGAGTAGGTTACTGTCATATGCTTTGTTGCCATGTTTGGGTGCAGTAGATTAATTATTTGTTGCTTGCTAAGTAGCATCATGCTGTTTATGGCAGTTTCGTGTCATTCTTGTTTTGCTTGCCATTTGCAAACCGTGCATCCGATTCCGGTGTGCTTTATATCGATTTCAACCGAAATCACCTCACCTATCCAGTGGCATGCTTGGTTTGCCAAGATTATGCCCTGCTCATCCTTGTCCTTCCGGAGCATGCATACGCATTGCATATCACCTCTCGCATATCATGCCATGTTTTGCATCATATTGCTTGCGCATTGCATCATGGTTGATTTTGGTTCCTTTGCTTGTTCTCTTGTCTTGGGTAGAGCCGGGAGACG
Source organism: Aegilops umbellulata (assembly GCA_032464435.1). NCBI lineage: Eukaryota > Viridiplantae > Streptophyta > Magnoliopsida > Poales > Poaceae > Aegilops > Aegilops umbellulata. Next base: position 436,909,244 of record CP136058.1, on the reverse strand, counting down.
AGTACGTGAACGAGGAACCTGTTGAGAACGCTTACGAGGACCAAGCTTTCGACAACTCTGAGAACCTTGCAGGCAAGATGACCATACCCTCGAAATCACTTCTATCTTTGCTTGCTAGATTGCTCGCTCTTTTGCTATGCCTATGCTGCGATACCCACCACTTGCTATAACATGCCTCCTATATTGCCATGTCAGCCCCTAACCATCCATGTCCTAGCAAATCATTGTTTGGCTATGTTACTGCGTTGCTCAGCCCCTCTTATAGCGTTGTTAGTTGCAGGTGAAGATGAAGTTTGTTCCTTGTTGGAACATGATCCTGTTGTTCCTTGTTTGGAACATGTTTACTTGTTGGGACATCACAATACCTCTTATTTAATTAATGCATCTATATACTTGGTAAAGGGTGGAAGGCTCGGCCTTATGCCTGGTGTTTTGTTCCACTCTTGCCACCCTAGTTTCCGTCATACCGGTGTTATGTTCCCGGAGTTTGCGTTCCTTACACGGTTGGGTGATTTATGGGACCCCCTTGACAGTTCGCTTTGAATGAGACTTTTCCAGCAGGGCCCAACATTGGTTTTACCATTTGCCACCTAGCCTTTTTCCCTTGGGTTCTGCAGACTCAAGGGTCATCTTTATTTTAACCCCCGGGCCAGTTCTCCTTCGACTGCTGGTCCAAACCGAGCGATGTCCGGCGCCCCTTGGGCAACCAGGGTCTATGCCAACCCGACGTCTTGCTCATCCGGTGTGCCCTGAGAACGAGATATGTGCAGCTCCTATCGGGATTTGTCGGCACATCTGGGAGGTTTTCCTGGACTTGTTTTGTTACTGCCGAGATGTCTTGTAGTCCGGGATTCCGAGACTGATCGGGTCTTCCCGGTAGAAGGAATATCCTTCGTTGACCGTGAGAGCTTATCATGGGCTAAGTTGGGACACCCCTGCAGGGTTTTATCTTTCGAAAGCCGTGCCCGCGGTTATGAGGCAGATGGGAATTTGTTGATGTCCGGTTGTAGAAAACCCGAAGTTGACCTTAACTAAAACACATCAACCGCGTGTGTAACCGTGATGGTCTCTTCTCGGCGGGGTCCGGGAAGTGAACACGGTTGTTGGAGTTATGTCTGACATAGGTCGTTTCAGGATCACTTCTTGATCACTTCTAGTTTCTCGACCGTGCTTTGCCTTCTCTTCTCGCTCTCTTTTGCGCTGTAGCCACCATATGCTAGTCGCTCGCTGCAGCTCCACCTCACAAACCCCTTTCCCACCTTTAAGCTTATATAGTCTTGATCTCGCGGGTGTGAGATTGCTGAGTCCCCGTGACTCACAGATATTATCACCACAGTTGCAGGTACCAACGATGCCAGTGCAGATGACGTGACCGAGCTCACTTGGGAGTTCGACGAGGAACGTGGCCGTTACTATGTTTCTTTTCCAGATGATCAGTAGTGGAGCCCAGTTGGGTGATCCGGGGATCTGTTTAGCATTTGGGGTAGTCTTCTTTCATTTTGGTACCGTAGTCGGACCTTGAGTGTAATCTGTATGATGGATGTTATTTATGAACTTGTGTGAAGTGGCGATTGTAAGCCAACTATGTATCTTTCCCCTTTATTTATTACATGGATTGTGTGAAGATTACCTCACTTGCGACATTGCTTTCAATGCGGTTATGCCTCTAAGTCGTGCCTCGACACGTGGGAGATATAGCCGCATCGAGGGCGTTACAGGGCCCTTGGTATTCCACCTCTTATAAAGAGACCAAGGCCTTACCCCTTTCTTTCAATCACAAACGATTTCGCCCGCTGCCTCGAGTTCCAACACCCTAGGCTCTATATTTCAGGCGCTTCGGACCTTCGACAATGTCGTGGATTTGTCACGGCAGATGTCCTAGTGAAAGGACTTAGTCGTGGAGCCATCGCAACGGGTTAGCTTGAAGGGGTTAAAAGTGGACACAGGGACACGATGTTTATACTAGTTCGGCCCCTTCGATGAAGGTAAAAGCCTACGTCTAGTTGTGATGGGATTGATGGGTTTCGAGGGCTAGGGAGCGGTAAGCTTCGCCTAAACCTCGAGTTCTTGTTCTCTCTCTCTCAACCGCCGTCGGGTCGTCCCCTTATATACACGGGTGACGCCCGTCGGTCTGTAAAGTTCCAACCCCCGGTTCATAAACGTGCCCGGGTCGGTCTCTCTATTCCTAACTTACAATGCAAGTTTACCTCAGGCCGGTTTACGCCGTGAAACCTCTAAACCGATTATAGGCCTTGGGCCCTTCTATTTCTCCTTGGGCTTTAACATCTCGGGTCCATTGACGGAGCTAACCCGGGCCCTGTAGGCCGGTTTACCTCAAATAGCAATATCCCCAACATTAGGCCCCAGATTGATTTGAACAAGTTCATGTCAATCCTTAATAAGAATTTCTGTCTTCAAATGTCTTCCAGTAACTATTGAACCGCCGTTTCTTCGTCTCCTTTTGCTGCGGTAAACCGATATGACGTCAGTGCAAAGTTACCGTCTCCTTTTGCTAATCCGCAATAATCAGGGCGACGGCTGGGCTCCCGAAATCTCCGGCCCCTGGATTCGCGCGCCTGGCACGCGCGCCGCGCCTTATAAATAGGACTTGAAGGCCATCTTCCTTTCCTCCCTTTCGCCCCCTTCTTCGTCTTCCTCGCGACCCAGACCTCGGAGCTCCGCCGCCGCCGTCAGCTACTGCATCAACTCCGGCCGCTGCATCAACCTGATCGGACCAGAGCACCGCGGCGACCTTTCACATCCGTTTGGATCCCGGTAAGGCTTCTGTTCCTCTTGCTTTAGATCTGTTCTAGGGTTCGTCCTCCTGCCACTGTTCCTTGTTCATCTTCATAACAGCGTTTGCAAACAGATGATGATACCTATATTGTGATTTGTAGTCCCTCTCAGTACTTCGCCATAAATCTGTACTCATCTCCTTAGATCCCACTCATTTCCCTGCTTGTCGAACTTATGTTGTTCTGCTGCGAGCCAAACCTCATATTTTTATTTCTTTTTCGCCCTAGCTGTAGATCCATTGTTTTGAAAGAATCCGTACGGGATCTGTTTCTGCTTTCATATTCACAACTGTTAGATCCGGTCGGTTTAACTTATAGCAAAGCGAGCACTCCAATCCATATATCCATTAGTCCCCTTGATGAACCGCTAGATGATATCATTGTAGATAACTTCACTCTATGTAAGAGCATCTTCGGTTTACCATCACACTTGTTCTCAAACCGGAATACCTTTGTCTTGTAGATTTCCTCATGGCAAAACAGGTGTACGAATGCAACTGGGTTCCCTCTCGCGTCACTGAGACCCAATTAAACAACTTAGTTCTGACTGGCGCTTTGAGTAGCAAAAATGCCATCCATTGGAGGGTTCCAGGGAAAGAATGTCCTCCTACCCCACAGGAGGGAGAAGTGGTGGTGTTTGCGGATCACCTGGCCCGGGGTTTTAATCCACCCGGTTCAAAATTTTATCGGGACGTCCTGGCTAACTTTAGGCTGCGCCCACAAGATGTTGGACCAAACTCAGTCACGAATATCTGCCATTTTCAAGTGCTTTGTGAGGTGTACTTCCAGGAGGAACCTACTGTAGAGCTGTTCCGAGACTGTTTTCATTTGAACCGACGTACTGAATTCACCGACGGCCCTAATATGGAACTGGGTGGTATGACGATTCAAAAGAGGAAAGAAGTGACCTATCCTCATGCCAAGTTGCATAGTCATCCGCAAGAATGGAATCACACTTGGTTCTATTGCAAGGATACTTCCCCTGCTGAAGAAAATCCGCTGCCCGGCTTCCGTCCAGAGAGACTTAGCAATACACACCCCTTCCCCCCAAGGCTAACCGCCAAAGAGAGGAGTAAGTATGCCCCTCAGCTGTCCAAGCTCAGAGCTTTCATGGCTAACGGTTTAACGGGGGTAGATCTTGCCCGTTGCTGGATTTCATGGAGCATCCTGCCCCTTAGCATCCGCCCCGGTTTAATGTGCCAATACACGGGCCGGGTTGATGATCCTTTGAGGCACTGTAACATTCAGCTGACGGAAGATGAAGTCACTGAGGCTGTGAAAAAGATGCTGAATGAACCGAAATACGTGTGCGCCCGAACCGGCCTGCTTCCATTTTGTGCCACAAACAAACCACCTGCTGTAAGTACCTCCCCTCGGTTTGTTATAGAATTTATGATCTCCTTATACACATATTGCTAACACCGGTCCTTTCTGAGACAGGGAGATGATCCGTTTTGGAGCAAGAAGTTTCAAGAGCCGACCGAAAAGGTAACCCGACCCAAAACGAGGGTGAAGAAACCCGCTCAGAAGAAAAGGAACACCGCTTCCTCTACCCCGGATTTAGAGGAGGATGATGTGGGTAATCCGGACCTTGGGGTAGACCTCGATTCTGTTGGCTTACTTTTTATGCGTCTTATTGATGATGATATTTGTCAGGACGACGCTGAAGCGAGCAATGCTGAAGGCCCAGAGGTAACTATTCTTTCTTCTGATGCAGTTCCTTTGCCTTTGAAAAAACCTCGCCAAGCAAACCGGAAAATTAAATTTTCTCATCCTCTTGCTTACTTGGATCCCAAATTTCTTGTGAAGACCCAGCAACATGAAGCTCGACGCACCACCCGGCATAGCGGCCAGGTAGTTACCTCCGCCGGTTTACCGAACAACCCGGTTCGGAAACGCCGCTCAGAGGTCTCCGATTTATGCGCTAGCTTTCCTCCTAAAGCAGGTTTAACTCGTCAGCCGCTTAATCCATCTGACTCCGATTATCAGGTCACTTCCCATTCATCTTCTGGTGAATCCTCAGCCACTCAACTGCCACCGCTAAAGATGGTTATTGGGTAAGTTGGACCGATCACAACATATTTCTGTATGAGTCTCTTAATCCATCTTACACCGTTTTTTCAATCTTTGGGTTTTTCCCAGGGCTAAACCTAGACCGAGCAAGAAGGCTCGTCTGGACAACCCGGCCGAAGGAACCGCCGCTCCTGAACCAGAGAAAACGCCTGGTTCTGACGCTCTGGGTCGTGAAGATGTTCAGAATTATCTATCTCCACAAGATGACACCTGTGTTGAAGAAAGGCCTACCAACCCTGCCAGCCGTACTGATCCGCCTGCCAGTCCTGTTCGGGTTGAGGGATCCATCCCCCCTTCTGGAACTGTTGATAAACCGACAGGGCCAATGCAGAGCAGTGACTCCAAGGATGATGATGTTGTGATTACCGGCATTGGTCGCTCTGAACCGGGGAACACTGCCACTTTAGCCAAGCATACTGCCAAGGACGAAATCTCGGCCATAAAGGGCAAATGGGATGTTGACTCCTCAACATACGCCGCTTTAAGCGCCCAAGATCTTTATTCTGGGTACCTGAACCGACTGTACACCAGTCGCGATTATGAAGCTGGTATGATCAGGATGATGAAAGAAAAACTTGAGGTAACTCTCTTGTGCTTCCTTCTGTTGCACCCTAGCTTATCAGTTTGATCCAAATCCGAGATGGTAACCCGAATCATGCTACCTTGACCACTAAGATCCAGAAACATCGTCAAATAACCATTAGCCCCCAAGTGCCAAGTTTAAATACTTGTATTAATCTTGGGACTTTTTGTAATGGAAAACATGCGTTAAAATCAAGTATGCATTAGCCCCCAAGTATCGAGCACATAACTTGCTTGTGTGGTTGATACTTCCAAACCGTGCAATATTTTCTGAACACTGTTGACGACCTGCTGCAGGGGGATCTGAAGACCAAAGCGAAACAAGTCTCGGACCTTCAGGAAATCTTAAAAACCCAACAGGCTGAAACTGAAAAAGCGAAGGAGGAATTGACCAATGCCTTAACCGTTATGGAACAGCTGAAAGAAAGCCGCAAAAAGGAACAAGCTGATTGGGCTACTGAAAAAGCTCTTTTGACGAAGAGGGCTGAAAATGCCGAAGCTGCTCTTAAACCGGTGGTTGATGAATTATCCACCGTGAAGCGACAGATACACTCCATGACCTCTGCCGTCTTTGGTAAATCTCTTTCGATGCCCTTCTTCTAATTTGTACCTTGTCTGCTATATCCTATGTCCGGTTTGTAATCCATCTTGAAACACTGCAGGCACACGTATTGGACACTTGGGTTCTGATGTGCGGGTGAAACTCAAAGCTGCCTATACTCTGATTGAACAGTTGTACACCGGAGCACAGAGAGCTATCACCACTGCATCGCATAACAACCCTGCACCGTCTCTGATTCAAGACACGTTAAAGAGGCTGTCCATGCTTCCAGCCCGGATTGAAGAGTTGAAAAGATCAGCTGCTCGAACTGGAGCCATCACTGCCTTGATCCGGGCCAAAGCGTGGGTACCAGATTTCGATCCTGTCGAAGCGGCCCAAGGATACCCCAGCTTGAAAGAAGACGGTTCAGACTTTGGTGAAGATGATTTGAGGGCGATAAACCGGGCGGTGCGTCCCCTAGCTTGTCAATTGGCTGAGGAAGCAGATCTGTCACATTACCAAGCCCAATACGATAACCAGAACAAACGAGTAGCTGCCCCGGTCCCTGAAGCGGGAAACCTTATTCCTCCAATCCGTAAGCATACCTACGCCCCTGACATTGAACCGTCTTTGCTGATTCACGAAGAAGCTGTCTTTCAAGCGCTAATGGGAATCGACTGGACCACTGCTGATTTCCAGCCAATGGGTAACCAAGATAGAGCTGAAGCGGCGCAAGATGATCCACAACCTTCGAACCGAGGCGGCGAACAGGCGTAATCCACGCTCCGATTCACCTTAGTTGGTGACGTTTAATCCGTCAACAAACAATATATTCAGGCACTACGCTGCCTTGTAATAAGATAGTTTAATACCTCTGCGTTTGAATGCGCTTTTGCGCACGGGTACTGATGCCCTTTCCAACGACTTTTTCCAACTTATGTTTCCTGTCTTTACTGAGTACACAAGGTGATCTTTCGACCACCTGAACCGTGCTGCGCCTTTGCCAAACCGGGCAACTTGCCTCCGGGTTAAAAAAACGGACCAGGCTGTGTCAGCTGAATCGGTTTTAAAAGTACTTGACGTTTCGAAGAACAAAAAACACCACAATAAAGGCAGAAAACAAAAACCAAATACGAGAGGATAACGCAATAGCAAAACGCATGCAAATAGTGGTTGCTATGAACCGTTCAGAAGGCGTGACCGTCGTCGAGACAAAAGAAACCAAGCCCCCAGGAGATGTAGCTACGGTTCAGGTCGACTAGGTTCCTAACTGAATCGTGGCAAATATGCCGGTCAAATGGCATTGCATTGGTTCGGATTCGACCAAGCCCCCAAGTGACTCAATGGCCAAGGGCCGATCAAGTGGCATTGCGTTGGTTCGGACACGACCAAGCCCCCAAATGATTCATTGGCTAAAAAGCCGACCAGAAGGCATTACCATCATCAAGACATGACCGAGCTCCCATAAGGTGTAACTACGGTTCAAGTCGATTAGGTCCCCAACTGATTCAGTGGCAAATGTGCCAGCCAGAAGGCATTACCGTCGTCAAGGCATGACCAAGCTCCCCGGAGGTGTAGCTACGGACCAGGCCGACTAGGTCCCCAACTGACTCTAGTAGGATAGCTATGTTCTCTTTGGTTCGAATACGACCTATGTTTGAACAGGAAGCCTCATGTTTGAGCCGCGCATCACGTCAGCAGTTCCTCTTCCGTAACCTTTAACCTTTCTGCAAGAGGTAAAGTTTTCTTGAACCGGGATATTGAACCGGATATTAAGAGCTTCACAGCTTTGTGGGAGACATCTTCCCTTGAACCGGCTTTTAAACCGGAATCTTTAATTTGATCTTCTGTGAAGCGACCTCAAGGGGAAGAACACGCATGATGTGAAGAACAGCAGAGACCCCGCTTTACTCGAGGCTCCGGTTTATTGTATTAATCATAATATATACATGGTCATGATATGTACGTAAACAGAGCCCAAGGCTCATGTATAATAAGGTCGAAGATGAGCTATGTTCCACGGCCTGCTGGTCTCCTCCTCTGATGTGCGTGAATCCTTGCGCTCTCGAATATCAATCAGGTAGTATGACCCATTATTCAGATTCTTGCTGACCACAAAAGGTCCCTCCCAAGGCGGGGATAATTTATGCTGATCAGACTGATCCTGGATGAGCCGAAGCACCAAATCCCCCTCCTGAAAGTTTCTGGTCCTAACCCGACGGCTGTGGTAACGGCGAAGATCTTGCTGGTAAATCGCTGAACGGGCAGCTGCTAAGTCACGTTCCTCATCCAACAAGTCAAGAGCGTTCTGCCGTGCCTGCTCGTTGTCCGCTTCAACATACGCTGCCACACGAGGTGAGTCATGCCGTATATCACTTGGGAGAACCGCCTCTGCTCCATAGACCATAAAAAACGGCGTAAACCCCGTGGATCTGTTGGGCGTGGTGTTGATGCTCCATAATACAGACGGTAAACCGGCGTAAGAACTGCTTTACCGGTTTATACTTAGGATCCACATTAAGGGTGTGCTCAGCGAGTCGCCTCGGTACACCAGGCATGTCAGACGGCTTCCATGCAAAGATGTCCCGATTCTCACGGATGAACTCGATGAGCGCGCTTTCCTATTTTGGATCTAGGTTTGCACTGATGCTGAACTGCTTGGACGAATCGCCAGGTACGAAGTCAACAAGCTTAGTTTCGGCAGCCGATTTGAACTTCAAGGCCGGATCGTGGTCCGTGGTTGGCTTCTTCAACGAAGTCATGTCCTCCGGGTCAACACTGTCTTTGTACTGCTTTAGCTCCTCCGTAGCACAAACCGATTCTGCATAAGTCGCATCTCCTTCCTCGCATTCCAAAGCGATTCGACGGCTCCCATGAACCGTTATAGTGCCCTTGTAACCCGGCATCTTAAGTTGCAGATATACATAGCAGGGCCGTGCCATAAATTTTGCATAGGCTGGCCGTCCAAACAAAGCGTGGTACGGACTTTGGATTTTAACCACTTCGAACGTCAGCGTCTCTGATCTGGAATCGTGACTATCGCCAAAGACCACTTCAAGGGCTATCTTACCAACCGGGTATGCAGACTTGCCAGGCACCACTCCGTGGAACACTGTATTGGTCGGTTTGAGATCCTTATCTATCAGTCCCATGCGACGGAAAGTCTCATAATACAAGATGTTAATGCTGCTTCCTCCGTCCATGAGCACCTTGGTGAGCTTATAGCCTCCCACCTGAGGCGCCACCACCAATGCCAACTGACCCGGATTGTACACCCTGGGAGGGTGATCTTCTCGGCTCCATATGATAGGCTGTTCCGACCAGCGCAGATAGTGAGGCGTGGCCGGTTCGATAGCACTAACTGCCCGCCTCTGAAGCTTTCTATCCCGTTTATCCAAGCTTGTAGTAAAGACATGATACTGTCCACCACTCAATTGTTTCGGGTTGCTCTGATAACCTGATTGCTGTTGTCCGTAACCACCTTGATTACTTTGATTATTTTGGCTGTCCTGTCCGCCCGGGTTACCATGGAACCCTGGATCGGAATTTCCGCCACCGTATCCTGATCCGGAACCTGAACCGCCGCCGGAGCTGTGATCATATTGGAAAGTGTTTGAGCTTTTGAATTCCTTCATGATATAACAATCCTTCCAAAGATGGGTTGCTGGTTCCTCTTTTGTTCCGTGCTTCGGACAGGGCTGGTTTAAGAAAAAGTTCAAACGCTCCAGGTTAGGACCGGGATTTGCGCGGAAGCTTGGCTGTTTCCCCTTACGCTGCTGGCCTTTATTCTGTGCACTTGTGTTGGCCACAAAGTCCATGCTCCCGTCCGGTTTACGCTTACCTCCGCCTCCATTACCTGTCGGTCGATGTTGCTGGCCTTTGGTGTTGCTATTCTTCTTTCCCTTCCCTGCTTTGTCATCACCAGAGTTAGGATCCTTGGTACTGTCAGAATCCGCATACTTCACTAAAGCGTTCATGAGCGTTCCTATATCTGTACAATCACGCTTCATCCGGCCCAGCTTTAGCTTCAAAGGGCCAAACCGACAGTTGCTTTCCAACAGCCCCACGGTGGGCGCCAACTGTCGTGGATTTGTCACGGCAGATGTCCTAGTGAAAGGACTTAGTCGTGGAGCCATCGCAACGGGTTAGCTTGAAGGGGTTAAAAGTGGACACAGGGACACGATGTTTATACTAGTTCGGCCCCTTCGATGAAGGTAAAAGCCTACGTCTAGTTGTGATGGGATTGATGGGTTTCGAGGGCTAGGGAGCGGTAAGCTTCGCCTAAACCTCGAGTTCTTGTTCTCTCTCTCTCAACCGCCATCGGGTCGTCCCCTTATATACACGGGTGACGCCCGTCGGTCTGTAAAGTTCCAACCCCCGGTTCATAAACGTGCCCGGGTCGGTCTCTCTATTCCTAACTTACAATGCAAGTTTACCTCAGGCCGGTTTACGCCGTGAAACCTCTAAACCGATTATAGGCCTTGGGCCCTTCTATTTCTCCTTGGGCTTTAACATCTCGGGTCCATTGACGGAGCTAACCCGGGCCCTGTAGGCCGGTTTACCTCAAATAGAAATATCCCCAACAGACAATGTCCGGTTCCGACCTTCAAGGCCGATGGATGCCCTCCTCCGTCATGGAGGAGGACGTGCTAAAGTTGAGAGAGGCCAAGTTCTTGACCGGCTAAATTTCGCACAGGCTGCCTGCTCAAGGGCAGGCTATTCCCAGTCCCCAGCCTGGTGAGAGCGTGGTGTCCGTGTCTCACTTCCTTCGGGGGTTAGGCTTTCCCATGGATCCCTTTGTGAGGGGGCTGATGTTCTATTACGGGCTGGAATTTCACGACTTAGCCCTGGAGTCCATCCTCCATGTTTCCTCATTCATCGTCGTGTGCGAAGCATTCCTCCGTGTTACTCCTCACTTCGGATTATGGCTCAAGACCTTTAAGGTAGAGACAAAGATGATTGAGGGACGACACGCAGAGTGCGGAGGCGCTGTTATAAGTAAGAAGGCTGACGCTCCGTGGCCCGAGGGCCCTTTTCAAGAGGAGCTTGGCTTGTGGCAACGAGAGTGGTTCTATATCACCGCTCCCAAGGGCACCAAGTGGGTGGCGCCGCCTGCCTTTTGCTCGGGTCCCCCAAAGTGGCTAGGGTCGTGGGTCAATAAAGGCCTAGATTGGGGGCCACCCCAGGACGTGTCTTTGTTGCGGGGCCGCATCAGGGATCTCTTAGAAAGAGGTCTCAGCTTGGTTAAAGTGATGCAAGTCATGCTGATCCGCAGAACACTGCCCGACAAACGTCACTCCCTTCGTTTGTGGGAGTTTAATTCGGAGGGATCACAAGCTCTCCAGCATTTTATGGGCGCAACGCCCGCGGAGATGTATAAACTGTTCTTCGGATCACAAGCAATGTGTCCGGATTTGACCGAGGACGCAGGTCTGAGCTGCAATGCCCAGATACTCGATTAAGTAGCCTTGTGCCTGGACTCGTTATTCGTATATTTGTCATAAACTTGCCCCTAAAAGAGCTGTCCTTTTAAACAGGAGTGGATAGCGAAAGCAAAGCTGATCAGGTGTCCGGCTCCCCTCCCGAGACCAGGCCGGATCCCGTGCTAGTCAGCATGCTGAAGATTGTGCCTTTGGGGGAAAGTGAGGGAGGGGACAAGGAAACTACGACCTCCTCGAAGGAGGCTGTTCGGAAGGGAGGAACCGAAAATTCCTCTCCTCAGGGGAAGAAGAGGACTGCCTCTGAAAACCCGGAGACTATGGCCTCAAAGAGGGGGTGGGGAAATCCTTGTCAGAGGGTCCTACGCCGGGGGATACCTTGGTGGAAGTATGCCCTCAAGGGGGCTAGCCCTCCAGCGAGCCGTAAGTAGAGAAAGATTATATTTTTGAGAGAGAAATCCTTGCTTTATATCTGAGAAGATTAACCAAAATTTTACCTTGTAGCTCGGACCTCAACCCTTCTCAGCAGAGCTCGTCTTCGGGGGACCTTCTTCCGGAGATGATGGAGAGCGGGACACCTCCCCCTGCCGTACCACCTAGCGAGGCGGGCGACCCTGAGGTGTCGTCGCGGAGGGCTTCTCCGAATCCGGCAGGGGCGGAAGGTAGTAATATGCCCCCCAAGGTTCTCCGCGTCCGGCCTTCGAAAGAGGCTATAGGACGAATCCGGCACCGTCCGGTGCTCGGTCGGAGGAGCTGAAGAATCTGCTAGGGCGAGCTTCTATCTCAAAGGAGCACCGTGCATTGATGGGCACGTTGATTGAAAGGATTTTGTCCGCGAAAAGCGGATTGTACGAGGCTGTCAGAAGTTTACTGACAGGTTTTGAGGTACGTGAAATAATGTACATTTTCTGACAGTTGCGCATAAACAAGATGCGCCCTGTGTAGATAGTAGCCCCTGAGACTCTGTGCGTTGTCAAAAGTGACAGCGCGCAGAGGATCATAATCCCAGGTCTAAAATGTCGCCTTTGTATGTAGGTGGCGAAGTGTCCGGAATCCAGCCGGACTGATGATTTTGCTGAGCTAAAGCGGCAACTTGACGTGGCAGATGCCGACATCGCGCTCGTCAACAAGCGGCTTGATGAGGCTCAAGGTATGTAATTCCTTGGGCGGCACCTGGTAAGAGGAGCTTTATGCCAGTATCTTACAATGTGTGTGCTTGACGCAGATGGTGCAGCCGCCGTGGAGAGTCTTCGGGCGGAACTTGCCCGAGCTAAGGAACAAGCCAGAAAAAGTGATGTGGCCGCCGAGAAGGCCCTTGAAGAGCTGAGAGCCAAACAGGATGCTCACTGCCGAAGCAAGAAAGAGATGGCCGAGATGGCCGTGAAGCTAAAGAGCGTTGCTGACCGTTGCAAGCTTCTGGAAGAAGAAGATCGGGCGGAACACACGGACTTGAAGAAGGCCGTTGCCAATGCCAAGGATGCTCGCTCTGCGAGGGAGGAGCTTCGTGAAGCCGGAGATATCGCGGCTGGAAAGCCCTTTATGCTGCGGAGGAAGTTTTGTGATCCTAAGCATGCTCCGTTGGACCGGCTGTGGAGTACGACGGACACCCATCTGGATTTGGCGGCAAGTGCTGCTAATGCGACCGAACACTTTTGGGATCAAGGAGATTGTGAAGTGGAGACACTCTTTTGGTCGCAGTTCCACAATCCAGAGCGTCCACTGTCAGCGGCCGATCGTGTGGCCAAATGGGCCGAGCTGAATAGGTTGTCCGGACTCGCCATGAAGTGCGTCATGAGTCATCTGTGGCCGGGGAGATCGGAGCCGAAGAGTTATTTCAGCTTGGTGCAGCAATTCCTTGGTGCGGTGCCATGTATCGATGCAATGAAGAGGTCAGCATGCATAGAGGGCGCACGGATGGCTCTTGACCATGTCAAGACATACTGGGCGGAGATGGAGACCACCATTGTTGCATCCCGAGATTCAGACAAAAGCCGGGTACCCTCTGAGCACTATTTTCAGGAAGTCCTTGAAGGCGCTCGTGTAATAGAGACGCAGTGCTCGAAGGATGCTATGTTCTAATAGCATATTTAATTGTAAAGTAATATTTTGATAAATTGTAGTAGCCTTTTATACTTGTGCCTTCAAGTATTTGAAACACCTCCTATGCGGCCGTTTTAAGATATATATATATATATATATATATATATATATATATATATAGAACATCTGAAAGATGGCAGTCGTTGGCTACAGCCCCCACGCACATAGTGCGGGGGTGCTCGCAGAAGGCGCATTTTCGCACTTAATCCAACGTCTTGGTCCTACAAAGGAGGTGATAGCGTAGCGAGCTAGGCAACCGGACTATAATGCTTTAACACTTTCACTTAGCCATAGGAGCTTGACAGTGAGGCTACTTAAATAGCCCCTGGTGGCGCCTGCGCTCGCCCGAAGTCGGAGCGCATATGTGCCTGGCCGGGAAATGACCCTTCGTTAATGCGGAGGAATCCTACAGATTCCAGTGAGTCATCGAGTGGTTGACCAGTCTCAAGCTATATCATGACAGTCAGTTTTCGGCTTTCTCTACTGAGGTGCTCGCCTGGCCGAACGGGGGCACAATCGCAGTAGTTCTCCTGGTGCCGCCTTAGCCGATAGTGTGGAACGTAAGGCAGCCAAACACAGGAGCCGGGCAACCCAACATTTGACCAAAGACATGATTCAGAGCTGATGCATATAAGGCCAAACTCGAGACGCCGAACACTCCCTAAGGTATTCGGTCTTTATAAGTGCGGGCGGGACAACGCCCTTGGTTATAAGCCCCTAGTGTCCAGGTACGCGCAAAATTCCTGACGTGGCCACATGCCAAGACATAAGTCCCCTCCTTGATTATAACAAAAATCCGGAGGATGTGTATCAACAAGAGACAGTAAAAAAGGTTTACGCAGGGTCTTAATCTGAAAAGAATCCTTGGAATAGGTCCCTGCTGCATGTCTGCGCCTGTGCCTCCGTTGTGCCGTATCCTGGACGGGCGCAGCACGATGTTCATCTGTAAAAGAGAGGAACTTAGTTGAAAAAGAAAAAAGGGGCGTGCCGAACAAAAGTTATACTAAATAATCAAAGTATAGATTGAAATGGGTAAGATTGAGCTTGATTGTCTCATACTGTACATGCGCGGAGCCCCTAGCGCAGGGGTATACAGTTATTAAGCCTTTATTAATGATATGTTTACGTCGGACTCGTCCAGCCGTGTCCGTGGTCTTAACGACCTGTTTGGATGTTTTTGGCTGATGGAGCCGTATTATTGTGGGGCTGTTAAGGCAGCCGCACGATCCTCCGCGGGGGGTGCACTCAATGTTTTCCCTTTAAAGAGATGATGCCTCGTGGACCGGGCATCTTGAGCGTAAGAGATGCATAATGCGGTATTGCGTTAAAGCGGGCGAAAGCTTCGCGTCCCAGCAGTGCTTGATAGCGACTTGAGAATGGGACGATGTGGAAAGTTAGCTTTTCGCGGCGGAATTTATCGGGGAAGCCGAATATGACTTCAAGCCGGAGAAAGCCCATGCAATGGGTATCCGGACCTGGCGCTACCCCTTGAAAGGAGGTTTGACAATGGCGAATTCTTGTTGGGTCTATCCCCATGTGGCGGATTGTGTCCTGATATATCAGGTTTAGACCGCTGCCGCCGTCCATCAGGACATTTGTAAACTGGAGTCCGCCAATTATTGGATCGAGTACCAAGGCAGTCCAGCCTGCGCTCCTGATACTTCTAGAGTAATCCCGATGATCGAAGACGATCGGTTTTGTCAGCCAGTGGCGGGACTCCTTTGGGATAGGCCGTATGGCGCGTATCTTTATGGGCGCCGCACGTTTTGTTATGTGAAGTAAGTTTACTGTTTTTACTTGTTGTGGAAAATTCTTTTGTTTCCTGGTGCTCTGCTTGTGGGGTTCGTCATCGTCTTCACTTGGTGTGTCGAGCCCCTTGTGTTTGGCGTTGAGTCTGCCGGATTGTTTGAAGACCCAACAATCTATGTGGGTATGGTTAGCAGGCTTCCTGGGAGTACTGTGTATTTGACATATCCTGTCCAAGATTTTGTTTAGGTTGGATAGCTCGTCCATGTTATCCTAGAGGACCGGCTTTTTCTGATTCTGTCGTGAGCTTTTGAATCCGGCATTGACTACCGTGCTCTTCGGACTGTTTTCCTTAGTTCGACGACGATCCTTGTTGCGTCACGGTTTTCCGTTTCCATCCCTAGTTTCGGATGTACTTGGGTCGATGGTGCTACATCTTGCCAACCAGCTGTCCTCTCCTGCGCAAAAGCATGTCATGAGGCTTGTTAATGCGGCTGTTGTTCTTGGCTTTTCTTGGCCGAGGTGTCTAGCTAGCCATTCGTCTCGAACGTTATGCCTAAAAGCTGCTAGGGCTTTGGCGTCCGGACAGTCGACTATCTGATTTTTTTAGTAAGAAATATGTTCCAGAATTGCCGAGCTGACTCTCCGGGCTGTTGGGTTATGTGACTGAGATCGTCTGCATCCGGAGGCGGACATAGGCCGCTTGAAACTTTGCTCGAAAAGCGTCCTCGAGCTCTTCCCAACTTCCAATTGTTTTTTTAGGAAGGCTTTTAAGCCAATATCGGGCTGTCCCTTTAAGCTTGAGGGGTAAGTATTTTATGGCGTGGAGGTCATCTCCTCTGGGCCGGCCAGCCCGCCAGCTTTTGACCAAGTCAAACGGGCCGGCCTTTTCACAGGAATGTGCCTCTGTTGGGCCGTGCCACATGTCGACGTATCATAGGCGCCTATTTGACCCACTGACGAGCTGACACGTGTTTCGTCCGGCCAATAAGAATTTTACACGTGGAAATTTCCCATTGGTCGGTGTCGGTGTCAAAACCGACGGATCTCGGGTAGGGGTCCCGAACTGTGCGTCTAGGCGGATGGTAACATGAGACAAGGGACATGAAGTTTTACCCAGGTTCGGGCCCTCTCGATGGAGGTAAAACCCTACGTCCTGCTTGATTAATATTGATGATATGGGTAGTACAAGAGTAGATCTACCACGAGATCAAGGAGGCTAAACCCTAGAAGCTAGCCTATGGTATGATTGTTGTATGTTCTGTTGTCCTACGGACTAAAACCCTCCGGTTTATATAGACACCGGAGAGGGTTAGCGTTACACGAAGTCGTTTACAATGGTAGGAGATCTAAATATTCGCATCGCCAAGCTTGCCTTCAATGCCAAGGAAAGTCCCTTCCGGACACGGGACGAAGTCTTCAATCTTGTATCTTCATAGTCTAGGAGTCCGGCGGAAGGTATAGTCCGGCTATCCGGACACCCCCTAATCCAGGACTCCCTCACTTACTAACCATGTAATATAACATAACTACTTGGGCACTTGTCTGTTCAAGCACTAATGACCCCTACGCCTGGTCTCCACGCATACCCCGGTTCTTACATAACCGTATGGGTATTCGGAGACACTGCGGACCATCAGGTCCCGAGGTTGAAGCGAAAAGGTCGACCATGACAAACGATCTACAATCCGGCTAGAAGACATTACACATGTCAATTAAAATTACATAGTCATTCTGACTGATTGTATTCCTGTTCAATACCGTCTAACAGGCTGTCTAATTTACAGTCCTGCTGGGAATACTTTGCGGCCAATTCTACTTGGCCGTATACTAAGCTTACAGGGATCTCCTTCCCATCAGGCCCCACAGGTCCGACCTCGGCCATGTGGTTCGGGTCAGCCTTTGTGTATCGCGTCTTTACCATGGCCCAGGCCTCCCTAGCACCTTGATGGCAGGCCGATATCTTCCATAATCGGAAGCGCCGCCGCACTCCCTTAAGCTTCTCTGCAAGCTCTCCAAGGCCTTCGGGCATGGAGACGGAGGGCCACAAGGCCTGGGCAATGCCTTGCATCACCTGCCGAACTCGCTCGTGTAGTTGCGAGAGCTCGGGAAGAAGGTCACCCGTAGAACCGGGCATCTCCTCTGCAGGACGACCTGTTAGCATACCTACAGACATTACTCTGTTAGTCGACTTCCTCGCCGAACTACTTTTTCAAAGTTTGTTTAAGCACTTACTAAATATGTCGCGTCGAAGCCGCTGATTCTCCTTAACGGAGTCCGACAGCTGGGCACGAACATCTTTCAGTTCAACACCCAGCTTGGTGTTGGCGTCCTGAAGATCATTCTTGTCCCGCCTCACCTTTATTAGCACGCTCTCGCCAGCCTTTAGCTGGCGTATGAGTTGTTGCTTTTCCGGATCTTGTCTGGCGCCATCTGCAATTTCATTTGTCAGATTTGCACATATGCCGCACTTCACACTTATCTTTTTGAAGCATATATTACCAGAGGGGGTCTCCTCGGGCCCCCCTGTCGCGGCCAGTGCGGCCTCAAGTTGGGCTTGGCACTCTTTTAACTCCTGGGACAATTGGGTATTCTTCTCTGGAAGAACCTGCATATTACATGATCCTTAAATCAGTTATTCTCACTGCTTCAAGTCTCGGGGGCTACTGGTATATATAACCATTAAAATTTTCTCACCCGTATGTCTTTTACATATTGCTCCGTGGCTCTGGCTAGACCATTCTGAGCGGCACGGAGATATGCATCTCCCGAATTCAAGGGGTCCAACGCCTCTTGGGAGAAACAGGCCTCGCGAAGAACTGTCCGGTGACGCCTGTGGTTCATGGCACTCTCCACCTCGAAATGGGTGGCAGACAGCCTGTCCGCGTCCTCTGTCGGAGGAGCGTCCGGTGCGCGCCTCGTGTTCGCCTCCGCCGCCGGTCCGGGCTTTGGAGCCTGGCTGGTGGAGGCGCGATTGGCAACCTCTCCGGATATAGTCCGGCGAGGTCTCTTTGTCCTGAACAGAGCACACGTGTTAATATGCCTTGAAGGAATAACACCTGGGAATAAGAGGGCGCGCTATACCTTTGCACCGGCGCCTCAGTCCGGACTTCACTTCTTTTCATCCCACGGGGCCCCGCTGCCCCTTGTTGGCTAGTCACCGCAGGCTCGGCCTCCCGCCTCAAGAATCTCCCCTGCAAAATGCGTTGTTGTCAGGAAACTGAAAACACGCAAGGATGGATTCCTTTTCGAGGTGCTGGGACTCCGGTCTCAGTTACCTGGGAGGCCGGGAGTAGCCCTGGGTAATCGGCCGTAATGGCCACCAGGGCATTGTCCCTGCTTAGCTGATAAAACACCCCATCAATCAGCTCCACGGACAGGTCCGGATCCTCTTCGGAGGCCGGATCGAGGGACCGTTCTAGATCCTCGGGTTGCGGGGGAGGTCTATTTATTTCCTTTACTTCCTGGCGCAGTTCCTGCGTTGAAATCAACAGACTATATCACTAATGATGGGAATATAAAACGGATGGGCAGGTAAAATTGTCCACTTACCCAACTCGGAGGATTGTACATAGTAAATCCACCCTGAGGGTTGATGCGGAGAAATTCCTCCTCTTCTCCCTTGTACAAAGCGGACAAGATCTTTATTAGAGCGGCAGCCGAGTCCGGCCCCTTGCGGCCGTGACGGGTGGCGTCATCCTCCCCGTTAAAATCCCACATGGGGTGGCCTCTATACTGAAGCGGTTGCACCCCCCGCATGATGCATACGGCCATGACTCCGATCATGGTTAGTCCGGAATGAGCTAGCAATCTTATCCGGCCCATCAGGTAAAGGACGTCCTTGTCACTTTCTTTCTGAGAGCTCCGTGGACGCCAGCTTAGGCGCTTCTTCAGGGGAGCACTGTTGAACTCAGGGAGGCTGAACCGAACAGGATCCGACAGCGGGACATCCTCTATATAAAACCATTCCGAAGGCCAGTCCTCGGACGTCTTCTTTGGGGTTCCGGATAAATATCCGGTCCCGGCGATGCCCCACACTTCGGCTCCGCCCACTTGATATATTGACCCCTCCTGAGAGCGGGGCACCAGGCAGAATAGCCTCTTCCACAGCGTGAAGTGAGCCTCAACACCCAAGAACAACTCGCAAAGGGCTACGAAGCCCGCGATATGCAATATGGAGGCAGGCGTGAGGTTGTGCAGCTAGAGGCCATAGAACTCCAGAAGCCCCCGGAGAAACGGATGAATTGGAAATCCGAGTCCTCTTATTAGATATGGGACAAGTCATACCCGCTCTCCTTTGGAGGGAGTGAGGGCGCTCTCCGCTTGCTCTCCGCCTTTATAGGTGGCAAGTCCGGCTCGAACCGGGACCATGTAGGCCGGGGGGAGGAATCCATTGGTCTGAAGCGACACTAGCTCGCTATGCGGGATGGAGCATCTCTCCCAGTCTCCAGGCTTGGGACTGGAAGGGCGAGAGGAGGAGTTGCGACGGCTGGCCATGGTGGAATGGACCTTTGTTGGATGCGCTATGATGAATACTCGCGGAAGGGAGAAGGTGTGGTTTGGATCTAAATCCCCATCCCTTTAAATAGGCGGCTCATTTACGCGGCTAGGGGTGTGAATGTAAAAACACCCAGACTTTTCGTATTCGTTTGACACATGGAAGGCAGCCATTATTGGGCGTAGAAGCCAAGGAGCGTTACATTCACAAAAAACAGGACATTATTCAATAGGTACACGGAATCTGGAAGAGAACCCGCCTTGCAATGCCGAAGACAATCTGCGCGCCGGACTCGTCGTCATTGAAGCCTGGTTCGGGGGCTACTGAGGGAGTCCTGGATTAGGGGGTGTCCGGATAGCCGGACTATACCTTCAGCCGGACTCCAGGACTATGAAGATACAAGATTGAAGACTTCGTACAGTTCGGGACCCCCTACCCGAGATCTGCCGGTTTTGACACCGACACCGACCAATGGGAAATTTCCACGTGTAAAATTCTTGTTGGCCGGACGAAACACGTGTCGGCTCGTCAGTGGGTCAGATAGGCGCCTATGATACGTCGACACGTGGCATGGCCCAACAGAGGCCCATTCCTGTGAAAAGGCCGACCCGTTTGACTTGGTCAAAAGCTGGCAGGCCAGCCCATGGAAAGCCTGTTAACGGCCTGTTCACATATAGCCCATTTACAGCCCGCTAACCCAAGGCCTGTTACGCCCTATCCGAATTAGGCCCAGTAGCGTCATCTGGGCCATCTAATATGATTCCAGCGCGTTTTCACTTCTGGCCCATGTATGGCCCATGACGTCTTTCGGCCCATATGAGGGCCTATGTAACTCTTGGCCTATTAGCGCCCCATGGTGAAACTGGCCCGTAATGAATAGTGTATCACTTTACACCCATTAACGGCCCGTGGTGAAACTGGCCCGTAATGAACAGTGTATCACTTTATACCCATTAACGGCCCGTTATTCCGTTGGGTCGTTTCCAGCCCATGTTATCTTTCGGCCTTCTCAGAGCCCATTTATTCTTGGGCTCGTTTCCAGCATTCGTTTACTTACGGCCCGTTACTATCATTTTCTGCTTGTGGGCCAAATTCAGCCCGTGGTTACAGTCGGCCCGTTTGTGGTCCGTTAATACGTTGGGCCGTTTTCATAGCGTCATCAAATACGGCCTATTAACGATGGCCCATTTCGGTCGGCCCATGAACAGACGATTCCAACTCTAGACCATTTACGTCCATAATGCGTCCTGTTATTGGCCAATGTTTGGCCAATCGATCATACGGCCCGTATAAGGCCCATTGATGATATGACTCGTAGAAGGCCCATTGTTTCTACGGCCCGTAGAAGGCCTACTGTTTCTACGGCCCATAAAAGGGCCACTGTTTCTACGGCCCGTAGGAGGCCCAGTGTCACTACAGTAAATATTAGCCCATGGTTATTGTGGCCTAGTTTTAAAAAATAGGTTATTGCAGCCACTAGTTAACCGCGGAAAAAGAACTGCAATGACTACAAGCAAACAAATAAACAAGACAAGGAAATAAATAAGCAAGCAACTAACGCTAGGCTATCACGGCTATTACACATATTACATCCACTGGGCATCAAAGTTCGCCACCAATGCAAATATAGGGAACAAAGCAGCATATCATATACACTGGCCGTCAAAATTGGCCACCAGTGCAAATAAACACGGCAGCAAAACAAGAGCATAACTGAAACAACTTCAGAAGAGCTCAAGAAACGTTATCCTGGGTATCCACCATGCTGGAAATAAGCTTAGCAAGCTGATTAGCTTTGTCCTGTTTGGCGCTAAAATCCTCCAACGCTTGTTGTTGCACCAAAACTTATGCATCTGAATGCTCCAGGGACTTCCGCAGTCCTTCCGCTTCTTGTCGCAGCACAGTTGATCAATGTCTTTCAACTTGTAGTTGAGACTCAAGAAACCGAACTGATTCAGACAGTGAGTTTGAATAGCTTGTGCAAGCGGTAGTGGCCAGTAACTCCAACAATAAACCAAGACAGGATGTGTCACTATCCTGAACCTTATCTGCATTACTTCCTTTACCGTTGCTTAATAAGGCACTCTTCCCCAATATTCTGTCAGCATTCTAAAAGAAGAAACAAGCAGACACATAACAAGTTTAGCATGTACTACTATATGAAACTCATTTCGGTGAACCAGTTCATTAGTAAGGTGGATAGGATTAAACTGCCAAGTCTACTATTGCCAAGTACTAGTACATAATAAAAGCATAAAACAAACATATATCTATGTCCTATGGTAGCAATGGAATCTTAAATTAGAACAATTGTTCTTCAGGTTTAGGCACTTGTTCTACATGAACAGAGTATAGTAAAATGCAAGAATATAATACTTAAAAATAGAAAATGAGCTCATAGACCTTACCACATTCTTGGTTCGGGACCAGTATAGAATAAGGCGTTCCCAGTCATCGTCCAGTAAATGTGTCTCAGGAGAACGTAAGGGAATTTGATGAGTTTCTTTGCTGGTGAAGTACGTTTTCTTCAGGTAATTCCGATACTGCCACCAAGCATTCTTGAAGATAGCAGAGGTATTAGCACAGGTTACCTCATCCTGAGTTTCCAAATCGGTCCTTCTCTATAGAGAAAAATGGGAAAATTTGTTGTATTATAACCATCATGGAGGTAGGATGTATGGGACGAAGCAAAGTAATTGCCATGAATAACATTACTTACACGTAACTCCTAGACAAACACCTGCAACTGGCATTTTCCTTCATCTTCAGTATAATATTTCCAAGATGGGAAGATACGTACATACGATTTAACAACATCAAATGCGATAGATGCTAAACTACGACTATCTGGTTGTGCTTCCTCCACAGGAATAGTCGTACTAACTGGTGGAGTTGGGGTTCGCCGTGATAGTATTGGCCCTTTGGGCACTGGAGCTGCCTTACTAACTGCTCTTGTTTGGGAGCTCTGTGGTGGAGATGGTGCTGTGTCAACAGGAACTGGGTTACTATCGGCTGGGGTTGGGGTTAGATTGGGTGAAGCTGGTTCTCTGTCCATCGTAGTAGGGGTACAATCTGCGAGAGTTTGGGTTATGTGTGGTAGGGCTGGTTCTTGTGCATGTACAACCAGGGTGTTATCTCCACCAAGAGGTGGCACTGTTTTATTTGAAGACCATGTTTTTAGTCCGCTAGATACTGGCATCACCCGCTCCAATTCAAATGGCTGATAAACAGGAAACATAGTTGAATGTAGAGACATTGTATGAGAGACAGATGCAATAGATAGTGTGGAAAAAAGAGGGCATGAAATAGTTGACATGTATATTGTTTAACTAAAATGGATAGCATGACCTAATTTCACATATATGATGTCTATCTAAACTGGATAGCATAGCATAACATAATTCAAAGATATGATGAATAACTAAACAAGATCGCATGACATAATTCACCTACATGTTATCTAAGTAATCAGGATCGCATCATTTAATTCACATATGTGATTTATATGCTAAACAGAGGGCATTTGATATGATGTCTTAACTAAGAACATGGTGTTGAATATTGTGTATATGATGTCTAAACTATGCAATGCAAGACACTGTATGCATGATATGAACAGTATAACCGTGCCAAGTTAGAGCATACACCTCAGCGGGGGAATAGGACTGGTCATCTATCTCTGAATCCATCTCTGAGGAGCTATCGGGACCCAACAAGAGATCTGCTTTGACAAGTAGCATTGTCTCCTCTGAAGGCCTTGTTTTCACTCCAGATTTTTCCATCTCCCACCCAAATGGCTGATTCACAGGAAGAGTAGTTTAATGTACAAACATTGTCGACAAATGGAAATGTAATGAAGAAAAGGAAGGGCAAGATATCATTCAAATATATGATGCCTGGTTAAACAGGATGGCATTGCACATTTCACATATATTATGGCTGGCTAAAAGACATGAGACTGCATAATTCCCATATATGATATAGAAACTAAACAGGTGGCATTACAGAACATGTCTAAACTAAGCAGATGACATATATGATGTCAAAAGTAGGCACTGCAAGGCAACATATGCATGATATGACTAACATCATCATGCCAAGGTAGAGCAAACACCTTGGGGGGGGGGGTAAATAGGAGTGGTCAGCGGCGTCCGAATCCGCCTCAGAACAGATAACTTCCTCTGGATTACAATCTGGAGAGGGGTGGAGAGGGTTTTCCATTGAACCCACCATGGAGCGATGTCTGCATGACATTATATTGCCGCGCAAAACTCTTCTCTTTTTCTCTACATGTTCAGCATGACTGTGTACAATATCTGACATGCATACGAAAAAAATATGGTGAGATTATGTAAGGAGAGCATGCAGAAATTTAGAGTGATGGTAACAAACAGTGGATCGATGTTTTTCCGTTGAACCAAAATAGCCCTAATGGATAGACGTGAATGTATAGTAATAAGTGATGCAACAAGTGTACAACCTCTTTGCCGTAGCCATGTCGACCTCAGCATCATTGGGTTGGTCGCTGAAGTAGTTGAGGCAGAGGTGGCTTTCGGAGGTGTGGAGGAAGATCTGAGGAATCTGTATACGGCGTCCAGGGCACTGCTCTGTTGTGATGGATCATTTTGTCGTTGGAGCAGCTCCGGTGAGCCGTAAGACGTCAAGGCTGAAGCAGCACAAGACAGACATTGTCAATCTCAAGTGGGATTCTAATAGCATCTCCAATAGATGATGTAAATGGATGTAAAATTAACATCACCAAAAACCACCTGACTACAACAGATGAGGTAAAAACTATTGACTCCGAACTTAACTGTCGAAACTGAAATTTACCGTGGAATCTGAATGCTACTGTCGAAACTGAACGCAATGGTAGCAGAGAGGCACTTGACAGGTAGTTTAGGGAGGGCCTGCAGTTCATCTTCAACCTACACCCCCCTGAGCCGCCATCCACCACCGGCCGAACGGCCGGCCCCAGCGCCGCCTCGCCGCCCCAAAACAACTCGCCACCGCCGCCCCGGCCAGCCCTCTAGGCCCCCCGCCTCCACCCTGAACCCTAAGATAGATAGTGGGGTACCTCTTCGGCGAGCCCCCGTCCCCGCTGTGGGTGGTTCTTCCTTAACTCCGACGAGCCCCCCCCCCCAACCCCTGAAAATCGACTGACCCAAAAGTCGATTCAGTCGACTGAAGTGTGGCTTAATCGGAGCAGAGTAGCAGCACGAGCGAGAGGGAGAGCAGCAGCAGCAGCTGGGCGAGCGAGCGATCGAGCGAGTGCCGGAGCAGCAGCAGCAGCAGATCCGGCTGGTATGGACGCCACCGCCGAAGGGGCCTCGCACTAGGGGAGAGCCGCCGTGGAGATGTCGCTCGAGGCGCCGGCTTCAAGGTATCCGCTCCATGGGGGTGCGGGATGGAGCACCGTCGGCGCCGGGAGGTCGAGTTAAGGAGAAGGTGCGACGCGATGAGTGTACAACCTCTTTGGTGGCGCCGAGTAGGCCTCAGCTTCGTCCGAGGAGTCGGTGAGGATGCTACGGTTCCGGTGGAGCATGTTAAAGCGTTGCTGTGGGGATGGAGCAGCCGCGATAGACGAGGCGATCGTCGGAGCAGCTCCTTGGAGGTGGAGGACGGGGCGGCTGAACCAGCGGGACGGCGAGACGGACGACGGATCCTCATCCGGGGAGGTGGACAAGGGACGACGAGCTGTTGCAGTGGACGATGTCGTTGGGGAAGAGGCTCCGGCTGGGCAGTGGTGATGTGGCGGACGGAGGAGGGTGGGGTTTCGCGGCTAGAGCGGAGAGGTTATGGCGGCCTAGGATTTCGAATGGCGAAAAGGGGGTGATGGGAGGGGTGAAGCATGACTTAGGAATGCGCTTGTCCAAAATGTAGGGTGTGTTACAAAAGTAGCCCCCACCGATTTGAACTAGCGGCGCTTTCGGCTCAGGGTTAGAAGGGGGATTTCACATGTCGGGATTTGGTAGCTGGAGGGAGTTTCGCACTCGTTGTAATTTCGGGATAGCAAGGCACGGGTTGTGAAGGCGCTAGTTTTGGGAGCACGATATCTGAATTTTCGGGATGTAACAAGACGCGGGTTGAATTTCAGGGACAATCCTAACGTGTCGTAATATTGTACTTGTACGTACCAAATCAATTCGCACTTCCCTCAACCAAAAAGAAAACAAAAAAAAATAAAACTATTCACACCACACAAAGAGAGAGTCTTGCCCCGTTTTATTATACAAATGCTATTCAAAGCTACTCCCTCCTTCCATCTATATAGGGACTAATGCGTTTTTCGATGCTAACTTTGACCAAATATTAGAGCAATGATATATGACATGCAACTTACACAAAGCACACCGTTAAATTCGTCTGTGAAAGGTTCTTTCAATGATATAATTTTCACATTGTGCATGTCATGTACTATTAATCTTGTCAATAGTCAAAGGTGGTCTTAAAAATCTCATTACGCCCTATGTAGATGGAAGGAGGGAGTATGAATCCATGTTATGTCCGATTAAATTTTTTCGCTTGCTGTATAATGCATGTAACCTACACATACCAACATTTTAGTGCATTCCAAATGTTTATACTACCATTGCAATTCGAACTAAATTTGAATTCGTTTCTCTATTTCAATAAGAATCTACAATCATGATTGTTGCCAACTTCAACCATCATAGTTTCCTTGCTATCCGCCAGATATAAATCAGACGGCCTATAATGCAGGATGGCAGGCACACCATCATCAACAACTCTGTTTTTTTATAAGAGTAGAGATAAAATATATTAAATGTAGTATACCATGTTCATAACCACACAATGTGTATCACCGTTATATATATTCACACATCCGTCGGTTTTAAACACTATGATAAATTCTTCAAATATCCGAATTCGCTTTTTATAATGAAGTATATATGATCTCTATTCGTCTTTTACACCCACACAACCCTCTTATCTTTGTAGCTAGCGCTAACTTTCTCTTGTGCATGCACACGCCCGCATCCCTCTCACCCTCCCTTAGCATTCTCTAGCTCCATCGCGCAAATTCGTGTTTTCAATTTAGGTCATTCACCCACGGTGTGTGTAGGCCCCCCCAGCTCCTTCTTTACGGCACACATCGATCGATATGCCTCTCTAGCCAGGTGTGCCTAGAACAAACACAAGCTTCCCCTCTTCTCTTGTCACCGTCCATGCCTCACTCCCACCACTCTTTTCATCGTTCTCGTACTCGCACACTCCTCCCCCTCGATATAGTATGCCTCTCGTACCACCTCCTACATGCATCCCTCTCTCTCTATCCTTCTCCCCGTGCCTCATTTGCTTCTAACACACACATGCATGTATACCGATCGATCTCCCAACATATACCTAGATCGACTTTAACTACCCCCCCATCGATCGACGTACCTCACAAGTTATGTCTCTCCTTTCTCTTACAAAGGGCGATTGATCTTCCTATGTAGTTACGTCTGCTTACCACAGCCACATCGTCCCCCCTCATCATTCGTGCATGCCTCCTGACCCGTCTCTCACACGCACGTGCACAGACAACAAGCAGCCATCTCCTCTCTTATTGATATTGCGGGCGTGCCCTCCGTTTCTCTAGCAAGCCTATCCCACCATTTGTTAGAAGCAACTCCACTACCACCCCCTCCAACACTCTAGCTCTGTCTCTATCCCAACCTTATTCATCTCCTGCACATATACATGGATGCTGATCGATCTCCCTTAATACATGAGGCAGATCAATCTCCTTGATACATGAGGTAGGCCTCTCTCCTCCTCCACACATATACCAGCCATTGTACCTCTATAGTTAATTGGGCCTCCCTCTTCCCCCACCACACACCGATAGTCGAGCGCTGCAGGTAGGTATCCATGCCACAGAGACAAACTTCACATGTCCCATCTCACATTCCAGTAGGCCAGCCACTCTATATCTTTGACGTGGGCACACACAAATTCGATGGCACTCTTTATCGATCGCGCGCGCGCACACACACACACATCATCCCTCTCTTCGATTCTATAGACACCTCAAGCCGATGATACCTCCACTCTCTTCTCGTGGATCGCCCCCTCTATATATATGTTATATCCAGGACTCTATTTCACACACATTGCATATGTTAAATTTTTTGGATTGACCCCCCCCCCCAAAAAAAAACTCTTAAGAACCCACACACTATATCTCTCTAGGTTTGTATCTCTCTCACACAACCTCACGTAGGTGGTAGTACGTATACAAGAAGAGAATAGGTGCACCGTGCACGTACTCACGCTTCGTGCCCAGCCACACCCGCGCGGGTACACGGTGGAGCTCATTTCTTTACGAAATGGCAGCCCACGTGCTAATTTGAACGCCTGTAGCGGTTGTTTACCTAGGGAGGTCGTGTACCACGCGTGCACGAAACAAAGTTCGACTTGATGCGTTGCCGCATTATTTTTAAATAAAGTTATAGCGCTCAATGGCACGTACACAGAATATAAAATGATTTTATGGTGGAAAAGGTAGTCCGCTCTTCAGAGTATCTCACACAAGGCTCCGGTGGCCTCTCTCTCTCTCACCGTTGGTCACTAATCCGGCCGCATCCCGTCCGCCGGGGGAAAGGGAGTGCGGTGGCCTCTCTCTCTCTCACCGTTGGTCACTGATCCGGCCGCATCCCGTCCGCCGGGGGAAAGGGAGTGCGGTGGCTCTCTCTCTCACCGTTGGTCACTGATTCGGCCGCACCCCATCCGCCAGGGGAAAGGAAGGAAGTGCATCCTTTCTCCGTTCGACGGCGCCGAGGCAGCACGCCCGATCTGCGGTACACGCCGTTCTCTCTGACCAAGCTCCGGCGCGGCAGGGCCTACGCCACCTGCTCGCAGATTCCGCCCACCGCCGCTCACCTAGTTATATCCTGACGACCTCCAGGTATCCCCTCCGGCCTTGCTCCACTGCCCGTTTTCCCACGTCGCTGCATGTGGATCTTCCATAGTTCTTTGCCCAAAACGTAGCTCGTCCGGCGTACTTTCCATATTGCATTCTCGTCCTCGCACCGTTTTAGACAAACACAACCGTGTTGTTATCTTCCCTTAGGACAAGGAATATGCTTCTTTTTTGTTGTCACATGTGTCATCAACTGTTATTGGCCAGTAATTGTTTCCTTTCTACCTCTTTTTTGCAAACATGGCTATCCATTACACCTCGTTGCTATTGCGACCTTTTGGTGAACTGCACAAATCACTTTTTTCTTAAGAGTGTTTTGTGTAGTTGTACTAAAATGTCACACGGGCAATGTCTCTACATTTCAGTGCGACTGCACAAAGGGAGATTGGTTTTGCTTTATCCTCCTTATCCAACTCCGAGCCTAATCTTCTCCAACTAGTTAGTCTTAAGAGAGACCGCAAAGGTGACCGGCTTCTATTTGTGTGTTCATTGTTTCATCAGTAGTCCTCTATTATCGTAATCACACCTGATATCTTTGGAACAGGGACGCTCAGCTCTATTTTAGTGGAACTGCACAAAATGATCGGAATGTTGCATGCTCCAGATAGCTACTTTTTTCCCAACATGCCTTGTTGATTTAGACAGAGCTGGGGGGACGTTGCTGCCAATGAAAGCATGGATCAATTTTAATTTAACACCTTCTCACAACTTTGTCTTTAGTTGTGATGTAATTATTAGCTCTGATCTGCTAATAATTGACATGCATTAGCAAGGAAGTTAGTTTTTTATTGTTTCCTAAAGAGCATCGATGACAAGACAAGCGAAACAAAAGCTGAAAGCTCACACCATTGTACAATTTCATGTTGCTGGAAAATTATTTGTATAGTACGTCAATTATGTAAACAAATGATGGAAGCTCGATAGCATTGCCAGAAGCCGCTTCATCATCCGGGTCCATGTGCCATGCACGAAATTATACTCCTTCGTTCCTAAATATTTGTCTTTTTACAAACTTCAAACGGGCATATTTTAGAGTGTAGATTCACTCATTTTGCTTTGTATATGTACTCCCTCCGTTCCTAAATATTCTATTCGTCTTAACAGAGATTTCAACATATTTTAGAAAGACAAATAATCCGGAGTATATTTAAGAACCGAGGGGGTAGTGCACAACCGCATGGGAGACTCAGCCCGGTCGTTGCGCCTCATTAATAGTGAGTAATGAGCAGTCAAATCATAAGCCCCACCTTTCCCACTGTAAGTTGCTCTGAAGAAGCAACCATCAATACACTCTTCTTTGAATCCACTCATACTACTCCATCCGTCACTGTTTATACAGCGCGCTTTAGAAAAAAGAAAAAAAATATGGGACCAAGGCGACTAGCGATCGGCCTGAAAAATAGCATTGGTAGTTATAGCACGGCGTCTATTACTAGAGGGAATAATGCGTACACACATGCATGCAGTGCTTCCACCCTGGGTACACACATGCATGCACTCCGTAGTAGTACAATACATGGAGAGAAAATTGTGGACTTGATTGCGGTTAGTGGTTATCACGCCCTAATTAATTAAGCATTAAACCAAACACGTCTAAAGTCTCTCTGGTGGTGGAAATGCATTGAGAGAAATGCATCATAATGAAGCGCGCCCTGTAAACTGTGACGGAGGGTGGAGTAGTATGAAGGTGTAAAACCAAGTACGCGTACTAGTACTGCGCTTGGCTCTTCGCCCCTTCGTGAAGTCGAACAATGATGATACTCCGCATGTTGGGTACTACAATGTATGCCTCTAACAATCTGACACCGAATGGACTGATGCATGTCTACCGAGGGTAGGTTGCATTAGTCAAAAGGCGTAAGCGAGCTTCACCTTGTCCTGCAAGCTTCTCCTCATTCTGCGAGTTGACGGGACACACCAAAAAGTAGTGCTAGTCCATACTCCCTCCTTTCCGGTTAATATGGCTTAATCTTTTTTGCGGGTAAATGAGAGAGCTTTATTCATATATAAGCATTCTTAGGACGATCAGCCAAGACACTGGTCACTAGGAAGCCAAAAAAAGAAGTAGGAAGCGAGGTGTTTCATCAAGCCAGCTCTCGGCCACATTCAAAGTGCGGCAAGCACGGTTCGCACGAAGATTCACCGCAAGGTTTGCTGACCTGTTTACATGCTGAATAACAAAAAAAGAGGAAATATTACTGAGCGCTACTATTTGTAATAGGATATGATCCAGAATTAAGCGAGAATTGTGGCGAGTGTTCCATGCAATCAACTTCCATTATCACATGCGAGAACCCTCGAAGAGAACCAAATGTGTTGAAGATTGCTTTATCACATTCTAAAATTACAATAAGAGTGCAGACGCTCCTCCATTTGGTTCCTAGTAGTATAGTGTAGTATGCTTCTGGCAATCGCTGTTGCACGTCCACCGCGTGAGCGAGGGAGAGCTTGCATTAGTCAAAAGTTTCTCCTTGTCCTGCAAGCCACCGAGCGCAAGCTTCTCCCGTCCTGCAACCTTCTCCTCGTTCGGCAAGTTGACAGGACACATCAAAGTAATGCTAGTCCATGCTGCCTCCTCTCCGGTTAACATGGCTTAATTTCAAACGAGATAAATACACTATCTGTCAATGTATATTTGTAAAAATACGGTCAGTGGACTTCATAATATGCTCATTGCGCTCAATATATATATTTTCCGGTGTTCATACGGTCACTAGCTCACCCTGACTGAGTATGTGTGTGCATGCACGTGTAGGTTGAGCACTTGAGCGTCACCGTGTGTGTTCCGTCGTGTGCTCGGACATGCATGCATTAGGGTGTCGCGTGCGTTTTGCGTCCATGTGTACGTGTGACTGTTGCATACACGTAGGGGGAGTACGTGTAGGGGCCACTAAGAGCAGTCAAATCACACAGTAAGTTAGTCAGAAGAAGCAACCATCATTTCACTCTTGAATGACACGTACGCAATATAAAATGGTTGATATGGAGAGAAAAAGAAAACCACTATACTTATATACACTAGCAGGAGCTAAAGCTACAAACCCTGCTTGCTTAGGTTGCTCTCTTCACAAGCATAGAACGACGGGCCTGATCCCGCAGCTGGGGGAAGGGAACAATGTTCTGCGTAGACGCGGTCGACATCGGCGAGGGAGAAAACCCACAATCGGTGCGTCCCAATCGGGGGTCACCGCGGTATGGGCCGATGCCGCGTCCCAACCGCCCTTCTAGCTACAGCCCGACGTCCCAGGTAGTCCATCTTCCTTTTGGAGCCGGCTTGCTCCACTGCCGTAGCTCCATCTCCATGTCGATCTTTCTCTACTTCTACCGGCTTCTACTTGTGATGAGTTTATGTCTCATGAACTAGTGCCAGTACTATTATTCTAATCACACTTCTTCAATATCTTTGCCATCAGGTATGCTCAGGTCAATTTTAGTGGAACTGCACAAAAGCATCGTATGATCCGAGGGTGCCAGCCGTCTTTCCTTCGACAGGTTCTACCTGGCTAGGAAATTAAATCATGTTTAGGGTTTAGGGTTTAAGTCGTAGTGACCCCATCAGTAGTTTTTCTTTCGTACACGCTCTCACAACTTTTTTCTTTAGTTGTGAAGTAAATATTGGATCTGTGAATCATTGAGATGCATCAGCATGCATGTTAGTTTTCCTTTGTATATGATGGAATGTTGTAACGGGGCAACCTTGGAATAGGAATGAAAATGGAGTGGAATAGTTTCCGTTTTTCCGGAGAAAAAATGGAACGGAGAGAAACCAACATTTCATTTCGTTGGATCGCGCCATCGAGCAAAACCAACATTTAAATCACGTCTGTCGTGTTCGTGTCTCACCCTCCTCCACGGCTCGACCCCACACGGTCGCTCGGCATGCCACTCACCGCAAACCGAGTAGTAGTAGTATACCATAACTTTCCCGCTTGCTTGTCGATCGATCGCGCCATGGAGTACTAGCACTACTGGAAGAGATTGACGAGTTGGGGGAGGACAACTAGCTGTAGCACGGACTCCCAAGAACTTTTTACATGCATGTTGTAGCCGGCTATTGCGACCTTTGAACGCAGAGCAGCCGCGTGCACCCGGAAGCGACGCGGGCGACGCTCTCTCGGCCGGTGCGCCGCTTCAATGCCGGCGCCAGTGAGAGGTCGCATCCGCTCTGGTGGGAAGCACGCACGGGTGATGAAGAGGGTTCGGGTTGGTCAGGACCGGCCGTGGCAGCGGTCCGGGCATGCGCAAACAAGAGATGTTGTACGTTAATATTGCTGCGTATGCAATTAACAACGTAAATAATGTGCCAGTTGGACAAATATGATTGGAGATGGAGATGGAAATAGAATTTTACGTAAACACGGATATGCATGTCTATGTCTATGTGTGTGTGCGCGACAACTCTCGCGACCTGGAAGCGGGGGCGTGTTTTTGATCGAGTTTTCTTTCTTGGTACGTTAGAAAATCAGTTTGTCTAATTCACATCTAGATGTTATTTAAGGATATCACATCTAAGCTCCCACAAGTATATAATGTAGCAACAAGAAACAAAAAAACTAGGAAAAGACCACAAATAGAGTGGACATCAAATTATATGTGACATAACTATGTCACATCTAGATGTGTCCTAGACAGACCCCTAAAAAATTGTCCGCCAGTTTTCGTTTCTTTTTTCCTGGAACGCGCATATTCTAATTAAAACCACTGCTATGGAGAGATTTTTTTACTCCATTATAGCCTCTTGTTTGATAGAGTTTCTCGCGTCTCGCTCTCTCACCCTCTCCATATCAAAATAAGATGGCAGTGTCCACTCTATCTCTCTCCTCACCGGTGGTCACAGATCTGGCCGAATCCCATTCGCTGCGGGAGGTGAGGAGGTGCAGCGTTGACGTTGTCGCCGTCAGCAACGGAGGAAGCCGATGCGCACCGTCCTCTCGGAGCCGGCGCTGGCGCGGATGAAGATCCTCCGTGCCCTTGTTCGCTGCCGTCGTGTGGGCATATCTCGCCCGCCTGCCTAAACGACATCTCGCCCACCTGAGGTATAACTTCTTGTACTTGTCCAGCTCCCCAGGTCGCTGCATGCGGGTTTTCTTCTATGCGACTACTCCCCAGCTCCCCATGCATAGTAGCTAGGGTTCGTCGGCTGGTCCAACATCACCTACTACTATTATAGAGGAAATGCCACTCAAAAAGTTGTCCTGATTTATGCCTCGGTGGAGGTATACATGTTGTTTCGACAAAAAGTACATGGTGGTTGTGCGGTCATTGTCCATATGGTGGTAGTACTATCACTAGTTAAATGAAGAAATGCTTTTTTTTCTCGGGTATCATAGTTTAGTTCTCATCAAGATAGTATGATACTTCTGTTTGTTGGTGTACTTTTCATTAATTCTTATTGACAATTGAGATGTTGTTGCTAACCCTTTTTTATATTTTTGGAAACAGCGATGCGTTTCTCCATACCCGGGCATGTCTTCCTCAGTTTTAGTGGAACCGCACAAAATTGGATGGCCATTGTTGTTCCGCCTCACTATCCTCTACCACGTGGTTCTTCCTTCCTCGAGCTTGATTACTGAGAAGAAATAGACCACAGTGAGGATTTGTCGGACTTCTTAGGTGCATCACCCTAACTCGATGCCAAATGGATGATGCATCACCACGATGACCTATCGATGCTCATGGTTGCGCCTCATGGTTGCGTCGGCTGGTGAAGCTGATTGATTTTTGACGAAAAACAAGCTATCTTCCATCAGTGCTCTTTGCTTGTTACGCACAAAGATGATATCCTTCGTCAGTTCACCTTGGTTGCGTTGGAGACGCAGTCATCTTTCACGTTGGTGCAATTTTATCACACAATTGGCTATGAACCAAATGTTTCCTTGAAGAAGGATCGACATTGGTACTAAGAGCATAAGTTTTGTATTGATTTCTAAGCCTTCTCACAACTTTGTCTCCAGCACCCCTGTAATTTTATTTGTCCAGCTATTAACTTTGATTTAAAAAATGGTGTGGACTAAAAACCCGGATGGACATAGTAGCCCTCCATTTTTATTTACTCCGCATATTAGATTTGACTGAAGTCAAACTTTGTAATACTCTCAAACCTTTCCAATAATTGAAATTAAATTTCTTTATTTGTACACACTCTCACACGTTTCCGATAATTTGGCGCATGTGTGGTTGTTCACTTAAGGGAGGGTAGTGTACCACACGTGAAGGACAGGAAGTGCGACCAGGACGCGTGGGCGTGGATCATTAGTTCATCGGAAGTAGTACTAGTTTTCTTCACTGTACATTAAATAAAGAGTTTAATTTCGTACTTACACAATTTAAAATGATTGTTATGGAGAGAATAAGAAAACCACTCCACTATATTTTAGTCGTATACACGAGAGTACTATATGGACGCAGCTTCATTGACTTAGTGCACCTGCCTTTGGATTTACGACAGGTGGGCCCAAAATGTGGTTGGCTCACCTTTCATACAGCCAAAAGCAGGTGCAGTGAAGGCACCGGAGCTTAGTCCGTACTACAGTAGTATATATATAAGCGGGAGCCTCAGCGCTTGTTCGCTAGGGTTTGCACTCTCCACACGCTCGCCGCACTACATATATGTTACACGTTGGAGGCTCAGCATTCATTTGCTAGGGTTTGCTATATTCACAGTCTCTCACCCTCTCTTCACCAGATCTAAACAAGACTGCGTTGGCCTCTTGTCTCTCTCCCCCCCACAGCTGGTGAACGAGGCGTCCGTATCCCGTTGCACCGAGAAGGGGAGGAGGTGCAGCGTTCACTCTATCGCCTTCGGCGAGGGAGACAATCCACTGCGGGCTGCGCTGTTCTCTTTCACCCAGCGCCTGTGTGGGAGGGCCACCGACCCCTTCTTCCTCGCTGTCGTACGTAGTGTGGGCAGATCCGGCGTCCCGCCGCACGCCTTGCCACATCCCGACGACCCTAAGGTATAAGTTTCTTTGAAACCGTCGTTGCTCTAGCTGCATGTGAATCTTTTTCGATCTGTAATCGAATCTAGGTCTTGGTTCAAAGAGGAAAGAAGGGTGCGGTGGGCTGGAGCAAGAATCTAGGACGTGGTTCAATGAGGAAAGGAGGGGCAGAAAGTAGTATAGACTGGCTATCCAGCCGCTTTGTAGGTCGAAAAGGGAAAAAGGGGGTAACCCAGTACACACATCTGTAAGGAACCAATCTCTTTGTTGAAAAGGGAAAGAAACTAGGGGGTCGGGTAGTTTGTGCACGACTAGATTTGTTTCCCTCACATAGGAAGAAGGTTCAAAGAGAACAAATATGGGACCAGCGCATATATGTTGCTTGGCTACATACTCTGCATCACCCATTTATACGTGTGGACGCACATGGTGCTGGCATGTCCCATGCAGCTATTTTGCTGTTGTTAATCTAAGAATGCCGCCGGAAAATTGAAGCAATGCCACTGTTAAAAGTAAATTACATTTTTTAACGAATGTTGTTTCAAGAGAATGTCTCTGTTAATATGAATCAATGCAACCATTTTAAATAAATGATGAATTGAAGCTATTGTATTGTTGTCTTTTCCCATTCAGTAGTGAACAAAAATGGTACCAACCCAGACATGATGTTTGTTGCTTTGTTACAACAAATTCAGCATCACCCCTTTTATAAGCCAGTAATTGATGCCACTCTTAGAATTAACTACTGATCTATTTTAAGAGAATTTCTCTGTTAATATGAATCAATGCAACCGTTTTAGAAATGCTACTGTCCTATACTTTGTTTTCCATCAAGATAAGGTAGATGCTTCTTTTTGTGGCCGCATGTTTCATCCTCCTTTATTGGCCAGTAATTGTTTTCTTTTTTGCCTCCCTAAACAGGGATATCCATTCAACTTGTTGATATCGAAAACTTAAATGTCACATCGGCAACTTG
This sequence comes from Aegilops umbellulata, assembly GCA_032464435.1. Lineage (NCBI taxonomy): Eukaryota > Viridiplantae > Streptophyta > Magnoliopsida > Poales > Poaceae > Aegilops > Aegilops umbellulata. The sequence continues at coordinate 436,872,628 of CP136058.1, read as the reverse complement.
ATTTCAGTGCAACTGCACAAAACTTGATTGGATTTCCTATTCGTGTTGGTAGATTCGTATTTTATCTTGGTTGTCTCATGAAAGGTCAGTACCGGCCTTCATCTACATGATTGTGCAGTGTGCTTTGAGATGTTGTGCTACTTGTATTGGTACTGTTTTAAATAAATGATGAATTGAAGCTATTGTATTGCTGTCTTTTCCCATTAAGTAGTGAACAAAAATGGGAGCAACCCAGACATGATGCTTGTTGCTTTGTACAACAAATTCAGCATCATCCCCTTTATAAGCAAGTAATTGATGCCACTCTCAGAATTAACTACTGAATCTTATTTCAAAACTGCAACACTTGTTAGGCATTGGCGGTATTACCATTTTTGTGGCTGCATGTTTCATCCTCCTTTATTAGCCAGTAATTGATTCCTTTTTTGCCTCTATTTAAACAGGGATATCTATTCAACTTGTTGCTATTGCGACATTTTGCTTCGCTACGCGAAACACTTTGCTTGATTTCAGTGCAACTGCACAAAACGAGATTGGATTTCCTATTCGTGTTGGCAGATTCGTATTTTATCGTTGTTGGTCTCATGAAAGGTCAGTACAGGCCTTCATCCACATGATTGTGCAGTGTGCTTTGAGATGTTGTGCTACTTGTATTGGTACTATTTTAAATAAATGTTGAATTGAAGCTATTGTATTGCTGTCTTTTCCCATTAAGTAGTGAACAAAAATGGGACCAACCCAGACATGATGCTTGTTGCTTTGTTACAACAAATTCAGCAACACCCCCTTTATAAGCCAGTAATTGATGCCACTCTCAGAATTAACTACTGAATCTTATTTCAAAACTGCAACACTTGTTAGGGATTGGCTGGATTACCATTTTTGTGGCCGCATGTTTCATCCTCCTTTATTGGCCAGTAATTGATTCCTTTTTTGCCTCTGTTAAAACAGGGATATCTTTTCAACTTGTTGCTATTGCGACATTTTGCTTCGCTTAATTTTGGTGGAACTGCACAAAATGAGACCGGATTTCCATATATGTGTTGAGATCTCTGTGAGATCTTTCTCACGAGTTGTTTCAAATCTTGGTCTTGAATGGTCAGTACCGACCTTCCTCCAAATTAACTACTAAATCTTAGTTCAAAACTGCAAACACTTGTTAGGGATCGGCAGGAGTACCATTTCAGTTAGGGATCGACAGGAGTACATGTTTAAGAAATGTATTGTTTAGATAATGTCTCTGTTATCATATATCAGGTACAGACTTACAGTGTTTTACAAATGGTACTATCCTGCTTTGTAGATCTTTCTACATGTTTAACCAAGGTATTGTTAAGATAATGTCTCTGTTAAAATGAATCAGTCGCATTGTTTTAGGAATGATACTTTTCTGCTTTTTTGTTCTTTATACATCTTGAAACAAGGCATTGTTAATATAATGTCTCAGTTAATATGAATGAATCACACTCATTGAGAATTGCTACTCTCCTGCTTTGTTTCCCATTAAGATAAGGTAGATCAGTAGTTGTTTTTCTTCTGGGAGTACAAGTCATCAACCGTTATTTCTCAGTAATTGTTTCCCTTATACCTTTTGTTGCTTACAGGGATATCAAAATTAAAGCTCGGTTTTATTCCGACTTCGATTTTAGTTCAACTGCACAAAAGGAGCCAATGTGTCTAAGGCAAACTGCTGCATTACTGGGTCCAGTTGGTCGTTCCACTTTGCAGAAAGAAGTAGTCACTGTTTGCGCTACATTACAGAAGGAATGACCGAGAAGCTTTACAGAGTATTATTAGACACTGGTGACATGACTAGTCTGCAGAGACTATTGGCAATTTAACAACACGTGGAGTGCCTCCACGATCATAGGCATTACATATTTTGAATGGGAAGAGTTTGTCAAAGTTTAATCATTGATGTTAGCAAGAAGCGACAGGACTCCACGATCATAGGCATTATAATATTTTGAATGGGAAAAGCTTGTCAAAGTTTAATCATTGATGTTAGCAAGAAGACATTAGTTTAATATATTGGAATTGGAAAACCTTGTCAAAATTTGCTCATTGATGTTAGCCAGAAGTGTCGAGTGTTTTTCCTATTCCTGTGTTCAGTTTAGAAGTAGATAGTTACTCTGCTGAGATATTCCTGTGTTAAGAGTTTGTTCTGAATATTGTCTATGTAATGCCAGGCCTTGTGTTTGATTGCGAAGTTGAGCTTGGAATGTTGTGGCATGCGGCATCACGAGTTGTTCACCGTGTCTCCTGAGAATAATGCTTCGTATTGTTTTGCATGTCGATCTAATGCCAGTGATTTGCTTGTTAAGAAGATCATCCTTTTCTGTTGTTTCCGTGCTTAAGAAGTTCATCGTCTGATGTTTCATTCATAGCCTATGCGACAAGTCGGGTTGGTTAGACATGAAACCATATGATCTTCCGACCAACTCATGATATTAGGACGTGATTGGATCGTCGTTTTCCAACCAAAACCACTTGTAAAATTGACGCTTTTAAATTAAAGCAGATGGTCTCGGGCGAAGGCACTTGGTTGGTCGATTTCGACTAATAAACTATCGGAAGTAATTGACACACGATAAAAATGATGAACGACACTCGGACGATTGCTAATCCAGCCATTAGCTGCTGTTTCAGCCTTGCCCATGGATGGCATGATACGCACGTCGCGCATGTATCGTCTGGTAATGTCGTCCATATAGCAGTGCTCGTAAAATATACACTGGTCTCTCAAATTACACGCGTAACCCGCCGGTTTTACTTACAGACCTCGGGCCCTTGGTTTCATTACGCCTGTATTTTATGCGTTGTTTTCGATGATGAGTAAATTACACTTGTATGTTAATACAGGTTTGAAATAAACCAGAGCTCCCAAGCGCGGCCTTACCGTTTCATGTCGTCTCAGTTTCTCGAAGGTGCTCATAGGTGTCCGATGATCCTGGCTTCCTGAATGAGTAGCGGGTGCTGTATCAGACCATCCGTAGGGCCCACGAGGCCCTCTCAGTTGTCCTTCGAGTTGTTGTGCTCGCCGTGGCGCCGAGCATTGTTAACATCGTCAACGAACATGAGGATTCAGGAGATGAATTTATTTTGACTGGATGACACTAGGGACCCACTAGGGCCATAGCCGTACATATGCAAGTGCCTCCTTATTATGTACAACTATATTTTTTTTTGCTTTCTCCTGGTTTCCTGACATCACGGTCGCACACCATTGTCAACCTATGTAGTCCATATAAACGAGAGAATTGCACAAGGTGCGGCCGACAGCTGGGACCAAGCAGCTCGAGCAGTATTGAGGAGAGCAGGGTATTAACTGGGAGGGTTGTGGCCCGTCTAGCCCAGGATAGATATCCAGCCCAAATACTAATTTTTTCAAGATGAAAATGGCTAGCCCAGCTATACGTCTTTTTGAGGAATACCAGCTGGGCTGCAAATCTTTCCTAGGAGGGATGCATTAGGCTTAACAGGAAAATGGGCTTTAAAAAATAATAAATGGGATGTAATTATAAAAACCGGGCAGTAACTATAAAAAATGCACCAAACACGAAATTAGTTTATAAAATATTATTTATGGATTTTGAAAATCTTAAATTTTCATTGTTGCGCGCGCAATGTTTCCTTAGATTTTTATGTAATACAAATTTATATTTAATATGACTAGAAATTTCGGGATAAAAATATTTCGGAGCCCATCGAAATGTGGGAAATTTTATTGAATTCTGTCTTCAACGGTTGGTTGAAATTATTAATCATTTTCCTAGCTAGAAAATGGGCTGTACTTTTAACAAACTGTAAAGGGACATTTGCATTTCTGCCCCTAACTCGAACCACCTACTCAGATTTGCCCCTAATTTCAAAGCATGCTCAAATTTGCCCCTTTGCCGTTAAGTCACTACTCAGAAATGCCCTTCCATCCAGTCAAAGGCCTTTGACCATCAAAGTCCCATGTGTACTTTATTGGACGGAAAGTGCTACAGTATTGTACGGAAGGGCATTTCTGAGTAGTGAATTAACGGCGGAGGGGCAAATTTGAGCATGCTTCAAAATTAGGGGCAAATTTGAGTAGTGGGTTCGATTTAGGGGCACAGATATAAATGTCCCAACTGTAAATAGGTTGTTGTAAATTCCATTAGAATTCCAAAATGGGCTGTACATTCTTACACAACGTAAATGAGTTGTAAGTTCTCTGCCACACACTTGTGGGCCTACTAAGTGACACGTCCCCTAAAAAAAATAAGTTGATGCGTATGCAAGGCTTTGCCAACTTATTATAGTCAACACACGGTTCTAGCAGCAGTGGCCGTTGGATGTCTATCCAACGGATGTCGTGCTTCTTCTTCAATTTCAGATATTCTTAGCTTCGGCCACCCAAAAAATGATTCCTCCCCCTGACATCTGGGGCGCACCGTTTCGGAGGCTGACCTGTGGGGCTACTAAGTTGGAGCGTACCAAGGGCTTTGTCAACTTAGTCAATAATAAATGTTTCTAGCTTCAGTGACCGTACGATGTCCATCCAACGGTCGTAGTGCTTCCTCAACCTCTGGTCTTCTTGGTCCAGCCGCCCAAAGCAGCGCCGGTCGTGCCACCTGTTCCTGCCTCCCGTGGCCGGATGTGCTGCCGCGGAGGCCTCACCGCCCCCATACTACTCCAACCGCTGGCCAGGCCATCCCTCCACTCACCCACACCCCCTGTTATTCTGCGGCGACGGCAGCTTCACACCGCAGCTGAACCAGTGAACCCTCGTACTCCTCTCCGCGCGGGCTTCCACTGCTGCGTCTTCCCCGGCTCCGCGTTGTCCCCTTCCTAGGCCTCGCCGTCATCCATACCACCGCCCTGGTGCTCTCGGGGCGGCGTGATCAACATGGTCAATGACCGACTTCCATTGGAAGAGTACTGTACGTGGAGAGGCTGACAGCTGGGTCCGGCCGACCGCAAGGAAGTGCCTCCTTATTACGCGCAAAATAATTATTCCTCCACCTTACAGCAGGGACCCACCGGATGGGCCACCTTATTTTGCAAAAAAACGTTGCCCCCTGACTGCTCGGACCCACCGGACGGGCCAGCGTATTTCACGAAAAAAATGTTCCCTCCGCTGTCAGCTCGGACCCACCGGAAGTGCCTCCTTATTACGCACAAAAAAAATGAATACTCCCCCTACTAGCTGGGACCCACCATGGTGGGAGGCTGACTTGTGGGCCTACTAAGTTGACTGGGACGGGGGCCTTTGTCAACTTTAGTCAATATGAACGATTCTAGCTCCAGTGACCGTACGATGTGCATCCAACGGCCGTAGTGCTTCTTCAACCTCTAGTCTTCTTGCTCCAGCCGCCCAAAGCAGCGCCGGTCGTGCCGCATGCTCTTGCCTCCCGTGGCCGGCTGTGCTGCCGCAGAGGCCTCACCGCCCCCTACTATTCCCACCGCTGGCCAGGCCCTGCGGCGACGGCAGACTCACACCGTAGCCGAACCAGTGAACCCTCGTACTCCTCTCCGCGCGCGCGGGCTTCCACTGTCGCGTCTTCCCCGGCTCCCCGTCGTCCCCTTCCTAGGCCTCGCCGTTGTCCACCGCCCTGGTGCTCTCGGCGCGGCGTGGTCAACATGGTCAAGGAACGACTTCCATCGGACGTGGACTGTACATGGAGAGGCTGACAGGTGGGTCCACGGCGGCAGCAAGGAAGTGCCTCCTTATTATGCGGAAAATAATGATTCCTCCACCTGACAGCAGGGACCCACCGGACGGGCCACCATATTTCGCGAAAAAAACGTTTCCCCCTGACTGCTAGGACCCACCAGCTACACCTTCGCACGCAAGGAAGTGCGTCTGGGAAAAAACGATTCGCCCCCCTGACTGCTGGGACCCACCAGCTACATCTTCGCAAGCAAGGAAGTGCCTGCCAGTCAGGACCCACCTGATTGAAGCGTATGTAGCGTTGTCATTCTGGTCGTGAACGTGTACGTACATATATACTGGTCGATGTAGAGGCGCGCTGGTGTTGTAGTAGAGGCGCGCACGTAGCATGTACACGTACGTACAGTGGCCAGGGTGCAAGAAAGAAAATACGGCCACATATGTGTACATACGGGCGGGGTCTCGAACGCCTACTCGCGCATATGTACGGCCAGGGCTCGTGTACATGGCTGGGGCGGAACGGAGAAACAATGTCGTCGTGTTCATGGGGAGGCAACGTAATGCGTCCTGTTCATCGGGAGGCAACACGGCTGGGTCGGAACGGAATGCGTGGTCGTGTTCATCGGGAGGGCTTGGACGGAAGAGGCGATGGAAACGAGGCCTGTCGTACCGCAGAACAGAGGAAATGGACCTCCTACGGTCGAAACGGGGGTCCTGTTGATCGGGAGGGGTGTGGCATACCGCAAAACAGAGGAAACGGACCTCCTATGGTCGAAACGGGGGTCCTGTTGATCGGGAGGGGCGTGGCATACCGCAAAACAGAGGGAACGGACCTCCTATGGTCGAAACGGGGGTCCTGTTGATCGGGAGGGGTGTGGCGTACCGCAAAACGGAGGAAACAGACTTGCGTTGGAGCACTACGGTCGAAACGGGGGTCATGTTCATCGGGAGGGGTGTGGCGTAATGCAAAATGGGACTCCACCGGATACTGTTCATCTCCACCGTCGACCCCCTCCAGCCTCCACGAGCTACTGTTCATCCACCGTTGACCTCCTCCAGCCTCCACGGGCTCCTGTTCATCCAGCCTCCACCGCGCGCTACTCCACCGGCTACTGTTCAACCACCCCTCCACCATCTATTGTTCATCCAGCCCTCCACACCATGGGGTCCTATTCAACCACCCCTCCATGGGCACCCCTCCACCATCTACTGTTCATCCTGCCCTCCACGGGGTGGTTCTGTTCATCCACCCCTCCACGGGGTCCTGTTCATCCAGCCCCAACCAGCTCGATCGATCGGGGTCCTGTTCATCCAGAGGCAACACCACGGGGTCCTATTCATCCACCCGCACCGGGGACTGTTCATCCAACCCCCCCCCCCCCCGCAATGCTCACTGTTCATCCAGAGGCAGGATCGATCGGCTTCAGTTAGCAGCAGTAGCCAAGGAATCGCTCGATCGGGTTCAGTTAACAGCCATCGATCGATCGCTCGGGTTCAGTAACACGTAGCCTATAGTACAATTGCTCGGGTTCAGTTAGAGCCCAACGCCTCGCTCAGGTTCAGTCAGAGCCAAAACCTCGCACACACACGCGTACGTGTACGAGAGAAACACGCATTGCTCGGCCCCCGACCTCCCACCGTAACCGGGAACTCCCTGAAATTTTCCTCCCCCTCGCTTCTACCATGGTTTTTTCCGTCATGGACGGCCCAAAGAATGTCATGCAGCTGCGTCTCCGGCCCGCCCAGGACGAAAAGCCCATTTTCTGTCATGATTTTTTGTCATAGAAGTAGGAGCCCACCACATCTATGATGATACCGGGTTTTGTCACAATTATCGTCATAGAAGTGTCATATGTATGATAGAAAAAAAATTCGTTCGGCCCAAAATGTCACGGATGTGTCTTTTTTGTAGTGCTATTTTCCATCATATTAATCTTCCAACACTTAGTTATTTCCGTTGCCTTTTATTTTACTTTGCATCTTTATCATAAAAATACCAAAAATATTATCTTATCATATCTATTAGATCTCACTCTCGTAAGTGACCGTGTAGGGATTGACAACCCCTTATCGCGTTGGTTGCGAGGATTTATTTGTTTGTGTAGGTACGAGGGACTCATGCGTGGCCTCCTACTGGATTGATACCTTGGTTCTCAAAAACTAAGGGAAATACTTAAGCCGCTTTACTACATCACCCTTTCCTCTTCAAGGGAAAACCAACACAGTGCTCAAGAGGTAGCGTCCGCCCTTCCCCCTGCTCCAACCCTAACCCTAGCATTGCTACTGCTGGTCAAGGTGCTCTTGGCCCCTCCCCTCCCCTCATGCTGCTGCTGTTTTTGGCCCCTCCCCTCCCCTCGTGTTGCTACTGCTTTTGGTACATAGGTGCACGGACGCGTCCAGCAGCGAACCCTATCCTAAGACGGCAGCAACGGCCATCACCAATGATGGCAGTGACATGGGGTGATTTGGTTCTGCAGGTCAACCCCTTTTCTCCTCCTCCTTTCCACTCCTCTTCATTTCCAGGGCTAGGTCCATTGTTGAATGGTGATATGATTGGTACGCAGTTTGGCCAATGAGGACCTTTTGGTTCTTGTCTTTTTTTCTGGTAAAGACAAGAGTATTATTCCCTTTGTTTGTTTTAGTGTAATGTGCCTCTATGCCTTTTGTTCCTTGCCTAGATCCTGGTAGGACCTGCAATTGTCGTTTCTTTGTGCATGGAATGCCGGAAGTTTGTTCCATTGTGCCTGAAAGGTTGGCTTGTTTGGAATTAGTGGGCTAGCTAGGTTCCAAGTAAGAGGGGTGTTTGTTTATATGTTGGATAAAAATATCAACATGATGTTCATCTCCTCCTTTGCTTTTACATGGTTCACATAGTCGTGTTAATTATGCAGCTTCCGAAGAGATTGCAGATCATGAGCTTGCAACGCTAATTGTTTAGCGAATTTTTATCTTTAAGGTTCACCAGGACCGCGTTGCAGGTATACTTCTATCTCTTTTCAGAAAGGTGCATCTTTATGTTTTGTATAAATATATGATCGATGTTTTGTGAATCTGCTACTGCCCATTGCTTATATACTGCTATATTTGGTCTGTTGAAGGGTGTTGCTGCTGCATGGGGAAGTTCTTCAACTTCCACGGCGTAGGTTGTGTGTTGCTGCTGATGTTCCTCCCCTCTGCATTCAACTCCATCGAAGGTGCTCTCGACCTCTATCGCCCATCTCCCCTTTCTCTGTATGTATTTGGTGCGTGTTGGATCCCAATATAAAGGTAATTTGAGGCATGCTATAGGTAATTTGTTTTGCATTTGTGACGTAGTCGTTGGATGGTGGATTAGCTTAACTATGTCCCTGGGATTTAAATTTGGATGAACATACTTCAAATCCTAATATTTTCAGAACCATTGCCGCGTTGTTGCTTGATCCAGTTGAAGTTCTAAATCAATGGTCATACTTGCAAATAATTTAGGTGTTGATAAAAAGAGCACTGCAGTGATCCTCTGGCTATTTTGAGATGCGTAGGCTTAAATCAGAGGATATAGGAGCGGAAGAACATCATGTATGTTTGTCGAGATGCTTTCTTTTTGTGTGTATTTCCCTAATTTTGGTTCTCTAATTATTCTTGCTCCAAAATTTATTGAATAAGAGAAGGAGTCTCCTAACATATCATGGTAGTATGAGATGCATCATTGTCACATAATGATGTTCAATAAGTATTTATTTTCTTCACCTATTCAAGAGATAAATTTTGTGATAGTTAGAACAACTGGACAAATCTATCGTTTTGTGGTGAACTGATCAAGAAAAAAAGATAAGAAAATAGTGCACTCGCAAGAGCCATATACTGTAAACTTAAGTGATTGTCAAATTCAGTGACCGTGCGTCTATGTGAATTGGTGTAATTAATTTAGAAAGTCAATTGAATATATAAACTAGAAAGATTAGCAGCCCTATCTCAATAGAAATTTCATGCATAGTTGTCTGGCATGGCATGTACATAATTAGAGGACCACACTACATAATCAGTTTTATCTGTAGTGATAAACAAACCCTATCACTTAGAGCATTTTTCTTGTGCAAATTCTCACGTTCATCATAAATTGTCTACCGACGGTGACAACTGTGTGTAGGCTCATAACAGAATATGATCTTTTGTTCTCTCTTATTTTTGTGACAGTGTGCTCTTGCTAATGTTTTATTAACAGTTTCGCTATGAAAGGAGCCAGGTTCATATTACCTTCGTATTACCTGCCAACTAACGAAGTCACTTCTATGTTGTGTATCTCACAGACTATTTATGCCGGGTTCATACTATTGAATAGTGACAAGAATGATTCTGAGAGATCAGGTGTCTAGAGGACTCTGATCCAAGGGCCTAGACCTCAGACCATCAATGTAACAGGTAATTACCGCAACATGTAGCAAATTGGTGAGCCCATTGATTGCATGATGATAGGTGTTGCACTGACGGTGTTCTTGACAATAGTTGCATCACTACGCATGAGGTCCAGCTAAATATATACCAGTGTCTAGCTCAGTGTACCATGGTATTAGATCCTACACAGGTATATAATACCATCAGTGTACCAGGTCTAGCTAAAAATCAGTGTAGGATCTAATATAGGTCTAGCTAATGAGTATACACCAGTCTTCTCTAGCTATTTTTTATGTTTGAAAATTGAGAATATGTTTGCTTGTTTGTTTTGTTTGGTGCCTGTGTCTTTTAGTCTTTGGAGGAAAAAAATGTTCTCTTTGCTTAGTACTCCCTCTATAAAGTATTATAAGAGTTTAGATCTAAACGCTCTTATAATACTTTGCAAAGGGAGTACCTTTTACAGGCTGGTTTGTCTGCTGATGAGAATATGCAACTGATAGCTGATGTGGTTGGACAGGGCTGTGTAGATAGGGCTAGCGTGGGTAGAAAAACTATCTTGGCTTGCAATATACTGGTGGCTGCTGCTATTTTTAGAAGAATTTCAAGGACGGGCTTATGATTTGCCCGGTCCATGGTGCTCCAACATTATTTATTTCCATGGTTTCTGAATTTTTGCTGCCTCTATTCTCCTGCAATTAATTTTGCTTTGGTTTACTTATCTATAGATTGGACAATCAAATAAGTTACTATATAAAGCATTTTTTGTCAGCACTCAAGAAGCAAAGCCAGATTTGTGTTTGTTATGTTCAATGATCTCTGATCATCGAGTTTCTTTGTCCGATGACCAATTTAGCCCTGGAGCATCTATTTGGGCTTGGTTCGACATTGCAGAATGCAGTTGTTTTGTATGGAGTTATCTGTCTATTTGATTGCAAGGTTTCCGCCTAGAATGCATAATGCGCAAATAGTAGGAAGTGTTGCTGCTCTCGTCTTGTGGTGTTTGAGCCCACATGGCTTGCGGTCGTCAGGCTGATCTTGTATTTTCCATGTCTTTTCACTATTTTACATTATCTAGCGAAGAAGTACTGAGTTCCTGGTTACTTTCTTCCACTGACAATATGATATGCCACATTCATCTATAGGTATATCAGTGTCAAATGGCAAAAGAATGCCTCCAGAAAGTTATTCATCAGGAACAAGTGAACGACCAAATGCAGGATCAAGTACATAAATTGATCTTTTCCTTTTTTGATCCTTCAAACGGCCTGCAAAATAATTATCCATATTGATTTAATACACTCAATTTCTTTGCAAGTGAACGACCAAATGCAGGATCAAGTACATAAATTTATCTCTACCGGTTGTTATCTATACTAAACTCATTGGTCCTGTAAGATTATTGTAACTTCCTTTGGGTGGGCATGATTTATATCACTAGTTTACTGCTCAAGTATTAAGTGACTGATATGTTGTTCTCACCTACATCATTGAGAAGGACGATAGCGAGTGCCATCGGTCCCGTTGCTGACCCGCAGAGAGACATCTGTGGGGGTCTCCATGGTTTCCGGTGACCGTACACGACCACCGCTGTTGATGATGTCGTCGCCCTCGCCACCGCCCCACCACACAGGTTTGTATGCGTTGCCCTCACCCCCTGCTTTCTCTCGCCTCACTGATTCCTTCTTCCTTGCAATCGAGATTCATTGGTGTTGTTCCCCCCTGTTAATGAGCGCTTACGAGAAGGGGAGGCATGGCCGTCACCACATAAACATATGAGGAAGAGGCGAGCTACCGCTGGCCCTTGGTGGCGTGCTGCATCTCCTGTCGGTGCTTGCGACAGGAGAATCACATCGCTGGCCTATTCATCTACACCTCAGCTGTTCTCTCCCCAAGCAACGCCAGCTTATAGGCTAAAATAGCAAGGTGAGGCCCTTACTCGGAATATAAGGTTCAAGAGGTGTTCATCCTATGATTCAGTAACTTGACATTCTAATCTGATTTGTCTTCTGCTCATGGGGCATGGTGTCTTTAGGTTGTTGAAGGGGATTGTGTATGGATGCTGACATTCAGATTGTGGTTAGCTAAGAGGTTAGAATTACTCGATGTAGATTTCCGCTTATATATAATATAATGCAACAATAGAAGCCCATCCAATACGGGTTCTTAATTTTATTCCTCTTACTTTATCCATTCATGTTGTTCTTAACATTGTTGTTTACTAAGTACTAAAATGAAATGATGCACGTGATGACATGATACATGCAAAAATATTTAGTTGTGGTGTTAATCATAAGCAAATTATGGTAAGACACATACCATTTATATATCATAAAACCTTGCAATATCTATATTATTTTATATCGCCTCTCGTACTACATTGTAACTCTTACAAGGAATTACTTCCTCCTTTTTTCCCCTGGTTTTCTTTTGCATGGATATACTAGCCTCACTAGGATGGATTAAGAATCTCATCGGCTCCCTATCCCTAATAGAATTTTCACTTAAACTATCAATTTAAGTATATTTTTATTTATTAATGTTAGTTACATAATGGAATCAACCTGCAGAAACTGTAATTGCAAAGATGGATTGGAGGGTAAGTTGTCGATGCTCAAGCCATGTTATGAAGTGGAGCAAGAAGAGTGAATCAGGAAAACACAGAACATGTTATTTTGTATGGCTTAACCTTAGGTTGTATTTGTTGTGTGGAATTGACCAATTTTCTTAGCGCTATCAATGCTGGCCATTGATGATTGTTGGACCATTTAGAGTTGAATTTAAGGCCTACCAGTAATATAGGAAGAAATTGGTGGTATGTGTGTCATGAATTAGTTATCTGATAAACAAATGAGACCATCAATTTTTTTTAGGTAGCACATCACCATTAATTGAATTTCTCTTACACGAGGTTGAGTCGTCAGTCTGATATATGTGCTCCTTCCACCTGGCCATTTTAATAATTAGTTATGCAATTTTAATGTTCCTAATACAGCCTTTGATCTATCTCTTATCGCATGGAATACTGAAAGTGCGTTATATCGACTAGAGGGGGGGTGAATAGGCGATTTTTATGAATTCTTCACTGAGGAATTTGCGGGTGAGGAAATTCCTTAGCGAAGAACTACTAGCAATGGAATAAGTACTCAAAAGTAAACATAAAAAAACACAAGCATAGTCATCATGATGAAATGAAGACAAGTACAGAGTACAGAAAGCGTAATCACAGGATAACACAGGATGAAGACAAACAGACTGAAGAAATTGAACTGAGGAAATTGAGAAAGTCTTCAGTCAAAGTCTTCAAACACAGATATGAACAAGTGCACAACACAGTAATGAGGAAATGAAAGAGTTGAGGAAATAGAACCAGTAAGCTTGGTGAAGACAATGATTTGGTAGATCAGTTCCAACTGCTGTCTCGGTTGTACATCTGGTTGGAGTGGCTAGGTATTTAAACCTAAGGACACACAGTCTAGGACACACAGTCCTCACCGTATTCTCCTTGAGCTAAGGTCACACAGACCTCGCCCAATCACTCGTGGTAAGTCTTCATGTGACTTCCAAACCTTCACAAACTCGGTCACTCGGCGATCCACAATTCCTCTTGGATGCTCTAGACCATGACGCCTAACTGTCTGGAAGAAGCACAGTCTTCAAAGGTAACAAGCGTTGGATCCACGCAGGATCAATCTCTTCAGTGATGCTCAGTCACTTTGGGTTTGTAGGTGTTTGGGTTTGGGTTTTCCTCACTTGATGATTTTCTCTCAAAGTCCCCGGAGGATGGGATGCTCTCAAATGACAAGTGTCAGTTTCTCTCGGAGCAGCCAACCAGCTAGTGGTTGTAGGGGGCGGCTATTTATAGCCTAGGGAGCAGCCCGACATGATAAGACATAAATGCCCTTCAATGATATGACCGTTAGGTGGGTAGATATTTTGGGACAGGTGGCACAAGGCACAGCAACTGTCGGAAATTTGAGTATCAAATTCCTCAGGGCTATCATGTTCCTCACTGTGTAGGCAATCCGCACTGGCGAATTCCTAACTCCTCAGTCAGAACAAATTCCTCAGAGACCAGAAGAACTTCGTCTCTGTCACTAAAGAATATGACTGAACTGTATGAGATTTCCAATGGCTTCACTCGAAGGGATTGGTAGGTGTATGATTTTGAGTTGAGCATCACATGGAAATTTTTCCTTAGTATTTCCTCAACCCCCTTTAACAGTACGGTGTTTCCTATGACTCAAGAAAAAAGAAATTGAAACTACAAAAACAAAAGTCTTCATGCTTCATGTTCCTTGGACGAATACCAAGTCTTCAAGGTCACACCAATTTCTTCACTTTCAAAGTCTTCAGAAAGTCTTCAGAAGTCCAAAGTCTTCAGAAAGTGTTCAGAAGTCCAAAGTCTTCAGACGAAGAACTTCATTTTTAGGGGTCGACTTTCTCTGTAAATATCAAACTCCTCATAGACTTATAGACATGTTGTACACTCATAAACACATTAGTCCCTTAACCTATAAGTCTTCAATACACCAAAATCACTAAGGGGCACTAGATGCACTTACAATCCCCCCTTTTTGGTGATTGATGACAATATAGGTTAAGTTTTCAACGGGGATAAACATATGAAGTGTAAATACTGAAATTAAGGAATTTGATTGCAAGATCCCCTGAAGATGTGCATAGTGAGGAATTTGCTTTTGAAGCAATGCACACTTTAAGAGTAGAATCATGCTGATCTCCCCCTATATCTTGTAATTCATACACGCATTTGATATGTAATATGAAGAATTTGAAATGCATGATGAAATATGGTGACTGATGTAATTCAGCATGCGTGCATAAACATTAATGAGGAATAAGCATGCAGAAAACACAGCAAAAGTATCAGGCCACCATAGAGTCTAAGTTTACAACTCGATCCAGCAAAGTCATCAGAAGAACGAGAGTTGCAACTTAGCAAAAAACGCCCATATAGATAGACCCACTTGAAGACTAACTCAAATTTCTCCCCTTTGTCATCGAATGACCAAAAGGATCCAAAATGAGGACTAACACCCCAGAAGAATATCAAGTTGATGAAGGAGCGCCAGCGTTGTTGGGGTCGTTTGTTGATGTTGGGCCTGCCGCAGTGTCGTTGAGGGAGTCCTGGATTAGGGGGTGTCCGGACAGCCGGACTATAACCTTTGGCCGGACTGTTGGACTATGAAGATACAAGATCGAAGACTTCGTCCCGTGTCCGGATGGGACTCTCCTTGGCATGGAAGGCAAGCTTGGCAATACGGATATGTAGATCTCCTTCCTTGTAACCGACTCTGTGTAACCCTAGGCCCCTCTGGTGTCTATATAAGCCGGAGTGTTTAGTCCGTAGGACAGAACAACAATCATACCATAGGCTAGCTTCTAGGGTTTAGCCTCTCTGATCTCGTGGTAGATCTACTCTTGTACTACCCATATCATCAATATTAATCAAGCAGGAGTAGGGTTTTACCTCCATCGAGAGGGCCCGAACATGGGTAAAAACATCGTGTCCCTTGTGTCCTGTTACCATCCGCCTAGACGCACAGTTCGGGACCCCCTACCCGAGATCCGCCGGGTTTGACAACGACATTGGTGCTTTCATTGAGAGTTCCTCTGTGTCGTCGTCATTAGGTTTGATGGCTCCTTCAATCATCGTTAGCGATGCAGTCCAGGGCGAGACTTTCCTCCCTAGACAGATCTTTGTATTCGGCGGCTTTGCACTGCGGGCCAATTCGCTTGGCCATCTGGAGCAGATTGAAAGTTACGCCCTTGGCCATCGGGTCAGGTTTGGAAGCTTGAACTACATGGCCGATATCCGCGGAGATTTGATCTTCGACGGATTCGAGCCCCGACCGAGTGCGTCACACTGTCACGACGGGTATGATTTAGCTCTGCCGCCGAACAGTGTCCTGGAGACCGCACCTGCATCCGCTCCGACCTATAATTCGGAGCCAACTGCGCCATCCGAGGGCGGGTGGTTAGACCCCGCCGCGGAGGCAGTAGCCTTAACAGCGATCGAGCCGAACACCAACCTTACCCTTCACGAGGTATGTGACTCCACCTTGCCAGACTCTCCTCCGGACTCTGAACCATCCACGCCCCTGCCAATCAAATCCGATTGGGCGCCGATCATGGAGTTCACCGCCGCGGATATCTTTCAGCACTCGCCCTTCAGCGACATACTGAATTCACTAAGGTCCCTCTCTTTGTCAGGAGAGTCCTGGCCGGATTACGACCAGCAGGATTGGGATGCAGACGACGAAGAAATTCGACGCCCACCCACCACCCACTTTATAGCCACTGTCGATGATTTGACCGACATGCACGACTTCGACTCCGAAGACATCGACGGCATGGACGAAGATGTAGGAGACGAACAGGAACCAGCGCCTACAGGGCACTAGAAAGCCACCTCATCGTATGATATATATATATATGGTGGACACACCCAAAGAAGGCAATGGCGATGGAACAACGGAGGCTAACCTCTCCAAGAAGAAACCTAAGCGCCGTCGTCAGCGGCGCCGCTCTAAGTCTCGCCAAAGCAAAAACGGTGATTCCAGCAGAGGAGATAATAACACCCCGGATAGTGCCGAAGATAACCCCCTCCAGCAAGATTCAGCGCAAGAGGATGGAGAAGCCAGCCCTCATGAGAGAGCAGCGGATAGAGTGGAAGAGGATGATAATTACATGCCTCCCTCCGAAGACGAGGCAAGCCTCGACGACAACGAATTTGTCGTGCCTGAGGATTCCATTGAGCAAGAGCGCTTCAAGCGCCGTCTTATAGCCACGGCAAATAGCCTTCAGAAAAAGCAGCAGCAGCTTAGAGCTGATCAAGACTTGCTAGCTGACAGATGGACTGAAGTCCTTGCGGCCGAGGAACATTAACTCGAACGCCCTTCCAAGAGCTACCCAAAGCGCAGGTTGCTACCCCGATTAGAGGAGGAAGCATCTAAACCTACATCTCCAGCGTATGACGCGGCTGACCGGCCACCTCGTGGCCGCGACAGAGAGGCCTCTCGGCCTCACGACATAGCTACAGTAAAAGTAAATCCGTCCAGGACGAACACAGCAGACAAAACTCATTTGAGCTACGTCGTGATATAGCCCAGTACAGAGGCGCCACACACCCGTTATGCTTCACAGATGAAGTAATGGATCATCAAATCCCAGAGGGTTTCAAACCCGTGAATATTGAATAATACGATGGTACGACAGATCCCGCGGTATGGATCGAGGACTACCTCCTTCATATCCACATGGCCCGTGGCGACGATCTACACGCCATCAAATACCTCCCACTCAAGCTTAAAGGACCAGCTCAGCATTGGCTCAATAGCTTACCAGCAAAATCCATTGGGTGTTGGGAAGATCTGGAAGCCGCATTCCTTGACAACTTCCAGGGCACCTATGTGCGACCACCAGACGCCGATGACCCGAGCCACATAATTCAACAGCCAGAGGAATCGGCCAGACAATTCTGGACACGGTTCCTAACCAAGAAAAATTAAATCGTCGACTGTCCGGATGCAGAGGCCCTAGCGGCTTTCAAGCATAACATCCGCAGCGAGTGGCTTGCCCGGCACCTTGGACAGGAAAAGCAAAAATCTATGGCAGCCCTCATGACACTCATGACCCGCTTTTGCGCGGGAGAAGAAAGCTGTCTGGCTCGCAGCAATAACATGTCAAAAATCCCTGGTAAATCGGATACCAAGGACAGCAACGGCAAGTCACGTTGCAACAAG
This sequence comes from Aegilops umbellulata, assembly GCA_032464435.1. Lineage (NCBI taxonomy): Eukaryota > Viridiplantae > Streptophyta > Magnoliopsida > Poales > Poaceae > Aegilops > Aegilops umbellulata. The sequence continues at coordinate 436,854,853 of CP136058.1, read as the reverse complement.
CACAAGTGCAGCATTAACAGCGACAATACTGAGGATACGTCAGTTAATGCCGGATTCAGAGGCTCTGAGCCCCGTCAGCGGAAAAAGCCATTCAAAAGAAGCACTCCGGGCCCGTTCAGTTTGGACCGTATACTCGATCGCTCGTATCAGATACATGGCACCCCCGACAAGCCAGCCAACCACACCAACAGGGATTGTTGGGTGTTCAAGCAGGCCGGCAAATTAAACACCGAAAACAATGACAAGGGGCTACATAGCGACAACGAGCAGGAGCCCCGGCCGCCGAACAACAGAGGACAAAAGGGTTTCCCCCCACAAGTGTGGACGATGAACATGATATACGCAACCCACATCCCCAAGAGGGAGCGGAAGCGTGCGTTAAGGGACGTATACGCGTTGGAGCCAGTGGCCCCAAAGTTCAACCCATGGTCCTCCTGCCCGATTGCCAGGACCCCGATCCTAAGCCACATCGATCCAGCATGTAACACATCATATCACTTTGTGTCCTCACGCACGGTACTCCCACGGGTGCCACCTTACCTGGCCCGGGATCGTTTGCGCCTTTTGGCTCACGTATATGATAATGTCGCTAGCATCCATATGACAGAGAACCCGGGCCGACATGGCTAGTCGTGAACCCAAGGCGGCACTAACCCATGAGGACAGGCATACATGAATCACATCGAGCATGTCGGTCAACAACGTATAAATCCGGGCTGTAGCACTGGGCTAACAGGACTCCGGTAACCCGGGCTGTAGCAGGCTAGGCAGGACTCCGGATAACACCGCGTGACATTTCCCCGAAGGGACAGACACAGGAACGAAGTGAAACACATGCCGGCCAGTCATGTGTTCCGAGCAGTAGTGCTGGGCTAGCAAGACTCCAGTGAACCGGGCTGTAGCGGACTACTATCGCTAAGAAGCACTAGACTACATTTCCTCATATGATAGGCTGCCAAGGATAAACAGCTAGATAGTCGGATCCCACTCATACCAAGCATTTCAATCATACACACAATATGCCCGATATGAGTAAATACAACATTGCATCACAACAAAACTCTACAACTCAAGTACTTTATTTAAGAGGCTCCGAAGAGCCATACATATCATCCATACAGATAGGGGTCACATGACCCGACACTCAAGTCATACAATCATACAAGCACATGCGGAAGCAAAGTAGTCTGAGTACAGACGCTAGAAAGAAAGAAGGCTTGACGAAGCCTGTCTATCTACATCGACCCTTCACAAGTCTTGGATCACCACCTGGGTGATAAGTCACTCGTCAACGTCGAGGTCTACGTAGAACCCATCAGAGGGGTTGGCGTAGTCGTCTAAAAACATTAATTAAAGCAACATGAGTACGAAGGTACTCAGCAAGTCTTACAACAGAATCCTATTATACATGCACATTCTCAAGAAGGTAGTGGAGTTATTGCAGCAAGCCAGCTTTGACTCTTGGCTAAGCTATCCTACGACAGACACAACTTGTAAAGCATTTGTCGCACACGAGTCCACTGTCACCAACACAATACTCCACCGTGGATCCTCTCTCGCCAACCTACGAGAGGGCCATCCGCGGGACTCACACTTATCTTGAGATTTTTAGTAGTATCCATTTAGTTGTCTATGAACTGTATAGGTGACCAAGTAGTCCTTTACCGCGGACGCGGCTATTTGAATAGTTTATACCCTGCAGGGGTGTACTTCCTCACACATGTTTCCACCACTTAGCGTCTGCACACGTCATGTGCTCGGCAGACTTCAAGCGAAAGCTGACGTGGGTGTAGACCACGAACTAACTAACCACACTAGTCTCTAGTCTAGGTTTATCGCCTATTCGGGTTCCATCCGCAAGGAGATCCGGCCGGGGTGTCCTCAACGGCCCTAAACGATGTGTGCAGGGTTCCCGAGACACCAAACGGGTGAATCGGTACACGGTGCCACGTGCCTACCGCAACACAGCCCACCCCTATGGTCAGCACTGCGTGCGGCTCCCAGCAACTACAAACACCAGAAACTACTTGCAACTCCTGGACAGAGGACGAGAGGGGTCGGTAAGTCGAGCGGGGTCATATTTCAGGGCCCAATGTGTGGTAGTAGCTGAGCCTTAAATCACACACACAGATCTCAGTTCTTAAGGACGACCTCAATGAAACAACCCACCATGTACTCCTACATGGCCTTCCATCGGTTCCTTTACCAAATCGTGTTCAACACTTTCACACTCTCGACAACGTCACAACCTTTGACTCTAGTTCATCATCCCGATGAGCCAGACCTGACACAACTCTAAGCATAGCAAGCATAGCATGGTAGGAATACACACACATATGGCTCAATCAACTCCTACACATGCTAGTGGGTTTCATCTAGTTACTGTGGCAATGACAGGTCATGCAAAGGAAGTGGGTTCAACTACAGAGACACACAACAGTTTGAATCGCGTTGTCTTAATGCAGTAAACGAGAGCAGAAGCGAGAACATGGGTTTGTATCGGAATGATCAATGGGTTGCTTGCCTGATGTAGTGGTAGTGGGATACTGCCCTTCAGTTGGATACTCTTGAATATCCTCGGAGGAAGGACCTACCACGAAGAACACATCGAAACACAATCAACACATGACGGTATGCAACATTATGATGCATGCTATGACATGGCAATATGAATGTGTCCTGGCCTAATGCAAGCTAAAATAGAAAGGGATGAACTCATTTGAATCAAAGATTCAAATATTAGCTCATTAGACATGGCCTTAATAGTGCATTTCCTTATTCTGCTTAAACAGCAAGGTAAACTTGTTTTGTCATGCATGAGACCATTACAGATGGATAGATTGAATATTTCTGATAATTTTTTATATATAAATTATTTCAATTTGAGTTACAGATTAATTTCTATGATTTTTTTGAAGTTTGAAATATTTTCTAGATTTTCCTGAATAAGAATAAATCCAGAAAATCAATTACGGCATCAGCATTGCGTCATGCTGACCTCAGCAGGTCAACAGACCCGGTCCAGGTCAAACCTGACGCGTGGGTCCCGCGTGTCAGTGTGGTTTAGTTTAACTAAATTTGATTAGTACTAATCCAAACTAATTAACAGGGCTGGGCCCCACCTTTCATTGACCCAGGGGGTCAAACTGAGCCCACCCGTGGTCAAACGGGGTCAGCAGGGGTCAACTCGTCGGCGTTAAGCCACCGGCGACGACCAGACGCGGCGGGGCAGCGCGGGAATCGCGCTCCGGCGACCAAATCGACGGCAGAGGCCATATACGGGAAGCTGGGGCTCGTGCGCATCCAGCGCGGCATGCGGCGGCAGCGGGGACTGCCGGAGCTCGCCAGAAACAAGCTCGGGGCGGCGCCGGAGTTCGGGCGGGGTCGGGTTTGACGCTACGGCGCACAGGAGGAGCTGGTGGTGGCTACGGGTTCCTGGTGCGGCACTGAGCACAATAGTGAGGTTGGCTTCGAGCCATTGTGGCTCTAGCCACGACGGCGCCATGGCCAGCGGCGAGGAGCTATCGGCTCCGGTGAAACTAGGGCTACGCGGCGCAAAAGAGGCGGGGAAGAGAGGGGTTCGGGGCGGGAGCTCACAGGGAGGTCGATGAGCAGCTCAGCGGGCTCGGGGGCGAACGGAGCGAGGCGAATCGACGAACGGCGGCCGGCGGGCACAAGGTCGAAGACGAACTGATGGCGGCGATGCAGGGCCTCCGGCGAGGCGTGGCTCGGTGGGGAGGGCGAGGGCGTCACGGCGGAGCTTCTGGACAGGTCAGAGAGGCGAGGGGGTGACGGAGGGCGCGGCTACGGCGGTGAGACGGCGACGGGTGCGTCGGCCATCGCGGGAGAGGGGGAGGGAGACGAGGGGGAGAGTGAGAGAGGACGAGAGGGGGACGTGGGGGTCACGTGGCAATCCCAGGACGTCTCCTGGCATCGGCGGAAGCAGGAGGTGGCCGGCGTGTGGCCGCGGGCGCCGGCCACGCGCTCCGCGTCCTTCTGGCGCGGGGAGGACGACGACTGGCATCGCCAGTAGGCTGGGCCGAGCCAGGTGGGCTAGCCAGCACAGGTAAGGCCCAGGTGGGCTTCTCCCTCTCTTTTTTTTAATTTGTTTCTGTTTTCTATTTAACTGTAACTGTTGGGCTTTATTTAAAATACTAAAACATTTCCAAAAATCCTGAAAATAATTATGGGCTCTGTTTGGATGATTTCCAACAGCAAACATTTATTTCCAGAATTATTTGAGCATTTAAATTATTTAATAGCATTTAAATGGCTAAATTCAAATACTTATGATTTAAATCAATGACCTTTTGTTGACCTAGAAAATTGTGCACCTATTTTGTTAGAGGTTCTAACCCAAGACAAAGAGGGTGAACATTTTAGAAGGGCATTTCAGGTTCATTGAAATTATTTTTAGTAAACCCTAGTTGATTTCAGAAGGGGTGCTAGGGGTTCTGCCTTCCCCATTTCAAGTTTCTGATGAAAAGTAAACATGATGCAACACTCTAATGCATGACTAGCTAGGGTGTGACAACTCACCCCCACTCGAAAGAATCTCGTCCCGAGATTTAGGATCCATCGGAAAGAAGGTGGGGTACTCGAGTCGAAGACGATCCTCCCTTTCCCAAGTAGCTTCTTGCTCGGAATGGTGTGACCATTGAACTTTGAGAAACTTGATATTCTGGCGTCGAGTGGTACGCTCGGCTTGATCAAGGATACGAACGGGGTGTTCTCGATAGGTGAGGTTATCTTGGAGATCAAGCGTTTTGTGGTCCACCCCACGGATAGGATCCGAGAAGCAACGCCTGAGTTGAGAAACGTGGAAGACATCATGAACTCTGGAGAGATGCGAAGGTAGTTCCAGTTGGTAGGAAACTTCCCCTTGTTTGGCAAGAATGCGAAAGGGTCCAATGTAACGAGGAGCCAATTTTCCTTTCACACCGAATCGATGGGTTCCCTTTAAGGGTGTAACCCGAAGGTAAGCCATCTCGCAAACTTCGTAAGCCATCGGCTTATGCTTGCGGTCATACTGACTCTTTTGTCGAGATTGGGCTGTTTTCAACTTCTCACGAATAATGCGAACCTGCTCTTCTGCTTCCTGGATCATATCCGGGCCAAAGAGTTGTCTCTCTCCGGTTTCTGACCAGTTAAGAGGCGTTCGACATTTTCGTCCATAGAGAACTTCGAAGGGAGCTTTGCCCAAGCTAGCTTGATAACTGTTATTATGAGCGAACTCGGCGAATGGAAGGCACTTCTCCCAATTCATACCGAAAGAGATGACAGAAGCTCGGAGCATATCCTCCAGAATTTGATTGACTCGTTCTACTTGACCACTTGACTGAGGATGGAAGGCGGTGCTAAAGGAGAGACGAGTTCCCATAGCATTTTGGAAACTTTCCCAAAATCGCGAGGTGAAGAGACTTCCACGGTCTGAATTAATTTCCAAAGGAACACCATGGAGAGATACTATTCGAGAGATGTACAAATCAGCTAGCTGGCTAGCGGTTATACTCTCACGAGCAGGTAAGAAGTGGGCTACTTTGGAAAGACGATCGACAACAACGAAGATAGCATTATTCCCTCTTTTGGTCCTGGGAAACCCGGTAATGAAATCCATACCGACTTTATCCCATTTCCATTCAGGAATTTCCAATGGTTGAAGGGTGCCAGCAGGCCGTTGATGCTCTGCTTTAACGCGACGACAGACGTCGCAATTTGCAATGTATTGAGTGATTTCTCTCTTCATCCTAGTCCACCAAAACCTCTGGCGTAGGTCTTGATACATTTTAGTACTACCGGGATGAATAGTGAGAGGGGATTCATGAGCTTCCTTAAGGATCAGTTGTCGTAGATGTTGTTTCTTGGGGACCACCAAACGGTTCTCGAAGAAGACAACACCTCGCTCGTCCATGGAAAAACATTTAGCAACTCCGCTAGAAATGTTTTCCTTGATGCGGGATATGCCCTTATCGCGCTTCTGGGCAGCTATGATTTGATCCGTAAGGTTAGGTTTCGCCGCCAGGGTGGAAAGGAATCCTCGAGGAACAATGTGAAGGTTAAGCTTACGAAATTCCTCGTGGAGAAGTGGTTGACCTTGTTGTAACACCGGGTTGTTACAATTAGACTTACGACTTAGTGCATCAGCCATGACATTGGCTTTGCCTGGGGTGTAAGTTATTCCTAAGTCGTAATCTGTGATCAACTCGACCCAACGTCTTTGCCTGAGATTCAAATCCGGTTGGGTGAAGATGTATTTCAAACTTTGGTGATCAGTGTAGATTTCGCAACGATTACCAAGAAGGTAATGTCGCCAGGTTTTGAGTGCATGGACTACTGCTGTAAGCTCTAGATCATGTGTGGGATAGTTATCCTCATGTGGACGCAACTGTCGAGAAGCGTAGGCAATCACATGACGATCTTGCATGAGAATGCAACCTAGTCCTTGTCACGAGGCATCGCAATAGATAACAAAGTCCTTAGAAAAATCTGGTGGTACCAGTACGGGAGCAGATGTCAGGCGTCTTTTCAGTTCTTGAAAGCTGAACTCGCACTGTGGGGTCCACTCGAACTTTTTATCTTTCTTGAGGAGTTCGGTTAGAGGCTTAGCAACTTTGGAGAAGTTCTCGACGAAGCGGCGGCAATAGCTCGCTAAACCAAGAAAACTCCGAACTTGCTTGACCGTTTCAGGTGGAGTCCAGTCAAGGACGGCTTGAACTCGCTCGGGATTGACGGCAATGCCCTTACCAGAGATTACATGGCCCAGATAGGTCACTTCTGGCAACCAGAATTCACACTTGGAGAATTTGGCATAAAGGCGATGCTCTCGAAGTTTCATCAATACTAGCCTTAGATGTTCGGCATGTTCCTCCTCATTCTTGGAGTAGATGAGTATATCATCGAGGTAAACCATGACGAATTTATCCAAATACTCCATGAAGATCGAGTTCATTAACCGAGAGAAGGTGGCTAGAGCATTTGTTAAACCGAAGGACATGATGGTGTACTCGTATTGGCCATAACGAGTAACAAAGGCCGTTTTGGGAATGTCCCCGTTCTTGATTTTGATTTGATGGTAGCCCAACCTCAAATCCATCTTGGAAAAGACTGAGGATCCGGCGAGCTGGTCATACAGGTCGTTGATCCTGGGGAGCGGATACTTGTTCTCGATAGTGACCAAATTGACAGGTCGGTAATCTACAACCATCCGATCTGTTCCATCCTTCTTCTTGACGAAGAGGACGGGGCAAGCCCATGGAGAGGAACTAGGACGGATGAAACCCTTTTGCAAGGACTCATCGAGTTGTTTCTTAAGCTCGGCTAGTTCTAGGGGTGCCATCTTGTAAGGTCTTCTAGAGATTGGGACGGTTCCTGGAACAAGGTCTATTACGAACTCGACATCTCTGTCAGGTGGAACACCTGGCAGTTCCTCTGGAAAAACATTCGGGAAGTCACGAACTACCGGAATATCTTCAAGGTCTGGAAGGGGGTTGGCATTTAGAGAGTAGAGCTGACGCTCCGACACTCAGGTCAAAACATGGACTGTCTTGCCCGATGGATGGGTGAGTTGAACGGTTCTAGTAGAGCAATCAATCTTAGCGTAATGGGCCGACATCCAGTCCATACCCAAGATGATGTTTATGTCCGAGGATTTGAGAGCTACTAGTGACGCGAGGAAAACCAATCTGTCGACAAGAATTTCATTTCCATGGCTGATTCTAGAGGTTTGCCACTTAGAACCAGGGGTTTGAATTGCCATGGAGGTGGGCATGTCACAAAATGTGGTGTTGTGCAAACGAGCATAGCTCTCAGAAATAAATGAATGAGATGCTCCAGTATCAAAGAGAACAGTTGCCGGATGGCAATTAACAAGGAGCGTACCGAGAACAACGTTGGGGTCCTCCTGAGTCTCCTCAGCTGAGACGTAGTTGACATGGCCACGAGCAGTGGTGGCCGGCTTGGCGACGAGCACTTTTGCTGTTAGCTTACCACGGCCAATAGACTTTCCGAACTGGTTGGGGTTGTTCTGGGGACACTCGCGTATGTAGTGACCCGGCTCTCCACACTTGAAGCAAGTTATCATATTGGGGCGTGGAGCAGCATTAGCAGCGGGACCACCATAAGTCTTGGGCGGTACATACTGCTGGTTGGGGCGAGGCGCCTCAAAGGATGGCCTCAGAGTGAACCTGGATGGCACAACAGTGTTTGGGATCCAGACCCGGCGCTTCTGAGATCCGGAGCCGGATGAAGATCCAAAGTCACGGGAGTGCTTGCGTGAAGCTTCAAAGTCATTCTGCCCTGTCTCGGCACTGATGGCCTTGTTGACCAACTTCGGAAAGGAGGTGCAATCGTGCAGACGAAGATCACGGCGAAGCTCGGGGCCAAGTCCCTTGCGGAACCTTGCCTGCTTCTTGGCGTCGGTGGATACCTCTCCGGGAGCATAACGTGCTAACTTTCCAAACTCGCGACTGTATGCATCCACAGTCAGCCTACCCTGGGTGAAGTTACAGAACTCCTCCCTCTTGCGATCCATGAGACCTTCCGAAATGTGATGCTCGCGGAAAGCAGCACTGAAATCAGCCCAAGTAGTGACTTGGTCGACCGGGCGCATAGCCTCATAATTTTCCCACCATAGGCTAGCAGGGCCTTCGAGGTGATAAGAAGCAAAGGTAACCTTATCATCTTCGGCTACGTTGGCAGAACGTAGCTTGTGAGCGATGCCGCGAAGCCAGTCATCCGCATCGAGAGGTTCGATGGAATGGTTAAACTTTGGTGGGTACAGCTTGACAAAGTCATTGATTGACACTGGAATGTTTCTCTGCTGGCGTGCAGTATTTTGCTCAATCCGCTCCAGCAAGCGGTTAGTCTCGCGCTTGTTTTGTTCTGCCTCCAGCATCACTTCGGCCAGAGATGGCGGTTGAGGCAGATTCTCATCCCTAGCTGCGCTAGCTTCACCCTGCTCCGGAGCAGCAGGGTTGCTGCGGGTGTTGACCATCCTAGGAAAAACAAAACAATGATTTAGACCAGGATGGCAAAAAGAAATCTTGGCAAGGAAGTGCGGAATGTAATGGATAACAAGGAATGCAGAGATGTTCATCCGTATGACAGGGTAGTTTAGAAACTGCCATATATTAACCAATAGTCATACACACAATACATAGTTTAGTACAAGCCCAAGCTAAGGTACAACTATGATGAAAGACGTTACATCTCATCGGAGGCATTCCAAGATCCTATACATTATTTTTCTACACCTCCAGAATGGATACACACTAAGTCATATTCCACAAGTCACGCAGGATGGTGGACATACAACTGTTACAATACTAGCGAAAACTACTACTAGCTCAGACAGCTCCGTAGTAATCCTCATAGAAGTCACCACCCAAGCCTGGAAGCGGAACATGATCATCTGGGAACAGACGGTCCTGTGGAGCTTGCGGACCATAAGGACTTGGGTGTGGCCTTGGTCCAACAAACGGCGGCAGACGAGGTCCACGAGGAGGAGTGATGCCTCCCACCTCACGCCACTCCATGAAATCTGGCAGACTGGCACGCACAGGATACAAGTCCCTCATGTCCATGTATCCGGCTTGCACCGCAGAAGCAAACCGAGTCAAAGTGGCCCAGTGATCCGAACGAGCATTAAAGAGCTCCATACGCAAGGCCCGATTTTCACGGTCCTTGTCCTCCAACATCTCAGTAGTGGTGCGGAGGAGTGAGTTCTCATGGGATGCATCGCTATACATACCCTGAAGGTAGCCATGTGCCCCAGGGAGGGATGCTGGCATGTAGCGGAAATCAGTGTTGCTCAGCAAGGCAGTTCTGGCTCGAATAATAGTCATCATCGAGTAGGCTGCATCCTGCACGGACATCCCAATAGTGATCCCAAGTCCATAAGAACAGTGGAGTGGTTCAGTAGCTCCGGGATAAGATGGATATATCCTGACCGTGCACAGATACTGGCTTTGATTAAAGTCTCTAAACTGCTCCTCGACGGTATATTCAGGATACAATCGGTAACCTGCCTCGACCATCACTCGAACCAACATGGCTGTGTGTCCACATATATCAATGCAACGAGTCAGACGAACCACTTGGTTCTGGGAACGGGTGGCCATCTGAAAGCACAAAATAATGCAAAGGCATTAGAATTTTCTAGGAGAATTTGGAGAGCATAACGGCTGTAAATGCTCAGAAAAAGAGATGAGACATCCACAACAGTTTGCAAAACCACTCAACAACATCATATCAAGGTTCTGGTTCAACTGGCAACATACTAAAATTTAGTAGGAACAGAACTGGGTTGTAACCAACAATCCTATAAGTTACTACGGATTAGTAACACGTGAACCTGATAGAGAGAAGACAGCCTGGTCCTCAACCCACGTAGAATGAGAAGAGAATGACTCAAGATAGAGGGCATAAGGTAAAGGAGTAAAAGAGCCTTACGTTCCCTCCCACAATCAATTCCCCTACATATAACTAAAGCATTTCTAGACTCGACATCGACCAGTTTGGCTTAGCGAACCTACAGGCAGTCCGACTCTGATGCCAACTCTGTCAGGACCCCGATCCTAAGCCACATCGATCCAGCATGTAACACATCATATCACTTTGTGTCCTCACGCACGGTACTCCCACGGGTGCCACCTTACCTGGCCCGGGACCGTTTGCGCCTTTTGGCTCACGTATATGATAATGTCGCTAGCATCCATATGACAGAGAACCCGGGCCGACATGGCTAGTCGTGAACCCAAGGCGGCACTAACCCATGAGGACAGGCATACATGAATCACATCGAGCATGTCGGTCAACAACGTATAAATCCGGGCTGTAGCACTGGGCTAACAGGACTCCGGTAACCCGGGCTGTAGCAGGCTAGGCAGGACTCCAGATAACACCGCGTGACATTTCCCCGAAGGGACAGACATAGGAACGAAGTGAAACACATGCCGGCCAGTCATGTGTTCCGAGCAGTAGTGCTGGGCTAGCAGGACTCCGGTGAACCGGGCTGTAGCGGACTACTATCGCTCAGAAGCACTAGACTACATTTCCTCATATGATAGGCTGCCAAGGATAAACAACTAGATAGTCGGATCCCACTCATACCAAGCATTTCAATCATACACACAATATGCCCGATATGAGTAAATACAACATTGCATCACAACAAAACTCTACAACCCAAGTACTTTATTTAAGAGGCTCCGAAGAGCCATACATATCATCCATACAGATAGGGGTCACATGACCCAACACTCAAGTCATACAATCATACAAGCACATGCGGAAGCAAAGTAGTCTGAGTACAGACGCTAGAAATAAAGAAGGCTTGACGAAGACTGTCTATCTACATCGACCCTTCACAAGTCTTGGATCACCACCTGGGTGATAAGTCACTCGTCAACGTCGAGGTCTACGTAGAACCCATCAGAGGGGTTGGCGTAGTCGTCTAAAAACATTAATTAAAGCAACATGAGTACGAAGGTACTCAGCAAGTCTTACAACAGAATCCTATTATACATGCACATTCTCAAGAAGGTAGTGGAGTTATTGCAGCAAGCCAGCTTTGACTCTTGGCTAAGCTATCCTACGACAGACACAACTTGTAAAGCATTTGTCGCACACGAGTCCACTATCACCAACACAATACTCCACCGTGGATCCTCTCTCGCCAACCTACGAGAGGGCCATCCGCGGTACTCACACTTATCTTGAGATTTTTAGTAGTATCCATTTAATTGTCTATGAACTGTATTGGTGACCAAGTAGTCCTTTACCGCGGACGCGGCTATTCGAATAGTTTATACCCTGCAGGGGTGTACTTCCTCACACATGTTTCCACCACTTAGCGTCTGCACACGTCATGTGCTCGGCAGACTTCAAGCGAAAGCCGACGTGGGTGTAGACCATGACCTAACTAACCACACTAGTCTCTAGTCCAGGTTTATCGCCTATTCGGGTTCCATCCGCAAGGAGATCCGGCCGGGGTGTCCTCAACGGCCCCAAACGATGTGTGCAGGGTTCCCGAGACACCAAACGGGTGAATCGGTACACTGTGCCACGTGCCTACCGCAACACAGCCCACCCCTATGGTCAGCACTGCGTGCGGCCCCCAGCAACTACAAACACCAGAAACTACTTGCAACTCCTGGACAGAGGACGAGAGGGGTCGGTAAGTCGAGCGGGGTCATATTTCAGGGCCCAATGTGTGGTAGTAGCTGAGCCTTAAATCACACACACAGATCTCAGTTCTTAAGGACGGCCTCAATGAAACAACCCACCATGTACTCCTACATGGCCTTCCATCGATTCCTTTACCAAATCGTGTTCAACACTTTCACACTCTCGACAACGTCACAACCTTTCACTCTAGTTCATCATCCCGATGAGCCAGACCTGACACAACTCTAAGCATAGCAAGCATAGCATGGTAGGAATACACACACATATGGCTCAATCAACTCCTACACATGCTAGTGGGTTTCATCTAGTTACTGTGGCAATGACAGGTCATGCAAAGGAAGTGGGTTCAACTACAGAGACACACAACAGTTTGAATCGCGTTGTCTTAATGCAGTAAACGAGAGCAGAAGCAAGAACATGGGTTTGTATCGGATTGATCAATGGGTTGCTTGCCTGATGGAGTGGTAGTGGGATACTTCCCTTCAGTTGGATACTCTTGAATATCCTCGGAGGCAGGACCTACCACGAAGAACACATCGAAACACAATCAACACATGATGATATGCAACATTATGATGCATGCTATGACATGGCAATATGAATGTGTCCTGGCCTAATGCAAGCTAAAATAGAAAGGGATGAACTCATTTGAATCAAAGATTCAAATATTAGCTCATTAGACATGGCCTTAATAGTGCATTTCCTTATTCTGCTTAAACAGCAAGGTAAACTTGTTTTGTCATGCATGAGACCATTACAGATGGATAGATTGATTTTTTCTGATAATTTTTCATATATAAATTATTTCAATTGGAGTTACAGATTAATTTCTATGATTTTTTGAAGTTTGAAACATTTTCTGGATTTTCCTAAATAAGAATAAATCCAGAAAATCAATTACGGCGTCAGCATTGCGTCATGCTGACCTCAGCAGGTCAACAGACCCGGTCCAGGTCAAACCTGACGCGTGGGTCCCGCGTGTCAGTGTGGTTTAGTTTAACTAAATTTGATTAGTACTAATTCTAACTAATTAACAGGGCTGGGCCCCACCTGCCATTGACCCAGGGGGTCAAACTGGGCCCACCTGTGGTCAAACGTGGTCAGCGGGGGTCAACTCGCCGGCGTTAAGCCGCCGCCGACGACCAGACGCGGCGGGGCAGCGCGGGATTCGCGCTCCGGCAACCAAATCGACGGCCGAGGCCATCTACGGGAAGCTGGGGCTCCTGCGCATCCAGCGGCAGCGGGGACGGCCGGAGCTCGCCGGAAACGAGCTCGGGGCGGCGCCGGAGTTCGGGCGGGGTCGGGTTTGACGCTACGGTGCACGAGAGGAGGAGCTGGTGGTGGCTACGGGTTCCTAGTGCTGCACTGAGCACAATAGTGAGGTTGGCTTCGAGCCATTGTGGCTCTAGCCATGACGGCGCCAGGGCCGGCGGCGAGGAGCTGTCGGCTCCGGTGAAACTAGGGCTACGCGGTGCAAAAGAGGCGGGGAAGAGAGGGGTTCGGGGCGGGAGCTCACAGGGAGGTCGATGAGCAGCTCAGCGGGCTCGGGGGCGAACGGAGCGAGGCGAATCGACGAACGGCAGCCGGCGGGCACCGAGGTCGAATACGAACTGATGGCGGCGATGCAGGTCCTCCGGCGAGGCGTGGCTCGGTGGGGAGGAAGAGGGCGTCACGGCGGAGCTTCTGGACAGGTCAGAGAGGCGAGGGGGTGACGGAGGGCGCGGCTACGACGGTGAGACGGCGACGGGTGCGTCGGCCATCGCGGGAGAGGGGGAGGGATACGAGGGGGAGAGTGAGAGAGGACGAGAGGGGGACGTGGGGGTCACATGGCAATCCCAGGACGTCTCCTCGCGTCGGCGGAAGCAGGAGGTGGCCGGATTGTGGCCGCGGGCGCCGGCCACGCGCTCCGCTTCCTTCTGGCGCGAGGAGGATGACGACTGGCATCGCCAGTAGGCTGGGCCGAGCCAGGTGGGCTGGCCAGCACAGGTAAGGCCCAGGTGGGTTTCTCCCTCTCTTTTTTTTAATTTGTTTCTATTTTCTATTTAACTGTAACTGTTGGGCTTTATTTAAAATACTAAAACATTTCCAAAAATCCTGAAAATAATTATGGGCTCTGTTTGGATTATTTCCAACAGCAAACATTTATTTCCAAAATTATTTGAGCATTTAAATTATTTGAGCATTTAAATTATTTGAGCATTTAAATTATTTAATAGCATTTAAATGCCCAAATTCAAATACTTATGATTTATTTAAACGCCCTCATAGTACATATCGGGGTGGTGATGCTCGTTGCCCTGCGGTGGTCCATCCTTCACCAGCCTCTCCGCGTCCATTTTGCCCCAGTGTACTTTCACGCGGGCAAGGGCCCTGCGGGCGCCCTCGATGCAGATGGAGCGCTTGATGACTTCAAGCCACGGACAGGCATCCGCCAGCTGCCTCACCAGCACGAAGTAGCTCCCAGGCATGGCCTCTCCAGGCCACAGCCGGACTATAAGACCCTTCATGGCCTGTTTGGCCACCTTATGGAGCTCGACCAATTGCTTCAGCTGGTCGCTCAAGGGCACCGGGTGTCCCGTCTCAGCATACTGAGACCAGAACACCTTCTCTGTCGAGCTCCATTCCTCAGCCCGGTAGTAGGTGGCGGCATCTAACACGCTGTGGGGCAAATTTGCGAATGCTCCTGGAGAGCTCCGGACTCGGGTAAGTAACATGTAATTCACTTTCACGTGCTTGCTTTGCATAATGAATGCCTTATCCGCCGCTATCTTCTTCATCGCTTCAATTTCCTGGAGGGCTTTTTGGGCTTCGGCCTTGGCAGACTTGGCGCTTTCGAGGGCCGCAGCGATCTCGGACTCTCGAGTCTTCGAGTCAAGCTCCAAAGTTTCATGCTTCTTCATGAGAGCATGGAGCTCTTGCTACACCTCGCCAACCCGTGCCTCATATTTCTCCCACTCAATGCGCTCCGTGGCCGCCTTGTTTTCGGCCTCGGTAAGCGCTTGCTTCAGGGTCGCCACCTCAGTCGTGGCCCCTAGCACATCAGTAACGATCCTATCATTTTTGCAACTGCATCTTTTTAATATATAAACACACAAACAAGGCATTATGTACCTTGGTTCTCCTCGAGCTGCTTCTTGGCAAGGCCGAGCTCTTTCTTGGACCGCTCGAGGTTCTGCTTCAGCGCATCAACATCCGCAGTCAGTGCGGCAGAGGCTAGCAGCGAAGCCTGCATACGCATATCGACATAATTATGTTAGACTCTTGCGAATATTATTAGATCCTCTATTCGACTTTTCTTTGTGAACACCAAACAGAGTATCAGGGGCTACTATCTACGCGGTAATATTTTCATATATTTTTTACATACCTCAAAGCCTGTTAGAAGGCTGGCACAGGCTTCAGTCAGCCCGCTCTTGGCGGACTGAACTTTCTGGATCACCGCACTCATAATAGTGCGGTGCTCCTCGTCGATGGAGGCGCCGTTAAGCACCTCCAGCAAGTCATCCGGTGCCTCCGGTTGGACGGAAGTCACCGGCGCGGTAGGCTTGCCCTTTGTCGGTGTCAAAACCGGCGGATCTCAGGTAGGGGCTCCCGAACTGTGCGTCTAGGCCGGATGGTAACAGGAGACAAGGGACACAAAGTTTACCCAGGTTCAGGCCCTCTCGATGGAGGTAAAACCCTACTCCTGCTTGATTAATATTGATGGTATAGGTAGTACAAGAGTAGATGTACCACGAGATCAAGGAGGCTAAACCCTAGAAGCTAGCCTACGGTTTGATTGTTGTATGATGAAGTTGTCCTACGGACTAGAACCCTCCGGTTTATATAGACACCGGATAAGGTTAGGGTTACACAAAGTCGGTTACAATGGTAGGAGATCTCGAATATCCGCATCGCCAAGCTTGCCTTCCACGCCAAGGAAAGTCCCTTCCGGACATGGGACGAAGTCTTCAATCTTGTATCTTCATAGTCCTGGAGTCCGGCTGAAGGTATAGTCCAGCTATCCAAACATCCCCTAATCCAGGACTCCCTCAGTAGCCCCTGAACCAGGCTTCAATGACGATGAGTCCGGCGCGCAAATTGTCTTCGGCATTGCAAGGCGGGTTCCTCCTCCAAGTTCTTCATAAAAAGATTTGTAAACACCAAGAGTAGTGGCCGGCTCTGCAAAATAAGTTTCCACACATTGCCATAGAGAGAATAATATTAACACAAATCTAATCTGCTGACGTATTCCGCGGCGTGACATCACACTATGGCCAAGTCCTTTACTCGAATCGTTTTTACTCTTCCACCTCAGCATATTTCGCGAGGCGGCTTCCTTGGCACGTCTTGTCAAAGCAGAGATTGTGTGCCCCTTTTTATGGGATTCTCATCAATACGGACGTGGGTAACCCAATCGTGCCCATTACCACGTTTCCGCGATTAAAGGCGAGTCCCAAACGGTTATGGGGGGGCTCTTGGTATTCAACCTCTTATAAAGAGACCAAGGCCTTACTTCTTTTTCCAATCTCAAATGAGTTCGCCCGTCGCCTCGAGTTCCAACACCCTAGGCTCCAGATTCCAGGCGCTTTGGACCTTCGACCATGTTCGGTTCTGACCTTCAAGGCCGATGGACGCCCTCCTCCGTCACGGAAGAGGACGTGCTAAAGTTGAGAGAGGCTAAGTTCCTGACCGGCGAAATTTCGCATAGGTTGCCTGTTCAAGGGCAGGCCATTCCCAGTCCCCAGCCCGGTGAGAGCGTGGTGTTCATGTCTCACTTCCTTCGAGGGTTAGGCTTCCCAATGGATCCCTTTGTGAGGGGGCTGCTGTTTTATTACGGGCTGGAATTCCACGACTTAGCTCCGGAGTCCATCCTCCACATTTCCTCATTTATCATCATGTGTGAAGCATTCCTCCATGTTACCCCTCACTTCGGATTATAGCTCAAGACTTTTAAAGTGGAGCCGAAGATGATCGAGGGACGGCACGCAGAGTGCGGAGGTGCCGTTATAAGCAAGAATGCCGATGCTCCATGGCCCGAGGGCTCTTTTCAAGAGAAGCTCGGTTTGTGGCAACGAGAGTGGTTCTATATCACCACTCCCAGGGGCACTAAGTGGGTGACGCCTCCTGCCTTTCGCTCGGGTCCCCACCACGGCTAACGTCATGGGTCAGCAGAGGGTTAGATTGGGGGTTACCCAAAGACGTGCCCTTGTTGCAGGGCCGCATTAGGGATCTCTTAGAAGGAGATCTCAGCCTGGTCAAGGTGACGCAGGTCATGTTGATTCGCTGGATATTGCCCGGCAAACGTCGCTCCCTTCGCCTATGGGAGTTTTATCCAGAGGGACTGCGGGCTCTCCAGAATTTCATGGGCGCAACGCCCGCGGAGATGTATAAGCTGTTCTTCGGATCACAAGCGATGTGTCCGGATTTGACCGAGGACGCAGGCCTAAGCTGCTATCGCCCGGATATTCAAGTAAGTAACTTTGTGCCCGGACACGCTATCCGTATAATTGTCATCAACTTGCCCCTAAAGGAGTTGTTCTTTTAAACAGGAGTGGATAGCGAAGGCAAAGCTGATCAGGTGTCCGGCTCCCCTTCCCGAAACCAGGCCGGATCCCGTGCTTGTCAGGATGTTGAAGATAATGCCTTTGGAGGGAAGTAAGGGGAAGAACAAGGGAACTATGGCCTCCTCGAAGGAGGCTGCTTCGGAGGGAGGAACCGACAATTCCTCTCCTAAGGGGAAGAAGAGGGCCGCCTCTGACGACCCGGAGACCATGGCCTCGAAGCAGGGGGAAATCTTCATCAGAGGGTCCGACGCCGGGGAGTTCCTCGGCCGAACTACGCTCTCAAAGGGATCAGCCCTCCAGCGAGCCGTAAGTTGAGAAAGGTTTCCCTTTTGAGGGATGAGAGAAATCCTTGATTTATATCTGAGAAGATTAATTGAAATTTTACCTTGTAGCTCAGACCTCAGTCCTTCTCAGCAGAGCTCGTCTTCGGGGGATCTTCTTTTGGAGATGATGGAAAGAGGGATGCCTCCCCCTGCCGTACCGCCTAGCGAGGCGGGCGACGCTGAGGTGTCATCGTGGAGGGTTCCTCCGAATCTGGCAGGGGAGGAAGATAGCCATATGGCCCCCCAATATTCTCCGCGTCCGGCACCGTCTGGTGTTCGGCCGGAGGAGCTAAAGATTCTGCTGAGGCGAGCTTCTATCTCAGAGGAGCACCGTGCATTGATGGGCATGGTGATTGAAAGGATTTCATCCACAGAAAGTGGATTGCATGAAGCTGTCAAAAGTTTATAGACGGGGTTTGAGGTACGTTAGATAAAGTACACTTTTTTCAGTTGCGCATAAGTAAGTTGCGCCCTGTGTAGATAGTAGCCCCTGAGACTCTGCGTGCTGTCAAGAAATGATGGCACGCAGAGGATCATAATCCCAGGTCTAAGGTGTCGCCCTTGAATGTAGGTGGCGAGGTGTCCGGAATCGAGCCGAACTGATGATTTTGCCGAACTAAAGCGGAACTGGACGTGGCTGATGCCGACATCGCGCTTGTCAACAAGCGGCTTGATGAGGCTCAAGGTATGTAATTCCTCGGGCAGCATTGGGTAAGAGGAGTTTTATGCCATTATCTTACAGTGTATGTGCTTGACGCAGATGGTGCGGCCGCCGTGGAGAATCTTAGGGCAGAGCTTGCCCGAGCTAAAGAACAAGCCCGAAAGAGCGATGCGGCTGCCCAGAAAGCTCTTGAAGAGCTGAGAGCCAAACAGGCTGCTCACTGCCGAAGCAAGGAGGAGATGGCCGAGATGACCGTGAAGTTAGAGCGCACTACTGATCGTTGCAAGCTTCTTGAAGAAGAAGAACGAGCAAGGCAGACGGACTTGGAGAAAGCCGTTGCTGATGCCAAGGACGCTCGCTCTGCGATGAGAGCTGCGAAGGAGGAGCTGCGTCAGGCCGAACAGATTGCGGCTGGAAAGCCCTTTATGCTACGGAGGAAGTTTTGCAATCTGAAGTTTGCTCCGTCAGACCGGATGTGGAGTGTGGAGGACACCTATCTGGATTTGGCGGCAAGTGCTGTTGATGCGACCGAACACTTTTGAGATCTAAAAGATCGCGGAGTGGAAAAGCTTTTCTGGTCGCGGTTCCACAATCCAGAACGTCCACTGGCAGTGGACGATCGCCTGGCTCAATGGGCCGAATTGAATAGGTTGTCCGCACTTGCCATGAAGTACGTCATGGGTCATCTTTGGCCGGGGAGATCGGAGCCGAAGAGTTATTTCAGCTTGGTGCAGCAATTCCTTGACGCGGTGTCGCGTATTAATGCGATGAAGAGGTCAGCATGCATAGAGGGCGCACGGATGTCTCTTGCCCGTGTCAAGACATACTGGGAAGAGATGGAGACCACCGTTGTTGCGTCCCGAGATTCGGACAAAATCCGAGTACCCGACGAGCACTATTTTCAGGAAGTCCTTGAGGGCGCTCGTGTAATAGAGACGCAGTGCTCGAAGGATGCTATGTTATGATAGCATATGTAATTATAAAGCAATATTTTCATAAATTGTAGTGTCCTTTTATACTTGTGCCTTCAAGTATTGGGAACACCTCTTGTGCGGCCGTTTTAAAACATATATATATATATATATAATCTGAAAGATGGCAGTCGTTGGCTTCAGCCCCCACGCACATAGTGCGGGGGTGCTCGCAGAAGACGCATTTTCACACTTAATCCAACGTCTTGGTCCTACAAAGGAGGTGATAGCGCAGCGGGCTAGGCAACCGGACTATAATGCTTTAACACTTTTACTTAGCCATAGGAGCTTGACAGGGGGACTATTTAGGTAGCCCCTTGGTGGCGACTGCGCTCGCCCGAGTTCGGGGCGCGTATGTGCCTGGCCGGGAAACGGCCCTTCGTTAAAGCGGAGGAATCCTATAGATTCCGGTAGGTCATCGAGTGGCTGACCAGTCTCACGCTACATCATGACAGTCAGTTTTCGGCTTTCTCTACTGAGGTGCTCGCCCGGCCTAACCGGGGCACAACCGCAGTAGTTCTCCTGGTGCTACCTTAGCCGATAGAGCGGAACGTAAGGTAGCCGAACTCAGGAGCCGGGCAACCAAACTTTTGACCAAAGACATGATTCGGAGCTGATGCATATAATGCCAAAACTCGCGACGCCGAACACTCCCTAAGGTGTTTGGTCTTTATAAGTGCGGGCAAAACAACACTCCTTATTAAAAAGCCCCTAGTGTCCAAGTACGCGCAAAAATTCTGACGTGGCCACATGCCAAGACGCCAGCCTCCTCCTTGGTTATGGCAGAGAAAACCAGGGGATATGTAGCAACAAGAGACAGTAAAAAAGGTTTACGCAGGGTCTTAATCTAAAAAGAATCCTTAGGACGGGTCCCTACTGCACGTCTGCGCCTGTGTCTCCGTTGTGCCGTATCCTGGATGGGCACCGCACGACGTTCATCTGTAAAAGAGAGGAACTGAGTTGAAAATGGGTCGTGCTGAACAAGATTTAAGATACAAAGTATAGAGTAAAATATATAAAATTTGAGCTTTATTGTCTCTTATTGTATATGTACGGAGCCCCTAGTGCGGAGGTATATGGCCACTAAGCCTGCATCAATGATAATTCTGTACTGAACTCGTCTATCCGCGCTCGTGGTCTTTTAAGGACCTATTCCGAAGTTTTTGGTCGGTGGAGCCATTTTACTGTGGGGCTGTCAAAGCTGCCGCACAGTCCTCCGCTTGGGGGAGGTGCACCTCAATGCTTCCCCTTTAAAGAGATGATGCCTCGTGGACCGGGCATTTTAAGCATTAGAGATGCATAATGCGGTATTGCGTTAAAGCGGGCGAAAGCTTCGCGTCCTAGTAGTGCTTGATAGCGACTTGAGAATGGGACGACGTGGAAAATTAGCTTTTCGCGACGGAAGTTATCGGGGTAGCCAAATGTAACTTCAAGCTGGAGGAAACCCATGCATCGGGTGACTGGACCTGGCGTTACCCCTTGAAAGGAGGTTTTGATGTGACGGATTCTTGTTTGGTCTATCCCCATGCGACGGATTGTGTCCTGATATATAAGGTTTAGTCCGCTGCCGCCGTCCATAAGGACATTTGAAAACTTGAGTCCGCCGATTATTGGATCGAGTACCAAGGCAGACCAGCCTGTGTTCCTGATACTTCTAGAATAGTCCCGTTGATCGAAGATGATTGGTTTTGACAACCAGTGGCGGGATCCCTTTGGGATAGGTCGTGTGGTGCGTACCTTTATGGGCGCCGCATGTTTTGTTATGTGAAGTAAGTTTACTGTGGGGACCCCGACTCATAAGTCCTGATCACCGAATGCACGTGTACAGTGATCCCAGAGATCAATGGTCACTTAACACACAGAAGCTGAATAACAAGAGTCTTACATCCATACATACCGTCTTACACAAATTATGACCATTATGGTCAAGTGTTACATAGATAAAGCCTTAAGGGCTGAACATCAAATGAAACACAAGCAGCGGAAATCTTCGTCGATAAGTAGAACCCATGCCATCTGCCTTAACCCTACAGGCATTCTGACTGGGAAGCGTCCTAGTTCGCATGTTCGTCTCCAAAGAATTCTTCCTCGAACTCCTGTTCTTCAATGCCTGGTCAATTAAATAACCAGTGGCAAGCCAATGAGTACTTTGAATGTACTCGCAAGCAACCCATGTTTTGGTTCAAGATACAACAATGCATGATATAGGTAAATTTTTGCGGAAAGCTAGTTTTGAGAGCAATGACATGCTCAACAACTTGTAAGACATGCATCAGGAGAATTTAAGTAACCATGAGGATAGATTACAGATATCAACATAAATAGAGAGGGCACCAACCCAACTCAATCATGTCAAGTCCTTGACTTGACCCAAGTAGTTCTTCCCATTATCCAAACACACACACTGGTTTGTAAACATGTGGACGTAGCCCAAGAGCGGTTACCCAACTGTCCTTGACCGTGGACACGGCTATTCGAATAGTTTTACACTCTACAGAGGTTGCACACTTTACCCACAAGATCCGGGGAACTTCCGTGTCATCCACGACCCGATACCTCAAGTACCCGGGGTAAGCACCCGATCACTACCTTTCCCTAGACGACACTAACAAAGAGTCCACTCGTTGTTCCATATCCTCACGATGTACATCATACGAGACTTACTCGAGATCGTAACATCCGAGAGGGGACACAACGGTGTATTCGGTGCCCTGTGAAAACAGTCATGGCCGCCCTACCTGGCACGACCCCGTCCCGAGAGAGAGCACCAACTCTCCCCCGTCACTAGTAATGCAGGCTCCAAGCTAGTATCGACCTAGGTATTCAATAATGTCCTTTCCCATATAAGGGTAGAGTGGTTGCGCATGTAAAGTTGGAATAACAGTCGCAACTTAAACCAATCCGTTTTAAAAAAACAACACACACACTTTCCTCGGTACACCACTTCGTCATCAAGTGGTTACCCAACTCATCATCTCCCTCGGGCATAAGTGGCACCCGATGGGGTTTTCGAAAAGTCCTTTGAAAATACTTTGCCTCCATCACCATGCATATCCCCGTCCCTTTTTGCGTAGCAACTACTTTAGCATCTTATCTACTCCCATCGGCATAACCCTCATAAGGAGGTAGGGTCATGCACAATGCAAGTATCAATGAGGAAGTAATGGAGGCAACCCACCAAACTGGCTACCACCTCATCATGATTCCGTTGCAACAACAATAAAGTGTTATATGACATGCATAAAAAAAGGGTTTCATAGACATGGTCAAAGGGCTGCTTGCCTGGCTCAGCAAAGTCTTCTGGGTCTTCAAAGTCTTCTGGTCCAACTCCTTCGTCAGCAACACAATCTATCGTCGCAAAATAATAACGAGAAAATAAGGCAATAATAAAACAGAAAAACCAAAGTGCTCAGAAAAATGTCAACTCATTTTTGTAAAATACTAGGTTGAAAACTAAGAAGGGGAAAATTCTTAGTTTTGGATTTGGAGTTGTAGAATAGGAGAAGTGGATTTTTAGAGGGGAATATAAATGCTCAAATTTGAATTTAAATTTGAACAGTGCAGAAAAGTTGGTTGGATTTGAATGAAAGTTGCACCATTAAATAGGTGGGATTTTTACAAGATTTTAGGAACTGGAATTGTTGCATTTGGATTATTATTTAATCCTGTGGAATTTTTGGAATAGTGACAGAAAAAGAAAAAGAAAAAGGCACTGTGCCTGCTGGGCCAGAACAGCCGCAGGGCAGCAGGCCCAGCCAGAGAGGCGGCCCAGCGCACCTGTGCACGCGCGCGCGCCAGGTTCAAACCTGACGGGCGGGGCCCAGGCGTCAGGGCGTGAGGCTGACGGACGGGCCCCACGGCCGTCGTCGTCAACCCTGGGTCAGAGGGGCGGCGAGCTCGCCGGCGATTTCCAGGCACGGCGAGGCGAGCTGATGGCACCGCTGGACTCCTCGTCGTGTCGCTGTTCGGGTCGTGCCGGAGTTGGTCGCCGGGGTGCAGGGGTTCGCCGGCGACGAGGTTTGCGGTGGAGGAGCTTTGGGTGTCGATGGCTCCGGCCGTTTCTGGCTGCAAAAGAGAGGGGAAACGGAGGGGAAATGATCAGGGAGGTGCGGAGGGTCCAGATCGAGAGAGAGGAGGGGCGGAGGGAGCCCGTACCCTGAGATCGATGGCGGCCCGAGGCGGCGGAGCTCGAGCTCGATCTCGAGCTCGGGCGGTTCTGGGGAGGAACTGGGGGTGCAGGGGAGCGACTAGGGGAGTGAGAGGGAGAGTGGTGAGGAGAGGAGAGCTCGGGGAGGCCGTTAAATAGGCGAACGTCGAGGCCCCATAGACCCGTGCTCCGGCGAGCTCCTGCTCGTCGCTGCAGGGCCTAGGGGAAGAGGGCGCCGTGTCTGGGGCGTTTGTAGGGGTGGTCTACGCCCAGAGGGAGGGAGAGAAGGAGCGGGGAAGCGTCAGGGCAGCGCGCATGTGAGCCGCGCCATTGGCGCGCTTGAGCGGCCGGTGTCCGTTAGCGCGGAGGCGCGGGGAAGGAGGAGAGAGGAGGGGGTCGACCGCGTAGCGTGTCGCGGACACCGAGGCGCACTGGCAGGCGCGCGGGGGAGGCCCGAGGTGGTCGGAGTCGTCGGGCAGAGGGCGACTACAGTGCGGGAGCGCACTGTAGCACGATCTGGAGCGTGCATTTGGCATGCCATGGCATATTATATGCCTTGTGGGCGCGGCCACTGATGTCTGGCAGCCCTAGGAGGGAGTAAAGAAGTAGGGAGAGGCATTGGATGCTCTGGATGGCCACTGGAGTGAGGAGGGAGGTGAGGAAGAGGGAGAAATGGACTGTCCAGAGAGATAAAGAGGTGGTTTCACCCCTCAATTATTGAGCTGGGGTCTTGCCATTGTTACTGGAGGTGAAAGGGGTCTAGGAGGAGCCGTGGTAAAAAGCTTAGCTCAAGGAGAATAGTTTTAGTGGTCAAAATGATGATTATTGAAAAGTGGCAGAACGTGTTTGTTAAGAGTTTTGGCAAGCAAATGATTTCCAATTGCCATGATACTCCACAGGGTGAAATGTCACACATAATTAGGGCCTTCCACCAATTTGGAGTTTATTTGGGCAAAGTTGCCAATGCAACTTTTGTAAACCCTAGAAATTAGCAGAAATGGACTTGTGTAGATCTAGTTGAGAAAATCACTTCTCCTTGATGCACCACTTGGTATAGTGGCCTCATTTGGTCATGTGAACATGCTCACAAAAGTTGGGGTCAAGGAGAGAAAGTTGGTAGTACAAACTTGTTCAAATATGGTTCTGGTCAGAGAGGGTATTGGGGCATTTTGGTGAACCAAAATGACTTTAATTGACATCAGGCTTTGCAAGGTGATCACAATATGCATTTGTGACTTGCTGGATTTTCCTTGGATTTTTATGAAAATATTTTCTGTAGAAATATTTCAAATCCTTGAAATGGGCAGAAATGGTTTTGGGAGGTTTTGTCCAATATTTTGATCATAACCATGTTTTGAAACTCATATATATGGAAAATATATGTCCATTGAGTCTCCCTAATTTTTCTCAAATATTTTTAAAGCTTTTAAATAATTTTAACCTATTTAAGACCATTTCTGGCCTTAAGAAAAACCCCTTAAATAAAATAGGAAAATAACTTTCAAAATTATATTTTGTGGTTTCTAGGTATCCTATATCGAATAGGAGTCAAACATGTCTTTGGAATATTATTACTGCCCTTAATTAAGTATTTGCAGTGCAAACCTCAATCCAGGGGTTTTTGGAAAACTAATTTTTAAAATACTTTTTGGCCAAATTATTTTTGTAAGAAAATACTATATTGCTCTATACACATGGCATGATCATTGGGCAGAAGTTTGGGACAAGGAGATGAAGTATAGAAGGTGGAGTAGTTGACTATAAAGAGCACTTGAAAACCACACAGAGAAAACCAACTTCAAAAATAAAAGCCAAATAATGCAAAAGTTTTTGTTGGTCCAAATTTTTATGCTTTATTAATGCAAATGACATGTTACAAAATGCAGGGTGTGACAGACCTACCCCCCTTACAAGAATCTCGTCCCCGAGATTCCTAAACTAGGCTTTAAAGAGATACGGAAACCCGGATCTAAGGTAGTCTTCATGTTCCCAGGTTGCTTCTGCTTCAGTGTGGTTGCTCCACTGGACCTTGAAGTACTTGATCGTGCGGCTTCGAGTGCATCGCTCAGCCTCATCCAAAATGCAGATGGGCCTCTCACGGTAAGTCAAATCAGGCTGAAGGTCAATGGCTTGATGATTGACGTCCTTGTAAAGATCAGGCTTGTCTGGGACTTGGAGACACTTCCGGAGTTGTGACACGTGGAATACGTTGTGCACATCGGATAGTTCCGGTGGCAGTTCCAACTGGTAAGCCACTTCTCCTCGCCGGTCAGTAATCTTGAAGGGGCCGATGTATCTTGGAGCGAGCTTTCCTTTGACATGGAAGCGTTGGGTTCCCTTGAGAGGTGTGACCTGGAGATAGACATGGTCTCCAACTCGGAAGTTCATGTCTCTATGACGTGAGTCAGCATAGCTCTTCTGCCTTGACTTGGCGGTCTTCAAATGCTCTCTAACAAGCTGGACTTGCTCTTCTGCTTCACGGAGAATATAGGGCCCAAAGACTAGCCCTTCTCCGGTCTCTGACCAATTGAGGGGTGTGCGACACTTGTGTCCGTACAACACCTCAAATGGTGCCATCTGGAGGCTGGACTGGTAACTGTTGTTGTAGGAGAACTCGGCGAAAGGGAGGCAATCTTCCCACCTAGCTCCATATGCTAAGACACAGGCTCGGAGCATGTCCTCGAGTATCTGATTTACTCGTTCTGTCTGACCTCCGGTCTGTGGGTGGAAAGCAGTGCTGAAGGACAACTTGGTCCCCATGGCCTCTTGCAACTTCTTCCAGAACCTTGAGGTAAACTAGGTTCCTCGATCTGACACGATCTCCTTGGGGACACCATGAAGGCTTACGATTCTGTTGATGTAGAGGCTGGCTAGCTGGTTTCCCTTGTAAGTCGTTTTGACAGGAATGAAATGGGCTACTTTGGTCAAATGGTCGACTATGACCCAGATGGAGTCATGTCCCTTATTTGACCTGGGTAATCCAGTGATGAAGTCCATTCCGACTTTATCCCATTTCCATTCGGGCACCTTGAGAGGCTGTAACAATCTAGCGGGTCGCTGATGTTCAGCTTTGACCCTTTGGCATATGTCACACTTAGCGACAAAAGTGGCTATCTCTCTCTTCATGCCATGCCACCAGAATCTTTCCTTTAGGTCTTGATACATCTTGGTTCCTCTGGGGTGGATGGAATACGGGGTGTCATGAGCTTCTTGCAATATCAAGTTCTTGAGCTCAATCTTGTTGGGTACGCAAATGTGATTCCCAAACCACACAATTCCTTGCTCATCCTCTGAGAATCCTGGGGCCTTGCCTGCCTTGATCTTCCTCTTGTTGCCTTCAATACTTTTGTGTCCCTTCTGAGCTTCCTTAATATCATCCATCAGGGTAGGCTTGACTTCAAGGTTGGCTAAGAATCCTGGCGCATCCAGTTCCAGTCCGAAGCTTTCAAGTTCTGCATACAAGGTGGGTAGCCTGCCCTTAAGCATAGCATTCAAGGAACAAGCCTTTCTGCTTAATGCATCTGCTACCACATTAGCCTTTCCAGGGTGGCATTGAACACTGAGATAGTAATCCTTGATCGTTATCCTGGAGGGGCGGCTTTGTCTGATTCTGTCGTGAGCTTTTGAATCCGCCGTTGATTGTCGTGCTCTTCGGACTTTTTTCCTTAGTCCGGCGACGGTCCTTGTTGCGTCGCGGTTTTCCATTTCCATCCCTAGTTTCGGATGTACTTGGGTCGCTGGGCTGCGTCTTGCCAACCAGTTGTCCTCTCCTGCACAAAAGTGGGTCATGAGGCTTGTTAGTGCGGTCATTGCTCTTGGCTTCTCTTAGCCGAGGTGTCTGGCGAGCCATTCGTCTTGGACGTTATGCCTGAAAGCTGCTAAGGCTTCGATGTCCGGACAGTCGACTATCTGATTCTTTTTAGTGAGGAATCTATTCCAGAATTGCCGAGCTAATTCTCCGGGCTGTTGTGTTATGTGACTGAGGTCGTCAGCATCCGGAGGACGGACATAAGTCCCTTGAAAATTTGCTCGGAAAGCGTCCTCGAGCTCGTCCCAGCTTCCAATTGTGTTTTCAGGGAGGCTTTTGGGCCAATGCCGAGCTGGTCCTTTGAGCTTTAGTGGCAAATATTTGATGGCGTGGAGATCATCTCCTCTAGCCATATGTATATGGAGGATATAATCCTCTATCCAGACTCCAGGGTCTGTTGTTCCATCATATGCCTCTATGTTTACGGGTTTGAATCCCGCTGGAAATTCAAAATCCAGGACCTCATCGGTGAAGCATAGGGGATGTGTGGCGCCCCTGTATTTGGGTGTGCCGGATTCTGATGATGGTTTTATTGCATTGCTTATGAGAGCTTGCTTTCTTGGCCCATAAATGGACCTGGCTGGGCCATCTTTTTGATGCGAATCCGTAAGTGGGTCGCGTGTCGGCTTAAGTGCGGCACCATTTGCCGTTTTATGCTGGCTATGGGGTCGTCTATCCGACCGTGTGGCTTTCTTTTTTTTGAATGCGATGGCTCTATGGCCTCTTCGTCAAATTCGGGCAGTAGCTTTCTCTTCGGATAGCTTTTAGTGCGGCGACTGTCGCCGTATTTATCTGCGGTATTGATTACTTTGCTCCATCTGATCCTGAGTGCATCTTCCGCCGTTTTTAGCTTCCGCTTCTGCTTCTTCAGGCTGCGTGCTGTTGCCACGAGCCTCTTGTGGAGATTCTTCTGCTTCGTGGGTTTGTCCGGCGTAAGGTCGTCCGGAGTGCCGTTTTCGCCAGGGAAGGGATGTTCGGTTTCTCTATCCGTGTTGCCCTGTTCGGACGGTTGCTCTAAGGCCTGCTCGTCGTCTACCGGCTCATCCTGCTCTATGGATAGTTCTTTGTCGAGGCGGGGCTTGGGTCGGCGTTTACGCCAACGCTTTGATTGCTTTTCGAGGGATCGGTCCCCCGTTCCATCCCCTTTATCCTCGCTATTGTTTCCTTTAGGGGTGTCCACCATGTACACATCGTGAGATGGGGTGGCTGTCCAATGCCCTATGGGCATTGGCTCATCTGTATCTCTTGCATCGTCGTCCATACTGTCGATGTCTTCGGAGTCGAAGTTGAGCACGTCGTTTAAATTGTCGACAGTGGCAACCAAGTGGGTGGTGGGTGGGCTTTGAATTTCTTCATCGTCCGTATCCCATCCTTGCTGGCCATAGTCCGGCCAGGGCTCTCCCGATAAAGAGAGAGATTTTAGTGAGTTCAGGATGTCGCCAAAGGGCGAGTGCTGAAAGATGTCCGCGGCGGTGAACTCCATGACCGGCGCCCAATCGGATTCAATTGGTAGGGGCGCGGGAGGTTCGGAGTCCGGAGGGGAATCAGGATCCTCGGAGTCACGGGTCATGCAGAGTGCGGGGCTGGCGTTCGGCTCGATCGCTTTTGAGATCGCAGCCCCCGGGGTGACGTCCAACCGCTCACCCTCGATCAGCGCCGCAGGTTCCGAATTAAGGGTCGGAACCGACGCGCGTGCGGGCTCCAGGGCATTGTTCGGCGGCAGAGCTAGATCATGCCCATCGAGACAGTGCGGCGTGCTTGGCTGTGGCTCGAATCCGTCGAAGATCAAGTCCCCACGGATGTCAGCAGTATAGTTCAAACTTCCAAACCTGACCTGATGGCCAGGGGCGTAGCTTTCGATCTGCTCCAGGCGGCCAAACGAATTGGCCCGCAGTGCGAAGCCGCCGGAGACGAAGATCTGTCCGGGAGAAAAGTCTCACACTGGACTGCATCATCGTTGATGATCAAAGGAACCATCGGGCCTAAAAGCGATGACACAGAGGAACTCTCAATGAAAGCACCAATGTCGGGGTCAAAACCGGCGGATCTCGGGTAGGGGGTCCCGAACTGTGCGACTAGGCCAGATGGTAACAGGAGACAAGGGACACGAAGTTTACCCCGGTTCGGGCCCTCTCGATGGAGGTAAAACCCTACTCCTGCTTGATTAATATTGATGGTATAGGTAGTACAAGAGTAGATCTACCACGAGATCAAGGAGGCTAAACCCTAGAAGCTAGCCTACAGTATGATTGTTGTATGATGAAGTTGTCCTACGGACTAGAACCCTCCGGTTTATATAGACACCGGATAGGGTTAGGGTTACACAAAGTCGGTTACAATGGTAGGAGATCTCGAATATCCGCATCGCCAAGCTTGCCTTCCACACCAAGGAAAGTCCCTTCCGGACACGGGACGAAGTCTTCAATCTTGTATCTTCATAGTCCTGGAGTCCGGCTGAAGGTATAGTCCGGCTATCCGAACACCCCCTAATCCCGGACTCCCTCACCCTTCTTAGTGGGGGGCCGCCTGCCGGAGTCCGGAACCACTGAAGGTTCCGGTGCGATGTTCGGCCCAGAGCCGGACTTGGAGCCCTTGGGAGCCTTGCTCCCTTTGTGCCTGCAGTCCGAAAGGTCGCCTTGCGGCGCCTCCAGGACCACCTCCCCTTGGCTTGGTACCCTTTGGGACAGCACCTCGGCGTTGTCCATAGGGCAAGGGGTGGAAACGGTCGGAAGTGAAAAGCTGTTCACATCCGACGAATCCAAGGAACCGCTCGACGATATGTCGACTCGGGCTCGGGGCGGACTGCATGATTATATTCGGCGTTAGGAGATGTTGTGCAATAAAGGAACTGTCGCGACCGGTTTTCCAGACATTAATTTCCAGATAATGGCCGTCGAGCTCATCAGCCCCAGGATTACTGTTAGCTGATGAGGCACCAACTTGTTACAGAAATTCCAAGCAAAGGTACAAAATATGTAGTACAAGACCATTGTGGCCTATGAGTACATCAAGTGGTTCCTAGTGGTTGAGGGCGGAAGCGGTTTGTGGATCACCATGGTCTGTGGGACTCCATTTCCCACGGGAACAGCTGACCAGGTTAACTCCTATCTTCGCGAGGCTGCTATCACCGTTGCTTAGGTTCCGAGGCTGTCGTCGCAATGCTCCTCTCCAAGCAAGTAATCTGGCCAAGACAATAGCCAGGGACAAGCCAGTGAGTACTTTGAATGTACTCGCAAACATTAAGAACACAGGTATAATATAGCCACTGATAATCATGCTTTGCAATATTCTTATGCTCACTTAGTTAGTCATGAAAATAAATATCTTGATGCATGCAAGCAGGTTATTCATATGCAACCGGAAATTTATGCAATGACCAAATATATATAAGGTGTACCGATCGGATGTCTGAAGCGACGTTTCGAAAGGATAGTGAAAAAGAGTATGCCACAGTCGGGCGTCTTAGCGACACCACATAAAGGGCTTTAAAAGAAATGCCACAGTCGGGCGTCTTAGCGACACCACATAAAGGGCTTATAAAGAAATGCCACAGTCGAGCGTCTTAGCGACACCACATAAAGGGCTTTAAAAGAAATGCCACAGTCGGGCGTCTTAGCGACACCACATAAAGGGCTTTAAAAGAAATGCCACAGTCGGGCGTCTTAGCGACACCACATAAAGGGCTTTAAAAGAAATGCCACAGTCGGGCGTCTTAGCGACACCACATAAAGGGCTTATATGAAAAAGAAATTATCAAAGTGAATATCCAGGAGATGGTACCGTCCCAGGGGTATTCTTTATTTCAAATCATGCAAAACGGTTAGTCCAAAAAGATAATAATAATCATAACCATCATATATCACAAGTCATAATCAATATTCGGGTTTTAGTGGTTTCTCCTTCGAAGACCGACACTAAGACCGACACTTGACCCATCCCAGACTGTAATCCTTGACCATGGACACGGCTATTCGAATAGGTTTGATCTCTGCAGAGGGTGTACTCTTTACCCACGAGTAACGGATTCCTTTAGTCCATCGGGACTAATTCCGTCTACGGTCTTTTAATTGAAAACACACCTGACTTGCACACACCAGCTCAACTCACCGGTGTCTGGAATCACCCACGACACCTGTCAAGCAAACTCTAAGTGGGGAGGCTACAAGCTCGATGTAGCATGGGATCAAATTTCTATTCGCGCGCTCTAAGGGCTATCCCCCTCTCGGTCCCAACCGGATACACCCATGCCCCCGGACCAGGTGGCATGCCTACCGGATGCAGCCAGTATCTTCCACCATGGCCTCTCTGTACGGTGTGTGCCAAGACAAGGGTTAACAACTTACTGAACCATACCCTCCTACGGTAGGGACTAGTGGCAGTACAAAACAAGTATGGGGGTTACCGGAACAAGACTCGATCTATGGCCGACTCAGGAGGCTTATAAAAGTTCCCTGCATGGTTAGCGCAACAAAAATACTTCAACCAACAAATCACCACTCATTATACCTTACCATGCCATACCGGATGTAATCGTCCCGACGGAGATCGGCGACAAGCTCACACCTACCCAAGGCAGAGGCTTTCCCGGATTCCTTACCGGCATGCATGTAAGGCACATGAGGATGATGGCCATCACACGGGTATGCTCATTTCCAACAGCAAGGAAATTCACATAATGCATCCATGCAAAAGATCATATCACATGAAATAACACTACTCCGAAACGAGGTGGTATTTATAAACGTGTCAATCATCGCACTAACATATTATTCCGGGGTTCAGAATTCTTGCCTTAAAGGTGTGGAGAGGTGGGGGTGCTCTCCAAAACTTTTGGAAGTTTTTCTTCTCTTCCAAAATCCTATTTTCAAAAAAATATGCAAACAACACATATTTCAAAAACAGTACAAAAAAGTTGTTTGGAAAATTTTCAAACAAATCTTAAAATAAACTAGACAGAATTTGAGAGATGTAGGAAAAAGAATTAATTCATTTGGAGTTATATTTACAAAGTTACAGCCGGTCAAAGTTTAGTCAAATCTGTTTTTAAAATAAATATATAAAAGAAAACGATTCGGACAGAATACGCTTTCGGTGTAGGGGAGACGCACTGTGGGGTTTACGCTTCCACTTAAACACGTGGACGGCGCGGGTGCCACTGACAGTGGGTCCAGGGGGCCCACTAGTCAGGTTTGACTAGTCCTTCTCCCTCTCCTTCCTCTGTCCCGAGCGGAGGCGGGGCTCCGGCGATCGTCGCCGGTGACTGGCGGCTCCTCGCGGGGCTTCAAGGGCGGGGATGGATCCGCCACTCCAGGGCGATACTTCCGGTGGTCGCCAGGCAGGTGGGGGCGGCAGGAGCTACCGGCGGCGAGCTTCGCGGCGGAGGAGGCTTCGAGAGCGGAGTGATATTTGGGCCACGGTGGTTCCCGATCAAAATTGAGTAGGGGGTTGGGTTCGTGGGAGGAAGGGGAGTTTTCTGGTGAAGAGAACGGAGCGGGGGAGGCCTTGGTGGCGCCGGAACGGCCGGGGCAGTGGCGGCGGCAGGAGTTGCCGGAGACAGGGAAGAAAGCTTCCCTGGGTCGAATGCGAGCTGGGGGAGCACCATACGGGTGGCCGGAGGTTGCCTGCGTGCTCGGGGGTGTTCGGGGACCTCTTTTATAGCTCGACAAGGTCGGTGCTGCGGCGGTGGGGATAAGAACAGCGGCGAACCGCCTCTCTGTGCTGCGGGGCGACGTGGCGGCGACGAGCGCTAGTGGACAAGGCTGCGGATGAGCTCGGGCTATGCCAGGGGCCAGGTGGCAAGCCGGGGTGGCTTGGGCGGCGCTGGACGGAGCAGCGGCTATCGGCCGATGCCGGCGTGCCGCCAAAAACGCTCTGGCGGTGGCGCTGTTGGCTGCCAGGGCGGCTTAGCGCGATGCTGTGAGGAAGGTAGCGCGTGGCATGGTGCCGCAGAGTGAGCCAAAACCAGGGGGGCCAGCGTGTCGGCTCGGTCAGGTTCGTGCAATACGCGCGCTCTGGGCGCGTCTAGTGCACGCACGGAAGGTGTTCGACGCAATGCCGTGGCATGCTACAGGTCACAGGAGAGGTTGGCACGCAACAGGGCGAGGTTAGAGCTGGAGGGAAACTCAAGGGACAAGGTGGTCTGGTCAGGTGGTCAAGATCATAGTGCAAACAAAAACTCATGACAAAACTGATCATGCCCACAGGGTGTTTGATAAAATGCTAAGGTCATCTAGGTAGTTCTTGGAGGGGTCAAATTCTCTAGATCAGTGTCTCTTTGATTGCAAAATAGGGTGGTGAGGTTAGTTGGTGGAAAGCACAAACTTGCTAGAGCAAATTTTTGCAGAACTCCAAATCTGGACAGGAGGTGGATGGCATTATTTCATGAATCAAAAATATGTCAATGGTTGCATGCTCCTGGACTTAGGGGTTTAACAGGGAGGACTATAAGCAGGAAGAGTAATCATGGATAACAGAAGAAGCAAAAATGTGGTTGCTGTACAAACCATCATGTTGGACCAGAATGAAGATGAGGTTGAAACACTCAAAACTTTCAAGGAACAACACTGGGTTTTTGCATAAAGTTGAAACATATGCTGCTACCAACATCCCATAATTTTGGTGGAGGCTAGAAAGAAGTATTTAAATGGGTTGTAGTGCAAAATTGCCCACTGGACCAGAGAAGAAAATTGGGTGTAGAGCTCAAAATATTTTATGAATGAAAGCTATTTTTGTACAAAGGTGATTTAAAAACATCACATGACATCTCCAAATTTTGGTGGGATTTTTTAATAAATTCCTAATGAGATTGTAGTTCAAATATGGCCATTTAACCTGTGAAAACCATTTTCAAGAAAATAAAGAGCAAGCAAATTAATTATGTAAATTTGTTCTACTAATAAAAAAGTTTTTCTTGAGAGGTTTAAACAAGCCCAAAAACATATTTGAAAGGCTCTCTTATTGGGGAAAAACTCCATAATGACCAAGGGAATAAAGGTTCAAAAATAAAAAGGGAGTTAAAAAATTTAAAGTTTTAATTCCTGGCAAAATTTTAATTACTAAAACAAGGTCAAAATTTTTGGGGTGTCACAATACTACCCCCCTTAAGAAAAATCTCGTCCTCGAGATTTGTTAAAAGCTATTTTTAAGAAAAAAAATATATGCAATAAAATGTGGCTACAGCGAGAGGGCAATAAGTGGTGAAAAACCACAGTGAGAAAACTGGCGCTGCGTGGAAAAATCTACGGTCCGAGACAAAAACGTGAGATTTCTACACTGGATATAAATTTAGAATAATTTCTAAATTTAATTATGCGCTGGTCGTACCCGAGAGCACAGTGCTCTCTCTGGCTGACAGGTAGACCCAGGGCCCACTGTCGGCCTCTTCTTCTTCCTCCATTTCTGCTTATAGGAGCTCGGGTGAGGCTCTAATGGCGGAGTCGATGCCGGACTGGTTCGCGATCCTGATATGCGGAGGGCTGGCGACACTGCTGGGGCTCTCCGTGCTCCTGTGCGCGATGATCCTCGACGAGCGTGGTGATGCTGCTGCTCGGGTGTTGGCTCTCCGCGGTGGTGACGATCACGAGGAGTAGGTGGGGTGTGCCGGGTGCTAACTGTTGTTAGAGGGTGGTTAGCCAGATGTAGCACTGTTGCAAAGTTTTTGTAAACAGTGTATGTGCTTGGTTGATGATGGTCGAGAGTCTGTGGTCGTTGTGCTGTGTGTAATAAAGTAGTCCATGTCGTGAGAAGATGCAGAAGTAGCCGTTTAGTGAAAAGAAAACTTATTCCAGGATTAATTGCGGGAGAAAACAATAATGCAACAGGATCACTCATTAATAAAGATTTACTCAATGCGCACACTCGGTTACCACGCACAAGTTACATCGGATAATTAAATGTTGCAACAAATTAAAATGTAGCAGCGACGTCTTATAGTGCAAAGGGTAGCTGGACGGGGTCTCGAGAGAATGTTTCTGGCACTGAGACACATTCTTCTTCTATCGGGGACAGTGGATTGACCAGTCGATGCATGTGTCTCTCCTGGTCGGGCCTTAGTGATTTGCCGATGGCGATCTGAGGATTTAAATCTGCGAGGCTCGGGAGATAACCCATCACGCATTGGGTCAAACTCTCTTGAGCGATGACGTACTGGACAAGGTTGGCCAGGACGGGGTCTCTCTCGATTCGCATACCGGGAAACGATGTTACTCCTCCGGGCGTTGCACGGCTCGGGAAGTAGTAATACCCTCGTTCGCTCGCATAGGGCACTGCGAATCGAAGGCGGGCAAGTGCTTCGTAAGCCGCAGCTTCCACGGCCATTTGTGGGGTTGGCATAGATTTCCCCACGAAAGAGACCTCTGTTAGGTCTTGGTTTGAATTTACGGGAGGGATGTGCACTGCTGCCCAATATCTCGAGGTGGAAGGGGTGGTCCTCGATTTGAACAGCTCGTACTGGGGTGGCTGGGTAGCGCCCATGGTACTGCAGGTAAAATCCCACAATATCTTGACAAAACTACCCGGGGTTGCATCTGGGGTTCTCAGGTAAATGCTGGGTGTCGGCATGGCAAGAAATGGTTGTGAGTATGGTGCACAAGATGAGAAGTGTTTGGCAAGGTCACGCTGCGGCCTCTTTATAGCACCGGAGCTAGGTCATTTCTACTGTGGTGAATGGTAACGAAACTTCCAGCTCTGTTCTGCGGGTCGAAGTCAATGCCATAGATACACATATTTCACCGAGGTGACGTGTAACTGTGGGGGTTGTCGGGAAGGCTTTTGGTAACTGCGCCAGGGGTAGCAATCTCACACTGGTATTGGGTGTTTAGACAAGGTTACTATTAAAGCAGAGGCATGACAACTAGCAGCGTTTATTCACAAGGCCACACGGTTACAAAGCGAGGGTACACTGAGGCTCGATACAACTCGGGTTACTTAGTCTACCTCGTTTACATCCATGCTGGCGTGCCTTGTGGATGTTGAGGCTTCACCACGGGTCTTGCCGTCGGAATTAACTAGAGTGGGTTGAGGGGCTGCAGGCTCGGGGTAGCGATGATGGCCATCTCGGGGATTGCTGGTCCCCACTCCGTTGGAGTGTGTTCCCAAAATGCGACGTAGCACTTCTGGGGTTATCGCAACACCTCGGCCGATGGCTGGGGTAGACCTCAGGGGCTCGATTGGTTGTCCAAACAGCACGACTGGGTTGTCGGCGTTGGGCTCGTCCTCTACTCTCGCCGGGGCTCGACGAACCAGCTCTCCACGAGCTGCGATAAGATCAATTGTGACCTGATCGCACAGTTCTTCTAGTGCACTTACGTAGAGCACTAGGTGCAACAATGCAGGATCTGTTTCGTGATCTCCGTTGGCAACTTGGGGTGGCCTACCGTACCCTTCGCGTCTGGGATAGTAGTGGAACGAGCGACAGTCAACTCTGGGCGACAAGTGCCGGAGATGAACTATAGCTTCTCAAGCAGCTAGTTGGATGGCTTGTGGCTCAAAGGAAGTTGTTCTTCCGGTGAACCTATAGGGGCGTTCGGGTGCGAGACCCCTACCGTAGATGTGTACAGTGGCCCAGAATTGACGGCTTTCACCGCTTACGGGCCCTTGGTAAACAACATAT
Source organism: Aegilops umbellulata (assembly GCA_032464435.1). NCBI lineage: Eukaryota > Viridiplantae > Streptophyta > Magnoliopsida > Poales > Poaceae > Aegilops > Aegilops umbellulata. The sequence continues at coordinate 436,817,601 of CP136058.1, read as the reverse complement.
TCTGGGGGCTCTTCTAACGCATAGGCACGACGGGTGAGGTTTGGGAGTATGGTCACAAAACCTCCAAGGTTGGTTGTTGTGGTCTCATGGTGCATGATAGGACCAGGCATTGCGGCTCGGTTTGGGATAGCGGCCGTGCTGTGCTGGGTTGAGGCTAGCGTGCCCTTTTTAAAGGAAAAAGGGGACGGAGTCTTCCTTCGTACGCTTGCGAGAAAGGACTATTTAGGGGGCCGGTCACTGGCGCGTGATTGACGGCTATGCTGGTAGGTTGGGCACCGACTGCCAAAAGGTGTCGGGTCACTGTGGGGCTATCTTGCAGGAGAAGCTCGGCTGGGGTTTGGTTAAGGCTTGGTGGGTTGTTTTGCCTAGGTTTATTAACCTGGCTAAGATAGGATTAGCCAATGGTCAGCCTGGCTCTGATACCAAGTCTGTCGCGACCGGTTTTCCAGACATTAATTTCCAGAAAATGGCCGTCGAGCTCATCAGCCCCAGGATTGCTGTTAGCTGATTAGGCACCAACTTGTTACAGAAATTCCAAGCAAAGGTACAAAATATGTAGTACAAGACCATTGTGGCCTATGAGTACATCAACTGGTTCCTAGTGGTTGAGGGCGGAAGCGGTTTGTGGATCACCATGGTCTGTGGGACTCTATTTCCCACGGGAACAGCTGACCAGGTTAACTCCTCTCTTCGCGAGGCTGCTATCACCGTTGCTTAGGTTCCGAGGCTGTCGTCGAAATGCTCCTCTCCAAGCAAGTAATCTGGCCAAGACAATAGCCAGGGACAAGCCAGTGAGTACTTTGAATGTACTCGCAAACATTAAGAACACAGGTATAATATAGCCACTGATAATCATGCTTTGCAATATTCTTATGCTCACTTAGTTAGTCATGAAAATAAATATCTTGATGCATGCAAGCAGGTTATTCATATGCAACCGGAAATTTATGCAATGACCAAATATATATAAGGTGTACCGATCGGATGTCTGAAGCGACGTCTCGAAAGGATAGTGAAAAAGAGTATGCCACAGTCGGGCGTCTTAGCGACACCACATAAAGGGCTTTAAAAGAAATGCCACAGTCGGACGTCTTAGCGACACCACATAAAGGGCTTATAAAGAAATGCCACAGTCGGGCGTCTTAGCGACACCACATAAAGGGCTTTAAAAGAAATGCCACAGTCGGGCGTCTTAGCGACACCACATAAAGGGCTTTAAAAGAAATACCACAGTCGGGCGTCTTAGCGACACCACATAAAGGGCTTTAAAAGAAATGCCACAGTCGAGCGTCTTAGCGACACCACATAAAGGGCTTATATGAAAAAGAAATTATCAAAGTGAATACCCAGGAGGTGGTACCGTCCCAGGGGTATTCTTTATTTCAAATCATGCAAAACGGTTAGTCCAAAAAGATAATAATAATCATAACCATCATATATCACAAGTCATAATCAATATTCGGGTTTTAGTGGTTTCTCCTCCGAAGACCGACACTAAGACCGACACTTGACCCATCCCAGACTGTAATCCTTGACCATGGACACGGCTATTCGAATAGGTTTGATCTCTGCAGAGGGTGTACTCTTTACCCACGAGTAACGGATTCCTTTAGTCCATCGGGACTAATTCCGTCTACAGTCTTTTAATTGAAAACACACCTGACTTGCACACACCAGCTCAACTCACCGGTGTCTGGAATCACCCACGACACCTGTCAAGCAAACTCTAAGTGGGGAGGCTACAACCTCGACGTAGCATGGGATCAAATTTCTATTCGCGCGCTCTAAGGGGTATCCCCCTCTCGGTCCCAACCGGATACACCCATGCCCCCGGACCAGGTGGCATGCCTACCGGATGCAGCCGGTATCTTCCACCATGGCCTCTCTGTACGGTGTGTGCCAAGACAAGGGTTAACAACTTACTGAACCATACCCTCCTACGGTAGGGACTAGTGGCAGTACAAAACAAGTATGGGGGTTACCGGAACAAGACTCGATCTATGGCCGACTCAGGAGGCTTATAAAAGTTCCCTGCATGGTTAGCGCAACAAAAATACTTCAACCAACAAATCACCACTCATTATACCTTACCATGCCATACCGGATGTAATCGTCCCGACGGAGATCGGCGACAAGCTCACACCTACCCAAGGCAGAGGCTTTCCCGGATTCCTTACCGGCATGCATGTAAGGCACATGAGGATGATGGCCATCACACGGGTATGCTCATTTCCAACAGCAAGGAAATTCACATAATGCATCCATGCAAAAGATCATATCACATGAAATAACACTACTCCGAAATGAGGTGGTATTTATAAATGTGTCAATCATCGCACTAACATATTATTCCGGGGTTCAGAATGCTTGCCTTAAAGGTTTGGAGAGGTGGGGGTGCTCTCCAAAACTTTTGGAAGTTTTTCTTCTCTTCCAAAATCCTATTTTCAAACAAATATGAAAACAACACATATTTCAAAAACAGTACAAAAATTTTGTTTGGAAAATTTTCAAATAAATCTTAAAATAAACTAGACAGAATTTGAGAGATGTAGGAAAAAGAATTAATTCATTTGGAGTTATATTTAAAAAGTTACAGCCGGTCAAAGTTTAGTCAAATCTGTTTTTAAAATAAATATATAAAAGAAAACGATTCGGACAGAATACGCTTTCGGTGTAGGGGAGACGCACTGTGGGGTTTACGCTTCCACTTAAACACGTGGACGGCGCGGGTGCCACTGACAGTGGGTCCAGGGGGCCCACTAGTCAGGTTTGACTAGTCCTTCTCCCTCTCCTTCCTCTGTCCCGAGCGGAGGCGGGGCTCCGGCGATCGTCGCCGGTGACTGGCGGCTCCTCGCGGGGCTTCAAGGGCGGGGATGGATCCGCCACTCCAGGGCGATCCTTCCGGTGGTCGCCAGGCGGGTGGGGGCGGCGGGAGCTGCCGGCGGCGAGCTTCGCGACGGAGGAGGCTTCGAGAGTGGAGTGATTTTTGGGCCACGGTGGTTCCCGATCAAAATTGAGTAGGGGGTTGGGTTCGTGGGAGGAAGGGGAGTTTTCTGGTGAACAGAACGGAGCGGGGGAGGCCTTGGTGGCGCCGGAACGGCTGGGGCAGTGGTGGCGGCAGGAGTTGCCGGAGACGGGGAAGAAAGCTTCCCTGGGTCGAATGCGAGCTAGGGGAGCGCCATACGGGTGGCCTGAGGTCGCCTGCGTGCTCGGGGGAGTTCGGGGACCTCTTTTATAGCTCGACGAGGTCGGTGCTGCGGCGGTGGGGATAAGAACGGCGGCGAACCGCCTCTCTGTGCTGCAGGGCGACGTGGCGGCGACGAGCGCTAGTGGACAAGGCTGCGGATGAGCTCGGGCTGTGCCAGGGGCCAGGTGGCAAGCCGGGGTGGCTTGGGCGGCGCTGGACGGAGCAGCGGCTATCGGCCGATGCCGGCGTGCCGCCAAAAACGCTCTGGCGGTGGCGCTGTTGGCTACCAGGGCGGCTTGGAGCGATGCTGTGAGGAAGGTAGCGCGTGGCGTGGTGCCGCAGAGCGAGCCAAAACCAGGGGGACCAGCGTGTCGGCTCGGTCAGGTTCGTGCAATACGCGCGCTCTGGGCGCGTCCAGTGCATGCACGGAAGGTGTTCGACGCAATGCAGTGGCATGCTACAGGTCACAGGAGAGGTTGGCACGCAACAGGGCTAGGTTAGAGCTGGAGGGAAACTCAAGGGACAAGGTGGTCTGGTCAGGTGGTCAAGATCATAGTGCAAACAAAAACTCATGACAAAACTGATCATGCCCACAGGGTGTTTGATAAAATGCTAAGGTCATCTAGGTAGTTCTTGGAGGGGTCAAATTCTCCAGATCAGTGTCTCTTTGATTGCAAAAGAGGGTGGTGAGGTTAGTTGGCGGAAAGCACAAACTTGCTAGTGCAACTTTTTGCAGAACTCCAAATCTGGACAGGAGGTGGATGGCATTATTTCATGAATCAAAAATATGTCAATGGTTTCATGCTCCTGGACTTAGGGGTTTAACAGGGAGGACTATAAGCAGGAAGAGTAATCATGGATAACAGAACAAGCAAAAATGTGGTTGCTGTACAAACCATCATGTTGGACCAGAATGAAGATCAGGTTGAAACACTCAAAACTTTCAAGGAACAACACTGGGTTTTTGCATAAAGTTGAAACATATGCTGCTACTAACATCCCATAATTTTGGTGGAGGCTAGAAAGAAGTATTTAAATGGGTTGTAGTGCAAAATTGCCCACTGGACCAGAGAAGAAAATTGGGTGTAGAGCTCAAAATATTTTGTGAATGAAAGCTATTTTTGTACAAAGGTGATTTAAAAACATCACATGACATCTCCAAATTTTGGTGGGATTTTTTAATAAATTCCTAATGAGGTTGTAGTTCAAATATGGCCATTTAACCTGTAAAAACCATTTTCAAGAAAATAAAGAGCAAGCAAATTAATTATGTAAATTTGTTCTACTAATAAAAAAGTTTTTCTTGAGAGGTTTAAACAAGCCCAAAAACATATTTGAAAGGCTCTCTTATTGGGGAAAAACTCCATAATGACCAAGGGAATAAAGGTTCAAAAATAAAAAGGGAGTTAAAAAATTAAAGTTTTAATTCCTGGCAATATTTTAATTACTAAAACAAGGTCAAAAATTTTGGGGTGTCACAGGAACGCTATGAGTCACTCTGGTGTCCGAATACTTACGACTTCGCCAGGGGCTTGGCCCTGGGTGGCCACTCGTCTTCGCTGTCGGCGGCATTGGTGGAGTAGTCCAGAGGAAGGGTCCTTCCCTTCTTGGACCCTCCAGCCTCCCCAGTTGGGGTGGCCTTCCTTTTCTTTTCTCCTCCTGCTGGAGGGGAAGAAACCTCTTTTTCCTCCTCCTCATCTTCATGGGAGGAGTGCGCCTCGGAGTCATCGGACGATGAGTCCGACACCACCGGGCGCCGGGAACTCTTTCAGGTTCCCATGGCCTTCTTCTTGGCCTTCTTCTCCGGCACCACGTAAGGTGCCGGAACCAGCAGCTCCGCCAAGCGAGCGTCTGCTAGGCCTTCGAGCAAAGGAGCCGAACAGTCGATCTGTCCGGCCGTCTCCTGCCAGTCCTATCAAAGGTATGGGGGCTTAGACCTCGCATATGATTAAACTATGAAGAATGAATACTCTATGAGAGGTAAAACAGCTTACCGCGCTGGCTTGGCGCTTCACGCTGAATCCGCGATCCTCGGTAAGGGGAGGGGGAACCTCGGCACACTTGAAAAGAACCTTCCAAGCATCCTCGTGTGTTGTGTCGAAGAGCTCGCTCAGAGTCTGGTGCTAGGCCGGGTCGAACTCCAACAAATTGAATGCCCGTCGTTGACACGGAAGGATCCGGCGGATGAACATGACCTGGACTATATTGACGAGCTTGAGCTTCTTGCTCATCATGTTCTGGACATAGGTTTGGAGTCCGGTCAGCTCTCCCGGACTACCCCAGGGCAGGCCCTTCTCTTTCCAGGAGGGGAGCCGCATGGGGATTCTGGATCAGAACTCGGGGGCCGCTGCCCATTCGGGGTCACGCTGCTCGGTGATGTAGAACCACCCCGATTGCCACCCCTTTATGGTCTCCACGTAGGAGCCCTCGAGCCATGTGGCGTTGGGCATCTTGCCCACCATGGCGCCACCACACTCCGCCTGCTGGCCGCGCACCACTTTGGGTTTGACATTAAAAGTCTTCAGCCATAGGCCGAAGTGGGGCCTGACGCGGAGGAAGGCCTCACACACGATGATATAAACGCCGAGATGTTGAGGATGAAGTTCGGGGCCAGATCGTGGAAGTCTAGGCCGTAGTAGAACATGAGCCCCTGGACGAATGGGTGGAGACGGAAGCCCAGTCCACGGAGGAAATGGGTGAGAAACACTACCCTCTCGTGGGGCTTGGGGGTGGGGATGAACTGCCCCGCATCTGGGAGCCGATGTGTGATGTCCGCGGATAAGTATCCGGCTCCCCTCAGCTTCTTGATGTGTCCCTCCGTGACGGAGGAGACCATCCACTTGCCTCCCGCTCCGGACATGGTTGGAGAAGGTTGAGGAATAAAATGTGGGCTTGGGTGCTGGAGCTCAAGTGTGCGAGAATGGATGAGCGAAGGAGGAAGAAGGCGTGGATGGAAAAAGGTGAACCCTTGTCCCTTTATATGGGTGGATGAAACTATGCGTCCCCACCAGCCTGGTAAAACCCGCTCGTCCCCAAGCGCCGTAATTGATAGCGCGGTTGGGTTACCCACGTCCGTATTGATGAGAATCCTGCGATAAGGGGACATGATATCTGCTTTGACAAGACGTGCCAAGGAAACCGCCTCGCAAAATGTGCTGAGATTGGCTCTAAAAAACGGTTCATATAATGGCTTGGCTGTGGTGTGATGTCACATTGCAGGATACGTCAGCAGATTAGATTTGTGGAAATGCTATTTTCTCTACGGTGGTATGTGGAACTTGTTTTGCAGATCCGGACATGATCCTCGTGTTCAAAATCTTCTATGAAGTATTCGGAGGAGGAACCCGCCTTGCAATGCCAAAGACAATCTGCGCACCGGACTCATCGTCATTGAAGCCTGGTTCAGGGGCTACTAAGGGAGTCCTGGATTAGGGGGTGTCCAGACAGCCGGACTATAACCTTTGGCCGGACTGTTGGACTATGAAGATACAAGATTGAAGACTTCATCCCATGTCCGGATGGGACTCTCCTTGGCGTGGAAGGCAAGCTTGGCAATACGGATATGTAGATCACCTTCCTTGTAACCGACTCTGTGTAACCCTATCCCCCTCTGGTGTCTATATAAGCCGGAGGGTTTAGTCCGTAGGGCAGAACAACAATCATACCATAGGCTAGCTTCTAGGGTTTAGCCTCTCTGATCTCGTGGTAGATCTACTCTTGTACTACCCATATCATCAATATTAATGAAGCAGGAGTAGGGTTTTACCTCCATCGAGAGGACCTGAACCTGGGTAAAAACATTGTGTCCCTTGTCTCCTGTTACTATACGCCTAGACGCACAGTTCGGGACCCCCTACCCGAGATCCGCCGGTTTTGGCACCGACAGTCGTCCAAGTCTTCATGCTCGTCGGTGTCGCGCGATGAAGAATACGAGCTGGCCACCATGGAAGGAACCTTGACCTTCTTGTATTTCTTCGGTGGAGGAGCAGACCAGTCAAAATCTTCCTTGAGACCCATTTTCTTCAGATCTTCTTTGCTATAAATGTGAGACAGAACAGCCCAGGTGCGGTTGAAGGTTTCATGAAGGTAGTAATGGTTTTTCTTCACTGCATTGTGGGTAGCAGTCATGTTGTGAAGAATTGAACCAAACTGACGCTTGACCCATTTGTGATTGCGATCAACCTTCTGGTGAAGACTGAGGAGAAGCTCACGATCAGTCATCACCCTGGGAGCTGTGCCTTGAGGATTTTGCTTGGTTGCGTTGGCGGCAGAGTCATGAGTGGCACGGTCATCATTGGTGGAGTAAGATGCAGCCTTGCGAAATTGACCATCCAATGGACGAATGCCTTCATCTATAACAGCAGCAGCCTTGCCCTTGTCATCAGCTGAGGAAAATATCTGTTTGAGGACTTCAATTGGGGGCAAGTAGCTGCAATGGTTCAGTGTATCAGCTTTGTAGTTGAGTGAAGACCTTGTTATGATGAATCTCATAATCCAAGGTGTATAAGGCTTCAGCTCAAACGGTGACATTGCGACATTGGCTAGAGTCCTCATGAAGAAATCATGGAAGTTGACGGGAACGCCATGAGTGATATTGAAAAGCATATTCTTCGTGATGCCAACGACTTCTTCTTCAATCGAGTCGTGGCCCTTGATAGGACTCAATGTCTTCATCAAAATGTGATAGACAGTCCGAGGCACATATAGCAATTCCCTCACGAGGAATTTGGTTCTTGGGGCTTGACCTGGCTTCAATGGCTTCATCAGCACTTGCATATAGTGATCTGTAAGCTCAGGCTCATTGTAGACGCAACGAGCAGCTTCATGGGGAGGACTGAGAGGCAAAGCACGAAGCAATTCAGTAGCTGGTGCCTTGTAGTGAGTGTTTTCAGACATCCAGTCCAGCACCCAGGAGTTCACATCTTCAGAGTCTCCGGTGATGTGCAGTGTTGCATAAAATTGAAGCATGAGTTCATCATTCCAATCACAGATATTAGTGCAAAAGTTTAACAATCCAGCGTCGTGAAGAACACTGAGGACTGGCACGAAGCACGACAGAGATTCCATGTCCACGTGAGGAATGTGCTCATGATCGAAGACTTTGTCTTTGTTGAACAGCACTGAGGAATAGAAATTGGCCTGCCTGGCAGTCCAGAAATGCCTCTTCCTAATGCGAGCAGAGTCATAGGGGTTGTAATCTGTGAAGAATACACGCTCGCCGAAGAAATCATCAGCCTTGAATTTTTGCTTCCTTGAGAATGGATCCTTTGGCTTGGGCTGAGGAGTGTCAGTCAGTTGCATCACAACCTTAGGAATTGCAATCTCAGGTTCTTCAGACTGAGAAATTTCTGGTTCCTCTTCAGTGGCAGTCTGTGTCTGCAATGGTTCAGTAGCAGCAGTTTCTTCAGCACTAGCGGCTGGAATTTCTTCATGAACAGACAAAGTGGGGTGAGTTTCTTCAGAGCCCATTGGAACAGTATGTGCTGGGGACTAAGGGGTTCGCTGCAATGGCGTGAACAGAGGAGAGTTGGGATGCTGACTTTCCCAAAAGTCATCATTCATCAATGGAGTAGTACTCCCAATCTCCACGTCAGAGTTGTGTTCATCCAATTCCTCAACGCCGGCCTCTTCAGCTGTGAACTGAGGCATGGGCGAGGAGACAATTGGAGTTGAAGGGATGACATCCGCTTCAATTTCTTCATCCATCTGCTCTGAAGAAGCAGCAAAGGGAATGTCTTCATCAGATCCGCTAGGGATCACATATTCTTCATCGAAAGGTACAAGTTCCTTTGATGGCATGCTGGAAACAGGAACATCATCAATAGGATTTGCAAATGAGCTTGTCAATTTCTTCATCTTCTTCGAAGCTGAAGAATCTGATGAAGCTGATGCTTTCCTTTTATTCATAGTTGCACGCTCTGTAGCCTTGGTCTTCTTCACATCTGATGCAGATGGAAGGATTGGAGTTGCGGTAGGCGCAGGAGGAGCAGAGGAATTTGGCTGAATTTCTTCAGACACAACTGATGTAGTTGCCCTGACTTATTCATTTTCTTCAGCGCACCACTAGTGGATGCCCTGGCAATTTCTTCAGCAGCTGGAATGCAGTCATCAGCCCTGGAACTCATATTTTCTTCAGCAGTCTGATTTTCATCAGCGGTGCTGGCGTGCTCTTCTGTTGGTTGAGCAGATGCGTCGGCTCGAGGAATTTCTGGTTGCGATGGAGATGCAACCTTGGTAGTGAATTTCTCAGTCAGTCTTACAAACCTGACCTTGGATCCTTGTCAATCAGCATAGTAAGCATTGAAATCATCACTGAGGACTTTGATTTTAGACTGGATCTTCACAAGTTCTTCAGTTGTCATAGAGACAACGTTTTTCTTCAAAAAGCGCTCCTTTCTATACTGAGCTTTCTTCAGCTGCCTGGCCTTCTCAAATTTCCATTTTTCTTCAGCTATTAAAGCTGACAACATATGACTTTGACCAGGAGAGAGATTCAATTCTGGCAAGGGAGTGTTTGGATCTTTGTGCCACAGATCAATGTAATCAAGGATCTTCTTAGGATCCAGCAAAAGAGGCACAACACTGACCTTGGCACTAGCGGCCCTGACTTGCCTGTCCCTGATGATTTCGGCTAGTTCTTCATCATCAGCCTCATCATCATCAGAGGGCACTTGGAAGGCGACCTGCTTCTTGTGAGGACTTGATCGAGGACCTCGTCTAGCAGCGGCCTTTTTTTCAGCAGAGAGGGGCCAGCTGAGGAACTTGGAGCAGCTGAGGAACTTGCAGAGGCTCCTGAGGCAATAGATATGCCTGCTGTCCTTTGGCACGTGGCGAGATGCACAGGTGCTGAGGTTTGGTCGGAGCCTCCGAAGACTTTGGCGGAGGAGATGAGGACTTTGGAGTGGGAGCAGCATGAGGAGTTGGCCGTGAGGGCTTTGAAGATTCTGGACGTGAGGGCATTGGAGGTGAAGCACTTGGCTTATGAGCAGGCTTCTTTGCCATGGCCTTCTTCGGCTTGCTAGCAGAGGCCTCAGCAGTGGCAGTAGCAGCAACAGAGTCTACGTTGAATTTCCTCATTGCTTCTCTTGCTTGTCTGGCCAGCTTGGCCTGGCGCTTGGCCCATTCCTCAGGATAATCCTCACCGCGCTTGAGGCTGGTGGGATCCACTTCTTGGCCAGGTGCCAACGGAGTTCTTGGGCATGGAGGATTTAGAGCGAATTTCTTCATGTATTTGGGAGTAACATACCTGTACTCCCTCCACTCTCTTTCCCATCTCCTCTCAATCCTCTAGATGCGCACCTTGCACTGATTCTTGCCCTCTTTTCCAAACTTGGCCTCATCAGGAGTGCAGTAATCCGCATATATGTCATCAGGGATTTCGAAAGCAGTATTGACCTCAGGCCTCTTTCCTCCCTTTTGTGGCTTCTTCCCATCAGCCATTTTTTCAGATGAGGAATTTGAATAATGGAATTCTCTGAAGATGTATGCAACTTTTATTCGAGGAACGCTGCAAATGAGTTAAGTTGATGAGAACCTAGTGATTCAGCAGTGGACATGTGTACCTGTGAACAGAGTATAGTTGCAAGGAATTTGGAGAGGTCATATGCATTCTCAGAAGGTTTTGTAAAATGAAAAAGTTTGAGGAATTTGACTAGATGAGTCTTGAAGAATTTCACTAAGCATTCTTTATCTTAGGTTCTAGAGTTGTATAGATTGAGAATCCACACAATTGAGGAATCTTGAAGAAAAACATAGCTTAGAGAAATGAATCAAGAACAGATGACATGTGAGGTGTTTTAGTGTGTGAGGAATTGAAGAAAAAAACACCATTGAAGATTTTGTAGAAATCATTTGAATTAAAGAGGGCAGTAAAAGTAACTTTTAATTACCCTGGACGAAGAACATGACGAACTGGGAAGTGTAGATGTGATGTTCGTCAGTTCAGATCTCCCACGCCCTAACTTGGCTGCGGAAGATAGCTACGGCTGCGGTGGAGTGAAGAAATCCGCGCTCGGCGCGAGTACGACGGCGACGAAGTCGAGGCAGTGAAGCTCTTCCTCACCGGCGACGATGAAGTAGCGGCGGCGCTAGGGTTTGGGAAGCTCGAGCTGGAGTGAGGTCGAGCGGAGTAAAAGAGAAGTGAGGAAGGGGAGGGGTATATATAGCCACGGTGAAAAACCGTTCGCCCGAAGAAATAGGACGAACGTGCACCTGACCCTTCTCATTCGCTTGACATGTGTCACCCACGTACTGAGAAGTGGAGATCGTGTGATATCATGGGTGAACAGATAAGTGTTTTCGTCGGATGCGGAACGGTTTGAGCGGCAAAACAAATTTTTTGGATAAGATAAGTTAAAAGTTTCGTTCGCAAATTCTTCAGCTGACAAGGACACAGTGAAGATTTTGAACGAGTTTCAAATAGAACGCACATGAAGAATTTGTGAATAGATTTGGTTGAGTATAGCATAGAGGGGTAAGGGTCCGATCATATTCACTTAGCAGAAAACGCAACTCGAAGAAAGAGCAACAAGTGAATGCTGTAGAGGACATAAACTCATACATATATATAGCCAATGAAGAAAAATGACAGAAAGAGTGAAGATAATGCAAAGTTGAAGAATATGACCAACTGAGGAATTTCAAAATTGAGAAAAAACTCAAATTGAAGATTTTCAACTTTTGGTGGTGGCGAGACCCACCATATAAGAATGATGATTTCAGACGTCGCGTACAATTGTCGTAGGGCTCTGAGAATCAAATTCTTCATTAATTTCTTCACACTTAGAGTGTTAAGAAAAATGTTTCTTCGTGTGTTGCACATCTAAGTCATAAATTTTGCATAAGTGTTAGGATGAGTGTCCTTTTCAAAGAACATTCGAAGATTCTAAGATATTTAGCTCACACCGCAACTTGCTAAATCTCTTCTCATCCAAGGGCTTAGTGAAGATATCGGCTAGCTGTTCTTCAGTCTTCACATGCTCAATATAAATGTCGCCCTTCAACACATGATCACGAAGAAAATGATGACGAATTTGAATGTGCTTTGTCTTCGAGTGCTGAACTGGGTTGTGAGCAATCTTGATGGCACTCTCATTGTCATAGAAGAGAGGCACATTCTTCACGTTGACGCCGTAGTCCTTGAGAGTTTGCTTCATCCACAGCAATTGAGCACAGCAAGAACCAGCAGCAATGTACTCAGCTTCAGCAGTAGACAGTGATACGCAGTTTTGTTTCTTCGAGGACCAACAGACCAAAGATCGTCCAAGGAAATGACATGTGCCAGATGTTGACTTGCGGTCCACACGATCACCAGCATAGTCAGAGTCAGAATATCCAATGAGATCAAAAGTCGAGCCCTTGGGGTACCATAATCCAAGTGTTGGTGTGTGAGCTAGATATCGAAGAATATGCTTCACAGCCTTATGGTGTGATTCCTTCGGTGTAGCTTGAAATCGGGCACACATGCAAACACTAAGCATAATATCTGGCCTAGATGCACATAAGTACAATAAAGAAACAATCATGGAGCGGTATACCTTTTGATCGAAGTCAATACCATTTTCATCAGTGCACACATGGCCATTTGTGGGCATTGGAATTTTGACCCCTTTGCAATCTTGCATGCCGAATTTCCTCAGTACATCCTTGAGGTATTTCTCCTAAGATATGAATATGCTGTTGCGCTGTTGACGAATTTGAAGACCTAAGAAGAATTTCAATTTTCCCATGATAGACATTTCATATTCCTATCTCATCATATAACCAAATTCGTCAGTGTAACGTTCGTCAGTACAACCAAAGATAATATCATCAACATATATTTGGCACACAAATAATTCACCATCATAAGACTTAGTGAAAAGAGTAGGATCAAGTGAATCGGGTTTGAAGCCTTTCTTCATGAGGAATTCCTTCAAAGTATCATACCACGCCCAAGGTGCCTGCTGATACGTCTCCAACGTATCTATACTTTTTTATTGTTCCATGCTATTATATTATCTGTTTTGGATGTTTATGGGCTTTATTAAACACTTGTATATTATTTTTGGGACTAATCTATTGACCCAGAGCCCAGTGCCAGTTCCTGTTTTCCCCTTGTTTTAGTGTTTTGAAGAAAAGGAATATCAATCAGAGTCGAAACGGAATGAAACCTTCTGGAGAAGTTATTTTTAGAAGGAAAGCAACCCAGGAGACTTGGAGTCCACGTCAAGAAAGCAACGAGGAAGGCACGAGGCAGGGGGCACACCCACCCCCCTGGGCGCGCCCTCCACCCTCGTGGGCCCCTCGTGGCTCCCCTGACGTACTTCTTCCTCCTATATATATATATATATCCATATACCCTAAAACCTTCGGAGAACAGAATAGATCGGGAGTTCCACCGTCGCAAGCCTCTGTAGCCACCAAAAACCAATCGGGACCCTGTTTCGGCACCCTGCCAGAGGGGGGAACCCTCACCGGTGGCCATCTTCATCATCCTGGCGCTCTCCATGACGAGGAGGGAGTAGTTCACCCATGGGGCTGAGGGTATGTACCAGTAGCTATGTGTTTGATCTCTCTCTCTCTCTCTTGTGTTCTTGATTTAGCACGATCTTAATGTATCGCGAGCTTTGCTATTATAGTTGGATCTTATGTTGCTTCTCCCCCTCTACTCTCTTGTAATGGATTGAGTTTTACCTTTGAAGTAATCTTTTCGAATTGAGTCGTTAATGACTTGAGAACTTGATGTATGTCTTGCCGTGCATATCTGTGGTGACAATGGGATATCACGTGATTCACTTGATGTATGTTTTGGTGATCAACTTGCGGGTTACGCCCATGAACCTATGCATAGGGGTTGGCACACTTTTTCGTCTTGATTCTCCGGTATAAACTTTGGGGCACTCTTTGAAGTACTTTGTGTTGGTTTGAATAGATGAATCTGAGATTGTGTGATGCGTATCGTATAATCATACCTACGGATACTTGAGGTGACATTGGACTATCTAGGTGACATTAGGGTTTTGGTTGATTTGTGTCTTAAGGTGTTAATCTAGTGCGAACTCTAGGGCTGTTTGTGACACTTTTAGGAATAGCCCAATGGATTGATTGGAAAGAATAACTTTGAGGTGGTTTCGTACCCTACCATAATCTCTTCGTTTGTTCTCCGCTATTAGTGTCTTTGGAGTGACTCTTTGTTGCATGTTGAGGGATAGTTATATGATCCAATTATGTTATTATTGTTGAGAGAACTTGCACTAGTGAAAGTATGAACCCTAGGTCTTGTTTCCTAGCATTGCAATACCGTTTACGCTCACTATTATCATTAGTTACCTTGCTGTTTTTATATTTTCAGATTACAATTATCCATATCTACCATCCATATTGCACTTGTATCACCATCTCTTCGCCGAACTAGTGCACCTATACAATTTACCATTGTATTGGGTGCGTTGCGGACACAAGAGACTCTTTGTTATTTGGTTGCAGGGTTGTTTGGGAGAGACCATCTTCATCCTACGCCTCCCATGGATTGATAAACCTTAGGTCATCCACTTGAGGGAAATTTGCTAGTGTCCTACAAACCTCTGCACTTGGAGGCCCAACAACGTCTACAAGAAGAAGGTTGTGTAGTAGACATCAAGCTCTTTTCTGGCGCCGTTGCCGGGGAGGCTAGGTAAGCGGCACTCACACCCCATCAACTAAGCTCTTTTCTGGCGCCATTGTCGGGGAGGTGAGTGCTTGAAGGTATATCTTTAGATCTTGCAATCGAATCTTTTTGTTTCTTGTTTTAGAACTAGTTTAGTTTATAAAAGAAAACTACCAAAAAATGGAATTGAGTTTACCACATACGCTTCATCTTTTTAATATATTTCGTGAGTATGATGGAAAGGAAAATTGTGCCAAAGTGTTAGAAGAAGAATGCATTAAAATGTTTGGCACTAAATCTTTGAATGATGAGCATGATTGCAATGTTGTTAGTATGAGTTCCTTGAATATCCATGATTCTTATGATATGCAAAGCCACAAGCTTGGGGAAGCTATGTTTGATAAAGATGATATTTTTTGTCCCCCAAGCTTTGATGAGCAAATTTACTATGATGAAAGCATGCCTCCTATCTATGATGATTATTGTGATGACACGTACGCTTTAAAGAATAATGATAACCATGAAACTTGTCATCTTGATCTTAATTTTCAATCATATGATAGTTATTTTGTTGATTTTGCTCCCACTACTATTCAAGAGAAGAATTTTGCTTATGTGGAGAGTAGTAAATTTTCTATGCTTGTAGATCATGAAAACAATGCTTTAGGTGCCGATTATATTGTTGAATTCATTCATGATGCTACTGAAAATTATTATGAGGGAGGAATATATGCTTGTAGTAATTGCAATAATATCAAGTTTCCTCTCTATGTGCTTAAAATTTTAAGGTTATGCTTGTTTTGCCTTCCTATGCTAGTTGATTATTGTTCCCATAAGTTGTTTGCTCACAAAATCCCTATGCATAGGAAGTGAGTTAGAATTAAATGTGCTAGTCATATTCTTCATGATGCTCTCTTTATGTTTCAATTCTTATCTCTTATGTGAGCATCATTGAAATCATCATGCCTAGCTAGGGGCGTTAAACGTTAGCGCTTGTCGGGAGGCAACCCAATTTTATTTTAGTTTCTTGCTTTTTGGTTCTGTTTAGGAATAAATAATCCATCTAGCTTCTGTTTAGATGTGGTTTTATGTTTTAATTAGTCTTTGTGCCAAGTACAACCTTTGGGAAGACTTGGGTGAAGTCTTTATGATCATGCTGTAGAAAACAGAAACTTTAGCGCTCATGAGATTAGCTAAAACTTTTTACTGGGAGTGATATTTAGTTGATTCTTTTTGCAGATGATTACTAGACAAATTCCTCAGGTCCGCCAATTTATTTTAGAATTTTTGGAGTTCCAGAAGTTTGCGTTAGTTACAGATTACTACAGACTGTTCTGTTTTTGACAGATTCTGTTTTTCGCATGTTCTTTGCTTATTTTGATGAATCTATGGCTAGTAAATAGTTTATAAACCATAGATAAATTGGAATACAGTAGGTTTAACACTAATATAAATAAAGAATGAGTTCATTACAGTACCATGAAGTGGTGTTTTGTTTTCTTTCGCTAATGGAGTTCACGAGTTTTCTGTTAAGTTTTGTGTTGTGAAGTTTTCAAGTTTTGAGTAAAGATTCGATGGACTATGGAATAAGGAGTGGAAATAGCCTAAGATTTGGGATGCCCAAGGCACCACAAGGTAGTATTCAAGGATAACCAAGAGCCTAAGCTTGGGGATGCCCCGGAAGGCATCCCCTCTTTTGTCTTCGTTCATCGGTAACTTTACTTGGAGCTATATTTTTATTCACCACATGATATGTTTTTTGCTTGGAGCGTCATTTTATTTTCTTTTGTTTTGCTTGCTGTTTGAATAAAGTATCAAGATCTGAAATTATTGAATGAGAGAGAGAGCCTTCACATAGTTACATAATTATTTAACTACTCATTGATCTTCACTTCTATCTTTTGGAGTAGTTTGTCATTTGCTCTAGTGCTTCATTTATATCTTTTAGAGCACGACGGTAGTTTTATTTTGAAGAAATAGATGAACTCTCATGCTTCACTTATATTATTTTGAGAGTCTTAAATAGCATGGTAATTTTCTTAAACTAGTAAAAACTTTCTCATGAGTGTGTTGAATACTAAGAGAAGTTTGAGGCTTGATAATTGTTTTGAGATATAAAGATGGTGATATTAGCGTCATGCTAGTTGAGTAGTTCTGAATCTGAGAGATACTTGTGTTAAAGTTTGTGATCCCATAGCATGCACGTATGGTGAACCGTTATGTGATGAAGTCGGAGCATAATTTATTTATTGATTGTCTTCCTTATGAGTGGCGGTCGGGGACGAGCGATGGTCTTTTCCTACCAATCTATCCCCCTAGGAGCATGAGCGTAATACTTTGCTTTGATAACTTGTAGATTTTCACAATAAGTATATGAGTTCTTTATGACTAATGTTGATTCCATGGATTATACGCACTTTCTTCCTTCCACCATTGCTAGCCTCTCTAATACCGCGCACTTTTCACCGGTATCATACACCCACCATATACCTTCCTCAAAACAGCCACCATACCTACCTATTATGGCATTTCCATAGCCATTCCGAGATATATTGCCATGCAACTTACCACCGTTCCATTTACTATGACACGCTTCATCATTGTCATATTGCTTTGCATGATCATGTAGTTGACATCGTATTTGTGGCAAAGCCACCGTTCATAATTCTTTCCTACATGTCACTCATGATTCATTGCATATCCCGGTACACCGCCGGAGGCATTCATATAGAGTCATATTTTGTTCTAAGTATCGAGTTGTAATTGTTGAGTTGTAAGAAAATAAAAGTGTGATGATCATCATTTTTAGAGCATTGTCCCAAGTGAGGAAAGGATGATGGAGACTATGATTCCCCCACAAGTCGGGATGAGACTCCGGACTAAATAAAAAAAGAGGCCATAACAAAGAGAAAAGGCCTAAATAATAAAAGGATGAGAGAAAAAGAGAGAAGGGACAATGTTACTATCCTTTTACCACACTTGTGCTTCAAAGTAGCACCATGATCTTCATGATAGAGAGTCTCTCATTTTGTCACTTTCATATACTAGTGGGAATTTTTCATTATAGAACTTGGCTTGTATATTCCAATGATGGGCTTCCTAAAATGCCCTAGGTCTTCGTGAGCAAGCGAGTTGGATGCACACCCACTTAGTTTCTTTTGAGATTTCATACACTTATAGCTCTAGTGCATCCGTTGCATGGCAATCCCTACTCACTCACATTGATATCTATTGATGGGCATCTCCATAGCCCGTTGATACGCCTAGTTGATGTGAGACTATCTTCTCCGTTTTGTCTTCTCCACAACCACCATTCTATTCCACCTATAGTGCTATGTCCATGGCTCACGCTCATGTATTGCGTGAAGATTGAAAAAGTTTGAGAACATCAAAAGTATGAAACAATTGCTTGGCTTGTCATCAGGGTTGTGCATGATTTAAATATTTTTGTGATGAAGATAGAGCATAGCCAGACTATATGATTTTGTAGGGATAGCTTGCTTTGGCCATGTTATTTTGAGAAGACATGATTGCTTTGTTAGTATGCTTGAAGTATTATTGTTTTCATGTCAATATTAAACTTTTGTTTTGAATCTTATGGATCTGAATATTCTTGCCATGATAAGGAAGATATCATTGATAAATATGTTAGGTAGCATTCCACATCAAAATTTTTGTTTTTATCATTTACCTACTCGAGGACCAGCAGGAATTAAACTTGGGGATGCTGATACGTATTCAACGTATCTATAATTTTTTATTGTTCCATGCTATTATATTATCTGTTTTGGATGTTTATGGGCTTTATTAAACACTTTTATATTATTTTTGGGACTAACCTATTAACCCAGAGCCCAGTGCCAGTTCCTGTTTTTTCCCTTGTTTTAGTGTTTCGAAGAAAAGGGATATCAAACGGAGTCGAAACGGAATGAAACCTTCTGGAGAAGTTATTTTTAGAAGGAAAGCAACCGGGGAGACTTGGAGTCCACGTCAAGAAAGCAACGAGGAAGTCACGAGGCAGGGGGCGCGCCAACCCCCCTGGGCGCGCCCTCCACCCTCGTGGGCCCCTCGTGGCTCCCCTAACATACTTCTTCCTCCTATATATATCCATATACCCTAAAACCTTCGGAGAACAGAATAGATCGGGAGTTTCGCCGCCGCAAGCCTCTGTAGCCACCAAAAACCAATCGGGATCCTGTTCTGGCACCCTGCCGGAGGGGGAAACCCTCACCGGTGGCCATCTTCATCATCCCGACGCTCTCCATGACGAGGAGGGAGTAGTTCACCCTCGGGGCTGAGGGTATGTACTAGTAGCTATGTGTTTGATCTCTCTCTCTCTCTCTCGTGTTCTTGATTTGGCACGATCTTGATGTATCGTGAGCTTTGCTATGATAGTTGGATCTTATGTTGCTTCTCCCCCTCTACTCTCTTGTAATGGATTGAGTTTTACCTTTGAAGTAATCTTTTCGGATTGAGTCTTTAATGACTTGAGAACACTTGATGTATGTCTTGCCGTCCGTATCTGTGGTGACAATGGGATATCACGTGATTCACTTGATATGTATGTTTTGGTGATCAACTTGCGGGTTCCGCCCATGAACCTATGCATAGGGGTTGGCACAGGTTTTCGTCTTGATTCTCCGGTAGAAACTTTGGGGCACTCTTTGAAGTACTTTGTGTTGGTTTGAATAGATGAATCTGAGATTGTGTGATGCATATCGTATAATCATACCCACGGATACTTGAGGTGACATTGGAGTATCTAGGTGACATTAGTGTTTTGGTTGATTTGTGTCTTAAGGTGTTATTCTAGTAAGAACTCTATGGCTGTTTGTGACACTTATAGGAATAGCCCAATGGATTGATTGGAAAGAATAACTTTGAGGTGGTTTCGTACCCTACCATAATCTCTTCGTTTGTTCTCCGCTATTAGTGTCTTTGGAGTGACTCTTTGTTGCATGTTGAGGGATAGTTATATGATCCAATTATGTTATTATTGTTGAGAGAACTTGCACTAGTGAAAGTATGAACCCTAGGCCTTGTTTCCTAGCATTGCAATACCGTTTACGCTCACTTTTATCATTAGTTACCTTGTTGTTTTTATATTCTCATATTACAATTATCCATATCTACCATCCATATTGCACTTGTATCACCATCTCTTTGCCGAACTAGTGCACCTATACAATTTACCATTTTATTGGGTGTGTTGGGGACACAAGAGACTTTTTGTTATTTGGTTGCAGCCAGGTTTTATCACTGTAACATTGGTCAGTACAGCCAAAAATGATATCATCAACATATATTTGGGACACAAAACAATTCACCACCATAAGATCTAGTGAAAAGAGTTGGGTCGAGTGAACCGGGTTTGAAGCCTTTCTTCATGAGGAATTCCTTCAAAGTATCATAGCACGCCCGAGGGGCCTGCTTGAGGCCATAGAGGGCCTTATTGAGTCTGAAGACTTTCTCAGGATGCTTTGGATCTTCAAAACCTGGGGGTTGAGCAACATATACTTCTTCCTCAAGCTTACCATTGAGGAATGCACTTTTCACATCCATTTGATATAAAGTGATATCATGATGGTTAGCATAAGCAAGTAATATGCGAATAGCCTCAAGTCTAGCAACAGGTGCAAAAGTTTCATCAAAATCAATTGCTTCAACCTGTGTGTAGCCTTGAGCTACAAGTCGTGCCTTATTCCTCACCACAAGGCCATTTTCATCTTGCTTGTTGCGGTAGATCAACTTTGTGCCAATGATATTGTGCTTGCGAGGATCTGGATGTTTGACCAGTTACCAGACGTTGTTGAGCTCGAACTGATGTAATTCTTCTTGCATGGATTGAATCCACTCAGGCTCCAAAAATGCTTCATCTACCTTAGTGGGCTCTGTGATAGAGACAAAAGCAAAGTGCCCACAAAATTTAGATAAATGTGAAGCTCTTGAGCATGTGAGAGGACCTGGTGCTTCAATGTCATCGATGATCTTCTCAATTTGCACTTCTTTTGCAACGCGAGGATGAGCTAGTTGTCGTCGAGGAATTTGATCAGTGTTTTCTTCAGCACCATTTTCTTCAGCATTTTCTTCAGGTGCATTCGCTCGACGTTCTTCACGTTCTGGAATGAATTCTTCAGCAGATTCTTCGGTAGGGATGACATCCTTAGTAGCCTTGAACTTGATTGTATCCTCAGGTGTCTATTGATGATGTGGCACGCAGTATCAATTGCATCAATCCAGAAACGACGAGGCGTTTTGTATTCATCAAGCATAGTGCGAGCCATCTCAACGAGAGTCCTGTTCTTGCGCTCCATGACGCCATTCTGCTGAGGAGTATAAGGAGCAGATAACTCATGAGTAATACCAAGTTCATTAAGATAATCATCAAGACCAGAATTCTTGAACTCGGTTCCATTGTCGCTTCTGATGTGCTTGATCTTCACACCAAAGTTGGTCGAAGCCCTCGAGGAAAATTGATTGAAGACTTCATGCACTTCATGTTTGCAAGTAACAATGTGTACCCATGTGTAACGAGAGTAATCATAAACAATAACAAATCCATATAGAGATGCATCATTTTTAACTGCAGAATAATGGTTAGGACCGAAGAGATCCATGTGAAGCAATTCAAATGGTCGAGTAGTAGTCATGATAGTCTTTGCTAGATGCTTGGCCTTGGTCATCTTTCCAGCTTCACAGGCTCCGCATAAGTGATCCTTGAGGAATTTGACATTCTCAATGTCAATGACATGCTTCTTCTTCGCAAGCGTGTTCAAATTCCTCATGCCTGCATGACCAAGTCGACGATGCCATAGCCAGCCTTCTGAAGCTTTTGCAAGTAGGCACACGGCTGGTTGTGGTCCTGTAGAGAAATCAACAATGTACAAGTCTCCTCTCCTAAAGCCTTCGAAGACTTTGGAATTGTCAGCTTCCATGGTCACAACACATCGATACTTGCCAAAGACAACAACCATATCAAGATCGCAAAGCATTGAGACAAACATGAGGTTGTATCCTAAGGACTCAACACGCATGACTTTGTCCATGTGTCGATCCTTTGAGATCGCAACCTTACCTAGGCCCAATACCTGACTTTTGCCTTTGTCAGCGAAGATGATATGCTTCAGATGCGATGGAGATAAGGGAGCATCCATCAATAGATTCTTGTCACCAGTCATGTGATTTGTACATCCACTATCGAGGACCCACTCAGTGGCTTTGGGTTGATCATCCTGCAGATGAATTAGTGCAGCTTACAAACTCATATACTTCATCAGTGAAGAATATGACATCAATTCATCAGATCAATTTCATCAAGCAATAGAACAGATAAAGCAGTATGAGGACGTGAGAAATGAGAGTTCATTTCTTCAATGATTAGCCTGCGTACTTTCAGGCAATCTTAGGTCTCTAGCAAATTCTTCAGACGTTTACGCACGTCTGGAGACCTGACCCTGCAGAAGAAATTAGTTATTTTTCTTCACCACCCACATCTGAAGGGGTGGCAAAGAGTTCATCACTCTGCGAGCTCCATATGAGAAAGGAGGCATAGAAGCCAGTCCATTTTGTTTCACATAAGAGGAGTTAGGATAAGCATATGAATAAGCAGAGAAATTCTTCGAGGACTTATGAACATAATGATTAGAAGAATAATGCTCATATTCATAGCCCTTAGCTCTTCCCTACGAAACAGAAGGGTTAGCGCCATGATGATCATATGAGGACTTTGATCCTTTTGAGGAATTTGATCCACGTGAAGAATTTTGTCCATATGAGGACTTGGATCCATATGAAGATTTTGATCTGGGTTTCCTATTCTTCACACGTGGTGTCATGAGGACATTCACCTGAAGACTTTCAAGGCATCTTTTGGGAACCCAGATTTTCTTCATAGGGGAACCATTCCTGCAGTTAGTACCAACATATCTAGCAAATAATTCACCATTCTGATTTTTGAACAGTTTATAGTTGGAGTCAAATGACTCATCAGAAAAATGAGGAGATTCACAAGTAAAGCCAGATAAATTGGATGGATCAACTGGAGGTCCCTTTGCAGCAACCCATGAGGTTTTGGAGTACTGCTCAGGCTTCCAATATGTACCATCAACATTGAGTTTCCTCTCAAAGGAAATATCCTCTTTCCTAGGGTTGCTCTTGAGGATCTACTTTTTAAGCACATCACAAAGAGTCTGATGCCCTTTGAGGCTTTTGTACATGCCTGTCATGTACAATTCCTTCAGCCCTGCATCATCAGTGATACTAGCAATGTCCTCAGATGAGGAATTAGTGTTAGCAGAGGCAGGTGAAGAATTTGTAGCATTAGAAGCATTTGAACATTCAGGTGAAGAATTAGCATATTCACGTTCAATGCACTTCAAACATGGAGGAACAAATTCTTCCTGAGCAGCGATGATTTGTTGAGCAAGTAATGAATCGCGCTCCTTCTGAAGATCTTCATAACTCATTCTGAGCTTCTCAAGAGCTTGCTTTCTTTGAAGAAATTCATAAGAAAGCTTCCCATGATCAGATAAGAGAGTGTTATGATGACCTTGAAGGTTGTCAAACCTAGACTGAAGTCTCTGAAGATTTTTAGTCAAGGTTTTAGTGTGATCCATTTCTTCACCCAACATATCATCACTTTTGTCTAGCATGTTTTGAACCTTTTCAAAAGCCTTTTGTTGTTTCACAGCAATCTTAGCAAGTTTGGAGTAGCTGGGTTTGAGGTTTTCATCAGATTCATTCTCACTTGATTCAGAGGAGGTATATTTGAGTACCTTGGCACCCTTTGCCATGAAGCAATAGGTGGAAGCGTAGTCATCATCAGCCTTGTTGGTGAGTTCATTTTCTTCAGAGTCGAAGATAGACTTGCTGATGAATGCAGTGGTGAGGGCTAGGCTCGCCACGCCAGACTCGGCCTCCTCGGATGCCTCCTCTTCCTCATGTTCCTCAAATTCAGCCTCAGAGTCCATTTCCTTGCCAATGAATGCCCGAGCCTTCTTGGAGTTGATCTTCTTGTGAGACGAAGACTTCGAGGATTTTGATGATGAAGATGTTGAGGATTTCTTTGAAAGTGCGTTATATCGACTATAGGGGGGTGAATAGGCGATTTTTATGAATTCTTCACTGAGGAATTTGCTAGTGAGGAAATTCCTTAGCGAAGAACTACTTGCAGCAGAATAAGTACTCAGAAGTAAACATAACAGAAGACAAACACAGAGTACAGAAAGAGTAATCACGGGATAACACGGGATGAAGACAAACAGACTGAAGAAATTGAACTGAGGAAATTGAGGAAGTCTTCAGTCAAAGTCTTCAAACACAGATATGACAAGCAAACAACACAATACTGAGGAAATGAAAGAGTTGAGGAAATAAAACCAGTTGGCTTGGTGAAGACAATGATTTGGTAGACCAGTTCCAACTGTTGTCTCAGTTGTACATCTGGTTGGAGCGGCTAGGTATTTAAACCTGGGGACACACAGTCCTCACCATATTCTCCTTGAGCTAAGGTCACACAGACCTTGCCCAATCACTTGTGGTAAGTCTTCATGTGACTTCCAAACCTTCACAAACTCGGTCACTCGGCGATCCACAATTCCTCTTGGATGCTCTAGACCATGACGCCTAACCGTCTGGAAGAAGCACAGTCCTCAAAGGTAACAAGTGTCGGATCCATGCAGGATCAATCTCTTCAGTGATGCTCAGTCACTTTGGGTTTGTAGGTGTTTTGGGTTTGGGTTTTCCTCACTTGATGATTTTTGCTCAAAGTCCCCGGAGGATGGGATGCTCTCAAATGACAAGTGTCAGTTTCTCTCAGAGCAGCCAACCAGCTAGTGGTTGTAGGGGGCGTCTATTTATAGCCTAGGGAGTAGCCCGACATGATAAGACATAAATGCCCTTCAATGATATGACCGTTAGGTGGATAAGATATTTTGGGACAGCTGGCGCACAGCACAACAACGGTCGGAAATTTGAGGTTCAAATTCCTCAGGGCTATCATGTTCCTCACTGTGTAGGCAATCCGCACTGGCGAATTCCTAACTCCTCAGTCAGAACAAATTCCTCACATACCAGAAGAACTGCGTCTCTGTCACTGAAGAAATTGACTGAGCTGTATGAGATTTCCGCTGGCTTCACTCGAAGGAATTGGTAGGTGTAGGATTTTGAGTTGAGCATCACATGGAAATTTTTCCTTAGTATTTCCTCGACCCCCTTTAACAGTACGGTGTTTCCTATGACTCAATAAAGAGAAAATGAAACTACGAAAACAAAAGTCTTCACGCTTCATGTTCCTCGAATGAATACCAAGTCTTCAAGGTCACACCAATTTCTTCACTTTCAAAGTCTTCAGAATACCAAACTCTTCAGACGAAGAACTTCATTTTTAGGGGTCGAATTTCTCTGTAAGTATCAAATTTCTCATAGACTTATAGACTTGTGTACACTCACAAACGCATTAGTCCCTTAACCTATAAGTCTTCAATACACCAAAATCACTAAGGGGCACTAGATGCACTTACAACTTTTTCTTCGCATCATCAGAATTGTAATCCTTGTATTTCTTATTCTTTGATTCCTTTTCCCACTGAGGACAATCTTGAATGTATTGTCCAGGTTTCTTGCATTTGTGGCAAAGCCTCTTCTTGTAGTCATTGGATGAGGAATCATTTCTCCTTGAGGGTTTACCAAAGCAACCACGTCTTGAGAACTTCTGGAATTTCTTCACGAGCAGTGATAGCTCATGGCTCAGTTCTTCGGGATCACCAAGGCTGCTGCCCGAATCTTCATCTTCAGATTCAGAAACTGCCTTGGCCTTCAGTGCACGTGATCTGCCATAGCTCGAACCATAGAGATCTCTCTTTTCAGCAAGCTGGAACTCATGAGTATTTAGCCTCTCGAGGATATCAGCGGGATCA
This sequence comes from Aegilops umbellulata, assembly GCA_032464435.1. NCBI lineage: Eukaryota > Viridiplantae > Streptophyta > Magnoliopsida > Poales > Poaceae > Aegilops > Aegilops umbellulata. Next base: position 436,791,872 of record CP136058.1, on the reverse strand, counting down.
AGTGACTTGTAGTCTGCACGCTCTTGTATCATCAGTGCCAGAGTATCAAATGAGGAATCAAGCGATCTCAGCAATTTCTTCACCACCTCATGGTCTGTGATGTCAGTGGCGCCAAGTGCTTGAAGCTCATTTGAGATGTCAGTGAGGCGATCGAAAGTTTGTTGAACATTTTCATTGTGGAGTCTTTTGAAGTGGTTGAAGAGATTGCGAAGAACATCAACTCGAGAGTCACGCTGTGTTGAGACTCCTTCATTAACTTTGGACAGCCTATCCCAGATAAGCTTAGCAGTTTCCAAAGCACTCACTCTTCCATACTGTCCTTTGCTCAGATGGCCACATATGATATTCTTCGCTTGAGAGTCGAATTGCTTGAATCTCTTCACATCAGTAGCATTTAGAGAAGGTGTGACTGAGGGAACACCATTTTCTACAACATACCAAAGATCGTTATCAATTGCCTCAAGATGCATTCGCATCTTATTCTTCCAGTAGGGGTAGTCCGTCCCATCGAAGGTAGGACACCCAGCAGAGACCTTGATCATACCTATGGTCGACATAACTAAAACTCCAGTCGGTTAAACCAAAATCACACAGAACAAGGGAGTACTTTCTCTGATACCAAATGAAAGTGTGTTATATCGACTAGAGAGGGGGTGAATAGGCGATTTTTATGAATTCTTCACTGGGGAATTTGCGGGTGAGGAAATTCCTTAGCGAAGAACTACTAGCAGCGGAATAAGTACTCAAAAGTAAACATAATAGAACACAAGCATAGTCATCATGATGAAATAAAGACAAGTACAGAGTACATAAAGCGTAATCACAGGGTAACACAGGATGAAGACAAACAGACTGAAGAAATTGAACTGAGGAAATTGAGAAAGTCTTCAGTCAAAGTCTTCAAACACAGATATGAACAAGTGCACAACACAGTAATGAGGAAATGAAAGAGTTGAGGAAATAGAACTAGTAAGCTTGGTGAAGACAATGATTTGGTAGACCAGTTCCAACTGCTGTCTCAGTTGTACATTTGGTTAGAGCGGCTAGGTATTTAAACCTGAGCACACACAGTCTCGGACACACAGTCCTCACCATATTCTCCTTGAGCTAAGGTCACACAGACCTTGCCCAATCACTTGTGGTAAGTCTTCATGTGACTTCCAAACCTTCACAAACTCGGTCACTCGGCGATCCACAATTCCTCTTGGATGCTCTAGACCATGACGCCTAACCGTCTGGAAGAAGCACAGTCCTCAAAGGTAACAAGCGTCGGATCCATGCAGGATCAATCTCTTCAGTGATGCTCAGCCACTTTGGGTTTGTAGGTGTTTTGGGTTTGGGTTTTCCTCACTTGATGATTTTTGCTCAAAGTCCCCGGAGGATGGGATGCTCTCAAATGACAAGTGTCAGTTTCTCTCGGAGCAGCCAACCAGCTAGTGGTTGTAGGGGGCGGCTATTTATAGTCTAGGGAGTAGCCCGACATGATAAGACATAAATGCCTTTCAATGATATGACCGTTAGGTGGGTAGATATTTTGGGACAGCTGGCACAAGGCATAGCAACGGTCGGAAATTTGAGTATCAAATTCCTCAGGGCTATCATGTTCCTCAGTGTGTAGGCAATCCGCATTGGCAAATTCCTAACTCCTCCGCCAGAACAAATTCCTCAGAGACCAGAAGAACTTCGTCTTTGTCACTGAAGAATATGACTGAACTGTATGAGATTTCCAGTGGCTTCACTCGAAGGGATTGGTAGGTGTAGGATTTTGAGTTGAGCTAAAAGTTTTCCTTAGTATTTCCTCGACCCCTTCAACAGTACGGTGTTTCCTATGACTCAAGAAAAAAGAAAATGGAACTACGAAAACAAAGTCTTCACGCTTCATGTTCCTCGAACGAATACCAAGTCTTTTTTTTTACAGAAAGACTATAAGGGAACCCCCTACAGTATAATTGGTGCAACAACCCCAAATTGCAAGTACCATGCCTTGAACCTGGGTGGGTGGGAAGGCATCATCCCCTTCCCATCACTAGACTATGCCTTAGTCTGCCGAATACCAAGTCTTCAAGGTCACACCAATTTCTTCACTTTCAAAGTCTTTAGAAGTCCAAAGTCTTCAGACGAAGAACTTCATTTTTAGGGGTCGACTTTCTCTGTAAATATCAAACTCCTCATAGACTTATAGACCTGTATACACTCATAAACACATTAGTCCCTTAACCTATAAGTCTTCAATACACCAAAATCACTAAGGGGCACTAGATGCACTTACAAATACCAAATGCATTCTTCCCATTTTTGCAATTCTGTTTCAACATGCTGTGTGTTTGTATGATGCATAAGTAGGTTACTGTATTACTAAAGTAGTACATGATCTGGTCTTCTACCATTTGACATGGTGTTTTCCCATTGAACCATTACCTTGGTTTACCCTGATTGTTGTCTTGAATATGCTAAATCTGGATTATTACCGTCTTAGCATTATCTGTTTGATCAAAACGTTGGGACCGGCACCCTCGCGCCAAGGCGCGATCCCGATCTAGTGTGACATAGCCCATGCAAATTCACATACACCCAAGCATTGCATGCATGCATCAAATCAGGCCGAGTATGGTTTCCATTATGTAGCCTAAGACAATTTAGGCTGCATCACAATTTAGGCTCCGTCATCCCAAATGGATTTTAGCGCGCTGCCGTCGTACCGGGTGCGCGGCCTGATGCAGCTCGGCCGGCACCTCGACCCGACGTGCAAGCTGCTGGAGCCCATCGTCGCGGGCCTCGCGACCGTGAAACGATCCACCAGGATCATCTTTATTCTTTAGCATGTTCGACGCGCTGGAGCGGCGGGAGCTAGAAACCTCCGGCGTAACCTCCTCATGCTGGTGTTCAACATCAGCCCGCTACCCCGCTCCACCTGTTCTCCCCCGCGGCTGCCGCTGAGAGCAGCCTGCTGCGGCATGATCGGAGCTGCTGAAGTGACTGTCCTTCCTTTGTATGCTTAGTTCCAGCCGGCGGCCTTGGTCGACGAGCTAATGCGGCAGCCAGCCGGGTACGAGGCGGCGACGCGCGGGCACGGCATCGTGGTTGAGTGGGCGCCACAGAAGATGGTGTTCCGGTACTGCGCCCATGGCCGAGTTCTGCACGCAAGACGGGAGGAACTCGGCGACGGAGAATGTGTGCGAGGGCTTGCCGATGCTGTGCCTCCCGGACTTCGACAACCCGAACCACCGCGACGAACGACCAACCGTAAAACCCACGCGAGCGAGAAGGCCAGCCGGGGCGACACGGACCATTACGACTGGACGAAGAAGCAACCATCGAATACCAAGACAACAATGAAACCATAGGCAATAGCACAGCAAGAGAAGCAGCCTATTTATAGCCCCGTAGCACACAGGAGGACTCCAGAAAACACAAGAAAGTCGGCACCGATGAAAAAGAGCAGCAGGCTCTGGAACCAACGACCAAAGCGGCATCGAGAGGAACACGTAGACGGGGAAACCTCGAGAAAACACATGAAAAGCGGCACCAATTAAAAGAAACAATACCAGGCTCTAGAACCAACAAGGGTCTGTCTAGGACACATCTAGATGTGACATAGTTATGTCACATCTAAGTTGATGTCCACTCTGTTTGTGGTCTATTTTTTTATCCTAGTTTTTTGTATTTCTTGTTGCTACATTATATACTTGTAGGAGTTTAGATGTGACATCCATAAAAAACATATAGATGTGAATTAGACAAACTGAACCAACAATGGTCAAAGCGACAGCGGCAAGAACATCTAGGAGGAACGATCGACGCGGCGCCGCTGTCCACGGAGCGCAAACCAATGACCAATAGCAAGGCACGGAAGCACACAGAAGAAACTTATCGTACAGACTGTTCCCCGGCAAACAAAAAACACTAAACTTATCAAGAGAAGTCGTACGCTCGTTCAAAAAAATTGAAACGAAAAATTGAAGACACCACGCATTCGTACACAGCCATTTACTTAAAAAAAAATACACGTGCCATATGAACAATTACTAAGAGGTCGTTTTCATCCAAGTGGGGTAATCTCAGGGCGAAAACGTCCCCAGATATAGGGGTTTGGTGATTCTCTCGCCGGCAGTCATGCTTCTAGTACAACCAATCTACACCGGGAGTCCGTCAATCAGAGTCCAATCGCGCCGTTCCCGGAAGAAGCTCTGGTGTCGAAGCAGAAAGAGTATATGCCGGTGACGGCGAGCATGATTCCGGTGCCGGAACCGGTCACGCGCATGAAGCCCGCCAGGAGGGTCAGAGCGCCAACACAGAGTCCAACGGCAAAGGCCACCATGGCGACACGGCCGTTCCATCGGTTGACGGGAATCGAGTCCGCTTGCGCAGGCGTCACGCTCACTCCTTCCCCAACCAGCCGGACCACATATCTCTTTGAGTACCGGCGCAGCACGAACCAGGCCGTCGACACGTAAGTGCACCCGCCCAGCAGCAAGGCGGCATAGAGGCATGCGTGCACCGGGTCTCTCGCTACATCAGCCAAGCTGCATTTCATGGACATAGAGAAACAGCTAGACAGTAATTAGGACAATGAATTAGCAGTTCAGACTTCAGATACTCCACATTAAGGAGTTGACAGTAATTATATTTCTATGCGTTACTCACGTTGGTGGTGTGGTTATGTAGTAGGCGATCCCGCTTACTGGGACAAACCCTCCAAAACTCTTAGATCGTTCCCACTTGCCGAGCAGATCGACCAGCTTGTCCCCGCCAAATCTCATGTATAATTGCTGCAACAAACATTAACCCAAGACAAGGATTTTACTCATCCGGCCAGAGTACATGATTACAGTATATGTGGACTTCACTAGCCCTTTTCATCAGTTCGGACTTTTGGTTGCGTTGGCTAGTGCATGAAGCTTAACAATGACAACTACTCCCTCCGTTTCTAAATATAAGTCTTTTTAGATATTTCAAAAAGTGACTACATACGAAGTAAAATGAATAAATCTACACTTTAAAATATAGTATTTATATACATCCGTATGTTGTAATCCATTTGAAACATTTAAAAAGACTTATATTTAGAAACGGAGGGAGTACATTGATAAAAATATGAATCATGCAAGGTACTCACTCACCTCTGAGAATACGTACGTGCATGAAAGGAGCATGGCTTGGAAGAGCATGGGAGCATATGAGAGGTAGGATATGTCGATGCTGTAGTTGGCCTGAAACCTAGCGGCAGCCTCATCGTCTGGCGATCGCCGTGGCCTTGTCAGTGGCAACGCGACATGCAAGCCTTGTAACCTGCAGACAAGCAGAAAGAAGCCAAACGTCGCCGCAAGGTCTCCATGCTTACCATCTCTGAAGGCCCTCCAGAGAAGAGTTGCACTGAACGTACGTAATTACGTATACATACGCAATCATTAATTATGAAGAATCCAACAAAACCAGTGGAGTAACATAGAAGTGTATGTAGAAACAAAATATCAGAGTAAGCATGTATTCTTACTTACCAAACATTGGCGGTGGTGCACAATGGAATGCCAGAAAGGAGGCCGTAGCCCTTTCTAAGGGCCTCATCAAGATAGATGACGATGACGCTTCCAACGAAAACCTGCAGCGAGATGAGGATCGAAGCCCCCACGCTCCAGTGCCTCGCGGATAGCACGTGGCCGACTGGCACGGCAGCGGAGATCAGTACCCCCAGCACCTTCTGCAGCCCGTTCCTGCAGCACATGTGAAAAGTTCAGAATTATGTAGTAGGAAGCACACGCTTGCATCCATCTAAGCATTCAGGTCAGGGGAGAATTTGGTTAGGATACTTACAGGAGAACGCGGTTTTCAGGGATGGGGTTAACAACCCTTGATCCGAGGAGGAGGTGAGAGGCCGCCTCGGACACCAGGAGCTGGAACACGCCGAAGGCCATGACGGTTCCGCAGTTGGCCGCGTAGGCCGTGTGGAACCAGTAGAGCGGGTCGCGCGCGGCCGTGCTGGTGTCGATCCCGTACAGCGGGAGCTGGGTGCCCGCCAGGACGACGAGGAGCGCGCCCGCCGTGTACGCCGCCTTCCGCCGGAAAGGGACGGCTTCGGTGGGGCTCTCCACCTCCGGCAAGAGCTCCGCCAATGGCCGCAGCCGGAAGAGATTGAAGCTCGCCATCCGCGTCGGCATCGATGGGCACGCGCGCGGGGAGCTTGGAACGAAACTAAAACTCTGCGTGCGTGTGCTTGGCTGCTAACTCGCAGTCGATCGGCCGGCGAGTGGCGACTCGACGGCGGCAGGATACTACTAACTTTGCAAGGAGAGACAGGCAGGGGGCAGGGGAGTATATAGAGGAGCGAAGGCGCGAAGCCGAGTTGGACTGGGTAGTGGAAATCGAATACAGGCGCGAAGCCGAGCCAGCTGGGTGGTGGAGATCGAATACAGACGCGAAGCCGAGCCGGCTGGGTGGTTATCTAAACCCGAGCCCAAACCCAAACCTAAGGCCTTGTTCGGTTCCATGAAAAATGAGAGGGATTGACAGGGATTGGCAGGGATTAAATCCCATCTAGTTCAAATTCCCCCAAATCCCCTTCATTCCACTCCAATCCACTTGAGGAGTGGCTTAACCGAACAAGGCCTAAAGGAAAACGCTCGTCTTCTACCGGCGGATCGCACACGAGCATCCATCGGCACGTCCATACGATGCGTATCCTGATGGAACGGTCCTTTTTTTCGTTCTTTCTGTTAACCTGGCCGCTGCTTGTTGCTCGCTGCTCACTGTCCACTACGAGTTTCCGCAGTAAAGTCAGTGTTGCAAAAACTGCAACAAAACCTCTGTTGCAGAAAAATTAAATTTGCAATGAGACCTCTGTTGCAAAAAAAAAAATTGTAACAAGACCTTTGTTGCAAAAAAAACTGAAACAAGGCCTTTGTTGTAAAAGAAATATTTTGTAAAAATTTCTGCAACATGACTCACGTTACAGAAATTTCCCGCAACACGACCTGTGTTGTAACTATAAAAGATGACGCTCTGTCGCTCAATTCATCAGGTCCGACGAAAAATCCGCCGGCCGACGCGTAGCAGCGCCCAAACCCAAAACCCAAGCCCGAACCGGGAGGTACCCATCTTGTTATAGATTGCCCGTACACGGAATGATCGGAACGGATTTGGGCACATGAAGAAGTTACCGGGGGTAAGCAGCGGCGATTCGTCGGTGATGTTGTGTGGGCGAGTGGCTCCAGTCTCCAGTAGCGCCGGCGATAGATCCAAGCGCCTCTGCCGTGGTACGAGGTGGCCATTGCGCGCGTAGAAGCGGAGGCAAGGCCGGTGGTTGGAGTCGAGGGGAGGGTCGGCAAGGCCGGTGGCCAGAACCGAACCAACGCGGCTAGGGATCAGGCTAAGGTGAGGAGAGAGAGAAACATAGGAGATTGGAGCTTTGCTACATCCATGAAAAGTTACGTGAGAGGTTCCGAGGCTTACGGAGTGAGATGGCATTGTTTAATTGGGCTTAGTGGGGCGCGGCCCCACCCGAAAAATGGGGGGGGGGGGGTTGATTAGTGGATTGGGAAGTTCAGTAAGATTACGTAGAAGGCCTTTGTAGGTGTATTGCCAACGATAGTAATTGTTTGTGGAGCAATGCTACACGTACGCGAGGCTTTTACGTAAAAACTAATATGGTAGTGATTAACTAGGGCAGGATTAGCAGATGGGGCCCGTCCCTTATGAGAATCAGAGGGGCCGAGAGAATTTGTTTGGAAGGTTACTTAGGCCTTCGTAGCTTATTCATAGATGTAGAATTGTTTTGTCTCAAAAAAAAAAGATGTCAAATTGTCATTGTTTGTAAGGGAATGTATCCGATGCATCCAGACTAGAAAAAATGTATCCAATTCATCCATACTTAAAGGACGACAACCCATGTACATAGCTATTCGTGCATAACCGACCCGCATGGGTAAAGTATGGACACATTTTCATGCTAAGCTCGAACCTTACCCCATTATTTTGTGCCCAGGGGTATACCTAGACCCCATCCTATTATCATATTTGTGGGCAACATGTGTTATAAACTCTAAGCTACTTAGTCTTTATATGTAAGCTTTGTGCCCCATCTCTATCCTTCTCCCAATAACCAATTTCCCAATCATAAAAATCTCTTGATGGTTGGCTCCAATACAACACATGGAATTAGCACTCACATCACCATCTTTCAGTTTTGTGTTGATCTGCCCGATGGGTAGCCATCGAGCATGGGCGTGGGAATGGATATGTATCCGACATATAGGGTATGAGTATGATTTTACGGTCATGAGAAACATGGGTATGGGTATAGGATTAATGTACCTACACCGTACCCTCCACAATGCCACCACACTTGGTGCTACCGGTGCACCGGATGCCGTAGAACATTTTTAAAAATCTGAAAAAATATGTAGCACATTGACACAACACTACTAGGGAAAAGGCTAGCAGCAGCGCGGGTTTTGTGCTCATTAGTAGCGTGGGTAGGCGCGCTACTAATAAGGCGCTACAGCTATTGCTTAGCAGTAACACGTGCCGCACGCGCTACTGCTAGGACAAATAGTTGCAGCGCTTGTCCACTCCCGCGCTGCTGCTAATGTAACTACTGGCAGCGTATTTTCTTTCCATCGCTACTAGTATTGTTTTTTTATTTTTTTATTTTTAGTGTATTTATGCACCATCGTACAAATATTGGTACAATACCAGTTATGAGGTTTACATCATTATGTCCATAACAGTGTGTCAAATAAAGGTGGATTAGGTTTAAGTGGAGGCAATATGTGGTGCATGTCAAAAGTATACTACTAATCCAAACTTGATCTAGTTTGGACTAGTAGTACTTTCGATGTGCACCACATATAGCCTCCACTTGAATCTAATCCGCCAGCACAAGCTATTTAATCATCATCATAACCATTACCACCAACAATATTTATTTAATCACCACTAACACTAGCTAATAATAATCATCAGTCATTACCACCAACACTAGCTATTTTATCATCATAGTAATAGTGTAGCACATCATCATCCTCAAACTCATTTCTAGCTAATCACTCATGCTGCTCTCTCTTAGGTAAAACAACATAAAACATGTGTAGCTCTCCTCCTTGATCAAGTTGGAGCATGCAGATGAACCTGCCTCCTAATTTTGGGTAGCACATTTGTTTGCTGCCCCCTAGTACTTGTCTGCGCTCCCCCATCACATATCTGGTCCAGTCTTGCACTATTAAGCATTCATCGTTGATCTTGAATGCACTAAAGTAACATGTAGGATATCTTGGCCGTAAGCTAATAATACTTATGGTACCTTTAGTCTCGATCCCATAAGGCACAACATTCATCGGAAGTCCCTGTTGAAGAACATCGTATGGTCACATACTTAGCAATGAAGTTTAGCTTCACAAATAATGTATGGAAAAGATGCACTGAGGACAAATAGTAAAAATCTTACCATCCTTCCTAAATAGATGTGACCGTAGTTCATGACGAACACTATTGGTCGCACGTTTTCAGTACTAAGATTTCTAAGTCCAGGAAGAAAATTTGTATTGACAGTATCAAGATCCTCAAGCCATGAAACATAATAACTTAGCTCCTCGCAGTTTAGTTTAGCCCCGGGACAGTAGTAGGTCCTGTCTACCAAGCGCTGGACATGTTTGCTTGCACCGAAATAAGCTGACAATACAAATTAGTTGTCAACTATTTTTGAATAAACAATATCAAAGACATAAATATGGTTGAGAAACTTACATTTTGGTGTAACTGGAGGCGTCTGCACATCGACCCAGATGTCGGTATTACCTTCAATATCATCTTCCGGACGAATATCAAAAGTGATAACCATATCAGGCTGAAATGCATAAGTCTTGCATAGTGCTCGCCATGTTTTGCATCCAAAATAGGTGTAGTCGTCCGAATTGTATAATTTTGCGTGGAAAATATAACCATGCTCGATCTTTAAATAAACTTTCTTTACCTCCATAGTATGACTGAAACCTATCTTATCCAATACAAAAACTCTTGCATGGCAGGGGATACGCTAGTAGAATAGTAAAAAAATATAAGTTGAAGCAAATGAAGCAGATGTCATGCTTAATTACGAAAAAAGACTTGTCGTTGTGACTTACTGTATCCACTTCGAAGTTCTCGTCCAGCTTGATGCTGAAGCGCCTATCATCATCTAGGAAGATTCCGTCGCACAGGCCGCGCTCGACATCGCAGTATTTGCAAATACCGAAATCCTTTTTGTCGTCAGACATTTCCTATGTTCATAGTTAAAACATTAATTGAAAATCGATAGAAGACAACTATCAGGATACTCAACACACAAATCCGGGGCACTCGATATTTCCTACATATTCTAGCAAAAGTCATGCCAAAATTCACGGAAAAATGCGGCATGACCTTTGCTAAAATAGGATATATCGAGCGCCTGAAATTTGCCGGAACGGAAATGAATCAACACTCCGGCAAAACATAGGCCACACTCGGAGGTGTAACCTGCAAACATGACCGGCCACTTGGATATTGAGCAACACAAGATATACATTTCAAAATATCTTATAAGACTCAAATTAGCATGCATTCAATAAGCAAAAGTAAATCATCTCATGCGTCCGTACATCGTCGAATATTATCACTAATACATCCCGAATAGTGTCATACATATAACATCACTAGTACAACTAAAACCCTAGCACACGATGGGTATAGGCGCAGGCGGTGGATACCCACAGAGAAGGAACCATCACGGGATCATAGCTCCAGTGAGATCCCTGGAGAACCTGCCAGGTATTGGAGAACCCGTTCCAACGCAAACAAGTAGCGACGGACGTGCGCGTCCTCCTCACTGACACGGTGACGCACCACGTCCGCGGAGTCCTCGAGCCTCTGGACCGTCACTGGCCCACGCGACCGCCACCAAAAAAGGTTCGGGTCAACGACAGGCTGGCTCCTCACCAACCTGCGCCCCCCGGTAGGTAGCGCCTCCCGGTACCACCCCGGCGGAGCCCAGTCCCGGGCATGTCCCATCTGGTCAAGCAGGTGTCGTCCTCTGCCGACTCGATGACGAGGATGCGGGATAGGCATCGTCCACGTCGATGCGGGAAAATTGCTTTAACTAAAAAAATAGCAACAAGTTCTTACTAACTAGTTAATTCAACTAGTTCTTACTAAAAATAAACTTACTATAAATAAAAGTATTCTAGTACCTAATTAGTACCTAGTTCTTACTAACTAATTAGTACCTAAGAACTATTGCCCTAAACCATCTAATTTGATGAGCCTATAGGGGTGGAAAGTGGTAGCGGATAGTCCAATTATCCAACTATAAAGTGAAATAAGTGGTCAAATTTTACTCGTTTTATGATTCATCTTAGAAATTTGATTCGTTTCCACCCTTACATGAATCCTAACTCATTTGAGCCGCATCCGCATCCGATTCGTTTCCACCCTAACTAATTTGATGGAGGTAGAAACCCTAGGCAGAGGTAGGGGAGAGGGAGGAGCAGGCGTGCTCACCTCGGGTGCCTGCGACGAGGGAGGGGCAGGCAGCGTCGAGGTCGTGGTCGGGGCTCCGGGGCGGCGTTGAGGTTGGGGGGGCGGGGGCGGCGTTGAGGTCGGGGGCGGGGGCGGCGTAGAGGGTGTGCGGAGAGCGTGCGGCGGCCGAGGGACGACGGCGGCGGCGAGAGTGGAGTTGGATTTGGGGGATGAAGTGGCCGTGGGGAAGGACGAACCACGTGGTTAAGTCAGAAGTACCAGTAGCGCGTTCCAGAAAGGGTGCTGCTGCTACATTAGCTACAGCGCGTTCTGGAATACACGCTACTGGTACACCATTCTCTTTTTTTCCCTATTTCATTTAGTTTTCTTCACATTTTATTTGTTCCTTTCACCTTATTCTATTTCTTTCATTTTCAATTACCTTTCTATTTGCTTTCCATTTAATTTTATATCCTCTATCAGTAGTGAGTTTAGACTAAAACACGCTGCTACAAAGAAAGTAGCGGTAGCGCGGTTCATTATAGGTCGCTACTACTATGTGTAGCCTATCGGCTAAGCCGTGGGAATTTTAGTAGTAACGTGTTTGGAGAAAGACGTGCTACTGCTAGAACTTTATCTGCAGCGCGGTTTTTGTGGGGTTTTTGTGGGCTCGCTACTGCTACTTAGCACCAGCGTGCTTTTTTGACCCTCGCTACTGCTAAAGTTCTGTGTATAAGGTTTTCCCTAGTAGTGCAACATCAATATACGTCGTCACAATTTTTTTTAAACATTTCTTGAGATACAAAAATGAAATTTTTGACATCAATATGATAATCGACCAAATTTGAAACTCAACTTATGTTATGTATGTACTATTTAGTTTTAAATTTGTCATTCTTGTTTTCCGAGCTAGGTTTCGTATTTTGACTTGGAATTTTGTGACAACCTACATTGATATTATGTGAATATGTTTAAAAAATTCAGAATTTTTTGAACATATAAACTATGCAGCGTGCATTTGCTGCATCGGTAGCACAAGCACCGGTGCACCAGATATTCTTCCACCCCTACCGCCCAGAAACTGAGGGCCAGTGTAAGCATAATGGTACTATCATGCGACAGCTAGCCTTGGTTCCCAACCTCCCCCCCCCCCCCCCCGTCACCACCACCACCACAACACTGGATACATTCTCCAACAAATAGCACCACAAGTGTGGGTGCACAAGATACATTCCCCGTAGGAGTTCTCCGATCTGTGTACGCAGATTAGGGTGTTTATGATTTGTATGCTGAATATCCCTTCCCTCTTTTTCATGCTGTTAACTAACCATGTTTTCTGGGGATTGATTGAAATAACTATCATTATTGATGATGCTTATGGCATGTAATGGGCCACTTTTTCCGAAAATTGTATGCACTAAAGTAAACACAGGGGACATCACCGCTCGAGTCTGAACTTGGTGCATGTTCAGAAGGCGTCTCCCTCGCTATCCAGTGGTCTGAGCTGCCTGTTGTGATTCTAACGGACTGCGCGGAAGTGGCAAAACTGATCGAGGGAGGTAATAGCGACCGATCGGAGCATATGATGTTGACCCGTGAGATTAATTCGCGTTTGCAGGAATGAGGTGATTTCTTAGTTAAGCTTGTGAGCGAGAACAAAATGTTGTTAGCCACTTTTTAGCAAACTTTGGCCGAATAAAGAAGCGCACTGCGGTGTGGCTTCGATCCGGTCCAGACGAGGTTCCGGACCTATGTAATGCAGGCATGGCTGCTGCTTAATTAATGAATTCTCCTTTCCCCCGCCAAAAAAAACACAAGAGACATGAATGCAAATCAAAGAATGACAATAGTTCATTTCCTGAAAACAACAACAACTTCTTTTAGACACTTCTGCTTCGGTACACCCCCCTATACACATCGACGGCTCAGATTACTTCATACCCCTTCATAATAAAGAGGAAGATGGTCTTTTCCTTACGTACAATACAAGGGGTTCTTTTTTTTAGTTTTGAGAAACCGATACGAGGGGTTCATAGAGGCAAGAAGTAGTCACCTGGGCCGGCCCATTCATGGGTGCACCGCCTTCACTGGGAGAAAAATCACACGAAAAATGGGAGGGTGCTGGGAATCGAACCAGTTCAGGCTCCGAGCATAATCGTTGAGGAGCTAATGATGTTACAAGCTTAGAATACCCATTCAGCTTAGGAAGAAAACTTGTGCGAGAAACAAGCTACAGAATAGTTATAGTGGTATAAAGCAGATCATGCATTGCCACTTGAAGCAGAGGAGGCATGTCCACCAGAACAATAGAAGAATAGAGAAGCCCTTCAGCTTAGATAGCATGCACTCTGTCTGCACGGATTTTGTTTGAGACAGATTAAGAGACGCTTTTTTTAATATAGATTTTTATGAGTTTATTTTTCGGTCTCAATGAGATATTTTAGCAGGATATTTGTTGTGGCGGTTGCCGCGTGCCACGACTATCTTGTGCCGATCTCTGGTATCTATTACACTAGATCGGAAACGCGCCTTGGCACGCATTGCCCGTCCAAGCGTCGTGACCCGGCATGTATAAATCTTGTACATTCAAAAAAATTACAACAGTCTTTCAGGACTAATGAGTTTAGTATAGATCACGAACAGTAGAGATATACCAAAAACATGGTAAACTAAGAATACTAAGTCAATAGGTAATTAATTTGCAAGCACATGACAAAATTTGTTCCAAAAAGACTGAGTGGCAGTGCCAGATAAGACAAACTGGTTTGCATCAAGTTTAGTACAAAGCAAAAAGGTTCAAAATATCAAAAGCCTAAATGTTAATCTCCAAATTCAAGAACCATGCATCATCGACAACATAATATAATCAAAATAGGAAAACTTTACATATAGATCATTTCATTTTACTTATAAGAGATACACAGAATAGATAGTCCCATATCAGAACATTCAGTAGCATGAAAAAATAAAAGTTGATTCATGTAGATATTAGAACTGAGATTCTCCAAATGTCATGTCCCGGTCATGAAATATATTCTTTATCAGATTTGAAGTACCACAATGGGCTAACAATCACTGTCAATGTAAGGTACTGTATGCCTTTCTTCTGCTTCATATGAACTGAATTTCTGTATTAATTTGATGCATCAATTTTCTCTTCACTTTGTCACAGTAGAGAATTGCCCCGTTTTGATTTTAAAACTCCATTGCACAAGCTAATATAATGAAAATATAAGTGTCAAATATAATGAAAATGTTTGCTTCATATAAACTTATAAACATAGGAGTGACAACTTAAACATGTGGTGCCCTGAGTGTATTCTATCTTTAGGCTTGCAAAGATAGGATGGCTTGCATGAGAATATCAATGCCAAAATCATCTGCGACTCACAAAAATGACAGATCATAGATAAAGTAAAGTGTCTTGGTGCAAAGCTATATACATTCATGCATTTCGTTGTTATAATTATGGGCAGACTATTAACAAAAGAACATAGAAAGGTGTAGCGGAAGCCGATGCTACTGAAGCTCATACCAAGTAGGCAACTTCCCATGCAGAGTATATGTCCTGGCAAGAAGAGAAAAGGAGGTGGAGCACCACAATACATAATTTATTAGACTAAAGAGCACTACAATATCCCAATAATTTGAAGGAGCAATTGTATGCTTGATCATGGTCTCAACAGATGTGACTTTGGTACATGTATTTCTTTGATCATATCATTTGAATAATCACGATCTTGAATTATGATGGTTCATATTGATTATAATCAAAGAAATCAACCAGCTATGTAAGCATGATAGTTATCAATAGAGCCACATCACACCAGTGCTAAATTTCATGATAGGTGCTTACTATATTTTCTAAGATTGCCATGCATCTTGTTAGAAACAAGAAATACATCTATACGCCATCAGCTAGTGGTCCCAAGGGAACTGAATTATGCTTGTGCAGCGCCATGAATATTGAATATATATGATGGATTTACTTTGGTTTTTCAGCTGTCATTGTCAAAGTTCTAAATCATACTTATATTCTACGAAAATATTTACCTGACATGATCTAGTGTGTTGTTACAAATACAAATATATATTTTTAATCAATTATTTGTACATGTCTAACCTCTACGCTCTAGCCATGATTACACTGTATCTATGAAGTTCTTAACTTTCTCTTCATTTATAATTAGAACACAACACACTACCTTGATATATCCCCTTATTGACAGAGATCCTAAAAAACATCAGGCACATAAGCCTAAAACAAAACAGTGGTGATTACCTTGGAAAAAGATCACTTTGACCCCTATCTTTCTACATTAATCAATGAACCAAATTCTACTTCAGATGGCCACATCTTGCCCATTCATATTTTTTTATAAGGTGTGTTGACCGGGTAACCGACTTTTAGTTCTATTAGGTACTATAAGCATTAATTGATGCAACATCAATGAGAAAAAATGGTTCCCTAAATAGATAAGCTTTTTGGAAAATTCACATGGAGAAAGCAAGGAATCTCATCATGCTGCCGAGGTAAAGCATCTGATAACCCAAAAGGGACAACATAATAATCATGAAGGAGAAATGCCAAATGAGACCATAGAAAAGGAATGCAGAAAGAGAAACCAATCAACTTAAGAGGAGAGGCAGGTCTCGCCTTGGCGTACGTTGCCCGGTCCATCCCGTTAAGCGGTGAGGCGGAGGACCACAGTACATAATTTATTAGACTACAGAGAACTACAACATTGCAATAATTTGAAGAAGCAATTGTATGCCTAATCATTATCTCAACAGATGTGACTTTGGTACATGTATTTCTTTGATCATTTTGTATCTGAATAATCACAATCTTAATATTATGATGGTTTAGTTTGATTATAATCAAATAAATCAACCAGCTATGCAAGCATCATAGTTATCAACGGAGAGCCACATCATGCCAGTTTTAAATTTTATGATAGGTGCTTACTATATTTTCTAAGATTAGCTGCATCTTATTAGAATCAAGAAATACATGTAAAAGCCAGCAGCTAGTGCTCCCAGGGGAACTAAACTATGCTTATGCAGCACCATGAATATCTATGAATATATAAATATATATTATACTGACTATATATCATGGATTTACTTTGGTTTTTTAGCTGTCGTAATCAAAAGTTCTAAACCTGACTTATATTCTACAAAAATATTTACCTGACGTGATCTAGTGTGTTGTTGCAAATACAAATATATATTTCCAATCAATCATTTGTACATCTCTAACTTCTACGATCTAGTCATGATTACTATGTATACTATACCGAAGCCATAAATATGAACAATTTCAGAATTGAGTGAGTGCACTTATGCTCTAGTTATCAATGTATAGAAAGCTGGATCCTGGTTAAAATGTTTTCGAAAAGATCTAATTTATGCAGGACACAATTGAGCTACTTCCTTTGGACTAAACAGAAGCACTAAACATGGCCATAACACACACACACACACACACACAGAGAGAGAGAGAGAGAGAGAAAGAGAGAGAGCAGCATCCATAGATAAAAATATGGGCAGAGGGGGGTAGTAAGTCACAAATGGATCTTTTAGAATGATTTATAGAAAAGGCATTTGGGCATGACTGAGTAAAATGAAAGTGGATCTTGAAGAATAATATACTAAGAAAAGAACTATTGAGAAACTAAATATCAAAATGGTTGAGCGATTTACATTTGTACCTTGGGTCTAGCTGCTTGCTCAGGTGTATTTCCTTACTCGGTAATCCCTCTTTAATTCTGCCCATCAATCATCTGAAAGAAGAGACAAGTAACACATTTGAGTAAAACATATATACTGTTAAAAATATTCTAGCAATTGTGTCCAACATGTGATGAGAAATATGGTCCAGAGAGCAATCCATACCGATGTTAACATATTTATAGCTCAGTTTCGCCAGATCGGTGTTGATCAATGCATCAGCTGAAGGAAATGAAAATAACAACGAATTATCTAGCAGTACAATTTGACGCCATATCAAACTCAAGATCAGACGGCCGGAAATCAATCCATAACATGCATTTGAAAACATTTCAACGAAAAAAAAAAGATCTGCACATGCATCTACTTATAATGGCATCAGCATTTCGCAAGACATGGCATTTCAGTCAATTAACTTTCGGGACATTTCCAATATGCAAAATAAGAGGGAATCTAGCTTGACATTTGAGAGAGAGAGATGGACCTGCAAGTCATCGACAGTCACTATGACGCTGACCTTGACGGCATCATCTGGTACGTGGTGCTGGCGATTCGCGTCCTTAGTCAGTACCTCACCACGCAGCGGCCTGCAAACCAAGACGTCGGAGAGAGAGAGAGAGAGAGAGAGAGAGAGAGAGAGAGAGAGAGAGAGAGAGAGAGAGAGAGAGAGAGAGAGAGAGAGAGAGAGAGAGAGAGAGAGAGAGAGAGAGAGAGCTCGAGTAGCAAGAAATATATAACTACAGTTCATATAGACATATTCAACGCCTCAATGCTCAAACCCCAAATTGGAGAATCCAGGAAATACAGTATGCTAAGCTGCAGATTGTTTGATTGTACTTTGTAGCCCTATACAAAATGAAATGGCTATACAAAACTATGTATAATTCTATTAACACAAGGTGGTGATAGCCTTTCCAAAATAAGCCTCCCAAAATAATCAACCAAACTTGATGCGCTGAACAGGAGAACCTGTCTAGGGATATGTCAAGATGCCTAGGGATATGTCAATAAGTAGATCACACACCATCTATAATATGAGAAGAAATACAGTATGCTAAGCTGCAGATTGTTTGATTCTTCAGCTATTCATCTTAGATGCTCGTTTGGTACATGATGCAGGTCTATTGCTGCTGTCGTTTCTTTCTCCTACACGAAGATTCTGATGATTTGTGCTCCGGCTTCTGCTTCGAGTGAGTGCGCTTATTCCTACTAGGTGAGCTTGTCGGCCTCCTATGTTCTTGATTTTACTCTATTGTTCATGTCCATGTACGTGATGGTGGTTTTGCTTTCTTCTTATTGACGGCATGGTCACCTCTAGCTATGGTCAATTGTTACTTACTGTCTAGGAGACGAACAAATCTAAATGCCATCGAAGGCAAAAAATTGTTGTCCCTTCTTAGCCTTTTTGGGTACCTTGTCTTCTATAAAGGTGGGGTCTAAGCCTTCCCTGTTGAGGAGATGCTGATGTTTAGCTAGATTCCATTAAAGGAATATTTTGTTGTCTTTCTTGCTTTGTTGGGTACCTAGCCTTTTCTTTGTCATGGAGGAGGACAGTTTTGTCTAGGAGCCAGGGCCGTTTGTTCCTTTGCATGGTTAGCTTTTCCCCTATCCTCAAGTGGTAGGAGTTTAGGTATGGAATTGTTCTTTTTATCTGTTGTTCTTGCATGTTGGAGTGTAGTGCCAGATTACCTGTCAACTTGTTTGGGTCTGGCGAATAGCATGGTAAATAGCTGAAAAGGTCTACACTGGTTCAGTTTCTTGCCTAATTAGAAATAACTCCCCATTTTCATTTCTTCAATTTTTTCGACAGCGGCCCCTCCTCTTCTCCATGAGCAAGCACTCCGGCCATAGCCCCGTCTCTTCTCCTCTCAGGCCGCCGTGGAGGTGGGTGGTTGATGTTTGTTTCTTATATTGGTGATGTGGGTGAGTTGATTTGTGCCTTTTCATCTTGATCTGTTTAGCGTTGGAGCCCTTGAAGCATTCGAATGGAGCATGTATTGGCATGCTCGGTTCATCTTAGGTGAGTGTGAATGTTGAAGTGTGATTTCGTACCATTAGGCTTGCAGTTTAAGAGATCTTCCAATCATTTTTTGGATTTTGGGGATGTGTGCAGTGGAAAACTATAGATAAATAAGAATTCTTTGTTCTTCTTTCATGTTGGACAGAGTGACAGTACCTACATTCCTATTAGTGGGCTGTATATATACTATAACTGCTTGTTGTTTTCTTTCTTGCGGTAATTGTCACGACCGGTTTTCAAATAAAAATATTTATTGAGAAACCAATCTTTAGAATCCAGTTTGAGATAAAACCTCCTCACTGGCAGACAAACTTTTGATACAATAAGCCAGTAGCATAAATATATTACAGGGTTGAGCTGACGATGCTCAACAATTTATTACAAGCGTGCCAATAATTATACATAAAGGCGATTAATGACACAAGGGTGTGGTGGCATACTACTGACTCGCAAATATGGTAGAGGTGGAGTAACACAGTGGGGAGTGGTTATGGGATACTCAAACTAACATCCCATCGAGCGTCGAGGTGAAGCTCGATGAATTTATTAGGGTAGCGGAAGCGGATATGAGACAGTGATCAACTCCAGGGTTGCACGAGACTGATTGGGACTCCTCTAGGCGTCGAACTCTTCATCCATGAGATCACCTTCGTCAGCATCTGGCCAAATGAACAAGCCAGTGAGTACTTTGAAAGTACTCGCAAGACAGTTCGGACGTAAGATATAACAAATGCCAACATGAAATACATGGATAAGTTAACCAGTACGTTCAGACATAGAGGTGATAATGCTGGGTGCCAAACGAGTGTCTGAAAGACTCCTCGAGCGGAAAATGCAGAATAATAATACTAGTGCCAAACGAGTGTCTGAAAGACTCCTCGAGCGGAAAATGCAGGATAATAATACTGGTGCCAAACAAGTGTCTGAAAGACTCCTCGAGCGGAAAATGCGGGATAATAATACTGGTGCCAAACGAGTGTCTGAAAGACTCCTCGAGCGGAAAATGCGGGATAATAATACTGGTGCCAAATGAGTGTCTGAAAGACTCCTCGAGCGGAAAATGCGGGATAATAATACTGGTGCCAAACGAGTGTCTGAAAGACTCCTCGAGCGGAAAATGCGGGATAATAATGCCACAATCGGGCGTCTAAGCGACACCACATAAAGGGCTTTAAAAGAAATGCCACAGTCGGGCGTCTGAGCGACACCACATAAAGGGCTTTAAAAGAAATGCCACAGTCGGGCGTCTGAGCGACACCACATAAAGGGCTTTAAAAGAAATGCCACAGTCGGGCGTCTGAGCGACACCACATAAAGGGCTTTTGACTGATAAGGAAATAATATAATCATCATAAATATATTCAACTCATGGAAATAAACGGGTTAGTACATCCACAAGGATAAACATTTAACCGGTCTTAATGCCCATGTGTCCCACCGGGTAATCTGTCACCAAACTGGCACATGACTGTTAGCAGGGAACTTGGAAATAGATAAGATGATTTAAGGATATAGAGCTCTGCAGAGTTTGTACAAAAATTTCCCACAGTCGACGGATTTCCGTAGTCACTAGGACTAGTTCCGTTATGGTATTTCAGAAGAAAACACAGCAATCCAGTACACACCCATCCAACTCTTTGATGCCAGGAATCACCCTCAACATTGTTCAAGAAAAACTATTGAGACGGGGAGATCACAATCTCGAATAGCATGGGATCAAATTTATATACGCGCGCTCTAAGGGGTGCCCCCCTCTCGGTCCCAACCGGAAACACCCATGCCCCCTGACCGGATGCCTGGCTTTAATCCAGGGCCATGGAACCAGCATCCCGGCCTCTCCTTTTTGGTGTGTACCCAGAAAGCGGTTTGCATCTTACTAAACCATATCCCTTTCGGGAAACATGTGGTAGTACGGGGAAAGGAAATGGATTTGAACCCAACCGATATGGGTTGGTACTGAAGATAACTTGCATGGCCTAAGACTGGCATGCTACAACACTGCCATCTTACCCATCTTCATGCCAACACATGGCCTTGCATACTCACGTCCAACGACGTGTAAAAACATCGGGCTTACTTGCTCCAACAATGCATAATGAACGGTTCATCGGTATGCTTCACATATGCCATGAAACTATCTATATGCAAACATGCCAAGACACTCATCATATCAAAAGTTCGAACATGCTTGCCTGGTTCAGAGTAGTCGGAGCCTAGCTCCGTGAAGTTCGCGGCCCCGTCACCTCCGTCGGTATCTACGGTACAGAGAAAACATACGCGCTAACGTGAATACCGAGAGGTGCAGAAAAAGTATTGCAAATATTTTTCAAATAAATCTGATAAAAAACTAGACAAAATTTTGAAGAGAACAGAAAAAGGATCAATCAAAAATATGCTTCTGATAAAAAGTTATGAAGGTTTTCATCCAGGGACTCATCTGTAATGAAACAGAAACTTCCCAGGGTTCTAACTGAGAAAACAGAAAACGGTCCGATAGGAAATGCGCAAGCGCAAGAGAGAAAACGTATTTTGCCCGAAGGCGCCAACAGAAAACGGTTCGCGAATAAAATAACAGAGGCTGACATGCGGGGTCCGCATGTCAGGTTTGAAAAGGCTCGCCAGCGCCCGAAGACGGCGGTGGACGCCGGCGTCGAACTACGGCGAATTAGGAGAAACGGAGGGTACCAAGAGCTTCAGTGTCTTCTTCCGCGTCGGTGGGTGGTGGACTCGTCCAACAGGGAGCACCACGTCGACGGCGGCACTAACTCCGGCGGACGGCGGTTCGGGTGAGGATGGGGAACTCCGGTGGAGGGCTGCAAGCTTCAAATTGAAGTGCGGGTCAGAAAGAGGGATGCATGGAGAAGCTACTGGCAGGAGAATGGAGGTGGAGGAGCACACACGGGGGCGAATCGGGATGGATCCAGTGGCGGGTCGCGGCGGTCAGAGTCGAGGAAGGAGACCTCCTCGGGGCTCTTCCAGAGGCCTGGCGTGCTCTTGGGGGAGTGCAGGGCTAGTGGGTGCTC
The DNA here is from genome assembly GCA_032464435.1 of Aegilops umbellulata. Lineage (NCBI taxonomy): Eukaryota > Viridiplantae > Streptophyta > Magnoliopsida > Poales > Poaceae > Aegilops > Aegilops umbellulata. The sequence continues at coordinate 436,769,630 of CP136058.1, read as the reverse complement.
GAGTTGAAGCTCGGGGTCTCTATTTATAGGCAGATCGACGGGGTGGCCGTAAACGGAGAATCTTCGGCGAGCGATTACGGCGGAGCAGTGGATTAGAGGGTGGTTTGAGCGGTCGGGCAGCATCAGTGGAGGTTACTGGACTCGTTACGCTACTAAACGGAGCTGGCCCCGGCGTAATGGCGTCTGTCCACGGTGAGGTGACCGCACGGGCTCAACGGCGGCAGAGAGCACGCTCTATGCGTGCCGTGCCACGACGGCTGTGCTGCATGCGTGCGCTGGCATGGAGGTGGACACGCGGAGCCATCAGCGGGGTTGTGTGGCGCGGAACGGCGTTGAGCCGCCGTTCTGCTCCCTGTTGGCTGCCACGGCGGTTCAGCCGCCGCGAGACACGCCGGCGTGGTCGGGTCAGAGCGCCACCGACGCCAGGAAGAAGCCAAGCGTGCGTGCAGGGCTCTGGACACGCAGACCAGGCGGCGAGCAACGTGCCAAGGGCACTGTGGGCGCGTGACTGAAGATGATCTGAAGAAATCAACACTGAAGACTGAATGTTAACTGAACTTGGCTGAAATGGTGCATGCAAGGTGCTCGACGAAATGATTCAGGTATGTAGGGATTTTTCCTTGGGCTGATTTTTGGTGGAGTGACTTCTCATTGCTCTAGTAGGCTGCCTGATTTTTGGTGGAATTTTTGGAGAAGTGTAGATATGAATTTCACCAAATTTGACAAATCTGGTCCAAACTTGCAGGGAGTGTAAGTTGAAAATTTTGAAAAGAAGATGAGTGGATCAAGATGGTTCTGTGTTGTGGGTGCAAAGGACTAGCCAGTAGAGTTGGTTTGAAGTCAAATCTCAAATGAAAAAGGGTACTTGCTTTGAAAATCCATCAGGCTCAAAATAATTGACAGAAAATATTTGGGAGATAAAACAAAATCCAAAACTTGTTTGGATGAGTTGGGATAGGGAATTTGAGTTGTTGACAAGGAGGGGAGAAGATGTTGGAGTGGTTTTACCTCATGGGCAAAATACAAGGTCATGGATGGTTTTCAATAGAATGAAAATCCCAAATCTTTTTCATAGAGTTTTTCTTAAAAAGAAAAGACTAAACTCCCAAAAATAAAATCTGAGAAGGGAAACAATAGAGAAGGAGTTTTTAAGAAGGTCAAACCCAAAGCTTGAAGGAGAAAACAGAAATAACAAACCCTAGTCAAGGAAAAGTATTTTTAAGAGGGTTGTTTTTCTAAAAGCCTCAAATCTCAAGGAAAAATCCAGCAAGGATTTTTTTTTGCAAAAACCCAAATGAAATTTTTGGAGTGTCACAACACCTACCCCCTTAGGAAAAATCTCGTCCCCGAGATTTCAGTTGATCCTTAAATAAGTGTGGATGCTCTGTTCGAAGAAAATCCTCTCTTTCCCATGTTGCTTCACTTTGGTGTGATTACTCCACTGAACTTTGAAAAATTTGACGGTTTTCTGTCGGGTCCTCCTTTCAGACTCCTCTAATATCTTTACTGGGTGTTCCCGATAAGTGAGGTCTGGCTGCACGTCTATGTTCTCATGGGATACTTGTTTCTCTGGGTTGCTCACACATTTCCTCAATTGCGATACGTGGAACACGTTGTGGATATCTGACAGTTCCTCAGGTAGGTCTAGTTGGTATGCTACTGCGCCCTTCCGTGCCAATATACTGAATGGCCCGATGAATCTTGGCGATAGCTTTCCCTTAATTTTGAATCGTTGTAACCCCCTCGTAGGTGACACTCGTAGGTACACGAATTCACCGGGTTCGAAGTTGACCCCACGATGTTTCTGATCGTAATAACTCTTTTGCCGGCTTTGGGCGGTCTTGAGTCGATCTCTGATTAGTTGGACCTTTTCCTCGGCTTCCTTGAGCACGTCTGGGCCGAAGATACGGCTGTCTCCGGTCTCTGACCAATTTAACGGGGTACGACATCTTCGTCCATACAAGGCTTCAAATGGTGCCATTTGCAGGTTGGCCTGATGACTGTTGTTGTACGCGAACTCGGCGTATGGCAGGCTGTCTTCCCAACTGGTTCCATAGGTGAGGACACAGGCTCTCAGCATGTCCTCTAAAATCTGGTTTACCCGTTCTGTTTGTCCATCTGTCTGGGGTGGTATGCCGTACTGAAGGCTAGTTGAGTTCCTAGAGCCTGTTGTAACTGCTCCCAGAATCTCGAGACGAACTGTGTTCCTCTGTCAGATATTATAGTCTTCGGGACACCGTGCAGACAAACTATGCGAGAGAGATATATCTTGGCAAGCTTCTGAGTGGTGTGGGTCGTCTTTACTGGAATGAAATGTGCCACCTTAGTCAATCTGTCGGTGATAACCCATATGGCATCATTCCCGTGTCGTGATCGAGGTAGTCCGACAATGAAATCCATCCCTATTTCATCCCATTTCCACTCAGGTATTTTATTTGGTTGCAGTAGTCCGGCTGGTCTCTGATGTTCGGCCTTTATACGTTGACAAGAGTCGCAGCATGCAACGAAGGTGGCTATGTCCCTTTTCATACCGTGCCACCAAAATCCTTCTTGGATATCCTTATACATCTTGGTCCCTCCAGGGTGGATCGAATATGGAGCGGTGTGGGCTTCAGCTAGAATTTGCCGTTTGAGGTCTTCTATGTCTGGCACGCAGAGTCTGCTTCCGTACCATAGTGTCCCTTCTTCGTCTATGATGAATTCCGGGGCCTTGCCCCTACTCACCTTTCTTTTGATGCCTTCAATGCTGGGGTGACCCGGCTGGGCTTCTTTGATTCTTTTCACAAGGTTGGGTTGTATCTCCAAGTTTGTTATGGTGCCTTCTGCTACCATCAACAAGTTGAGTCTGGCAAATTCCCGTTGGAATTCGGGTCTTAAGTTGGGCACACTGTTGTTGTCGGCGCTGGGGTTCCGACTAAGAGCATCGGCTACTACATTTGCTTTTCCAGGATATCCGACATCATAATCCTTTACTAGCTCCAACCAGCGTCGTTGCCTTAGATTCAGCTCTGGCTGTGTGAAAATATATTTGAGACTCTTATGGTCCGTATATATTTCACATCGATTTCCAACTAGGAAATGCCTCCATTCCTTGAGTGCATGAATAACTGCTGCCATTTCTAAGTCATGAGTGGGATAGTTTTCCTCATGCTTGCGAAGTTGCCTTGAAGCGTATGCGACAACCTTGCCCTCTTGCATTAATACGCATCCGAGTCCCTTCCTGGACGCGTCACAATATACTTCAAAATTCTTGTGTATGTCTGGTACAATCAATACTGGTGCTGTTGTTAATTTCCGTTTTAGCTCTTGGAAACTTTTCTCACAGGCTTCTGTCCATTCAAATTTCTTATCTTTCTTGAGCAACTGCGTCATTGGCTTGGCTATGGTGGAGAATCCTTCAATAAATCTGCGGTAATATCCTGCCATTCACAAGAAACTCCGTATGTCTGTTACGCTGGCTGGTGACTTCCAGCCAAGTACGGACTTGACTTTCCCTGGGTCCACGGCGATCCCGTCTTGGGTTAGCACGTGGCCTAGAAAGCCTACTTGCCTTAACCAAAATTCACACTTGCTGAACTTGGCGTACAATTGGTGTTTCCTGAGTTCTCCTAGCACAATTCTGAGATGTTCAGCGTGTTCTTCTGGTGTTTTGGAGTATACTAAAATATCGTCGATGAATACCACAACAAACTTGTCCATAAACTTCATAAATACTTTGTTCATGAGGTGAACAAAATATGCAGGGGCATTTGTTAATCCAAAAGGCATTACTGTGAACTCATACAGTCCATATCTGGAGGTGAAGGCTGTCTTGGGGATATCTTCTGTTCGTACTTTTAATTGATGGTACCCTGACCTTAGGTCGATTTTTGAGAATACCTTGGCCTTAGCGAGTTGATCGAATAAATCATTTATTCTTGGCATCGGGTATTTGTTCTTGACCGTGACCATGTTGAGTGCTCGGTAGTCAATACACAATTGCAGTGTTCCATCTTTCTTTTTGGCAAACAAAATTGGTGATCCCCACGGTGAGGAACTGGCTCGAATGTATCCCTTGTAAAGCAATTCCTTTATTTGTTTCTTCAGTTCAACTAACTCGGATGGTGCCATTCTGTATGGTTTCTTGTATATGGGGGTGGTCCCTGGTGCTAGCTCAATGCTGAATTCTATCTCTCGGTCGGGTGGCATGCCTGGTAGCTCTTCGGGAAATACGTCTGGAAATTCACGTACTACTGGAACCTTGTCTAATTCAGAAATGTCCACCTTGTTCAGTCTTGGTTGTCTGGGCATTTCTCTTTCTTTGGCGGATACTCTTATTGTCTTACCATGGTGGTGTGTGAGAATCACGGTTCGATTGAAACAATCAATGAAACTTTGTTGGTGGTTAACCAGTCCATCCCTAGGATGACATCTAGTCCTTTATTTTCCAAAACAATGAGATTCGCGTGAAACTTCAATCCTTTGAACTCAATAATCACATCCTGACAGTAATTCTGAGTAACTTGCTGAATTCCAGGGGACTTGATGATCATGGATTCCTCCAAAGGAAGCATCGAAAAATTATTTTGCGAAGCAAAACTTTTCGAGATAAAAGAGTGAGAAGCTCCAGAATCAAACAAAACCATTGCGGGTATTGTGTTGACAGGGAACGTACCGAGTACGATATCCGGAGCATTTTGTGCCTCCTCTTTGGTCACGTGGTTCAGATGACCTTTCCTGTGGTTATTGCTGGGATTGAAGTTGTTTCGCTTGGGCGCTGAATTATTGTTGCCGTTGTTCGGCTTTGGTGCTGAGCTTCTTGGCTTGGGACACTGCTTGGCATAGTGTCCTTCTTCTCCACATGCGTAACAAGTAACACCTGGGCGATATGTGAACTCCTTGTCCCTAGCGTGAAAATTCCTTGTTGGGCGTGAGACGTTGGATGATGATTTGTGCGTCCCACCCTTCTGAAAATCGGTCTTACTTCGGTGATTGCGAGCATGGTTAGTCTGATCCCTTTTTCGCATGCGGATATCTTCCAAACTGCGTCTTTCATTTTCCAGAGTAATAGCTTTATCCACGAGCGTCTTAAAATCTGGGAAAGTGTGTATGACCAGTTGGCATTTAAGCGCGGGCGCTAGGCCGTCAAGGAACTTCTCCATTTTCTTGCTTTCAGTCATACGCTCTTCGTTGGCGTAGCGGGATAACAGAGTAAATTGGCCGTTGTAATCGGACACTGTCATGTTCCTTTGCTTGAGGTCATCGAACTCTCTTTTCTTGATTTTCATAATACTCTTAGGAATATGCGCGCCACGGAAACCTTCTTTGAAATCATCCTAGGTTATGTCATTTTCGTTGGGATGCATGTGCAGAAAATTTTCCCACCAGGATGCGGCTGCTCCCGTGAGATAATGCGGTGCGTACAGTACCTTTTCTGGGTCTGAGCATTTTGCAATAATTAAATTTCTCTCCATATCGCGAAGCCAGTCTTCGGCCTCAAGTGGCTTGTCAGTATGAGAAAATGTTGAGGGACGTGTCTTCTGTAGCTCAGATAACTTGGAATGCTGCGGATACTGCCCATGGTGATTTCCCATGTTAATGACTTGGTTCATCATTTCCCGATGTTGTTGCTGACTCTGTTCATAAAGGCGGCACATTTGGGAAAGTGCCGTTTCACTGTCCTGTTGACTGGTCTGACCTCGGGCAAAATTATTGCCTGATTGAGTATTATAGTGTTGACTTGACTGCCCTGGTGCAAAATTGTTGCCCGGTTGATTTCCATAATTTTCCTCTAGTGGGGCTGGCATGGAGCGAGTCCAAGGACAAGACATTTTTCACTCTGGGGATGCATTTGTAAAACCCATAAGAAAAATGGAAGGGTTGCAAAGATAAAACCCATAAGAAAAATGGAAGGGTTGCAAAGATAAAACCCATAATGCACGAGGTTGACAAATAAAATTTTAAAACCAAGATACTCAAGGGAAAACAAATCGATTTGCGCATAGAGAAGGACTGCATTATTACGCATCTTACACGCGGCGATAATTATACAATACACCACTCAGGACATGCGTACATAATCCTGACATGTTATTTAGGCTAGTGCACTTCTCCAGATCCTACATGATGCGCAAACAAGCTACTTCTCACAACATCTTACATGGCGATGCAACACATGGCGGCTATGCGTACTCAGTCAAAGATGTTGATGACGTCCTTGGCCCTGCCAAGGGTGAGGCGTAGCGAAGCCGGGGACTCGACTTCTTCCTCGATAATAGGCTCCATACGAGTAGCGCTGCGCCGAGTAGATGGAGCGGGTGCCAGGGGCGGAATGACGCGGATTGGAGTCGGCGCGAGTGGCGGTGCAGTGCGCACTGGAGTGGGTGCAATGACCTGGTTGAACTCCTCGGTGGTAGGCAGGCGACGAGCAAAAGCATGGGATGCAGAGGACGAGACGAAAGTCAGTGGCGGTGCAGTGGGCAGGAGCTCTCTCCTGTTGGCGGCACAACCGTGGACTGAGTCCATGCGGGCGGCCACAAAGTCATCCACCAAGTTGTCGAAGGCTGCCTCCAAGGCCCGGAGATACTCAATAAGCATCTCAAAAGCCTCGTGTCGTTCTCCTTTGTGGCAGGAGAATGCGTAGTGACAGGTGTAGGGCACATGGCATGGAAGATAGCGGTAGCGACGAGCCTTCATCGTGGGAAGGGCATCCCTGAGATGAGCTATCGCCTCGCGGGTTGCCATCTGGATGGCATGCTTCTCCGTAGGCATGGCTCTCCCCAAGAACCGGAAGCGGCGTAGATCACCACGCCCTCCCTTGAACTGCACCACGGCCTGGTGCATAGTCAGACTGTCGTTGACTCTGTGCTGACAGAGAGTGACGACTGGGCGCACAGACGGCCCCATCGCGACCTGAACGACAAAGGAGAGAAGCTTGACGAACCCATCGGGTACGTTGGCGAAGGTCTGAGACTCGCAGCTGCGGTCGGCCATCTACAAAAGTAGGCAAAAATCCTGAATGGTCAGATCATAAATATATGCTGACTGTCAGAAAAGTGACTACTATTGTAAAAACATGAATAAGCTCTATCATGCTCATAACCGATTAGCGATCGCACCTAGTGGCTTCCTACAGTCAGCCTGGCTCTGGTACCAAGCTTGTCACGACCGGTTTTCCAATAAAAATATTTATTGAGAAACCAATCTTTAGAATCCAGTTTGAGATAAAACCTCCTCACTGGCAGACAAACTTTTGATACAATAAGCCAGTAGCATAAATATATTACAGGGTTGAGCTGACGATGCTCAACAATTTATTACAAGCGTGCCAATAATTATACATAAAGGCGATTAATGACACAAGGGTGTGGTGGCATACTACTGACTCGCAAATATGGTAGAGGTGGAGTAACACAGTGGGGAGTGGTTATGGGATACTCAAACTAACATCCCATCGAGCGTCGAGGTGAAGCTCGATGAATTTATTAGGGTAGCGGAAGCGGATATGAGACAGTGATCAACTCCAGGGTTGCACGAGACTGACTGGGACTCCTCTAGGCGTCGGATTCGCTATCGAACTCTTCATCCATGAGATCACCTTCGTCAGCATCTGGCCAAATCAACAAGCCAGTGAGTACTTTGAAAGTACTCGCAAGACAGTTCGGACATAAGATATAACAAATGCCAACATGAAATACATGGATAAGTTAACCGGTACGTTCAGACATAGAGGTGATAATGTTGGGTGCCAAACGAGTGTCTGAAAGACTCCTCGAGCGGAAAATGCAGAATAATAATATTGGTGCCAAACGAGTGTCTGAAAGACTCCTCGAGCGGAAAATGCGTGATAATAATACTGGTGCCAAACGAGTGTCTGAAAGACTCCTCGAGCGGAAAATGCGGGATAATAATACTGGTGCCAAACGAGTGTCTGAAAGACTCCTCGAGCGGAAAATGCAGGATAATAATACTGGTGCCAAACGAGTGTCTGAAAGACTCCTCGAGCGGAAAATGCGGGATAATAATACTGGTGCCAAACGAGTGTCTGAAAGACTCCTCGAGCGGAAAATGCGGGATAATAATACTGGTGTCAAACGAGTGTCTGAAAGACTCCTCGAGCAAAAAATGCGGGATAATAATGCCACAGTCGGGCGTCTGAGCGACACCACATAAAGGGCTTTAAAAGAAATGCCACAGTCGGGCGTCTGAGCGACACCACATAAAGGGCTTTAAAAGAAATGCCACAGTCGGGCGTCTGAGCGACACCACATAAAGGGCTTTTGACTGATAAGGAAATAATATAATCATCATAAATATATTCAACTCATGGAAATAAACGGGTTAGTACATCCACAAGGATAAACATTTAACCGGTCTTAGTGCCCATGTGTCCCACCGGGTAATCTGTCACCAAACTGGCACATGACTGTTAGCAGGGAACTTGGAAATAGATAAGATGATTTAAGGATATAGAGCTCTGCAGAGTTTGTACAAAAATTTCCCACAGTCGACGGATTTCCGTAGTCACTAGGACTAGTTCCGTTACGGTATTTCAGAAGAAAACACAGCAATCCAGTACACACCCATCCAACTCTTCGATGCCAGGAATCACCCTCAACGTCGTTCAAGAATAACTATTGAGACGAGGAGATCACAATGTCGAATAACATGGGATCAAATTTATATACACGCGCTCTAAGGGGTGCCCCCCTCTCGGTCCCAACCGGAAACACCCATGCCCCCTGACCGGATGCCTGGCTTTAATCCAGGGCCATGGAACCAGCATCCCGGCCTCTCCTTTTTGGTGTGTACCCAGAAAGCGGTTTGCATCTTACTAAACCATATCCCTTTCGGGAAACATGTGGTAGTACGGGGAAAGGAAATGGATTTGAACCCAACCGATATGGGTTGGTACTGAAGATAACTTGCATGGCCTAAGACTGGCATGCTACAACACTGCCATCTTACCCATCTTCATGCCAACACATGGCCTTGCATACTCACGTCCAACGACGTGTAAAAACATCGGGCTTACTTGCTCCAACAATGCATAATGAACGGTTCATCGGTATGCTTCACACATGCCATGAAACTATCTATATGCAAACATGCCAAGACACTCATCATATCAAAAGTTCGAACATGCTTGCCTGGTTCAGAGTAGTCGGAGCCTAGCTCCGTGAAGTTCGCGGCCCCGTCACCTCCGTCGGTATCTACGGTACAGAGAAAACATACGCGCTAACGTGAATACCGAGAGGTGCAGAAAAAGTATTGCAAATATTTTTCAAATAAATCTGATAAAAAACTAGACAAAATTTGAAGAGAACAGAAAAAGGATCAATCAAAAATATGCTTCTGATAAAAAGTTATGAAGGTTTTCATCCAGGGACTCATCTGTAATGAAACAGAAACTTCCCAGGGTTCTAACTGAGAAAACAGAAAACGGTCCGATAGGAAATGCGCAAGCGCAAGAGAGAAAACGTATTTTGCCCGAAGGCGCCAACAGAAAACGGTTCGCGAATAAAAGAACAGAGGCTGACATGCGGGGTCCGCATGTCAGGTTTGAAAAGGCTCGCCGGCGCCCGAAGACGGCGGTGGACGCCGGCGTCGAACTACGGCGAATTAGGAGAAACGGAGGGTACCAAGAGCTTCAGTGTCTTCTTCCGCGTCGGTGGGTGGTGGACTCATCCAACAGGGAGCACCACGTCGACGGCGGCACTAACGCCGGCGGACGGCGGTTCGGGTGAGGATGGGGAACTCCGGTGGAGGGCTGCAAGCTTCAAATTGAAGTGCGGGTCAGAAAGAGGGATGCTTGGAGAAGCTACTGGCAGGAGAATGGAGGTGGAGGAGCACACATGGGGGCGAATCGGGCTGGATCCAGTGGCGGGTTGCGGCGGTCGGAGTCGAGGAAGGAGACCTCCTCGGGGCTCTTCCAGAGGCCTGGCGTGCTCTTGGGGGAGTGCAGGGCTAGTGGGTGCTCGAGTTGAAACTCGGGGTCTCTATTTATAGGCAGATCGATGGGGTGGCCGTAAACGGAGAATCTCCGGCGAGCGATTACGGCGGAGTAGTGGATTAGAGGGTGGTTTGAGCGGTCGGGCAGCATCAGTGGAGGTTACTGGACTCGTTACGCTACTAAACGGAGCTGGCCCCGGCGTAATGGCGTCTGTCCACGGTAAGGTGACCGCACGGGCTCAACGGCGGCAGAGAGCGCGCTCTGTGCGTGCCGCGCCACGACGGCTGTGCTGCATGCGTGCGCTGGCATGGAGGTGGACACGCGGAGCCATCAGCGGGGTTGTGCAGCGCGGAACGGCGTTGAGCCGCCGTTCTGCTCCCTGTTGGCTGCCACGGCGGTTCAGCCGCCGCGAGACACGCCGGCGTGGTCGGGTCAGAGCGCCACCGACGCCAGGAAGAAGCCAAGCGCGCGTGCGGGGCTCTGGACACGCAGACCAGGCGGTGAGCAACGTGCCAAGGGCACTGTGGGCGCGTGACTGAAGATGATCTGAAGAAATCAACACTGAAGACTGAATGTTAACTGAACTTGGCTGAAATGGTGCATGCAAGGTGCTCGACGAAATGATTCAGGTATGTAGGGATTTTTCCTTGGGCTTATTTTTGGTGGAGTGACTTCTCATTGCTCTAGTAGGCTGCCTGATTTTTGGTGGAATTTTTGGAGAAGTGTAGATATGAATTTCACCAAATTTGACAAATCTGGTCCAAACTTGCAGGGAGTGTAAGTTGAAAATTTTGAAAAGAAGATGAGTGGATCAAGATGGTTCTGTGTTGTGGGTGCAAAGGACTAGCCAGTAGAGTTGGTTTGAAGTCAAATCTCAAATGAAAAGGGTACTTGCTTTGAAAATCCATCAGGCTCAAAATAATTGACAGAAAATATTTGGGAGATAAAACAAAATCCAAAACTTGTTTGGATGAGTTGGGATAGGGAATTTGAGTTGTTGACAAGGAGGGGAGAAGATGTTGGAGTGGTTTTACCTCATGGGCAAATTACAAGGTCATGGATGGTTTTCAATAGAATGAAAATCCCAAATCTTTTTCATAGAGTTTTCTTAAAAAGAAAAGACTAAACTCCCAAAAATAAAATCTGAGAAGGGAAACAATAGAGAAGGAGTTTTTAAGAAGGTCAAACCCAAAGCTTGAAGGAGAAAACAGAAATAACAAACCCTAGTCAAGGAAAAGGATTTTTAAGAGGGTTGTTTTTCTGAAAGCCTCAAATCTCAAGGAAAAATCCAGCAAGGATTTTTTTTTTGCAAAAACCCAAATGAAATTTTTGGAGTGTCACAGTAATTTATTTGACATTTGTAACAGCAAAATGATATGTCAACATGCTCTTCTTTTTATGGCACTTTTAGAGATTTCTTCTCATATTATAGATGGTGTGTGATCTACTTATTGACATATCCCTAGGCATCTTGACATATCCCTAGACAGGTTCTCATGTTCAACGCATCCAGTTTGGTTGATTAGTTTGGGAGGCTTATTTTGGAAAGGCTATCACCACCTTGTGTTAATAGAATTATACATAGTTTTGTACAGCCATTTCATTTTGTATAGGGCTACAAAGTACAATCAAACAATCTGCAGCTTAGCATACTGTATTTCCTGGATTCTCCAATTTGGGGTTTGAGCATTGAGGCGTTGAATATGTCTATATGAACTGTAGTTATATATTTCTTGCTACTCGAGCTGGCTCTCTCTCTCTCTCTCCGACGTCTTGGTTTGCAGGCTGCTGCGTGGTGAGGTACTGACTAAGGAGCGCGAATCGTCAGCACCACGTACCAGATGATGCCGTCAAGGTCAGCGTCATAGTGACTGCCGATGACTTGCAGGTCCATCTCTCTCTCTCAAATGTCAAGCTAGATTCCCTCTTACTTTGCATATTGGAAATGTCCCGAAAGTTAATTGACTGAAAAGCCATGTCTTGCGAAATGTTGATGCCATTATAATTAGATGCATGTGCAGATCTTTTTTTTCGTTGAAATGTTTTCAAATGCATGTTATGGATTGATATCCGGCCGTCTGATCTTGAGTTTGATATGGCGTCAAATTGTACTGCTAGATAATTCGTTGTTATTTTCATTTCCTTCAGCTGATGCATTGATCAACACCGATCTGGCGAAACTGAGCTATAAATATGTTAACATCGGTATGGATTGCTCTCTGGACCATATTTCTCATGACATGTTGGACACAATTGCTAGAATATTTTTAACAGTATATATGTTTTACTCAAATGTGTTACTTGTCTCTTCTTTCAGATGATTGGTGGGCAGAATTAAAGAGGGATTACCGAGTAAGGAAATACACATGAGCAAGCAGCTAGACCCAAGGTACAAATGTAAATCGCTCAACCATTTTGATATTTAGTTTCTCAATAGTTCTTTTCTTAGTATATTATTCTTCAAGATCCACTTTCATTTTACTCAGTCATGCCCAAATGCCTTTTCTATAAATCATTCTAAAAGATCCATTTGTGACTTACTACCCCCCTCTGCCCATATTTTTATCTATGGATGCTGCTCTCTCTCTCTTTCTTTCTCTCTCTCTCTCTCTCTCTCTCTCTGTGTGTCTGTGTGTGTGTGTGTGTGTGTGTTATGGCCATGTTTAGTGCTTGTGTTTAGTCCAAAGGGAGTAGCTCAATTGTGTCCTGCATAAATTAGATCTTTTCGAAAACATTTTAACCAGGATCCAGCTTTCTATACATTGATAACTAGAGCATAAGTGCACTCGCTCAATTCTGAAATTGTTCATATTTATGGCTTCGGTATAGTATACATAGTAATCATGACTAGATCGTAGAAGTTAGAGATGTACAAATGATTGATTGGAAATATATATTTGTATTTGCAACAACACACTAGATCACGTCGGGTAAATATTTTTGTAGAATATAAGTCAGGTTTAGAACTTTTGATGACGAGAGCTGAAAAACCAAAGTAAATCCATGGTATATAGTCAGTATAATATATATTTATATATTCATATATATTCATGGCGCTGCATAAGCATAGTTCAGTTCCCCTGGGAGCACTAGCTGCTGGCTTTTACATGTATTTCTTGATTATAATAAGATGCAGCTAATCTTAGAAAATATAGTAAGCACCTATCATAAAATTTAAAACTGGCATGATGTGGCTCTCCGTTGATAACTATGATGCTTGCATAGCTGGTTGATTTATTTGATTATAATCAAACTAAACCATCATAATATTAAGATTGTGATTATTCAGATAAAAAATGATCAAAGAAATACATGTACCAAAGTCACATCTGTTGAGATAATGATTAGGCATACAATTGCTTCTTCAAATTATTGCAATGTTGTAGTTCTCTGTAGTCTAATAAATTATGTACTGTGGTCCTCCGCCTCACTGCTTAACGGGATGGACCGGGCAACGTACGCCAAGGCGAGACCTGCCTCTCCTCTTAAGTTGATTGGTTTCTCTTTCTGCATTCCTTTTCTATGGTCTCATTTGGCATTTCTCCTTCATGATTATTATGTTGTCCCTTTTGGGTTATCAGATGCTTTACCTCGGCAGCATGATGAGATTCCTTGCTTTCTCCATGTGAATTTTCCAAAAAGCTTATCTATTTAGGGAACCATTTTTTCTCATTGATGTTGCATCAATTAATGCTTATAGTACCTAATAGAACTAAAAGTCGGTTACCCGGTCAACACACCTTATAAAAATATATTAATGGGCAAGATGTGGCCATCTGAAGTAGAATTTGGTTCATTGATTAATGTAGAAAGACAGGGGTCAAAGTGATCCTTTTCCAAGGTAATCACCACTGTTTTGTTTTAGGCTTATGTGCCTGATGTTTTTTAGGATCTCTGTCAATAAGGGGATATATCAAGGTAGTGTGTTGTGTTCTAATTATAAATGAAGAGAAAGTTAAGAACTTCATAGATACAATGTAATCATGGCTAGAGCGTAGAGGTTAGAGATGTACAAATAATTGATTAAAAAATATTTGTATTTGTAACAACACACTAGATCACGTCAGGTAAATATTTTCGTAGAATATAAGTATGATTTAGAACTTTGACCATGACAGCTGAAAAACCAAAGTAAATCCATCATATATATTCAATATTGATGGCGCTGCACAAGCATAATTCAGTTCCCATGGGAGCACTAGCTAATGGCGTATAGATGTATTTCTTGATTCTAACAAGATGCATGGCAATCTTAGAAAATATAGTAAGCACCTATCATGAAATTTAGCACTGGTGTGATGTGGCTCTATTGATAACTATCATGCTTACATAGCTGGTTGATTTCTTTGATTATAATCAGTATGAACCATCATAATTCAAGATCGTGATTATTCAAATGATATGATCAAAGAAATACACGTACCAAAGTCACATCAGTTGAGACCATGATCGAGCATACTATTGCTCCTTCAAATTATTGGGATATTGTAGTGCTCTTTAGTCTAATAAATTATGTATTGTGGTGCTCCACCTCCTTTTCTCTTCTTGCCAGGACAAATACTCTGCATGGGAAGTTGCCTACTTGGTATGAGCTTCAGTAGCATCGGCATCCGCTACACCTTTCTAAGTTCTTTTGTTAATACTCTGCCCATAATTATAGCAACGAAATGCATGAATGTATATAGCTTTGCACCAAGACACTTTACTTTATCTATGATCTGTCATTTTTGTGAGTCGCAGATGATTTTGGCATTGATATTCTCATGCAAGCCATCCTATCTTTGCAAGCCTAAAGATAGAATACACTCAGGGCACCACACGTTTAAGTTGTCACTCCTATGTTTATAAGTTTATATGAAGCAAACATTTTCATTATCTTTGGCACTTATATTTTCATTATATTAGCTTGTGCAACGGAGTTTTAAAATCAAAACGGGGCAGTTCTTACTGTGACAAAGTGAAGAGAAAACTGATGCATCAAATTAATACAAAAATTCAGTTCATATGAAGCAGAAGAAAGGCATACAGTACCTTACATTGACAGTGATTGTTAGCCCATTGTGGTACTTCAAATCTGATAAAGAATATATTTCATGACCGAGACATGACATTTGGAGAATCTCAGTTCTAATATCTACATGAATCAACTTTTATTTTGTCATGCTACTGAATGTTCTGATATGGGACTATCTATTCTGTGTATCTCTTATAAGTAAAATGAAATGATCTATATGTAAAGTTTTCCTATTTTGATTATATTATGTTGTCGATGATGCATGGTTCTTGAATTTGGAGATTAACATTTAGGCTTTTGATATTTTGAACCTTTTTGCTTTGTACTAAACTTGATGCAAACCAGTTTGTCTTATCTGGCACTGCCACTCAGTCTTTTTGGAACAACTTTTGTCATGTGCTTGCAAATTAATTACCTATTGACTTAGTATTCTCAGTTTACCATGTTTTTGGTATATCTCTACTGTTTGTGATCTATACTAAACTCATTAGTCCTGAAAGAGTGTTGTAATTTTTTTTGGATGTACAAGATTTATACATGCCGGGTCACGACGCTTGGACGGGCAATGCGCGCCAAGGCGCGTTTCCGATCTAGTATTGAACAAACGCACAGGGTGAGCGCGTCCTGAGCCAGTCCTTCCCAAGTTTTCATAGATTTTTTCTATCTATTTCTCTCTTTTAGTTTACCTTTTTCTTTCCAATTTATGTTCATTTCTTCTTTTAGTTTTCCTTTCTCTTTTTTCTAGTTTTTTCCTTGATTTTTGTTTTTATACTTTGATTCATCTTCCGGCAATACATGAACATATGTCCTCACATGCATGAACAACTTTTATTAATATCTATAAATCCCTTCTTAATAATACATGAACCTTTTATATTGTACATAATTGTTTTTGTATACATGAACATTTTTTGTGATCAACACTTATTTCATACACATGAATATTTATATGTATGTTGTGAACATGTTTTCATTTTTTGCAATTTTTTGTTTTATCCATTTATTGACACCACATTTTTTAACCCATTAAGAAATAATATTGAAATAAAAACAAACATAGATACACGAGTATGACTAATAGCATGGCTAGATGACGGAAAATGCAAATGGTGCACGGGCACCATGGTGCCCGTTTCAAGAAAAACGATTTCTATGATGTAAAAAATGTTGATTTTTTTGTAAACACACACACACATGTACAATACATATGTGCATATTTCCATATCATTTTACTTTCACATGTAGAGTACAAAACAAATACAAATATGTATTTTCAAATGGGCTGCTTTTTGTATGTTTTTGGCCGGATGTTTTTTGTACAGATCAAAAATTAATTTTATCTATATATGCTTAAAAAGAACGTAAGGTTCTCATTTCACCTTTCTTCCCACCATTCCTTTGTCCAACCTTCCTTGTATGATAATAAATCAACTTAATTTAATTACCTTCTGAACCAGTTCCACTTTAATTCAGTTACCAAACTTCGGATAAAAAAACAAGGTAATCCATGGGCAGAATTTGATGATCATTTATTTACACAATTGCATTATTATAGACAGGTAAATCATAAGTCGGCGTACTAGAAGATTTGTACCCCGTTGCAACGCACGGCCATTGTTCTAGTGTTTCAAAAAATAATTTCATAGGTCTGTAGTGAACACATACAAGTTTCCACATAGGCGCGTGCACCATAAAGCCACACTCGGCTAGACGACGGCTATTGCAGTTGCATGTCATTTAGAGCCACCATCTATAGGCAGTTATATAGTAAGATAGACTATTAGACTTGGGAGTGTCGTTTTGACTCTAGGGTGCATATTCTCTTAGATGAAGAGTAAATTTAAAACAAATAGTAGATAATTTTATGATATTATGATTACTTTTTGCGCATGCTCTTGTTATAACAAAGAGTAGATAATTTTATAACAAAGTGTAACAAGCATGTTTGATAATTTTCATGCAAAACGGAATAGCAATGCTTCGTAGGTGAAAAAACAAAATTAAGTGTAACATCTGAAGGTAATATTTGGCGTTTGACTTTTTTTTCACAGGTGAGAATGCTTAAGCTTTTTCCCGAAAAGGTTACAGTCAGCATTTGGGTGTGACAATGAACACATCTTTTTTTTCCAAATTTTTAGACATTTGCCAAAAAACATTTTCGGTGTGTATGAGCATATGCTCCCAAGAGCCGAATTGGATTTTTTATTAGACTCATACTTTTTCCAACTCTCTCTCTCTCTCTCTCTCTCTCTCTCTCTCTCTCTCTCTCTCTCTCTCTCTTTCTTCGTATTTTTATTACATTTGCATGAGAGCACACATAGAGCAAGGGCTTACATAAGTCTCACTCCCCTCTTTTTTCGATGTCTATCTCCTCCATATAGGCAAAAATATCATGTAAACTTGCTATAAACCCCTTTGTTAGGCCTTGTTTGGTAGGCGGCTATTAGCATGTTTCTAAGGGTTTATCCACTCATACCTAAGATCTGTAATATTTCCTAGATGCGCTACTTTGTACATGAGGATTATACCGGGTGAACCCTAATTTCCTCATGTGAACCCATTGAAACCCCATGGAAATGAATCCACGAGCCGGTGGGCCATGGGTTTCTTCTCGCCACCTCAAGATGAAGGCTGACGAGACCCTTCCTCTTCCCTCCTCCTCCACCCCCCCCCCCCGCTCACGCGTAGGCGCCACAGTTGCCTCTAGCGGACGCCCGGTTGCTACCACCACACTCCTTCCCCAGTAGCATCGAGGCCTTCTCTTTGGCATGCTTATCTTCCTCGTTCCTTCCCCTATGCTCCGCTCCCCTGCGTACAAAAAATATTTATTTTACAGAAAAAGGATTGTGGATGGGAGAAGATTGGGGATGAGAGAAGAAAGTTGGGGATATGGTAAAGGGCAGGGATTCACCAAATCCCCTAGAAGAGAATCAACCCTTGATTTGATGTCTAGGATCGTGTGACACTCCCTATGCCTTATTATGATGGAAAATTCCACAAGTTCCTCAACAACGCAAAAAATTCAACAAATTTTGGTGTGAGATAAAGGTGGTCAGACAACTTTTAAAATAAAAAACGTGGTTTTGAGTTCTTGCTAGTTTTTTGTATGAAACTCGAGTTAGGTGAATGCATTTAGTAATCGAAAAAGATTGAATCAAAATGCCATTTCTTAAATGATTGATATTGTCTCTGTATAAGAATTATAAAATTCCTATGATCCAAATGGGCACTTGTTTGTCTTGTCTATGGCTAATAATAAAGGGGCTATTGCTTCTGGCTGTACGTCACCGAAATTGCCCCCAAAATTGCAAAATATTATCCACCAATTCCATCTATAAGTTTTTTTTAGAAATATCGCCAACTTTATTAAACTTTAAGAATGTTCATAGGTACATGGTTCGGGTCATGGGGGGCACCCAACCACACATGTCTACCTAGACCAAGATTACAAGAAAATTTGGCAAGATTATGAGCTTCAAAGTTGTGGTTCCTAAGCTCGTGAATAAAAGAACATGAGGTAAAACTTCTTCTCCGCTCCATTATTTCATGTACCACCGCTGCATGTGGTTCTCTTGTTTCCAGGTTGATGTCTCTTATCACTCCAAGACAGTCCGATGCCACCACTAAGCTTGAAACGCCGAGATCCTCCGCCAGGGCCAGTGCTTCCCTGCACGCAAACGTCTCCAGCATAGTTGGGTCGGAAATGCCCCGGATCACTAGTGTCGTTGATCCCATGTATAGCCATGTATGATCCCTGCACGCTGCTGACACCGCTCCCCCATGTCGATGACGGGTCACTGCTGCATCAACATTCATCTTCATGACTCCCTCGGGAGAGGCCATCCATGTGTTTGGCAAGACTTGATGTGGAACCCCGTTGTTTTTTCTCTCCCCAGCTTTGGGTAGTTGGGCTAGGTCTTTAATATAATTTTTGATGAATGACGAAGTTTGCTGTGGAGACTAAAAAATTCCCTCGTAAACTGCCTTCCTCCTCGCGTACCAAATAGCCCAGAGAGAGACTGCCATTGATACAAAGCTAGAATGATCCATAGTGTCCCTCATTGCAAACAGCCAGTTCTTCGCCCTCGTCTCCCTGTTCTCCGCCATCACTGTCACCATTCCCGGTTCGGCTAGTGCCCAAGTGCACCTCGCCGAGGTGCAAGACAGTAGCGCATGACGCCATGAATCAAGAGCCCCGCAGAGAGCGCATGCATCTCCGGTCTCCATGTTTCTCCTATGCAGTACATCCGTCGTTGGCAGAGAATGCCGTGCAAAACGTCACAGAAATACCTTAATCTTTGATGGAACGTTGGTTCCCCAAAGCTTCGACCAGTCCTTCTCTTCTCTCTCATTGCTACAAACTCCCTCTTCTTCGTGCAGCCATCCTTCCCTCTCGGTTTTTGTTTTGATCATGAATTTATATGCCGAGCTTAGAGAAAACTTTCCATTCTTATCCGGATGCCAAGCCCAGAAATCTTCAATGTTCCTTGGACAGACAGGCAGTTCCAGTACTGCCTCTGCATCAATGGGCAAGAAGATGGTCCTTACAAGCTGTTCGTTCCATGGTGCCATCGCTGGTAACAGCAATTCAGAGACCAACCAAGGAGGGTTCGTCACCCTTGATATAATTGGACGCAGCGACGCTTCTTTGGGTATCCAATTGTCATCCCAAATATTCGTCGTTTATCCGTTGCCAATCCTGCAAATTAAACCTTGTTTTAGGGCTTTGATCCTAGCTCTGCATTGAGTAAGTTGGTGTCCGGATAATATGAGGCTTTCAAAATTCTGGCACTAAGAGATTCAGGCTCTTGTAAGATCCTCCAGGCTTGCCTTGCCAAAAGTGCAAGGTTGAAGAGTTCAAAGTCTCTGAATCCCAATCCTCCCAAATATTTAGGTCTTGCCATCACCTCCCAAGACACCTAAGCTGGTTTTCTATGGCCCTGCTTGCATCCCCACCAGAATTTTCTTATGATGGAGTTCAAATGGTTACATAGTCCTCTCAGGAGCTTAAAACAGGACATAGAATAAACTGGGATCGCATGTGCTACAGATTTTATCAATACATCTTTACCTCCAGTCGATAAACATTTACTCATCCATCCTTTTACCTTGTCCCGGACTCGATCGCTGAGATACTTGAATGTTCCCATTTTTTTAGTGACCCACGTCAGTAGGCATACCTAGGTATCTGTCACTCAAAGATTCATTAGGAACATGCAAACAACCCTTAACTGCATCCCTGACTATCTGTGGGCACCCCTTACTGAAAAAATAGAAGATTTGTCCCTGTTTATCCTTTAACCTAAGGCCACACAATAGGTTTCCAGTAGGTTTGATACCTTTTCTGCTCCATCAACACTCGCCTTGAAAAACAGCAGGCTATCATCCGCGAATAAAAGATGATTCACCGACGGAGCCGTCGGAGCCACCTTAATGCCGCTAAGCTGGGATGATTCATTCTGAGACTTCATCAGGCACGAAAGGCCCTCTGCTGCTAATAAGAAGAGGTATGGAGATATTGGATCTCCCTGCCGAATCCCTCGAGTTGGTTTAAATTCCTCCAACCGAGTACCATTGAATAAAATCGAAAAAGAGACAGTACTCACCATAGACATAACAACTTTAATCCACTGTTCTGCAAAGCCCAATTTCCTCATTATTGCCTCCAGATAGCTCCATTCCACCCTGTCATATGCCTTCATCATGTCCAATTTTAGGGCACAATGGTTGTTTGCTTTTGACCTATTCATTTTCATGAAATGCAGACATTCATAAGCTGAGATAATATTATCAGTAATTAGCCTCCCTTGAACAAATGTTGATTGCTCCTCAGAGACGATATCTGGAAGTACCACTTTCAATCGGTTTGCAAGAACCTTCGATGCTATCTTGTAGAACACGTTACAGAGACTTATAGGGCAAAATTGTGATAAGAGGGTTGGGTTAGCTACCTTCGGAATTAGTACGAGCAATGTATCATTCACACATGAAGGGCTTTCCTCCCCTCGAACAATGCCCAAAACTGCTCGTGTGACAGCCTCTCCACAAATATCCCAGTGACGGTGAAAAAAGTGTGATGGAAACTCGTCCGGTCCCGGGGCCTTTGTAGGGAACATCTGAAACAGTGCACACTTTACCTCTTTCTCTGTATATGGCGACAGTAGTTTCTTGTCCATCTCTCGCGTCACTTTTGCGGGCACATATTGCAGCACATCGTCAACCCCTTGAACTCCCTCCGACGTGTATAGTTTTTTGTAAAATTCCATCGCAAGCTGCTGCATCTTCGTAAGGTCGTCAGTCAGCTGTCCACCTTGCTTCTGCAAAGCTTTTATCAAGTTCTTTCGTCGCCGCATCGAAGCCCTGAGGTGGAAAAAATTAGTATTGTGATCCCCCTCGGACAGCCACTGCACTCGTGATCTCTGACGCCGCATTAGCTCCTCTCAAAGATACAGTTCAATCAGGCGAACATTTGTCTTAATTTCAATGCAGCTTGGACCAACTCTACCTGGGTCATTCCTCAAGTTTTCCAAAGATTTCTTGAGCTTTATTATCTCAGTCCTCACGCTGCCAAACGTCGTTTGGCTCCATACTCACAGGTTTATAGACAAATCCAAGAGGCTGGACCGCACTTGGGCGGCCGTCAAATTGGGGCCGTTCGGCTCCCATGCACCCCGAACTGTGGGAATTAGCTGCTCATGAGTATCCCACATGCATTCATATCTGAATATTTTCCTCCCTTTTTTCCTGTTGGCTGGAGGAGCAAGCTTAAGAAGGATAGCCGAATGGACAAATGTTTCCATTGATACATGCTCAACAGCAGCTAATGGAAACTGTGCACACCACTCGCCTGAACCGAGAGCCAGGTCCAATCTCACTCTAGTGTAAGATCCTCCTGTAACCTTCTTCTCGAAAGTCCATTTTCGTCCTTGAAAGCCCAGATCCACGAGCCCACATACATCCACTGCATCACGAAAACCTTGAATTTGCGTTTGACTCCTCTGACCGATACCATCATGCTCATCATATTTGAGGACTTCGTTGAAATCCCCGATGCAGACCCACGGCATATCGTGGAGAGAAGCCAGGTTTTTCATTGTATCCCATGTTCTATGTCGTAGATGAGTTTGGGACTCCCCATATAAACAAGATAGTCTCCATGGCTCACCTCCCAAATCAGATATCTTAACATCTATATGATATTGCGAGTAGCCCAAATTCTCCACCTTTATTTCATTATTCTAGTACATCACGAGTCTACCACTCCTACTCGTGGAACTAACAGCAAAAGAGCAATCAAAACCTAAAGTACTAGCTAAATTTTCAGCTCGATCTCTATTTTTTGCGTTTGCAGTACACAGAGTACTTTAGGGGCAAACTTCAGCGCAAGCTCGCGCAACTCTTGAATTGTTGGGGCGTTGCCTAAACCCCGGCAGTTCCAGCTTAAGAGATTCATTGTGCTCGGCGGCACTCCCCGGGGGAGCCCGCCATTGTCGCACCATTGGGTGATGCACTCTCATCCATATCCCTGTCATGTACCTCTGATTGGCCTTCCTTGTCATCTTTCTTCTTCCTCTTATATTCCTTCCTTGGTGACACATACACAGGCGGGAGCGGGGCGACAAGAGGCAGTTTGTCCCGCACCACCAGTGCTACCGAGGACCTAGGTTTCGAACCCCCGGCTGTTTCATCGTCTGTCTTGCTTCCATTCTCCCGCGAACCTCTTTTGTTTGACCGAAGCACTATGTCCGCCGTTGCAGCTGGCTGCATGCTAGTCTTTGATGTCTACTACACAACCTTCTTATTGTAGACGTTGTTGGGCCTCCAAGTGCAGAGGTTTGTAGGACAGTAGCAAATTTCCCTCGAGTGGATGACCTAAGGTTTATCAATCCATGGGAGGCGTAGGATGAAGATGGTCTCTCAAGGAACCCTGCAACCAAATAACAAAGAGTCTCTTGTGTCCCCAACACACCCAATACAATGGTAAATTGTATAGGTGCACTAGTTTGGCGAAGAGATGGTGATACAAGTGCAATATGGAAGGTAGATATAGGTTTTTGTAATCTGAACATATAAAAACAGCGAGGTAACTACTGATAAAAGTGAGCATAAACGGTATTGCAATGATAGGAAACAAGGCCTAGGGTTCATACTTTCACTAGTGCAATTTCTCTCAACAATAATAACATAATTGGATCATATAACTATCCCTCAACATGCAACAAAGAGTCACTCCAAAGACACTAATAGCGGAGAACAAACGAAGAGATTATGGTAGGGTACGAAACCACCTCAAAGTTATTCTTTCCAATCAATCCATTGGGCTATTCCTATAAGTGTCACAAACAGCCCTAGAGTTCGTACTAGAATAACACCTTAAGACACAAATCAACCAAAACCCTAATGTCACCTAGATACTCCAATGTCACCTCAAGTATCTGTGGGTATGATTATACGATATGCATCACACAATCTCAGATTCATCTATTCCACTACAAAAAAAAGACACATCCGTGACATTTTGGGTCGAACGAAAAAAATTGTCATACATATGAAACTTCTATGACAATAATTGTGACAAACCCCGGTATCATCATAGATGTGGTGGGCTCGTACTTCTATGACAAAAAATCATGACAGAAAATGGGCTTCTCGTCCTGGGCGGGCCAGAGACGCAGCTGCATGACATTCTTTGGGTCGTCCATGACGAAGAAAACCGTGGTAGAAGAGAGGGGGAGGAAAATTTCGGGGAGTTCCCAGCTATGGTTGGAGGTCGAGGGCCGAGCGATGCGCGTTTCTCTCATACACGTACGCGCGTGTGTGCGAGGCGTTGGCTCTAACTGAACCCGAGCGAGGTGTTGGGCTCTAACTGAACCCAATCGAGCGATTCCTTTGCTATTGCTGCTAACTGAAGCCGATCGATTGGATGAACAGTGAGCGTTGCGGGGGGTTGGATGAACAGTGAGCGATGGTGTTGCCTCTGGATGAACAGGACCCCGTGGTGTGGTGGAGGGCTGGATGAACAGTAGACGGTGGAGGGGTGCCCGTGGAGGGGTGGTTGAACAGGACCCCATGGTGTGGAGGGCTGGATGAACAGTAGACGGTGGAGGGGTGCCCATGGAGGGGTGGTTGAACAGGACCCCGTGGTGTGGAGGGCTGGATGAACAGTAGACGATGGAGGGGTGGTTGAACTGTAGACGGTGGAGTAGCGCGCGGTGGAGGCTGGATGAACAGGAGCCTGTGGAGACTGGAGGAGGTCAACGGTGGAGATGAACAATATCCCGTGGAGTCCCGTTTTGTGGTACGCCACACCCCTCCCGATGAACAGGACCCCCGTTTCGACCGTAGGAGGTCCGTTTCGTCCATTTTGCGGTATGCCACAACCCTCCCGATCAATAGGACCCCCGTTTCGACCATAGGAGGTCCCTTTCGTCCGTTTTGCGGTACGCCAGACCCCTCCCGATGAACAGGATTCCGTTTCGAACGTGGCCGGTCGAACACAAGGTCGTTTCCTCCGTTCTGCGGTACGTCAGGCCTCGTTTCCATCGCCTGTTCCATCCAAGCCCTCCCGATGAACATTACCACGCATTCGATTCCGACCCAGCCGGTTGGCTCCCACGCGTTCCATTGCCTCCTGATGAACACGACGCATTCCGTTGCCTCCCATGAACACGACGCATTCCGTTGCCTCCCCATGAACACGATGCATTTCGTTGCCTCCCCATGAACACGACGACGATGTTGTTTCTCCGTTCCGACCCAGCCATTTACACGAGCTGTCACATCCCTAGTTCTGGTATGCTCAAGGCTAGCTAGTCATGTGTGCATCATGTTTAAAATTTCATTAAATTTTGAAATGAGGATTTGTGAAACCCTCAGAATCATTTCTGGAAATGACTCAGATAAAAATTGCTCCAAAAGGGTCCAAGAAATGTTCATGTCTCTCTCTGAAAATATTGGGCAGAGATAAAAATCAACCAATATTTTTAGGAGTTCATAAATATTTATTTTGGGCATTTGGAATTAATGCAATAGTTATTTGCTTTGGATATATATTGTTATATATATGAAATATTGTCCAAAAATTATGCCAGTAACTGAGGAGCTCTGGAATAATACCATTAGCCCCTGCAAAAATTGGCATAAGTAAATAAAATGGTTTAGTATTTTTATTAAACCAAACAAATGTCAGAAAATTAGAAAAGAAAACAAAAAGGGAAAAACCCTTACCTGGCGCTTACCTCCCTGTGCAGCCCGTTCCTGTGCTGCCCAGCTGGGCCAGCCCACCCGCGCCGTCGTCCTCCTGGCGCCAGTCGGCCAGGCGTGTGGCCGGCGCGCGCGCACGGCCGTGCCGCCACGCCACCTGCCTGCCTGGCTCCCCTTCGTCGCCTGGATGCCCTGCGCGTCGCCACGACGCCCCGCACCGCTCCCACTCTCTCCCTCGCGCCCCTCTCCCTCCTCTGCTCTCTCTCCCACGACCGACCCCGAGCGCCCGAGACCGCCGATGAGCTTCCCCGCGGCCACAGCCACCGCCAGACCCCCCGACGCCTCCCAAAGCTCCGCCTCGACCCCTATTTCTTCCACCCCGAGCCACGCCACCGGAGGAGCACTGCATCGCCGTCGCCATCGTCTTATTCAACCTCGGGTCACCGAGATCGCCGGCGACCTCCTGCCGTCACCAGCCCCTCCCCGAGCTCCCCGTGGCCACCGTCGCAACCACTGTGAGCTCACGGACCTGTTCCCCCTCCTTTTCTACTCGCGTTCTTTCTCGAGCTTCGTTCCCCACCTCCGCCGAGGCTCGCCGCCACCATGGTCAACGAGCTCCGCGCTCCTAAGCTCGGCTGCTCGCCCGAGCATCACCAGCGTGCTCGCCGCGCTCCTGCGAACCCGAAACACCCACGGGTTCGCCCTGCCATGAACCGTAGCCCTTTTTTCCTCCCCGCCCGAACTCCGGCGCCGCCGCAAGCTCTGCTCCGGCGAGCTTTGGCCACCCTGCGCCCTGCTGCTGCCTCTGCTCGATGCGGCCGAGCGAGGGCTTCTTCCTGGTGTCCCCAGTGCGCCAAACGGTGACCCGTACGAGAAACCCGAGCAACTCCGGTGAAACCCCGCCGCGTATTTGGTCGCCGCCGGCCAAGCTCCGGCGAGCTGACGTGGCGCTGACTTAATTAGTGCTAATGACCCTGCTAAAACTTCCTAGAGACACTGCCATGTGGGCCCAGTGCATGTTTAGTTAACTTAATATTCTGTTTAGATTAGTACTAATCTTGCGGGTCCCACGTGTCAACTTTGACTTGGTCAAGTCAACGTTGACTGGTCCCACATGTCATCCACCCGACCCAGCTCCGAGACACTGACGTGTGGGTCCCACGGGTCAGTTTGACCTGGCCGACCCAGTTGACTTGCTAACGTCACACCTAGGTCATGCTGACGCAGTAAAGCATTTTCTGGATTTATTTTATACAGGAAATTCCAGAAAATAGTACTAACTTCTAAAATTCATAGAAATTCAACCGTAACTCCAAATGCAAAGTTTTATATATGAAAAATGATCAGAAAAATCCAATCTATCCATATGTACCATTTTCATGCATGTTAGAACACTTTAACCTTGCTGTTTAGGTGAAACAAGGTAAAGCACTAATATGACCTCTTAAAATGGGTTTGCATTTGAATCTTTGGTTCAAATGGACTCATCTCAATCTGTTCTAGCTTGCATTAGCCAAAACACATTCATATTGCCATGTCATAGCATGCATCATATTGTGCATTGCATTGATTGTATTTCTTTCTGTGTTGCCGGTATTGTCCCCTCTCGATAGACGTGGATCCGGCGATGAGATCGATGACACTGATGAAGAACTATATTATCTTCAGAAGTGCCAGGCAAGCAAAACCCCCTTGTTCATTCCGATAAAATCCCACTCTCTCGCTCCTACTCTCTTTTACTGCATTAGGACAACAACGATTCATGTGTTACTTGCTGCGGTAGCTGAACCCCTTTATCCTTTGCATGACCTGTCATTCCACA
The DNA here is from genome assembly GCA_032464435.1 of Aegilops umbellulata. Taxonomy (NCBI): domain Eukaryota; kingdom Viridiplantae; phylum Streptophyta; class Magnoliopsida; order Poales; family Poaceae; genus Aegilops; species Aegilops umbellulata. The sequence continues at coordinate 436,742,660 of CP136058.1, read as the reverse complement.
GTAAATAGATGAAACCCACTAGCATGAGTAGGAGTTGTTTGAGCCCATGTTGTGCCTACTCATTCATGCTTGTTTGTCATGCCTGCTACTGCTTAGAGTTGAGTCGGGTCTGATTCATCGGGAATGAATTGGAATGGTGATTAACATGTCCTACTGTGTGTGAGCTAAGTGTGTGAATACGATTTGGTAAAGGTATTGGTGAGAGGCCATGTAGGAGTACATGGTGGGTTGTCTCATTGAAGCCGTCCTCAGGAACTGAGTTCTGTGTTTGTGATCCATGAAACAGCTACTACCATACATTGGGCCCTGAAATATGACCCCGCTCGACTTACCGACCCCTCTCGTTCTCTGTCCAGGAGTTGCAAGTAGTTTCTGGTGTTTGTAGTATGCTGGGGGCCGCACGCAGCGCTGACCATAGGGGTGGGCTGTGTTGCGGTAGGCACGTGGCACGGTGTACCGGGCGCCCGTTTGGTGTCCCGGGAACCCTGCACACATCGTTTGGGGCTGTGAGCGAAACTCCGGCCGGATCTCCTCATGGATGGAACCCGAATAGGCGATAAACCTGGACTAGAGACTTGTGTGGTTGGTTAGGTCGTGGTCTACACCCACGTCGGCTTTCGCTTGAAGTCTGCCGAGCACATGTCGTGTGCAGACGCTAAGTGGTGGAAACATGTGTGAAGAAGTACACCCCTGCAGGGTTAACATCATCTATTCGAATAGCCGTGTCCGCGGTAATGGACTTCTGGGTTGCCTATAACAGTTCATAGACAAGTGAAAGTGGATACTCTAAAACTCGCAAGATAAGTGTGAGTGCTATGGATGGCCTTCTCGTAGGGAGACGGAAGTGGATCCATAGTGGTGTATTGATATGGTGAATATGTGGACTCGTGTGCGCCACCTCAAAAGAGTTACTTGCAGTCGTAGTTCAGGATAGCCACTGAGTCAAAGCTGGCTTGCTGCAGTTAAACTCCACTACCCCCTTTTGATACTGAGGCATATGTAGTTAGTTCTGATGTAAGTCTTGCTGGGTACATTTGTACTCACGTTTGCCTATTTATGTTTTTGCAGAGAGACTTCAGTCTCGCTAGTAGTATCGCTTGGACTTCGACGTTTAGCTTGATACCTCAGCTACGATCTTGTGCCCTCGGCAGGATCTGGTAGATAGTCAGGCTTCTCAGCCTTTTTCATTTGTAGATGTCTGTACTCAGACATGTTAAGCTTCCGCATGTGCTTTGACTTGTATGCTTTGAATGTTGGGTCATGAGACCCATGCTTGTAATATCTCGCTCCTCGGAGCCTAATGAATAAATACTTTGAGTCGTAGAGTTATGTTGTGATGCCATGTTGTATTTACTCATATCAGGCATATTGTGTGTATGATTGAAATGCTTGGTATGAGTGGGATCCGACTATCTAGTTGTTTATCCTTGGCAGCCTATCATATGAGGAAATGTAAGTCTAGTGCTTCTGAGCGATAGTAGTCCGCTACAGCCCGGTTCACCGGAGTCCTGCTAGCCCAGCACTACTGCTCGGAACACTCGACTGGCCGGCATGTGTTTCACGTCGTTCCTGTGTCTGTCCCTTTGGGGAAATGTCACGCGGTGTTATCCAGAGTCCTGCCTAGCCTGCTACAGCCCGGGTTACCGGAGTCCTGTTAGCCCAGTGCTACAGCCCGGATATATACGTTGTTGACCGACATGCTCGATGTGATTCATGTATGCCTGTCCTCATGGGTTAGTGCCGCCTTGGGTTCACGACTAGCCATGTCGGCCCGGGTTCTTTGTCATATGGATGCTAGCGACACTATCATATACGTGAGCCAAAAGGCGCAGACGGTCCCGGGCCAGGTAAGGTGGCACCCGTGGGAATACCGTGCGTGAGGCCGCAAAGTGATATGATGTGTTACATGCTAGATCGGTGTGACTTAGGATCGGGGTCCTGACAGCGTTGGTATCAGAGCCTGACTGCCTATAGGATTACCAAGCCAAACTGGTCGAAGTTGTGTCTAGAAATGCTTTAGTTATGTAAGGGAATTGATTGTGGAAGGGAACGTAAGGCTCTTTTTACTCCTTATACCTCATGGCCTTCTGATCTGAGTCAACCTCTTCTCTTCTACGGGGGTTAAGAACTAGGCTTCTCTTCTATCTCTCAGGATGACGTGTTACTAAACCATAGTTGCCTAGGATTGTTGAGTTCAAGCCTCAGTTCGGTTCCTACTACTTCCATGTGTTCTTAGTTGATCTCAGAACATTGATATTGTGATGTTGAGTGGCTATGCCACCATTTTGTAGGATGTCTCAAATCATTTTGAGCATTTACAGCCGTTATGCTGTCCGAGTCATCCCAGGTTTCTAACTAGTCTGATGCATTTGCAAATCCTTTCCTTCCATTCCCGATGTCCTTTTGGCCAGATTAAGCACACTAATCGGTCTGTTGAGGTACTCCGATGCCTTGACATATATGTTGGAGCTATTATTACGACCCTAGGTGTCTGAGGGAGTCATCTAGTAATCTAGCAATGCTATGTGTTCCCAGTGTGATGAATCTGGCCACCATTCTCGAAAGCATCCCATGATGCCATTTAGTGGTAGGTATTCTTCTCCTGGGTTCTCGAACCCGAGATTCACTCTACTCACTTCTTGTTGATAGTGTTTGCTAGTTCCATTAGGATAGTAGTAACCTTTGCATTAGTCCTCGAGGTCCATGGTAAATCCTTCTTCCAATACCATGAACTACTTAAGGCAGAAGTTCTTTGAACCAAAAGATCACAACCAGGGTGCTCTTGAGGAGTACTCCATTCATATTGTGACTCTGCCAGTTCTATCATTCTGCATGGGTTATCCGGAAGAAAATTTGTTGAACTCGTTTGACATACTAACCTATGCATCCACAACTCAGGAAGTTATATGCTTCTTGAGTTGTTTCCCTTAGTTGTCTTCTGACCCTCGTCCATCAATTGATAGTCAGGAGTAATTGTGCATCCGTGCTATCGATGCTTATTATTCTTGTGGTCCGTCAAGCCATTCTGTTCTGGAATGACTAGGAGAAACAAACTCCAGTACCTCATCCATATCCGGGATTGGGTCAAAGCACTTGTATACCACAGATCAAAATGCCAATCCAGCTTTTGTTCTGTTCTACCTTGGAGTGTCACCATCTTTATGTCAAGAGTGTCATGAGAATTGCACCACCTCTTATGAATTCTTGACGCACTAATACTTCTTGCCATCATTGCTCATTCCTCGGTTTCCGTGTTGCCACAGCCGGAATGCCGACAAGTGAACCATGATGTGTGAAATCAATACCCCTAGCAACTCTGTTGCTTGGTAGTTAATGGACAATAATCTCACTCTTAGCGTGTTGGTTATTAAATCATCATCCTAAGGTTGATTGTGCTACCTAGTCCTTATTTCCTGGTGCACTCTTCGATCAACGAGTTGGGATTTTGCCAAACCCTTGCTCTTTTGATCATATCGTCTTGCCCTGAAAAGCAAGATTGATCTCAAGTTTAGTATCATATCGGTGGTTCGTGATTTTCCGAATATCTTCTCGGAAGTATTACCAGGTTGTTCCCAGACTGTTATGTTGAGCTCGTGATCAAGTTGGTTCCTTGTGAACCACCCTTTCTCCAAGAATCTGTGTTGGGTACCCCTGAGCTAGTTGGTTGAGCTAAACAACAACTTGAAGAGTTGGAAGATAAAAGCCTGTCCGACGTAGCTCATGTTAAGGGATATCTTTGTGTGTGTGTGTGTGTGTTGAAGAAAGATGATATCTTCACCAATTGGTCCTCGTGATCAGTTGTTGGATCTATTGCCTTGTCAAAACCTTGACTTGAGTATGGGCTATCGTCGAGTCAAATCAGAACCAATGATGCTCGTAATGTTGTCTTACTCGTGGTTGATCCCTCGGGCATACACCATTACATCTTTGGTCTGACCAATGCTATCACCGTGTTCACATGATGGTGGAAGTCCAGTGATATGGGAATTCCGATGAGTTGTTGTTGAGCCCATTAGCAACATTTTGTCTCCCCCATGATTCATGTTGAACATTATACTAGTATTGGAAACTTTGTAAGCAATGCCTTCATGTTCCGTTCATGAAGCTTATGCTTGGATGAAAGGAGTGACTTCCTCTAATTCACGTGCATTTGATGTAAGTTGCTGCCGTGGATTTGAGAAAGTTTGTTTTGCCTCCTCTGGAATCATCCCAAATCAGTCATGCATACGTGCGAAGTATTCTGTGGTTTGGAGACTTGCAACCTTCATTCTATATGTGTCCCTAGCACACCAAGCCACTGATTGATTTGTTCAAGGAGAGGAAGTTCCTTTTTAAGAGCTAACCCGGGCTTAATCAAGGACTTCGTTATCTGCAATGATAGTTTCCCACCTGAACTCGGTAGTGTTTTATTGCAAGACTACTTTGTGGTCATGCTTGTCTTGGACAACATGTTCACATGTATATAGCAGAACCAGCTCATGTTTTGGAGCTTGCTATCGTAGTTCATTTCCTGAGAATCTCGCAACGTCATCTCGTCGGTTTGTGTTGCAAACTTCCTTTTCCGGACATGCTGTCTGAAATATCCTGTTACCAACCAGATCTGAATCTCAGGCAGATGTGATGGTTGGAACTTTTCCAAGATCAATTATGTAGGTCCCGACAAGGTTGATGTCTGGCCGACACACCTAGCCGGAAGAGCTATCATGGTAGTATCTTGATTGAACTAGTTGACCATCTTCTCCATGAGGATCTCGTGCGACTTATTTTAGAAGTTGTTCCTTAGGGATCCTTGTGCTATTAGTATTCCTCGATTATGCTATAACCATTCCAACAGTGGAATTGCTCTCGACTGTTGAGTTATCTCCCAGTTACCAGAATCATTCCCAGCATTTGCATTTTGTTCCCAGCTTGCACCTCAATAGTTGTTGTCCAGGATCATATTCAAGAGTGGACTTGTCATGGTCCCATCCATTTCCGGTGATAAGCAAAATCATTCATTGCGTTGTCTTCAACAAGGTAGTCCCCATCATCCAACCTAGTCCGAGTATGTCACCTTTCCGAACTCCTTCAAACGATCGTTTGTGATTGCCTTAGGCTGGAATAAAGAGTTCCAATGATCTCAGTATCAAAAGTAATTCTTGTTGCCACTTAAGGGAATAGTTCTTCGAGTCACCTTCCCTGAGGTGCCCCGTTATGGAATCATGGCAATTTTCCTCGCTACCGCGACACCCTGCACCTTCTTTCCAAGCGTGGCATTGTTGCCCACCAAATCAAACCCCGTTGTTGTTCTTCCGTCCCTCACGATGCGTTTTGTGTCTCAACTCGAGAGATGTTCGTACGTCTCATTCCATGAGTTGATCTTGCGTGCTCAACCTTCGAGGAGATCGTTTCCTATAGAGTTTCTTTCTGTCGCCATCGTGTTGGATGAAGATCTCGAAAGCAAGGACGTCAAGATTAATTGGAGCAATGAACCAACATCTTCGGGAAGGGCAATTGGATCGACAGGATCATGTTAACTTGTGTCCCCTCTGTCTTCTTACCTCACGTCCTGAATCTCGGGACGAGATTCTTGTTTAGTGGGGGCGAGTTGTCACATCCCTAGTTCTGGTATGCTCAAGGCTAGCTAGTCATGTGTGCATCATGTTTAAAATTTCATTAAATTTTGAAATGAGGATTTGTGAAACCCTCAGAATCATTTCTGGAAATGACTCAGATAAAAATTGCTCCAAAAGGGTCCAAGAAATGTTCATGTCTCTCTCTGAGAATATTGGGCAGAGATAAAAATCAACCAATATTTTTAGGAGTTCATAAATATTTATTTTGGGCATTTGGAATTAATGCAATAGTTATTTGCTTTGGATATATATTGTTATATATATGAAATATTGTCCAAAAATTATGCCAGTAACTGAGGAGCTCTGGAATAATACCATTAGCCCCTGCAAAAATTGGCATAAGTAAATAAACTGGTTTAGTATTTTTATTAAACCAAACAAATGTCAGAAAATTAGAAAAGAAAACAAAAAGGGAAAAACCCTTACCTGGCGCTTACCTCCCTGTGCAGCCCGTTCCTGTGCTGCCCAGCTGGGCCAGCCCACCCGCGCCGTCGTCCTCCTGGCGCCAGTCGGCCAGGCGTGTGGCCGGCGCGCGCGCACGGCCGTGCCGCCACGCCACCTGCCTGCCTGGCTCCCCCTCGTCGCCTGGATGCCCTGCGCGTCGCCACGACGCCCCGCACCGCTCCCACTCTCTCCCTCGCGCCCCTCTCCCTCCTCTGCTCTCTCTCCCACGACCGACCCCGAGCGCCCGAGACCGCCGATGAGCTTCCCCGCGGCCACAGCCACCGCCAGACCCCCCGACGCCTCCCAAAGCTCCGCCTCGACCCCTATTTCTTCCACCCCGAGCCACGCCACCGGAGGAGCACTGCATCGCCGTCGCCATCGTATTCTTCAACCTCGGGTCACCGAGATCGCCGGCGACCTCCTGCCGTCACCAGCCCCTCCCCGAGCTCCCCGTGGCCACCGTCGCAACCACTATGAGCTCACGGACCTGTTCCCCCTCCTTTTCTACTCGCGTTCTTGCTCGAGCTTCGTTCCCCACCTCCGCCGAGGCTCGCCGCCGCCATGGTCAACGAGCTCCGCGCTCCTGAGCTCGGCTGCTCGCCCGAGCATCACCAGCGTGCTCGCCGCGCTCCTGCGAACCCGAAACACCCACGGGTTCGCCCTGCCATGAACCGTAGCCCTTTTTTCCTCCCCGCCCGAACTCCGGCGCCGCCGCAAGCTCTGCTCCGGCGAGCTTTGGCCACCCTGCGCCCTGCTGCTGCCTCTGCTCGATGCGGCCGAGCGAGGGCTTCTTCCTGGTGTCCCCAGTGCGCCAAACGGTGACCCGTACGAGAAACCCGAGCAACTCCGGTGAAACCCCGCCGCGTATTTGGTCGCCGCCGGCCAAGCTCCGGCGAGCTGACGTGGCGCTGACTTAATTAGTGCTAATGACCCTGCTAAAACTTCCTAGAGACACTGCCATGTGGGCCCAGTGCATGTTTAGTTAACTTAATATTCTGTTTAGATTAGTACTAATCTTGCGGGTCCCACGTGTCAACTTTGACTTGGTCAAGTCAACGTTGACTGGTCCCACATGTCATCCACCCAACCCAGCTCCGAGACACTGACGTGTGGGTCCCACGGGTCAGTTTGACCTGGCCGACCCAGTTGACTTGCTAACGTCACACCTAGGTCATGCTGACGCAGTAAAGCATTTTCTGGATTTATTTTATACAGGAAATTCTAGAAAATAGTACTAACTTCTAAAATTCATAGAAATTCAACCGTAACTCCAAATGCAAAGTTTTATATATGAAAAATGATCAGAAAAATCCAATCTATCCATCTGTACCATTTTCATGCATGTTAGAACACTTTAACCTTGCTGTTTAGGTGAAACAAGGTAAAGCACTAATATGACCTCTTAAAATGGGTTTGCATTTGAATCTTTGGTTCAAATGGACTCATCTCAATCTGTTCTAGCTTGCATTAGCCAAAACACATTCATATTGCCATGTCATAGCATGCATCATATTGTGCATTGCATTGATTGTATTTCTTTCTGTGTTGCCGGTATTGTCCCCTCTCGATAGACGTGGATCCGGCGATGAGATCGATGACACTGATGAAGAACTATATTATCTTCAGAAGTGCCAGGCAAGCAAAACCCCCTTGTTCATTCCGATAAAATCCCACTCTCTCGCTCCTGCTCTCTTTTACTGCATTAGGACAACAACGATTCATGTGTTACTTGCTGCGGTAGCTGAACCCCTTTATCCTTTGCATGACCTGTCATTCCACAGTAAATAGATGAAACCCACTAGCATGAGTAGGAGTTGTTTGAGCCCATGTTGTGCCTACTCATTCATGCTTGTTTGTCATGCCTGCTACTGCTTAGAGTTGAGTCGGGTCTGATTCATCGGGAATGAATTGGAATGGTGATTAACATGTCCTACTGTGTGTGAGCTAAGTGTGTGAATACGATTTGGTAAAGGTATTGGTGAGAGGCCATGTAGGAGTACATGGTGGGTTGTCTCATTGAAGCCGTCCTCAGGAACTGAGTTCTGTGTTTGTGATCCATGAAACAGCTACTACCATACATTGGGCCCTGAAATATGACCCCGCTCGACTTACCGACCCCTCTCGTTCTCTGTCCAGGAGTTGCAAGTAGTTTCTGGTGTTTGTAGTATGCTGGGGGCCGCACGCAGCGCTGACCGTAGGGGTGGGCTGTGTTGCGGTAGGCACGTGGCACGGTGTACCGGGCGCCCGTTTGGTGTCCCGGGAACCCTGCACACATCGTTTGGGGCTGTGAGCGAAACTCCGGCCGGATCTCCTCATGGATGGAACCCGAATAGGCGATAAACCTGGACTAGAGACTTGTGTGGTTGGTTAGGTCGTGGTCTACACCCACGTCGGCTTTCGCTTGAAGTCTGCCGAGCACATGTCGTGTGCAGACGCTAAGTGGTGGAAACATGTGTGAAGAAGTACACCCCTGCAGGGTTAACATCATCTATTCGAATAGCCGTGTCCGCGGTAATGGACTTCTGGGTTGCCTATAACAGTTCATAGACAAGTGAAAGTGGATACTCTAAAACTCGCAAGATAAGTGTGAGTGCTATGGATGGCCTTCTCGTAGGGAGACGGAAGTGGATCCATAGTGGTGTATTGATATGGTGAATATGTGGACTCGTGTGCGCCACCTCAAAAGAGTTACTTGCAGTCGTAGTTCAGGATAGCCACTGAGTCAAAGCTGGCTTGCTGCAGTTAAACTCCACTACCCCCTTTTGATACTGAGGCATATGTAGTTAGTTCTGATGTAAGTCTTGCTGGGTACATTTGTACTCACGTTTGCCTATTTATGTTTTTGCAGAGAGACTTCAGTCTCGCTAGTAGTATCGCTTGGACTTCGACATTTAGCTTGATACCTCAGCTACGATCTTGTGCCCTCGGCAGGATCTGGTAGATAGTCAGGCTTCTCAGCCTTTTTCATTTGTAGATGTCTGTACTCAGACATGTTAAGCTTCCGCATGTGCTTTGACTTGTATGCTTTGAATGTTGGGTCATGAGACCCATGCTTGTAATATCTCGCTCCTCGGAGCCTAATGAATAAATACTTTGAGTCGTAGAGTTATGTTGTGATGCCATGTTGTATTTACTCATATCAGGCATATTGTGTGTATGATTGAAATGCTTGGTATGAGTGGGATCCGACTATCTAGTTGTTTATCCTTGGCAGCCTATCATATGAGGAAATGTAAGTCTAGTGCTTCTGAGCGATAGTAGTCCGCTACAGCCCGGTTCACCGGAGTCCTGCTAGCCCAGCACTACTGCTCGGAACACTCGACTGGCCGGCATGTGTTTCACGTCGTTCCTGTGTCTGTCCCTTTGGGGAAATGTCACGCGGTGTTATCCGGAGTCCTGCCTAGCCTGCTACAGCCCGGGTTACCGGAGTCCTGTTAGCCCAGTGCTACAGCCCGGATATATACGTTGTTGACCGACATGCTTGATGTTATTCATGTATGCCTGTCCTCATGGGTTAGTGCCGCCTTGGGTTCACGACTAGCCATGTCGGCCCGGGTTCTTTGTCATATGGATGCTAGCGACACTATCATATACGTGAGCCAAAAGGCACAAACGGTCCCGGGCCAGGTAAGGTGGCACCCGTGGGAATACCGTGCGTGAGGCCGCAAAGTGATATGATGTGTTACATGCTAGATCGGTGTGACTTAGGATCGGGGTCCTGACACGAGCCTTGGCCGTACGTATGCGCGAGTAGGCGTTCGAGACCCCGCCCGTATGTACACATACGTGGCCGTGTTTTCTTTCTTGCACCCTGGCCGCTGTATGTACGTGTACATGCTACGTGCGCGCCTCTACATCCACCATTATATATGTACGTACACGTTCGCAACCAGAATGACAACGCTCCATACGCTTCGACCAGGTGGGTCCTGACTATCACACACTTCCTTGCATGCGAAGATGTAGCTGGTGGGTCCCAGCCATCAGGGGGAAACGTTTTTTTCGCAAAATACGTTGGCCCGTCCAGTGGGTCCCCGCTGTCAGGTGGAGGAATAATTATTTTGCACGTAATAAGGAGGCACTTCCTTGCTGCGGCCGTGGACCCAGCTGTCAGCCTCTCCACGTACAGTCCACGTCCAATGGAAGTCGTTCCTTGACCACGTTGACCACACCGCGCCGAGAGCACCAGGGCGGTGGACGACGGCGAGGCCTAGGAAGGGGACGACGCGGAGCCGGGGAAGACGCGGCAGTGGATGCCCATGCGTAGAGGAGTACGAGGGTTCACTGGTTCGCTGCGGTGTGAGGCTGTCGTCGCCACAGAATAATAGGGGGTGTGGGTGAGTAGAGGGATGGCCTGGCCAGCGATGGGACTAGTAGGGGGCGCTGAGGCCTCCGCCGCATCATAGCCCCCCAAGGGAGGCAGGAGCACGAGGCACGACCGGCGCTGGTTTGGGCGGCTGGAGCAAGAAGACCAGAGGTTGAAGAAGCACTATGCCCATTGGATGGACATCGTACGGTCACTGGAGCTAGAATCGTGCATATTGACTAAGTTGACAAAGCCCTCCGTCCCCGTCAACTTAGTAGGCCCACAAATCAGCCTGCCACTATGCTGGGTCCCAGCTAACAGGGGGAGTATTCATTTTTCTTGTGCGTAATAAGGAGGCACTTCCTTGCGTGCGAAGATATAGCTGGTGGGTCCGAGCTGTCAACGGCGGTAACATTTTTTTCGCGATGGCTCCCTCCCACCCCTCCTCTCCTCTCCTCTCCTCCTACCTGCTTCCTACCTACAATGGCGATCTCTAGTCCTAGCAACCATGGAAAGCCTGCTACATTGGGACTTTGCTCCGGGCTTGGCCTTGGCCGACTAGGTGAGAAGGAAATTTGGGTCTACAGTTCATTTCTCCCCCTCCCGCGACATCAAAGAATTCTATTTGGTGGTCTTGTTCTCTTTGGCTTCGTTCCCTCTTTCGGTGGAATCTGTGGGGGTTGCCTTACAGTGTTGCATTGGCGGGATTTCTTCTGGTTTCAATGTGTTACCGATCACTCAACGTTCATTTCGCTTTTCGGTGGCAAATAACAAAGTGGGTCACTTCATATATGGGCTAAAAGATCGTATTTGGCCTGATTTTGTTTGTCACTTCCACTTCTTCAATGGTCGTTTTGCCAAATCCCTTGCCATTGATAATTGCTGGCATGCGGACCAAGATTTGCATGACATTGCAGATAGACGTTTAGTTGCTATCAAACCTTTTTTGCAAATGTCATCTCACCACGAGGGCCTTGATCATTCTTCTGTTAAGGAGCTTAGTAAATTTGGACTTATTCCTCTGAAAAATTGGAATTTTTCAAACAAGGATGCTCATGAAGCCTCCTCGTCCTCGGGTTCATTGTTGCAAATTCAAGCTCCAGTTCAAATGGCACCAGTTATTCCTTGCGACAATTCGGGCGTGATCCCTGTTCAGGGCGCTACTCATACTGCATTAATGAATCATTATTTGTCGCAAGCAAAGGTTGAGGAGAATCGAGAAAATAACTACCTTTTATTAGGTACATTTAAATGTCCTCTTACCGTGCCTTACGCTCCGTTGCCTCTCTGTTTTTTTAAATCTGCCTTCAGATATGCTCCTCCTCATGAGATTTGGCCCCCCACGCTTGAGGCCCAACACAAAGCGGACCTGGCGCAGGCCCAATATACACAGTTCGAAATCGAGGATTTGGCATCAAAATGGGCTGCTTTATGTTCCAAATGCCTACAATGGGGGCACAGTCGGATTTCTTGCCAAGGCAGGATCATTTGCATTTATTGCTCCGGTCCTGATCACCATGCCATTGATTGCCCCAAGCGTGTCAGTAAATCACAAATTAGTAGGCAAGTACCTTCAATAGGTAACACTAGGCTCAATTCCGTCGGATTTTTGGGACAATCCTCTTCTGCGCAGCAGCCCAGGTTCAAATCTAATCCGCCCATCCGTTGTGTTGTGTGTGGGTTCTATGGACACATGGAGCAATCGTGTCGCCGGCTGAAATTTCAGAGCAAGTGGAGGTGGGTTGTAAAAATCTGTCCAGCCCGTTCCCCCCCTCGCGCTCCGTCTTCCACCTCGAAAATGCAAAAGCCCCTGCTCAGCCCTGTCACATCGCCCCTGCAATCACTCCCTCTCGTGAGACGCTTGACCATGGCTAACTACCCTATCAATCCAGTCCCCTTCCTCCCGCCGGGGTTCGCCGTTGAGCCCGGCCCGGCGGACCGTCTGGTTCGTAGTGGCATGGTCGTTGGTCCCCTTGCGCCACTCAGTCATGAGTTCCTGGCGATTGCAGAGACCAGCCACTACGTTCCTCTTCATCGCCGCTCTGCCATCCGTGACCAGATCACTTCATTGCTCCATGAGTCTCAGCTATTCACCACAGAGGTCAGTGATCACCTGTTTGGTATTGGGATCTTTGGGTTTATTGACTCTTTCATGAGAGATACGGCGGTTAACACCCCTATTGAGTTAGAGGAAGAAGATCTGCTGGTGACATTTGTTCCTCACAATGAGGCTCTCAATAGGCGAATTACTTCTTTTGGACCGGCGGTTTGGTTAATGTTTTTTGGGTTTCCGTATGATTATCAGACTGACTATTATATCAACAAGGCTTTGGGAGGGTATGGTGCTCTGGTCTCCTGGTATAATCCGAGGCAGGATCACCGTTTTGTGTTGCTTAAAACTAGAGTGATTCGTCTGAACTTAATACCCAAGAGCTTTGTAGTTTGGCAACTAGGTGGCGATCGAAATTGTTGGACATTTCAGGTGACCATCTTGCGCAGTAACGACTGGAACGGCCTTTTACCTGAAGTTCTGCCACCTGGGGAGGAACAGCCGCCACCTGATGGAAATCCTCACCCCCTTTTTGGACCAGATCTCACTGCTGAGCAGTTGTACCAGCAACAGGTCCATAACTGGCTTGTTCAAAATGGAGCTCCACCTGCAGTCAACAATGCAGGTCAGGCTGAAGGAATGGATGCTGACCAGGGGGTCCAAGGTCAAGGTGGTTGGGGTGCTTGGCCTACTCCACAGCCTGTTCAACTCCCTGCAATGCCACCGCACCTCATCAATTATCAAGCTTGGCTTGCCTCACAGGGTCTGACATTCCAGCATGGCATAGTTCCTGAAAACAACATCACTGACAGCACTTTTCAGGCTTGGAATGACTCAATTACTGTGTCTGACAACTCTAGCTCCTCTATGGAGGAGGATGGAAGTCTACCTGATCTGAATGTGGCGTTGGATGTGTTGTCTGCTCCATCTATGGAAGTTCTTAGCAGGGATGCTTCTTCTGAATCTCTGACTATTTCTGTGGATTTACATGCTCAGGGTATTCGATTTGGTCTGTCTGCCCAAGGGGAGGAACTACTGTCTGTTCTTATGAATGAGGCCATTCCTAGGCAACGCCTCAATACATTCATTTTTCAAGCCCTGCGACCAGCTATTGCATCCATTGGACCTTGGCAACAGGGTTTTGGAATGAGGAATGATTCTACCTCGATCTCTGTCAGGGTTTCGGTTGACACCGAGGGTATAAACTTTTCTCAGGTTCAGACTTCCATTCCGGCAATCGCAGCTGCTTCATCAGTGGTTATTGAGGAACTCCCTTCTGACAATGTGGTGCTAAGCTCAGATACTACCGAGCATCAACTTCAGTCTTCAGACATCTCGCCTGAGGTCTTTGAGAATCCCACACCTAAAGCTAACCACTCAGCTACTGTTGTGCCCCAATAGACCTCTACTGCTCTGCTCCCTGCTCAGCCTGCTCCGCATGCTCGGGCCAAACATCCTAGGACGACGGTTCCGATATCAACCACGGCAGTTAGGCGCAGTCAGCGTTCCAACAAGTATGATGGATTCAAGACTCAGGCGGTCAAGGATATTCGATCTAGTTCCTCCAAGGTACAGCCACATTTTGTGCCTTCAATTGGCTCCTCTAGCTCTACTGGTGAAATACCCCCTCCTACTTCTGTCGCCACTTTGCAAGCTATCGGTGTCAACCGTTGTGCGATCCCGGAGAGTGATCTTTCTTCTGAAGCGCTGCTGGCTGCTCCCTCGATTACACCTATGCCTGAAGATATGCATGAGAAGGTGAATCCTTCTTCTTCTGAATAATCAGCTTCATCGGCATGCCTCCTCTGTGCTGCTGGAATGTGCTATCTTGGAATGTCCGAGGCTTAAACTCCGAAAAGAAACACTTAGCTCTCAATAATGCTATTATCTCTAGCGATTGTGCGGTTGTCTATTTGCAAGAGACCAAAATGCCTGATGTCTCCTTTGCGTTTATTAAAACCTGCTTTCCTAAACAATTTGATAAGTTTTGCATTCGTCCCCTCACGCGGTGCCTCGGGAGGCCTCCTTACTGTTTGGCAAAGCGCTTTATTCACGGGTACCATCGTATTTGCGGATGTGTTTTCTCTTTCTGTTAGTTTTGTCAGCACGCAGTCTCCACAATCGTGGTCGCTTATTAATATCTACGGCCCTTGCACGGGGGAAGATCGTTCGGCATTTACTTCTTGGCTATATGATGTGCAAATCCCTAATGGTCAGGACTGGCTACTGCTAGGGGATTTCAATTATATGCGGGCACCTAATAATCGTAACAAGCCGGGTGGCAACTTAAATGATATGATTGCATTCAATGATATCATCCGTAAACAGCAACTAATTGAGATTCCAGTCCAAGGCAGAACCTACACGTGGAGCAATATGCAACATGATCCCCTTCTTGAGCAGATAGATTGGTTTCTTACCTCTTTACACTGGACCAACACGTACCCTAAAACCCTGGTTAAACCTCTTGGCAAACCAGTGTCAGACCATATCCCTTGCGTGGTAAATATTGAGACTAAAATCCCTCGCAGCAAACTTTTCCATTTTGAATCTTACTGGATTTTGCATCCCGGGTTCATGGATGTTGTCCAACAAGTTTGGAATAAGCCTGTCTTTAACAAAAATGCTGCGGGAACTCTGGCACAGAAGTTTAAGGCTCTCAGACGGGCTCTCAAAGTTTGGAGTAAGCATATCTCGAAGCTTTCCATTGCGATCACTAAGTGTAATCTGGTTCTGGCTGACTTAGATGAGTTAGAAAACAAGCGTTGCCTCACTATACCTGAATCCAACTTCAGGAATATCCTTAAAGCTCATCTGCTCTGATTACTAAAATACCAGAAACTTTACTGGAAAAAACGCTGCACCATTCATTGGATCAAGTTTGGGGACGAGAATACCAAATTCTTCCAAGCCGTTGCCACAGAAAGATTTCGTAAGAATGACATTGCTTCATTTCGTGCTGAAGATGGTAGTTTGGTTGAAGATCACCCTGCGAAAGAGGCCCTTCTTCATTCCACTTACAAATCCAGGTTAGGCACGACAGCTCCCTGCGATATGAAATTTGATTTGCCAAGAATCATTCCACGTGCGTGTAATCTTGATCATCTTACCGATCCGTTCACCATGGAGGAAATTGATAGTATTGTAAAGGAAATGCCTCCTGACCGCGCCCCTGGACCTGATGGTTTTAGTGCTGCCTTTCTCAAAGCATGCTGGCCCATTATCAGACATGACTTCTATGATCTTTGTGCCCAATTTTATCAAGGCACGCTGGATATCACTAGCATCAATGATGGCTTCATTACTTTGATACCCAAGGTCAATTCGCCTGAGACTGTCAATGATTATAGACCGATTACTCTTCTTAACTGTTGTCTAAAGCTGATAACTAAATTGCTAGCTAACCGTCTACAACGAGTTATCCTCCAATTGGTCCATTGTAATCAATACGGATTCCTTAAAGGGCGAACTATACAACATTGTCTCGCATGGGCTTATCAATATATACACCAATGTCACACTTCGGGCAGAGAGATTGTGCTACTCAAGCTAGACTTCGCCAAAGCGTTTGACATGATTGCCCATGAGCCCATGATCAATATAATGAGGCATATGGGATTTAACGATCGATGGATTAAGTGGATCAATTGCCTATTCACTTCTAGACGATCTTCAGTGCTTTTGAATGGAGTGTCGGGCTGTCAATTCCTATGTAAGTGTGGAGTCCGCCAAGGCGACCCACTTTCCCCACTTATATTTGTCCTCGCGGCCGAATTGCTCCAAGCTGCAGTAAATGATATGTTCAGACAGGGCCGAATCCAGCTCCCATTCCCCTGCAGAGGACAAACTGATTACCCTGTCCTTCAATATGCAGACGACACACTCATTGTCCTCCCTGCATGCATTGAGCAAGCCACATTGATTAAGCAGCTCCTATCAGACTATGCCTCCTCCATTGGCCTAAAAATCAATTTTCATAAGTCCACTTTAATACCCATCAATCTGGACTTGGATGCTACGAACAATCTGGCTCGAGTTTTTGGTTGTGCTATTGGATCTATGCCCTTCACCTACCTTGGACTCCCATTGGGTATGACGAAACCATCCGTTCAAGAGCTCATGCCGCTAGTCTGCAGATTAGAAAGGCAACTCACGTCCACAATTGCTATGATGTCGTACGGTGGCAAGCTTACTTGGTTAAATGCCTCGGTTACATCGCTCCTTGTGTTTGCCATGTGCACACTCAAGTTCCCTCCTAAACTCATTGAGATCCTAGACAAGATCAGACATCGATGCCTCTGGACTAAGAAAACAGAACAAGGGGACAAGTGTAACTCTCTGGCTGCGTGGGACTTGGTCTACCGACCCAAGAAAAAAGGAGGGCTTGGAGTGATCAACATAAAGATCCATAATGAGGCTCTGTTGCTAAAATTCTTGCACAAATTCTTCAACAAGCTAGACATTCCATGGGTGCATCTCATTTGGGACAATCACTATGTCGATAAGATACCTCATGCAGTTGACGCAGTTGGATTGTTCTGGTGGAAAGACATCTTAAAACTCACACCAATTTTCCGAGGAATCACATCTGTTCAAGTGGTGGATGGTAAGACGACGCTCTTTTGGAAAGATCTGTGGAGGGAGGAAATTCTGCAAACATCCCACCCGCGTGCCTTTTCCTTCGCCATCCATGAAGACCTCTCTGTGGCGGAAGCAATGACTAGTTCTGATCTACATGCTACCTTTCACCTACCTGTCTCGCCGCAAGCACTTGAAGAAATTCATGATTTGCACCCCCCACACACACACACTCGTTGGGTTTCCCCCTCCACCTCAGAGCATGATGTGTGGCACTACTCATGGGGCTCGGCAGATTTTAGACCAAAAGACTACTATAACAACTACTTTAGGGACGGGGAAGCGCACCAGGCCTTCCAACATCTTTGGAAATCACGGTGTACCATGAAGATCAAGGTGTTTGGCTGGCTTCTCTTCCTAGACAGACTAAACACTCGCAACATGCTCAAAAGGAGGCACTATAACATTGGTGATAACTTCGACTGTATACTGTGTGGGCAGCACGTGGAAGAAAGAGTTGTTGGGCCAAGCTGCACATCGTTTGGGCTCCTTTTGACAGCCGCCTTGATCTTCTTCAATCTACAAAAGATTCCTGGCCGAACCCTTTTTTCTTTGAGACATTCCTCACCTCAGCTTGGAGCATTTGGAAAGAGAGGAACAACAAGCACTTCAGGGGAGTGGCTCCTACTGTCCAGACCTGGCTGACAAGATTCAAAGTGGACCTCCAGCTCTTTCAACATAGAGTTAAAGTAGCACGTAGAGCTGCCTTTGCCAATTTTTGTAACTCTATTGTTTAGCTTGATACTCACTTTGCTTTGATAGGCCCCTAGCTACACACCGTGTGAGTTGGCTTCTTGTTATGTCTATGTAAACACCCCATTTATACAGATATATGAAAAAACAGTAGGGGCTTTTCCCTACTGTCAAGTTTCTCAAAAAAAACATTTTTTTCGCAAAATACAGAGGCTCTTTCGGTAGGTCCCTGATGTCAGGTGGAGGAATCATTATTTAGTGCATAATAAGGAGGCATTTCCTTGCGTGCGGCCGTGGACCCAGCTGTCGGCCTCTCCACGTACAGTCCACTTCAAATGCATGTCGGTCGTTGACCACGTTGACCAGGCCACGCCGAGAGCACCAGGGCGGTGGACGACGGCGAGGCCTAGGAAGGGAACGACACGGAGGCAGGGAAGACTCGGCAGTTGTTTCCCACGCGAAAGGGAGTACGACTGTATGAGGGTTTACTGGTTCGTCTGTCGTCGCCGGAGAATAACAGCAGGTGTGGATGAGTAGAGGGATGGCTAGGCTAGCGATGGGAGTACGGTGGGGCGGTGAGGCCTGCGCGGCAGCAGAGCCGGCCGTGGGGAGGAGGGAGCAGGCAGTTCCGCTAGCGCTTGTTTGAGCGGCTGGAGCAGGAAGAGCAGAGATTGAAGAAGCACGACGGCCGTTGGATGGCCATCCAACAGTCACTACTTGTGCGTCAACCATTTTTAGGAAAGCCTCAAATCTGTGGAAAACAGCATACATCCCATCTACCATTATTTCTAATAATTTACAGCCCATTTTATAATTATTAAGGTTTTTTTTAGCCCACGTTCTTTTTGTTAGCATTACAGCCCATATTGTGGGCACGGTTAAAAAATTATACGAAATTTTGCATATTTAGGTGCGGTCCGAACTGTTTTTAATCCCAAAATTTTGACTTACATTCAAACTGATTTTAAAAATAAATGTATATCAATATAAAATCCAACAAATTCTCCATGCATAAAAATTAATGTAATTTAAAATCTCGAAATGAAAAAAAAATTGAAACTAATTGCCGGTTTGATGTGTTTTAAAAATGTACAGCCCATTTCTCATTACTGATGGGCCATTTCCTCGGCCAGCCGAATGAAAGCTCTCCTCGTCTTGAAAGATTTGCAGCCCAACAGGCCTGACAAAGCGACTTACTTGGCAAATCACAAAAAAACTAGGTTGTGGCCATGGACCCAGCTGTCAGCCTCTCCATGTACAGTACTCTTCCGATGGAATGTCGTTGACCACATTGACCACGCCGCGTCGAGAGCACCAAGGCGGTGGATGACGGCGAGGCCTAGGAAGGGGACGATGCGGAGCCGGGGAAAACACGGCAGTGGATGCCCACGCGGAGAGGAGTGCGAGGGTTCACTGGTTCGGCTGCGGTGTGAGGCTGCCGTCGCCGCAGGGCCTGGCTAGCGGTGGGAGTAGTAGGGGGCGATGAGGCCTCAACGACAGTACAGCCGGCCACTGGAGGCAGGAGCAGGCGGTCTCCCCGGCGCTGGTTTGGGTGGCTGGTGCAAGAAGAGCAGCGATTGAAGAAGCAGCAGGACCGTTCGATTCAAATCCAATGGTTACTGCTGTTAGAATCGTTTGTTGACTAAGTTGACAAGCCCTGCGTACGCGTCAACTTTTTAGGCCCACAGGTCAGCCTCCCAACCGGTGCGCCCCAGATGTCAGTGGGAGGAATCATTTTTTTCGCGTAATAAGGAGGCAGTTGATTGCGTGCGGCCAAGCCAGCGGAGGGAGTAGGGTGGGCCAGGGAAGCCTGCGCGGCATCACAGCGGGCCACAAGAGGAGGGAGCAGGCAATCCCGCCAGCGCTAGTTTAGGCGGCTGGAGTAGGAAGATCGGAGATTGAAGAAGCACGTCGGCCGTTGGATGGACATCCAACAGTCACTGCTGCTAGAATCGTGTGTTCACTGACAAAGCCTTGCGTAAACAAGTCAGCCTTGAAATCTGTGGCATGTACAGCCAATTTGCTATTATTTTTATAATTTTTATTCATTTTCTAATTCATATGGAATTTATTGCAGCCCGTTTTCCATTTTTAGAATTGCTCGCCATTTTCTGGTCAGTACCAGGGTTAGAAAATTAACTAAATATGTGGGAAATTTTGAAAATTCGCAAATTTTTGTTGGGGAACGAAATATTCTTAATCCAAAAATTAATAGCCATACTAAAACAAATTTAAAATTAAATTAGTACTATGTCATGTTAAATCCAATGAAATACGTATAAGATATCAGTGAAGAACAAAAACAAAAAAAAACTTATATCCCATTTGCTATAATTTTTTTGGAATTTTCAACCCCTTTTGATATTACTTTTAACACACATTGACCATACTCTTAAGCCAGGCCGGAATGCATCCCTCCTCGTCTTAAAAGATTTGTAGCCCAGTAATTCGGAGAATACAAATAGGCCTAGCTTGGGTATTCTTCAAAAAGAAATATTGGGCTACCTATTTTCCCAAAGAACTGGTGCATGAGCATTTAGCTTTATTTATTTACTTATTTATGTTTAGGGGACCATGAGCATGTACCTAGGCCGAATTCATGTGAGAGCCTCCCTTCCAGTTAATTATGGGCTTCTCTATTGGGCCTTCATCAGTGGGCTGCATGTTATCAACAAGTGGAAAATGTGTTCCGTACGAAAAATAGTATGCGCTACGTACCGTATGGGGCACTAAAGGATCGAACCGTGCAATGACTTCCAAAACATTGTGTTTGTCATTCTAACAACACATTTATTCAACCAACAGACGAAATATACTACTGATTGTACTTTTTTTTTGAAACAAAGGCAAAAGATTTGCCTCATTCATTAATTAAGAAGGAGAGTTTTGAGTACATGAGAACCGGCTTTACAACATATCCCATCAACAAAAGGTGCAAACGAATTACTCTCGCGGCATGATGATGCTCAGATGTCTAGCCCCCGCGGTGACCCACGTCCTGGCCTCCTCCTGGATGAGTTTACATTGAAAACAGCGGCAACAACAACCAGGGCTGGGGTGCAACAGAAGCAGTAAGCAGGCTAGAAGAGTGAAGACGCAGCTCTCTCTTCCAAACCAAACATCAGCCATTATTACAAAAGGGCTACCAAAAAAGAACAAGTGTATGCATCAAACTAAATAAAGATCCTACTACACCAAGTGTACGCATCTAACTAACTGCCTCAGTTAGACGTTACTATTAATTAAGCTGTGGAGATTGGCTGACGGCTTGAACCAGATGGGTGCCTGACGGGGGAAACTCCAGCCAGCAGGTCGAAGTCTGATACTTGCGACCCTCTCTCCTACTTTGGGCTGCAGAGCGTGGCGGCACATATCAGGGTATGGTGCATGCAGAGACGCATGGTACGCTGTGTACACACAGTTTTGCCTGATGAACGAAACCGCGCTTCCATTATGATCCTTGCCGTCGGTTATCTCCTGGTTAATCGCATAATTCAATCTGACAAACAGAGAGCGTGTACCAAGGCTACTTACCAGCCTCTAGTCAAAAATTCCTGAAGGCCCAGAGAAGCTGAGATCCTGCTCAAAGACCTTGCAGTGAATGTGATTGTATTCCACGAAACAACACGGCCGGTACGTGCGAACGATCATCAATCTTTCGCCGTCGTCTGATCGAGACAGGAACCACCTGCAACTGCCATGCCGCTTTTCTTTGACAGGTTCTGGGATTAGGAAGGGTGGGGACACCAGGCGGCCTACAACATCATATCAAGTTGGAGTCAAATAAAAAAGGGCTCTTGATTTAGTCAATCTTAAGAACAACATGTTATGAGCATGAATATTTTTTCAGCAAATGTTAACAGTAATATAAGCAAGCCATCATGATATCATAGGAAAGTAACATACTGCTATAACAGCCGTTTGTAGCGATGACTGGAGTAGGCCAGCAAGACGTCCAGCCATAGAAGGAGTCGACATCGTAAATGAAGCCCTTGTGTTCAATGGCATCAGAGAACCATGGAGGATGTATGATCCTGCGATGGACGTGCAGATTTATCCACTTACCGCAGTGACCTGTCAGATAGGCGAGACCACGGTTGAAGAACGCAATTAGCCTGAAGTCTTTATGATTCGTATATCTTGTGGGCACTTGGCAGATTACAACCTTGAGCAAATCAAACTTGGTATCATGTTGGCTACTGTAAGATTCCGAGTATTCTAGGCCGCGGTGCCAAAGTAGTGCGGTGTTAATCGAAGGAAGGGGGATCAATCGCCGGGTGTAGACCTCCACGAGCATCCAGCTGCCGCGACCGTCGACGAGCACCATCCAAGACATGTTCATGCCGACCCAGTACATACCGTTAATGTAGTTGAGGCTGACGGCGATCGGATCGCAGTCAAGGGGGTTGATGCTCGCCACCCTACGATCGTTATGCTGCGTGACATGCCGTTTTTGAAGATCAGGCGGCATCAGCAAGCAAGGAGCTGGCTTAAAAAGCTCCGGCCTGAGGGCTTTGAGTAAACGATACAGCCCCGACGAGCACGCGGTGAGTGGCATGGTACTGAGATTGTCCACACATGAAACAATGAGCTTGATTACCTCTATGGGGAGCGAATTCCAGCCACTCTTTCGGCAGACGCTGCTCAGTTCTGCCATTGTTAGTGCTTGGGTTTCGGACGAGGGGGGAGGCGCCTTAGCGGGGATGGAAGATTGGACGAGATTATGTGCGGACAAAGATGGAGAAGCGAATATGTGTTGTGGGAAGTGGACAAGTGATGATGACTACAGCACGCCGCTTGACTTACGAGACACATACCAGCAGCGTAGGGTCATGTCGATGCCAGACAACTTGCTTGAGTGATCACAGTACTGGTACTCCCTACAGTGCTATGCCCTAACTTGCTTAAGTAGAGTAGTAGAGTAGGACTCTGCTCTACTACTAGCACTAGAGGAGTAGTATATTCTAATCTAAAATAGTTACAAACTTCAATGCCCGAGCGTGGAACGACTACGAACCATGCTCAAAGACCGTGTCTACGTGGT
Organism: Aegilops umbellulata; assembly: GCA_032464435.1. NCBI lineage: Eukaryota > Viridiplantae > Streptophyta > Magnoliopsida > Poales > Poaceae > Aegilops > Aegilops umbellulata. The sequence goes on along the minus strand of CP136058.1, from coordinate 436,719,870 downwards.
GTTTGGACATGGGCGACAACGGTGCTGCTCCCGTTGCACCATATGTGTTTCTGTCCTTCCTGTTCGTAATCGTGGTAGAATTCATGTTTCTACTCTGTATCCTACTACTATGCTAGTCCACATGATTAGTTTCATCTCTGTTATAGCCATCATGATTTATTTTGTGCTTATTCGGATTAAATCTTGTAGTAACTTGCTCATATATTCAACTGGCGCAACATCCCCTACAGCCACTCCCGTTTCATGGAGGGCCTGGTCGATGCCTCCAAGGAGCCCTTCGTCCACTGCTATGAGTGCCCGATGTCGTTTTGTGGCTCGCCGGCGAACATGGTGCATCACCTCATGGATGCGTGCAGCGGTCACTGCTAGCCCTTGGCGGAGAACATCAAGTACGGGACGTGCTACCCATTCACCATGCCGGAGTCGCTGGAGGATCACCGCCGCCTGCTAGTCTTGGAGGAGGACGGCAGCATCTTCCTCTTGATCATGGGCACCGGCGAGGCCCGCGCAGGCCACTGCCCCGTCTCTGTAATGTGTGTCAGGGGCGATGCCACTGACGCTGACACTGACACGAGGCCGATGTACGGGTGCGTGGTCAGTGTTACTACCCCTCCGGGTCACATGGGCGGCGACACTGGCCTCATCGAACAGACTTGGACTCTGGGGAGCTGGGACTATCCCGCCAATGTGGACTTGGAAAACCCATGGCATCCTTTACCCGCCGACGCGGTGCACGGGGACTCCAAGGAGGTTCACCTGGACATACGCATTATCAAGTAAAATGTTGATCATTAGTCTTCGCTCAATGTAATCCGCTGTCTAAGCATGTGGAGACTTCCATGCAGGATCTTGCTCTATTGGAGTATCTGCATGAATAAAAGTGTATCCGTTTATGGTTTAGTCTAGAATCTTCCATGTATGAATTTTTAGTACAGTACTGGTGAAAGACTTATGATGAACCATTTCTTACATCTCCTCTGCCCGCTTGCAAGTCATCCTGATTTAATCCCTCCGTCTAGGTGTATAAGGGCATGGTTAATATTACTTAATAGTATAGCCAACTGGTGACTATAAGAAAGTGCCATGTCATCTGTAGCCAACATGTATAACAGTCGATACTCAAAAACTAATTCTTAAAGATCATTTCTTGCAAAGCACAATAAGTGTTATTTCTTCACAAGTTTTGGATGCAGGTTGAACAGTTGAACGCTTTTGTTTGCAAAAGATACCTTTTTATCTATTTCACCTGGATGTTTGTGAGCTCTAGAGATGAAATAATATCCGAAGAAACCTATCGATACCCGTTACACATGAGATGACCCCCACATCCTTTGTCAAAATAAACAACTCCCCGATCAATGCAATTCACTCTTCGGTGCAACGCACGGGCACCTTACTACTATAGATTAGTACGACCAAAAATTGAACTAACATTATATATAGTACGATAAATGCTGATGCATGTCACCTAAAATTATATCATTCAAAACTATGTTCAAATACGAATCCAACGATATAGTTTTTCTTGACATGCACTAACATTTTGTCAGTTAAATCTTCAGTAAAATTCAATGGGGGACTAATAAACCACAACCGATGTACTTCCTCCATTTTTGTATACAAGGCCACAAACCCAAATTACAGGTAACAAGGTAGAAACTAATGGCTATTTAAGCCAATGTTACAAACTAGTCTTTTCTCCTCGCTTGACGTGTTAATTAATGCGTATTTTTTTCTCCAACGCACAACAAGACAACTCTCTCACTCCTTGTTGGTTGATTAATTCGGTGCATTCAAACCAACCTTCTCACCCCCGCATGCATGCATGGGGTATTAATGTTCTCGGTTGCTAGTAGGAGGCAAACCTCATCAATTTTATCTCGATTGGTGTTAGTGGCCTTGTATAGATGTAAATTGTAATTTTGATAGTGGCCTTGTGTACAAAAATGGAGGGAGTAGTACAAGTGTAGAGGGCAGAGCTGCACGGGATTCTCACCTCTCACCCCGCTCATGGCGCGGTAGTAAAGCCGTCATATCACAAAACCCAACCACTCCCAGTAATAAGTGGCCTGGTAAAATAAACGAACAAGCAACCATCACATCCCTCCGTCTTTTTTGCATTTCATCTCTCTGCATTTACTTTCTTTGGTTCATCTCGCACACTCGATCCCTAGCTACTACTCCTAGGGCCAGTTCTTTTGGCGGCTTCCCCGGCTTTTCCCACAAGACTAGTCACAGTGGAGAGTAACAATAAGGCGCCTCACTCGTTTATTTGGGCTTCTAAACTACTACTCCGTCCTGGTTTATTCCTCACCATTGTAATTTGTGCTAAATTTTGACCAAAGATTTAACTGGTTTATTCCTCACCATTGTAATCCCTCCGTCTAGGTGTGTAAGTCATCTTACGAAAACCAAATAATCCCAAACACTTAGGCGCGGTGCATTAACTTCTACCTCGTTTCTTGTTTCTTGACATATCAACCAATAAGAGATAAAGAGTGTGCATGCTTTTAATGACTTGAGATATCAAACACGACATGCAGTGGTTACTTTATTGCATGCAATACTATTAATTAGCAAATAAACATTAACGTTTCTCGTTTTCTCCTCCTCCTTGGTCACGGTGCACAGCCTAAGATGACTTACTCACCTAGACGGATGGAGTAGTGCATGTGACATGCACTAACATTTCATTAGTTAAATTTATGATCAAAATTTGACACAGATTATAATGGGGACCAATAAACCAGGACGGAGATAGTAGTTATGGGATTACTAATCTAGAAGCCTAAAAGAACTGGCCCCTGGTACTCCTACTAGTAGTAGTACTCAAGTTGGAATTCCAATTGCACGGCACAACTTGTTAGGCAAAAAAATCGATACAGGATGTAGGAAGCGGTTTGGGAATTTGTATGCCTTTCCAACCAGTGAGATACTCCGTACAAAGTACGACAGAGAAATAACCACATAGAACGAAGCTAAAAGTAAAGAATCAAACGAGCATTTTTGCATTTGTTTTGCATTGAATCGTTTCACAAGCTTGACTAGTGTTGTTTTTCTACTTTTACAAAAACAGCATCGTAATGTTAAAACGTGCATTTGCACATACATAAGTAATAGTAGTACTCCCTCCGTCTAGGTGTATAAGTCTTCCCACCTTCTTGGTCACGGTGCGCAACCAAAGATGACTTATTGACCTGGACGGAGGGAGTAGCACAGTCTGCAAGCATATATCGAGAGAGACGTGTAGTGCGATAGTATATAGTAAAGTTTGTGCTATATGCACGTACTTGCAAAATGCGTACGAATACACAAGGTTTACAAACTTTCCCTTTTACATACTTAATTAAGGACGCTAAAAATTCCTGAACATTCGGGATTTATCATTTGCATCCCAAAACTAATGAGATCGCCTTACGAAACAAAAATTATACTCCTCCTAAAAGCCACGACGCTCGAGCGCTTGCGGCGCGCCACGAGTGCCCTGGTGCGCGGCCGTTTCCCAGCGCGCCGACACAACGCCTCTTCCTCAGCCTCGCAACTCGCGAGGTGCTGATTGGCGGCTTGCCGGCGGGCGAGCGCGATCTCACCGGTGTGGTGATCCGGCGCCAACAGGTACTCCTCCTCGCTGGAAGCGTGCATACGGTCCACTTACCGCCAAGTGTAGATGAGGCGCTTGGGCCCGAATGCACTCAGGGCGTCGGCACGGGCGTCCTCCGCCACCCTCACGGCCCTCGCATGAGCCTTCTGCCAAAGAGCCAATTGCCTGACTCTCTCGAACGCGACATAGGCCTCCCAGGCAGCTTGTTCCGCGGTGCGCTCCTCTTCCTCAGCCTTCTTCTCCGCCTCTATTTTGGTGCGCTCTGCTGGAGGCAAAGCCTCCCACAAGGCAACATCCATTTCTTTCCAAAGCTGTTCAAAGTTGGGGGCTCGGCGGGCGACGCGGCGTTCTCCTTGTAGCGGGGAGCCGACGCGTCCTCCGGCACGCATGCTGGCGAGATTGGGAACACCGACGCGTCCACCTCGATGCATCGCGGCGAGGAGTGGAACGCCGACGCGTCCTCCTCGACTAGTGGCGGCGAGGAATGGAACGGCGACGCATCGTATCGCGGTGAGGAGCGGAACGCCGACGCATCCTCCTCGACTAGTGGCGGCGAGGAACGGAATGGCGACGCGTCGCGTAACGGCGAGGAGCGGAACACCGACGCGTCCTCCTCGACTAGTGGCGGCGAGTGACGGAACGGCGACGCGTGACCGTCCGCGTGGTGCAGCGAGGGGCTCCTAGGGCTTGGGAGGGGCGATGCCATGGTGGTCGACGTGAGAGGGAGGGGGAAGAGATAGCGATCAACGTGAACATGAGGGGGAGGTGATAGCGATGTCGTGGGAGGCGCAGTATTTATAGTGAGCAATGGCACACCTACATAAGATATGGACTGAGCTGCACTGACTTAACTGCAGGTCCAGTTGCGTCACTGACATGTGGGCCAGACCCCTGTTGGGCCCATATGTCAGTGACCCAATGCACCTGCAATTAAGTAACAGCTATGTGGGCATATTTGTTGGAGTAAATTACGGGGGAGCGAAGGGGTGGAAATATTGCTGGTCACAACGGATTGGACGAGCGTGGGGGGAGGAGAGTCATGCATGCAGATTTTTTCACACGGGGTGGAGTGGTGGGACCGCCAGAGGGAGAAGCAGAGTTTGGCAAGCATATTGTTTCCACACATGGAGAGGAAAAGATTTGGAGAAGAACGGGCTTCCTGCAGGTATGGGGAACGGTGCATAATAAGTCATCTTGCATGTCGGGCTAGGTATAGTCTCAAGTCATTAAAAACATACACTCCCCACACATGTTCATATTTCAAGGTGCACTAAATTATTGCATGTGATGATTAAGGCTGGCCATAATGGTGGTATCTTAGCTGGTATCATGCATACGGAAATAGCAAACATGCTAATGTGGCAAAGAATTAAAGAAGAGAGGGGGGTTAGAGTAAATAGTGTTCATGCATGCATTGGTAAACACATTTTTTTGTGAAGAACGATAGCACTAGTTGAGTACTTTTGCAGACTTCAAAAACTATTCCACCGCCTCTATTATCTTGCTAAGAGTAGGTGAAATTTTTGAATCGAGCCCTTTAAACTAGAAAGGAGGTAGTGGTGCTCTAATAGCTAACCTTGTTGTGATGACAAGATAGGACATGGCACGCACCTGGACGGAGGAACTAGTCTGCATTGTGCATTTAAGTTTTGTCTGACGTCAATCTACCTCTACTTTCACCAGACTTATAGAAAAATGTGTCAACATTCACAATGTCAAATCAATATTTTTACACTCATTATAAAATGTAGTTCTTATACTCATTATAATCAGTATTGTAGATATTGATATTTTAGTAAATTTGGTCGTGGGATTTCATTGATGCCTGTCAAAGTGTGGAGGAAGCGGAGCTTAGGGCTTGCATTGCCAGTCTCTACATACGCAAAAAAATTGCTCATTTATAGCAGGTCGAAGTCTCAAAGGGCGCGGCCGCATGAGGGAGGCGAAGGTCGTGGGAGGCGCGATGTTTGACGGAATTAAGTGAAGTTACATCCACGCGCTGGCATGGCGTGCGAACAGGCAGAAGCTATACCGTGAGGCCTACGATATGGGTCTAGTAGACATGACATTAGTGGGTCCCGCATAGTTCTCGAGAACTCTTTGGGGGCTTGCAGCCGTTTATCCACCGGGCAATCCAGCAACCCCACGCCGTTCGCACGCCCTACTCGTCCCCGTCTTCTACCTTACAACAGTTCGCTCCCAGTCGTCCCGTCCTTTCACATTAGTTCGATCCTAGTTTTTTTTGCGGGGTACAAAAGTTCAACTTCTCCTAACCCTCCTCCAAAATCCATGGGCTCCCAAATCTCCATGGTCGCCGCTGAGTACCAGGTTAGAGCCATCACCGGCGATCAGTTCATCGTCATCTACACACGTGGATCCGAGACGGTGAAAGCATGGCTTGCTCGCTTCCTACGCATGTTCAACAGTTCAACAGATGAGTGGGTCGCTGGGCTAGGTGTTGAGTACACCACAGTCCTGGGACGAGAGAAGGATCTAAAGGACGAAGAGAGGAAGAAGCCCGCCATGATCCAGGTTTGCGTACATAACGTTTGCTTGGTCTACCACATATGCCATGCCGACGTTGAGTGCTAGGATTTTAAGAACTTCCTCATGGACAAAAGAGTGAAATTCGTTACTGTAGGCTTTAAGAACGACAGGGATGTCCTGCGTCGGATAGGTCTCGTTGTAGGCCAGCCCTTCGATCTCCAAAAGGCAAGCCTGGTGTCCTCCTCTCAACCTTCAATGCTGACCCTGGCAGCAGCCATGATTGATCCTTCGTACACTAAACTAAAGAAACCTCATCACGAGTTTCATCTTGCATGGGAGTCGAAGACATTAGATGAAGATCACATCCTGTACATAGCAATGGATGCCTACCTTTGTTTAAATATCTACAAGGGTTGGATGAAGAAGCAGAGCCCAGTGTCCGGTTCAAGCAAAGAAGCGTCGGCGAAGAGGAAGAGGAAGAGGGACGAGGACGAAGTCGAGGACGTGGACTCGGACTCCGAGTAGGTGGCAGTGCCGTCGCTCTTGTTGGTTCTACTGCAGTGTCAAGCGGACTAGTTGCTTAGTTTATTTTCAAGGGTGTGTTGTGCTGAGGCCCCAGCAGAACTATTTTTATGTTCTTTCTCGTTATTTGAACTCTTTAGTACGTACAGTAGTACTAGTACTATGTCTTACTACTGTTCTTCTTGCAGTTGGTACTACTGCTCGTATCTTCGTGTTCCTACTGTACTTAATACGTTCGTACTAGTAGTATAATTTGGGTCAGTCGATTTGTGAAAGAAGCTCGACGGAGCGAAGGAAGAAGACAGAACAAGAGGTGGAAGAAGCCCTTCTATCCATCCATGTTGCATCAAACGGCTCACATGAATCGACTGACCCAAATTGCTCCTTCAGATTGCACGATCCACGTGGCATTCGAGGTCTCGAAGGTAGATTCCGCATCCGCACCCGGTTTGCGGGCTTGACGCGCGCGCGACTGACATCCGCCGCGACAACCACCATGCGCGCCTCCTCTGCACGGGCGGAGACGACAATGACACGCTAGTTCCTCCTCGCCGGCATGCTGGAGCACGCGCTCGTCCTCCTCTTCGTACGCTGCGTGCATAGACGTGGCTCCACCAGCTGCTCGCGTGCTTGGCAGCGCGGTGTCATCGCGAGGAGGGACTGCAGACGACGTGAGCGGGCGAGCCTTTGGCTTCATGGCACAGGCATGGCGGCGACACGACGGTGATGGGCGATAAATTATTGGGCGGAGCAGGCGAGCGCCGGCATGCGCAACGGCGGCGGCGGCATATTGATGAGTGCGCGTGTGGGAGCTTACTTTAGTTTTATATATAAGGTTGGTCAAACTTTAAAGAAAATCGTACTAGTACACGTAAACATTAGACTTAGGCAGTGCTTTTATTAGTTAGTACCATAGCCACAATACAGAATCCTGTGCAAGCGCGTGAACCGCGGCCGCGCGGTCGATCGAACGGTGTGTCACCATGTCACGCTCGAAGGACATCCACCGAACCTTTTTGTGTGTGTGAAAACAATCCTCGAATATTACTCAACTTTTTTTCCTATGAAAGTTCTTGCCGTTGCAATATTTCCATATATTTGAATTAGCTCCAGTTCGTGTTTATTTGGATTTGAAAGTTTTAGGTGCGCCCTAGTTTTTTTAATACTGATTTTGTGTGTGTGACTGAGAGAGAACGTGTGTATGTGTCCATATGTGTGTTGTGGCGGAAGGGCAATGTGGAGATGGTGTGCGTGTGATACAACGACCACACCGCGCTAGAGAATGCGGGGTCATTTGGAAGCAGGGTGATGTGACGACGGCTGACTGACTCCTCCCCCACCCTCTCTCTCTCTTTCTCTTGCACAAAATTACCAATCCCTCTCTCCCCCGCACAAAATTGTCAATCCCTTAACCCACGAGATCCTTCCCCTCTCGTCCATGTTTTTCCAGCTCTCTCATCAAACATGTTGTCTCTTCTCCTTCCACGTATACAGAATCCAGATGCACACGCATCTCATGTATATTACATGTATCCATCTTTCTCACAAACCTAACTTCTTCCTCTTTCTTTCTCTCTCTATCTCTCTCTCTCTCTCTTTCTGTGTCTCGTTAGGTTTGTCTCCTACTCTCTCGTCCACATACATACAATCTTTCCTGCCCTATTTGCTCCATCTTCAAAAGCTTTCTCTGCATGTTTCATTCACACATTGGGATATGTCAAAATGTTGCTTCTATAGTGGCTGATGTAGAGTTATGGTTGTTTTTGTTGCATCCTACAAAGTGATAACTATGAAATGCATTTAGATTCTCATTTGACTGGGATTATGTGAGTTTGAGCATGTTGTGAAGTACTATAGACCTTGTATACATCTTGGGATTCGACAATGATTGTAACTATTGAATTGTATAGATCATTACATTCGAAGTCAATAGCCTAATATATTTATTTCACAATTTCAACAAATGATTAGTTCACTACAAACTAAGAAAACAAATTTGTAGTCCCTTCGTTTTTATTTAAGTCCGCGTATTAGCATTGGTCAAAGTCAAGTTTTGTAAACTCTCAGAAAGCTTATAACAAAAAATATTAACATATACAATAACAAATAAATACCATTAGATTCATTATTGAATGTACTTTCACATCATACATATTTGTTATGGTAAATGTTTATATTTTTCTATAAACTTGGTAAAACTTTAGGAAGTTTGACTTTGGTCAAACCTAATATGCAGAGTTTACTACTACTACTCGCTAGTTGCTTAGCCGAATCACTCAACACGGCACACGGGGAGTCCAGTGTCACAAAATTTTGAGGCCGGTGGGAAAATCTCCCGCGACCCTGATTCGAGCAATGGGAAGTTACCATCATAGCCTTCGGAACATGCCTACGGATGACGCTTGGTAGGGGGCTGTTTTTGTAACTTCAGGTTCACCCTACCCAGCCAACCCCACCCTGGCACCCAGAGTAGTATACCTGAATACTCCCCATTTTCTATCCCCGCCGCAAAATAGACTTCTCCATGACACCGCAGCCTTCGGGCTCCTTCCCTTTACATCCGCGCACTCGTCCACCGCAGCGCATCTGCCTCATCGACGACCTCGTATGCCGCACTCGAGCCGGTCCACCGTCGTCGTCGTACACGGAGCCTCTTCCCCGGCATCGTCTTCCATGGTCTTGGATCTGCTTCCCGGGAGCCGACGCCAAGCGCAGAAGTACCACCGTCGTGGACAATGAACTGACTCCCGTTGCCGACCATGACTCACAGAGGCCGCCGCGACCATCGTTCTCCTCCTCGATTGGTAATGTGTGTATTAAATCACTTAGCAGTACATGTGCAGTTCCAATTTTGTTCATACCTACCCTTCAAATTTCCTGGGTGCTATTGTTCCCGTAAAAGTAATTGGTTATAGCCTCCATTTGTTGGAAATATGCCCTAGAGGCAATAATAAATTAGTTATTATTATATTTCCTTGTTCATGATAATCGTTTATTATCCATGCTAGAATTGTATTGATAGGAAACTCAGATACATGTGTGGATACATAGACAACACCATGTCCCTAGTAAGCATCTAGTTGACTAGCTCGTTGATCAATAGATGGTTACGGTTTCCTGACCATGGACATTGGATGTCGTTGATAACGGGATCACATCATTAGGAGAATGATGTGATGGACAAGACCCGATCCTAAGCCTAGCACAAAGATCGCGTTGTTCATATGCTAAAGCTTTTCTAATGTCAAGTATCATTTCCTTAGACCATGAGATTGTGCAACTCCCGGATACCGTAGGAATGCTTTGGGTGTACCAAACGTCACAACGTAACTGGGTGGCTATAAAGGTACACTACAGGTATCTCCGAAAGTGTCTGTTGGGTTGGCACGAATCGAGACTAGGATTTGTCACTCCGTGTAACGGAGAGGTATCTTTGGGCCCACTCGGTAGGACATCATCATATGCGCAATGTGACCAAGGAGTTGATCACGGGATGGTGTGTTACGGAACGAGTAAAGAGACTTGCCGGTAACGAGATTGAACAAGGTATCGAGATACCGATGATCGAATCTCGGGCAAGTGCAATACCGCTAGACAAAGGGAATTGAATACGGGATTGATTGAATCCTCGACATCGTGGTTCATACGATGAGATCATCATGGAACATGTGGGAGCCAACATGGTTATCCAGATCCCGCTGTTGGTTATTGGCCGGAGAGTTTTCTCGGTCATGTCTGCATGGTTCCCGAACCCGTAGGGTCTACACACTTAAGGTTTGGTGACGCTAGAGTTGTTATGGGAAATAGTATGTGGTTACCGAAGGTTGTTCGGAGTCCCGAATGAGATCCCGGACATGACGAGGAACTCCGGAATGGTCCAGAGGTGAAGATCGGTATATTGGACGAAGGGTATTGGAGTCCGGAATTGTTCTGGGGGTACCAGGTGATGACCAGCGTGTCCGGAAGGGGTTTCGGAGGCCCCGGCAAGCGTTGGGGGGCCTTATGGGCCAACGGGAGAGGGCACATCAGCCTACTAAGGGGCTGAGCGCCCCTCCCAACCCCATCTCACGTAACCAGAGAGGTGGGGGCGCCACCCCTAGGGCAGCCGCCCCTCCCGGCTTGGGGGGCGAGTTTCCTAGGGGGTGGGGGCGCCCAAACCCATCTAGGGTTTCCCCTATGGCCGCCGCCCCTCCCCTAGGGAACCCTAGGGCGCCTCTTCCTCCTCCCTTACCCCTATATAAGGTGAGGAAGAGAGAGGGCAGCCGCACCCTTCCCCTGGCGCAGCCCTCTCCCTCCTCCAACACCTCGTGCTCCTCCGTAGTGCTTGGCGAAGCCCTGCCGGAGAACCACGAGCTCCATCACCACCATGCCGTCGTGCTGTCGGAGTTTTCCCTCAACTTCTCCTCTCCCCTTGCTGGATCAAGAAGGAGGAGACGTCCCCGGTCTGTACGTGTGTTGAACGCGGAGGTGCCGTCCGTTCGGCACTAGGATCATCGGTGATTTGGATCACGACAAGTACGACTCCATCAACCCCGTTCACTTGAACGCTTCCGCTTAGCGATCTACAAGGGTATGTAGATGCACTCTCCTTCCCTCGTTGATCGATTACTCCATAGATTGATCTTGGTGATGCGTAGAACATTTTGAATTTATGCTACGATCCCCAACAGTGGCATCATGAGCTAGGTCTATGTGTAGTTTCTATGCACGAGTAGAACACAAAGTAGTTGTGGGCGTCGATATTGTCAATTTACTTGCCGTTACTAGTCTTATCTTGATTCGGCGGCATCGTGGGATGAAGCGGCCCGGACCAACCTTACACGTACTCTTACGTGAGACAGGTTCCACCGACTGACATGCACTAGTTGCATAAGGTGGCTAGCGGGTGTCTGTCTCTCCCACTTTAGTCGGATCGGATTCGATGAAAAGGGTCCTTATGAAGGGTAGATAGCAATTGACATATCACGTTGTGGTTTTTGCGTAGGTAAGAAACGTTCTTGCTAGAAACCCATAGCAGCCACGTAAAACATGCAAACAACAATTAGAGGACATCTAACTTGTTTTTGCAGGGTATGTTATGTGATGTGATATGGACAAAAGAATGTGATGAATGATATGTGATGTATGAGATTGGTCATGTTCTTGTAATAGGAATCACGACTTGCATGTCGATGAGTATGACAACCGGCAGGAGCCATAGGAGTTGTCTTAATTTATTGTATGACCTGCATGTCAATGAACAACGCCATGTAATTACTTTACTTTAGTGCTAAACCGTTAGCCATAGTAGTAGAAGTAATAGTTGGCGAGACAACTTCATGGAGACACGATGATGGAGATCATGATGATGGAGATCATGGTGTCATGCCGGTGACGATGATGATCATGGAGCCCCGAAGATGGAGATCAAAAGGAGCAAAATGATATTGGCCATATCATGTCACTTTTGATTGCATGTGATGTTTATCATGTTTTTGCATCTTATTTGCTTAGAACGACGGTAGTAAATAAGATGATCCCTCATTAAAATTTCAAGAAAGTGTCCCCCCTAACTGTGCACCGTTGCGAAAGTTCGTCGTTTCGAAGCACCACGTGATGATCAAGTGTGATAGATTCTAACGTTCACATACAACGGGTGTAAGATAGATTTACACACGCGAAACACTTAGGTTGACTTGACGAGTCTAGCATGTACAGACATGGCCTCGGAACACAAGAGACCGAAAGGTCGAGCATGAGTCGTATGGTAGATACGATCAACATGAAGATGTTCACCGATGATGACTAGTCCATCTCACATGATGATCGGACACGGCCTAGTTGACTCAGATCATGTAATCACTTAGATGACTAGAGGGATGTCTATCTGAGTGGGAGTTCATGAGATGAACTTAATTATCCTGAACATAGTCAAAAGGTCTTCGCAAATTATGGCATAGCTCGCGCTTCAGTTCTACTGTTTAGATATGTTCCTAGAGAAAATTTAGTTGAAAGTTGATAGTAGCAATTATGCGGACTAAGTCCGTAGGATTGTCCTCATTGCTGCGCAGAAGGATTATGTCCTTAATGCACCGCTCAGTGAGCTGAACCTCGAACGTGGGTTATGGATGTTGCGAACATCTGACATACACGTTTTGATGACTACATGATAGTTCAGTGCGTAATGCTAAATGGTTTAAAATTGAGGCACCAAAGACGTTTTTGAAACATCGCAGAACATATGAGATGTTTGGAGGACTGAAATTGGGATTTCAGGATAGTGCCCGCGTCAAGAGGTATGAGACCTCTGACAAGTTTCCTAAGCCTGCAAACTAAGGAGAAAAGCTCAATCGTTGAGCATGTGCTCAAATTGTATGAGTACAACAATCACTTGAATCGAGTGGGAGTTAACCTTCCAGATGAGATAGTGATGGTTCTCCAAAGTCACTGTCACCAAGCTATTAGAGCTTCGTGATGAACTATAACATATCAGGGATAGACATGATGATCCTTGAGCAATTCGCGATGTTTGACACCACGAAAGTAGAAATCGAGTAGGAGCATCAATTGTTGATGGTTAGTAAAAGCACTAGTTTCAAGAAGGGCATGGGCAAGAAGGGATTCTTCATGAAACGACAAGTCAGTTGCTGCTCTAGTGAACAAACCCAAGGTTGAACCCAAACCCGAGACTAAGTGCTTCTGTAATAAGGGGAACGGTCACTAGAGCGGAATTACCCTAGATACTTGGTAGATGAGAAGGCTGGTAAGGTCGACAGAAGTGTGTTGGATATACATTATAATGTGTACTTTACTAGTACTCCTAGTAGCACCAGGGTATTAGATACTGGTTCGGTTGCTAAGTGTTAGTAACTCGAAATAAAAGGCTACGGAATAAACGGAGACTAGCTAAAGGTGAGATGACGATATGTGTTGGAAGTGTTTCCAAGGTTGATGTAATCAAATATCGTACGCTCCCTCTACTATCGAGATTGGTATTAAAACCTAAATAATTGTTATTTGGTGTTTGCATTGGGCATATACATGATTGGATTATGTTTATCGCAATACAGTTATTCATTTAAGGAGAATAATGGTTACTCTGTTTATTTGAATAATACCATCCCGATCGTAGTGATACACATGTTCATGCCAAAAGATATATGATAGTAATGATAGTACCACATACTTGTGGCACTGAAATTTGAGTCATATTGGTATAAAACGCATGAAGAAGCTCCATGTTGATGGATCTTTGGACTCACTCGTTTTTGAAAAGATTGAGACATGCGAACCATGTTTATTGGTAGATATGCATGAAGAAACTCCATACAGATGGATCGTTTGGACTCACTTGATTTTGAATCACTTGAGACATGCAAATCATACCACATGGACAAGATGACTGAAAGACCTCGTTTTCAGTAAGATGGAACAAGAAAGCAACTTGTTGGAAGTAATACATTTTGATGTGTGCGGTCCAATGAGCGCTGAGGCACGCAGTGGATATCATTGTGTTCTTACTTCACAGATGATTTGAGTAGATGTTAAGTATATTTACTTGATGAAACACGAGTCTGAATTATTGAAAGGTTCAAGTAATTTCAGAGTGAAGTTGAAGATCGTCGTGACAAGAGGATAAAATGTCTGTGATATGATCATAGAGATTTATATCTGAGTTACGAGTTTGGCACACAATTAAGACATTGTGGAAATTGTTTCACGACTAATACCGCCGGGAACACCATAGTGTGATGGTGTGTCCGAACATCATAACTGCACCCTATTGGATATGGTGCATACCATGATGTCTCTTATCGAATTACCACTATCGTTTATGGGTTAGGCATTAGAGACAACCGCATTCACTTTAAATAGGGAACCACACAAATCCGTTGAGATGACACCGTATGAACTATGGTTTAGAGAAACCTAAGCTGTTGTTTCTTAAAAGTTTGGGGCTACGACGCTTATGTGAAAAGTTTCAGGCTGATAAGATCAAACCCAAAGTGGATAAATGCATCTTCATAGGACACCCAAAACAGTTGGGTATACCTCCTGTCTCAGATCCGAAAGCAATAGGGATTGTTTCTGAAATCGGGTCCTTTCTCGAGGAAAAGTTTCTCTCGAAAGAATTGAGTGGGAGGATGGTGGAGACTTGATGAGGTTGTTGAACCGTCACTTCAACTAGTGTGTAGCAGGGCACAAGAAGTTGTTCCTGTGGCACCTACACCAATTGAAGTAGAAGCTTATGATAGTGATCATGAAACTTCGGATCAAGTCACTACCAAACCTCGTAGGACGACAAGGATGCGTGCTATTTCAAAGTGGCACGTAATCTTGTCTTGGAAGTCATGTTACTAGACAACAATGAACCTACGAGCTATGGAGAAGCGATGGTGGGCCCGGATTCCAAAAATGGCTCGAGGCCATAAAATCCGAGAGAGGATCCATGTATGAAAACAAAGTGTAGACTTTGGAAGAACTACTTGATGATCGGAAGGCTGTTAGGTAAATATGGATTTTGAAAGGAAGATGGACAATGATGGTAACTGTCACCATTGAGAAAGCTCGACTTGTCGTTAAGATGTTTTCCGACAAGTTCAAGGAGTTGACTACGATGAGACTTTCTCACTCATAGCGATGCTAAGAGTCTGTTGGAATTATATTAGCAGGTACTGCATTATTTATGAAATCTTGCAGATAGGATGTCAAAATATTGTTTCCTTGATTTTCTTGAGGAAAGGTTGTATGTGATACAACCAGAAGATTTTTGTCAATCCTGAAAGATGCTAACAAGTATGCAAAGCTCCAGCAATCCTTCTAAGGACTGGAGTAAGCATCTCGGAGTTGGAATGTACACTTTGATGAGTTGATCAAAGATTTTAGGTTTATACAAAGTTTATGAGAAACTTGTATTTCCAAAGAAGTGAGTGGGAGCACTATAGAATTTTTTGATAAGTATATGTTGTTAACATATTTTTGATCAGAAATGATGTAGAATTTCTGGAAAGCATGCAGGGTTATTTGAAAAGTGTTTTCAATGGAAAACCTGGATTAAGCTACTTGAACATTGAGCATCAAGATCTATAAGGATAGATCAAAATCGCTTAATAGTACTTTCAAACGAACGCATACCATGACAAGATTTTGAAGGAGTTCGAAATAGATCGGCAAAGAAGGAGTTCTTGGCTGTGTTATAAGGTATGAGTGTTGAGTAAGACTCAAGAACTGACCACGGTAGAATAGAGAAAAAGGACGAAGGTCGTCCCCTATGCTTTAGACGTAGGCTCTAAAGTATGCTATGTTGTGTACCGCACCTGAAGTGTGCCAAGCCATGAGTCAGTCAAGGGGTACAAGTGTGATCCAGGAATGGATCACAGGACAACGGTCAAGGTTATCCTTAGTAACTAGTGGACTGAGGAATTTTCTCGATTATGGAGGTGGTAAAAGAGTTCGTCGTAAAGGGTTACGCCGATGCAATCTTTGACACTAATCTGGATGATTCTGAGTAGTAAACCAGATTCGTATAGTAGAACAGTTATTTGGAATAGCTCCAAATAGAGCGTGGTAGCTGCATCTACAAGATGACATAGAGATTTGTAAAGCACGCACGGATCTGAAAGGTTCAAGACCCGTTGACTATAACATCTCTCACAGGCATAACATGATCAAACCCAGAACTCTTTGGGTGTTAGTCACATGGGGATGTGACCTTGAGTGTTAATCACATAGCGATGTGAACTGGATTATTAACTCTAGTGCAAGTGGGAGACTGTTGGAAATATGCCCTAGAGGCAGTAATAAATTAGTTATTATTATATTTCCTTGTTCATGATAATCGTTTATTATCCATGCTAGAATTGTATTGATAGGAAACTCAGATACATGTGTGGATACATAGACAACACCATGTCCCTAGTAAGCCTCTAGTTGACTAGCTCGTTGATCAATAGATGGTTACGGTTTCCTGACCATGGACATTGGATGTTGTTGATAACGGGATCACATCATTAGGAGAATGATGTGATGGACAAGACCCAATCCTAAGCCTAGCACAAAGATCGTGTAGTTCATATGCTAAAGCTTTTCTAATGTCAAGTATCATTTCCTTAGACCATGAGATTGTGCAACTCCCGGATACCGTAGGAATGCTTTGGGTGTACCAAACGTCACAACATAACTGGGTGGCTATAAAGGTACACTACAGGTATCTCCGAAAGTGTCTGTTGGGTTGGCACGAATCAAGACTGGGATTTGTCACTCCGTGTAACGGAGAGGTATCTTTGGGCCCACTCGGTAGGACATCATCATATGTGCAATGTGACCAAGGAGTTGATCACGGGATGGTGTGTTACGGAACGAGTAAAGAGACTTGCCGGTAACGAGATTGAACAAGGTATCGAGATACCGATGATCGAATCTCGGGCAAGTGCAATACCGCTAGACAAAGGGAATTGAATACGGGATTGACTGAATCCTCGACATCGTGGTTCATCCGATGAGATCATCGTGGAACATGTGGGAGCCAACATGGGTATCCAGATCCCACTGTTGGTTATTGGCCGGAGTGTTGTCTCGGTCATGTCTGCATGGTTCCCGAACCCGTAGGGTCTACACACTTAAGGTTTGGTGACGCTAGAGTTGTTATGGGAAATAGTATGTGGTTACCGAAGGTTGTTCGGAGTCCCGCATGAGATCCCGGACATGACGAGGAGCTCCGAAATGGTCCCGAGGTGAAGATCGGTATATTGGACGAAGGGTATTGGAGTCCGGAATTGTTCTGGGGGTACCAGGTGATGACCAGCGTGTCCGAAAGGGGTTTCGGAGGCCCCGGCAAGCGTTGGGGGGCCTTATGGGCCAACAGGAGAGGGCACATCAGCCCACTAAGGGGCTGAGCGCCCCTCCCAACCCCATCTCACGTAACCACAGAGGTGGGGGCGCCACCCCTAGGGCAGCCGCCCCTCCCGGCTTGGGGGCAAGTTTCCTAGGGGGTGGGGGCGCCCAAACCCATCTAGGGTTTCCCCTATGGCCGCCGCCCCTCCCCTAGGGAACCCTAGGGCGCCTCTTCCTCCACCCTTACCCCTATATAAGGTGAGGAAGAGAGAGGGCAGCCGCACCCTTCCCCTGGCGCAGCCCTCTCCCTCCTCCAACACCTCGTCCTCCTCCGTAGTGCTTGGCGAAGCCCTGCCGGAGAACCACGAGCTCCATCACCACCATGTCATCGTGTTGTCGGAGTTTTCCCTCAACTTCTCCTCTCCCCTTGCTGGATCAAGAAGGAGGAGACGTCCCCGGGCTGTACGTGTGTTGAACGCGGAGGTGTCGTCCGTTCGGCACTAGGATCATCGGTGATTTGGATCACGACGAGTACGACTCCATCAACCCCGTTCACTTGAACGCTTCCGCTTAGCGATCTACAAGGGTATGTAGATGCACTCTCCTTCCCTCGTTGCTCGATTACTCCATAGATTGATCTTGGTGATGCGCAGAAAATTTTGAATTTATGCTACGATCCCCAACACCATTTTCCAACCGAGGAGGAGTCGGACGACGAGGAGTAGTTGAATTATCTTTTTTTATCTATCTATGCTGAGAACTATCCTCTACTCTCTAGTATCTACTTCTCGATCTCAGCACTGTAAACACTTTTTTAAAGCGTCGCGCGTTGCGATTCTGTTGGAGATGCTCTAACATGGCAGACGAGTGCTTTAATGTTGCCCACAAGATGCGCGAGTATTACTAGTAGTATATTTTTCTTGCCATGTTGAGATTTTAAAACCACGAGTGCGAACATGCAGAGGAGCAATGAATACCAAACACGGGATATTCGGAACATCTTCAAGGAGCGTGGCAAGTTAAAGAGGAGCTGCACCGAACCTGTAAAACGAGCTTTGGTAAGTAACACCCTTTCAATTACTTTCGTGTAGCCTCGTGTTCTTCGGTGTGTATATGTTGTAGTTTCTGTTTCTCTTAATCGTGGTGTTCTTCGATGTGTAATAAGAAGAGTCTTAATCGTCCTAATGCTTTCGTTTTTAGCTTGATGTAGGAAGTGGGTGTTCTCACCTTGTAGTCTGTTTTCATTTTTTATTTCCTTTTGAATTCACTTCTCCGAGTTCTGTTTATCTGGCTTGTACTAAATGGATCTAGGTTGCTCTGAGTATTGATCTAAAAAAGAAGTAACTTCATGTCAGGATGCAGTTCCTGCGAGGAGGGAAGTATGGTCAACCTCGAGATCATGCTTCCAAAATGAGGCTGGATTACACACAAGGTGCCAGTTCCCTAATGATGTTGGATTAGACACAAGGTGCAAATTCCCAGATGATGCTGGATTACACACAAGCCAGGTGGAGTCGCCAGCTGTTCGTGTCCTCCTAGCATTAGTAAAGGCTGAAAGAAAGCGTGCAGCAGCCCTTGAGAATGTACCTGAGTTCCTGAAGAAGCGAAAAGAGCAATCAGATGTCTCTTCATCCAAGCTAAAGAAGAGATGGAAGAAGCCAGAAATAAGCTAGCAGAGGCAGAGCAGGCTAGGCGTCTCCTACCATCTAAAACTGTTGTCAATACAAAATTTCCTTCATAATAGCTAGGTTCAAATGTTTATCCAGTCGGCATGCCTGTTGTGATGTCCGTGCATCTACTGATGTGGCACAAAATGTTTTTTTTCGGGTCATGTAATAACAGCAATTACTTTCCAAACAATAACAGACGAAGCATTGGACATGGTATAGTTCACACGCAAGCCCGACATTCCAAGTTCAACTTCCACATCAAACTCATGTTCACAGATATCTGCACATTCATACATAATGTCCACAACCATGATTCACTTCAAAGCCAGAAAAATGTGAGGAGAGTTATAAATAAAGAAAATCCTCTACTAGTTCCTGCTACAAGTGCGAGCACAACAAGTCAAGACCATGCGTAAATTAAATATATTTTAGTCATTTTTTGTGTTCTAAAATGGCTGCTGGCTCATGGAAGGACGTGTTGCCGGCACACGCACGGATTCAATGAAGGCAGGCGGGGCAGTCTTAAGCTAGTTGCACGCGGCGAGGAGGCGTGCTCAGTCGGGCCTGCAGCGAGTGCGGCCCTCTTGGCCGGCGCGCCGGTTCAATGCCTACGCTATGAGAGGTCGCACCCGTGTTAGAGCAATCACTCCCTCCAGTCCTTTTTTGTTTGGGTATAACAAAATCTCGTTTTCCATTCACATTTTACAAGTAAAATTTGTGGACAAACTTTGACCCAAAGTACGATGGGGACTAGTAAACCAGAATGGAGGTAGTAGTTTTTTTTTAATCAAAGAAGGGTTTCCCCTTCCGATTTTCATTACTGAAAACCAACATCTAAATCTAAACCATAGTATTTGCCCTAAAACTACCAGGTTCAACATCTCGCAACATAAACCCATACAACCTCCATCGCAAAAAAAACCATACAACCATACGCCAAGGAGGTATGTAGTACTATAAATTCTATTTTCTCTCCATACCAATCGTTCTAAAAACTACTTACTACTTATAACACACAATTGAAAATCGGAACTCTTAACCTCGCTAAAAAAACGATATTTTAAACGTGGCTACTCGATCTATGGCAACTGGCGAGCCACCGTGCTCCAAGTCGTTCACCTGTGGTCCCAACCATCAACTCCTACGGATCAATTATCATGCAAGCTGACTATTCCTACGAAGGTGCTCCACCACGTACCCGGTACCCGCGAATGCAGCAATCGTGCACCTAGGGTTTTAGGGTTTATTTGTTAACGTCGCCTTTACGTAACACTCATGTGTGCGAGACAGCGAGAGGCCGACTGCGTGTGTGCGCCTCTTCTCTTCGTATATGTACTCCACCGTTTGTCTGGTGACCAAAAAATTATAATAACTACTAGCAATGTGCCAATGCGTTGCCACACGATCAAAGTAGATTAATACATATTCTCCGATTTGATAGAAAAAAAGTCTAGTTTTCAAATACGTATATCACTAAAAATATGTTATGTTTCACTCAAAATATATTCCTTTGGTGGTTTTGATGTGATAAGGGAGGAATGTTGTTGGTTTCAAGATTCGAGAAGTGGTATATGTCTAATTTCTACTCTTACTAGCAAGATGCCCGTGCGTTGGACGGAACATCAAGATCTTGTGGGAGAAAAGGATGAACGAGGGAAGGCCTTATCTGCAAATGTGGTGAAGAGTGCGGGTAAATTGCCATATTTTCCTTCCTATTCGTCAGATATAAATCGGACGACCTACATTGCAGGATGGCAGGCCCACCATCATCACCAACTCTATTTTTTATCCCTACTCTTATAAAAAGCATTGTCGGTGATGATCGTGTGCCTGCCATACTGCAATATAGGCTGTCCGATCTATATCTGATGGATAGGAAGGAAACTATGGCAATTTTGCAAAAAGATACCCACACCCCTCTCCACATTTGCAAATAAGGCCTTCCCTCGTTCATCCTTTTCCCCCACAAGATAAACTACTCATACAAATGCATCTTGATGTTCCGTGCAACGCATGGGCATCTTGCTAGTTGTTCCAAAAAGCCCATGTGTGTGTGAGAGAGAGGGAGAGTGGAGGAGGACGGAGTGCATGTGTGACAAAGACACAAGGAGTGTGTGTGCGATAGGCATTAGCTTAAAATGAGGCGATAGTGTGTGTGTGCACGATCGAGAGGGCGTGTCTCAAGAAGGGAAGAAAAATCTATATAGATACAAGGAGCGGGAGAGAGACATGTATGCTATGGTGGAAGCACGAGTGTACGGGTGTATAAACCTATCTAGAGGCTAGCTAGTCGATAAATGTTTGTGAGAGAAATATGAGTCGGGGTGCGAAAGCGAGAGTTTTGTGTGTGAGAGAGAGACGGTAGTCGGGAAGGGGAGTGGAAGCAGGAATTGTGTGTGTGTCTGTGGGAGAGAGAGAGGAGACGGTAGTCGGGGTTGTCTGATCGGTAAACAAATGAATAATGTCAGTCTAGGATGGAGACGAAAAGGAGACCACAACAAATGTTGTGTCTACAGGAGAGAGAGAGAGAGAGAGAGAGAGAGTAATTTTAGTGGTATGAGTCACATGTAGAGACATATAGGGTGTGTGAGAGAATCCCATAGAGAGAAATACAAAGTGAAAGACGAGTGGAGACTGTGCGTGTGGCGGTGAAAAAGAAAGCTTAGGTACCGAGTGATACCAGAGAACAATAGACACGTGAGAGATAATGAAAACCGTGTAATGTATAATAATAGGGAGAGTGTGACACTTCTCAAGGGATTCGTCGAGAGACCATGTTTGCGAGGATAGGAGAAACATGAAGTGAGCATGCGGGTGAGCTGGAGAAAAGAGAGTGATAGCTACCTGAAGGAGCATGCATGCGAGAGAGATGGGCGTGAAAGGAGTGAACAAAAAAGGGATTCAAATATTTGAATTCGAGATGATGATACATGTAATCCATACTCGAACCAAAATTGATCTATCAAACATGCATACTCATATGAATTCACGCACATCTATATTATTTAATATGTAGATATTACTGATCCATACATTTTAGTAGAACATAATTTGGTTAAACTTTTTTAAATTCAACCTTAAGATTTCGAGATCGTTGTATTTGTAAATCATATTATACATATAAAGGAGCAGAATTCTTTGTTGTGCTTTTGAAAGTATATATAAAAAATGATGTATATAGAATGTAATTCCAATTGAAAATGGATCCCGCCCGAAAAAAATAGAATACAAATGGGATTCAAATTGAGTTGGCACGGTAAACGTGCACTCTGCAAAATTTGAACGAAGCGGGGAAAGTCACAGTAACCGCCCGAAACTAGAATCTGCGAGATGGAAATCACTATTGCCTATCCCTGCCACGCAAAGCCTATCTGCTAGATTTCTATAGGTTTCGATAGGGGTAGGTTTGTAATTTCACCCAAACATGATGTAACCGCCTCTCACCCGGATTCATACAAGGTGGGCGCCAAAACACAGTGTGTCCTCGGCCGAAATCGACTCCCTCCCCGATTCATATTCATACCCGGTGGGCGCCAAAAACAAACTCTCGTCAGCAAATATTTGGTGTATGCGAGATTACCGTCCTATCCCCAACCGACTAATGTTGTTGTGATGTAGTAGAAATTTGAAATGGGGGCTAAGTTTGTAAATTTCCTCGCATTTGAGACAAGCGCGCCCTGAATACATGGTTCCCCCTTCCTCTCTACCTCCCTTTTCCCCATTCGTACTCCGTGGGCGCCAAAACACCCTCTCCATCCCACCCTTCTCCGTCCGCCACCCCATCCACCGCCGTCCTCCTCCACCATGCCGGAGCTGATACCCCAACGCCGCCGTCCATTACAAGAGATCGACCTCTCTCATCCATGGCTTCGGACCGGGATCCTTGCATCCCGTCCTCTCGCTTCATCCCCGCTGTCGTCCACCTTGCCGACGCCGCTCCTACGACCGTCTCGTCCACCGCGCCCTGCCGCCACCGTCTACCCTCCTAGATCTGCTTCCACGCCGCCGACGGCCATCGCTACCGCATCACTGTCAAATTCTCAGCAGATGCGTACACGGCGCTGCACCAGAGGCGGTACTCTTTCGTATCTGCTCAACTTATTTACCGCAGCAAGAAAATAGATCGCCACTGCTTTACTCTGATTTCTTGTCTTGGTTGCAAAGTTGCCTTTGTCTGGTTTGCACCTTCATATCCGCCATGGCACGCTCAACACTATACTCCCAATGCTTATGGTTTTCCCCTTTTATATTCCACACTAGTTAAATCACAGTAGACTAAATCTCAAAATTGGGTCAATCGATTTTTCAGAGCTCGCCGGAGTTCGCCGGTGCGATCGAAGGGGCTCGGGTGGTTGTGGTGCCTCGCCAAACGAAGAAAACTCGATGCGGGTGGTGTTTGGGGCGGGGGTGGGGGTGGCAGAGGAACACAGGCGGTGGGGGCCGGTGGTCCGGCCGGCGGCCCGTGCGGTGTTCTGTATGGGAAGAATCAGAGACGAGGAAGAAGAAGGGTTAGGAGACGTAGGATCTTCATCCAACCGCCTGAAATGGTCGAGAGACAACTGGGAGTTCCATTCTTAATGCGCTCTGGTTCATCATGTGTGGGCACTGCGCAACCAACATTTTATTATCCAAAATCTGCTTGCTCTTATTTACCATGTTCCTCTTCCGTTCTTCTTTAATATGTACTCTCTCCGTTCCTAAATACAAGTCTTTGTATAGATTCCACCATGGACTACATATGGAGCAAAATGAGTGAATCTACACTCTAAAATGTATTTGGATACATCTGTATGTGATCCATAGTGGAAATCTCTACCAAGACTTATATTTTGGAACGGAGGGAGTATGATAGTAGTATAGTATGTTCCTTGTACTGAAGATGAGCAGGGACATTTGCAGTGTAGAGGTCTATACGGTCGGTTGTGATGGACACTTTGAGCCTCTTTGATTCGTAGGATCTTGTAAACATAGGAATAGGATTTGTAGTGGCCTGCCCACTTGAATCGTATAAGAATAGCAAGGAAATGTGGGGAGTTGTGTCACCTTTGAGAGTTACACTGATATTAACAGTACTGCACCTTCACTTGAAGAGAGCTGGTATCCGAAGCCTTTCTAGCCGTACCAGCAATACTAGCACATATATTCCAACAAGTTCCACTTTGCTTATTTTACTCTGATGCTTAAGGTTTTCCCGTTATATCTACACTATGATCTGTGTAGCTGCTTTGTGTCGCACTAGCAGCAGTCCACTCTTGAAGCTAAACACTGCAATGACTTACAAAATTGGCACCAAGACATTGAGTGCCATTCTGGATGCAATGAAACTCATACGCTCCCCACCTGTTGATTCTTGTTCAGAATATGATCCTAATGACTATTCTAACCTCAAGGAGTCACAGGCAGATGGCCTGTCCTGTTCACCCATCAAGGTGCTTGTTCTAATTTGGCAATGTTTTATTGATTGCGGGTATCTTGCATATGTTGTCTTGCATTTCTTCTACTTTGTTGCACCGCCATCTGCTTAGTTTACTCATCATATATGTCGAGATGCCATGCCCATCCATTATCAATACATATTCCATCTGTCATCATACCATGTTTTTTCACTCAAATGTTGTTCTTGTGCATCAGACATCAAAAAGGAAGAGGGTGATTGCCGAACCTGAAGGAGCACCAGCAAAGTACTTGGAAAACGTGGTGGTGCCGGAGAAATCAGACAACACCCCACTTATATTGGTTGTACAACCAGTGACACAAAACGTAGGACCGACTCCAGCAGACTGTACTCATACTTCACTGGCCCCACCACACAGGACCTGCACTCCAGCAAAAGTTATACCGATTTCACTTGCCATAGCACCAGCTGTACCACAGAAAAATCCCACTCCAGCAAGAAGTACAACAAGTCCACCGGCCGAAGACCTATCCCAAATGCAGTGACGGCCAATTCCTGCAGATTGGAACCCCATTCCATTTATTCCTAGTTTAAAATACAATGCTCTCAATGTTGTTAGGGGCTACGTGCATATATTCCCATCATGGGAAGATTATTGTGAAGACAAACACCATTTTCACATCTTCCTGTCCAACTTACGTGTAAGTGCTATTATTCATGGTTATTATTTTCCTGTTTTCTGCTGACTGAACACATCAATGATTTACATTACATTGTTGTAACTAGGCGAGGGTCAATCTGGATAGTCATGACGAGCAAAGCTTGCTTGTGCTTTTCAACGAAGCATTGCAGCAGTATCGGTGTTACCTGAGGAAATCACACTTTGATGGCAAGTCTATAAACGAATTTCCGGTGAAGTCTCCTGTGCTAAATTTAGAAGACATTGAATGGAAAAACCTTGTTATGCACTGGTCTTGTTCCCAGGATGAGGTACTGTCTATGAAATCACATGAAAATTTGAACTTCTACTTTTCCGCATGTGCCTTACGGATCTTTTTTGCAGGAAATTTGCTCGAAGAAGAATTCCGGTTTGACAAGAACGACAGGATATCGCAAATATGTTGCCCGCTGTTTTGCTCTTGTTAGTACCTGTTGTCCTGTATCACTGTACTTGCATACATACCTGGTTCATTATGTGATAGCAGTATGCATGATAGCTTGCTTATCAATTGTTTGCTCCAAATTATCTGATCTGTATGAATGGTTACATTAGTGTAGAATATATCCAATGCCAATGTTTTTTTAGCTCTGCATCGTTCTTGTAAATACATGTTGTCCTTTATCAGTGTACTTATAATGACAGGTAGTTGTTCATGTACCATCACTCTGCAGCTTATTTTCCTTTGCCCTCCATTTTCTACACATCAGATCTATATTTACTCTTACCATAAGGTTGGTATGGAAGAAGTTTAGTTGTGCATTGCTCTTGGTTGTACCTTTTGCATGTATCGCTGCACTTACATTTATAGCTACTTGGTTATGTAGCATCACTCTTCATCTTATCTTAAATATTCTCCATTTTTTGTATATTATCACATCTATATTTACTCTTAACAAAATGTAGAATAAAGGCAATGCTTTTGAAGAAGATTCTGTGGTAAACTTCTTGAATTGCCCCCCCCCCCCCATCAGCATGGACAAGGCCTTTATAGAGCATGTCTTCACCAATAATGTAAGTTTGTCCATCTCAAGCCTTCAAAGTTTGTTGTATATATTTGGTTAGGCATGACTGCAATAGCTGTTTATTTTTGGTGTTTGCATCAAATTGCTTGTTTAAAGTTTATTATGTAGTTCATAAACAAAAGTTTGTCCTTTCTCAATTTAAGTTTTCAGTTGTACAACCAAGTTCCTTCTTCATACCATGTGAATTAAACTATACAGAGAAAGTGATCTTCTTTTGCACTGCATGTATGTTTCTGTTCTTCATCCGTAATCCAGTGGTGTGGTGAACCTACCCACTACAGCACAATGTCATATTCTGCAATGTCTTAACTATGAACAATGTCATATCATTCTACTATTATTTAAACCGTCTCTTTATTTGCCAATCTGAAATGGTATAAATTGACAACACACTAACCATTGATACTTATGGGTTCTTGATCTGTAATCCAGTGGTGTCGTGAAGCTGCCAACTCCTTCACAATGTCATTTCCTGCCATGTCTTGACCTGAACAATACCATATTGTGTTAATGCAATTTTAAATTGTGTCACTTTATTTGTCAGTAAGAAATGTGATGAATTGTCAGCACTGATACTTTTATGTGCAAACCCTATCATCTGTCTGCTTGTTTATCTTTCAGAGTGAGGTAGATATAAGTGTTGAACAAGCGCAGTCTCATCATCTTGCTCAGCTGCTTGCGCTGCAGCTACCCAGCAGGGCTAACCTTTCTTGAACTCTATTGAAGTGTTGTCGGTTTTGTATATTATTTTGCTGGCGTGTTTATTTGCACTAGTGGTGATCTTTGATGCCCAGTGTATGTCATCTGTTGTCTGCTTGTGCTTTATTATCATAGTGGCGAACTTTGATGCCCAGTGGATGTAATATGCCGTAATTTCTTTATTGTATAGTCTAGGTTTTTTCTTATTCATGATGCTGCAGTTATTTTACTGTATATATATCATGTCTTTGCAGTAAACCGGCCAAACCGTAAAATTACGGTACATAATCGAGCCGTCATGCAATCATGATGTAGGTTGGGCCTGAAACGTGCCGAACAGCTCACGGGCCGACAGCAGCCCGAAATGAACCCCGGCCCATGATTGTGCGAATCAAATCACGAGCTTTTAACAGGCCAAAATTGTCTCGGTCCTTGTTTGGCCCAATCAGATATCGGCTGCGAGCAAGCCGGATGCAAACCGAGCCGTAGTTAGGCCCAACTATATGACGGGCTTTTAACAGGCCGAAATTAATATAGGGCCAAAATGTTAAACAGGCCCTTAACAGGCCAAAACTAATATTAGGCCGAATTACTAAGTGGGCCTTTAGCAAGTGGGCCCAAAAGCATAGTGTCCAGTTGACGGGTCGAATCTGATATGGGCCATAATTGAGCCCAGAGCCTCTTAAAGGGCCGAACCTTATCTGGGCCGTAATTTGGCCCGAAACGTGGTAGGCTTTTAACGGGCCGGATCTCATATGGGCCACTATTAGGCCCGGAGCGTGGCATGCCATTAATGGACCGAATCAAATATGGGCCGGCATTTGGCCCAAAACATGGCAGCCAGTTAATGGGCCGGCCTACTAGGGTCCTCCAAATCTCGTGGGCCTACAGCTGGGCTGGCCCATTAATGTCGGCGAAATCTCGTGGACCTTTAGCTGGGCCGGCCCATTATGATCTGCAAGAATCTTGTGGGCCTTTACCTGGGTCGGCCCATTATGGCACACAAAAATCTTGTGGGCCTTCACCTGGGCCGGCCCATTATGGCCCGCAAAATCTTGTGGGCCTTTAGCTGGGCCAGCCCATTATGGTCCGCAAAATCTCGTGGGCCTTTAGCTGGGCCGGCCCATTATGGTCTGCAAAATCTTGTGGGCCTTCAGTTGGGTCGGCCCATTTAAACTTGATGGGCCGGTCCACGTGTCAACATATCATAGGCACGTCTCGCCCATCGGATGAATGACACCTGTGCCAACGAGGACCTGACACGTGTCTCCTCCAGCCAATGATGATTTTACACGTGGAAAATCCCCATTGGTCGGGGCTATTAACGGGTTATTGGATCCAAAACCCGACCCGATAGCTTAACGGCGTTCCGTTATGGTGGATGCCACGTGTCGGCCAACCTTGACGAAAGCACTTCTGTGACGCGCGATTTATCGTCATGGAAGTGGACACTTCCGTGATGATAATTTTGGTAATGTCATGGAACACTTCTATGACAGCACAGGTATGACTATCTTGATTCTGTCATAAATTTTTCATGGATGTACATGCATGACAAAAAACACGACCTACTGTGACAAACACGTATCATCACAGAAGTGTATTTTTTTTGTAGTGTTCAAACCAACACAAAGTACTTCAAAGAGTGCCCCAAAGTTTCTACCAGAGAATCAAGACGAAAACATGTGCCAACCCCTATGCATAGGTTCATGGGCGGAACCCGCAAGTTGATCACCAAAACATACATCAAGTGAATCACGTGAAATCCCATTGTCACCACAGATACGCACGGCAAGACATACATCAAGTGTTCTCAAGTCATTAAAGACTCAATCCAATAAGATAACTTCAAAGGGAAAACTCAATCCATTACAAGAGAGTAGAGGGGGAGAAGCAACATACGATCCAACTATAATAGCAAAGCTCGCGATACATCAAGATCGTGCCAAATCAAGAACACGAGAGAGAGAGAGAGAGATAAAACACATAGCTACTAGTACATACCCTCAGCCTCGAGGGTGAACTACTCCCTCCTCGTCATGGAGAGCGCCGGGATGATGAAGATGGCCACCGGTGAGGGTTCCCCCCTCCGGCAGGGTGCCGGAACAGGGTCCCGATTGGTTTTTGGTGGCTACAGAGGCTTGCGGCGGTGGAACTCCTGATCTATTCTGTTTCCCGATCGTTTTAGGGTATATGGGTATATATAGGAGGAAGAAGTACGTCAGGGGAGCCACGAGGGCCCCACGAGGGTGGAGGGCGCGCCCAGGGGGGTGGGCGCGCCCCCCTGCCTCGTGCCTCCCTCGTTGCTTCCTTGACGTGGACTCCAAGTCTCCCGGGTTGCTTTACTTCCAAAAATAACTTCTCCAGAAGATTTCATTCCGTTTCGACTCTGTGATATTCCTTTTCTTCGAAATACTGAAACAAGGGAAAAACAGGAACTAGCACTGGGCTCTGGGTCAATAGGTTAGTCCCAAAAATAATATAAAAGTGTTCAATAAAGCCCATAAACATCCAAAACAGATAATATAATAGCATGGAACAATAAAAAATTATAGATACGTTGGAGACGTATCAGCATCCCCAAGCTTAATTCCTGCTCGTCCTCGAGTAGGCAAATGATAAAAACAGAATTTTTTATGTGGAATGCTACCTAACATATTTATCTATGTAATCTTCTTTATTGTGGAAAGATTATTCAGATCCATAAGATTCAAAACAAAAGTTTAATATTGACATGAAAACAATAATACTTCAAGCATACTAACAAAGCAATCATGTCTTCTCAAAATAACATGGCCAAAGAAAGTTATCCCTAAAAAATCATATAGTCTGGCTATGCTCTATCTTCATCACACAAAGTATTTAAATCATGCACAACCCCGATGACAAGCCAAGCAATTGTTTCATACTTTTGATGTTCTCAAAATTTCTCAATCTTCACGCAATACATGAGCGTGAGCCATGGACATAGCACTATAGCTGGAATAGAATGGTGGTTGTGGAGAAGACAAAAAGGAGAAGATAGTCTCACATCAACTAGGCGTATCAACAGGCTATGGAGATGCCCATCAATAGATATCAATGTGAGTGAGTAGGGATTGCCATGCAACGGAGGCACTAGAGCTAAAAGTGTATCAAAGCTCAACAAAAGAAACTAAGTGGGTGTGCATCCAACTCGCTTGATCATGAAGACCTAGGGCATTTTGAGGAAGCTCATCATTGGAATATACAAGCCAAGTTCTATAATGTAAAATTCCCACTAGTATATGAAAGTGACAACATAGGAGACTCTCTATCATGAAGATCATGGTGCTACTTTGAAGCACAAGTGTGGTAAAAGGATAGTAGCATTGTACCTTCTCTCTTTTTCTCTCATTCTTTTTTTGGGGGCCTTTTCTCTCTCTTTTATTTATTTTTATTTTTTTCGTCCGGAGTCTCATCCTGACTTGTGGGGGAATCATAGTCTCCATCATCCTTTTCCTCACTTGGGACAATGCTCTAAAAATGATGATCATCACACTTTTATTTTCTTACAACTCAACAATTACAACTCGATACTTAGAACAAAATATGACTCTATATGAATGCCTCCGGCGGTGTACCGGGATATGCAATGAATCAAGAGTGACATGTATGAATGAATTATGAACGGTGGCTTTGCCACAAATACGTGAAGGAAATATGCCCTAGAGGCAATAATAAAGTTATTATTTATTTCCTTATTTCATGATAAATATTTATTATTCAGGCTAGAATTGTATTAACCGGAAACATAATACATGTGTGAATACATAGACAAACAGAGTGTCACTAGTATGCCTCTACTTGACTAGCTCGTTGATCAAAGATGGTTAAGTTTCCTAGCCATATACATGAGTTGTCATTTGATTAACGGGATCACATCATTAGGAGAATGATGTGATTGACATGACCCATTCGTTAGCTTAGCACCCGATCGTTTAGTATGTTGCTATTGCTTTCTTCATGACTTATACATGTTCCTATGACTATGAGATTATGCAACTCCCGTTTGCCGGAGGAACACTTTGTGTGCTACCAAACGTCACAACGTAACTGGGTGATTATAAAGGAGCTCTACAGGTGTCTCCAAAGGTAGATGTTGGGTTGGCGTATTTCGAGATTAGGATTTGTCACTCCGATTGTCGGAGAGGTATCTCTGGGCCCTCTCGGTAATGCACATCACTTAAGCCTTGCAAGCATTGCAACTAATGAGTTAGTTGTGGGATGATGTATTAAGGAACGAGTAAAGAGACTTGCCGGTAACGAGATTGAACTAGGTATATGATACCGACGATCGAATCTCGGGCAAGTAACATACCGATGACAAAGGGAACAACGTATGTTGTTATGCGGTCTGACCGATAAAGATCTTCGTAGAATATGTGGGAGCCAATATGAGCATCCAGGTTCCGCTATTAGTTATTGACCGAGAATGGTTCTAGGTCATGTCTACATAGTTCTCGAACCCGTAGGGTCCGCACGCTTAAGGTTTCGATGACAGTTATATTATGAGTTTATGAGTTTTGATGTACCGAAGCAGTTCGGAGTCCCGGATGAGATCGGGGACATGACGAGGAGTCTCGAAATGGTCGAGACGTAAAGATCGATATATTGGACAACTATATTCGGACATCGGAAAGGTTCTGAGTGGTTCGGGTATTTTTCGGAGTACCGGGGAGTTACGGGAATACGGGGGAGAAGTATTGGGCCTTATTGGGCCATACGGGAAAGAGAGAGGGGCTGCCTAGGGCAGGCCGCCCCCCCCCCCCCCCAAGGCCTAGTCCGAATTGGACTAGGGGGAGGGGCTGCGCCCCCTCCTTCCTTCCCTTCTCTTTTCCCCTTCCTTGTCTCCTACTCCTACTACATGGAAGGACTTCTAGTTGGACTAGGAAAGGGGGAATCCTACTCCCGGTGGGAGTAGGACTCCCTAGGGCGCGCCATAGAGAGGACCGGCCCTCCCCTCCTCCACTCCTTTATATACGGGGGCACCCCATGGACACACAAGTTGATCCTGGTGATCGTTCCTTAGCCGTGTGCGGTGCCCCCCTCCACGATATTACACCTCGGTCATATTGTAGTGGTGCTTAGGCGAAGCCCTGCGACAATTGAACATCAAGATCGTCACCACGCCGTCGTGCTGACGGAACTCCCCCCGAAGCTTTGCTGGATCGGAGCCCGGGGTGCGTCATCGAACTGAACGTGTGCAGAACTCGGAGGTGCCGTCCGTTCGGTGCTTGGATCGGTCGGATCGGGAAGACGTACGACTACTTCCTCTATGTTGTGTCAATGCTTCCGCTTCGGTCTACGAGGGTACATAGACAACACTCTCCCCTCTCGTTGCTATGCATCACCATGATCTTGCGTGTGCGTAGGAATTTTTTTGAAATTACTACGTTCCCCAATAGTGGCATCCGAGCCTAGGTTTTATGGTTTGATGTTATTTGCACGAGTAGAACACAAGTGAGTTGTGGGCGATATAAGTCATACTGCTTACCAGCATGTCATACTTTGGTTCGGCGGTATTGTTGGATGAAGCGGCCCGGACCGACATTACGCGTACGCTTACGCGAGACTGGTTCTACCGCCGTGCTTTGCACACAGGTGGCTAGCGGGTGTCAGTTTCTCCAACTTTAGTTGAACCGAGTATGGCTACGCCCGGTCCTTGCGAAGGTTAAAACAGCACCAACTTGACAAACTATCGTTGTGGTTTTGATGCGTAGGTAAGAACGGTTCTTGCTAATCCCGGTAGCAGCCACGTAAAACTTGCAACAACAAAGCAGAGGACGTCTAACTTGTTTTTGCAGGGCATGTTGTGATGTGATATGGTCAAGACGTGATGAGATATAAGTTGTTGTATAATATGATCATGTTTTGTCGAGGTTATCGGCAACTGGCAGAAGCCTTATGGTTGTCTCTTTATTGCATAAGATGCAAGCGCCAAATAATTGCTTTACTTTATCGCTATGCGATAGCAATAGTTTGCAAGAGCAATAGTTGGTGAGACAACCATGTAACGACACATTGATATAGATCAAGATGATGGAGATCATGGTGTCATGCCGGTGATAATGTAGATCATGACGATGCTTTGGAGATGGAGATCAAAGGCGCAAGATGATCATGGCCATATCATGTCACATATTTTTGATTGCATGTGATGTTTATCTTTTATACATCTTATTTTGCTTAGTTCGACGGTAGCTTTATAAGATGATCTCTCACTAATTATCATAGTAAAAGTGTTCTCCCTGAGTATGCACCGTTGCGAAAGTTCTTCGTGCTAAGACACCACGTGATGATCGGGTGTGATAGGCTCTACGTTCAAATACAACGGGTGCAAAACAGTTGCACACGCGGAATACTCAGGTTTAACTTGATGAGCCTAGCATATAACAGATATGGCCTCGGAACACGGAGACCGAAAGGTCGAGCGTGAATCATATAGTAGATATGATCAACATAATGATGTTCACCATTGAAACTACTCCATCTCACGTGATGATCGGACATGGTTTAGTTGATTTGGATCACGTGATCACTTAGAGGATTAGAGGGATGTCTATCTAAGTGGGAGTTCTTAAGTAATATGATTAATTGAACTTAAATTTATCATGAACTTAGTCCTGGTAGTATTAGCATATCTATGTTGTAGACCAATAGCTCGCGTTGTTGCTTTCATATGTTTATTTTGATATGTTCCTAGAGAAAATTGTGTTGAAAGATGTTAGTAGCAATGATGCGGATTGGATCCGTGATCTGAGGTTTATCCTCATTGCTGCACAGAAGAATTATGTCCTTGATGCCCCGCTAGGTGACAGACCTATTGCAGGAGCAGATGCAGACGTTATGAACGTTTGGCTAGCTCAATATGATGACTACTTGATAGTTTAGTGCACCATGCCTAACGGCTTAGAATCGGGACTTCAAAGACGTTTTGAACGTCATGGACCATATGAGATGTTCCAGGAGTTGAAGTTAATATTTCAAGCAAATACCCGAGTTGAGGGATATGGAGTCTCCAACAAGTTCTATAGCTAAAAGATGGAGGAGAATCGCTCAACTAGTGAGCATGTGCTCAGATTGTCTGGGTACTACAATCGCTTGAATCAAGTGGGAGTTAATCTTCCAGATAAGATAGTGATTGACAGAATTCTCTAGTCACCATCACCAAGTTAGTAGAACTTCGTGATGAACTATAGTATGCAAGGGATGACGAAAATGACTCCCGAGCTTTTCATGACGATGAAATCGATGAAAGTAGAAATCAAGAAAGAGCATCAAGTGTTGATAGTTGACAAGATCACTAGTTTCAAGAAAGGGGCAAAGGGAAAAGGGGAACTTCAAGAAGAACAGCAAGCAAGTTGCTGCTCAAGTGAAGAAGCCCAAGTCTGGTCCTAAGCCTGAGACTAAGTGCTTCTACTGCAAAGGGACTGGTCACTGGAAGCGGAACTACCCCAAGTGATTGGCGGATAAGAAGGATGGTAAACTGAACATAAGTATATTTGATATACATGTTATTGATGTGTACTTTACTAGTGTTTATAGCAACCCCTCAGTATTTGATACTAGTTCAGTTGCTAAGATTAGTAACTCGAAACGGAAGTTGCAGAATAAACAGAGACTAGTTAAGGGTGAAGTGACGATGTGTGTTGGAAGTGGTTCCAAGATTGATATGATCATCATCGCACACTCCCTATACTTTCGAGATTAGTGTTGAACCTAAATAAGTGTTATTTGGTGTTTGCATTGAGCATGAATATGATTTGATCATGTTTATTGTAATACGGTTATTCATTTAAGTAAGAGAATAAATTGTTGTTCTGTTTACATGAATAAACCTTATATGGTTACACACCCAACGAAAATAGTTCATTGGATCTCGATCGTAGTGATACACATATTCATAATATTGAAACCAAAAGATGCAAAGTTAATAATGATAGTGCAACTTATTTGTGGCACTGCCGTTTAGGTCATATTGGTGTAAAGCGCATGAAGAAACTCCATGCTGATGGGATTTTGGAATCACTTGATTATGAATCACTTGATGCTTGCGAACCATGCCTTATGGGCAAGATGACTAAAACTCCATTCTCTGGAACAATGGAGCGAGCAACTGACTTATTGGAAATAATACATACTGATGTATGTGATCCGATGAGTGTTAAGGCTCGCGGCGGGTATCGTTATTTTCTGACCTTCACAGATGATTTGAGCAGATATGGGTATATCTACTTGATAAAACATAAGTCTGAAACATTTGAAAGGTTCAAAGAATTTCAGAGTGAAGTGGAAAATCATCGTGACAAGAAAATAAGGTTTCTACGATCTGATCACGGAGACAAATATTTGAGTTACGAGTTTGGTCTTCAATTAAAACAATGTGGAATAGTTTCACAAATTCGTGCCACCTGGAACACCACAGCATAATGGTGTGTCCGAACGTCATAACCGTACTTTATTGGATATAGTACAATCTATGATGTTTCTTACCGATTCACCATTATCGTTTTGGGGTTATGCATTAGAGACAGCTGCATTCACGTTAAATAGGGCACCATCTAAATCCGTTGAGACGACACTATATGAATTGTGGTTTAGCAAGAAACCAAAGTTGTCGTTTCTTAAAGTTTGGTGTTGTGATTCTTATATGAAAAAATTTCATCCTGATAAGCTCAAACCAAAATCGGAGAAATATGTCTTCATAGGATACCCAAAGGAGAATGGTGGGTACACCTTCTATCACAGATCCGAAGGCAAGACATTCGTTGCTAAGAATGGATCCTTTCTAGAGAAGGAGTTTCTCTCGAAAGAAGTGAGTGGGAGGAAAGTAGAACTTGATAAGGTAATTGTACCATCTCCCTTATTGGAAAGTAGTTCATCACAGAAATCTGTTCTTGTGACTACTACACCAATTAGTGAGGAAGATAATGATGATGATCATGTAACTTCGGATCAAGTTACTACCGAACCTCGTAGGTCAACCAGAGTGAGATCTGCACCAGAGTGGTACGGTAATCCTATTCTGGAGGTCATGTTACTTGACCATGACGAACCTATGAACTATGAGGAAGCGATGATGAGCCCAGATTCCGCAAAGTGGTTTGAGACCATGAAATCTGAGATGAGATCCATGTATGAGAACAAAGTATGGACTTTGATTGACTTGTCCAATGATCGGCGAGCCATTGAGATTTAAATGGATCTTCAAGAGGAAGACGGATGCTGATAGTAGTGTTACTATCTACAAAGCTAGAATTGTCGCAAAAAGGTTTTCGACAAGTTCAAGGTGTTGACTACGATGAGAGTTTCTCACTCGTATCTATGCTTAAGTCTGTCCGAATCATGTTAGCAATTGCCGCATTTTATGAAATCTGGCAAATGGATAAACAAAATTGCATTCCTTAATGGATTTATTAAAGAAGAGTTGTATATGATGCAACCAGAAGGTTTTGTCAATCCTAAAGGTGCTAACAAAATATGCAAGCTCCAGCGATCCATCTATGGACTGGTGCAAGCATCTCGGAGTTGGAATATACGCTTTGACAAGTTGATCAAAGCATATAGTTTTATACAGACTTGCGGTGAAGCCTGTATTTACAAGAAAGTGAGTAGGAGCACTACAGCATTTCTGATAAGTATATGTGAATGACATATTGTTGATCAGAAATAATGTAGAATTATTCTGCAAAGCATAAAGGAGTGTTTGAAAGGAGTTTTTCAAACAAAAACCTCGGTGAAGCTGCTTACATATTAAACATCAAGATCTATAGAGATAGATCAAGACGCTTGATAAGTTTTCAATGAGTAAATACCTTGACAAGATTTTGAAGTAGTTCAAAATGGAACAGTCAAAGAAAGAGTTCTTGCCTGTGTTACAAGGTGTGAAATTGAGTAAGACTCGAAACCCGACCACGGCAGAAGATAGAAAGAGAATGAAAGTCATTCCCTATGCCTTGGCCATAGGTTCTATAAAGTATGCCATGCTGTGTACCAGATCTATTGTATACCCTACACTGTGTTTAGCAAGGGAGTACAACAGTGATCTAGGAGTAGATCACTGGACAGCGGTCAAAATTATCCTTACTGGAATAAGGATATGTTTCTCAATTATGGAGGTGACAAAAGGTTCGTCGTAAAGGGTTACGTCGATGCAAGTTTTAACACTAATCTAGATGACTCTAAGTCTCGGTCTAGATACATATTGAAAGTGGGAGCAATTAGCTACAGTAGCTCCGTGCAGAGTATTGTTGACATAGAAATTTGCAAAATACTTACGGATCTGAATATGACAGACCAGTTGACTAAAATTATCTCACAAGCAAAACTTGATCACACCTTAGTGCTCTTTGGGTGTTAATCACATAGCGATGTGAACTAGATTACTGACTCTAGTAAACCCTTTGGGTGTTGATCACATATCGATGTGAACTATGGGTGTTAATCACATGGTGATGTGAACTATTGCTGGTAAATCACATGGCGATGTGAACTAGATTATTGACTCTAGTGCAAGTGGGAGACTGAAGGAAATATGTCCTAGAGGCAATAATAAAGTTATTATTTATTTCCTTATTTCATGATAAATGTTTATTATTCATGCTAGAATTGTATTAACCGGAAACATAATACATGTGTGAATACATAGACAAACAGAGTGTCACTAGTATGCCTCTACTTGACTAGCTCGTTGATCAAAGATGGTTAAGTTTCCTAGCCATAGACATGAGTTGTCATTTGATTAACGGGATCACATCATTAGGAGAATGATGTGATTGACATGACCCATTCGTTAGCTTAGCACCCGATCGTTTAGCATGTTGCTATTGCTTTCTTCATGACTTATACATGTTCCTATGACTATGAGATCATGCAACTCCCGTTTGCCGGAGGAACACTTTGTGTGCTACCAAACGTCACAACGTAACTGGGTGATTATAAAGGAGCTCTACAGGTGTCTCCAAAGGTAGATGTTGGGTTGGCGTATTTTGAGATTAGGATTTGTCACTCCGATTGTCGGAGAGGTATCTCTGGGCCCTCTCGGTAATGCACATCACTTAAGCCTTGCAAGCATTGCAACTAATGAGTTAGTTGTGGGATGATGTATTACGGAACGAGTAAAGAGACTTGCCGGTAACGAGATTGAACTAGGTATATGATACCGACGATCGAATCTCGGGCAAGTAACATACCGATGACAAAGGGAACAACGTATGTTGTTATGCGGTCTGACCGATAAAGATCTTCGTAGAATATGTGGGAGCCAATATGAGCATTCAGGTTCCGCTATTGGTTGTTGACCGAGAATGGTTCTAGGTCATGTCTACATAGTTCTCGAACCCGTAGGGTCCGCACGCTTAAGGTTTCGATGACAGTTATATTATGAGTTTATGAGTTTTGATGTACCGAAGCAGTTCGGAGTCCCGGATGAGATCGGGGACATGACGAGGAGTCTCGAAATGGTCGAGACGTAAAGATCGATATATTGGACGACTATATTCGGACATCGGAAAGGTTCTGAGTGGTTCGGGTATTTTTCGGAGTACCGGGGAGTTACGGGAATACGGGGGAGAAGTATTGGGCCTTATTGGGCCATACGGGAAAGAGAGAGGGGCTGCCTAGGGCAGGCCGCGCCCCCCCCCCCAAGGCCTAGTCCGAATTGGACTAGGGGGAGGGGCTGCGCCCCCTCCTTCCTTCCCTTCTCTTTTCCCCTTCCTTGTCTCCTACTCCTACTACATGGAAGGACTTCTAGTTGGACTAGGAAAGGGGGAATCCTACTCCCAGTGGGATTAGGACTCCCTAGGGCGCGCCATAGAGAGGGCCGGCCCTCCCCTCCTCCACTCCTTTATATACGGGGGCAGGGGGCACCCCATGGACACACAAGTTGATCCTGGTGATCGTTCCTTAGCCGTGTGCGGTGCCCCCCTCCACGATATTACACCTCGGTCATATTGTAGCGGTGCTTAGGCGAAGCCCTGCGACAATTGAACATCAAGATCGTCACCACGCCGTCGTGCTGACGGAACTCCCCCCGAAGCTTTGCTGGATCGGAGCCCGGGGTGCGTCATCGAACTGAACGTGTGCAGAACTCGGAGGTGCCGTCCGTTCGGTGCTTGGATCGGTCGGATCGGGAAGACGTACGACTACTTCCTCTACGTTGTGTCAATGCTTCCGCTTCAGTCTACGAGGGTACGTAGACAACACTCTCCCCTCTCGTTGCTATGCATCACCATGATCTTGCGTGTGCGTAGGAATTTTTTTGAAATTACTACGTTCCCCAACAATACGATGTCAACTACATGATCATGCTAAGCAATATGACAATGATGGAGCGTGTCATAATAAACGGAATGGTGGAAAGTTGCATGGCAATATATCTCGGAATGGCTATCGAAATGCCATGATAGGTAGGTATGGTGGCTGTTTTGAGGAAGGTATATGGTGGGTGTATGATACCGGCGAAAAGTGCGCGGTATTAGAGAGGCTAGCAATGATGGAAGGAAGAAGGGTGCGTATAATCCATGGACTCAACATTAGTCATGAAGAACTCATATACTTATTGCAAAAATCTACAAGTTATCAAAGCAAAGTATTACGTGCATGCTCCTAGGGGGATAGATTGGTAGGAAAAGACCATCTCTCGTCCCCGACCGCCACTCATAAGGAAGACAATCAATAAACAAATCATGCTCCGACTTCATCACATAACGGTTCACCATACGTGCATGCTACAGGAATCACAAACTTTAACACAAGTATTTCTCAAATTCACAACTACTCAAATAGCATGACTCTAATATCACCATCTTCATATCTCAAAACAATCATAAAGAATCAAACTTCTCATAGTATTCAATGCACTTTATATGAAAGTTTTTATTATATCCCTCTTGGATGCCCTATCATATTAGGACTAAATTCATAACCCAAGCAAATTACCATGTTGTTCTAAAGACTCTCAAAATAATATAAGTGAAGCATGAGAGTTCATCTATTTCTTCAAAATAAAACTACCATCGTACTCTAAAAGATATAAGTGACGCACTAGAGCAAACAACAAAACTACTCCAAAAAGATATAAGTGAAGATCAATGAGTAGTCAAATAATTATGTAACTATGTGAAGACTCTCTAACATTTTAAGAATTTCCGATCTTGATAATTTATTCAAACAGCAAGCAAAGCAAAATAAAATGACATGAC
Source organism: Aegilops umbellulata (assembly GCA_032464435.1). NCBI lineage: Eukaryota > Viridiplantae > Streptophyta > Magnoliopsida > Poales > Poaceae > Aegilops > Aegilops umbellulata. The sequence continues at coordinate 436,679,718 of CP136058.1, read as the reverse complement.
GCTCTAAGCAAAACACATATCATGCGGTGAATAAAAATATAGCTCCAAGTAAAGTTACCGATGAACGAAGACGAAAGAGGGGATGCCTTCCGGGGCATCCCCAAGCTTAGACGCTTTGTCATCCTTGAATATTACCTTGGGGTGCCTTGGGCATCCCCAATCTTAGGCTCTTGCCACTCCTTATTCCATAGTCCATCGAATCTTTACCCAAAACTTGAAAACTTCACAATACAAAACTTAACAGAAAACTCGTGAGCTCCGTTAGCGAAAGAAAACAAAACACCACTTCAAGGTACTGTAATGAAATCATTCTTTATTTATATTGGTGTTAAACCTACTGTATTCCAACTTCTCTATGGTTTATAAACTATTTTACTAGCCATAGAGACATCAAAATAAGCAAACAACACACGAAAAACAGAATCTGTCAAAAACAGAACAATCTGTAGTAATCTGTAACTAATGCAAACTTCTGGAACTCCAAAAATTCTAAAATAAATTGGTGGACCTGAGGAATTTGTCTAGTAATAATCTGCCAAAATAATCAACTAGATAGCACTCTCCAGTAAAAAGTTTTAGCTAATCTCGTGAGCGCTAAAGTTTCTGTTTGTTACAGCATGATCATAAAGACTTCACCCAAGTCTTCCCAAAGGTTCTACTTGGCACAAACACTAATTAAAACACAAAACCACATCTAAACAGAGGCTAGATGGATTATTTATTCCTAAACAGAACCAAAAAGCAAGAAACTAAACTAAATTGGGTTGCCTCCCAACAAGCGCTAACGTTTAACGCCCCTAGCTAGGCATGATGATTTCAATGATGCTCACATAAAAGATAAGGATTGAAAAATAAAGAGAGCATCATGAAGAATATGACTAGCACATTTAAGTCTAACCCACTTCCTATGCATAGGGATTTTGTGAGCAAACAACTTATGGGAGCAATAATCAACTAGCATAGGAAGGCAAAACACGCATAACTTCAAAAATTTAAGCACATAGAGAGGAAACTTGATATTATTGCAATTCCTACAAGCATATATTCCTCCTTCATAATGATTTTCAGTAGCATCATGAATGAATTCAACAATATAACCAGCACATAAAGCATTCTATTCATGATCTACTTGCATAGAAATTTTACTACTCTCCACATAAGCAAATTTCTTCTCATTCGGAATAGTAGTGGGAGAAAGCTCAACAAAACAGCTATCATGTGATTGAAAATTAAGATCAAGATGACAAGTTTCATGGTTATCATTATTCTTTATAGCATACGTGTCATCACAATAATAATCATAGATAGGAGGCATGCTTTCATCATAGTAAATTTGCTCATCAAAGCTTGGGGGACCAAAAATATCATCTTCATCAAACATAGCTTCCCCAAGCTTGTGGCTTTGCATATCATTAGCATCATGGATATTCAAGGAATTCATACTAACAACATTGCAATCATGCTCATCATTCAAATATTTAGTGCCAAACATTTTAATGCATTCTTCTTCTAACACTTTGGCACAATTTTCCTTCCCATCATATTCACGAAAGATATTAAAAAGATGAAGCGTATGAGACAAACTCAATTCCATTTTTTTGTAGTTTTATTTTATAGACTAAACTAGTGCTAAAACAAGAAACAAAAAGATTCGATTGCAAGATCTAAAGATATACCTTCAAGCACTCACCTCCCCTGCAACGGCGCTAGAAATTGCTTGATGTCTACTACACAACCTTCTTCTTGTAGACGTTGTTGGGCCTCCAAGTGCAGAGGTTTGTAGGACAGTAGCAAATTTCCCTCAAGTGGATGACCTAAGGTTTATCAATCCATGGGAGGCGTAGGATGAAGATGGTCTCTCTCAAGCAACCCTGCAACCAAATAACAAAGAGTCTCTTGTGTCCCCAACACACCCAATACAATGGTAAATTGTATAGGTGCACTAGTTCAGTGAAGAGATGGTGATACAAGTGCAATATGGATGGTAGATATAGGTTTTTGTAATCTGAAAATATAAAAACAGCAAGGTAACTAATGATAAAAGTGAGCATAAACGGTATTGCAATGATAGGAAACAAGGCCTAGGGTTCATACTTTCACTAGTGCAAATTCTCTCAACAATAATAACATAATTGGATCATATAACTATCCCTCAACATGCAACAAAGAGTCACTCCAAAGACACTAATAGCGGAGAACAAACGAAGAGCACCTCAAAGTTATTCTTTCCAGTCAATCCATTGGGCTATTCCTATAAGTGTCACAAACAGCCCTAGAGTTCGTACTAGAATAACACCTTAAGACACAAATCAACCAAAATCCTAATGTCACCTAGATACTCCAATGCCACCTCAAGTATCTTGGGTATGATTATACGATATGCATCACACAATCTCAGATTCATCTATTCAAACCAACACAAAGTACTTCAAAGAGTGCCCCAAAGTTTCTACCGGAGAATAAAGACGAAAACGTGTGCCAACCCCTATGCATAGGTTCATGGGCGGAACCCGCAAGTTGATCACCAAAACATACATCAAGTGAATCACGTGATATCCCATTGTCACCACAGATACGCACGGCAAGACATACATCAAGTGTACTCAAGTCATTAAAGACTCAATCCGATAAGATAACTTCAAAGGGAAAACTCAATCCATTACAAGAGAGTAGAGGGGGAGAAGCAACATAAGATCCAACTATAATAGCAAAGCTCGCGATACATCAAGATCGTGCCAAATTAAGAACACGAGAGAGAGAGAGAGAGAGAGAGAGAGAGAGAGAGAGAGAGAGATCAAACACATAGCTACTGGTACATACCCTCAGCCCCGAGGGTGAACTACTCCCTCCTCGTCATGGAGAGCGCTGGGATGATGAAGATGGCCACCGGTGAGGGTTCCCCCCTCCGGCAGGGTGCCGGAACAGGGTCCCGATTGGTTTTTGGTGGCTACAGAGGCTTGCGGCGGCGGAACTCCCGATCTATTCTGTTCCCCGATCGTTTTAGGGTATATGGGTATATATAGGAGGAAGAAGTATGTCAGGGGAGCCATGAGGGCCCCACGAGGGTGGAGGGCGCGCCCAGGGGGGTGGGCGCGCCCCCTGCCTCGTGCCTCCCTCGTTGCTTCCTTGACGTGGACTCCAAGTCTCCCGGGTTGCTTTCCTTCCAAAAATAACTTCTCCAGAAGATTTCATTCCATTTCGACCTTATTTGATATTCCTTTTCTTCGAAATACTGAAACAAGGGAAAAAATAGGAACTGGCACTGGGCTCTGGGTCAATAGGTTAGTCCCAAAAATAACATAGAAGTGTTTAATAAAGCCCATAAACATCCAAAACAGATAATATAATAGCATGGAACAATCAAAAATTATAGATACGTTGGAGACGTATCAGTCTTCTGTACCATGCTCCCATCCATATCCTTCGGGCTTTCATTAGTAGCAGCAGAGTCAGCCTTCTGGTTATGGTCTTGTCTTGCATTAAAACGCCAGCTATGGTCTGGGAGGCCTGTTTTTCAAATTTTGTTATTTATTTTTCATTTTCCTTTTCTGTCTTCTTTTTTCTACTTTAAATAATTGGGTCTTTAAAAAAGTTTTGATAAACTAAGAAAAATGAGAACTTTGAAAAACATATTTAATAATTCATAAATGTTTGTGGATTCAAAAAAGTGTTCGTGATTTTTAGAAAATGTTCGCATATTCAAAAAATGTTCATAATTTTTAAAACAATTGTTCTGGAAAGAAAAGAATGTTCATGCTTTTTTTTAAAGTTGTGTATTAAAAAATGTTAAATTGAACAAAATTTCGTCAATTAAAAAAAATGTTCATGAATTGAAAAGTATCCTGAAACTTCAAAAAAATGTTCGTGACTTATAAAATAGTTTATTAATTCATAAAATGTTTGTGGTTCAAAAAATAACATGCATTTCAAAAAATGTTTGTCAAATTATTAAAATGTTCGTGAATTTAAAAAATTGTTCCACCAATTTCCAAAAAATGTTTGGTGATTTTAGAAATGTTCGCCTATTCAAGAAAAATGTTTTAAAAAATGTTCACAATTTTTATAAAAATCTTTGCACATAGTATAAAATGTTCATGAATTCAAGAAATGTTCATGATTTTAGAAAATGTTCAAAAATTTGTAAAAATGTTCAGAATTTGAAAAATGTTCACGATTTCAGATATGGTCACGATTTTTAGAAAAATCATGATTTTTCTAAATATGTTCATGATTTTTGTCCGCACGGGCCGTTTTGCTAGTATTTTGAAAAACAAACTTGGTTTTACTTTGGTTGAGCCGAACTTGGTTTGACCCGCCCCACCCCGGTCGGTCGTTGTGCCCTCTGCTCTGGTTCGACCCGGAGTCCCGGACCCAAACTGCCTGGCGTGCTCTTCTCCCAGCCGCCCAGCAACATCGACTCCCCTCGGCGACCCCAACTCCGGCGGCGGCGCGGCAGGTCGAAGCGCGGGTAAGTCGCATCTCGACGTCCACGGACCAATCTCCCTATCCTCTAGACCTCGCGCTGCTGCGCGCCTGCTATGCTGCCTACGTGCCCTTACGCGCGCCTCTTCTCCCGATCCCCAAATCCTCCAACCCTCTTTTTGCAGCAGGAGCCGGCGCGTCTGAGCAGCCGGCGGCCAGCGGAGGAGGAGGGGTCCATAAGGCGGTGTCACGGTAACCGGTCCGGCGAGCGGCGAACGGACGAAGGCGGCCGGAAGAGGGGGCGGCGGAGCGATGTCGAAGCGGTTGATGGAGCGGATGCTGGGGATGTTCCGGTCCCGGACGCAGGTGGGCGTCGACAGGGCCGGCAACCACTACTTCTCCCGCGTCGAGGAGGTCGACGGCGCCAGTACGTGTCCCCGCGCCCGTCTCTCCCCGTGCACCTCTGTCGTCCACGTGCTCCTCTTCTCCCCCTGCAGCAAGAACCTGCGCTCTCCTCTATGAAAATGGTGATCCTGACGTAACCGTGTTTCCGCTTCGTGATGCATTACGCAGTGAAAGAGAAGCGGTGGATTGAGTTCAAGGGCGACCGGGACCCGACCACTGTTCCAGGTTACGCCTCCTATCGCTTGTTAGGCCTGTGAGAATCTCTAGTTCTCCAATTTGGCTGGTACCAACAAATGTTTTTTGCAGGCATGTATGGTTTATGGCCTTCATTCTGAGCCAATATTCTCGGATTTGTCAGTGAGTAGACATCATCTGATAGTTGCGTCGTGCTTGTAGTTGAGTGGACTTGCTGGTTGAATGGACAAAGGAAGAAAGCTCCAACACCAGAGGTAAGGAATGAGACCGTGCCAGTCACATTGTTCTGTGAAAACTGCGCATTTATTGTTTACTTCTCCTTACTTAGTAAGGGAAGCACTGTGTTCATTGCATCAGATACTGATGTGATGTATTGCTGCACTGTGACAGGAATTAGCTGAACTGGAGGCGAGGCGTGAACGCGTGAAGCAAAATGTTGAACGTATGTATCTGGTGATTCCAACCTGTAACCTCTCTTGTGCTTTTGTTCTTAAGCTTCACTCGCTCCACATTGTGTGTATTGCTCGTTGATAATGTTACTGTTTAAGTTAGAGCAATAGCTCCCAAACATGTTATTCTCACATGTCTATTACTTGTGTTTTTACGTTTTGCACCATTGTTCATTAATCTTATGTCATCATTGTAATGTGTAGATATGCTACAAAAAAGCACATAAAATGTGTGTGTTAGAGTGAATCAAAGATGTTTGATGACTCTGAAATGCTATGCAGAAGTTATTTGCTTATGCTGCTCATGAGTAATGCCTATTTTTTGGGGGGTCACACTCGTTGGAATGTATTGTTGTTGTAGTCTGCCTTATGGTTGTTACTGTATGCGTTTTATGCTAATTCGGTAATTCCCGTTACTTTCACTAGATAGTAAAATGGGAGAATGATGCTCATGGTCAGAGTTGTGTGTTATCCTCTTTGATGATAAACCTTTTAACTGTGACTGCTAAATGGGAACTGCATAATATTTCCTTTTTTTAGAACCGCTGGTCTATTATTTCTTACATGTATTTACACAGCAATGGCTCTAGAAACAGCGGGGGACCCCATACCACACACCCAAGCCATTCAAATAACAACTGTCTTTTGCTAACACATGGGCACAACCTTTAGCCTCTCTACGGCACCATGCAACCCGGAATTCAGAAAAGGAAGAACACCTAACTTTTAGCTCTTCAATCAGGAAACCATATATCAATCTATCGATAGCAGCGTTCTTCAGTTTTCTCACTGTTTCCAGGCTGTCCATCTCCAGCACTATCTTATGTAGTCCCTGTTGATTCGCCTACATGACTCCTTCTTTAGCGCACAGCTCTGCAAGCGCTGGATCACACACATCAGGGAGCCTGGAGCTTTTCCCTGCAACAAAGGAGCCGTCAATCCTCCTGATCATTTCTCCTGCTCCCCCAGCTCCACCCCAACATCAAGCCCTCCGTCCACATTTACTTTCACCCAGCCGTGAGGCGGAGGAAGCCATCTCTCAATAGCACGTACACTGGAGGAAACTGGTACCGATTTAAACTTATTACATTCACCAGCAAGGGCACAAACTCTTTTGGCTACTCACTTCGGATTTTGCACAGGTTCACCTCTTGAGGCAGCATTCCTCTCCTGCCACAAATCATATAACATTCTAATGTATGAAGAGAGGTCATCCTTTGATAAAACCCGAAATAGGGATAGCATCCAGCTCGTCAGGTCTCGGCCTTCTCTGCTCTTTCCCAAGAGTTGTGGCCATTTCTTGTTGCACAAATGCTCCAGCTCCAACCAAGCTTCCCTCACATAACAGCAGCCCCAAAAGCAGTGTATGAAGCATTCCTCTCTGTAGCAATAGGGGCATGTAACATTGAGCTTGATATTCCTCCTAGTCCGGAGCATGGCTGTCGGAGCCGAATTGGCTAGGACTCCTAGCCATTTCGGCTCCGACAGCCATGCATGGATCTTCATTTTACACGGGACATCACAGCTCCATAACTTAAGCCATCCCTTGTGAGCATCGGAAGAAGATGATGAAGATCCACCCTTCCTGTCCCATTGAACAATAAAATCATTAAATATCCTGGCTTTGTATGCGGATTTGACAGAGAAATACAAACTGATGTGTAGTTCCACGCCAGGTAGTCGTCTCCTTCCCAATTCCCAATTTGTATCTGCATAATGTCATTCACATCTATGTCTGGGGCCAAGAGTCTATTAAAACTTAAGGGAATGTGGGATGAAGCAAAATCACTTAAAAAAATTATCGCCACAAGCAGCCCACCAGTTAGTTGGAATCCCAATGCAGTCATTTCAGTTTCTTCAATGTTACATTGATTGTGAACAGGAATAATATGCACTTGAAACTTAGTTTATTATGGTTATGAACAAGCTTTAGTTTAGGCCAGCTTCATTTTGTTATGTCCTTGGTATTGGCATAAAGACTTCCTCCTCAAGTACAAGATATTGCGACCACATGTAGAAATTGGGGATCAGGGAAAAATAGCAGAAACGAGATTGGATATAGAACCTTTCAGTTTTATTTCTATAAGTTCTGCGTTATTCATCTCATCGACACTTCTACCACACCATACAACCAGTTCATCTTCAATACCTTGCTTGAAAGACTCACTCCAGGTCGCCAAGCCAAGCGCACATTTATGGCCCCTGATCCTGATGGCGTCTTCTTATCCCCACCTTATCTGTCTTGCTCTGTTTACACGCTGTCAGTTGCATGGATGTCATTCCAGGTGTGAATCATATCTGTAGATTCACCCAGTTATATATTACCTCCGTCCCAAATTACTTGTCTTAGATTTGTCTAGATACGGATGTATCTAAAACTAAAACTTGTCTAGATACATCCGTATCTAGACAAATCTAAGACAAGTAATTCGGGACGGAGGGAGTAGAAAACATGTTGGAGTGATGACCAACCAGTGTGTAATCTGACTTCTTGTTTGTATTTTTAAAAACTGTTTGCAAATGTATGCTTACCTACTATTGTCCCAGATGCCTTCTGCCCACTGTGAAGCTTTTATTCTAGTTGCATTGCAATAGAAGATCTTATTCATAAGTTCTGTCTCATCAAGGTCCTCTTATATACTCCACTGATATAATTCTACATATGAGTATATCATATAATTCTACATATGTGTCGCTTCATGTATTTGCTCCACTGATACATATTTAATCTATGTTCATTCAAGTTCTTAAAAAGAAAGAAGAAGAGGAAAGAAGAGCTGGTGTCCGACCAGTCAAGACAATCGGTATGTTCTTTATGTTACTCCGTAGTTTCCATTATTTTGTATCATCAGTTGTCTATCCCTTTGGAGTTCCTTCTATTGACTGTTTAGTCTGTGACTACTCTGATTACTATTCGTCCTGTTCCACCAAAACCTTTCAGACTTATGCTGTGGTTATTTGCGCTGCCTAGTTTCCAGACGTGTTTCTTAGAAACTAGACGGCTGGGAAACTAGTACCTGATGTGTTGTTACTGTCAAAGCTTGTATGCAATTAGCAAAATGTTATATGTTTGTACTACTATTGTGTTACTAAAGGAGAAAAATAAATACTATCATATTGCATTTTCTTTGCTTTTGATTGTTTGCTATTGATGTTCTTTCAAATATAGGGAAAACAGATACTCCAAATCTGAGAAGTTTTACACAGCAGTTCCCTGGTACATCTGAAGATAAAAAGAAAGGTAACATAGTCTTATTTGCAAGTATCTGTTATGATTGTGATGTAGTGCAGCTCAAATATGTGCCGTAACATTTCCGTCGCACTGTTTAGGACCTGAGAAGGTGTCTAAGCCTAGTGGAGCGACTGATGCAGAAGATGCCACAACAGATAATGACAGGTGTGTTTGAATACAGAAGTTTTTCTGTAAGTGTTGTAATTTGTGTTGAGATATTATTTATTCACTAGCTATTTTCTTCAAGTCTATAATGCCAGTCACTGTCTAGCATATGCTATTGTGCCGTTTCTTCATAGACCTGCCTTTTGTTGTATTTTATCTGCCTCCAATAATTCAGGGCGACTCTGCAATAGAATTGTTCAAGTGTATGTAAAATGGAATTGATCTATCTGGTTTGAGGACAGAAATGGAGTGCGGCATTCTGAGAATCGCAAACAAGAATTCGCTAATATCTTTGTATTTCTTAGTGAGCCCAGCAATATCTTCTCCACTTTTAAGTGCAAACCATCCCCAGCTTCTTTTGGGCATTCGAGAAGTACAGAAAGCTCGCCCGTTCATACAGAAAGTCTAGCTAATCTGGGAACTTAAAGAGAAGGCAACACGCTGCTATTATCTTCATTTAACTCTGTTGATTTGAATCCTTGTTCATTTTGTTCCAGGTCTTCCGAACCATCTGGAACTGGTGCCAGCTTTAAACCAGGGACTTGGCTGCCACCATCATGAATGCCGACCTATAATTCCAGCAGACGAAGGATCTCTGCTTGAGCATTTTTGTGAGGCCTACCTGCTGACAACATCTTTGCTGATGGGCAACAATGTATGCATGTCAATTGTTAAAGTTAAGTGAGATCTCACCCTCACTAAGCAACATAGGCACTCTCTCTTTTGATTTTTGCCGAGTTCTTCGGTGCTAGTTTTGATAGCAAAACTTTGGGAAACAACAAATCAGACCTTTTTTATGAAGTTAAGAGGTCTGTTTTTCGTTTGCACGATGTAACAGCTGAAATTGGTTTATTTGGCATAAATAAGCATGATTTGAGTTTCATACACAGGCTCCTTTTTATAGCGCTAAGATGATTACATATATGATTGAAAACTGGTCATATGCATTATCGATCATATATAGTAAACCGAACATCTGCACAAGAAAGGTATTTCTTCATTACTTTTTTTAAGTACCACAAGTAGAATGCTCCGGTAGTTATTGCCGCTGCCCTGGTCGACAGCAGATAATACATATTGCCCACTTTCAGATCAGGACCCCTATCTAATGTGACTTGAGATGGTGCAACATAAGCCTGCCTTGTGAGTCCCCGAAGTCTGGAACCGATGCTGCGTAGTAGTGAACTGATGTGCTCTTCTGCGGTTAGAACAGATGTACGTACCAGGTTCTGAAGCTTTCTTATGCAGGGAAAGGGAGCTGATTGGCGGCAACTCAACTGTACCTGGTTAGCTTCGGCATCCAGACTAGCGCTGAAACCATTCCCCTGTTCTAAGCTTCTAGCATGACTGGCATCTGCAGGAATTCTTCTGCTTATCATTTCCTTCTGCTTGTCTTTAGGTGCCGGTGTTTTGCGTGTCGGCCGTACGTGTTACCACTGTTCTGCCTCAAGAACACACACGCACACTACTAGGAAATGCACCTGCTAGCTAGCTGCCAGCAATTTCAGGGTAAAGCGTAGCAAAGATTTCTTCCAAGTATGGATATAGACCGCGGAAATGTGGAATAGAGGGAGGCAAGGATGAGATATGTAGGTAGTTAAGCCACCCGGCCGTGGTCTGGTTGAGGACCAACTGCCAAGCCAGGCAGGTGATGGCATTCTCAGGCCTGCTGAGCACTGAACACTAATTGTGTTGATAACAGCAAATGAGGTCATATCATGGGTTTTGCGACCATTTACTTCTAAGCACACAGTCGATGTTAATGACGTTGCAGTTGCCTGCGGCTCGCATAGCCTAAATTTGCTGGCTGGGATCTTGCCATCCTGGTGCTTGGATACACATGCGTACACATACATACATACATACATACAGACAGACAGAGATATACATTAGAGAAGATGCAGACAATGCATATCTTTCATCACTAGGGGTGACAGGGACCCGGCCCTCCGCAAGGCCACAAGGCACAGGATAAGAGAGGACGAAAGATGACATGTGCTGTTCATCTAGCTACAGGATATGCAATCCGGGGCCTGTTGGACTGATGGCCTTGGCATCCTATGCTTGTCCCCTACGGCCCTACGCCCCTTCTGCCCAAAAGGCCTAGCTAGCAACTGGTCAAAAAACCTTGAAAAGGGAACAGTCGCTTGCACCTCAAGGTTCCAACTTGTCATCATCAATTCACCTGTTCATTCATACTTCCTCCGTTAGTACAAAGTTGAGTCATCAGATGAACGTTTCCTGTACTAATGGAGGGAGTATATGTGTACAGGAAAAGTTCATCCGACCAAAAACATACTCATAACAGTCGAATCCGATACATACTATGACGACGACGATGAGGAGGAGGAGGAGGAGGAGGAGGAGCATATATCATCTGCATTCTTTTAGTTCTAGGCTTCTGGAAACCACCCTCTTTTTGCCAGTAACTTATATGTATCGGCAAAATTTCGTGTTTTGACCCTTTTACCGTATAAAATCGAGATCTGACCCTGGTCCGGATTTTTTTTTGAGATTTGACCCTTTTACCTACCGCCGGGCACCACGGCGGTAGGCATGTGCAAGCTACCGCCAAAGGGATTAGCGGTAGCCCACTCATCCACGTCAGCCCCAAGTAAACGGAACCGTCTCCTGCCGTCCACCCTACCGCCAGAGCCCAGGCGGTAGGCTCTGTAATCCTGCCGCTGTAGGCTCTGGCGGTAGGAGCTGAAACCTTATAAGCCCACGCGGCCGGCTCATGGGGCCCACCCACCAACCAGCCCCATCTTCTTCTCCCCCCAGCCGCGGGGCGCCGCAAGAATAGAGAGCACAAGCTCTCTCTCATCCCCTCCACTCCCCACCTCCGATCTTCTTCGTTTGGCCACCATTTTTGCGCATCGAGATGGCTCCGAAATGGGAAAAGTAAGCTCTCTCAATCCCTCCAATTAGTTCTACTCGAAACGCTTTCGATTTGATGCATTATTTGGTGCAAATAAACCTATCTTTTTTACTTTGTTTTTATCCTAGGATTGCTTAGGTTGATTATATATGATGTATACGGTTGAATATGAACTCTAATAACTAGTTGTGGAGATTATGTGTAGTTTTGATATGAACCCTAGTTCATCACGAAGGTAGTTGGAGATTAACATTATTTTTGAACAAGTGGTGATGTGATTGATGTTGGAGGGATTGTAAGTAGTTGCTTACATGTGATTGAATTATGTATATGCATTTTTTTGAACAAATGGTCATATGATGGATTTTGATGAATAATGTATATGCAATTTTCTAATTGTTTCAATATACGATAAATGATGAATGTTGGTGAATAATGTATTTACATTGATCATTTATATTGGTTGAATATATGATAAATGATGAATGTTGGTTGAATATGATTCATTTATATTTGGACTTGATATGTTCATGTTTGTTATAGGCAGCCACCCCTTGCGCCAGAAATCGGCGTGGAGTACACGATGCTTGATCATGCTTTCGACAACGGTCACCGCGCCCGTTTTATGGAGCACGGAGTGGTAATGTCTATCCTCAATTTGATGTATTGTTTATTATGACAAAATTAGTTACTAACAATTCCGTTTACATTCTGACAGATGCTCCCCCCATTGCGGATGAGGGGCCACACAAAGGCCGTGCAGATGAAGTACGACAAGCGCTACACTCCGTACTTCAGGAGAGCACGGATGTTGGGGTTCGTTCTTCAGTTCAAAAGACAGTCGCCGACGCTCGTGCACTCGGCTCTTACGGCATTGATCGACCGGTGGCACCCCGAGACGCACAGTTTCCATCTCACCTGTGGTGAGATGACAGTGACTCTCGAGGACTTCGGCATGATCACGGCCCTGCATATCGAGGGCCATGCTCTGACTGGGCGAGTGGAGAGGGCCAACTGGCAGGAGAGGGTGATCGCCCTGATCGGCGACTGCCCTCCCATGAATGGAAACAAAACATCCGGTGTGCGACTCAAGTGGCTCCTGGAGAATCGGTCCGTTTGCCAGCAAGATGACGATCAGCGGACCGTGGAACAGTACGCGAGGGCCTATTTTGCGGTACCTTCTGATGGAGGTCGTCTTTCCAGACTGCTCGGGGGATTGCGCCCTATGGATGTATCTCGGCTTCCTGGAGGACTGGGATGCGGGGTACAGCCGGGGTTCCGCCGGCCTAGCTTACCTATACCGCTCGGTAAGATAAATATCTCAATACTCGTTTTTCGATCTACGTATGCTGTTTGAGGTTGTGCTATATGATCATGATCACTAAATGTTTGCAGCTGGATGACGCGACGCAGAGGACCGAAGAGACCTCCGGCGTGTGTGGATTTGTTTGGGCCCTTTCAATTTGGATGTGGGAGCGGTTACCGATCGGCCGTCCAGAGAGAGTTCGCTCGCGTGCATGGACGGATTATGGCGAAGAAGGAGACAGTGCTAGGTACCCGACCGTCGCTTACGCCTGGGACAAGGTGAAGGTCTACACGGGCAAGGCCACTACCCTGTATAAGCTCTTCAGCAACGAGCTGGACAACCTATCAGATTTCCAGGTATACCAAGTAGCTTATCAATCGTTCCGTAGCAACTTTCATTCTTCTTAACAATCCTTCTGTAGGTGAACTGGTTTTCGTACCACGACCGACCATGGGGGTTCGAGCTCAACTCGATGTGCGAGGAGGATCGGCTTGCCTGGCGGTGCATTGTGCCCTTGATATGTGTGTATGCCATCGAGTGGCACTTACCACAGCGTGTGGCCACACAGTTTGGGATCTTGCAACATACCCCACCGGGTAAACCCATAGACACCGGCGGCTCCAACGTTCACTGGTGAGGACATTGTTCTCTACTTGATGTGTTTTCGTTTATGTTTGACGTTGTCATGACGTCCGTTGCTTCCTATGCCTTGCAGGAAGAGAAAGAATTGTCAGTCCATCACAGACTGGGGGCACGAGCACCAGGAGTACGTGAAAAAAGTGGGACGAGAGAAGGTATCGCAAAGACAGCGAGAGGAGAGTGGTTAACTGAGACACCTACCGTGAACGCCACCTGAAGTGGTATGACGATGGTGTCAAGTACCGTGTACGCCTGAGGCCGCAGTGGACGGAAGACGATATCGCCGAATTGGAGGAGGATGGCAGCGAGAACGAAGCTTACCGTGGCCGGCTCAGAGATCTCGAAGGTGATTTCAGGGAGTATGCACCCCTGATGAACAGAGTGGTAAGTGGTGTTCTCATTTGTTTTGAGCCATGAGCGGTTTTGAGCCTTTAACATATTGGTTATATGTGCAGGCTTTAGAGCTCAACAGAAGCATTATTGATGGCTCGAACGCGCTTTCGTATGAAGCTGGAACCGTGGAATCCAACACCAAAATGAGGGATACAATGAAGGTAACATCGAGCTCCTTAGCCATGTTATACTATTGCAGAAGCTTGAGTTGATCCTTATTATGATTTTGGTTGTTCACTATTGCAGAAGTTCATCACCCGTTGTCATAAGATAGTGGGTATGCTTGGGTGCGCTCACGCGGCCAACGTCCATGATCCTGCTCATGTAGGGTCCATGCATGACATTGCTTCATCGAGCCACGCTGGCGGAGCTTCCTCTACTCATGTTGCCTCGTCATCCCGCATTGTTGAGCAGCAAGAGGAAGAAGAAACAGATGGCGACGAAGAAGAGGAGGAGGAGGACGCAGAGGAGTACGACGACAATGACGGGCCTCAACCGACGCAGCCAAGCCAGGGGAAGAGGGTATCTCATCCACACCAGGATATTTTGAGCCCATCCCTGTTTCAGAAACCGGTTCCTCGTCATCGCACGAAGAAGCCGGACGAAACCCGCTCGAAGAGAAACGAGGACCGTACCGCTAAGAGGAGCAGGAGCAAGTGACCACTCGTGTTGGTGATGTCGTTTAGTGCAACTAGTTGTGAGCAAAAACTTGTATGCTATGCTAGTGATGTCTATTTGGTACTTTCAAGCTTTGTTGCTGATGTCGAATTGCTACTTTCAAACTATGTTCAAACTTTTTGAAATGTTAATTTGCTATCTACAATGTGTGCGATCATCCTATTTTGAATTACAAACAATATTTGTTGTGATGTTTATTTATTTTTGATTGATAAGACCAAGAACCAGTTTAGTAGTTAACTGGCACATACCCTACCGCCGGAGGCACGGAGGTAGGTGTAGACAGCCTACCGTCAGGACCTTTGGCGTTAGGTGTAGACAGCCTACCGTCAGGACCTTTGGCGTTAGGTGTAGACAGCCTACCACCAGGACCTTTGGCGGTAGGTTGTGGTACCCCACCGCCAATGAGTCACGGTTTCTTCGTCACAGAACAGAAGGCATGTGTAAGCGACCCTACCGCCAAGGAACGTGGCGCTAGGTTGGTGTACCCTACCGCTAGCGGAAACGCCTTTTCCGTCACAGTACCGAAGGCACAGCCTACGGCACTACCGCCGAGCCTTCTGGCGGTAGCCTTAGCTAGACTACCGCCACGTCCGGTGGCGGTACGACCGTTACGCCACGTGGCCTCACACAACGGGGCTGACGGCGGCCGCCGTTAACCTACCGCCGCTCCCCGTAGCGGTATCCTATACAAGCCTACCGCCATGATCTGCGGCGGTAACGAAAGGGTCAAATCTCAAAAAAAGTCCAGACCAGGTTCAGATCTCGATTTTATATGGCAAAAGGGTTAAAACACGAAAAAAGTCCATATGTATCATGCCAAGTTCCTACCAGCAACTTTGCGTGCAGGAGCCTGCAGTGTGTGCTTCCTCAATTTCTGATCACCGAACCCTGACGGTCTCATCTGTGCCTCAGCCTTGCCGTATACTACTCCTGCTATATCTTCTGCACCTCTGATGAGTGGAACGAAAGCCTGAGAGAAACGGGGCCCCAGAAAGCAACCGCAGCATGCTCCCTCTTGTGCCATTTGGAAGTCCATTCCTCTCTGAAAAACAGAAACGGCAGCGGCAGTGTTTGCAGTGCCACTTGGAGCCTTCACGGATACGGCATAGGTAGGCAACAGTAGTACAAAACTTTGATCTGATAGGTGAAGGAATTACGGAAAGGAAGTTTTCAGGAACTGAACAATGACTTACTCGCATTCAGAAGAAGAGGAAAGATACATACTCCTAGCAAAAGAAGAAAGATAGAAACCGTGGAGCTAATTGAGGGAAGATGCCCTTGGCGGCCAGCGGATGGATGGCTAGCTTATCTTGCAAGGAAGGTGGTTGGTCACTGTAGCAAAGCTTAAAGCGGCTGGTGGTGACGGTGGGTGAGTTCAGTCGCAGCTAGCGGTACTGTTAGACATATGGCCGTCTGTCTGTCTGCCCGAGTAAACAGTAAAGCGGCCACGTCTGGATCTACCATGCCTAGCTGTCTAACTAACCCAGTGTTTATCATTGTGTCTAGCCATGTCGATTTACTGCTCAATCCCTCCCTGCCCCTGGTGTGTTTACAAATAGCCTGCCCTAGAGGTAAAAGCCATAGCTAGCTTCTACTCCCTCCGTTCGGAATTACTTGTCTCAGAAATAGACGTAAGTTCTAGATACGTCTATTTCTGAGACAAGTAATTCCGAACGGAGGGAGTATATGAGTATGATCCAACCAACGCACACTGTGCTCGGATTCCACCGGAGGAAGGTGAAAAATGCTGCCACTATTGCCACCCACTGCCCTTTTATATGTTTGCCGGTACCATATTAGGTGGGGTGGATCAGCCTGCATGTATAATAAACTAGGCAGAGCCGCTGATGACAGGCTGCATATCTTATACTCCTACTACAGAACTACTTTGGGGTTCAGAATTAGACAGGCCCTGACATACGCATGGCCGAACAATTAATACAGGGGATCGGAGTTGGTTTCAGTCTTTCAGAGACCGATCAGCGATTATATTTGTCACCCTGTTCCTGACATTATCTCCCAAGAATCGCAGTAAAAAAATAAGTTAGCCATGTACTGTACGACATGTACGTCACACAACATGCCTCTTGGTGCAGGCAGCGGCTGCCTGCCTCTGACACCCATTCACACTTAAAGCAAAATCCGTCGCATGTAGCTGCCACGAACCACACTTATAGTAGCAGTGAAAAAGGTCAAAACGCAATCGCGGGGCAGATTAAAGTATACAACGGGGGATCGATCGGCCGATCCATGAGTTCAATTTTATTTATTATAAGCTGGGTGGCGACGAGCAGCCGCGCGTATTTTATAGCGCCGCTTCTTCTCTGTTGGGCTCGATCGGTCCACGTCGTCCTCACAGACTTTTTTTTACAGTAAGATTAGTAGCGATCCGGACGGTTAGTTTCTTCAGAGTTATGTTGGCGATTACAGTCTTGCGCACACTGATTGCCGGAGAATCTTAGTTGAAAAGCTGCCTGCATCATGCACACAGCATGCCTCCTGATGCAGGCGGACACACCGGACCTGACACGCGGGCGCCATCGACAAGAACTGAAGAAACCATGCCATCGATAAGTAGGTAGATAGAGGCCACGACACGAAAACATGCCACAAACAGCATCGAAAGAATAGGATCGCACGAGGCGATCTAGAGGCGACGAGGGTTCCTGCGCGCTGCCGGTGACGCCGCCGGTTCCCCCTCTCTCCGTCGGTCGCTCCGGCGACGGGAGGGAGGGGGAACCTCGGGTCTGTTCGCTAGGTGGGTGTGTCGTAGGGTTAGGGTTGAGGGAGACGCTGTCGAGGCCGTTGCGGTGGTGTCGCGTCGGAATAAGTTTCTCCGGGCTCCGTTCATGGTCAGGCGAGACTTTTGCTTTCGTCTAGGAGCCAGCGGGGTTGGGGATCCCCGGATCTCGTCGAGGTCGTGGGCTATGGTGGCTGGAGGTTCATCGGCACTGGCCGTTTGGGTCCTCAGATGGGCGATGGATGCAGGGAGACGAAGACCTTTCTTCTTCCTTGTTGGTATGATTTGCTGTTGTTGTTTTTCCCCTTCCTCTGCGCTGATGCTGGTGGGAGATCTTGCTTTGCTCGGGCGGATGGCCCGGCCACGGTGCTGGACCGGTCGGATGACTCGAGTTCTCTTCCTTCCGGAATGGACACTTTTCGCGGTACTCAAAGCCATAGATGGCGACGGCTGTTGCAGGTATGTTGGATTGATGTTCATGCCCTCTCAGCGCTGGTGTCAAGAAAGGAGGAAGCAGCGTGGCGGCAGTTGTACCGAGGTCGAAGATGATGACCTGCTTGCGACTGGTTGCAGATTCTTCTACTGCAGGGGTCTTTTCTCAAGATTCAGGGATGATGACACAGGGCTCCGGAGATCTTCTTGCGTTATGATTGTCTTAGGGTATTTTAGGTGTTCATGGTCCTTCGTGTTTGCGTTTCAGTGTGATTGTAAGGGTCGATTAATTTGTACTGATTCGTGGTATGAATGATATAATTCTAAAAAAAAAGTAGGTAGATAGAGGTCCAGCCAAAGCCGCTTTTAATTACTACAACCACGATCACAGAGCATTTGCCTGGCCATGCATGGTGCCTTGTCTCTTTAATTACCGCAAGAAACTGCAAGAGGACCAGGGCAACGGCCGGAGGAAGAATTTCTACTAGTATTTTTTACCGTTGGAAAGTCTCGACGGAAAACGTTCTCCCCACCCCACAGAACCCGAAGAATCTCGCATGCCCTGGGCCCCATTTGACTTTGCCAATTGCATTTTTACCAACCTTCCTTCCTGACTGATTCTAAAATCATCTTAAAATAAAAAAAAGTGATTCTAAAATCCAGTGTGTCTCCGACGTGCCGTCACGACATACACCCTTCTCTGACCATTACTTTACTGTTTACCACCGGTATACCGGCATATCATATCGTCAACTGGCGACACCGCCGACAGTAAAAAAAGAACTGAGGACATTCCACGGACGAGTAGAGAAGGCCGGAAAACTATGTAAAGAAAGGTAGATTCGGGAGGCGCATGATCTGATCTGATCTGCCGGCTGCCGGCGGCGTCAGCTCACCGGCTGCTCCCAGGAGCAGGACTGACTGATAAAAGCGCACCTAGGCCTGTTCCTTCAGGCAACAACACTGCCTGTAACTGCAAGTAACGAACAACCCATGTGACGCGGGCACCAACTTTAGCCCATCTCTTCACTCATCACCGTGTGCCCGCCTTCTCCCAGAGGCAAGCCCATGTTTTGGGTCTGGGTTGGGTGAACTGAACTGAAGAAAATTATGTGAGCCACTGCGTCTATAACTGAACTGAGGATAATCACTCTGCATTTTATTCATCTAGTACCACCTCTGAGTCTGTGACTCAATTGGAGTATATTTTTAGGCCTTAGTTTCCATGGCAGTTAAGGCACCTAGTACTAACTACGGTGTGCAGACAGGTGGCCACATGTAGTGTGTGTAATTGTGTGTTACTGCCGCTAGTTATGGCTTGCAAGGCCAGAAGCCGTGGTGACCAAATGCAGCACCGCTGCACCGGACAAAAAGCCCCTGAGGGCAGACTCTGGATGATGGCCCTGTATACGTCGCCTGCATGCCGTCTGTTCCTACGACTGCAAGCTCTGGATTTATTTCACTTGTCACATACTCCTCCACCGGCAGCTTCACTCAGATGCGCAGAGAACCAGAGGGCTAGCAACTGAATGAATGAATGTTTTTCATCTGCGCGTGTGGATGAACATGAACAGCGGAATTACCCAGCTACACAGTAGAATTTGGAGTATGCTACACCATGTACACTGTTACGGTAGGGACAAATTAAAGACTGCGCAGTACGTGTTGGCTGTTAGGGTAGAGACAAATCAAGATCTTCATCAGAAGAGAGAAAAATAATTCACCACTGGACCGGCCGGAGAAGAGAAAGGAGAGGGGGAAGGAAGCTCTGTCATGTCCCGATTAGCATAGATAGAAGATTCTCCGTGTCTGTTCTCTCTCGGCATTTGGCCGCACAGCGGCGCCACCAGAAAGCACACCCGCCACACCCAAATCTCCATGGATTACCGGACATGGCATCCGAATTAATTAGCGAGAACGGTGGATCTATCCACCCGAATTGATTAGTCGCTTCGTCTCGTCCTTCACGCAGCAGCAGCAGACAGCCGGCCGCATCCGCAGACGCCGATCGATTAACAGCAAGAGGATTCTGGCTAAATTGGAACATAAGGAAATGAGGATAATTGCACAATTATGAATTTCTGATACTAGCTATCATAATTAATTAATTAATTACCAGGATCTCTCTGAATTTTCTTACAACCTTCTTCCGCCCTTAACCACTTCCGCCCAGTAATTAACAGCCTACCTTATTATACAGCTTGCATGAGAATTTCACAGAGCCACAGCGAAAGGAAGCACACATACTACTCCTGAGAACAACACCTTATTTATGTATATGATGAGGAGACGACTCATAATTTACCATGGCCACGAACCCAAGAGAGGAGAGGAGAAGAGGAAGGAGCGAGCGGACTGGGAGAATTCTCCAGGAGAACAATCGACCGAACCGGGGCGGTCATGGGCATCCACCAGATCGCAGCATCACCATCACGACGCCCGGATCCGCTTCTCGGCGGGCACGGGCATGGGCATCGACCGGAACACGGTGGTGAGGTCCCGCGGGACGGTGAGGCACACCCGCGCCGTCGTCGTCGCCGTCAGCGTCGGCCGCGACTTTCGCTTCAGCGCCGGTAGCCGGGGCACCGGCGGCTTGCGCGGCGCCGCCGGGCACTCCTCGGGCAGCAGGATCCGGCACTCCTTCGACGTCGGCGTCGACGGGTCCTTCTCCTCCGCCGCCGCTGCGGCCTTCGTCGTCTTGTCCTCCGCTGCCGCCGACTCCTGCGTGGACGACGCCGGCGACGGAGAGGCCGAGGCGGCGTCGGAGGGGGCCAAAGGCGCCGTCTTGATCGGCGGCAGCGACGGCAGGGACTCGTCGGCGGAGGAGGCCATTGCTGCCGGCCGGATCGGCGGTGAAATTCGCGGCGCGAGCGGGTGGAATGGGATCGATCGAATTCTTGTTCTCTGGTGGGTGCAGGAGGTGGGTAAAAAAAAGAAGCGAGGAAAGAGAGAGGTTGGGGCTGTAGGCCTGTAGCGCCAAGGGGTTAAATAGTAGCGGCACCGAATAGAGGAGGGAGACAGGGAGGCGAAAGGAAAGAATGGCATTTATGAAGGGTGTAATTGCAAACTTTTGTGGGGGTTTAGTTTGCCATGAGTTATTATTTCCTTATTGACTGCTGACAGCGGGTGGTGCTGTTTATTACAAGGAGTGAATTTTACTTAAGCAGGAGGAGGCAAGACTTTTATGCATTTTACAAATGGATCCTCAAATTCTCAGGACCTCTTTCGTTGCAATGTCACATATTTATTTCCTTCCATCTCAATACCATACTACGTATATATCTGTATAATGCACCCCAACTATTACTAGCATGACACAACATCTACAAATTTGATATACATGTATGAAACTCCAACGAATCCAATTAACTACCCCCCCCCCCTCGCCGCCGCTATTTCTGATAGTGTTTTAGAGGACGTAAGAAGCAGCCATAAAATTACAATAATGCCCGACGAAACTGGATGAAGCCATGTCCTATCTAGCATGCGCTAAATTTTGCGTCTAGCTCCTAGATATGTGCGGTGGAAAACTATTAATATTGGGAGAACATTGCAATTCTTTAGAGTAGCATGTACATTTGGTGTGATAAACTAGGGTGGCCTCACTGGCAGGGATTAATAGTTATGTTCTGAATTGTTCTTAACAGATGGTGACAACCAATACGTAATATCATGAGAAACTTTCACTTAAGTTCGGCTATGAAGGTGACACAAATAAAGAAACCTAACTCGCAAAAATAACTGAAATCGATATACTTCTTTCCCTCTCAATACCACGGAATAAAAGTCTCTACATATCCGTACAATTGACCCCCAGCTTTTTACTTAGCATCCATATTGTTGGTATGTCTATATCCAGCTCTAACGAATCCTATAATTGCCCCCTTTCTTTCACAAATAGTTTGTCGACAAGCGTAACAAATGGGAGGAAAATCCATGCAACATCCCGCCAAATTGGATGATGCCTTATTCTATTTAGCATGCATTACATTTCGCATAGAGCCTAGATACACGTGACAGACAAAACTAATATCGTGAGAACATTTGCATTTTTCTTTGGAAATCAAAAGGCCGCAGGTAGAAAAATGGCATGTAGCATATGCACGGTTGCGAGGAACTATAATGTGGGGTGGGCTAGCACACAGATTAATAGTTGTGTCCTGAGTTGTTCTTAACTGGTGGTGATAACAACAACATTTATTACTATATGAGTAAATTTCACTTAAGTTCAACTACGAAGGTGACACAACTACACAAACCCCAACTTTTCTTTTCATCTCAAGATCACGGAATAAATGTCTGTATATATCCATATAACGCACGCCAACTTTCAATAGCATTACACACCATCTGCATTGTTGGTATATCTATATCCATCTCCGACGAATCCAATACTTATTCCCTTCGTTTCACAGATTGTTAATCAACAAGTATACCAAGTAGCCAGAATATTCATGTGATGTCCCACCAAAATGGATGACACCGTATCCTATCTAGCATTTCATGCATGTCCTCTAGATACGCGTGACGGGCAAAACTAATATGTGAGAGCCTTTGCTTTTTTTTGGGAAGTTTGAGAAGGTGGTAGGGAGCAAAATGGCATGTAGCATGTACATTGCTGTGATGAGCTAGAGCATGGGGCTGGCCTGTCAGTTGGGTATTAATAGTGGTGTTCTGAATTGTTCTAAAGTGATGGTTGCAACTAGTAATATTTTTACCACATGAGAAATTTTCACTTAAGTTCGTCTACGAAGGTGACACAAATACAAAAACCTAACTCGTTAAAACAACTGAAATCAATATACTTAATTCCATCTCAATACCAAAGAATAAATGTATGTACATATCCCTACAATTGCACCCCCACCCTGTCCAAACTTTTAATAGCATTACTTACCTTTCATATTGTCGGTATGTCTATATCCAGCTCTAACAAATCCCATAATTTGCGCCCTTCATATCACAAAAAGTTTGTCGACATGTGTAACAACCGGGAAGAAAACTCATGCAACATCCTGCCAAAATGGATGACGCCTTATCCTATCTAGCATGCACTAAAATTTCACGCCTAGCCCATATATATGCTCGACAAAAAAAAATTGTGATAACATTTGCATTTTTCTTTCAAAGTCAAAAAGGATGTACGTAGAAAAATGGCATGTATCACATGCATTCTTGCAAGGAACTAGGGTGGCCTTGTTAGGGAGATTAATAGTTGTGTTCTAAATTGTTCTTAACTAGTGGTGACAACCAACTATATGAGTAAATTCCACTTAAGTTCAGCTACGAGGGTGACACAAATACATAAACCTAACTCGCTAAAACAATTGAAATTGACATATTTCTTTTCATCTCAATATCACAGAATAAATGACTGTATATATCCATATAATTCACCCCAACTTCTAATAGGATTACACACCATCCGCATTGTCGGTTTATCTATATCCATCTCTAATGAATCCAATGCTACTCCATTTGTTTCACAAACCGTTTGTCAACAAGTATAACAAGCAGCCATAATATTCATGCAGTGTCCCGCCAAAACGGATGACACCTTATCCTATCAAGCATGCATTGAATTTCGCGCATGGCCCCTAGATACACGTGGCGGCCAAAAATAATATTGCGAGAACAATCACATTTTTCTTTGGAAATCAAAAAGGTAGTAGGTAGCAAAATGTCATGCATCATGTACATTGTTGCAATGAACTAGAGCATGGGGGTGGCCTACTGTCGGCGATTAATAGCGGTGTTCTGAATTGTTCTTAAGTCCTAGTGAGAACTAGTAATATATTTAACTACATGAGGAAATTTGCCTTAAGTTCATCTACGAAAGCGACACGAATATACACAAACCTAATTCGCTAAAACAATTCAAATCGATATACTTGTCTCCATCTCGGTACCACAAAATAAATGTTTGTATATATCCGTACAATTCACCCAAACTTGTAATAGCATTACACACTATCCGCATTGCCGGTATATCAGTATCAAGCTCTAACGAATCCTATAATTACCCCTTTCGTTTCGAACATAGTTTGTCGGCCAGTGTAACAACTAGCAAGAAAATTCATGTATCGTCCCGCCAAAACAGATGACATCATCGGGTGGTGACAACCAGTACGTTATACCATGAGAAAATTTCACTTAAGTTCATCTATGAAGGTGACACTGATATAGAGACCTAACTAGTTAAAATAACCGAAATTGATATACTCCTTTGCCTCCCAATACCACGGAATAGACGTCTGCAATTGACCCCAGCTTTTTATAGCATTACTTACCATCCATATTGTCGATATGTCTATATGTAGCTCTAACGAATCCTATAATTGCTCCTGGTTTTCACAGACAGTTTGTCAGCAAGTGTAACAAATGGGAAGAAAATTCATGCAACGTCCCACCAAAACGGATGACACCTTATTCTCTCTAGCGTACATTAAATTTTGCCTCTAGCCCCTAGATACATGCCATGGAAAAAATTAAGCATGGTGTGGACTGGCAGGCGGTGATTAATAGTTGTGTTCAACACTGTCCTTAACTGGTGGTGACAACCAACAATATTATTTACTACATGAGTACATTTCAATTAAGTTCACCTACGAAGGGGACACAAATACATAAATCTAATTCGCTAAAACAATTGAAGTTTGCATATTTCTTTTCATCTCACTATCACACAAAAAATGTCTGACATATCCATATAATTCACCCAACTGTAATTGCACTACACACCATCAACATTGTCGGTATATCCCTATCCGTATCTAATGAATCCAATACTAACTCCTTCCGTTTCACAGACAGCTTGTCAGCAAGTGTAGCAAGTAGCCAAGGTATTCATGTAGCGCCCCACCAAAACGGATGGCATCTTATCCTATCTAGCATGCATCAAATTTCGCACATGGCCCATAGATACGCGTGGTGAATAATATTAATATTAAGAGAACATTTGCATTTTTTTTCTTTGGAAGTTGAAAAGGTGCTAGGTAACAAAATGGCATGTAGCATGTACATTGTTGCGAGGAACTAGAGTGTGGGGGTGGACACACCGACTAGGATTAATAGTGGTGTTCCGAATTGTTCTGAAGTGATGGTGACAACAAGTAATATTTTTTACGGGCCTGCTAAAAATCAGTCGACTGAGATTTAACCAAGTCTCAGTCGACCATGCCACATTTTTTGCCATCGTTTGCAACATTCTTTCCTACCGTTTGCTACATTCGTCTTGCTGGTTGAAGCATGTCATCCCTTATCGGTTGTAGTACGTCATCTCATCGGTTGTAACATCCTCCATTGACGGTTGTAGAATTTTTGTTAGAATGGTTGTAGCATTTGTTGTTGTTGCTTGTAATACCATCGCAACATTTTTTCTCGCCGTTTGTAGCATCCAGTTGTGCCGCTTGTAGCAAAAAAAACACGCTAACGTCACTCGACTGAGACTTCGTTAAGTGTCAGTCGACTGAGTTCTAGATACGCCCTATTTTTTACTACATGAGTAAATTTCACTTAAGTTCAACTAAGAAAGTGACTAGAATTCGCAAACCTAATTCAATAAAACATTGAAATCGATATACTTCTTTTCATGTCAATGCCATGTAATAAATGTTTGTATATATCCGTATAATTCACCGCTACTTTTAATAGCATTATACATCATCTGCGTTGTCGGTATATCTATATCCAGCTCTAACGAATCCAATACTCACTCCCTCTGTTTCACAAACAGTTTGTCAGGAGGTGCAATGAGTAGCTAAGAAATTCATGTAAGGCCCACAAAATGGATGACTTCTTAACGTATCTAGCGTAGATTATGTTCGGCGCCAACTCCTAGATACACATGATAGATAAAATTAACAGAGTAAGAACATTGCATTCTTTAAGTCTGAAAAGGAGGCAAGTAGAAATATGACATGTAGCATGTGCATTGTTGCGAGGAACTAGAGTGTGGTGAGGCGCCCTGGATAGCAGGGGTTTGCTAATTGAGTTTTGAACTATTCTTTACCAATGGCGTCATTTTTTTTTACAAATTTACTCATGCTAATTATTGCATGAGTGAATTTCACTTGCGTAGGTGACGGATCTTTGCATTCTCAACCAGATAGTTCCCATGAACTGACTATGAAGCACAAATTATAGCAAAGATCTAATTGCTACTCCACCACATCGACTAAAATACCTATAGTGTACGTATGAGGGAAAGGCTAGGCAAGTGCCATCTTGGCCTCTCTCGCGATACGGGAGTTTCCCTCACTCCACCTACTCGTCATCGACGAGTCAGTGGGTCCTTGCCTCTTCTGTCGGTCGGCCAGGCGACCAGAGGGTTGTGGGCCTGGTATTTGCCTTAGGTGTTGTAGATAGGTCGTCTAGGGTTAGGCTAGGCTTCTTTGTTGGCGGCGTGGTAGGGTCAACAACGTCGTCGAGTGGAATAAGGTTCCCTCATCTTCTTGCCCACCGTGTCGGCGGTGATTTTGTCGATGGCATGGAGGAGGGCGGAGTGTGCTATGGTCGTCGTCATGCAGGGGTGGTGGATTTGGTGGTTCCAGATGTCAGCATCAAGGCGGGGATGGCGTCGGTGCAATGGAGTTTTGTCCCCTTGCTGCTTCCTCGTTGTAGCAACACTCTTCTGTCGCTGCAGAGTTACTAGGGGTGTTGTGCAGGTGGTGGCGCTGCGCTGGATCGACAGATGCATCGGCCCCGAGATCTCTTCTCCGTCGGGAAACGACGACTTCGCTTCAAGGGCGTTGGTCCTCGAGGGCCTAGGTGTACGGTGACTTCCCAGCCGCCACATCATTCAAGGAGTGCCCGTCTAAGGCAGCGATGGTTGCGCCACCGACCCGCTTGGGAGGCTGGAGTTGGTCAGTTCCCTAGGGACCATGTTGTAATTTCCATTTTTACAAGGTTTTATTTACCGATGGATAGTTTAATAGATTAAGGGGCTCCTTTGCATAAAAATAGAGAGTATGAATCCCAAATTCACACGGAGGCGCCTAACAAAAGCCCGTATAATTAATTGCCCGCCTCCATCCCACGGACGGACCCTCATCACCAACGGAAGCCCGATGACGCCACCACATGCTTATCCTCTCTAAGCTTTGAATCAAATTCGGCGTCCCGCTAATAATACAGCTACCATACACCAATACACGGACAAAATACCGGCTAATTCATCCAGCCCAGAGCGTTTCTTGGATCCTCTTGTCTGTCGGTGGAAAAGGGTGGCGTCGTCGTCCATCTGGTTGCGAATTGAATTCGGCGTATTATGTGCAGCTAATACAGTACTGTAGTACACCGATAGTCACCCCTCAAAAAAAAAAAAGTACACCGATAGTCCGATGCTGCACGCGCGGCGTATTATGTCCTAGTGCTTTCGGTGGAAAAGGGGGCGTGCACAGCTAGCGACATGGCACGTAGCAGCGGCACCGCGTGTGCACGCACGCACGCACGCTGGCCGTTCATGTGAGGGCCGGCGGTTACTAGTTTTTTTTTTTTTGAGGGCCGGCGGTTGCGGGCTGGGCTGGCCGGGGTTAATGTGCCGCTGTGGGCGGTGGTACGCAACAAAAAGTGGGTGGCGATGAGGCGGTGGAAAAGGCAGACGGGCAAACGGGCGGGCGCACAGTGGGGGGCTTGGCCTTGGCTGGGGCTGGCGCCACGCCGCGCTGCAGCGGAGGCAGCAGCAATTGGAAGGTAGCAGCGGGGGCTGCTGGGTGCTGGCGGTAGCCCCGCAACGGACGAGGCGGAAACGGACAAGGGAGGGGTGGGAGGAAAGGGAGGAAGAGCGGTGCGGGGACGGCGCTTTCTTCTGCGGACGCAGCTTCTTCAGAGCGGCCGCCACCTTCCCCGGTCGGTCGGCCCCGGCGTCGGTCAGGGGTGGGGGGCGGCCGTGCACGGTCCCGACCGGGATGGGATTGCGTCTGCGAAGTGTGTAGATGGGGGCGGGCGGACGGACGGACGGACCAGCGCTGGCTGCGTATCGCGTACGTCTGCATGGGATGGGGCCGGGGGTTTGTTTCAGTGAGTGATTGCGGGTGTGACAATTGGTGCCTAGCTAGACAGCCGGGGGCAGCCGGATTGGTGGCGGGATCTCCAGTTCAAGTTTCTAGCTTCCAAGGGAAGCCAACTAAAAAAACTTCGCAAGGAAGCAAATATTTTATCTACTAATAGTGATTAATTAGTTAACTAGTCTCCTGTCATTGCCCCTTAAACGGACACTCTCAAATCGGCCGTCGGCCCTCCAAGGCTATCTCTCAAGTTTTCCACAATCCAATAGTTCATACTCGTAAATTTGACGAAATTTTGACTAGTTTGTCATGTTACATGCAAATTTAATGAATTTAACTAGTTTGATATATATTACATACTAACTACTCGAAATTAACCTAAAAGAGAGAGCGGGCAGTGACCTCATAGACATGCCTTCCGAGGCCACTAGGACTGCCATCGTTGTTGTCGTCGCAACAGTTGCGAAAGCCGTCTCAACCACGTAGCATATGCTCCAGGTCTTGGCATCATGCTTGAATTGTTGTCATAGTGCATTAGCCTCAACCTTGTGTTGCGCCTTCTCCTCCTTTTGGCGTGGCTCGCGTTCCAACTCGGTCACCCCGAGCTGGAAGAGGTCTTGGCTTATCCAACTCCTCAAAGCCTACTCCAGTGTGATCTTCTTCTTTCCCATCACGACGGACCAATAACCGGAAGCGGTTTGGTCGATGCCGGCTGGGGTTTTGGGAGGGGAGTGGTGAGAGTGAGGGGCGTGGTCCGGTTAAAAGAGGTGGGGGATCGGCGGTGGCTAGGATTTTGGGAGGGGAATGGTGACAGTGAGGAACGTGGTCCGGTTAAAAGAGGTGGGGGATCGGTGGTGGCTAGGATTTTCTGAGTGGAATGGTGAGAGTGAGGGGCGTGGTCCGGTTAAAAGAGGTGGGGGATCGGTGGCGGCTAGGATTTTTGGAAGGTGAGTGGTGACAATGAGGTGTGGGGTCCGGTTAAAAAGAGGTGGGGGATCGGCTGCGGCTAGGATTTTGGGAGGGGAGTGGTGACATTGAGGGGTGGGGTCCGGTTAAAAAGTGGTGGGGGATCGGCTACGGCTAGGGTTTTGGGAGGGAAGTGATGAGAGTGAGGGGGGGGGGGGGTCCGGTTAAAAAGAGGTGGCGGATCGGCTGTCGGGCCGATGTGGTGGATGTCCGGACTTGCCTACACCGCCCCTCGAATTGGGGACGGACTAAGGAATTTGGACGCCCGCTTGTGTATGATCCATTATAAGTGTATGCCTTGGAGGCCTAAAAGTATCTAGACCGTCCAATTCAAACTTATACGGGAGAAATGAATGTCCGCGTTGAAGATGGCCTAAGGTCTCTCCTAATCAAGGGCGAACATCTCCTACCGTCTGAGGCACGCACATGCCGGGAAGAAGTTCGAGCACCAACTGACCAAATGATATGTGATATCAGATGCATGAGAAATATTGAGAAATCATCATTCAACAAGAGGATGTGTGTTGTAAAATGCACTATCGAAATAGATGTGATAACAACGGACGAAATTAGATCATGACATTTAATTTTGTAACATGCTTTGACACGAAGCGTGCTTCATTCCACACCGAAATTGAAAATTTGCACACTCGACTTAATTATGCCTCTGTCCCTTGTTTCACAGGAAAACACGAGGAAAAGTGTGTGTGTGTGTGGGGGGGGGGGGACTTTAGTGGTACTATTTATCTCTGCTTTCCATGTAAAGTAAAGTGATAGGCTTTTCCCAATTTTATCCAGCGTTGAGAAAAAAATGTGAACTCTCAAACATATTTGCAAAATTTCTATTTATGAAGAATGAGGCGAAGACCTTAGTAAGCAACGTAAATGACGGATATAGAAATACAAGGGAGAGAACCAATACGTGGTTAGATGGTTCAGGGGTTGATCATACAATCAAGCCGCGACGGACCAAACCATGGGTTTGGTGCTCTATATATGTAATTGTGGTGAAGTATTTACGACCCCGGCCTTGAGTAGGGGTTGTGTGAATGTGTGCGAGTGATGGTGGTGACGTGCGTGTATGTCAACATTATACTCAATGTGTTTTAGAGGAATACCCCTTACTCAACAACAACAAAAGCAGACATTCCAGTAAAACCTTGGAAAATTACTGATGTAATTTCCAACCATTTTTAACCGGAAATGATCGACCGAATCAGATATAGGTGACTCAGGACCAACCATGAACCATCGCAAATTAAACACCACCTACGAGAATGGAATGCTTCTCATCCATTCCCACCGATCGACGGTGACTGCTGTGAGTGGGCGCCACAATGGATTGCCTTTTAAGCTAAGCTTTTCTTCTTTTTGGTGCTAGCTGCTGCTGGTACGGACTAAACTCGGTTTGTGGTGCACGGGAATGGGAATGGGAAATAGTGGGCTGAATAATTAAGCTTTTGATCCCTCGCTTTGGCACTCTAGGCCTCTTCTAGGTAGCGGTATGGGAAAAGGAGAGGCCGTGAGATTCGGATTAAACCCACAAAACACGCCTACATATAAAGCAAAACCTACCACATTTCGAATTAAAGGGCGCAGTAATAGTGAAGCATATATATAGTACCCTTTCATTTCCCCATCCGAATCAAGCATGGGAATGGGATGAAATTCCCTAGTCTAGTCTAGTCCAAGTCCCAACCCAACCCAGCCCATACATGCTACTAGTCCCATTCCAAGCGTGCGTCCAGACCCCAGAAGGCACCGAAACTACCTACCCAGCCGACGGTGGGAGCGAGAGAAGCCTTGAATTGCGAGAGAACTACGCAGAGTGCCACTGGCTTGCGGTGGAAGGGAAGGGAAGGGAAGGAAGAGCGGCGGCAGATCTGGTAGGTGGCGAGGCTATCTCCCGAGCTCGAAAGCTGATGATTCCGTCACATGGGCCATGCTGGGTTGGAAGGGTCCGTGCTGAGACAATTTTCGCTGTTCCCAATCTTGGATGGACTACATCGATCACGTCCTCATCCATGCAACGCAACCGACTGGACACGGCTCTCCGGAGCCATTCATTCCACGCCGGCCGTGATCATTCATGGCAGGAGCAGCTGGCGGGCGGGCGCTCAGCATCACAAGTCGCCGCAGTGATAAACTCCATGCACGAACGCGGCAGTAAAACTGTGCGCGCAGCAGTGTACGTACGTACCGGCAGCACCAAATGTCCAAACGTATTGCCACTGGCTGGATACGGGCGGATCATGTGGATCCGCAAGCCGCACCCTGCGCAGAGTTTAATACGCGGGTTTGGAAGGGCGGATCGATGCCGCTTCCGTCTTGGAGGCATGCATGCACGCGTTCGTTCTCTCGAGACACCTCATGCACCGGCGCCAATCATGTGGGCCATGTGGCGTGCACGATCCCATGCACGCACATGCGAGTTCGTGCGCCCCCGCGTGCCCATCCTCGATGGAAGGATCCGATGGACCATGCATGCATGTGGATAAGCGATTTGTTTAAGCGGCTAAACAAGCCGCCTAACGTGCCACGGGTACGTACGTACGTGAACAGGTATGCTCCGTCCATAGAAAAACATATGCGACGATTGAACTCTTGGCGATGGCCCCTCCACCGATCCTCTGTCGTGCAGGGGGCTGCGCAGCGGGTCGTGGCATGCATGTGCTCGCCGCTTAACTGGCCGCAGCAGGGTGAAAGACATTCCTGTTAAAAGAATCTGTAACCATGGTGGAGTCAATTCTCATATCCCGCCTATGCCCGAACTGCCCTCTGCATCCGATCGAGCTGCTTCGCCAACGGGTGCCCTGTCGGCGGAGGTTTTTTAGCCGACAGAGACGGCCAGCCGGGAAATGTTTTGCCGACGGATTGCATTTCCTCACCGGTCTTTCGTTTGCTGACACTTCTTGATGTTTAATCTGGAGATCGGAAATGAGATCTCATGTTCTTCATAAGGGATTGCCGAGGGGGCGAAACCTGAGTTCTACCAATAGCTTTTCTCCGACAGGGTGTGTATATAAACCAGTGATTCGCGAGAACACCATAGTGCCACTGGGTCCTAGGTTTACCTTATCCCGGCTACTTGTTAACTTATCGTGCGGATCAACACTTGTGATCCCTCGTTGACAAACTATGCTTTCGCCGATAGATTGAACTCTCCACAACCGTTTTTGTTGCCATTCGCAATTTCTAGCAGATTAGCATTCTACGGGTGAACTCTCCGTAGAGAACTTAATTTTGCCCTAGAGGATCTTTGCCGACAGTAAGTTTGTCCCATCACCTATCTTTCCCTGACGGTAGACGGTCGGGAAATTGTGACTTGCACATGACAGCGATGGCATGTTGCGTTTGGCATATATTTTTGGACAAACAGCATTTGGCATACTACACGGCTGACCGATTCTTTTGAATTTTGCAGCTGTGATATCATCACCGGCTACTAGGAAAGTACGTAGGTGCATGCGTGTATGGTCTACCAGCCCATGTCAGGACATCAGAATATCAGATACATTCAAAAGGACCTGAATGATTGCAGATTGACTTGTATTTGGTTGGCAATAGGGAAAGCAGGACTTGTTGTATTAGTTAATTTGAACGTGCCATACTTGTGCACGCGTCTCCTTATTGCACTTAATTTAGTTGACCATTAGATGACCTGAAAAGTATCGTAGTATTGAAGGAAATGGAAATGGATCTGGGTGTAGTATCACCAACCTTTAGGACTGGACTGAAGAAAGACATGGTTCGGGAGAGCTCCAACTCCGTCTAATTTCAGCTCTGCTCCCAACCTCATCGGTGGAGCCACTCCAGCTGCAAACTCTAGAGTTCTATAAAAAACAGCATGGGCAAAAAAACAGCTCCATATTGTGGTTTCTTATTGAAAATTCTTACTGAGACGACAAGACTACCTTGTTGTTGAATAGACAATACTTGCAAAGCAAATGCACAAAATCTTCTTTTTTTAATGATAACTTGTAACAAATAATTCCGTTTCTTATGTACACCTATGTTGGAAGTGAAAACATAAACTTACATGAATGCATGTTATTTGAGGATCGGGAGGAAACAAATAGACAGCACAAGCTGGTTGAGAGTAGATATGTGGACACATATTTGTAACACCTGGAACGCTCCATACCACATTGTTGCCAACTACTATAAGCACCTATCAGTTCATTTCTCAGAAGAATGTCATACAAAATGTCAGTTTTATCTAAAATTCAATAGTACCATACATGATGGAGCGTCGTCGCCAGGAAAGCAAGGTAGCAATTGCACCAGGGTAGAGAGGACTTGGGAACAGGAGTTGTACGTGTGTGGAACAGGGCTATGACTGATCCGCGGAAGAGGTAGCAAACTCGAGCCCATCCGCCTCCTCTCCCCCGCTCTTCCACGATCTCTCCAACATTGCCATGGTTCGGCAGAAGATCACCACGTACGCTATGCTCACGCCGAAGCACCGGATTCAGATCACGGAGGAGATCCAGGCTAGGCGCACCGCCCGCTTCGCTGACGGGCTGCCTGCGGACTCGCTGGAGCCGGAGGAGGAGGAGCAGCAGCCGGAGGAGGAGGAGGGAGAGTAGTTGCCGGAGTTGATGGAGGTGGCAGATCCGAAGGAGGACGAGGCGGAGCAGCCTGTTCCGGGGTTCAACACGGAGGAGGTGGAGGTAGAGTTCGCCATCGCCCAAGCCGTGGAGATGGCGGAGCAGTAGGCCATTGTGGACTCCATACAAGATGAGACCTATGTGGAGGCCAACCGGCAGTTTCTCCGGCAGAAGCGGGCGGCGACGGACACGCTCTTCTCCGAACTTGACGCAGAGATGGAGGAGGAGGCCGGAGTGGAGCTACAGCTGCCGCCCATGTACCCAGAGCCGGGCACGGAGATAGTCGACATCTCCGACGAGGAGTATCTAGGTGATCGAAGTAGTATGTAGGTTTATTTTCTTTACATGCTTTTGTATGGATTTAATAATCTAGTATGAGGTGTCCAGATGCAGATGTGCTAATTTGAGGCGTGTCTGGTCACTCCCTGCGGGGCGTCCGTGGGCGTTTAAGGGGTCATATTTGTGATATGCGGCTATAGATGCTCTTAGATGAATGCATGTTATTTGAGGATCGGAAGGAAATAAATAGAAAACACAAGCTGGCTGACAGTAGATAGGTGGACACATATTGTAACATCAGGAACGCTCCATACGACATTGATGCCAAACTACTACATGCATCGATCAGTTCATTTCTCAGAAGAATGTCATACAAAATGTCAGCTTTCTCTAAAATTCAATAGTACCATACATGATGGAGCGTCGTCGCCAGGAAAGCGAAGTGGCAATTGCACCAGGGTAGAGAGGACTTGGGAACAGGAGCTGTACGTGTGTGGAACAGGGCTATGATCGATCCTCACGTGCTGCTAGCCTAGCCCAGGCCCCTTCAATTTAGCTTCGTGACCACCCATGCCATCCAAGCATGATCGATGCATCACATATCATTCACCGCCCTACAGCCGCTAAAGCTATCTATAGCCATGCCATGCCGTGGTGATCCCCCACAAATGATCGAACATACGGCCGGGACATGCTGTCCACGATCCAACGTGCCCGCCGTACGCACGGGGCCGGCGCCGACCGACGCGCATGGGTTGGCCCCGCCGCCCCGCAGCGCCGGCTGTCCGGCCGTCTGTCAGAAGGATCATCAGAGGATGATTGGTACCTCGTCGTCGACGACGATCGATCCATGCAATGCATGCATGGATGCAGAGACGACAACGCCGAGGACCACCTGAGGAAAGAAAGGAAAAGGCGATGTTTGCAGGCATCTCCTCCGCCCTTTTCCCCGGCGCCAACAGTGGCACAGTACCGCCGCCGCGTGTTCTTGAGTCACTCGCTCCTCCGGTCCACACTCCATGCATGTGCTGCGCCTATGCATGCATGCTGCTGCTGCTCCTTTCGATTGTCGACCGCTGCTATGCAACCATGCTGCTGTTCTTCTGAACGCCAGCGTCGAACTGCCGATACCTCTGAAGTGATTGAGGACCTCCTCTCGGTTCAATTCGTTAGGTTTCGCTTGTCTGATGGACGTACAGTACAGATCGACCGGTTTCATCAGTGATCAGTGTTCCACTGGAGAGGATCCATATCGCTTCGCTTACTCATCTTCTGCTTGGGTCTGTTACGGCCTGCTCGTCAGGTGCCTCCGTCAATTTGATCTGCGGCAGCCGCGCCATCAGGTCGGCAGGCGTCAGTAATTGTTGCAGCTGAAGCCTGGAATGATGGAATTGCAGCTTGGTGTTTGTAAGCTTGGGAAAGCTGCGAATCTAGGCTGGCATTGATCTGACATGATGGTCGCTCGCTTCAGTTAACCAACCATTTGCCGCTTAAAGCACCACATAGTTACTCCCATTTTGTTTCTGCAAATGTAAGCTCCAGTTTTTACTTCCTAAGGTGAAGTTTGTGACAATGTTTAACCCATTTAACGGAAATTATTCAAAAGTAGTACTACTACCTTATTATTTAGCAAAGTCTGTTCCAATTTCTTCCTTTTAAAACATTTGACCTTTGTCTTGCCAGGTGGGAATCGACATCAGTCGTTATGGCAAACTACATCTGAGAAGGTATAGATAGAATTTACTCTCTTTTTTCTGAAGCGCGAGAGGAGCAAAGATGCAGGGGATGCAGTCAACAGTCAACAGCCGCACGGCACAAACAAAACTCACCGGGTCGTCATTCAGAGGGATCAGAGGATGATTGTTCTTGAGAGGGACGTGGTCGACGATCCATGCACGGATGGATGCGGGGACGAGTAGGCGACAGTGTGCGGAGGACCACCTGACGTAAAGGCGATGCATGTTCGCAGCCATCTCTCCCGCCCATGCATGCAAACGCATGATTCGATCCGGGTCGATCGATCGATCGCCCGCCATGTGCTGCGAGATTTCTGCCCGGTGCCGGCCACGCGGACCTGCGAGGCAAAGGCTGCGCGTGCGCAGCCTGGTGTTCCTTTCGTTTGTCGAGCAGATCTCTCTCTCTCTCTCTCTCTTCTCTTGGACCCATTTGGTGTCTGAATGGACACTGAACGATTAGTTTTGTACTCCGCTGAACGCCATAAATTTTACTTACCCTTTGCTCTCTGGCGCCTTGCCTTAAGTTTACGCTGCGTCAGGCGGACTGATTAACCACA
Source organism: Aegilops umbellulata (assembly GCA_032464435.1). NCBI lineage: Eukaryota > Viridiplantae > Streptophyta > Magnoliopsida > Poales > Poaceae > Aegilops > Aegilops umbellulata. The sequence continues at coordinate 436,643,626 of CP136058.1, read as the reverse complement.
GGGGCGGCAAGGCAAAGAGTTGCTTTAGGCGGGCGTCAGTGACTCCAGTGTGCGGCTGAAGCTGGAAATGAGTTAACATTCTGGAATATCTGCATTGGCATTGATCGGACATTGGTCTCGGCATCTGCAGGCGGCCTGGCAACACACACCTGGGCACTCACTACTGAAGCATATGGACAGAGCCACAAGAGCAGGGGGCACTACTGAAGCATCTGATGGCTGGCTACACACACTGCTGCTTTGCCACACAAATCACAAAATTCAGCAGGTTATCGATCTCGTCTGCACTGGCCCGTTTGGTCCTTCGTATAACTGGCCCATGTTGCCCAAGCAATTCAAATGGCCGCAGTCGATCGTGGGAGGCCCAGATAGCGCAGTCAGCATTCCCTCAGAAAAAAAAAAAGATGTCTCGAAAGAAAAAAAGAGAGCGCAGTCAGCAAGAGAAAGGCCTCTCAGCTCAGGTTCTCACATTTTCTTGGTAGGGCGTCTCTCAAGTCCTCCAGAACTGGAAGAGTGGAAGTACAGACGTAGGCGTACTTGAGCTCGTGAGACGACTCACACTATATAGGCATATAGCTCCGAGCTAGGCGAGCTGCATTCGCTTTGCTTGCCTCCTCCGTCCGCCGGCCGCCGGTCAGACGTACGGTACATGCATGGATGAAGAACAATGCAGTGAATGAGGTGCAGGTGCAGCGGAGACGAGTGACAACTGACTGGACCGCGCAAAAGGTGAATCTCGCGGCTACGTGTTTCTCCCTTTCCATCCCCGTGCTATACCTGCGTGCATGCATGCCCCCCTTCCCGTGCGGGGCGGAGGCCACACAATCAGACCCACTCAATTAGATCTAATCATCAGATAGATAACAGTAACTCTCGTCTCGTCAAAAGCGCATTTAGCAATTTCCAATGGTGGACGAAAACTCTGCCATCGGACGTACGCACCACTGGAACGGTCGCCCCGCATCGAACGAACGAAAGTCACCCCCCCTTCCCCACGACGCGCTCTCCCCCGTGCTCCTCGCGTCCTCACCTAGGGATTCACCGGCCGGGGCTGCTATGTGCCATGTCAAACACCGCCGCCGCACCTCCATATGCTGCCCATCCATAGCACCCGTGGCCGTGGTGCCCATGACGCCGACGCTAGCGATTTCTACTGGGATGGGACGTGGCGGGAGGCGGAGCTCCAGGCCATCAGCGACGCTCTACCGCAGCCAGCCTCAGGTACGGATCTGCAGTTGATTCTTGCACCGTGTGTGTGTATTAATAATGGTGTTTTTCCATTGATTGGGTCAATTGGATTCTGGGCATACTGTGTAAAAAAAAAGGATTCTGGGTATACTAATTCCTGCACGTACACATGTGGTAATATACTGTATATGGCATGTGTTTGTTCATCTTTTACGTGCACATGTTTCTCCCTGTCGCTGATCGCATTGGCACATTGGAAGCCAACCAGCCATGGACTCGCGATGGCGACAGTAGGGATAGGCAGGGCGCCCGACGCAGGACAAGAGCGAATGGCTAGCGACAGGTTTGCACGAGCGCAGCAAGCAAGGCACAGCAGCAGCCGCCAGGCGGCCAAGATTCCATACGCAATCTCAAGGGTAACTGGAACCGGCCGGTGGGCAGCTCGTCAGGTGCTACCTTTGCCTCTGTTTCTACTTACAATTCTAGATTTTGGACTGTGGCACCTATTCATTACAGATCAAGAAATGCATGGATTGATTCGAGCCTATATGTTTTGGTTCTTGGGATTCTTATCAACATTGAAGGATTCTCGTGAATTTCCCCGTCCAATCAAGTCCTACAGAACTCCCTAATTTGGTCCTAATGTTTGGTTTGCAGGTCATGCTATTGCTGGGCTATTCTACCTCTGCTCCACGCTGTGGTCGCCCTTGTTGCAACAGATATTACAGGTTCTCAGCGAGTTGCATCCGACGAGAGCATTTGCAGTGCATACTTTCCGAAATCAACAAACCTCATTTGCGGTTACAGTTATATCATGAAACAGACCCTATCTACCTTTGTCCTACTATTTTCTGTCCATTGACTGCCTTAAAAAGGTGGATATACTCTCAGCCTACAAAAAGACTAGATAAATCTAACCTATAGGTTCAGAACTTTCAGCGTTCAGAAGTTTATCAAAGGTTGGATATACTCTCAGCCTACAACTAAGAGAAAAACAGAGGAGCTAAAAATCAGTAACAAAAACACAAAGGAGGTTGCAACTCAACCTGTAACTATTTGCTCAACAATTAAACTAATCCTTGAGTAAATTTTTTTCCTAGCATGCTTTTTGTTCTTAGTGAAATCTATCCCGCAGGAAGAAAATAAACTTTAAAATATTTAAGTTAATAGAAAGTGTTGTTGTGGACCTCTAATTGACAAGTATACATATTATTATTCCCCACACTACAAAAAAAAAGTGATGAACATGATCAACCTTCTTGCTCTCAGATTTATTGAGCATGATTACCAGCAAGGCGAAGCCGGTGGCGCTCATCACCACCGCCACGCACAAGGACCGGGCAAACCTGCAAAGGTAGTTTCACTGCCAAAACTATATATTTCTTGTAAATACTTGGTAATTAGGTGTCTCGGTTCTTAATGTAGTGTTTGGAAGTAACCAGGGATAGTAAAATTATCATTACGTGTTGTTTCCATTCTTTATTTATCATATGAGGAAATCCACCCACCTTTTCTGATTTCTGAAAGTTTAAGATGATTTTGGTCATACCAAGCTTAAAGAATATATCTCGGAAGTAAGTTTGATATACTTTCGATACATCTTGATATGTATTATATCCTCACTACTTTTAGGATGATACTGTGGACTTGGGCTTCCTGGATGGAAAAAAGAGTTGATCCAAAGATTCCAAACCGACACCATGTATTCTTATGGACGTATGAGCCTGCAGCGCCGAACTTACTTTATTTTATGCTTTGTCAGTGTAATCTCCAATTTCGTTCCCAGGTATACCATTACTCTTCTCACGGTCTTGCAAATGCATCATGTGTAGCTTTTCAGCCTTGCAAATTAGATATTTTGTTTGATACATGCATATTGTTGGAATATTGGTGCGTTGGAAAGACTATGTGCGGAATTAACAAACTGACTGAACCTATGAAACAAATTCAGGATGCATTGACAGATCCTCTTGAAGCTTTTGCTAATTTCAACAAGGTAATATTTAAGATCTATTACAACCTTGCATTTCATTGCGTTAGTTGAATCACTTATCAATTATTATCTGTACTATTGCACAAAAAGCGCAGGATTAATGAGAGGAGGAATGGTTGTACGCACGCTGCCGGCTAATGGGGTTCTTGTGTGTTACGGTGTTAGTCATGGCTGCTCTATCTCGATTGATTCGGCGGAGGTGTTGTGTCCTCAAGTTCATCACCGCGACTGCTTGATCTACGCTCTAAATCCCAAGGTATATCGATACACACATAATAACTATACCAGGTTCATTTATGTATGGATTACAATCTTTTTATTTTTATTTTTCATCATATGAGCTCCAATAGATCAATTCAGTAATCAGGTGCGTATCTTTTTAATTTGCTTTTGCTGATTTTGACTTGTCTAATTTTTTTTCTTAAATCTCATTCAGTTAAATTTGCACGTTAGTTACCATACAATTCATTATTGAAAGTTTCCACTTTAGTCTGTGATTAGTATGTTAGATATGCCAACGCAAAAAAAGAGTGAGAGGTGAAATGAGGATGGTTGGGTGTCAATTCAAACACATAGGAAAATGGCCGAGATAAAATATGCACTTCCTAATAATTTTTTGGTACGATACAAGAACAAAGGGGAAGGCACGGATAATAATTGAGACTTAATATATTTTGATGCTTTATTTTGTATGCGATCATATTGTTCTTCGCCCCCCTCAAATCTAAATCATGGCTCCACCCCTGCACACATACCTCATGTGGCCCGCCCGATTGCCTTAAGCCAGATGTGGGAAGGCATGCGGTTATGTGCTTGCATGACGTTGTGCGGTTACAACAACCTTGGCATCTCGTCTGACCGACATGAGCCGCTTCGCTCGCTTTAGTTAAGACATGGCATAGAGGTCGGTTTCTACGGCGCAACAAATTTTTTGGCGGGGAAGCAATCCTTTTGTTTGTCACAGATAATAACCGCAGGCCAAGCTACGGTAGGGTTATACCTCTCTCCCAAGCAGCACAGAAGAGCCTGTGGATTCATCCCCTCTCTGTCTGAAGCTCCTGCGGCTCGTGGCAGGGAGGAGAATTCCGGTGTCTTGGCTCCGCCTAGTAGTTTTTAAGTAAGAAGAGTTTTTGAAGTTAGTGATCATTCTTTAAACTCATGAATATTTTTTATTGATGGTTTTTAAAATTCATGAACATTTTCTAAACTCTATGGTTTGGATAAAAATCATGATTTAGTCCCTTCATTTTGAAAACTTTGACTTGTGTAAATTTACATCGTACGCTAGTATAGCGAAATGAACGTAGCTAAGTAGAGTAGTTAGAAAGCAATACACTAACATAGTTTTGTTTTGGCCGAACATGCTATGTGTCGTCTTTTTTTTGAAACGGAGGCAAAAGATTTGCCTCATATATTGATAACGAGGAGAAATAGATTGTTTGTGTTACAGCACCCCTAGAATACAAAAGAATTACTCTCGCGATATGATTGAACCCAACTTTTTTGCCCCCGCGGCAACCCATAGAGTTGCATCCTTCTTAATATTATTCAGGAGAACCGTCGGCATCATGCTTTTGTGCCGGAAGACACGAGCGTTCCGCTCATTCCATATGGACCAAGAGGCTAACCTGGCAAGCGAGGCCATAGCCTTCCTGTTGGGAACGAAAGCGTCAGAGAGCGAAATCCACCACTCCTTGTTGGACCGAATCAGGAGCCAAGAAGAGGTATCAATGTGATCTAACTGAAGCCAGTCCTTGATGATGCCCTACACTCTGATCGTAAAGCTGCACTCGAATAGGAGGTGGTTAACAGATTCTTGAACTTGCTTGCATAAAGGGCATAGACCACAGTTTGTCCATCATCGCCTGGTCAGCCTGTCCGTGGTCCACACGCTATTTTACATAGCCAGCCAAGCGAAAAATTTGACTCTAGGCGGTGCCCAAGCCTTCCAAACCGTGCATAACATAGGTATGTCCTCCTGAAGCTGGAAGCCACGAGGGGTACTCCAGAGCTCAAGGAACTCCCTGAAGTGTGCTAGAGAGAAGCCAGCAGAGGTGTTGATTTTAGAGATCCAGGCGTCATCCTTCAAGGCTTCACGAATCATCTAGCTTTTGCTCTTGGAAGCCTCGAAGATCAAAGGGGTGATGTCTTTCGGTTTTCGGTCTTGCACCCAAGGATCTTCATGAAAAGGTGTGTGGGCACCATTACCAATAATGATGGTCGTTGAGGCGTAAAAGAAGTCACAATCAGCCTCAACACATGGGTTGCCCTGGCCAATCCAAAGCTTAGCCGGTTCCTCCACTCAAACCATAACCATCGCAGCCGGAGCGCCCTAGCAAATTTGTTAGTGGTGAGCATGCCAAGACACCCATACTCAAGCGACCAGCAAACAGTGTCCCAGTTAACTTTGCATTTAGTGCCAGTAGTCCTGTATGCACCCACTCAAAGTAAGGCCCGCTAAAGCTTGTTGATGTTCCGGACGGTGCCAGGGGGACAATCAGGGGGGTTGATGAAGAACGGGAAGCAAGCACCGATTTGACAACATTGGCCCGCCCAATGGAGGTGATGTTTTTCCCGTCCAAGGTGTCTAACTTGGAGGCCGCTTTGTCCTCAAGGAATTGGAAATCCACCTTAAGCTACCATACCGAGAGCGGGAGGCCCAAGTACTTTATGGGGAAAGAGGCCCAGGTAGCCGGCCCAGATGTGCGAGAGCGGGAGGCCCAGATGTGCGAGAGGTTGATGTTCCCATATCGAATAGGGACAACCAAGCTTTTGGGGAAGTTTGTGGCAAGTCCCATGGCTTTCCCAAAGAGGTGCAAGATCTTCACCAAATTGTTGATGTCGCTCTTAATAGGTGCCATGAAGACGACTGCATCATCCGCATAAAGAGAGGTACGGAGAACCGCTCCACAACCACGGATCTTGTGGAAAAGTCCCTCTCTAGTGGCCACCTCAAGAAATTTTTTGGAACGGGTCAATGGCAATGACAAAGAGCAGGGGGGACAGTGGGTCCCCCTGGCGCAGCCCATGGCCATGCTTAATGGGGCTGCCCACAACCCCGTTCAAGAGGACCCAGAAACTCGAGGTGCAAAGCAGCGCGACAATCTAGTCATGAAAAAAGTTCTTGGAACCTCTTATCTACACAAGTTCAAACAAGTAGTCCCATCTCACATAATCAAAAGCCTTGTGGATGTCCAACCTAAATAGGAAGCACAACATCTTGTGCTTGTGGAGCCGTTGTGCCAAGTTTCCGACATTGATAAAGTTATCGTGGATGCTCCATGTCTTGATAAACGAACTTTGGGTGTGCATATGGCCAGCTAGCCGGGTGGCCATGATCTTCGCGATAATTTTGACCACCACACGGATGAGGCTGATTGGGCGGTAGTCTGAGATTTCTTCAGCCCCCTCTTTCCTTTGCAGTAGCACAACATTCCTCGAGTTGAGCCAGTGAAGATTGGCGGTGTGGAGGTTGCCAAACAGGGAGATGCCACGCATAAGGTCACCCTTAATGGTGTCCCAACATTTCCTGAAGAAGAGGCCGGTGAACCCGTCCGGCGCGGGTGCTTTGTCACATGGCATATGATTGACAGCCTCCCGCACTTGCTCGTCAGACATAGTGTCTCAGAGGGATGTCAACTCTTGGGCCTATAGGACGAGGCCCTCCCAATTGAAGTCCTTTGTCCTAGCAGCACCATTTTCCATGACTTTGGAGAAGTGGTCAAGAATGATGCTCTCCTTCCGGACGCGCTCCATGACCCAACCATGATTTTGCTTGATCCGATGGATACGGTTCTTTCTATGCCTCGCATTGATACACCGGTGTAAGAACTTGGTGGTTGCATCACCTTCTCTGAGGTTTGCAATCCTCACACATTGTTTCTTACATACTCTTTCAAGCTCCACCAAGCTGATAACCCTCCTCTTGAGCCTTGCCCATAGGTCCGACTCCGCGTACGAGAGAAGCCTTTGATCTTGTGCCATGTCCAGGTGCAGGACGACCCAGAGGGCCGCATGATGCTGCAACTTGGCCTTTGGGAATAAATTCCGACTCCACTCGGAAAGCCTCAAGCCAGTCTTCTTTAACTTGTGTTGTATGGCTTGATAGAGCTTGGTATGGTTCATGGTCTCATTCCAAGCTTTATGGACAACCTCCTGGAAGCCAGGAAGGGAAGCCCAAAAGTTTTCGAACTTAAAAGTTCATGGCCTCCTCGGCCCCACGTCATCAGCGAGCAAGATTGGACAATAGTCTGGTAAAGAAGAGGACAAAGCATGCAGGATGTGCGTGCTAAATTGAACATCCCACTCCGTGTTGTAGTAGCAAGAATCGAGCTTGTAGAGTGTTGGACTTTGCCTCTCGTCGCTCCAAGTAAAACGTCGATTCTACAGATGGATCTCTTTGAGTTCACATGCCTGGAGAGCATTGCAGAAATAAGTGATGAGGCTGGTATTGATGTTTCTCTTGTTTTTGTCGCGGGCACGATAAAGCTGGTTGAAGTCTCCGAGTGCGAGCCAAGACACCCCCCGCGATGGCTTGTCATTGGTGAGCTCCACAAAAAATGCACCTTTGAGAGCAGCAAAGGTAGGTCCATAGACAACGGTTATCTTGTAGCTTAGATATGAGCCTTTAATGTTGACCATGGCCGAAAGGCAAAGAATGGAGGCGAAGATATTAGAGAAGTCGACCATCTGGTCATCCCAAAGCAAGATAACTCCCCCACGAGTGTCAGTGGCAGGTCTATGTGCAAAGTAGCGCAATCTGCTGCCTTCAACGTGCAGATTTGTGAATTTGTCAACAACATCAAGTTTTGTTTCTTGCAAGCATACCAAATGGCATGAAGAGGCAGCAATTGTTTCTCTCACAGTATCACGATCGAGCTGTTTAAGCCCCTTACATTCCAACTAAGGACGTTGATTGGTTGTTTTAACATTGATGAACTAGTCATACCCTGGTACACGGCATGGATCCAGCAAAGTAGGCTTCAACAGGGAGAAGGCTAGCGCCTAGACTGAGGTAGCAGCAGCAACCAGACTTGCAGGCCACCCATAATGCACTTAATCTAAACGGACAACATTGAACACATTTGTTGGTCACCCTTGAAGTGCTAACATGTACTAGTGAGTAGCAAACATTGCTACTGGGTACCCTTGGGGGATGCACTAACATGGCATTGATCTACAACAACAAGGCACATCAACGCTCAAGCTGTTGCTATCTGCTCCATGGCATCCTCATGGTCGAGAGCACCAGCACCACCATGGTTCAACAATACATCTTCAGCAACGTTGACCTGCACATCATCAAGCATAAAAGAGGGCACGCATGGTAGCGGACATCGTCAAGATACCGGTTCTTGAACTGAGTAGTAGAGTCTGCAATTGCTTTCTTGGTGATGTCTTCTCCGTCCTGGATTGTCGCAGCCTAGTCATGCCTCTCCATCAGGGCCTTTTGCTTCCCCCGATATCCCTATAGAGCGAAAGAGCTGCCTGGTGGGCGGGCACCAACACAAGCAGTGACACTCCTGATGGCGAGGCCGCATGAGCAACCAATGGTGACGCCCGCAAGGGTATTTCGGTGAGCACTGGGGGCACATTGGGTGGCGATGCAGGCGTCTCCAGGAGTGCAGCAACCGCCGGGACGAACAACTCTTCTAGCTCACCAAGGCTGAACCCAAGCTGACGCGCGCGAGCTGGGTAGGGCGTGCACCTCGGTGACTCCCTGGAGATCAGCGGTGGGGTGGGGGAGGCTTCAGACCCTCGTGGTCTTGATGGAGAGAGCAAAAAAATTGGCCTGAGCATGACCACCGGCGAGCAAAAGTTTACATTATCTACTTCTGTATGCAAGAATAAGAAGACTAGGGGTGTATATGTTTCAGTTATGTTTTATGGTGCTCAGACTTTTGGTTAGAATGATTAAACAAAGAAAAATGTGGGTTGGAATGATGAGTTTTTTTCCAGATGTGTGCGGTGATGTTTTTGTGTTTGCCAAAACTAGGTGTGTTTGATGATGTTTATTCAGTAGTGTGATGATGCCTTTTTGTCTTTGTATAAGTGAATTTTAATTTTAAAAATGTGTTTGAGATTATTTTTTGGCTTTGTGTTAATCGACTGCATATTTTTTCCAAGTTTTAAAACATCAAAAATTTCGCAAAAATGTCTCATAGAAAGAGTTTTCCGATCCACATAACTGAAAAAACATAATCAAATGTCTCCACATTTTCCGTCATTTTAATAAAACATCATCAAACTTATAAGCTCCATATGCTAGTCTACTTCAACAGAATACAGATAGAAATATGGAAATGCACAGAAACACCACAACGCATACATGTTCACAAAATGGCCAATTCTTTTGTAACCCACACAATCAGAGGCTTCCTTTTTATTGCAGAAGTTGTACCACAACTTGGGGTAACTCGGTCACACCGCCAAGTAAGATTGGATGTGGTTGTGGGAAGTTTTTTGCCTTTGTTTAGGGAGGTTGCATGCATGAAACAAGACGCTCCACTCAATCACTTCCCGCGAACCAAAACCACACAAACAGAATCCCCTTTCCCACACCCATGGCCTATAAATACATCACCTCTACTTCTGTCTAGGCGCCAACACACCCCTCCAAGTTTTGTCTTAGTAGTACTATTCAATCAACAACAAGGATGAAGGAGGGTATTATTTTTGTTCTGTAAGTTAGTTTTCTTATTTGTTTTGTTTTCGATCTTCTAGTATGATTTGATGTTTTAGTTTACATTTTTTTGTCTTTCATGTTGTTATTTTTTATAAGTATGTGTTTCTTTTTTAGTTGTCTCCCAAGGTTCAAAAAATCACCAAAAGAAATGGCAAATGAATGCTCTTTTTGTCATCAACCAAAGGGATTTTGTTGTAAGTCTAACAGGAGAACTAGAGCGTTCAAAGTAATGAGGGTTCATGGCTTTAAAGAATCGGTGGTAATTATTTAATATATATATTAGCCTTTTTTAGTTTTTAATGTTTTTTAATATAAAAATGTTATTAGGTGGTGCCCTGCTACTTCAAAGAAACTTTGGGTACCCACTTGGATCTTTTCATTGAAGGTATAAGTGCTCATGATTAAAGTTATGTTTTTTTCATAGATGAAGAGGATGCAAAGATATACATCTACGGTGCTTACTGGGCAGCATTTGTGCGAGCACACAATATAGAGATTGACGATACTGTTCATTTCGATCTCGTAGCCTGGGGTAATGGGATCAAAATGAACAATATCGCCAATCTTTATATTGTGTGCTCGCACAAATGTTGCCCAATAAGCTCCGTAGATGTATGTCTTCGCATCATGTTGCTCTATGAAAAAATCGTAACTTCGACCATGAGCACTTATAGATTGCATGAAAACATCCAAGTGGCTCCTCAAAGTTTCTTTGAAGTAGTAGGGCACCACCTGATGATTTTTTATATTAAAAACATTAAAAACTAAAAAATATGTTGTAAAAAGCTAAAAAATGTTAAACGATTAACATTAATTCTTCAAAGCCTTGAACCATCATTGCATGAATGCTCTTGTTCTTCTGTCAGACCTACAAAAAAATCCCTTGGTTTGATGACAAAAAGAGCATTCATTTGGCATTTCTTTTGATGATTTTTTAACCTTGGGAGACAACTAAAAAAAGAAACACACATGCTTATAAAAAATGGCATCATGAAAGACACAAAAAGGTAAACTAACACATTAAATCATACTAGAAGATTAAAAACAAAACAAAAAAGAAAACTAACTTACACAACAAAAATGATGCCCTCCTCCGTCCTTGTTGTTGATAGAACAATACTACTAAGATAAAACTTGGAGGGGTGTGTTGGTGACTTGACAGAAGCAGAGGTAATGAATTCATATGCCATGGGTGTGGGATAGGGGGTTCTGTTTGTGTGGTCGTGGTTCGCGGGTAGTGATTGAGTGGAGTGCCTTGTTTCATGCATGCAACTAATACGTCTCCAACATATCTATAATTTATGAAGTATTCATGCCATGTTTACAATAGTTTTATATGGTTTTGGTGCACTTTTATATTATTTTTATAGACAAACTTATCAATCTAGTGCCCAGTGCAAGTCCCTATTTTTTGCATGTTTTTTTGTTTCGCAGAAATACCATACCAAACGAAGTACAAACGCGACAAAATATTACGCAGATTTATTTTGGAATATATGTTATTTTGGGGAGGAAGAATAAATGCAAGACGGTGCTCGAGGGCCCCATAAGGCAACATGGCGCGGTCTACCCCCTGGTCGCGCCCTTGCCTTGTGGGCACCTCATAAGTTGGTTGGAGCCCTTATTTCGCCGCAATAAAGATAATTTCCCAAGAAAAATACCCTCGAAATTTTAGCCCAGTTGGAGTTACGGATCTCCGGAAATATAAGGAACGGTTTTCAGCCAGAAACAGGGTTGCGAAACATAAGAGAAATAGAGAGAGATCCTATCTCGGAGGGGCTCCTGCCCTTTGGGAGCCATGGTGGCAAAGGACCAGAGGCGAAACCCTCCTCCCATCTAATGGGGAGGCCAAAGAAGAATAAGTAGGAGGGGGGCTCTCTCCCCCTCTCTTCCGGTGGTGCCGGAGCGCCCCCTGGGGAACCATCGTGACGGCGATATACCCCAACAACTTCGCCGCCATCACCACCAACACTCTCCCCCTCTATGCAGCGGTGTAACACCTTTTCTCCCTGCTATAATCTCTACTTAAACATGGTGCTTAATTCTATATATTATTATCCAATGATGTGTGGCAATCTTATGTTGTTTTGAGTAGATCCGTTTTGTCCTATGGGTTGATGATCGTGATTTGTTTGAGTTGTATATTTATTTTGGTGTTGTCCTATGGTGCCTTCAGTGTCACGCAAGCATGTGGGATTACCGCTATAGGGTGTTGCAATATGTTCATAATTCATTTATAGTGGGTGGCGAGAGCGGCAGAAGCTTATACCCGAGTAAGGGGGTTGTTGCGTATGGAAGTAAAGAGGACTTGTTACTTATTGCTATAGTTGGGTTTTACCTTAATGATCTTTAGTAGTTGTGGATTCTTTATAGAGTTCCAATTATAAGTGCATATGATCCAAGTACGGAAAGTATGTTAGCTCATGCCTCTCCCTCATATATGCAATAATGATTACCGGTCTAGTTATCAATTGCCTAGAGACAAATCCTTCTCTTGTGCTACAAAAGCTTTCTACCAAACAACTAACTTTTATTATGTTGCAAATTACTCATAGTTTTATTATCTCGCAAAGTACTCCTAGTTTTATTCTTGCAAAGTAGTTCTTGTTTTGTCCTCACAAAATAGTTTCACACGTTAAGTGTGTGTAGAGTTGTATCGGTGGTCGATAGAACTTGAAGGGAATATAAATTCTACCTTTAGCTCCTCGTTGGGTTCGACACTCTTACTTATCAAGAAAGGCTACTATTGATCCCAAATACTTGTGGTTATCAAGACCTTTTTCTGGCGCCATTGCCTGGGTGCAATAGCGTGGGGTGAATATTCTCGTGTGTACTTGTTTGCTTTATCACTAAGTAGATTTTATTTTTTATCACTAAGTAGGTTTTATTTTCTATTTTGAGTTCTTCTCTATCTTTAGTTATGGATATGGAACACGGAATACCAAAAACAATAGTTGTACTTGCTACTCATGGAGATGGAGATCTCCTAAAACCCTTGATGCTGGTTAGGTGGAAAACATTAAATACTACTTTGATAATCCTGATAAATCTCCATTCAACTTGATAATGGGATATACTTTGGATCACTAGGAATACTTTAGGGATTATCACTTGTCTCAAAAAGGGAAACACTTATGGGATCAAATTAAAATGTTGCATTGGTAGGGATTTGTGCTTAATGTATGACTATACTTGTTGCTCTAAGATGGAGGCTCCACACCTCCCCTTTCAATGTGAATTTAGTGATAATAAAACCGTGGCTTCTTATGCTAATGGTGTATATGATTACTATGATGTGGAACAAATAGAAGAATCTGTTGCTTTTAAGGGTGCTTATGAAATTGAATCTTTGTCTGAAAAGTATGAAGATTGTGGTGATACTCTTTACGGATCTGAAGATTATGCTATAATTAAATATTTCTATGATAATTATGAATACAATGCCGTTATTACTGAGTTTATTGAGAAAGTCTCTGCTGTCCAAGAAGAGAGTAATATTTTGCGGGCTCCTATGGAAGAAGAAATTGCTAAAACTGTGAGCTCATTAGATGAAAAAATTGGGGAGGAGAGCGAAGAACAAAAGATGAGCAGATTAGCTACCCATTCCCACCTTTTAATGAGATTAACTCTTCAACTCATATGTTGTTTAATTTCCCTTCATGCTTAGAATGCTATGATCCCTTGGATTCGCTTGAAATATCCCTTTTTAATGAAATTGATGCTTGCTATGCTTATCACCATGATGCCAATATGAATTATGCTTATGGATATGAACTTCCTATGGTTCCTTATGTTAAGAATGAAATTGTTGCTATTGCTCCCACACATGATAGTCCTATTATCTTTTTGAATTCTCCTAACTACACTATATCAGATAAGTTTGCGCTTATTAAGAATTATATTGATGAGTTGTGTTCTACTATTGCGCACGATGACTTTGATGAATATAATATGCATGTGCTTTTTGCTCCTACTTGCAATTATTATGAGAGAGGAACTATAGCTCCACCTATCTATTATGTTTTCAATACGACAAAATTGCGAGAAACTGTTTATACTATGTATCGACCTTTACTATGTGTGCATGGATTGTTCTTTTATGACCTTTCGATGCATAGGAAGAGAGTTAGACTTTGTCATTGCATGATATATGTTGCTTTGTGCTTACTACAAAATCATAAATCATTGTTAATTAAAATTGGCTTTGATATATCTTGGGATTCATGTGGATCAATTACTTGAGCACTTTATGCCCAGCTTAATGGCTTTAAAGAAAGCGCTCCCTGGGAGATAACCCAAAAGTTTTAGAGAGTCATTTATTTATATTGTGTGCTGTTAAAAGGTTTTAAAACAAAAAAATATATAGAAGGGAACCTAAAAACTTTTTCAAAAAGAGAAGAAGTTGGAAGGTTATGCATTGGAGAAGTGAGGGTCCACCTTGAACACTTGTATTCATGCTCAAGGAAAAATGTAGAATTTTTCATGGAAGTTTGTCACAAAAATAATTATACCCTTGTACAAATCCATTATGTTATAAAAAATAATGTGCCAAGTAAAGCCTTTGGGATGATTTGTTTGATAGTTGATTTGATTCTGTGAAAAAAAAAAACTTTTGCGCTCTCTCCAGGAATTTTGAAAAATCACTGGAACGTGATTTTGATCTGAATTTTTTACACATGATTGGTAAACAAATTTCCCACGTTGTCCTAATTTTTCCAAATTTTGAAATTCCAGAAGTATGATCATTATACAGATCATTACAGACTGTTCTGTTTTAGATAGATTCTATTTCCGTTGCATAGTTTGCTTGTTTTGATGATTCTATGGAGTATATCGGGGGGTATAAGTCATGGATAAGTTGGAATATATTAGGTATTATGAAATAATAAAATATGAATGGGTTCATAACAATACCTAAATTTTATGATTTGCTTGTTATACTAACGGATCTCGCGAGGGTTCTGTTAAGTTTTGGGTGATTGCAGTTTTCAAGTTTTGGGTGAGATGTCGATATAAGGAGAACAAGGAGTGGCAAGACCCTAAGCTTGGAGATGCCCAAGGCACCCCCAAGGTAATATTCAATGAATACCCAAGTGTCCAAGCTTGGGATGCCCCGGAAGGCTTCCCCTCTTTCCTCTTAAAGGCTTCCCTCTTTCCTCTTCAACATTATCGGTAACCTTACTTGGAGCTATATTTTTATTCATCACAAGATATGTGTTTTGCTTGGAGCGTCATTCACTGGTGCGCGTCGGTCCTAAACAAATGGTTTTTACCCCTTTCCGCGACGACATTTGGAACCGTCGCCAAGTGAGTGTGGGCGATAGGGGGTCCTTCCTGCACGACCCAGAAACCGTCGGGGATATGGAGCCCTGATGTATACAATTGTCCCTACATAACCGTTTCCGATATCTCGAATATCCCAAACGCTTCATCCTTGCTACTCATTTGTGCTCGCACTGCCATCGTAGTTGGAGTTTTGTGGTTCTGCCTAAAACCAGGCAGAATCCAGGCTAGGGAGTTTTCCAGGCAGATTCTAGGCACGGGAGTTTTACGATGCCTGGCACATCACAAATAGTTCATGATTATAAACCTTGTACGATGGGTAGACAATCACACACATTTAGTTTTCCCGCACCATATGTGATAGTGTCTGGCATCACACACGCTTCGCAAACGGCAACTGTGTGCATGCTTGCACACGTTTCCTCTCTGTGAACCGTCTCGGATTATGGTGTATATCGCAAACGTTTGTGTTTTAGCAACCGTGTGTGCCGTAATGACCTGCACAACGTAATTTCGCCCTAATTTAATTGCTGCTATTTAAAATTGTACCTAATTTAAACTTGAAAGTAGGCTATAGCTTTATTCATATCCATCAGGTTCAAACAACCAATCATTATTTGATTCACAGGTACATATGTTTAAATATTACATAAGCACCAAATAAAGAATGATGTACCAGGGTTCTATACTTGTACTATTACGATGGTAAAGAAAGAGGCGACAGACATTCCAGTTGCTGAACAAGGTGAAGCGGAATGGCCCTATTGTGCGCTCCTGGATGCAGAAGGCATGCAGGACTCTAGTCCAACCCCTTGTGATGGCCGGCCGCCAATCATGTAGTTTGAGAGGTAATCTTGTGTAAACTACTTCAGGATCCACTGCAAAAGAAAAAAGATTCAGATATTGTCATCTAACACAACTCATTACGGGCAGCAAAAAGAAGGCTATAGGGTTCTTACTTACCATCCTGCAGTTCACTGTTGTCTTGCATAAAGTGTAAACAAATAGTTTGATTGACATCTTTTGACCTAATTTAATAGCAATCTTTATCAGTTTTATCACTTGATGCTGGTTCATGAATATCTCATTGCCCCATACGCAGAAAGGGTCAAAGTGTGGATCTTTGGCAATGATATATGTACCTAAAAGCACCAAGTTAATATTAGAAGCTAAACAACAATTTAAAAATGATGTAGTACAACACTCCATCCATCCCATTATATAAGATTTTATTACATGTATATCTAGACATCATGAGAACATTAAGGTAACACTCTTCCTTGTTGCTATGTAGCCTAGGATTGCATATTTAGTCATTCAGTACAATGCATGTTGCTAAACAACAATTGAAAAACGAAATGGCATGTTAACTGCAATATCCTTAACAACAACCAAATATTGTAATTCATAGTGGTATTTTTGAAACTGTTATTGATGAAATTGAACCGCACAACAAATAGTTGCACATATAGAGCATCACATTGTGAAGAACTGAAATAAACAAGTCATAAGGACATCTCTAGGCGATTCTTAAAAAGTTAAAGGAATAAAACCCTTAGTGGATATATATACTCCAGTAATTTTTTGCCTTTTCTAGTCAATCCCCTAAACTTAAGGTTGTAAACTTCAATTTGATCAAGTTCAAAGCATGTTCAACCAAAAGTAGCATGCATTCAAACATAAACATAGTTAGTTTTGCATAATCGAACATAAAACATAAATTTAAACTAAGCTAAACTACTTTCGGTCGAAGTAGAGGTCGAGCAAATCCTTCCTCGTCATGTATGGTGTGTCGCGAGCCGGGTCCGGGCCAGTACCGTCGTCGTGGTCGTTGGGGAAGGCACTCCTCCACTCGTAGACGTCAATCTCCTCGTCCTCGGGGCCCACCTCGACGCCCTCCGCGCCGGCGCCGCCACGGCCTTCGACTTCGTCATCAGAGGAGAGCGCGATAACCTCGCTGCCCTTGGCACCACCGTCCTTGCCGCCTTCGACCTCGTCATCGGAGGAGAGTGCGATAACCCCGCCGCCCTCTGCGCCGGCAAAGATCGCCCGCTCCGCCTCCACGAGCTTCGGGTGCTGAGCTCTTGCATGTAGGACTCGTCGGCCGTGTGGAAGCTACCGAGCCACTAGCGGGTGTGGGTCTCTCGATCTGTAATCTCGGCGACCCACGTCCCCCACCGCCGCTACCGGACCCCGAGGTAGGACTTCGTCGGCTGCCGGATCCGAGGGAGGATGGGGAAGTCCTCGAACTGGCGTAGGGGCGCGGCGGTGGGCGGATCAGGGGACCAGCGACGGCGGATCGGGCCCGTGAAGGATGACGGGGACACCTCGGCGGCCACCTTGCCGGCGTCGAGCGAAAAGGCCGCAATAAACCTCTTTTTGGCCATTGGCTCCTCGACCTCCCTGGCACACTGGCAGAGGTTGAGGATGGAGGCGCCGATGGTGGCGGTGAAGGAAATATGCCCTAGAGGCAATAATAAAGTTATTATTTATTTCCTTATATATCATGATAAATGTTTATTATTCATGCTAGAATTGTATTAACCGGAAACATAATACATGTGTGGATACATAGACAAACAGAGTGTCACTAGTATGCCTCTACTTGACTAGCTTGTTAATCAAAGATGGTTAAGTTTCCTAACCATAGACAAAGGAGTTGTCATTTGATTAACAAGGTCACATCATTAGTTGAATGATCTGATTGACATGACCCATTCCATTAGCTTAGCACCCGATCGTTTAGTATGTTGCTATTGCTTTCTCCATGACTTATACATGTTCCTTTGACTATGAGATTATGCAACTCCCGTTTACCGTAGGAACACTTTGTGTGCTACCAAACGTCACAACGTAACTGGGTGATTATAAAGGAGCTCTACAGGTGTCTCCGAAAGTATTTGTTGGGTTGGCGTATTTCGAGATTAGGATTTGTCACTCCGAATGTCGGAGAGGTATCTCAGGGCCTTCTCGGTAATGCACATCACATAAGCCTTGCAAGCATTGCAACCAATAAGATAGTTGCAAGATGATGTATTACGGAACGAGTAAAGAGACTTGCCGGTAACGAGATTGAACTAGGTATTGGATACCGACGATCGAATCTCGGGCAAGTAACATACCGATGACAAAGGGAACAACGTATGTTGTTATGCGGTCTGACCGATAAAGATCTTCGTAGAATGTGTAGGAGCCAATATGGGCATCCAGGTCCCGCTATTGGTTATTGACCAGAGATTTGTCTCAGTCATGTCTACACTATTCTCGAACCGTAGGGTCCGCAGGCTTAAGGTTACGATGACAGTTATTATGAGTTTATGCATTTTGATGTACCGAAGTTAGTTGGGAGTCCCGGATGATATCACGGACATGACGAGGAGTCTCGGAATGGTCGAGACATAAAGATTGATATATTGGACGACTATATACGGACATCGGAATGGTTCCGAGTGGTTTCGGATAAAATCGGAGCGCCGGAGGGGTCCGGAACCCCCCGGGGAAGTAATGGGCCTTATTGGGCCCGAGGGGAGAGAGAGGGCTGCGGCCAGGAGGTGGCGCCCCCCCATGGGGAGTCCGAATTGGACAAGGAGGGGGGGGGCGCGGCCCCCCTTTCCCTCTCCCTCTCCCTCTCTTTCCTTCCCCCCTCTCTTCCTAGTTGGACTAGGAAAGGGGAGTCCTACTCCCACTAGGAGGAGGACTCCCCCCTCCCTTTGGCGCGCCCCATAGGGTCGGCCGGCCTCCCCCCTTGCTCCTTTATATACGGGGGCAGGGGCACCCTAGAACACACAAGTTGATCTTCGTGATCGTTCCTCAGCCGTGTGTGGTGCCCCCCTCCACCATATTCCACCTCGGTCATATTGTCGCGGTGCTTAGGCGAAGCCCTGCGTCGGTAGTTCATCAAGATCGTCACCATGCCGTCGTGCTGACGAAACTCTTCCCCGAGAGCTTTGCTGGATCGGAGCCCGGAGAACGTCATCGAGCTGTACGTGTGTCAAGAACTCGGAGGCGCCGGAGTAACGGCGCTTGGATCGGTCGGATCGGGAGGAGGACGTACGACTACTTCCTCTACATTGTGTTAACGCTTCCGCTTCGGTCTACGAGGGTACGTAGACAACACTCTCCCCTCTCGTTGCTATGCATCACCATGATCTTGCATGTGCGTAGGAATTTTTTTGAAATTACTACGTTCCCCTTAAGTGGTATCAAAGCCAGGTTTTTATGGTTTGGTGTTTTGCACGAGTAGAACACAAGTGAGTTGTGGACGATACAAGTCATACTGCCTACCAGCATGTCATACTTTGGTTCGGCGGTATTGTTGGATGAAGCGGCCCGGACCGACATTACGCGTACGCTTACGCGAGACTGGTTCTACCGCCGTGCTTTGCACACAGGTGGCTGGCGGGTGTCAGTTTCTCCAACTTTAGTTGAACCGAGTATGGCTACGCCCGGTCCTTGAGAAGGTTAAAACGGAGTATATTTGACAAACTATTATTGTGGTTTTGATGCGTAGGTGAGATTGGTTCTTGCTTAAGCCCGTAGCAGCCACGTAAAAATTGCAACAACAAAGTAGAGGACGTCTAACTTGTTTTTGCAGGGCATGTTGTGATGTGATATGGTCAAGATGTGATGAGATATAAGTTGTTGTATGAGATGATCATGTTTTGTAACCGAGTTATCGGCAACCGGCAGGAGCCGTATGGTTGTCGCTTTATTGTATGCAATGCAATCGCCCTGTAATGCTTTACTTTATCACTAAGCGGTAGCGATAGTCGTAGAAGCATAAGATTGGCGAGACGACAACGATGCTACGATGGAGATCAAGGTGTCGTGCCGGTAACGATGGTGATCATGATGGTGTTGCGGAGATGGAGATCACAAGCACAAGATGATGATGACCATATCATATCACTTATATTGATTGCATGTGATGTTTATCTTTTTATGCATCTTATCTTGCTTTGATTGACGGTAGCATTATAAGATGATCTCTCACTAAATTATCATAGTAATAGTGTTCTCCCTGAGTATGCACCATTGCGAAAGTTCTTCGTGCTGAGACACCACGTGATGATCGGGTGTGATAGGCTCTACGTTCAAATACAACGGGTGCAAAACAGTTGCACACACGGAATACTCAGGTTTAACTTGACGAGCCTAGCATATAACAGATATGGCCTCGGAACACGGAGACCGAAAGGTCGAGCGTGAATCATATAGTAGATATGATCAACATAGTGATGTTCACCATTGAAACTACTCCATCTCACATGATGATCGGACATGGTTTAGTTGATTTGGATCACGTGATCACTTAGAGGATTAGAGAGATGTCTATCTAAGTGGGAGTTCTTAAGTAATATGATTAATTGAACTTAAATTTATCATGAACTTAGTCCCTGATAGTATCTTGCTTGTTTATGTTGATTGTAGATAGATGGCTCGTGCTGTTGTTCCGTTGAATTTTAATGCGTTCCTTGAGAAAGCAAAGTTGAAAGATGATGGTAGCAATTACACGGACTGGGTCCGTAACTTGAGGATTATCCTCATTGCTGCACAGAAGAGTTACGTCCTGGAAGCACCGCTGGGTGCCAGGCCTGCTGCTGGAGCAGCGCCAGATGTTATGAATGTCTGGCAGAGCAAAGCTGATGACTACTCGATAGTTCAGTGTGCCATGCTTTACGGCTTAGAACCGGGACTTCAACGACGTTTTGAACATCATGGAGCATATGAGATGTTCCAGGAGTTGAAGTTAATATTCAAACAGAATGCCCGGATTGAGAGATATGAAGTCTCCAATAAGTTCTATAGCTGCAAGATGGAAGAGAATGGTTCTGTCAGTGAGCATATACTCAGAATGTCTGGGTATTATAATCACTTGAATCAACTGGGAGTCAATCTTCCGGATGATTGTGTCATTGACAGAATTCTCCAATCACTGCCACCAAGCTACAAACACTTCGTGATGAAGTATAATATGCAAGGGATAGATAAGAAAATGCCCGAGCTCTTCACAATGCTAAAAGCTGCGGAGGTAGAAATCAAGAAGGATCATCAAGTGTTGATGATCAATAAGACCACTAGTTTCAAGAAAAAGGGCAAAGGGAAGAAGAAGGGGAACTTCAAGAAGAACATCAAACAAGTTGCTGCTCAAGAGAAGAAACCCAAGTCTGGACCTAAGCCTGAAACTGAGTGCTTCTACTGCAAGCAGACTGGTCACTGGAAGCGGAACTGCCCCAAGTATTTGGCGGATAAGAAGGATAGCAAGGTGAACAAAGGTATATGTGATATACATGTTATTGATGTGTACCTTACTAATGCTCGCAGTAGCACCTGGGTATTTGATACTGGTTCTGTTGCTAATATTTGCAACTCGAAACAGGGACTACGGATTAAGCGAAGATTGGTTAAGGACGAGGTGACGATGCGCGTGGGAAACGGTTCCAAAGTCGATGTGATCGCAGTCGGCACGCTACCTCTACATCTACCTTCGGGATTAGTATTAGACCTGAATAATTGTTATTTGGTGCCAGCGTTAAGCATGAACATTATATCTGGATCTTGTTTGATGCGAGACGGTTATTCATTTAAATCAGAGAATAATGGTTGTTCTATTTATATGAGTAATATCTTTTATGGTCACGCACCCTTGAAGAGTGGTCTATCTTTGATGAATCTCGATAGTAGTGATACACATATTCATAGTGTTGAAGCCAAAAGATGCAGAGTTGATAATGATAGTGCAACTTATTTATGGCACTGCTGTTTAGGTCATATCGGTGTAAAACGCATGAAGAAACTCCATACTGATGGACTTTTGGAGCCACTTGATTATGAATCACTTGGCACTTGCGAATTGTGCCTCATGGGCAAGATGACCAAAACACCGTTCTCCGGTACTATGGAGAGAGAAACAGATTTATAGGAGATCATACATACAGATGTATGTGGTCCAATGAATGTTGAGGCTCGTGGCGGATATCGTTATTTTCTCACATTCACAGATGATTTAAGCAGATATGGTTATGTCTACTTAATGAAACACAAGTCTGAAACATTTGAAAATTTCAAAGAATTTCAGAGTGAAGTTGAAAATCATCGTAACAAGAAAATAAAGTTTCTACGATCTGATCGTGGAGGAGAATATTTGAGTTACGAGTTTGGTCTACATTTGAAACAATGCGGAATAGTTTCGCAACTCACGCCACCCGGAACACCACAACGCAATGGTGTATCCGAACGTCGTAATCGTACTTTACTAGATATGGTGCGATCTATGATGTCTCTTACAGATTTACCGCTATCGTTTTGGGGTTATGCTTTAGAGACGGCCGCATTCACGTTAAATAGGACACCGTCGAAATCCGTTGAGACGACGCCTTATGAACTATGGTTTAGCAAGAAACCAAAGTTGTCGTTTCTTAAAGTTTGGGGCAGCGATGCTTATGTGAAAAAGCTTCAACCTGATAAGCTCGAACCCAAATCGGAAAAATCTGTCTTCATAGGATATCCAAAAGAAACTGTTAGATACACCTTCTATCACAGATCCGAAGGCAAGATTTTTGTTGCTAAATTCGGAGTCTTTCTAGAAAAGGAGTTTCTCTCGAAAGAAGTGAGTGGGAGGAAAGTAGAACTTGATGAGATAACTGTACCTGCTCCCTTATTGGAAAGTAGTACATCACAGAAATCTGTTTCTGTAGCACCTACACCAATTAGTGAGGAAGCTGATGATATTGATCATGAAACTTCAGATCAAGTTATTACAGAACCTCGTAGATCAACCAGAGTAAGATCCGCACCAGAGTGGTACGGCAATCCTGTTCTGGAAGTCATGCTACTAGATCATGACGAACCTACGAACTATGAAGAAGCGATGGTGAGCCCAGATTCCGCAAAATGGCTAGAAGCCATGAAATCTGAGATGGGATCCATGTATGACAACAAAGTGTGGACTTTGGTTGACTTGCCCGAGGGTCGGCAAGCAATAGAGAATAAGTGGATCTTTAAGAAGAAGACTGACGCTGATGGTAATGTTACTATCTACAAAGCTCGACTTGTCGCGAAAGGTTTTCGACAAGTTCAAGGGATTGACTACGATGAGACCTTCTCACCCGTAGCGATGCTTAAGTCTGTCCGAATCATGTTAGCAATTGCCGCATTTTATGATTATGAAATTTGGCAAATGGATGTAAAGACTGCATTCCTGAATGGATTTCTGGAAGAAGAGTTGTATATGATGCAACCAGAAGGTTTTATCGATCCAAAGGGAGCTAACAAAGTGTGCAAGCTCCAGCGATCCATTTATGGACTGGTGCAAGCATCTCAGAGTTGGAATATACGCTTTGATAAGTTGATCAAAGCATATAGTTTTATACAGACTTGCGGTGAAGCCTGTATTTACAAGAAAGTGAGTGGGAGCACTACAGAATTTCTGATAAGTATATGTGAGTGACATATTGTTGATCAGAAATAATGTAGAATTATTCTGCAAAGCATAAAGGAGTGTTTGAAAGGAGTTTTTCAAAGAAAGACCTCGGTGAAGCTGCTTACATATTGAGCATCAAGATCTATAGAGATAGATCAAAACGCTTGATAAGTTTTTTTTCAATGAGTACATACCTTGACAAGATTTTGAATTAGTTCAAAATGGAACAGTCAAAGAAAGAGTTCTTGCCTGTGTTACAAGGTGTGAAATTGAGTAAGACTCAAAACCCGACCACGGCAGAAGATAGAAAGAGAATGAAAGTCATTCCCTATGCCTTGGCCATAGGTTCTATAAAGTATGCCATGGTGTGTACCAGATCTATTGTATACCCTACACTGTTTTTTGCAAGGGAGTACAATAGTGATCTAGGAGTAGATCATTGGACAGCGGTCAAAATTATCCTTAGTGAAATAAGGATATGTTTCTCGATTATGGAGGTGACAAAAAGGTTCGTCGTAAAGGGTTATGTCGATACAAGTTTTGACACCAATCTAGATGACTCTAAGTCTTAATCTAGATACATATTGAAAGTGGGAGCAATTAGCTAGAGTAGCTCCGAGCAGAGTATTGTTGACATAGAAATTTGCAAAATACATGCGGATCTGAATGTGGCAGACCCGTTGACTAAGATTCTCTCACAAGCAAAACATGATCACACCTTAGTACTCTTTGGGTGTTAATCACATAGCGATGTGAACTAGATTATTGACTCTAGTAAACCCTTTGGGTGTTGGTCACATGATGATGTGAACTATGGGTATTAATCACATGGTGATGTGAACTATTGTTGTTAAATCACATGCTGATGTGAACTAGATTATTGACTCTAGTGCAAGTGGGAGATTGAAGGAAATATGCCCTAGAGGAAATAATAAAGTTATTATTTATTTCCTTATATATCATGATAAATGTTTATTATTCATGCTAGAATTGTATTAACCGGAAACATAATACATGTGTGGATACATAGACAAATAGAGTGTCACTGGTATGCCTCTACTTGACTAGCTTGTTAATCAAAGATGGTTAAGTTTCCTAACCATAGACAAAGGAGTTGTCATTTGATTAACAAGGTCACATCATTAGTTGAATGATCTGATTGACATGACCCATTCCATTAGCTTAGCACCCGATCGTTTAGTATGTTGCTATTGCTTTCTCCATGACTTATACATGTTCCTTTGACTATGAGATTATGCAACTCCCGTTTACCGTAGGAACACTTTGTGTGCTACCAAACGTCACAACGTAACTGGGTGATTATAAAGGAGCTCTACAGGTGTCTCCGAAAGTATTTGTTGGGTTGGCGTATTTCGAGATTAGGATTTGTCACTCCGAATGTCGGAGAGGTATCTCAGGGCCTTCTCGGTAATGCACATCACATAAGCCTTGCAAGCATTGCAAGCAATAAGATAGTTGCAAGATGATGTATTACGGAACGAGTAAAGAGACTTGCCGGTAACGAGATTGAACTACGTATTGGATACCGACGATCGAATCTCGGGCAAGTAACTGTTTAGGGATCGTAGCAGAAATTAAAATTTTCCTACGCATCACCAAGATCTATCCATAGAGTATTCTAGCAACGAGGGGATAGGAGAGCATCTACATACCACTTGTAGATCGCAGCGGAAGCGTTCAAGGAGAACGTGGATGATGGAGCCGTACTCGCCGTGATCCGAATCACCGATGACCAGCGCCGAAAGGACGGCACCTCCGCGTTCAACACACGTACGGGACGATCGACGTCTCCTCCTTCTTGATCCAGCAAGGGGAAAGGAGAGGTTGATGAAGATCCAGCAGCACGACGGCGTGGTGGTGGATGCAGCAGAGTTCCAGCAGGGCTTCGCCGAGCTTCTGTGGAGAGAGGGAGAGGTGTAACGGGGAGAGGGAGGCGCGAATGCAGCAGGGGTTCGGCTGCCCTCCCTCCCCCCCTTTATATAGGCCCCCAAGGGGGGGTGCGCAGCCCTGGAGATGGATCTCCAGGGGGGCGGCGGCCTAGGGTGGATGGCTTGCCCCCCAAGCCATGTGGGGCGCCCCCTGCCCTAGGGTTTCCAACCCTAGGCGCAGGGGGGAGGCCCATGGGGGGGCGCACCAGCCCACTATGGGCTGGTTCCCTCCCCACTTCAGCCCACGGGGCCCTCCGGGATAGGTGGCCCCAACCGGTGGACCCCCGGGACCCATCTGGTGGTCCCGGTACAATACCGGTGACCCCCAGATCATTCCCGATGGCCGAAACGACACTTCCTATATATAATTCTTTACCTACGGACCACTCCGGAACCTCTCGTGACGTCCGGGATCTCATCCGGGACTCCGAACAACCTTCGGTTTGCTGCATACTAATATCTTTAACAACCCTAGCGTCACCGAACCTTAAGTGTGTAGACCCTACGGGTTCGGGAGACATGCAGACATGACCGAGACGATCTCCGGTCAATAACCAATAGCGGGATCTGGATACCCATGTTGGCTCCCACATGCTCCTCGATGATCTCATCGGATGAACCACGATGTCTAGGACTTAATCAATCCCGTACTCAATTCCCTTTGTCCATCGGTACGATACTTGCCCGAGATTCGATCGTCGGTATACCGATACCTTGTTCAATCTCGTTACCGGCAAGTCTCTTTACTCGTTCCCGTAATACATCATCCCGTGAACAACACCTTGATCACATTGAGCTCATTATGATGATGTCTTACCGAGTGGGCCCAGAGATACCTCTCCGTCACACGGAGTGACAAATCCCAGTCTCGATTCATGCCAACCCAACAGATACTTTCGGAGATACCTGTAGTGCACCTTTATAGTCACCCAGTTACGTTGTGACGTTTGATACACCCAAAGTATTCCTACGATATCCGGGAGTTGCATAATCTCATGGTCTAAGGAATGATACTTGACATTCAGAAAAGCTCTAGCAAACGAACTACACGATCTTTGTGCTATGCTTAAGTTTGGGTCTTGTCCATCACATCATTCTCCTAATGATGTGATCCCGTTATCAATGACATCCCCATGTCCATAGTCAGGAAACCATGACCATCTATTGATCAACGAGCTAGTCAACTAGAGGCTTACTAGGGACACATTGTGGTCTATGTATTGACACATGTATTATGATTTCCGAACAATACAATTATAGCATGAACAAGGAAATATAATAATCCTTTTATTATTGCCTCTAGGGCATATTTCCAACAGTCTCCCACTTGCACTAGAGACAATAGTCTAGTTACATTGTGATGAATCGCACACCCATGGAATTTTGGCCACATTCAGGTCCGTATGTACTTTACAAATCTCTATGTCTCCATTTTGAACACTTTCACGAATGGAGTTGAAGCGACGCTTGATATGCCTGGTCTTCCTATGAAACCTGGGCTCCTTCGCAAGGGCAATTGCTCTAGTGTTGTCACAGAAGAGAGTCATCGGGTCCGACGCATTGGGTATGACTCCTAGGTCGGTGATGAACTCCTTCACCCAGACTGCTTCTTGTGCTGCCTCCGAGGCTGCCATATACTCTGCTTCACATGTAGATCCTGCCACGACGCTTTTCTTGCAACTGCACCAGCTTACTGCCCCTCCATTCAAAATATACACGTATCCGGTTTGTGACTTGGAGTCATCCAGATCTGTGTCGAAGCTAGTGTCGACGTAACCCTTTACGACGAGCTCTTCGGCACCTCCATAAACGAGAAACATATCCTTAGTCCTTTTCAGGTACTTCAGGATGTTTTTGACCGCTGTCCAGTGTTCCTTGCCGGGACTACTTTGGTACCTACCTACCAAACTTACGGCAAGGTTTACATCGGGTCTGGTACACAGCATGGCATACATAATAGACCCTATAGCTGAGGCATAGGGGATGACACTCATCTCTTCTATATCTTTTGCCGTGGTCGGGCATTGAGCCGTGCTCAATCGCACACCTTGCAATACAGGCAAGAACCCCTTCTTGGACTGATCCATTTTGAACTTCTTCAAAATCTTGTCAAGGTACGTACTTTGTGAAAGACCGATGAGGCGTCTTGATCTATCCCTATAGATCTTGATGCCTAATATATAAGCAGCTTCTCCAAGGTCCTTCATTGAAAAACACTTGTTCAAATAGGCCTTTATGCTTTCCAAGAATTCTATATCATTTCCCATCAATAGTATGTCATCCACATATAATATGAGAAATGCTACGGAGCTCCCACTCACTTTCTTGTAAACGCAGGCTTCTCCATAAGTCTGCATAAACCCAAACGCTTTAATCATCTCATCAAAGCGAATGTTCCAACTCCGAGATGCTTGCACCAGCCCATAGATGGAGCGCTGGAGCTTGCATACTTTGTTAGCATTCTTAGGATCGACAAAACCTTCCGGCTGCATCATATATAATTCTTCCTTAAGGAAGCCGTTAAGGAATGCCGTTTTGACGTCCATTTGCCATATCTCATAATCGTAGTATGCGGCAATTGCTAACATGATTCGGACAGACTTCAGCTTCGCTACGGGAGAGAAAGTCTCATCGTAGTCAACCCCTTGAACTTGTCGATAACCCTTAGCGACAAGTCGAGCTTTATAGATGGTCACATTACCATCCGCGTCTGTCTTCTTCTTAAAGATCCATTTATTTTCTATCGCTCGCCGATCATCGGGCAAGTCTGTCAAAGTCCATACTTTGTTTTCATACATGGATTCTAGCCATTTGTCGGAATCTGGGCCCGCCATCGCTTCTTCATAGTTCGAAGGTTCACCGTTGTCCAACAACATGATTTCCAGGACAGGGTTGCTGTACCACTCTGGTGCGGAACGCGTCCTTGTGGACCTACGAAGTTCAGTAGGAGCTTGATCAGAAGTATCTTGATCATCATCATTAACCTCCTCTTGAATCGATGCAGGCACCACAGGAACATTTTCCTGAGCTGCGCTACTCTGATTTTCAAGAGGTAGTACTTCATCAAGTTCTACTTTCCTCCCACTTACTTCTTTCGCGAGAAACTCTTTCTCTAGAAAGGACCCGTTCTTGGCAACAAAGATCTTGCCTTCGGATCTGAGGTAGAAGGTATACCCAACTGTTTCCTTGGGATATCCTATGAAGACGCATTTTTCCGATTTGGGTTCGAGTTTTTCAGGTTGAAGTTTCTTGACATAAACATCGCAACCCCAAACTTTCAGAAACGACAGCTTAGGTTTCTTCCCAAACCATAATTCATACGGTGTCATCTCAACGGATTTTGACGGAGTCCTATTTAAAGTGAATGCGGCTGTCTCTAGAGCGTATCCCCAAAATGATAGCGGTAGATCTGTAAGAGACATCATAGACCGCACCATATCCAATAGAGTGCGATTACGACGTTCGGACACACCGTTACGCTGAGGTGTTCCAGGCGGCGTGAGTTGTGAAACGATTCCACATTTTCTTAAGTGTGTGCCAAATTCGTGACTTAAATATTCTCCCCCACGATCTGATCGTAAGAACTTGATTTTTCTGTCACGTTGATTCTCAACCTCACTCTGAAACTCCTTGAACTTTTCAAAGGTCTCAGACTTGTGTTTCATTAAGTAGACATACCCATACCTACTCAAATCATCAGTGAGAGTGAGAACATAACGATAGCCTCCGCGAGCCTCAACGCTCATTGGACCACACACATCTGTATGTATGATTTCCAACAAGTTGGTTGCTCGCTCCATTGTCCCTGAGAATGGAGTCTTGGTCATTTTGCCCAGGAGGCATGGTTCGCATGTGTCAAATGATTCATAATCGAGAGACTCTAAAAGTCCATCAGCATGGAGCTTCTTCATGCTCTTGACACCAATGTGACCAAGGCGGCAGTGCCACAAGTATGTGGGACTATCGTTATTAACTTTACATCTTTTGGTATTCACACTATGAATATGTGTAACATCACGTACGAGATTCATTAAGAATAAACCATTGACCATCGGAGCATGACCATAAAACATATCACTCATATAAATAGAACAACCATTATTCTCGGATTTAAATGAGTAGCCATCTCGCATTAAACGAGATCCAGATACAATGTTCATGCTCAAACTTGGTACTAAATAACAATTATTGAGGTTCAAAACTAATCCCGTAGGTAAATGTAGAGGTAGCGTGCCGACGGCGATCACATCGACCCTGGAACCATTCCCGACGCGCATCGTCACCTCGTCCTTCGCCAGTCTCCGTTTATTCCGCAGCTCCTGTTTTGAGTTACAAATATGAGCAACGGCACCGGTATCAAATACCCAGGAGCTACTACGAGCATTGGTAAGGTACACATCAATTACATGTATATCACATATACCTTTAGTGTTGCCGGCCTTCTTATCTGCTAAGTACTTGGGGCAATTCCGCTTCCAGTGACCAGTTCCCTTGCAATAAAAGCACTCAGTTTCAGGTTTGGGTCCATTCTTTGACTTCTTCCTAGCAACTGATTTACCAGGCGCGGCAACCTCCTTGCCGTCCTTCTTGAAGTTCTTCTTACCCTTGCCTTTCTTGAACTTAGTGGTTTTATTCACCATCAACACTTGATGTTCCTTTTTGATCTCCACCTCTGCAGATTTCAGCATTGAATACAACTCGGGAATGGTCTTTTCCATCCCCTGCATATTGTAGTTCATCACGAAGCTCTTGTAGCTAGGTGGGAGCGACTGAAGGATTCTGTCAATGACCGCCTCATCCGGGAGATTAACTTCCAGCTGAGTCAAGCGGTGGTGTAACCCAGACATCTTGAGTATGTGTTCACTGACAGAGCTATTCTCCTCCATCTTACAGCTAAAGAACTTGTCGGAGACATCATATCTCTCGACCCGGGCATGAGCTTGGAAAATCAATTTCAGCTCCTCGAACATCTCATATGCTCCGTGTTGCTCAAAACGCTTTTGGAGCCCCGGTTCTAAGCTGTAAAGCATGCCGCACTGAACGAGGGAGTAATCATCAGCACGAGACTGATGGGCGTCCATAACGTCCTGGTTTGCTGGGAATGGTGCATCACCTAGCGGTGCTTCTAGGACATAATCTTTCTTGGCAGCTATGAGGATGATCCTCAGGTTCCGGACCCAGTCCGCATAGTTGCTGCCATAATCTTTCAGCTTGGTTTTCTCTAGGAACGCGTTGAAGTTGAGGGTGACATTAGCGTGGGCCATTTGATCTACAAGACATATTGTAAAGATTTAGACTAAGTTCACGATAATTAAGTTCATCTAATCAAATTAATGAATGAACTCCCACTCAGATTTGACATCCCTCTAGTCATCTAAGTGATACATGATCTGTCGTGGATTTGTCACGGCAGATGTCCTAGCGAAAGGACTTAGTCGTGGAGCCATCGCAACGGGTTAACTTGAAGGGGGTAAAACGGACGCAAGGACACAGTGCTTATACTAGTTCGGCCCCTTCGATGAAGGTAAAAGCCTACGTCTAGTTGTGATGGGATTGATGTGTTTCGAGGGCTAGGGAGCGATACGCTTCGCCTAAACCTCGAGTTGTTGTTCTCTGTCCCTAAACCGTCGTCGGGTCGTCCCCTTATATACACGGGTGACGCCCGTCGGTCTACAAAATCCCAACCTCTGGTTCATAAACGTGCCCGGGTTGGTCTCTCTATTCCTAACTTACAATGCAAGTTTACCTCAGGCCGGTTTACGGCCATAAACCTCTAAACCGACTATAGGCCTTGGGCCCTTCTATTTCTCCTTGGGCTTTAACATCTTGGGTCCATTGACGGAGCTAACCCGGGCCCTGTAGGCCGGTTTACCCCAAATAGCAATATCCCCAACATTAGGCCCCAGATTGATTTGAACAGGTTCATGTCAATCCTTAATAAGAATTTCTGTCTTCAAATGTCTTCCAGTAACTGTTGAACCGCCGTTTCGTCGTCTCCTCTTGCTGCTGTAAACCGATATGACATCAGCACAAATCCGCAATAATCAAGGCGACGGCTGGGCTCCCGAAATCACCGGCTCCCGGATTCGAGCGCCTGGCACGCGCGCCGCGCCTTATAAATAGGACTTGAAGGCCATCTTCCTTTCCTCCCTTTCGTCCCCTTCTTCGTCTTCCTCGCGACCCAGTCTTCGGAGCTCCGCCGCCGCCGTCAGCTACTGCATCAACTCCGGCCGCTGCATCAACCTGACCGGACCAGAGCACCGCGGCGACCCTCCGCATCCGTTTGGATCCCGGTAAGGCTCCTGCCCTTCTTGCTTTAGATCCGCTCTAGGGTTCGTCATCCTTATCCTGCCGCTGTTCGTTGTTCATCTCCATAGCAAGTTTTTTGTGAACAGATTATGATACTTATATTGTGATTTGTAGTCACTCTCAGTATTCGCCATAAATCTGTACTCATCTCCTTAGATCCCACTCATTTCCCTGCTTGTCGAACTTGTGCTGTCCTGTTAAATCTGGTCGGTTTAACTTTTAGCAGAGCGAACAACCCAAACTATATATCCATTAGTCCCCTTGATGAACCGCCAGATGATATCATTCTAGATAACTCCGGTCTATATAAGAGCATCTTCGGTTTACAATCACACCTGTTCTCAAACCGGAATACCTTTGTCTTGTAGATTTCCTCATGGCAAAACAGGTATACGAATGCAACTGGGTTCCCTCTCGCATCACCGAGACCCAATTAAACAACTTAGTTCTGACTGGCGCCTTGAGTAGCAAAAATGCCATCCATTGGAGGGTTCCAGGGAATGAATGTCCTCCTACCCCACAGGAAGGAGAAGTTGTTGTGTTTGCGGATCACCTGGCCCGGGGCTTTAATCCACCCGGTTCAAAATTTTACCGGGACGTCCTGGCCAATTTTAAGTTGCGCCCACAAGATGTTGGTCCAAACTCAGTTACGAATATCTGCCATTTTCAAGTGCTTTGTGAGGTGTACTTCCAGGAGGAACCTACTGTAGAGTTGTTCCGAGACTGTTTTCATTTGAACCGACGTACTGAATTCACCGACGGCCCTAATATGGAACTGGGTGGTATGGCGATTCAAAAGAGGAAAGAAGTGACTTATCCTCACGCCAAGCTACATAGTCATCCACAAGAATGGAATCACACTTGGTTCTATTGCAAGGATAATTCCCCTGCTGAAGAAAATCCTCTACCTGGCTTCCGTCCAGAGAGACTTAGCAACACACACCCCTTCCCCCCAAGGCTAACTGCCAAAGAGAGGAGTAAGTATGCCCCTCAACTGTCCAAGCTCAGAGCCTTCATGGCTAACGGTTTAACAGGAGTAGATCTTGCCCGTTGCTGGATTTCATGGAGCATCCTGCCCCTTAGCATCCGCCCCGGTTTAAAGTGCAAATACACGGGTCGGGTGAATGATCCTTTGAGGCACTGCAACATTCAGCTGACGGAAGACGAAGTTACTGAAGCTATGAAAAAGATGCTGAATGAACCGGAATATGTTTGCGCCCGAACCGGCCTGCTTCCCTTTTGTGCTACAAATAAACCACCTGCTGTAAGCATCTCACCCCTGTTTGTTATAGAATTTATGATCTCCTTATATGTATACTGTTAACTCCAGTCCTTTCTGAAACAGGGGGATGATCCGTTTTGGAGCAAGAAGCTTCAAGAGCCAACAGAAAAGGTAACCCGACCCAAAACAAGGGTGAAGAAGCCTGCTCAGAAGAAAAGGAACACCGCTTCCTCTACCCCGGATTTTGATGAGGATGATGTGGGTAATCCGGACCTTGAGGTAGACCTCGATTCAGTTGGCTTACTTTTTATACGTCTTATTGATGATGATATTTGTCAGGACGACGCTGAAGCGAGTAATGCTGAAGGCCCAGAGGTAACTATTCTTTCTTCTGATACAGTTCCGCCTTTGAAAACACCTCGCCAAGCAAACCGGAAAGTTAAATTTTCTCATCCTCTTGCTTACTTGGATCCCAAATTTCTTGTGAAGACCCAGCAACATGAAGCTCGTCGCACCACCCGGCATAGTGGCCAGGTAGTTACCTCCGCCGGTTTACCGAACAGCCTGGTTCGGAAACGCCGCTCAGAGGTCTCCGATTTATGCGCTAGCTTTCCTCCTAAAGCAGGTTTAACTCGTCAGCCTCTTAATCCATCTGACTCCGATTATCAGGTCACTTCCCATTCATCTTCTGGTGAATCTTCAGCCACTCAACTGCCACCGCTAAAGACCGTTATTGGGTAAGTTGGACCGATCACAACATATTTCCATATGGGTTTCTTACTCCATCTTACACCGTTCTTTCAATCTTTGGGTCTCTCCCAGGGCTAAACCTAGACCGAGCAAGAAGGCTCGTCTGGATAATCCGGCCGAAGGAACTGCCGCTCCTGAACCGGAGAAAACTCCTGGTGCTGATGCTCTAGTTCGTGAAGACATTCAGAATTACCTACCTTCACAAGATGACGCCTATGCTGAAGAAAGGCCTACCAATCCTGCCAGCCATACCGATCAGCCTGCCAGTCCTGTTCGGGTTGAGGAATCCATCCACCCTTCTGGAACTGTTGATAAACCGACAGTGCCAATGCGGAGCAGCGATTCCAAAGATGATGATGTTGTGATTACCGGCATTGGTCGCTCTGAACCGGGGAACTCTGCTACTTTAGCCAAGCATTCTGCTAAGGAAGAAACCTCGGCCATAAAGGGCAAATGGGACGTTGATTCCTCAACGTATGCCGCTTTAAGCGCCCCAGATCTTTATTCTGGGTACCTGAACCGACTGTACACCAGTCGCGATTATGAAGCTGGCATGATCAGGATGATGAAAGAAAAACTTGAGGTAACTCTCTTGTGCTTCATTCTATTGCAACTTAGCTTCTCAATTTCTTCCAATCCGAGATGGTAATCCGAATCGTGCTGCCTTGACAACCAAGGTCCGTTTTGACAAAAAACAGGGCTTCCACATAGGTCGTAACCAGAAAACATCATCAAATAACCATTAGCCCCCAAGTGCCAAGTTTAAATACTTGTATTAATCTTGGGACTTTTGTAATGTAAAACATGCGTTAAGATCAAGTACGCATTAGCCCCCAAGTATCGAGCACATAACTTGCTTGTGTGGTTGATACTTCCAAACCGTGCAATATTTTCTGAACACTGCTGATGACCTGCTGCAGGGGGATCTGAAGACCAAAGAGAAACAAGTCTCGGACCTTCAGGAAATCCTAAAAACCCAGCAGGCTGAAACTGCAAAAGCGAAGGAAGAATTGACCAATGCCTTAACCGTTATGGAACAGCTGAAAGAAAACCGCAAAAAGGAACAAGCTGATTGGGCTACTGAAAAGGCTCTTTTGATGAAAAGGGCTGAAAATGCCGAAGCTGCTCTCAAACCGGTGGTTGATGAATTATCCACCGTAAAGCGACAAATACAATCCATGACCTCTGCCGTCTTTGGTAAATTTCTTTCGATGCCCTTCTTCCAATTTGCACTTTGTCTGCTATATCCTATGTCCGGTTTGTAATCCATCTTGAAACACTGCAGGCACACGTATTGGACACTTGGGTTCTGATGTGCGGATGAAACTCAAAGCTGCTTATACTTTGATTGAGCAGTTGTATACCGGAGCACAAAGAGCTATCACCACTGCATCGCATAACAACCCCGCACCGTCTCTGATTCAAGACACGTTAAAAAGGTTATCCATGCTTCCAGCCCGGATTGAAGAGTTAAAAAGATCAGCTGCTCGAACCGGAGCCATCACTGCCTTGATCCGGGCCAAAGCGTGGGTACCAGATTTTGATCCTGTCGAAGCGGCCCAAGGATACCCCAGCTTGAAAGAAGATGGTTCAGATTTCGGCGAAAATGACTTGAGGGCGATAAACCGGGCGGTGCGCCCCCTAGCTTGTCAACTGGCTGAAGAAGCAGATCTGACACATTATCAGGCCCAATATGATAACCAGAACAAGCGAGTAGCTGCCCCGGTCCCTGAAGCGGAAAACCTTATTCCTCCAATCCGTAAGCATACCTACGCCCCTGACATTGAACCGTCTTTGCTGATTCATGAAGAAGCTGTCTTTCAAGCGTTAATGGGAATCGACTGGACCACTGCTGATTTCCAGCCAATGGGTAGCCAAGAGAAAGCTGAAGCGGCGCAAGATGATCCACAACCTTCGAACCGAGGCGGCGAACAGGCGTAATCAATGCTCCGGTTCACCTTAATTGGTGACGTTAATCCGTCAAAAAACAATATATTCAGGCACTACGCTGCCTTGTAATAAGATAGTTAATACCTCTGCCTTTGAATGCGCCTTTGTGCACGGGTACTGATGCCCTTGCCATGACTTTTTCCAACTTGTGTTTCCTGTCTTTACTGGGTACAAAGGACGGTCTTTCGACCATACGAACCGTGCTGCGCCTTTGCCAAACCGGGCAACTTGCCTCCGGGTTAAAAAATGGACCAGGTTGTGTCAGCTGAATCGGTTTAAAAGTACTTGTCGTTCCAAAGAACAAAAAACACCGCAAGAAGGAAGATAACAAACAACCAAATACGAGAGAAAAATGCAATAGTAAAACGCATGCAAAGGGTGGTTGCTATGAACCATTCAGAAGGCATTACCATCGTCAAGACAAAAAACCAAGCCCCCAAGGGGTGTAACTACGGTTTAAGTCGACTAGGTTCCTAACTGAATCGTGGCAAATATGCCGGTCAAATGGCATTGCATTGGTTCGGATTCGACCAAGCCCCCAAGTGACTCAGTGGCCTAGGGCCGATCAAGTGGCATTGCATTGGTTCGGACACGACCAAGCCCCCAAATGACTTATTGGCTGTTTAAAAGCCGATCAGAAGGCATTACCATCATCAAGACATGACCGAGCTCCCATAAGGTGTAACTACGGTTCAAGTCGATTAGGTCCCCAACTGACTTAGTGGCAAATGTGCCAGCCAGAAGGCATTACCGTCGTCAAGACATGACCAAGCTCCCCGGAGGTGTAGCTATGGTTCAGGTCGACTAGGTCCCCAACTGACTTTGTTGATCTTCTGTGAAGCGACTTCAAGGGGTAAACCGGAGGTTGCACTAAAGAGAATTAACTCCATGTAACCACGCATGATGTGAAGAACAGCAGAGACCCCGCTTTACTCGAGGCTCCGGTTTATTATATTGATCATAATATATACATGGTCATGATATGTACATAAACAGAGCCCAAGGCTCATGTATAATAAGGTCGAAGATGAGCTATGTTCCACGGCCTGTTGGTCTCCTCCTCTGATGTGCGTGAATCTTTGCGCTCTCGAATATCAATCAGGTAGTATGACCTGTTATTCAGATTCTTGCTGACCACAAAAGGTCCTTCCCAAGGCGGGGATAATTTATGCATATCAGACTGATCCTGGATGAGCCGGAGCACCAAATCCCCCTCCTGAAAGGTTCTGGTTCTAACCCGACGGCTGTGGTAACGGCGAAGATCTTGCTGGTAAATCGCTGAACGGGCAGCTGCTAAGTCACGTTCCTCATCCAACAAGTCAAGAGCGTTCTGCCGTGCCTGCTCGTTGTCCGCTTCAACATAAGCTGCCACACGAGGTGAATCATGTCGTATATCACTTGGGAGAACCGCCTCTGCTCCATAGACCATAAAAAACGGCGTAAACCCCGTGGATCTATTAGGCGTGGTGTTGATGCTCCATAATACAGACGGTAGCTCCTCAACCCAACAACCCGGCGTCCTCTGCAAAGGGACCAGAAGCCGGGGTTTGATACCTCTCAAGATCTCTTGATTCGCTCGTTCTGCTTGACCATTAGATTGTGGGTGAGCTACCGAAGAAACATCAAGCCGTATATGCTCACGTGCGCAGAACTCTTTCATGGCACCTTTGGATAGATTGGTACCATTATCTGTGATGATGCTGTGTGGAAAACCAAACCGGAAGATCACCTTCTTTATAAACCGAACCGCCGTGGCCGCATCACACTTGCTGACAGGTTCTGCCTCCACCCACTTTGTAAATTTGTCAACCGCTACCAATAGGTGGGTCTTCTTATCTTTGGAACGTTTAAAAGGCCCAACCATATCAAGCCCCCAAGTCGCAAACGGCCAAGTAATTGGAATCATCCTCAATTCTTGAGCCGGTATGTGCGCTCGTCTAGAAAATTTCTGGCAACCATCACATAGCCGGACCAGGTCTTCTGCATCAGCATGAGCAGTTAACCAGTAGAAACCGTGGCGGAACGCTTTAGCCACCAATGATTTTGAACCGGCGTGGTGGCCGCAATCCCCTTCATGTATTTCATGTAATATTTCGCACCCCTCCTCAGGGGATACGCACCGTTGCAGCGCTCCTGACACGCTGCGATGATGTAGCTCTCCTTTGAAAATGGTCATAGACTTGGACCGCCGTACTATCTGCCGAGCCAAGCTTTCGTCTTCTGGCAACTCACCCCAGTTCATATATGCCAGATAAGGAAGCGTCCAATCCGGGGTGACATGAAGAGCCGCCACTAATTGAGCCTCCGGATCAGGAATAGCCAATTCCAGCTCACCGGGTAGCTGTACCGATGGGTGATACAATACATCCAAGAAAACATTGGGTGGGACCGGTTTACGCTGAGAGCCCAAGCGGCTTAAAGCGTCCGCTGCCTCATTCTTTCTGCGGTCCACATGGTCCACTTGATAGCCTTTGAAATGCCCAGCCACCATATCTACTTCACGACGGTATGCCGCCATGAGCGGGTCCTTAGAATCCCAGGTGCCGGATACTTGCTGAGCCACTAGATCCGAATCACCAAAGCACCTAACTCGGCTCAGATTCATCTCTTTAGCCATCCGAAGACCATGAAGCAAAGCTTCATACTCAGCCGCATTGTTTGTACAGGGGAACATTAAACGGAGGACGTAACAAAACTTGTCTCCTCGTGGGGAAGTTAAAACGACTCCAGCCCCCGAGCCTTCCAATTGTCTTGATCCGTCAAAATGAATAGTCCAATATGTGTTATCTGGCTTCTCCTCAGGTGCTTGTAACTCTGTCCAATCATTGATGAAGTCGACAAGTGCTTGTGACTTTATGGCCGTCCGGGGTACGTATCTTAAACCGTGCGGCCCAAGTTCGATAGCCCACTTGGCAATCCGACCGGTCGCCTCCCGGTTCTGTATGATGTCACCCAAAGGAGCAGAACTGACCACCGTGATGGGATGCCCTTGAAAATATTGCTTCAGCTTCCGGCTTGCCATAAAAACACCATATACCAGCTTCTGCCAATGCGGATACCTTTGCTTGGACTCGATAAGCACTTCGCTGATATAGTAAACCGGATGCTGAACCGGATGCTCCTTCCCAGCCTCCTTGCGTTCTACCACAATCGCTACACTGACCGCTCTGGCGTTCGCAGCAACATATAGCAGGAGTGGCTCTTTATCTACGGGGGCTGCCAACACTGGCGGATTGACTAACTGTCGCTTCAAGTCCTCAAACGCTTTATCAGCCTCCGGACTCCAGACAAATTGATCTGTCTTCTTGAGCATTTGATACAAGGGGATCGCCTTTTCACCTAGGCGGCTGATAAACCGGCTTAACGCAGCAATCCGCCCGGCCACGCGCTGGACATCATTGACGCATTTCGGTTTGGCCAGGGAGGTGATGGCTGTGATCTTTTCCGGATTGGCCTCAATTCCTCTATGGGACACTAAGAATCCCAACAACTTGCCTGCAGGTACACCGAAAACACATTTAGCTGGGTTGAGCATCATTTGGTACACTCTCAAGTTATCGAAGGTTTCCTTCAAATCGTCAACCAGGGTCTCCTTCTTTCGCGATTTGACCACAATGTCATCCACATAGGCATGTACATTACGACCAATCTGTTCGTGGAGGCAATTTTGCACACACCGTTGATAAGTAGCCTACGCACTCTTAAGCCCGAAGGGCATAGAAACATAGCTGAAGGCTCCAAAGGGAGTAATGAACGCCGTCTTCTCCTGGTCCTTAACTGCCATCTTGATCTGATGATAACCCGAATAGGCATCCAAAAAACTCAAACGCTCGCAACCTGCCGTAGCATCAATGATTTGATCAATACGGGGGAGAGCAAAAGGATCCACTGGACAAGCTTTATTCAAGTCTGTGTAATCCACACACATGCGCTAGGTGCCGTTTTTCTTAAGAACCAGCACCGGATTAGCAAGCCACTCGGGATGAAAAAACCTCGATAATAAAACCAGCTGCCAGGAGCCTGGCTACTTCCTCACCAATCGCTTTACGTCTTTCTTCGTTAAACCGGCGTAGGAACCGTTTTACCGGTTTATACTTAGGATCCACATTAAGGGTGTGCTCAGCGAGTCGCCTCGGTACACCAGGCATGTCAGACGGCTTCCATGCAAAGATGTCCCGATTCTCACGGATGAACTCGATGAGCGCGCTTTCCTATTTTGGATCCAGGTTAGCACTGATGCTGAACTGCTTGGACGAATCGCCAGGTACGAAGTCAACAAGCTTAGTTTCGGCAGCCGATTTGAACTTCAAGGCCGGATCGTGGTCCGTAGTCGGCTTCTTTAACGAAGTCATGTCCTCCGGATCAACACTGTCTTTGTACTGCTTTAGCTCCTCCGTAGCACAAACCGATTCTGCATAAGTCGCATCTCCTTCCTCACATTCCAAAGCGATTCGACGGCTCCCATGAACCGTTATATTGCCCTTGTAACCCGACATCTTGAGTTGCAGATATACATAGCAGGGCCGTGCCATAAATTTTGCATAGGCTGGCCGTCCGAACAAAGCGTCGTATGGACTTTGGATTTTAACCACTTCGAACGTCAGCGTCTCTGATCTGGAATCATGACTATCGCCGAAGACCACTTCAAGGGCTATCTTACCAACCGGGTACGCAGACTTGCCAGGCACCACCCCGTGGAACACTGTATTGGTCGGTTTGAGATCCTTATCCACCAGTCCCATGCGACGGAAGGTCTCATAATACAAGATGTTAATGCTGCTCCCTCCGTCCATGAGCACCTTGGTGAGCTTATAACCTCTCACCTGAGGCGCCACCACCAATGCTAACTGACCCGGATTATAAACCCTGGGAGGATGATCTTCTCGGCTCCATATGATTGGTTGTTCCGACCAGCGCAGATAGTGAGGCGTGGCCGGTTCAACAGCACTAACTGCCCGCCTCTGAAGCTTTCTATCCCGTTTATCCAAGCTTGTAGTAAAAACATGGTACTGTCCACCACTCAACTGTTTCGGGTTGTTCTGATAACCTGATTGCTGCTGTTGCTGCTGGCTGTGACCACTTTGATCGCCTTGATTATTTTGGCTGTTCTGTCCGCCCGGATTACCATGGAACCCTGGACCAGAATTTCCGCCGCCGTATCCTGATCCGGAACCTGAACCGCTGCCAGAGCCGTGATCATATTGGAAAATGTTTGAGCTTTTGAATTCCCTCATGATGTAACAATCCTTCCAAAGATGGGTTGCTGGCTCCTCTTTCTGTTCCGTGCTTCGGACAGGGCTGGTTTAAGAAAAAGTTCAAACGCTCCGGATTAGGACCGGGATTTCCGCGAAAACCTGACTGTTTCCCCTTACGTCGCTGGCCCTTGTTCTGTGCACTGGTGTTGGCCACAAAATCCGCGCTCCCATCTGGTTTACGCTTACCTCCGCCTCCATTGCCTGTTGGTTGATGCTGCTGGCCTTTGGTGTTGCTATTCTTCCTTCCCTTCCCTGCTTTGTCGTCACCAGAGTCAGGATCCTTGGTACTGTCAGAATCCGCATACTTCACTAAAGCGGTCATGAGCGTTCCCATATCCGTGCAATCACGCTTCATCCGGCCTAACTTTAGCTTCAAAGGGCCAAACCGACAGTTGCCTTCCAACAGCACTACGGCGGTGTCTGCGTTGATGCGATCTGACGAGTGTAAAACTTCTGATACCCGACGTACCCAATGGGTAGTTGACTCCCCTTCTTGCTGAACGCAAGCTGCTAGGTCGACTATCGACATTGGCTGTTTGCACGTGTCCTTGAAATTCTTGATAAACCGGGCTCGCAACTGGGCCCACGAGTTGATGGAATTAGGCGGTAGGCTCTTTAGCCAAGTCCGGGCCGTCCCTTCTAACATCATGGTAAAGTACTTCGCGCACGCCGTGTCATCCACATCTAGCATCTCCATAGCCATCTCATAGCTCTCCACCCATGTCTCCGGAAGCTGATCTGCCGTGTAGTTTGGTACCTTGCGGGGGCCTTTGAAGTCTTTAGGCAGGCGTACGTTGCGCAAAGCGGGAACAGGGCACGGTACTCCCAAAGAACTAGAAACCACCCCCGGTTCAATCGTAGCAGTTGGGAGGATAGGTGTAAGCTGACGAGCCTGATGCTGCGCTGCTAATCCGGCCTCCTGCGCACGGGCGCGGCCCGCATTCTCCTGAGCATTGTCGTGGCCCGCCGGATTGTTGCCGTGGAGCGTTTCACGCCTGGCATTACTTGAAACAGCCGGCTCCTCCATGCGCCTATTATAGCTCCTGCTGGGGCGAGGGGTGGAGTGAATCCGATCACGGCTTTGCGAATATGCTTCTTGTTGGGCCAAAGCGGTCCTAAGGAGCTCCTTGACTCGGCGTGTCTCTACATCCTGCGGTGAATCGCCTTCGATCGGAATGGCTTCCAACCGAGCTGCCGCCGCAACGAGGTTATCCATCGGGTTGGAATAATGGCCCGATGGTGTCGGCACGGCCTGTGGTGTACCAGTGTTGTGACGAGGCAGGTTTATTATACGGTGCTGAACCGGGGCGCCAACTGTCGCTTCCGCACGGTTTACTCCCGGGGTGTTGAAGAGATTTCTGGCGTCGAGGGCTGCGGGCAATCGAGATCGGAATTTCCTCTTCAATACTTCCTGAGATGCATTCTGGTCCATCATGAGCCTGTAAGCCTGTGCATCTAAAGCGGCACGCTCTGCCGTCATCCTGGCCTCTTCTGCTGCCAGCCCCGCTTTAGCTTGAGTGATCTGTTCTCTCACTTTGGCAATCTCGGCATTGTGAACCTCCTGATCTACCGGGTTGGCTTCCGCCATGAGCGCTGCCAGTGCGTCAAAAAGATCTGACAACACTTGGGCTGGTGAGTCCGCAGGGCCCCCTGCCCGCGCAGCTGTTGCCACTGCCGATCCGGAGATCACTGCTGCCGCAGTTGATGAATGCGGCGCCGCCTGTGTTCCAGCCATGAAGACCCCAACTCGATTGGGCAGACCAGAGGGGTCCGGAATACTGTCGCCATTGGAGCTGCCCCCAATCCGATCATCTTGCAGCTGTTATAGAGACTCGGTTTCCCCGGTTGACGTTTCATCGCCGGAGTAGATGGCGGTTTCGCCACCGGATTCGGATCCTTCCTCGTAGCTTCCTCCGTGGATGACTCCCACGAAGGCGCGCTTCCTGGTCGGTTTAGCCAGGGTCGATCTCGTGCACTGAGCTGTCTCGACGAGGTCGGTGCAAACGCCCAGCTCGGGGCCCGGTTCACCGATCTTGCCGATGAAAACATGGATGCCGCCAAAGGGGACCCGGTACCCGTACTCGATCGGGCCGGCGTCGGGGCCCCAGCCTGTGCTGTCGATGTAGAGTTTTCCGCGACGACTTTTGGTCATCCGGCCCACAGCATAGCCCTCGAGTCCTTCAAAGCGGCCCTCCAAGAACTTGAAACCATCTCGCGATAGCCCCACGGTGGGCGCCAACTGTTGTGGATTTGTCACGGCAGATGTCCTAGCGAAAGGACTTAGTCGTGGAGCCATCGCAACGGGTTAACTTGAAGGGGGTAAAACGGACGCAAGGACACAGTGTTTATACTAGTTCGGCCCCTTCGATGAAGGTAAAAGCCTACGTCTAGTTGTGATGGGATTGATGTGTTTCGAGGGCTAGGGAGCGATACGCTTCGCCTAAACCTCGAGTTGTTGTTCTCTGTCCCTAAACCGTCGTCGGGTCGTCCCCTTATATACACGGGTGACGCTCGTCGGTCTACAAAATCCCAACCTCCGGTTCATAAACGTGCCCGGGTTGGTCTCTCTATTCCTAACTTACAATGCAAGTTTACCTCAGGCCGGTTTATGGCCATAAACCTCTAAACCGACTATAGGCCTTGGGCCCTTCTATTTCTCCTTGGGATTTAACATCTTGGGTCCACTGACGGAGCTAACCCGGGCCCTGTAGGCCGGTTTACCCCAAATAGCAATATCCCCA
Source organism: Aegilops umbellulata (assembly GCA_032464435.1). Classification (NCBI taxonomy): domain Eukaryota; kingdom Viridiplantae; phylum Streptophyta; class Magnoliopsida; order Poales; family Poaceae; genus Aegilops; species Aegilops umbellulata. The sequence goes on along the minus strand of CP136058.1, from coordinate 436,599,879 downwards.
ACATGATCCGAGTCAACTAGGCCGTGTCCGATCATCACGTGAGACGGACTAGTCATCATCGGTGAACATCTCCATGTTGATCGTATGTTCTATACGACTCATGTTCGACCTTTCGGTCCTCCGTGTTCCGAGGCCATGTCTGTACATGCTAGGATCGTCAATCCAACCTAAGTGTATTGCGTGTGTAAATCTGGCTTACACCCGTTGTATGCGAACGTAAGGACCTATCACACCCGATCATCACGTGGTGCTTCGGAACGACGAACCTTAGCAACGGTGCACAGTTAGGGAGAACACATTTTTGATATTTTCATGAGGGATCATCTTATTTATGCTACCGTCGTTCTAAGCAAATAAGATGTAAAACATGATAAACATCACATGCAATCAAATAGTGACATGATATGGCCAACACCATTTCGCTCCTTTGATCTCCATCTTCGGGGCGCCATGTTCATCGTCGTCACCGGCATGACACCATGATCTCCATCATCATGATCTCCATCATCGTGTCTTCGTGAAGTTGTCACGTCAACTATTACTTCTACTACTATGGCTAACGCTTTAGCAATAAAGTAAAGTAATTACATGACGATTTAAGTTGACACGCAGGTCATAAATAAATAAGGACAACTCCTATGGCTCCTGCCGGTTGTCATACTCATCGACATGCAAGTCGTGATTCCTATTACAATAACAAGATCATCTCATACATCACATGATTCATCACAACTTCTGACCATATCACATCACAAAGCACTTGCTGCAAAAACAAGTTAGACGTCCTCTAATTGTTGTTGCAAGTTTTTACGTGGCTGTTATAGGTTGCTAGCAAGAACGTTTCTTACCTACGTTAAAACCACATCGTGAATTGTCAATCTCTATTTACCCTTCATAAGGACCCTGTTCATCGAATCCGATCCAACTAAAGTGGGAGAGACAGACACCCGCCAGCCACCTTATGCAACTAGTGCATGTCAGTCGGTGGAACCGGTCTCACGTAAGCGTACGTGTAAGGTTGGTCCGGGCCGCTTCATCCCACAATACCGCTGAACCAAGATAGGACTAGTAACGGCAAGAAGAATTGCCAATTCGACGCCCACAACTACTTTGTGTTCTACTCGTGCATAGAAACTACGCATAGACCTAGCTCATGATGCCACTGTTTGGGGATCGTAGCAGAAATTAAAATTTTCCTACGCATCACCAAGATCTATCCATGGAGTATTCTAGCAACGAGGGGATAGGAGAGCATCTACATACCACTTGTAGATCGCAGCGGAAGCGTTCAAGGAGAACGTGGATGATGGAGTCGTACTCGCCGTGATCCGAATCACCGATGACCAGCGCCGAAAGGACGACACCTCCGCGTTCAACACACGTACGGGACGATCGACGTCTCCTCCTTCTTGATCCAGCAAGGGGAAAGGAGAGGTTGATGAAGATCCAGCAGCACGACGGCGTGGTGGTGGATGCAGCAGAGTTCCAGCAGGGCTTCGCCGAGCTTCTGTGGAGAGAGGGAGAGGTGTAACGGGGAGAGGGAGGCGCCAATGCAGCAGGGGTTCGGCTGCCCTCCCTCCCCCCCTTTATATAGGCCCCCAAGGGGGGGGGTGCGCAGCCCTAGAGATGGATCTCCAGGGGGGGCGGCGGCCTAGGGTGGATGGCTTGCCCCCCAAGCCATGTGGGGCGCCCCCTGCCCTAGGGTTTCCAACCCTAGGCGCAGGGGGAGGCCCATGGGGGGGCGCACCAGCCCACTATGGGCTGGTTCCCTCCCCACTTCAGCCCACGGGGCCCTCCGGGATAGGTGGCCCCACCCGGTGGACCCCCGGAACCCATCTGGTGGTCCCGGTACAATACCGGTGACCCCCAGATCATTCCCGATGGCCGAAACGACACTTCCTATATATAATTCTTTATCTCCGTACCACTCCGGAACCTCTCGTGACGTCCGGGATCTCATCCGGGACTCCGAACAACCTTCGGTTTGCTGCATACTAATATCTTTAACAACCCTAGCGTCACCGAACCTTAAGTGTGTAGACCCTACGGGTTCGGGAGACATGCAGACATGACCGAGATGATCTCCGGTCAATAACCAATAGCGGGATATGGATACCCATGTTGGCTCCCACATGCTCCTCGATGATCTCATCGGATGAACCACGATGTCTAGGACTTAATCAATCCCGTACTCAATTCCCTTTGTCCATCGGTACGATACTTGCCCGAGATTCGATTGTCGGTATACCGATACCTTGTTCAAACTCGTTACCGGCAAGTCTCTTTACTCGTTCCCGTAATACATCATCCCATGAACAACACCTTGATCACATTGAGCTCATTATGATGATGTCTTACCGAGTGGGCCCAGAGATACCTCTCCGTCACACGGAGTGACAAATCCCAGTCTCGATTCATGCCAACCCAACAGATACTTTCGGAGATACCTGTAGTGCACCTTTATAGTCACCCAGTTACGTTGTGACGTTTGATACACCCAAAGTATTCCTACGATATCCGGGAGTTGCATAATCTCATGGTCTAAGGAATGATACTTGACATTCAGAAAAGCTCTAGCAAACGAACTACACGATCTTTGTGCTATGCTTAAGTTTGGGTCTTGTCCATCACATCATTCTCCTAATGATGTGATCCCGTTATCAATGACATCCCCATGTCCATAGTCAGGAAACCATGACCATCTATTGATCAACGAGCTAGTCAACTAGAGGCTTACTAGGGACACATTGTGGTCTATGTATTCACACATGTATTATGATTTCCGAACAATACAATTATAGCATGAAAAATAGACAATTATCATGAACAAGGAAATATAATAATCCATTTATTATTGCCTCTAGGGCATATTTCCAACAGTAACATACCGATGACAAAGGGAACAACGTATGTTGTTATGCGGTCTGACCGATAAAGATCTTCATAGAATGTGTAGGAGCCAATATGGGCATCCAGGTCCCGCTATTGGTTATTGACCAGAGATTTGTCTCAGTCTTGTCTACACTATTCTCGAACCGTAGGGTCCGCACGCTTAAGGTTACGATGACAGTTATTATGAGTTTATGCATTTTGATGTACCGAAGTTAGTTCAGAGTCCCGGATGAGATCACGGACATGATGAGGAGTCTCAGAATGGTCGAGACATAAAGATTGATATATTGGACGACTATACTCGGACATCGGAATGGTTCCGAGTGGTTTCGGATAAAATCGGAGTGCCGGAGGGGTTACCGGAACCCCCCGGGGAAGTAATGGGCCTTATTGGGCCCGAGGGGAGAGAGAGGGCTGCGGCCAGGAGGTGGCGCCCCCCCCCATGGGGAGTCCGAATTGGACAAGGAGGGGGGGCGCGGCCCCCCTTTCCCTCTCCCTCTCCCTCTCTTTCCTTCCCCCCTCTCTTCCTAGATGGACTAGGAAAGGGGAGTCCTACTCCCACTAGGAGGAGGACTCCCCCCTCCCTTTGGCGCGCCCCATAGGGTCGGCCGGCCTCCCCCCCTTGCTCCTTTATATACGGGGGCAGGGGGGCACCCTAGAACACACAAGTTGATCTTCGTGATCGTTCCTCAGCCGTGTGCGGTGCCCCCCTCCACCATATTCCACCTCGGTCATATTGTCGTGGTGCATAGGCGAAGCCCTGCGTTGGTAGTTCATCAAGATCGTCACCACGCCGTCGTGCTGACGAAACTCTTCCCCGAGAGCTTTGCTAGATCGGAGCCCGGAGAACGTCATCGAGCTGTACGTGTGTCAAGAACTCGGAGGCGCCGGAGTAACGGCGCTTGGATCGGTCGGATCGGGAGGAGGACGTACGACTACTTCCTCTACGTTGTGTCAATGCTTTCGCTTCGGTCTACGAGGGTACGTAGACAACACTCTCCCCTCTCGTTGCTATGCATCACCATGATCTTGCGTGTGCGTAGGAATTTTTTTGAAATTACTACGTTCCCCTTAAGGCGGCGACCTACCAATGGTTTCGAGGGTTGTGTGTGTCTGTGTGAGCGGAGGTTTTGGGGTGTGTGTGTGGAGGGGGGGAGCAAGGTTGTGTTTGAGGAAATACTGCGGCAACTGATATTTTTACTAGGCGTGGATACTGGAAATTTGGATCAAGAGCGAGCAGATATTTTTGAGATTGCGTGGGATGCAGAGGCAGGAGTAAAATTCCGGGGCTACTGAAAATTTGAATCAAGGGATTGAAGCAGAGCGGGAGTAACAGACATTGCACACAGTCCGCACATACTAATCGTGTGCTATCAAACATTAAAACCTTCCAGGTGGTAGATATTTTCGAGATTGCGAGGGATGCAGAGGCGGGAGTTTTTGGGGAGTGAGCTAGTGTGCTTGACACGCCGGCTGTGGACTGTAGCCGACACACCTTCTCACGTAAGCCATAGGCGTACTATACACCGACGGTGCTCCAAGATATTTTGTACTACATCTCACACGGTTGGTGATAATAAACTGTGTGGGATCTACTTGATTTGAATTAGAAAATGGGGTCACAACGGCAATGGACGATGTTTGAATTGCTAGACCTTTTATCCGCAGTGAACATGCAACTATATGTGTATCGTAAAAGAATTGGAATTATTTAGGGTTCGTTTGGACATTTTATACAATAAACTGGTTTTCTAGCTATTTCACGTGCATAATTCGAAATTAAACTACATGCGGATATCAAATATGTGTCCTTAAGTGCATGCTTAGGTCCCATGGAAGAAATGGGAATGAATTTTTCGGGGTTCGTTTGGCCTTTTTTATACATTAACTGGGTTTTCTAGGCATTTTATGCGCATAATTCAAATTTGAACGACAAGCACATGCAGCAATGCACCAAAGTTGGTTGAAAAATCACATGTGTGTCCTTGGGTGAATTTCTAGGTCCAATGCAAGAGATGGAAATGAATTTCAAACACCAGGGAACTGATGATTGCCGGAAAAACGTTGAGATACCTGGTTTTTAAATTCTAGTAAATCCAAAACTCGTCTGAAATTCATGAAACTTGGCATGCTATGATGGAGCGGCATCAACATGCCGTGGTGAAAATTTTGTCCCGTTTGGGGCAGGGTTGGGTATAAGCTTCTCACAAACCAGAGCTTCTCACAACAAGCATGATGGTTTCGATAGGGAACGTACAACCTTTGGGGACAGGACGATATCCGTTGCCTCTTATTGCTTTTAAAATATTTCTATTGTCAACATAGAACAACAGGAGTGTTGTGTTTAATCTTCGAATTTTTCGGGGTTCGTTTTGCCTTTTTTATACATTAACTGGGGTTTGTAGGCATTTTATGTGCATAATTCAAATTTGAACTACAAGCACATGCTCGAATGCACTAAAGTTGGTTGAAAATCACATGTGCGTCCTTGGGTGAATTTCTAGGTCCCATGCAAGAGATTGGAATGAAATTCAAACACCAGTGTACTGTTGATTGCCGGCAAAACATTGAGATGCCTGGTTTTTAAATTCTAGTAAATCCAAAACTCGTCTGAAATTCATGAAACTTGGCATGCTATCATGGAGCGGCATCAACATGCCATGGTAAAAAAATTGACCCATTTGGGGCAGGTTCGGGTATATGCTTCTCACAAACTAGAGCTTCTCACAACAAGCATGATGGTTTCGATAGGGAATGTCCCACCTTTGGGGACGAAACGATATCCATTTCCTCTTATTGCTTTCAAGTTTTTTCTCGTGTCAACATAGAACGACAGGAGTGTTGTGTCAATTTTCGGGATTTTTGGGGGTTCGTTTGGACATTTTTATGCATTAACTGAGTTTTCAAAGCATTTATGTGCATAATTCAAATTTTAACTACATGCACATGCTCCAGTGCATATAAATTGGTTGAAAAATCAAATATGTGTCCTTGGGTGCATGCTTAGGTCCTGTCGTGGAATTGTCACGGCAGATGTCCTTAGTGTCAGGACTTAGTCATGAGGCCAACGCATCTATGTGGTAGCTTGAGAGGGGTTGATCGGAATCTTCATGAGGCCAACGCATCTATGTGGTAGCTTGAGAGGGGTTGATCGGAATCGAGAGACGCAACACAAGACAAGGTTTTAGACAACTTCAGGCCCCAGGAAACATCATCCAGTAACAACCCTACATGCTATTTGTGGCTAGGTCTCATTATCATCATGAGGGAGTCGCCGATAAACCGGCTCTCCTCTCGTTGTGTCTAGCCCTAGAGATTATTCAACTTGTCCCTCTTGGGGTGCCCTGCCCCTCCTTATATAAGTTGAAGGGGCGGGTTACATGACTAGTCCTAGTAGGATTAGTATTACTCTATTACAAGTGGAGTCCTAGTCTTGCTTCTTTTGTAAGGGGATACTCCTTATGCTTTCCTTTTAAGCCGACCCACCATAACATGAGCCGGCCAACTCGGCCTTGGGCCTAGTCCTCTATCTGACCCACCTGCCGGGTCACCAGTGAGTCGCCAGGCTCGTGAGTTGTCAGACTAGTGAGCCGCCAGGCTCGTGAGACGCCAATCCTCCAGTGGGTTACCATTGAAACACCAAGTCCCAGCCGGGTCATATATCCGGCCGGGTCATACCGCGGGGTATATCCCCGACATTAGCCCCCAGTTTAGCTTGGATTTATCCATGGTAAACTTATCCTGGAAAACAAGACCAACTTTGATAGATTATACACCGGGTCGAAGGTTCTTCTGAGCCGGCACTTGATCATCGTTAAGTCCTTGTTATTTCCTTGTTGATATATACATGTCCATGATCTCATAGCAAATCTTCTTTAGCAGATATGTTTCAACTTTGTCAATACAAAAAATCCAGATACTTCTTTTAAAAAATCCGGGTCAACAGGCCAGCTTCAGAGTCAATTTGTTGATATTGGTCTCTTGTAGAGAAATATTGTAAGAAATAATCCACTTGAGTCGGCTTAAAAAATATTGGTCTTGAAATACTCATCTGATTTTCAGTCGGCTTGAATATGTAGATCTTGCCAATTTATGATTACCAAAATTGCCGGGTTATAAACAGATGATGTCGAGTCATAATTGTTGCCGACGTCGGGTCATAATTATTGATGACGTCGGGTCATGATTGTTGCAGACACCGGGTCATAACGATTGGTGACGCCGGGTCATGATTGTTGCAGACACCGGGTCAATCTGGTTTGCTCAAAACTGAGAATTTGAAAATATTTCTCCCTTATATCTGTGTTACCTGTAGCCCCCAAGTCGTAGCCCCCAAGTCTTGAGCAGAGCAAAGTGGTGACTTAAGACTTACTTCAATATAAATACTACCACTTTGAAGAAATCCGTGTTGTTCATCTCAGTCACTAGTAAAAACTGAATATTTCATATATGTAGCCCCGAAGTGCTGGGTTGTCATGCTTGCAGCAGCCTGGGACTTGTAATTGCCTTATACTCATTAAAACTCCAACCAGTGTAGCCCCCAAGGGCCGGCTTAGTAAGATAATACTGAGCTGGGACTTTATACATGCATCATTTGAGAATAACATCATATGATGTAGCCTCCATCGTAGGGCTTGAACCCACGTCCACAAGGTTTAAGAGTTTTGTGCTTTACCAACTGAGCAATGGACCCTTCAATATAATTGATTTAATTGTGCTTTAATTTGAACTTTTAATAGGAGCAATTGGTAGCCCCCATGGGTCGGCTCATTACGATGTGATGAGTCGGGTCTTCAATAAGGCAAGTAAAAAAAATGACTTTGCATTAGCCTCCAAGTGCCATGGTGCATGCTGGCAGTGACATGGGACTTGCATATTAGATGTAATGTCAACGTGAATAATGTAGCCCCCAAGTGCCAGGTCGTAAGCCTGCAGTGACTCGGGACTATTCCTTGCATTGTAAAATAAATCTTATCCATTGATAAATAATAGCCATTGCGCTAAAGCGACTTGAAAACCTCAATCATAATACTGGTTATGGATAACCATAATAAATCCAGCCATTTTGGTTATTAAAGATTTGAATAATATAACCTGGTTTGAAAACTTGTTCCTGCAATATAAACCAGTATATCCATGCATATATGATGATGCAATGCATGATGCTATGTATGATGATGTATGTGCATGATAACAGAGTAAGGGTAATAACCCATGGCGTATGAGCCGGACCAAGAGGGATATTTATAACTATGCTTCAAATATGAGCAGGAAGCCCCCAAGTGGTTGGTGGCATTGACCCGATCAAGAGAGATATTCACAGCTATGATTCGAATACGATCAGGAAGCCCCCAAGTGACCATAAATGTGGCATTGCGTCGATCAAGAGGGATATTCACAGCTATGATTCAAATACGACCAGGAAGCCCCCAAGTGACCATAAGTGTGGCATTGCGCCGGATCAAGAGGGTAGTAACGCTATGTTCTCTTTGGTGAATACACCTATGTTTGAACAGGAAGCCCCCAAGTGATTTGTAAGAACGGCGTTGCACCGGATCAAGAGGGTACTAATGCTATGTTCTCTTTGGTGAATACATCTATGTTTGAACAGGAAGCCCCCAAGTGACCAATGACATGATAAACCAATAAGGCAGGATACCCATATTTGAGCCACGCATCATGGCAGCAAATTCTTTTTAGCAACCTTTTAATTTTTCCTGAGAACTCGAACTTGCGAGAGATGGATTCTTTTTTGAACCGGATGTTAAACTGGATATTGAAAGTTTCAAAGCTTTGTGAGAGACAGATTTCCCTTGAGCCAGATTTTAAATCGGATATTAAGAGCTTCAGCGCTTTGTGGGAGACTGATTTCCCTTGAACCGGATTGTGAACCGGAATCCTTCTTTTTAAGCCGGAAATTTTCTGACGGCCTTTAAATATTCGCTAATAAGGTAGTAGCCTCCGGGGCCGGGTTATTTTTCCCTCCAATGACCCGGAGTTCTTGAATTCACTGAAACCGGCCAATTCCACCGAGTCATATCATTGTAGCCCCCGAGTCTTAAGACGACTCGAGGAGTTGTCTTAAAATTCTTCATATTTGACCGTGATATAAACCGGTATGAGTCATTCAACAGCTCAGTGATATAATAGTCCCTTTTGCAGTAGACAACTTGTCCTGCATTGAAAAAACTTGCAAACCAGAGTAACTGCTCTTTTTAAGGAAAGCAATATGTGATATAAGAATATGTTGGATAGATTTCACCTGATATATTAGATCAGAATTATCCACCGCGGAATTGATGATCACCACGGTGAAACTGAATCAATCACGACCGAGTCGGCTCCAGGAGCAGACAGATAAGCCGGCCGCGGCGTTGTAAGCCAGCGCGGATGGGCGAGTCAATCGCAGGCGCGGTAAGCCGTGCAGACGGCGAGTCAATCACGGGCACGGCCCGAGCGAGTTGATGTAGATCGAGGGCGGCTTGCACACTCAATTTACCACGATCGAATACTGGCGCATCATAACATTGGCGCGAGTTCCATATTTGTGGCCCGACGATTGCCTTCCTGTCAATAATTGTCCTGGTATTTTTGTCGGAAGAACCCGGATGCTGATAGTGGATAAATACGTCTCCTCTGCCTTCTCCACGCAATAGTGCTAGTAGCTTTAAATTTCTGATACTACAACGACCGCCGCCCTCCTTGTCCTTCACCCTTTTTTATGAGCTTTTGAACTAATTTGCTTTTAACTTGAAGGGTAGTAGACCACATGGATAGACATAGCTGTAATTGAGGTCACATAGTAGTACACATTTTACTCTCTCCGTTCTTGCCCATAGACTCCAGCACAGGTACCAATGTGTCCACTGGGTTTTGGACAAGTTTTGTCCCAGAGCAGGGGCGGAATTGGGCCTGGGGAAACTGGGGCTGTAGCCCCAGGCGTGGCCCAACTAACAACTACATATCAAGTAGGAATTTTCCATGTTTGTATATTTATAAAGGCCCAGCCCCATACGTGCACATCCAATCGCAGGCCTGAGCCCACGGAGCTCTCCATCAGCCCAACCCACGACACACAATCGCTCTAATCGGCATCTCGCGTGATCGCTGCTTTCCATCGTCAGGACGCACGACGCAGGTTCGCTCTCTCTCTCTTTCCGTCGTCTCGAGATCGATCAGAAAAAGAAAAGAAAAAACTCGTTCATGCTGCGCCGCCAGTTGCCCTCGACTGCTCGAGTCGGCGGACCGGGTGTCTGGACTCTGGACCTGCGCGGTTGCGGCCAGCGACCGGCGGCCGTCACTCAGATCCTCAGATCATCCCTCATTGGAGCAGCGCCCTTCAGTCGTTCTGTTCTGTTCTCCATCGCCGCTACCGGCTGAACATGACAGGTAATCTCTAATTTGTTGTACCATGTATTTTTTTCCCTAGTCCCTTTCATCATCTGTACCAGCCTAAAACAATGAAATAGTAATAACACTTTAGTAAAAAGAACATATGTTCTTTGTTTGCAAAATTTTACATGAATAATTGATTTAGTCTATGCCAAAATTCTTGATTTTGAACACTTGATTTATGTTCACATCTCCATGTCCTTTTACTATGGCTTTTGAAGAAGCAATGATTCAAATGAACCAATTCTTCATTAATTTGTACCAATGTTTCCAATGATGCGCCTTACAGAATTGTTTAGTACATGTTTTATCAAATTGCTCTCATGGTAATATAAATTCATATTTCATTCTTATATAATGTGAATTTGTGGTAACTTCTACTCCTTTCGTTTCTAAATATAACACTTTTTAGAGATTTCAATACAAACTACATACGGATTTATGTAGACATATTTTAGAGTGTATATTCACTCATTTTGTTTTGTATGTAGTCCTTATTGGAATCTCTAAAAAAGCTTATATTTAGGAACGGAGGAAGTAACATACATTGATGTGGGTGGCATTTGAAATGTCTTCATAGCCCCTTAATTTTAGACCTAGGCTTTGAGAAATCCTGACTCCGCCTCTCTCCCAGAGTGTTAGTATACGGGTATGCGGGCCACTGTTTGTCCCATGCGAGCATCCACAGTCAGGAAGCGAAAACGGCAGCGGAGCGAGACTCTTGCCAATGACGCGGCGGCGGCTTGTAGGCGAGGCCCATAGGACGGCAGCTCGGGGCAGAGGAGCAGCGCCGGAAGCGCAACGGTCAGGGCGGCACAGGCGCAAGGTGAGCCGGCAGCAGCGATGAGCGGGTTGCGGCCTCCGCGTTGGAGGCAGAGGTGAGCGGACGGCTTGGAAGGCGCGAGGCCAGCAGAGGCGAGGCGGAAACGATCGGCTTGCCGGAGGCGGTGGCTCTGCCGCGGGCGGCTCGGAGGCGCCGGACCTTGGCGGAGGCGGCTGCTCTGCCGCGGGCGGCTCGGAGGCGCTGGGTCCTTGCGGAGGCGGCGAACGTGGCGACGCCCGAAGCGTCGTGTAGCACAAGCGGCTTAGCGGCGCAACCAGACGCCGGCAGAGGCGGCAGGCGCTCGAGATAAGGCCCGGCGGTTCTCAGCTGCAAAACCAGCCCGTCCCGGTGCCGCAGGGGTGAGATGAGGCCGGCGACTCTGGGTCAAACCAGCTGCGACTCGGCGTCGACGAATCTGGGTCGGACAAGGCTCGGCCGGCTTTCAGACGAGCGGCGGATTGATTTTCTTCCTTTTCTTGCTTTCAACAGTAGACCACATGCCATGGTTTTGGTTGATTTTAATCTCCGAAACGCATATGGGCTGACCCCCAACGAGATTGAAGGGAACCAGCGATTAGTCCTCTTCTTAGGATTGCTCCTGGTTGTCTAGCAGTAGCGATCAAATCCCTGACTAGCACTAGCAGCAGTAAAAGACACGCCTGATCTCCTCGGGAACAGACGACCATTGGACGAAAACAGCGAGACTGTTTTTTCGTTTTTCATGCCGTGCATGTATCCACCCTTCCATTGTTGTGTTGGGATGTGTGCCAGCAGAATATGTAAAGCAATTAAATATATTATTTACTTATTGATGCATCGCTAACACCAGACACAGTGCTTTCTCTCTCCTAACATTTCATCACGTGATGTTTTCTAGTTTCAACAACGAAGTCAGATTTCTCAGCAAGTCAGCCCCATCTAAATTTTAATTTATATTTTGTTGAAACAATTGTTTTTATTCAATAAGATCTTCAAAACAATAGTACTATTGAATATGTTTTTTCAATATTATTTCTTTAAACACTCAAATGTATTATTTTTATATGGACATTGCTTTTTTAGAGGTTCATCATGTTTCATACTGCACCGTCAAACATGTATCCTGTAAATTTGTTTTTTTGTAATATGAGAATACTAATGTTTCGTTATGCTTATCATGGTTTTGAACATCTCATACAAATTTAATCATGTTTAAATTTGTCAAAACATATTCAATATTGGGCTTGTTTCGAAGATATAATCGAAAGGAAGATCCATGTTCAAATGGACTATTTTTCTTTGATTTATCTTATTATATATAGCTGTTCCAAGTTTAGGATTGAAAATAAAATGCATATATTGTTGAGTGGGAGAGATAACTCACTCCGTATGCATGCCGTGTGAGAGGAAAAAGGATGAGAGAGAATGTGAAAAATATAGTACAACATTTACTCTAGAGAATAAAAAACACTACTAGTCAGTTTGCATGCCTCCTAATCTCAAACCAAGTCGATGGTTGATCTACGCACGGGACCTCCCGTGCATGAGAGAACTGCTTTTCTTCGAAAACAGCTCCACCTGATTTTCTTCACGGGTGTAATAATAACCATGCGTGTTGAAGGTACTGAATTTGCATCAGAACGAATCGTGGTGCGTCTAGAGCTTGTGGCAACCCAGCCATATATTTTTTTGGCTGGGCTTGGCGACTTGCTGCAGCGCAAACCGACGCAACCCTAGCTTCTCTCAAAATTTTCTTCATCTTATCAGTCGCGAGCTTCTCGATCCCTGAAGAGAGATCCCTTCAAAAACTTAACACCACCGTGCGCAAGCCCCACGGTGGGCGCCAACTGTCGTGGAATTTTCATGGCAGTTGTTCTTAGTGTCAGGACTTAGTCGTGGGGCCAACGCATCTATGTGGTAGCTTGAGTGGGGTTGATCGGAATCGAGAGACGCAACACAAGACAAGGTTTTAGACAGCTTCGGGCCCTGGGAAACATCATTCGGTAACAACCCTACATGCTAATTGTGGCTAGGTCTCATTATTGATACCTCTTGAGCATGCGTTGGTTTTCCCTTGAAGAGCAAAGAGTGATGCAGCAAAGTAGCATAAGTATTTTCCTCAGTTTTTGAGAACCAAGGTATCAATCTAGTAGGTTACACACAAGTCGTCTTGTACCTGCACAAACAAATAAGAACCTTGCAACCAACGCGATAAAGGGGTTGTCAATCCCTTCACGGCCACTTGCAAAAGTGAGATCTGATAGAGATAATAAGATAAATATTTTTGATATTTTTATGATATAGATTGGAAAGTAAAGATTGCAATATAAACTAAGGCAGAAATAGCAAATTGATAGGAAAATAATATGATGGAAGATAGACCCGGGGGCCATAGGTTTCACTAGTGGCTTCTCTCAAGATAGCATAATCTACGGTGGGTGAACAAATTACTGTCGAGCAATTGATAGTAAAGCGCATAGTTATGAGAATACCTAGGCATGATCATGTATATAGGCATCACGTCCGCGACAAGTAGACCGAAACGATTTTGCATCTACTACTATTACTCCACACATCGACCGCTATCCAACATGCATCTATAGTATTAAGTTCATAAGAATAGAGTAACGCATTAGGCAAGATGACATGATGTAGAGGGATAAACTCAAGCAATATGATATAAACCCCATCTTTTTATCCTCGACGACAACAATACAATACGTGCCTTGCTGCCCCTGCTGTAACTGGGAAAGGACACCGCAAGATTGAACCCAAAGCTAAGCACTTCTCCCATTGCAAGAAAGATCAATCTAGTAGGCCAAACCAAACTGATAATTCAAAGAGACTTGCAACGATAACAAATCATACATATAAGAATTCAGAGAAGAACCAAATATTGTTCATAGATAATCTTGATCATAAACCCACAATTCATCGGATCTCGACAAACACACCGCAAAAATAATTACATCGAATAGATCTCCAAGAGAATCGAGGAGAACTTTGTATTGAGGTCCGAAGAGAGAGAAGAAGCCATCTAGCTAATAACTATGGACCCGAAGGTCTGTGGTAAACTACTCACACATCATCGGAGAGGCTATGGTGTTGATGTAGAAGCCCTCCGTGAACGATTCCCCCTTCGGCGGAGCGGATCTCACGGGTACAGAAGGTTGCGGCCATGGACATAGGGTTTCGTGGTGCTCTCGGATGTTTTTAGGGTATATGAGTATATATAGGCGAAAGAAGTAGGTCGGTGGAGTCACGAGGGGCCCACGAGGGTGGGGGCACGCCTAGTGATTTGTAGCTGCATATTTTGACAAATCGCAGTGTTACAAGGTTGACAAATGGCAATGTTACTAGATAAACAAATGTCAATCTTTCTATTTTGAGAAATGGCAACATACCCAAAATGACAAATATGCAAATCTTACCCAATTGTTTGTACGTGGTTGCACACGGGTCATGCAAAACAACCGTTTGCGTTGAAGGGATGCAGAAATCCTGCTCGACACATTTTCCCTTGGCTTCCTGGGGAAGCTGTCGGTTTGCATACGGGTGTTCTAACTAAAACATTTGCGATGACTGTTTTATACTTAAAAACCGTTGATGTTTTTTAAACAAAATCATTTGATAAGTCTGTACATTAAGAGAGAAAAACGCAAGTTCGTTCAAACCATATCTTTCTTCCAGTCATACTTCGAATTTATATTCATACGATCGAGAATTCAAGATACAGTATTAAACCCGAAAATAACTATTTGCGGCGGCGGCGGAGGCGGCGTGCTACACCGTTGTTGTCGTTGCCGTCCTCCGGGACGCTGTTGTTGAAGTCTTCAAGGCAGCACAACATGTTCTTCACTTGTAAATCAAACATCATGTCGTTGCGCGATCGACGGGCGGGGCGCGGGAGGACGGCAACTGGCGCCGCTAAGAGGTAGCGGTCGATGGCAGCATCCCATGCCGCTGAGGGGGGCACGCATGGGCACGGGCGCGGCGGGTGCAACCAAATGCACGGGGACCGGCGCCGCGGTGGGTGGAGGGGCGTGCACGGGCGCGACGGGTGCAGCCAAACGCACGGGGGGCGGCGCCACGGTGGGTGGAGAGGCACGCACAGGCACATGCGCTGGCGCTGGCATGTACACGAGCTCGCGCGGGTCTGCGGAGACCTCGCTGACGCCCGCGGCTTCCAGCTCTGTGATTGTGCTCAGCGACCAGCCCGTCAATGCTACGGAGATGGTCGCTCGCGCGAGCGCGGGGATGTGAGTTGGGACGGGAGCGGGGGAAGCAACCGCCGCGGCCAGCTCGTTCTGGGCCATGTCCATGAGGCCCCATTCCTCCTTATTTTCTATGTCCTCCGTCTTGGAGTAGACTTCACCAAACTTGAAGACTAGTGGCATATGATCATTCTACGCCATGGCGGTGGAGGTCTACGGGGGGGGGGGGGGAATGGGAGGCGAACAGTAAGGCCGCCCGTATTAAACAGCGGCTCGGGCGCCATTAATGGAGAGGAAGACGGGTTGCCATGGAAGTCAAAGGGCTCGCTTCCCAGTGATCCTGCACAGCGTACAGCTCGCACGCTTCCCGGTGAGCCTGCGCATTGGAGGACAGCTTGCACGCCTCTCAGTCAGCCTGCGCACCGTACTGCACTCGCATGCCTCCCCTTCAGTCAAGGTCAAGCAGCTCTCCGCACGGCACCTCGTACAGCCAGTAAAAACCAAGACACGTGGCATCACGTGAATGGTTAACAGAACGCACACGGTTTTAGTTATACAAACGTTTGAGATATTAAAGTGGCAGCTATTTTTTCAAAATGCCTTTGTTAGCTGTCACTATTCGAGTGCGCCTTCTCTCGAAATGGACACGAAAAATACCACATCATGTCGGGTGCCATTCCATGATAGCATGCCAAGTTTCATGAATTTCAGACGAGTTTTGGGTTTACTAGAATTTAAAAACTAGGCATCTCAATGTTTTGTCGGCAATCAACGGTGCCCTGGTGTTTGAAATTCATTCCCATTTCTTGCATGGGACCTAAGCATGCACCTAAGGACACAGATTTAATTTTTCAACCAGTTTATATGCACTGGAGCATGTGCATGTAGTTCAAATTTGAATTATGCACATAAATGCACTGAAAACTCAGTTAATGCATAAAAATGTCCAAAAGAACCCAAAACAATTACAAAAATTCACACAACACTCCTATTGTTCTATGTTGACATGAGAAAAATTTTGGAAGCAATAAGAGGCAGTGGATATCGTTTCGTCCCCAAAGGTGGGACGTTCCCTACCGAAACCATGATGCTTGTTGTGAGAAGCTCTGGTTTGTGAGAAGCATATACCCAAACCTGCCCCAAACGGGACAAAAATTTTACCACGGCATGTTGATGCCGCTCCATGAAAGCATGCCAAGTTTCATGAATTTCAGACGTGTTTGGATTTACTAGAATTTAAAAACGAGGCATCTCAATGTTTTGCCGGCAATCAACGGTGTCCTGGTGTTTGAAATTCATTCTCATTTCTTGCATGGGACCTAAGCATGCACCCTAAGGACACGGATTTCATTTTTCAACCAATTTATATGCACTGGAGCATGTGCATGTAGTTCAAATTTGAATTATGCACATAAATGCATTGAAAACTCAGTTAATGCATAAAAATGTCCAAACAAACCCCGGAAAATCCCAAAAATTGACACAACACTCCTGTTGTTCTAGGTTGACACGAGAAATTTTTGAAAGAAATAAGAGGCAATGGATATCGTTTCATCTCCAAAGGTGGGACGTTCCCTACCGAAACCATCATGCTTGTTGTGAGAAGCTCTGGTTGGTGAGAAGCTTATACCCGAACCTACCCCAATTAGGACAAAATTTTCACCACGGCATGTTAATGCCGCTCCATGATATCATGCCAAGTTTCGTGAATTTTAGACGAGTTTTGGATTTACTAGAATTTAAAAACAAGGCATCTCAGTGTTTTGCCGGCAATCAACAGTGTCCTCGTGTTTGAATTTCATTCCCATCTCTTTCACGGGACCTAGAAATTCACCCAAGGACACATATTAGATTTTTCAACCAACCTTTGTGCATTGAAGCATGTGCATGTAGTTCAAATTTGAATTATGCTCCTAAATGCATTGAAAACTCAGTTAATGCATAAAAATGTCCAAACGAAGCCCGAAAAATCCCAAAAATTGACACAACACTCCTGTTGTTCTATGTTGACACGAGAATTTTTTTGAAAGCAATAATAGGGAATGAATATTGTTTCGTCCCCAAAGGTGGGGCGTTCCCTACCGAAACCATCATGCTTGTTGTTAGAAGCTCTGGTTTGTGAGAAGCATATACCCGAACCTGCCCCAAATGGGACAAATTTTTTAACACGACATGTTGATGCCGCTCCATGATATCATGCCAAGTTTCATGAATTTCATACGAGTTTTGGATTTACTAGAATTTAAAAACCAGGCATCTCAATGTCTTGCCGGCAATCAACAGTGCCCTAGTGTTTGAATTTCATTCCCATCTCTTGCATGGGAACTAGAATTTCACCCAAGGACATACATCTGATTTTTCAACCAAACTTAGTGCATTGGAGCATGTGCTTGTAGTTCAAATTTGAATTATGCACATAAAATGCCTAGAAAACCCAGTTAATGCATAAAAAGGCCAAACGAACCTCGAAAAATTCCAAGATTGAACATAACACTCCTGTTATCCTATGTTGACACTAGAAATTTTTGAAAGCAATAAGAGGAAACGGATATCGTCCCGTCCCCAAAGGTGGTACATTCCCTATCGAAACCATCATGGTTGTTGTGAGAAGCTCTGGTTTGTGAGAAGCTTATACCCGAGCCTGCCCCAACTGGGACAAAAATTTCACCACGGCATGTTGATGCCGCTCCATGATAGCATGCCAAGTTTCATGAATTTCATACGAGTTTTTGATTTACTAGAATTTAAAAACCAGACATCTCAACGTTTTGCCACAATCAACAATGGCCTGGTGTTTGAATTTCATTCCCATCTCTTGCATGGGACCTAGAAATTCACCCATGGACACACATGTGATTTTTCAACCAACTTTGCTGCATTGGAGCATGTGCTTGTAGTTCAAATTTGAATTATGCAGATAAAATGCCTAGAAAACCCAGTTAATGTATAAAAAAGGCCTAACGAACCCCGAAAAATTCCATGATTGAACACAACACTCCTGTTGTTCTATGTTGACACTAGAATTTTTTTTGTATGCAATAAGAGGCAACGAATATTGTCCCGTCACCAAAGGTGGTATGTTCCCTATCGAAACCATCATGCTTATTGTGAGAAGCTCTGGTTGGTGAGAAGCTTATACCCGAACCTACCCCAAATGGGACAAAATTTTCACCACGGCATGTTAATGCCGCTCCATGATAGCATGCCAAGTTTCATGAATTTCAGATGAGTTTTGGATTTACTAGAATTTAAAAACTAGGCATCTCAATGTTTTGCCGGCAATCAACAGTGCCATGGTGTTTTAATTTCATTCCTATCTCTTGCATGGGACCTAGAAATTCACCCATGGCCACACATGTGATTTTTCAACCAACTTTGGTGCATTGGAGCATGTGCTTGTAGTTCAAATTTGAATTATGCACATAAAATGCCTAGAAAACCCAGTTAATGTATCAAAAAGGCCAAACGAACCCCGAAAAATTCATTCCCATTTCTTCCATGGGACCTAAGCATGCACTAAAGGACACATATTTGATTTTTCAACCAATTTGTATGCACCGGAGCATGTGCATGTAGTTTAATTTTGAATTGTGCACCTAAAATGGCTAGAAACCCAGTTTAATGTATGAAATGTCCAAACGAACCCTGAACAATTCCAATTCTTTTACGACACACATACAGTTGCATGTTCACTTCAGATAAAAGGTCTAGCAATTCAAACACCGTCCATTGCCGCTGTGACCTCATTTTGTAATTCAAATCAAGTAGATCCCACACAGTTTATTCTCACCAACCGTGTGAGATGTAGTACAAAATATCTTAGAGCACCGTCGGTGTATAGTACGTCGATGGCTTACGCGAAAAGGTGCATTGGCTGCAGTCAACAGCCGACATGTCAAGCACACTAGCTCACTCCCCCAAAACTCCCGCCTCTGCGTCCCTCGCAATATCGAAAATTTGTACCGCATGGAAGGTTTTAATGTTTTATAGCACACGATTAGTATGTGCGGACCGTGTGCGATGTCTGTTATTCCCACTCTGTTTCAGTCCCTTGATTCAAATTTTCAGTAGCCCCGACATTTTACTCCCGCCTCTGCATCCCTCGCAATCTCAAAAATATCTGCTCGCCCTTGATCCAAATTTTCAGTAGCCCCGCCTTGTTACTCCCGCCTAGTAAAATTTTCAGTTGTCGCAGTATTTCCTCAAATACAACCTCCGCTCACACAGACACACACAACCGTCGAAACCATTGGTAGGTCGCCGCCATCGTCGGCGCCTCCATCCTCAACCTATGGTTGTGTGCCGGGGAGCTCGAGTAGCCAATGGCCAAAAAGAGGTTTATCGCGGCCATTTCGCCCGACGCCGGCGAGGTGGCCGCCGAGGTGTCCCCGTCGTCCTTTGCGGGCATGATCCGTCATCGCCGGTCCCCAGATCCGCCCCCCGCCACGCCCCTACGCCGGTTCAAGGACTTCCCCGTCCTCCCTCGGACCCGGCAGCCGACGAAGTCCTACTTTGGGGTCTGGCAGCAGCGGTGGGGGACGTGGGTCGCCGAGATTAAAGATTGAGAGACACACACCCACTGGTGGCTCGGTAGCTTCCACACAGCCGAGCTGGTGGCCATGGAGTACGACCGCTGACAGGTACGCTACCACGGCGCGGCGGCTAGGCTCAATTTCCCCTTCGGCACATGTCCGGTCCACCTCGTTCCACCGGAGCCAGGGTGGTGAGCTCGGCTATGGCGCAGGAGGACCACAAGGCATGGGAGCGTCTCAAGGCCGAGGCCGCCGCCGAGGCCTACATGAAAGAGCTCCGCCGGCAGCACCCGGAGCTCGTGGAGGCGGAGCGGGCGATCTTTGCCGGCACGGAGGGCCGCGAGGTTATCGCGCTCTCCTCCGATGACGAGGTCGAATGCGGCGAGGATGGCGGCGCAGAAGGCGGCGAGGTTATCGCGCTCTCCTCCGATTACGAGGTCGAAGGCGGTGGCGATGGCGGCACGGAGGGAGGCGAGGTGGGCCCCGAGGACGAGGAGATTGACGTCGACGAGTGGAGGAGTGCCTTCCCCAATGACCCCGACGATGGTACTGGCCCGGACCCGGCTCGCAGCACACCGTACATGATGAGGAAGGATTGGCTCGACCTCTACTTCGATCGAAAGTAGTTTAGCTTAGTTTAAATTTATGTTTTATGTTCGGTTATGCAAAACTATCTATGTTTATGTTTGAATGCATGCTACTTTCGGTTGAACCTGGTTTGAACTTGATCAAATTGAAGTTTACAACCTTAAGTTTAGGGAATTGACTAGAAAAGGCCAAAAATTGCTGGAGTATATATATACCCACTAAGGGTTTTAGTCCTTTAACTTTTTAAGGATCGCCTAGAGATGTCTTTATGACTTATTTATTTCCGTTCTTCACAATGTGATGCTCTATATGTGCAACTATTTGTTGTGTAGTTCAATTTCATCAATAACAGTTTCAACAATACCACTATGAATTACGATATTTGGTTGCTGCTAAGGATATTGCAGTTAACATGCCTTTTCGTTTTTCAATTGTTTTTTAGCAACATGCATTGTACTGAATGACTAAATATGCAATCTCAAGCTACATAGCAACAAGGAAGAGTGTTACCTTAATGTTCTGATGATGTCTAGATATACATGTAATAAAATCTTATATAATGGGATGGATGGAGTGTTGTACTACATCATTTTTAAATTGTTGTTTAGCTTCTAATATTAACTTGGTGCTTTTAGGTACATATATCATTGCCAAAGATCCACACTTCGACCCTTTCTGTGTATGGGGTAATGAGATATTCGTGAACCAGCATCAAGTGAGGAAACTGATAAAGATTGTTACTAAAATGGGTCAAAAGATGTCAATCGAACTATTTGTTTACACTTTATGCAAGACAAAAGTGAACTGCAGGATGGTAAGTAAGAACCCTGTAGCCTTCTTTTTACTGCCCGTAATGAGTTGTGTTTGATGATAATATCTGAATCTTTTTTCTTTTACAGTGGATCCTGAAGCAGTTTACTCAAGATTACCTCTCAAACTACATGATTGGCGGCCGACCATCACAAGGGGTTGGACTAGAGTCCTGCATGCCTTCTGCATCCAGGAGAGCACAATAGGGCCATTCCGCTTCACCTTGTTCAGCAACTGGAATGTCTATCGCCTCTTTCTTTACCATCTGTAGTACAAGTATAGAACCCTGGTACATCATTCTTTATTTGGTGCTTCTGTAATTCTTAAACATATGTACCTGTGAATCGAATAATGCGTTGGTTGTTTGAACCTGATGGATATGAATAAAGCTATAGCCAACTTTCAAGTTTAAATTAGGTACAATTTTAAATAGCAGCAATTAAATTAGGGCGAAATTACGTTGTGCAGGTCATTACGGCACACACGGTTGGTAAAACACAAACGTTTGTGATATACACCATAATCCGAGACGTTTCACAGAGAGGAAACATGTGCAAGCATGCACACAGTTGCCGTTTGCAAAGCGTGTGTGATGCCAGACACTATCACATACGGTGCGGGAAAACTAAATGTGTGTGATTGTCTACCTATCGTACATGGTTTATAATCATGAACTGTTTGTGATGTGCCAGGCATCGTAAATCTCCCGTGCCTACAATCTGCCTAGAAAACTGTCATCCCTGGAATCTGCTTGGTTTTAGGCAGAACCACAAAACTCCGACTGCTATGGCAATGCGAGCACAAACGAGTGGCATGGATGAAGCGTTTAGGATATTCGAGATATCGGAAACGGTTATACATGGACAATTGTATGCACAAGGCTCCCTATCCCCGACGGTCTCTGGGTCATGTGGGAAGGACCCCCTATCGCCCACACTCACTTGGAGACGGTTCCATATGGCATCGCGGAAAGGGGTTAAAAACCATTTGTTTAGGACCGACGCGCACCAGTGCTTGGACATATTCTATTATTGTGAGCCCCCATTAATTATTTTGAAGCTCGATCAAGTAGTTGACGTTGGACAAGGAAGACAATGTAATGAGTTATGTTTGTTTATATTCATATAAAAGTTATATTGTCATGGATCCTCTAACATGTGGTGCTTGCTTCTTTTGCTAGCCAAAAATTCGTACTAAGTAGAGATAATGCTTATGCATCCAAAAATCCTTAAATCTAGTTTCTTGTCATGAGAGTCCACCATATCTACCTATGTATTGAATAAGATCATTTAAGTAAGTTGTCATTGATGCAAAAAGCACTAAAAATTGCTCCTAAATATGTATGATATTTTATTGGAAGGGAAAATAAGTTTCGTACGAACTTGTGATAGTGAAGAAATAAAAGCAACAGACTGCATAATAAAGGTTGCTATCACAAGGGGCAATATAAAGTAATGTTCCTTTCCATTAAGAGATTGCACATCCAAAAACAAAAAGCGCGTGCCAACCTCTGATTCCCTCTACGAAGGGCCCATCTTTTACATTTTGTATTTACTTTTATGCAAGGGTCAGTAATGTTCATCCCTTTCCTGCTCTATTTATTCTCTAATGGGCAAGCATCGTGTCGTAGGGAATGATCCATGCACATATATCCAGTTGAATATAGGTGATCATGAGTTATCCCTGAGTAAACAAGTTGGGAGGCGAAACATTAAGCTCCTATCTTCCTACGTGTTTGAATGAAATGCTTTGTCCTAAAAATATGCTTTGAGTGTCAGCAATCATGGAATACTAAATGATAGTTGAGTATGCGGAATTTTCTTAAAATAAGAAGAATTGTAATTGTTTGATGACTGAGAAAATAGTTTGTTGGTTTTTAAAAAAGTTTATAGTCTATACTTTAACATGTGAATAGCTTGCTACTTGATCATTATAAATTTTATGAGATGAGCTAATGTTTATGATATATAATTATACTAGAAAAAATGTTTGAAATTATCATCGATCAAACTTATGCACTATGCTAGCATTCACACTTCATAAATTATTATTTTTATCATTTACCTACTCGAGGACGAGCAGGAATTAAGCTTGGGGATGCTAATACGTCTCCAACGTATCTATAATTTATGAAGTATTAATGTCATGTTTACAATAGTTTTATATGGTTTTGGTGCACTTTTATATTATTTTTATGGACTAAATTATTAATCTAGCGCCCAGTGCCAGTTCTTGTTTTTGCATGTTTTTTGTTTCGCAGAAAGACCATACCAAACGAAGTCCAAATGCGATAAAAATTTGCGCAGATTTATTTTGGAATATATATGATTTGTTGGGAGGAAGAATCAACACAAGACGGTGCTCGAGGGCCCCATAAGGCAACAGAGCGCGACCTACCCCCTGGTCGCGCCCCCTTGCCTTGTGGACACCTCGTAATTTTGTTGAAGCTCTTCTTTCGCCGCAAGAAAGATAATTTGCCGAGAAAAATACCCTCAAAATTTCAGCCCAATTGGAGTTATGGATCTTAGGGAATATAAGAAACGGTGCCAGAAACAGGGTTGGGAAACAGAGAGAGAGAGAGATCCAAACTCGGAGGGGCTCCTGCCCTTCGGGAGCCATGGCGGCCAAGGACTAGAGGGGAAACCCTCCTCCCTTCTAGGGGGAGGCCAAGGAAGGAGGAGGAGGAGGAGGAGGGGGCTCTCTCTCCTCTCTTCCGGTGGCGCCATAGTGTCGCCGGGGGAACCATCATGACGGCGATCTACACCAACAACTTCACCACCGTCACCACCAACTCTCTCCCCCTCTATGCAGCGGTGTAACACCCCCCTCACTGTAATCTCTTCTTAAACATGGTGCTTAATGCTATATACTATTATCCAATGATGTGTGGCAATCCTATGAAGTTTTAGTAGATTCTTTTTGTCCTTTGGGTTGATTGATGATCGTGATTAGTTTCAGTTGTATGTTTATTTTGGTGCTATCTTATGGTGCCCTCCATGTCGCGCGAGCATGTGGGATTACCGTTGTAGGGTGTTGCAAATTACTCATAGTTTTATTATCTCGCAAAGTACTCCTAATTGTATTCTTGCAAAGTAGTTCAAGTTTTGTCCCCGCAAAATAGTTTCATACTTGTTTTAGGTAAAGTGAACGTTAAGTATGCATAGAGTTGTATTGATGGTCGATAGAACTTGAAGGGAATATAAATTCTACCTTTAGCTTCTCGTTGGTTTCGACACTCTTAGTTACAAAGAAAGGCTACAATTGATCCCCTATACTTGTGGGTTATCAGTGACCTCCCTAAAAAGGCCAGAACTCACCTCAACAATGTCCAATCTTACATGGCGGTGTGACCAAGTTCGCCCCAAGTCGCAGTACGATTCTGGAAAAATAATTGAAGCCTCTGATTGTGTGGATTAAATTTTTTTGGCCATTTTTTGGGCATGTATGCGTTGTGGTGTTTGTCTGCATTTTCATAGTTCAATCTTTATTCTGTTGAACTAGATTAGCATATCAATCTTATAAGTTTGATGATGTTTTGTTAAAATGATGAAAAAAGTGGATGCATTTGATAATGTTTTTCAATTATGTGGATCGAAAAACTCTTTCTATGAGACGTTTTTGTGAAATTTTTGATGTTTTAAAACTTGGAAAGAATGCAGCTAATTAGTGCAAAGCCCAAAAATAATCTCAAACACAATTGTTTTTTACTAAAAGTCACTCATACAAAGACAAAAAGACATCATCACACAACTGAATAAACATCATCAAACACACCTAGTCATGGCAAACACAAAAACATCACCACACACATCTGAATAAAATCATCATTCCAGCCCACATTTTTCATCATTTAATCATTATGACCAAAAGTCTGAGCACCACAAAACATAATTGAAACATATACGCCCCTAGTCTTCTTGTTCTTCCATACAAAAGAAGGTAATAGAAAACATATAATTAAAAATAGTTTTGGGCACCATGTCGAAGTTACGATGTCTACAAGTTGTAAACTCTTGCCACTGGGCTTAGGATGTCAACAACACACATAACATCAGACCTGTTGGCATTGCTGGTCTGAAATGTGAAGAGAGCAGCAGTGACAGCTTGCAAGTTGGACATTGTTGCAAAGACTCCCCACTCCTGGATGAAAACCATGCATCCATCTCTGTCCATTTTGTACGCAGCCCTTGAGTGTTGTCCTTC
This sequence comes from Aegilops umbellulata, assembly GCA_032464435.1. Taxonomy (NCBI): domain Eukaryota; kingdom Viridiplantae; phylum Streptophyta; class Magnoliopsida; order Poales; family Poaceae; genus Aegilops; species Aegilops umbellulata. The sequence goes on along the minus strand of CP136058.1, from coordinate 436,574,446 downwards.
TCCCAAACGAACCCTACATCTGCAATGTTCAGCATCTCACATATTTCATTGGGTATTTTTTGTGCAAAGAAGAACAATAACAAAAAAAAGATGTAGTTAGCAAAAACAAGAAACAGAAAGAGAAAAACCTACATGTGTACATAAAAAGGAAATATATTGTGAAATTTCTCATGGTGATAGTTCTATCAAATTTGAAAAAGGGTAAAAAATATATACTTCATTAGTACAATGTACATGATGTATACATATATAAGTTCAGCATGCATGACCACATGAACTTGTGTGTGAGAGAAATATAAGAGGAAAAAATTGATGATTGCATTTTTATATCGGGAGGAATGTCCTGACATATTAAAAGGGGCAACTACAAAAAAACATCCTTATATCATTTGATACAATTTCAGTAGAAAACACATCCATATTCCACAAATTTATTCCTACTATTGTACAAGAGAACGATGAAAAAAAACATACCATCAACTTATTTGTGACATTTGTGCTTATCAAGCTATGGACAAAGCGCGATCTGATGTACCCCTCGTCATGGGTGGCGCTCCGGTGTATGGGCGCCAATTGTAGGTGCTCCAGCCCGCGGCGCCCATACACCGGAGTGCCACCAGTACGACCCGGGAGCGTGATCCACCCAAGCCATGTGAGGCTATGTCTGGAGGGGCTTCCATTCCACACGTGGGACAACAAAGGGTTCACCACGGCCATCGGCGAGGGTTGCGCTCAGGACTATATCGAGCCGACATCCAAGTTTAAGACGGAGACAAAGGTGCTCCCCTCACACGGCGACTATGTCTCGCTTCACGCAAGAGTTTCTTCTGTCTCGGTGGAGCATTTTCCAACGATGTAGATATTGGGCCAGCCAATTTTCATCATTTATTTCTGCGCTAGGTTTCTCAATCCATTTCGCTTGCTACGCTTCGTTCGCTGGTTCGTAGTTTTTTCTTCTTATTACTTTCTTTTTCATTATTTTTCTTTTCCCCCCTCTAGTTTATCGGCTTCCCAATTTTATTTGTGTTCTAAATGTTTGTTGGGGCACATTGCATGGGAAACAAAAAATTTCCTACGCTCACCAAGATCAATCTAGGAGATGCACATCTACGAGAGGAGAGATTGGATCTACATACCCTTGTAGATCGCTAAGCGGAAGCGTTAAGAAACGCGGTTGATGTAGTCGAACGTCTTCGCGATGCAATCATGATCCGTCCACGAACTCCCGATCAAGTGTCGAACGGACGACACCTCCGTGTTCAGCACACGTGCGGCTCGATGACGTCTCCTCCTTCTTGATCCGGCAAGAGAGGGAGAAGAAGTAGATGGGATCACAACCAGCACGACGGCGTGGTGGAGATTGTGGCGGAGACATCCCAGCAGAGCTTCGCCAAGCGCTACCGTAGATGCGATCTAAGGAGAAAACAGAGTAATGGGAGAGGCAGGGTTGCCTCCAGGGCGTGGGAATTGGTGGGCCCAGCCCCCCATGCCCCTCCCCACTATATATAGGGGTGTGGGAGGCCTGGGGGTGCAGCCCTAGCCCCTCCTCCAAGGAGGGGAGGCGTCCAAGGGGGAGGAGTGCCATCCAAGTCAAGTGGAGGGCCCTTTCCCTTAGGGTTTCCCTTCCCCTAGGCGCATGGGCCTCTTTGGGGCTGGTGCCCCTGGCCCAATAAGGCTAGGACGCCCCCTACAGCCCATGCACGCCCTAGGTGCTGGAGGGACCCTTTCGGAACCCTTCGAAATATATATACCTTTACCTCCGAACCATTGCGGAGCTCCTCCTGATGTCCTGGATCTCATCCGGGGCTCCGAACAACATTCGGTCACCAACGTGAATATCCCAATACTACTGTAGTGTCACCGAACGTTAAGCGTGCGGACCCTACGGGTTCGAGAATCATGTGGAACCAAGATACCTCTCCGGTTAATAAGCAATAGCGGGACCTGGATGCCCATATTGGTTTCCACATATTCCACGAAGATCTTTATCGGTCGAACCATGATGCCAAGGATTCAATCAATCACGTATCCAGTTCCCTTTGTCTAGCGGTATGTTACTTGCCCGAGATTCGGTTGTCGGTATCTCCATACCTAGTTCAATATCGTTACCAGCAAGTCTCTTTACTCATTCTGTAATACAAGATCCCGTGACTGAATCCTTAGTCACATTGCTTGCAAGCCTGTTGTGATGTTGATTACCGAGTGGGCCCTAAGATACCTCTCCGTCACACGGAGTGACAAATCCCAGTCTTCATCCATGCCAACTCAACAGACACCCTCGGAGATAGCTGTAGAGCATCTTTATAGTCACCCAGTTACGTTGCGACGTTTGATACACACAAGGTATTCCTCCGGTGTCAGGGAGTTGCATGATCTCATGGTCTTTGGAACAGATACTTGACATGTAGAAAGCAGTAGCAATAAACTAATACGATCAAATGCTATGCTTAAGGTTGGGTCTTGTCCATCACATCATTCTCCTAATGATGTGATCCCGTTATCAAATGACAACTCATGTCTATGGTTAGGAAACCTTAACCATCTTTGATCAAGCTAGTCTAGTAGAGGCTCACTAGGGACACGTTGTTGTCTATATATCCACACATGTATATGAGTTTCCAATCAATACAATTTTAGCATGGATAATAAATGATTATCATGACCAAGGAAATATGATAATAACCAATTTATTATTGCCTCTAGGGCATATTTCCAACAATGTTTTTCTTTGTTTCTTCTAGGTTTTCACCGGTTTCTCGGTTTTTTTGTTTCTTTCTCAGCTTTCATTGTTTTTTCCTTTTTCCTTCGTTTTTCACGGGTTTTGTTTTTTTCCTTCTCGTTTTACATCGGTTTCCTTTGTTTCTTTATTGTATTTTCACTGTTTCTATTCTTTTCATAGGTTCCCTTGGTTTTCATTTTCTTTTATATTTATTGGGTTTCTTCATTTTTCTTAGTTTTCTTGTTGATTTTCATCGATGTGTTTATAGATTTTCACTGGTTTCCATTTTTGTACCTATTTCTTTTGTTTTCTTTTTCATTTTGTTCTATAGTTTGTTTATTCCCGGTTTTCATTGGTTTGTTCTTTTTTCTTTCTTTTGGTTTTCATTCTACATATTTTGTATAGGTTGAGAATTTTTCTTCTAATACATGTTTAACATTTTTCAAAAACAAGGTTAAAGAAGTTTTAGTACACGGACAATCTTTTTTGAATACACATTTAAAACATTTTTTGAATGCTTGATTAACATTTTTTAGTACACGGTCAATATTTTCAAATGCTTGATTATTATTATTAAATACAAGGTGAATTTATGTTCTATACACTTTAAAAAAATTGTAAATGCTTGATTAACATTTACCAAATACAAGATTAAGATTTTTTTTTCAATACATGGTCAATAGTTCATCTATACACATTCAACATTTTCAGATGCTTAATTAAGATTTTTTTTTCGAATGCAAGATTAACATCTTTATGGATACGTTCAAAATTTAACATTTTTAAATTTCTTCATTATCATTTATGAACTGCTTGCTCAGTAATTTTTGTAATTCCTTGACTAACATTTTTTAGAATACATGATCAATTTTTTTCACACACATTGTATATTTTTTTGTACACACGAGAAACATTTTCCCTATACACCTTTAAAAAAATTGAACACTTGGTTAAAATATTTTATTTCGAATATTTTGAAGTATAAAAAAATGTAAAAAAACAAGGTTGTGGCCTCAAGCGCACCTCAGTCATGTCATCTTGCGCTTCCCTTGACGCGAGGATTCCCTAGGTCTTGCTATATGCGAAACATAGGGGCGCCCCTCCCCTTAGATCTTAGCAGTTCTTGCCAACACACTTTGCCATATCGGCTGTGCCAACATGCTGTGTGCGAGTGATATATTTTAGGAAGGTTTGACAAAGTTGGTTTTATAGAAATATTATGTTTGGTATTGGAAGGTTCCACGTCTTTTTTTCTCCTTTGTTATCTACTATCTCTGTCCTCGATTATTAGCCCCCCTTATATTTAGAGTCATGTTTTGATCATGATTTTAACTAATTAAATAGTATAATAAAAAACTATGTTCTAATGCGAATCCAACAATTTTTTTTTGATGAAATGCATTAACACTTTGTTAGTTAAATTTATGGTCAAAATTTGAAACAAAATTTAAAGGGGCCAATAAACCAATATGAAGATAGTACATTTTTCTTCATGGGGTGACTTTCAGTTTTTTTTTATGTTTTCATTTTTTCCTTTGTTTTCATTTTTGAAATACATGTTGAATTTTTTTTCATTTATATGTTGACCATATTTCAGATCCATGTTGAACATTTTTCTAATACACGTTGAACATTTATAAAACATACATCCACTGTTTTTAATTATACAGTAATCACTTTTAATCACATGCTTGAACATTTTTCAAAAATATAATGATCATTTAAAAAAGTGTAGTATTAGAACATTTTTTAGAAAATGGCACAAAGATGTTTTTAGAAGTGACGACCACTTCTCTAAAATGTTCAATAAAGATACTACGGCCGTATACAAACACGAAGCGGCCAGAGAAAAACAAATGGGCAATGACCCAAACGCACTAGAGGATAGCAAGTCCATTGGCCTGAAGATTAATTTTTATAAGTCCACATTAATACCCATCAACTTGGACCCGCAAATGACTACAGAAATTGCCTCAATCTTCGGATGTTCTATTGGATCCATGCCCTTCACCTACCTGGGCCTGCCCCTAGGCACCTCCCGACCAACACTTCTTGATTTTATGCCTCTGGTTAGCAATGTGGAACGAAATCTTTCTTCCACGCTCTCACTCATGTCGTACACTGGGAAGCTCACACTGCTCAACATCACAGTCACGTCTCTGCTCATCTATGCTATGTGTACGCTAAAGTTCCCACCTAAACTCATTGATATACTGGATAAAATCAGGGCAAGATGCCTATGGGTCAAAAAAAACTGATCAAGGTGAGAAATCAAACTCACTTGCTGCCTGGGACATGGTTTGTAAACCGAAGAAGAAAGGAGGGCTTGGAGTGATAAACCTCAAGATCCAGAATGAAGCTCTTCTCTTGAAGTTCTTGCACAAGTTTTATAACAAGCTGGATTTTCCTTGGGTGCAACTTACATGGGACACATACTATGACCAGAAAATCCCACACACTGCGGAGTCCGGTTGGCTCTTTCTGGTGGCGTGACATTCTTAAGCTCACACCGATGTTTCGCGGGATTTCTCATGTTAATATTGTGTGTGGCTCCACTGCCCTCTTTTGGAAAGATCTCTGGGCTAATCAACTGGTATTGGACTCACATCCTCGGGCTTACTCGCATGCAATCAATGAAGTTATTTCTGTCCGTGACTTCTTGGGGAGCACGTCTCTTCGTATGGCCTTTCACCTGCCACTCTCCCCCAAGCGTTTGATGAGATCCGGCACATTCAGACGATCGCTTCATCATTCCAACCTATGACCTCTGCTTCGGATGTCTGGAGCTATGTTTGGGGCAAAACTAGTTACAGATCAACGGACTACTACCAATTCTTCTTTGGGAAGGTCCAAGCTCATAAAGTTTTTGACTGGCTCTGGAGATCTAAATGTACTATGAAGTTCAAAGTCTTTGCATGGCTTCTCCTCCACGACAGGCTGAACACCTGGAATATGCTGAAACGACGCCATTACAACATCGGTGACGACCACAACTGTCTGTTGTGTGGGCGCAACATCGAGGAAACTGTGGAGCACATGATTTTTACGTGCACGTTTAGTAAGCGATGCTGGTGAGCCCTGGATATCAATTGGGAACCTTTCGGCGATATGGTCCAAGCTATTGAAGACCAAAAAACAAACCACCCTACGCCCATGCTATTTGAAAAATTTACTGTGGCGGCGTGGAGCATTTGGAAGGAACGAAACAACAAGCATTTCAGATCAATCGATCCTTCCTTCCGATCATGGCTAGATAGATTCAAGAAAAACTTTGAGCTTCTGCAGCATAGGGTCAAAGAGGCAAATAGGCCTCTCGTACTGGATTTTGTAAACTCTTTACACTAGACCCCTCTTTCTATCTTCTTCTGGGTGGGACCCAAAGTGGTCTAACCTACCCCCCCCCCCCCCATGATGTAAGTACTCACCTTGTACAGATCCTTTACTTTAATATATTTACTCAGTAGGAGCCTTTCCTACTGTTTCCGGTCAAAGAAAAACTAGAGGATAGCAAGTCACGCGAGCAGAAAAATTAATATACTACGGTAGTTCAGGCTGGCAAAAATAGGGTCCAAATGTGTCGAGAGTCTCCAATTATTCGAGCGCCCCTATTTCTCAGGAGTAACTAGTTGAGGAGCGCTCGTTCGGGAGCCTACCCAAAGGGTCATTTAGGATGGGCCGAGAGCGTGTCATTTGATGCGCTCCCAGTCGCTGTCATTTGTTGTGCTTCAAGCATCCCCCGGATTTTTTTGGGCACACGTTTTCAGCTTTATAGATGTTTTTTTGGTTTCTCTTGGCTTTTTGATTTTTCATCGGTCTTTCTTAGCATTTGGAAAAATTTAGAAAAAAATGTGCAAAAAAAGTGTTTTTTTTCGCCCGCGGGAGGCACGGTTTTGCTTCCGCGAGAGACACCGTCGTGCCTCTTGGAGACAAAAAAACGAGTTTTTTTTCTTTCGCGAGAAGCACAGATTTACTACCGCGAGAGCCACTATCGTGCCTCTCGGAAACAAAACAAAATGCGTTTTTTTTTCTTTTCTTCCGTGTGAGGCATGGTTTTGCTTTCACGAGAGGCACGGCCTCTCGGAAGCAAAAAAAACACGTTTTTTCATCCGCTAGAGACACGGATTTCCTTACACGTTTTTTCCTTCCGCGGGAGGCACATATTTGCTTCTACGAGCGGCACAACCGTGCCTCCTGGAAACAAAAATATGCCTTTTTTCTTTCCGCGAGAGGCACGTGTTTACTTCTCGTGAAGACATGGCTTTGCTTCCCGCGAGAGGCACAACCGTGCCTCTTTCGGAAAGGAAAAAAGTGCTCCCGATTTCTTTTTTTCCTCTTTTTATTAAAAAAAAGTTCGTCAAAATCTATCAACATGGAATCTAGTTTTGAAAATATCGACGCGAGCAATCCAATGATGCAAACTATTCAAGATTTAAATGCAGGGTTTGATAGATAAAACATTTTAATAACAGATCTATGAGAAAAAGGAAGAACTCTCATATTGCGACAAGTGGTGCACATGCAGTGCGACACTTGTCGAAACTTGAGGAGATGGCAGTAACCTTTGTGTGCTGCTTAATTAGTGATTTCGCTATGTCTTGCTTCTACCGAGACGTAGGCCAGCCTCGCGCAACTCGCCCTCAACCGTCCGCGAGCATGACATGGCCATGTTCTGCCACAACGATGTCTCACTAAATTGTATTTTATTATTTTATTTATTATTTGTATTTTCAATGTACATATTGCAATTTTTATTATTAACTAAAAAACATTAATGTATAAAATATGTTGAGACAGTATATAAAATATTAGCGCAAATATAAAAAATCTGATAGTGTGCAAAAGAAATTTTCCTGAAATAAAAAAATAATCCTGCATTTCAAAAAAAAAAGTGTATGTTTTTTAAAAATGTTTTACAATGTAAAAAAAATGTTTATATTGTATAAAGAAATTAATTAGTACCATTCAAAAAATGTTTATATAGTACAATTTAAAGAAATTTTTGTGACAATTTAAAAAAAATACGCACTATAAAAAATGTGCATCTAGTCCATTTTTTTATTACCATAATAAATATTAGACGTTAATTTGGAAAAATATTGACCAGATATTCAAAAAACAGTTCAGAAGATGTATTACAATAAAAAATGTATATCACATAATTGAAAAATGTTCACCGTGTATCAAAAAAATATTTCATGTGTATACTAGAGACGTAAAATATGTACTAAAGAAAATTTGACGTATGTTAAAAAATAAAACCAATAAAAATACACAAAGAAACGGAAAATAAAAATAAACAACATACAAAAACAAAAGGAAATAAAATAAAAAAGAAAGGCAGAGAAAGAAACCGTGAAAACCGGTGAATAAATAAAGAAAACAACAAAAACTGAGAAAGACACAAAGTAACCAGAAAAAATAAAAAAGTAAAGAAAACTAAGGAAAAACAAAAAAACCTGAAGAAAAACAAAGAAAATGAAAAATAAGAAAAGAAAACTGAAATGAGCGAGTGAACCCGCTAAATGGGTCGGGCCTGAAATGACGAGTGAGGGAATTCTTCAGGGTAGCCGAGCATACATCTTGCTAGCGCTATTTTTAGGACGTGTTTAGCGGGCAAACGGCTGCCCGCTAGCGCTCCGGAGCTGGCGGTCATTTTAGAAAAACAATTGTCCCCTTTCTCAATTAGAAAACTTTTCTCATCTCGTTTTTTCCACAACCTACAAGATACTTTCACAGTCATTTTATGGTGCATCCATTTTGTTCTCTTGTGCATTTAATTCATGGGTTTGAAATTTCAAAAAGGCACAACTTCCAAACCGTGCATCAAAATTAAGATTCTTTTAACTTTTGGAATCATCACGGCGTGCTCTTCGAAACTAGATTCAGCATAAGTATGTTTCGACGAACTTTTTTTGTGTGCAACTTAGGCCCCATTAGGTGCAATTGCCTGATAGTCGATGTGCAACTACCTGACAGTTGATTTTCAACTTTGTCCCTACTAGTGGACCTGTAGTTTTCATTGATGACACCTCCACCCTAAACCCCTACCAGTGAGATGTGCAACTTCTTCAATTGCCTCAGCCAACTTTCTAGTGGTCGATGTGCAACTCCCCCCCCCCCCCCCCCGCGTAGATCTCCGTTTTCACTGTTTACTGGCGTGGCCAACTGCATATGTGCAATCTTCCCCGTATGCCTTTGGATGTGTAGCTTTCATGCTAGTATCCCGTCCCAACCCCCTGCTAGTGATACGTGCAACTTTAGCGCTTTGTGTATATGCAACTTTTCAATATCCCTTATGGATGTGCAGTTTTGACCATCCAGCTATAACTGCGAGTGATATATGCTAAGTTTGCCTGTTGCCCTGACCAACTGGCAAATAGACTATGTGCAACTCTGTCTGTTGCCCCCTTCAATTAAAACTACATATCCACAAGTAGGAACGGAAGGAGTAGCACATCGACTATTAGGCAGTTGGCTGGAACAATAGACCAAGTTGCACATATTGCTAGTAGGGTAGGTGCCACAGGAAAAAACTACACATCTATGGGTAGGGAGGAGAGGTTCCACATGGACTACTAGGTAGTTGATAAGAATAGTAGACTAATTGCACATTACAAAAAGTTGACTGTCATGGTTTTCAAGTTGCAACCTCATAATAAGTTGGATCATGCAGGTCTAAAGTTGGTCTTGAAATTTTACACCATACAGTACTAAAATTACACCATACAGTAATAGAGTTGCACAATATTGCACCAAAATTGGCATAAAAAGGTTCATCAATCATAGATTTGGGGCCTTACGCGTGTCAAGCTAGCTAGGCCTCAGGCAGTCGCCTCCTCCCCGGCTAGGGTTTCTCTGCCTCCCACCAGCGTCGTCGTTGGTCCACTCGTCTCTGGTAGCCTTAGGGTCATGGGAATGCGGCTGATCCTGGCCTTGCTGGTGGGAGGGCTTCGTTTTTAGATGTGTCTTTGAGATTTGTTAGAGTTTGTGTCCAATTCAAGTGGTGGCTCCCTGAAGATGGACTAAGGTTCTCCCAGCCTAGCACCTGTTTGGTGGTGCGTTTAGTATCCTCGATGGGCGTGTGGATGTGCGTCTCCGACGGATCTGTCCTTGGTGGATTTGCTTGGATCTGTTCATCCTTCGTCTATGTTCATGTGTTTTCAGGTTTGATCCTTCAGATCTACGCTACTCTTCATCGGCGGAGGTTGCTGTTCTGGTGCGTTGGTCCTCTGGGGACTTAGCACAACGACTTTCCGACTGTCTACTACAACAATTTTTTCCCGGCTCCGGTGAGGGAGGGGCGATGGCAGCGGCGCGCTTTCAGCTCACTTCAATGCTTGTAGACGTCACTAGGTGGTCGGCGGATCTGGATGTAATTTTTTATTATTTCGGACGTTCGTTGTACCACCATGATTGGACGTTTTCCCCAAAGAAAGGATTCGCCAAAACATACTTGTGCGGGATCTAGATTCAAAGCTCTCGTCGCAAGGATTCCAACGATGAAAACTGACCTGAATTTAGACTCAAAGTTTGAAAGATAGAACTTTTTAAAAACTTGAAAACCAAAAATAAATGTACGTGGATATTTTTTTTTATAACCAATATGATGAGTGTAAACACATTTAATGCGAGCAGTCACATGCATTAGAAGGTAAAAAATACACATGCATGAAAGTGAGAGAGTGGAATTAGAATTTAGGTATTTTTTAACCTTCAATCCTCGTACACAATCTCTATTTTTTTTTGCATCTAAACACACTGTTTTATTACTCTAAAATGTTCATAGGGATACAATTCAAGTCTGGGGGGTTTATAAGCCACAAATGTTGCCCTAAGTCCAGACCAAAGGTGTGCTTAGCAAGGCTATGCGCCTCAAGATTAGCACCGCGACCTTCGAAGATAAAGGTGCATTGCTGAAATTGTTCAGACGTATTTCTTATCTCCTTCACTATGCTTTCATACATGCCTCCACTACTTAGCTTCATGTCGTTCCCCACAACTTTGCAATCTGAAGCAACTAGTACATTTGGCAGCCCAAGATCCAGGGCTAGAGCAAGCGCCTCGCGACAAGCTAACGCCTCGAGAGTCCCCGGGTTCGTGTTACCCGAGACTCTGATGGCTGATGAGCCCAAGTATTTGCTATCATGGTCCCTGCATATTGCACTGTAGGTTCCTTCCTTCGTAGCTCTTGAAACAGCACCATCGACTCAGAGGGGCTGTTTGGTTAGTTCCCATGTCCGCCCTGCCAAATCCTGGGCGCTCTTGGCACGCCAAAAAATTGGCGAGGGATTCGGCCGCCCATGTTTCTGCCAATGATTTGGCGCAAGAGCAGTGGGAGGGAGCTGAGGCGGGCCGGCGCACCAAAATTTTGGAGGCGATCCAAAAAGCCAGGCGAAGCCTGGTCAACGACCGATGTTTTGGCTGGGCAGCTCAAGGCTCCAAACCAAACAGCCTCTGCGATACCTTCAGGGGGGTGGACCCATCTTGGTCTGGCGTTGTTGCTAGATGTATTGCCCACTTTTTGCATCTTCTTTGGTATACACTCTTCAAGCTCACGGATGTACTTCATAATAAAATGATGGGTAGCCAGAGGACTCTGATAAATATATTCATGTAGGGCTTGTTGCCGGGAACACCAGATAGCCCAAAGAGTAGTTAAAACCTAAGTGAATTCAGCTGTAGAAAGGGACTCCATGAGTGCAAAAATCCACCGCTTTGCATCAGGTTCAGTGGTCTCATTCAAAACTTGAAACAGGTTAGGATCTTGAAGAGCCCATACACATCGAGCAACATTGCAATGAATGAGCGCGTGTTGCCATGAATCTTTTGCTCCACATAAGCCACATGTTGTAACAGTGGACATGTTCCTGTGATGCAAAAGGTCAGCTGTTGAAATGGACTGTTGGGCTAGCCTCCACAGAAAGATTTTTAGCTTGGAGGGGACATTTATTTTCCATAAGTACACAATCTCTATTATATTGGAGCTGGCTCACGCGCTCGGCCCATTAAAGTTATATTTGGACGCCACTAAACAGCAAACCCAAGGTTTTTAGTAATCCAAGTGAACGTCCTCCTTCAGACCTCGATCGAACACATGACAATTTTTGCTTTAGAGCATGACAAGTTGATTACAAAAACATGACAAATTTATTTTCGTTTTCACATGACAATTCTGGGTTTATCGGAAATCATAAAAATCTGACCTCAGTTTTTCAAAATTCTGAATATTTTAGTTGCAAAAAATACCCTTATATTTACAATAAAAGATTTTTTTTGAAAATGATAGTCTCATTAATAGGTTTATAATTAATTAGAAAAATGATTTTCAAAAATATGTATTGAGAAAATTGAGAAAGTATTTAAGTACCATAATATAAATGTCCATATGTACATAATGAAAGGTTAGTTTTGTGTTTATAAATTGTTATTTGATAAAAATATATTTATGTATTTGGAAAGACCATGCATTCAAATAAAAGAGTTCATGTGTTTCAAATGGAGTCCTCATACATGTATAAGTATTTGTTCCTATGATTTGGAAAAAAAATGTCCAGGTGTTTGCAAAAAAAGAGAATAAAACATGAGTATTAGATGGAAAATAAAAGTAAAAATAAAAACTAAGAAAAAACTCAGACCCTGTAACATGTGGTGGCCCGAACGCGTGCACCCCCAATCCGTTTGCCCGCCATTTTTGACAGATTGAGCGTCAGATAGGTGTTTCAAAGTGGTTGGCCGCCAACGGGATTTCAGGTTGTTGGGTGATTCAAGGAAAATCGCTTTCGAGATGCTTAAGCTACAAACACATGTTGCGATTATGTTCAAGTTTTATATGTTTGGCTTTATGTTTTTTCACTGTAGACGTATGTTCACACGTTATCCTGCTCCAATGCATATCTCGTAATTTTTTGCTGATTTACATTTTTCTTTATGTAATGTACGATCCTTAGACCTTAGTGTTTTCTTTAATGAAATTGGGGAGAAATACTTACCGTCACACTTTTATAGATTTGTATTTTTCAAAAAAAAAATGAACTTGGATTTTTCAGTTTCTTTACTCGTGGAACATAGCAGCGTGGAGATGCAGCTTGACAGGACGAAATCAAACGATATTTTTGTTTCTACGGAAAGGCTAAAAGGTATCTCCAATGCTGTCCTGCAAACATGCTCTCTCATCCGTCCATGGACAGGGAACCATAACCTGCCATTCAAAGCTGACCGCATATATGTCATCAACTATTTGAACGGCACGGGCGAAATTCATGCAAAAATGGCAGATTTCATTAAAGTTTGGATATAATTTACATAAACAGATGATTTTTCGACCGTTTTACTAAAATAATATTTAAAAAGAAACTAAATCCTATACCGGACGACCCCTCGTATGAGTGGCCGCCCTGTCCTACCGCACCGTCGTCGTCGTCCATGTCGTCGTCCCTCTAGCGGCACAAGGCTGCCGGAGGGACGCGGCGGCCTTGTCTGGTGGCTGTCTGCCGCTCACGGAGGAGCTGCTCCGCCTCATGTTGCGCGGTGCGGAGGACCGCGTTGGCCACTGCCGGTGGAGCCCTAGCGGCGTACTTATCACCGCCGACGTTGGCGGAGCAGTCGCTAAGCGACCACTCCTCGCCGATTTTGGCGAGCTTACCATCAAGGTGGCGGCAACGCCTGGAGGTCGTCCCCGCGGTGGTGACGGAGCGGTCAAGTGCCCACGCGGCTGCGAGGTTAGGGTCGTTGTGGACCCATTCCGATGCCACGTCCTTCATGGCGAACACGGAGCGTCGACCGGCATTGCGCGGTCGTACCTCGCATGCTGCCTAGTCGCGCGCTCATCCTCGGATACCACTGCCCACGAGCTGGAGGCACCACCATAACCGCCTTCTCCGAGGTAGTGGAGGATGTGGCCACGCGCGATCGCGGGTGGCAGCCCCTCCATTATCGGGCGGTGGTGGCGCCAAAGGCATGTCAATCCGCACATACTGGCTATGCGGCAGGGGCGATGCCGGCTTCTCCTTGACGCGGTGGAGGCATTGGGGGGATGTCGGATCCTTCTTCACGTGGCCGGGTTACGTGGCGGGGACGCCGGTTCGTCCTTGACCTGCCAGAGTGGAGATGCCGGTCCTGCTTCACGCGGACTCGCGTCGGGTACGGTGACTCCTCTTTCACACACGCCAACAATGGTGCAAGTCGGGCCTATCTGACGGACGAATTATTCGTCCGTCAGAGTCACCTCCGAGAGGAGGTGGGGCCATTGTTGTGGCTGCTGGTCCTCCTGGTCTTCGGAGGAGCCTGCCATCATGGATAAAGATGGCCCGGGAGAGCGAGGGCAATGGCGCCACGATCCGCCTAAAGAGGAACTTCCACCGGCGTGGGGAACCAGGACTTCGGCATCGCCATTGGGCTTAGAGAGAAGGAAGGGCTCGAGGAGGTGACGAAGAGGGAGAGGGGACGGTTCTCATGGAGGGGGGGTGCAGCTTTGTGTGTCGTCGGCGCCGGGCTTAAATAGCCGCGGTCAGGCCATGCGAAGGGGCGGCCAGCACGCTTCAATGTGGCGCAGAGGCGGGAGTTGGTTTCTCGGGACACGGTGTCCGCATTGAAGCTGCGATTGTCAGACCACGGGTTCCAGCAAAACCCTCAAGGTTCGAACACTGAGGTGCGTGCGAAGATTTCCTCCCTACCGATCTACGCCCTAGCTCTCTAAGATCTCGCGGACGAACTCGACGAACTCGTAACACAAAGACACAAGATTTATACTGGTTCGGGCCACCGTCGTGGTGTAATACCCTACTCCAGTGTGGTGGTGGTGGATTGCCTCTTGGGCTGATGAAGAACAGTACAAGGGGAAGAACAACCTCCTGAGGTTGAGGTGTTCTTATGCTTGGAGAGCTTGTGTGGGTGAGATGCCTCTGATCGAGTTATCCCCTACGGTGGTGTCTAGCTCTACTTATATAGGCCTTGGTCCTCTCTCCAAATATTGAGCGGGAAGGGATCCAACAACGGCCAATTTGAAAGGGAACAACTAGTACAGCTTATCCTGACAAAAGTGGTCTTCGCCTGCAAAAGGCTCTGGTGGTGACGCCGCCTTGGGCTCCTTGGTGACCTCCGTCTAGCCGTCCTTTGGGTCCTGGTCTCGTTGCACCGATATGGAAAACTTTGCTTGAAGTCTCGGTACTCCGCGCCTACACCTGCCTCCTTAGCACCAAAGAGGAAACAAGGACGCTGCGCGCGCTGGCGCCCGCCTGGTGTCGATCGTCATGGCTCACGTCACGAGAGCTTCGCGAGGTTTGCCTTGCCTTGATCTCTCCGCTCCTTGTGAGCCTGCCTGGCGAGGCCGCTCCTGAGGAGGTCTTGCGTCGTCCGCCTCGTGAGGCTTGGCCCCTCGCGAGAGTCTTCAATGCCTTGTCGATGAAGATGGGCCATACTGGCCCGCTAGCTTAGCCACGCCGTGGGCCGCAGGCAGGCAAGTCTAGGGACCCCCGTTCCCAGGACGACGACAGTAGCCCCCGGGCCCAAGGTGCGCTCGGGCTTGGCTTCAAGGCGAAGCCAAAGGTCAAGCGCAGAGCGCAGCAGGCCCCAAAAGTCTGCGGCCTCGGTTGACGCGTGGCGGTTGATTGGACGTGGGCGTCTCCGCTTCCCCACGCTGCCTTGGAATCCGCCTGGATATACGGCCCCCGCAACCTACACGGTTATTCTCCCATCGCCCATGCCTTGCTTCCCCAGTCCCTCTGCTTCCTCGAGACTCTGCTCCTCCTCTCCAATCTGACCTGCACCCCGCCTGCTCCCGCCATGGCGTCGAAACAAGCAGACAAGGGGAAGAAGCCTCTGTCTTCGGCAAGTGCACCTCCAGCCGCCGTGCCTGCAGTCGGCCGATCCTTGGTGCTCAACGACGAGGCCATGGGCAAGGTGTGTCCCATAATCGCCACCAGTTTCAACGAGTGGGGGAAGACGGTGGCCTGGCCTGCGTCCATCGCACGCATTGCTCGGGCGGCAACTGAGGTCCCAATCTTCATCTATACCCTTTGGGCAGGCCTGGTTCCCCCTTTTTCCGGATTATTCAACGCGGTCCTCGAACATTACCAAATCCATATGTTGCATCTTGACCCCCAATCCGTGACTCTCCTCGCCATCTTCGACTTTGTGTGTGAAGTCATGGTGGGCATCGCTCCTTCTGTGGCCCTTCTCCGCCATTTCTTCTCATTGCATCTGACTGATCCCCGGCAAAGCTCGGGGTGCGTGAGCTTCCAGGCCGTAGCCGCGACGGCGGGCGTGGGGATCGACTTCGAGCTTCCTCCATCCATGCGCGAGTTCCGGACATGGTGGGTGTTTGTCGACGCCAGCGTGCTCAGCCCTCTGCTCCACTCCCCGTCAGCGCCCGCTGTTCCCAACTCCGGCTGGGGTCATAAGAGGCTCGCGAGCCCCCGTCTTGTCCCTGTCTGGCTTAGGCTGAGGAGGCTGAAGGACCGCGGCGTGACCGCGCCGATGGTGGTGAAGGAATTCATCAAGCGCCGGGTCGCCCCGCTTCAGCGTCATTCTCGCCCAATGTGGACCTTGCTCAGCAGTCTGGACCATATGAGGTTTCAGGAGTCTAGGCTCCCTCTTGGGACGCGGCAGACGGTGCTCGAGGTCCTGACAGGTGTCCCTTCGCCGGACGACTTGCCTGCGAAGAACTATTTGTTGTACCGCTGCAAGAACAAGGCTGAATTTGTAGGGAGCATGCCTCCTTTTGAAGAGTGGGGGCTGGGTCCGGATGGCCTGGTGGGGTCCCGCGAGAACCCTGTCAACGTGGCTCCCCTCTTTGTTGCGGGCGTCGGGCTCGTCCCAAATGTGGATGCAGGGGGGTGAGCGCCACCGGAGGCTGGCGGCACGAGTGTTGATGCACATACAACGCCTGGGGCTCCTGGGGCATTGCACCCAGGGACCCGTGATTCTCCCTCTGAGATGTCGGTTACTGAGACGGCGCATCACGCTGCTCCCGAGGCTGGAGCTCTGGAGGCCTCGGGAGGTCGCGGTGAGACGGCGCCCGACCACTCTCCGCAGCCCGGCACCCCTGAAATTGTCCCCTCAAGCGCTTCTCCACCTGCACCGCGTGCTGGTTGCCACGTCCAGCGCTTTGGTCGGCTTTGCGTGGACTTCGAGGAGCTCCGCAAGCGGAAAGGATTTCCGAGCGGCAGCGGTATCTTCGGGCCGTTGAAGCGATGAAAGTACATTGTCGTCGATGGGTAAGTACTGCACCGTATGATTCCTTGATTGCTGTTTTCCTCCCTGACGTTGGCTTTTCAGGATCCCCTCCGTCCAGGCCGCTGTATCTCTCGAGGAGCAGCTTCCTCCTTCCTCGTCTCCCCCACTAGCCTTGAGCGCCCCGAGCCTGCGTGCTGCGCTCGGGGCAGGGCCAGCCGCGGAGGTGCGCTCGCCCTCATGGCGCTTCGACCCTGCGGCCTCGCCGCCCTTCCTTCACGGTCTGGCTTGGAGCTTGGCGGGCGTGCCCAGGACCCCTCCTCTGGTCATGGACAGTAGCTGGTTGGCCTCAGTCTTCGGCTCCTCTTCAAGCAGTGGGCCCTGACCGGCCGAGGCCCCTCGCGAGGCCGGACTGGTGCCTGGGGCGGCACCAGCCCCCAGCCCCCTGCGGAGAGGGGGTGCGCCGCTTCACGTCCCGCCTGCGGCTCCCGCGACAGAGGACAAGGCGGGCCGTGCGTTGGACTTCGAGCGCGAGCGGAGCGTCATTCGTCATGAGCTCTTCCAGGAGGCGATGGGCGCGATGAGCCGACTTGGCAAAGAACTCGTGGGTGTCGACTCACGCCTTGAGGCCGAGGGTCTTCGGCTGGTGGAGGAACGGCGTAATCTAAGGGTGGCCATCAACCTTGGCCGCTACCAACGTGACCTTGATAATGCGAAGGCCGAGGCGTCCCTCAAGGTTTCCCGTGAGGCTTGCTCCCGAGCTCTGGAGAAGGCTCGCGAGGCTGATCGCCGCCGCGAGGCTGACCGCCGTCGCGAGGCTACGGAGAAGCGTGCGTGGGAGCTCCAGGCCTGGAGTGCATCCCTCGAGTAGCAGGTGGAGGCGCGCAAGGCCACCCTTGAGTCGCTGAGGGGGACGCCCACTGAGGAAGAAGAGATCCGAAAGCGCGAGGAGGCGCTGGCTCTGGAGGCCGTGGAGCGCAGCCTTGAGCTCGAGCAGCTGGAGATGAGGGAGTGCCAAGTTGCCCAAGCGGAAGATGCCATTGGCACACACGAGGCCAAGGCTCAGGAGGAGGTTGATCGCCGGGTGGCCGAGGCTCGTGCAGATCTGAAGGGTAGGTATGACTTGAAGTTGAAGCTTGCGGGGACGGAGGATGCGGCCCTCAGGCCCAAGCTGGCCGAAGTGGAGAGGCGTGAGGAGGCCATGGCAGCCGCCCTGGTTATGGCACAAGCAGAACTAGCTTCCGCCCGCGCCGAGCTGCTCTCCGTTCAGAAGAGGGTTGATGACGCTGAGTCCGTTGCGCGGCAGAGTCGGGAGGACTTGCTCCTGCAGCGGACGCTGGAGCGTGAACACGCCCCCATGCTCCAGGACCTCAGGGCCAGGGCCAACGCGGTGTTGGGCCATGTCTGTGACGAGAATGCTCCGTAGCCGCATTCGAACGACCACGCCAGTCATCTGCGCTTCTTTGGTGACGTGGTGACGTGCCTGGAGGCTTGGTCCGATAGAGCTCGCCAGCTCGTGGAAGAGAGAAGCCGCGGCCTGCTCGGGTACGCGTTCTCCCGCGTCTTCAGCCATCTCCGGAACACCTTCCCTGACTTTGACTTCGACGCCGCCATTTCCCCCGTACCGCAGCCATCCATGGCGACCTGGCGCGGTGGGTGGAGGACAATGTGGATGCGCTGGTTAGAGCCTTCGATTCTGAAGACGACGTGATGGTGGTCGCCGCAGACGTAGGCGACGTGGTCGACGATGGTGATGCCGGCATTGGTGAAGGCGGAGGTGACGTCAACGATGGTGGCAGCGACGCTAGTGATGCGTCTGAAGATGATGTGGAAGACGCGGCGAGCGACATATCTGGATGATCCCTTGTTCCTTTACTGCTTTATCCTGTATGCAAAAACTTGGGCATGGTCCCTAAGAATTGTGAGAGCATTTTGAGAGGGGGAGCCCCTCATGTAAACAAATCGCAATTTCTACTCTTTTATGCCCAGCCAAGTGGGCGCCTTCGTGGATCCACGAGCCTGGCGGCAAGTTTCACTGATGCGGCTTACCTTAGCCGAGGCGGCCCCTAAGGATTGTAAGGTCGAGAGTTGCCGCGGAGCTCCTGAAGGGTCGGCTGATCCACCCGAGCGGTCCTCGCGAGGATCTAGTGCCAACCGGTGCGTTTGGTGCGTGCGCCATGCCCAGCCCCACTCGCGAGGGGGAGGCAGCGAGCGCGAGCTCTAGAACAGGGGAGGAACGAGATGGCAAGAAATTGCTTGAACGAGAAAAAGCACCCCCACCGCACATCGATAAAAACTCAGCTTCAACTTAAATCCAAATCTAGAAGGCAAGGTTACAGAAAAGAGATCCATAGCAAATGGCCGTGTCCGACACCTAGTCTAGTCTTCTTGTCTTCAAGTCTTCTCACCAGCGCGGAGCTAAGTGCTGCCACTAGGAGTGGGAGGGAGCCCCCGAGGCCCGAGGGCGGCTCTCCGGAGACTCCGGGGCGTGTACAGCCCCACTCATTATTACGTGAGAGTGTCACGGGCGGCGATCTTCACAGGCACTGGGCCTTCTTCACAGGTACCGGCCTTGCTTCATATCGCCAGACGAGGGCCCTGCCTTGTGCCGCCCTCGACCACCTTTGGGCCGACCGGCAGCCAGGACGACACAAAGGTGGGAAAGGGGACGCCAGCGGCGCCCTTGGCGACCACACGTCCTTGATATGTCCATTTTGCATCATGCTTTTATATTGATATTTATTGCATTTTGGGCTATTATTTCGCGTTAAGTCACAATACTTATGGCTATTCTCTCTTATTTTACAAGGTATACATAAAGAGGGAGAATGCCGGCAGCTGGAATTCTAGGCTGGAAAAGGAGAAAATATTAGAGACCTATTCTGGGCAACTCCAAAAGTCCTGAAATTCCACCGAATATCTTACGATAAATAATGAAAAATACCTGCCAAAGAAGAAGGCCAGGGGGCCCACACCCTGTCCACGAGGGTGGGGGCGCCCCCCCTAGGGCGCGCCCCTACCTCGTGGGCCCCCTGGTGGCTCTCCGATGCCCATCTTCTGCTATATGAAGTCTTTCGTCAAGAAAAAAACCAGAAGCAACTTTTCGGGATGAGACTCCGCCGCCACGAGGCAGAACCTTGGCAGAACCAATCTAGGGCTCCAGCAAAGCTGTTCTGCCGGGGACACTTCCCTCCTGGAGGGGGAAATCATAGCCATTGTCATCACCAATGCTCCTCTCATCAGGAGAGGGCAATCTCCATCAACATCTTCACCAACACCATCTCCTCTCAAAACCCTAGTTCATCTCTTGTATCCAATTCTTGTCTCCAAGTCCGGGATTGGTGCTAGTAGGTTGCTAGTAGTGTTGATTACTCTTTGTAGTTGATGCTAGTTGGTTTAATTGGTGGAAGATTGATATGTCTCCAACGTATCTATAATTTTTGATTGCTCCATGCTATATTATCTACAGTTTTGGACTATATTGGGCTTTATTTTCCACTTTTATATTATTTTTGGGACTAACCTATTAACCGGAGGCCAGGCCCAGAATTGCTGTTTTTTGCCTATTTCAGTGTTTCAGAGAAACAGAATATCAAACGGAGTCCAAACGGAATAAAATCTTCGGGAACGTGATTTTCTCACCGAACGTG
Source organism: Aegilops umbellulata (assembly GCA_032464435.1). NCBI lineage: Eukaryota > Viridiplantae > Streptophyta > Magnoliopsida > Poales > Poaceae > Aegilops > Aegilops umbellulata. Next base: position 436,553,908 of record CP136058.1, on the reverse strand, counting down.
ATCCAGGAGACTTGGACCCTACTCCAAGGGAGCCAAGAGGGCGGTCACGAGGGTGGGGGGTGCACCCCCCTTAGGGCGCGCCCCCTGCCTCATGGGCCCCTCGAAGCTCCACCGACGTACTCCTTCCTCCTATATATACCTACGTACCCCCAAACGATCAGAACAGGAGCCAAAAACCTAATTCCACCGCCGCAACTTTCTGTATCCACGAGATCCCATCTTGGGGCCTGTTCTGGAGCTCCGCCGGAGAGGGCCATCATCACAGAGGGCTTCTACATCATCATAGCCCCTCCGATGAAGTGTGAGTAGTTTACCTCAGACCTTCGGGTCCATAGTTAGTAGCTAGATGGCTTCTTCTCTCTTTTTGGATCTCAATACAAAGTTCTCCCCCTCTCTTGTGGAGATCCATTCGATGTAATCTTCTTTTTGCGGTGTGTTTGTTGAGACCGATGAATTGTGGGTTTATGATCAAGTCTATCTATGAATAATATTTGAATCTTCTCTAAATTCTTTTATGTATGATTGGTTATCTTTGCAAGTCTCTTCGAATTATAAGTTTGGTTTGGCCTACTAGATTGGTTTTTCTTTCCATTGGAGAAGTGCTTAGCTTTGGGTTCGATCTTGCGGTGTCCTTTCCCAGTGACAGAAGGGGCAGCAAGGCACGTATTGCATCATTGCCATCGAGGATAACAAGATGGGGTTTATTTCATATTGCATGAATTTATCTCTCTACATCATGTCATCTTGCTTAAAGCGTTACTCTGTTTTTAACTTAATACTCTAGATTCATGCTGGATAGCGGTCGATGAGTGGAGTAATAGTAGTAGATGCAGGCAGGAGTCGATCTACTTGTCTCGGACGTGATGCCTATATACATGATCATACCTAGATATTCTCATAACTATGCTCAATTCTGTCAATTGCTCAACATTAATTTGTTCACCCACCATAGAATACTTATGCTCTTGAGAGAAGCCACTAGTGAAACCTATGGCCCCCGGGTCTATTCTCATCATATCAATCTCCATCACTTTAATCTTGCTTTGCTTTTTTACTTTGCCTTTTACTTTTCACCTCGCATCTTTATATCAAAAATACCAAAAACACTATCTATCAGTTCTCACTCTCGTAAGTGACCGTGAAGGGATTGACAACCCCCAATCGCGTTGGTTGCGAGTAGCTATCATTTTGTGCAGGTACGAGGGACTTGAGCGTGGCCTCCTACTGGATTGATACCTTGGTTCTCAAAAAATGAGGGAAATACTTACGCTACTCTACTGCATCATCCTCTCCTCTTCGGGGAAAATCAACGCAAGCTCAAGAGGTAGCAAGAAGAATTTTTGGCGTCGTTGCCGGGGAGTCTACGCAAAAAGTCAACATACCAAGTACCCATCACAATTCCTATCTCTCGCTTTACATTAGTTGCCATTTGCCTCTCGTTTTCCTCTCCCCCACTTCACCCTTGCCGTTTTATTCGCCCTTCCTCCGTTCAATCTTGTGTTACCATGTGCCTTCTTTTTGATTGCATCTTCGCTTGCTAAAATTTTATGGATCCCCATCCACTTGCTAAGCTCTTTAAGAGATCCAATTATGATGAACCTATTTCGAGTTAATTGAGTGCACTAGATTATCTTTATGAGCTTTGGCCTGAAATTCGTGAATCTAAAATTTCTGATGAAGTACTTTATGAAGCGGTTCACGATAGATCTTTATATAAAAAGCATGATTGCAATGATTTTACTATAAATTCTATTGATGTCAATTGTGCTAAAAATATGCAAAACCCTAAGCTTGGGGATGCTAGTTTTGCTATGTCCTCTACTTGTTGCAATGATCATGATTGGGGTGATAGTTCTTCTTATGATCTTGAAAATTTATTTAAGCCCCATGATGAATATGAGATTGATAATAGTGTTTGCAACATTATTGAAAGTCGGTTTGGAGGAGTGTCAACTTTAGACCCCACATATTTGGAGCATGTTCAATCTTATGAAGTTTTTGATAAAAGTGGGTTTGGAGAGGTCATGACTTTAGTTAATATTAATCCCACTATTTTGGAAGAGTGTCAATTTTGCATGCATGTGGATCGTGTTGAGAATGTGTTATGTGATAGCTACATTGTTGAATTTTCTTATGATCCTACATGTAATTATTATGAGAGGGGAAAATATGGTTGTAGAAATTTTCATGTTACTAAATTATCTCTCTTCATGTTGAGATTGCTATCGTCTCTTTCTTCTTCCTTGCATATGCTAGATCTTGCTCACAATGATAATTTGTTTGCTTATAAAATGCCTATGCATAGGAAGTATGTTAGACTTAGATGTGTTTGTCACATGCTATTTTATGCTCTCTTTGTGCTTCAATTCTTTTCTTTTATGTGAGCATCATCGAAATTATCAATGCCTAGCTAGGGGCGTTAAACGATAGCGCTTGTTGGGAGGCAACCCAATTTTATTTTTAGTTTTTTTGTTTTTGCTTCTGTTTAGGAATAAATAATCCATCTACCCTCTGTTTATATGTGGTTTTTTGTTTTAATTAGTGTTTGTGCCAAGCTAGACCTATTGGATCTTCTTGGATGATAGTTATTTGATCTTGCTGTAATTTCCAGAAACTTTGCGCTCAGTGCCCGAATTATTAAAAATCATCAGAACGTGATAAAATTCTGATTCCAATTGCTGCTGATCAATAAAAAATGGTCTAGGTCTTCTAATTGTGGTAGATGTTTTGGAGTTCCAGAAGTTTGCGTTAGTTATAGATTACTACAGACTGTTCTGTTTTTGGCAGATTCTGTTTTTTGTGTGTTGTTTGCTTATTTTGATGAATCTATGGCTAGTAAAATAGTTTATAATCCATAGAGAAGTTGGAATACAGTAGGTTTAACACCAATATAAATAAATAATGAGTTCATTACAGTACCTTGAAGTGGTTTTATGTTTTGTTTCTCTAACGGAGCTCACGAGATTTCTATTGAGTTTTGTGTTGTGAAGTTTTGAAGTTTTGGGTGAAATCTTTTGATGGATTATGGAACAAGGAGTTGCAAGATCCTAAGCTTGGGGATGCCCATGGCACCCCCAAGATAATCCAAGTACACCAAAAAGTCAAAGCTTGGGGATGCCCCGGAAGGCATCCCCTCTTTCGTCTACTTCCATTGGTATTTTACTTGGAGCTATATTTTTATTCACCAACATGATATGTGTTTTGCTTGGAGCATCTTGTATTATTTGTGTATTTGTTTGTTAGTGTGCCACAATCATCCTTTCTGTACACACCTTTGAGAGAGCCATTTATGAATTGAAATTTGTTAGAATACTCTTTGTGCTTCACTTATATCTTTTGAGCTATGTAGTTTTGCTCTATGTGCTTCACTTATATCTTTTGAGCGTGATAATTTTGCTCTATGTGCTTCACTTAGATCTTTTAGAGCACGGTGGTGGATTTGTTTTAAAGAAACTATTGATCTCTCATGCTTCACTTAGATCATTTTGAGAGTCTTAATAGCATGGTAAATTGCTTAATATTAATATGCTTGGTATTCAAGATTTGTGAAACTTTATTTTGAGTGCGTTGAATACTAAGAAAAGATTGAAGCATGGCAATTGTTTTGAGATATGGAGGTGATAATATTAGAGTCATGCTAGTTGAGTAGTTGTGAATTTAAAGAATACTTGCGTTGAAGTTTGTGATTCCCGTAGCATGCACGTATGGTGAACCGTTATGTAACGAAGTCGGAGCATGAGGTGTTTATTGATTGTCCTCCTTATGAGTGGCGGTCGGGGATGAGCGATGGTCTTTTCCTACCAATCTATCCCCCTAGGAGCATGCGTGTAATACTTTGCTTTGATAACTTCTAGATTTTTGCAATCAGTATATGAGTTCTTTATGACTAATGTTGAGTCCATGGATTATACACACTTTTTCCCATTCTTCAACCATTGCTAGCCTCTCTAATACCGCGCACTTTTCGCTGGTATCATACACCCACCATATTTCTTCCTCAAAACAGCCACCATACCTAACTATCATGGCATTTCCATAGCCATTCCGAGATATATTGTCATCCAACTTTCCACCGTTCCGTTTATTATGACACGCTCCATCATTGTCATATTGCTAGCATGATCATGTAGTTGACATCGTATTTGTGGCAAAGCCACTATTCATAATTCTTTCATACATTTCACTCTTGATTCATTGCATATCCCGGTACACCGCCGGAGGCATTCATTTAGAGTCATATCTTGTTCTAAGTATCTAGTTGTAATTGTTGAGTTGTAAGAAAAATAAAAGTGTGATGATCATCATTTTTAGAGCATTGTCCCAAGTGAGGAAAGAATGATGGAGACTATGATTCCCCCACAAGTCGGGATGAGACTCCGAACGAAAAATAAAAAAAGAAAAAAAAGAGGCCATAAAAAAAGGAAAGGCCCAAATAAAAAAATGAGAGAAAAAGAGAGAAGGGAAAATGCTACTATCCTTTTACCACACTTGTGCTTCAAAGTAGCACCAAGAACTTCATGATAGAGAGTCTCCTATGTTGTCACTTACATATACTAGTGGGAATTTTTCATTATAGAACTTGGCTTGTATATTCCAATGATGGGCTTCCTCAAAATGCCCTAGGTCTTCGTGAGCAAGCGAGTTGGATGCACACCACTTAGTTTCTTTTGTTGAGCTTTCATATACTTATAGCTCTAGTGCATCGGTTGCATGGCAATCCCTACTCACTCACATTGATATCTATTAATGGGCATCTCCATAGCCCGTTGATACACCTAGTTGATGTGAGACTATCTTCCCCTCTTTTTGTCTTCTCCACAACCACCATTCCATTCCACATATAGTGCTATATCCATGGCTCACGCTCACGTATTGCGTGAAGATTGAAAAAGTTTTGTAAATGTTAAAGTATGAAACAGTTGCTTGGCTTGTCATCGGGGTTGTGCAAGATTTAAATACTTTGTGTGGTGAAGATGGAGCATAGCCAGACTATATGATTTTGTAGGGATAACTTTCTTTGGCCATGTTATTTTGAGAAGACATAATTGCTTTATTAGTATGCTTGAAGTATTATTATTTTTATGTAAATATGAACTTTTGTCTTGAATCATTCGAATCTAAATATTCATATCACAATTAAGATGATTTACATTGAAATTATGCCAAGTAGCACTCCGCATCAAAAATTCTCTTTTAATCATTTACCTACTCGAGGTCGAGTAGGAATTAAGCTTGGGGATGCCTGATACGTCTCCAAAGTATCTATAATTTTTGATTGCTCCATGCTATATTATCTACTGTTTTGGACTATATTGGGCTTTATTTTCCACTTTTATATTATTTTTGGGACTAACCTGTTAACCGGAGGCCCAGCCCAGAATTGCTGTTTTTTTGCCTATTTCAGTGTTTCGGAGAAACATAATATCAAACGGAGTCAAAACGGAATAAAATCTTCATGAACGTGATTTTCTCACCGAACGTGATCTAGGAGACTTGGACCCTACTCCAAGGGAGCCAAGAGGCGGTCACGAGGGTGGGGGAGCCCCCCCTTAGGGCGCGCCCCCTGCCTCGTGGGCCCCTCGAAGCTCCACCGACGTACTCCTTCCTCCTATATATACCTACGTACCCCCAAACGATCAGAACAGGAGCCAAAAACCTAATTCCACCGCCGCAACTTTCTGTATGCACGAGATCCCATCTTGGGGCCTGTTCCGGAGCTCCGCCAGAGAGGGCCGTCATCACGGAGGGCTTCTACATCATCATAGCCCCTCCGATGAAGTGTGAGTACTTTACCTCAGACCTTCGGGTCCATAGTTAGTAGCTAGATGGCTTCTTCTCTCTTTTTGGATCTCAATACAAAGTTCTCCCCCTCTCTTGTGGAGATCTATTCGATGTAATCTTCTTTTTGCGGTGTGTTTGTTGAGACCGATGAATTGTGGGTTTATGATCAAGTCTATCTATGAATAATATTTGAATCTTCTTTGAATTCTTTTATGTATGATTGGTTATCTTTGCAAGTCTCTTCGAATTATCAGTTTGGTTTGGCCTACTAGATTGGTTTTTCTTGCCATGGGAGAAGTGCTTAGCTTTGGGTTTGATCTTGCGGTGTCCTTTCCCAGTGACAGAAGGGCAGCAAGGCACGTATTGCATCGTTGCCATCGAGGGTAACAAGATGGGGTTTATTTCATATTGCATGAATTTATCTCTCTACATCATGTCATCTTGCTTAAAGCGTTACTCTGTTTTTAACTTAATACTCTAGATGCATGTTGGATAGCGGTCAATGAGTGGAGTAATAGTAGTAGATGCAGGCAGGAGTCGGTCTACTTGTCTCGGACATGATTCCTATATACATGATCATACCTAGATATTCTCGTAACTATGCTCAATTCTGTCAATTGCTCAACAGTAATTTGTTCACCCACCGTAGAATACTTATGCTCTTGAGAGAAGCCACTAGTGAAACCTATGGCACCCGGGTTTATTCTCATCATATCAATCTCCATCACTTTAATCTTGCTTTGCTTTTTTACTTTGCCTTTTATTTTCACCTTGCATCTTTATATCAAAAATACCAAAAACATTGTCTATCAGTTCTCACTCTCGTAAGTGACCGTGAAGGGACTGACAACCCCTAATCGCGTTGCTTGCGAGTAGCTGTCGTTTTGTGCAGGTACGAGGGACTTGAGCGTGGCCTCCTACTAGATTGATACCTTGGTTCTCAAAAACTAAGGGAAATACTTATTCTGCTCTGCTGCATCATCCTCTCCTCTTCGGGGAAAACCAACGCAAGCTCAAGAGGTAGCAAAGATCATATGTTCAGATACTTTATGCATATTATTACCCCTCTGATTATGAACATGAATATGCTTTGTGAGTAGGTACGTTTGTTCCTGAGGACAAGGGAGAAGTCTTGCTATTAGTAGTCATGTGAATTTGGTATTCGTTCGATATTTTGATGAGATGTATGTTCTCTAGCCTCTAGTGGTGCTATGTGAACGTCGACTACATAACACTTCTCCATTATTCGGGCCTAGAGGAAGGCATTGGGAAGTAATAATTATATGATGGGTTGCTAGAGTGACAGAAGCTTAAACCCTAGTTTATGCGTTGCTTCGTAAGGGGCTGATTTGGATCCATATGTTTCATGCTATGGTTAGGTTTACCTTAATACTTTTGTTGTAGTTGCGGATGCTTTCAATAGAGGTTAATCATAAGTGGATGCTTATTCAAGTAAGAACAACACCCAAGCACCGGTCCACCCACATATCAAATTATCAAAGTACCGAACGTGAATCATATGAACGTGATGAAAATTAGCTTGACGATATTCCCATGTGTCCTCGGGAGCGCTTTTCCTTATATAAGAGTTTGTTCCGGCTTGTACTTTGCTACAAAAAGGATTGGGCCACCTTGCTGCACTTTATTTACTTTTGTTACTTGTTACCCATTACAAACTCCCTTATCACAAAACTATCTGTTACCACTTATTTCAGTACTTGCAGAGAATACCTTGCTGAAAACCGCTTGTCATTTCCTTCTGCTCCTCGTTGGGTTCGACACTCTTGCTTATCGAAAGGACTACGATAGATCCCCTATACTTGTGGGACATCAAGACTCTTTTATGGCGCCGTTGCCGAGGAGTGAAGCGCCTTTGGTAGGTGGAATTTGGTAAGGAAAATTTTATATAGTGTGCTGAAATTTACTGTCACTTGTTACTATGGAAAGTAATCCTCTGAGGGGATTGTTCGGGGTATCTTCACCCCGACCAGTAGAGCAAAGAGTTGCTCCTCAACCTACTGAACCTATTGAGAATGAAATTCCTTTTGAATTTCCATCGGGTATGATAGAAAAACCGCTAGCTAATCCTTTTACAGGAGATGGAACAAAGCATCCTGATGAACACCTAATATATGTGGATGAAGTTTGTGGATTATTTAAGCTTGCACGTATACCCGATGATGTTGCTAAGAAGAAGGTCTTCCCTTTATCTTTGAAGGGAGACACATTGACATGGTATAGGCTATGTGATGATACCATATCATGGAACTATAGAAGATTGAAATTGGAATTTCATCAAAAGTATTATCCTATGCATCTTGTTCATCGCGATCACAATTATATATATAATTTTTGGCCTCGCGAAGGAGAAAGCATCGCTCAAGCTTGGGGGAGGCTTAAATCAATGTTATATTCATGCCCCAATCATGAGCTCGCAAGAGTGACAATTATTCAAAACTTTTGTGCTCGGGTTTCTGAAAATAATCGCACCATGCTCGATACTTCTTGTGCTGGCTCTTTTATGATGAAGATTATTGAATTTAAATGGGACTTATTGGATATAATTAAATGCAACTCTGAAGATTGGGATCTCGACGAAGGTAAGGAGTCAGGTATGACACCTAAGTTTGATTGTGTTAAATCTTTTATGGATACCGATATTTTCCGTAAGTTTAGCACTAAATATGGACTTGACTCTGAGATAGTAGCTTCTTTCTGTGAATCTTTTGCTACTTATGTTGATCTCCCTAAGGAGAAGTGGTTTAAATATCATCCTCCCATAGAAGTGAAAGTAGCTGCACCTATTAAAGTTGAAGAAAAGACTATCACTTATAATGATCCTATTGTTCCTACTTCTTATGTTGAGAAACCACCTTTCCCTATTAGAATAAAGGATCATGCTAAAGCTTCAACTGTGGTTCGTAAAAGCAATATTAGAACTTATACACCTCCTGACCAAGTTAAATAGAACCTAATATTGATATTGCTAAAGATCTCTTGGCTGATAATATTGATGGGCATGTTATTCAGTTCTGCGGTGAAACTGCTAGAATTGCTAAACCTTGTGCTAAAGATAAACATAGACCTGTGGTAGGCGTGCCTGTTATTTCTGTTAAAATAGGAGATCATTGTTATCATGGCTTATGTGATATGGGTGCTAGTGCTAGTGTTATACCGCATACTTTATATGAAGAAATTAAGCATGAAATTGCACCTGCTGAGTTTGAAGGAATTGATGTTACAATTAAACTTGCCAATAGAGATACTATATCAGCAATGGGAATTGTTAGAGATGTTGAAGTCTTGTGTGGGAAAACTAAATATCCTACCGATTTTGTTGTTCTTGGTTCCCCACAAGATAGCTTTTGTCCCATTATATTCGGTATACCCTTCTTGAATACTGTTAATGCTAAGATAGACTGTGAAAAGAATGTTGTTACTATTGGCTTGGATGATATGATCCATGAGTTTAATTTCTCTAAATTTAGTAAACAACACCGTGAAGGAGAATTACATAGTAAGGATGAAATTATTGGCCTTGCTTCTATTGCCGTACCTCCTAGTGATCCTTTAGAACAATATTTTCTAAACCATGAAAATGATATGTTTATGAAAGAAAGAAGGGAAATAGATGAAGTATTCTTTAAACAGGAACCTATTCTGAAACACAATCTGCCTGTTGAAATCCTAGGGGATCCTCCTCCACCTAAGGGTGATCCCGTGTTTGAGCTTAAACCGTTGCCTGATAATCTTAAATATGCTTATCTTGATGAAAAGAAGATATATCCTGTTATTATTAGTGCTAACCTTTCAAAGCATGAAGAAGAAAGATTATTGAAAACTCTGAAGAAGCACCGTGCTGCTATTGGATATACTCTTGATGATCTTAAGGGCATTAGTCCCACTCTATGTCAACATAAAATAAATTTGGAAGCACACGCCAAACCAGTTCGTGACCCTCAGCGACGTCTGAATCCTAAAATGAAAGAAGTGGTGAGAAAAGAAATACTAAAGCTTCTGGAGGCAGGTATAATTTATCTCGTTGCTGATAGTCAATGGGTAAGTCTTGTCCATTGTGTCCCTAAGAAAGGAGGTATTACTGTTGTTCCTAATGATAAAGTTGAATTGATTCCACAAAGAATTATTACAGGTTATAGGATGGTAATTGATTTTTGCAAATTAAATAAAGCTACTAAAAACAATCATTACCCCTTACCTTTTAACGATCAAATGCTAGAAATATTATGCAAACATACACACTATTGCTTTCTAGATGGTTATTCTGGTTTCTCTCAAATACCTGTGTCGGCTAAAGATCAATCAAAGACTACTTTTACATGCCATTTTGGTACTTTTGATTATAGACGTATGCCTTTTGGTTTATGTAATGCACCTGCTACCTTTCAAAGATGCATGATGGCTATATTCTCTGACTTCTGTGAAAAGATTTGTGAGGTTTACATGGACGACTTTTCCGTCTATGGATCTTCTTTTGATGATTGCTTGAGCAATCTTGATCGAGTTTTACAAAGATGTGGAGAAACTAATCTTGTCTTGAATTGGGAAAAGTGCCACTTTATGGTTAATGAAGGTATTGTCTTGGGGCATAAAGTTTCTGAAAGAGGCATTGAAGTTGATAAAGCCAAGGTTGATGCTATTGAAAAGATGCCATGTCCCAAGGACATCAAAGGTATAAGAAGTTTCCTTGGTCACGCCGGATTTTATTGGAGGTTCATTAAGGACTTCTCAAAAATTTCTCGGCCTCTGACTAATTTATTACAAATAGATATACCACTTGTCTTTGATGATGATTGTGTAGAAGCATTTGAAATACTTAAGCAAGCATTAGTCTCTGCACCTATTGTTCAGCCACCTGATTGGAATTTACCCTTTGAAATTATGTGTGATTCTAGCGATTATGTTGTAGGTGTTGTTCTAGGGCAAAGAGTTGATAAGAAATTAAATGTTATCCATTATGCTAGTAAGACTCTAGACAATGCTCAAATAAATTATGCTACTATTAAAAAAAGAACTTTTATCAGTTGTATTTGCTTGTGATAAGTTCAGGCCTTATATTGTTCATTCTAAAGTAACTATTCACACTGATCATGCTGCTACTAAATACCTTATGGAAAAGAAGGATGCTAAACCCAGACTTATTAGATGGGTTCTCCTGCTACAAGAATTTGATTTGCATATTGTTGATAGAAAGGGAGCCGAGAACCCCGTTGCGGACAACTTATCTAGGTTAGAGAATGTTCTTGATGACCCACTACCTATTGATGATAGCTTTCCTGATGAACAATTAAATTTTATAAGTACTTCTCGTATCACTCCTTGGTATGCTGATTATGCTAATTACATAGTTGCTAAATTTTTACCACCTAGCTTCACATACCAACAAAAGAAAAAGTTCTTCTATGATTTGAGACATTACTTTTGGGATGACCCACATCTTTATAAAGAAGGAGTAGATGGTGTTATTAGACGTTGTGTACCTGAGCATGAACAAGAACAAATCCTACGCAAGTGTCACCTCGAAGCTTATGGAGGACACCACGCTGGAGACAGAACTGCACATAAGGTGTTGCAATCCAGTTTTTATAGGCCTACACTCTTCAAGGATGCCCATAAGTTTGTCTTGTCATGTGATGAATGCCAAAGAATAGGTAATATTAGTAGACGTCAAGAATTGCCTATGAATTATTCACTTGTTATTGAACCATTTGATGTTTGAGGCTTTGATTATATGGGACCTTTTCCTGCCTCCAATGGATATACACATATTCTAGTTGCTGTTGATTACATTACTAAGTGGGTAGAAGCTATTCCAATTAGTAGTACTGATTATAACACTTCTATTAAAATGCTTAAGGAAGTTATTTTTCCGATGTTTGGAGTCCCTAGATATTTAATGACTGATGGTGGTTCACACTTTATTCATGGTGCTTTCCGTAAAATGCTTGCTAATTATGATGTTAATCATAGAATTGCATCACCTTATCACCCTCAATCTAGTGGTCAAGCAGAATTGAGTAACAGAGAGCTCAAATTAATTTTGCAAAAGACTGTCAATAGGTCTAGAAAGAATTGGTCCAAGAAACTTGATGATGCATTATGGGCCTATAGAACTGCATACAAAAATCCAATGGGTATGCCTCCGTATAAAATGGTTTATGGAAAAGCATGTCACTTACCTCTCGAACTATAACATAAGGCATATTGGGCTATTAAAGAGCTCAACTATGATTTCAAACTTGCCGGTGAAAAGAGGTTGTTTAATATTAGCTCACTTGATGAATGGAGAACCCAAGCTTATGAAAATGCCAAGTTGTTTAAATAAAAAGTTAAAAGATGGCATGACAAAAGAATACAAAAGCGTGAGTTTAACGTAGGTGATTATGTATTGCTATACAACTCTTGTTTAAGATTTTTTGCAGGAAAACTTCTCTCAAAATGGGAAGGGCCCTACGTTATCGAGGAGGTCTATCGTTCCGGTGCCATAAAGATCAACAACTTCGAAGGTACAAATCCGAAGGTGGTAAACGATCAAAGAATCAAACATTATATCTCAGGTAATCCCATAAATGTTGAAACCAATATTATTGAAACCGTAACCCCGGAGGAATACATAAGAGACACTTTCTAGAGCGTTTCAGACTCCGAAAAGGAATAGGTATGTGGTACGGTAAGTGTACCGACTCCAAAACAATTTTTAAGGCAATATTTCTCCGTTTTGGAATATTTACAAAAATAGAAAAATAAGTTGCAGTCCGGGAAGGACACGAGGGCCCCACGAGGGTGGAGGGCGCGCCATACCCCCTGGGCGCGCCCCCTACCTCGTGAGCACCTCGTGTGCCTTCCGGACTCCATTTTCTTGCACGATACGTATTTTGGTCGGTAAAAATTCACTATATATTCTCCCGAAGGTTTTGACCCCTGTATCACGCAAATATCCTCTGTTTTTGTTTCGAGATGTCCCGCTGCAGATTAGATCAACATGTCTCCCCAGGATTCGGAAGGAGAAAGCTATGTGGATGATTACTTAGCCAATCCTAAGGTCTATGGAGATCTGGAGCACGATGGTTGGACCACAGAGTAAGAAGATGACCGTGAACCCAAGGGGAAGGAGGAGACGAGCTCTGATGAAGATGAAGCCCCATTACCTCACCTTGGGGACATGCACGTGGAGTTCAAAAGGTCAAGTCTCCCTGATAGGGTAAAGAAACCTAAGTTCGAGTTTATCCCTTTTCTTCTCTTGCAGGAAAATAAGCAAGACCTATGCAAAAAGATATTAACCCTGGAGTGGGAGATTGATGATATGAGGGATCAAAATGCCGTCCTCAATCGCAAATTAAGGGAGAAGTCTATGTCATCAACTAGGCTAACAACACCTCCATCATCTTCACCAACAAATAAGGAGACATAATCACATGGGTATGGGCACTCCCCTTGGGCAACTGCCAAGCTTGGGGAGGTGCCCCTGTATCGTATCCCAAACACATCTCCTATCTTTACCGTTTTTCTTACTTCGATCCTATTAGTAGTATCTTGATCTAGTAGAATAAAGTTTATGGCATGATGTAGTTTTGAGTTTTGCTTTATGATCTCTCTATGTAATCGAGTCCGTGAGCTATATAATAAAGAATAGTGTTGAGTCAAGGGCTTGATTATTTTGCCATGATCTTGGGTGAATAAAAGAAAAATAAGAAGATGAATAAAAAGAAACAAAGAGTTCATACTGATCTTATTGAGAGTAATGACTTCACATCGAAAGAGTATCATGATTTAAAAGTTGTTGGGAGTTGGCAGACATGGCTTTAGTCATCGTTGCAATCAATAGGAAGTTATAAGGAAAGAGAGGTTTCACATATAGATATATTATCATTGACATCTTTTATGATTGGGAGCACTCATTAAAATATGACATGCTAAAGAGTTGATGTTGGACAAGGAAGACAACGTTATGAGTTATGTTTTCTTATATCTGAGATAAAGTATGTTGCCATGGATCCTCTAACATGTTGAGCTTGCCTTCCCCCCTCATGCTAGCCAAATTCTCAGCACCAAGTAGAGATACAACTTATGCTTCCAAATACCCTTAAACCAGTTTTGCCATGAGAGTCCACCATATCTGCCTATGGATTGAGTAAGATCCTTCAAGTAAGTTGTCATCGGTGCAAAGCAATAAAAATTGCTCTAAGTATGTATGATTGATTGGTGTGGGAGAAATAAGCTTTATACGATCTTGTGATGTGGAAGTAATAAAAGCGACGGACTGCATAATAAAGGTTCATATCACAAGGGGCAATATAAAGTGACGTTCTTTCACATTGAGATTTTGTGCATCCAACCATAAAAGTGCATGGCAACCTCTGCTTCCCTCTGTGAAGGGCCTATCTTTTATTATTATCTTCTACCTTATGCAAGAGTCATGGTGATCTTCACCTTTCCTTTTTCATTTTATCCTTTGGCAAGTTCGACATGTTGGAAAGAACCTGATATATATATATATATATATATATATATATATATATATATATATATATATATATATATAATTGGATGTAGGGGAGCATGAGTTATTATTGTTGACGCTACCCTCGAGGTAAAAGGTTGTGGGGCAAAACTATAAGCCCCTATCTTTCTCTGTGTCCGACTAAAACTCCGTAACCACAAGTATTGTGTGAGTGTTAGCAATTATGAAGGACTAGATGATAGTTGAGTATGTGGACTTGCTTTTTAGCTCTGACATAGACTCTTTCTGATGTTATGATAAATTGCAATCGCTTCAATGACTGAAGTTATAGTTTGTTGGTTCTCAATAAGGATTCTGATTCATACTTTTGCATTGTGAATAGATCATCACTTGAACATAAGTAATCATATGACAAAATCTTTATATGTTGTTGTTATGAGAATAATCATGATGCCTTCATGTCCGTATTTTATTTTTATCGACGCCTCTACCTCTAAACATGGGGACATATTTATTATTATCGGCTTTCGCTTGAGGACAAGCGAGGTCTAAGCTTGGGGGAGTTGATACGTCCATTTTGCATCATGCTTTTATATTGATATTTATTGCATTTTGGGCTGTTATTTCGCGTTATGTCACAATACTCATGGCTATTCTCTCTTATTTTACAATGTTTACATAAGGAGGGAGAATGCCGGCAGCTGGAATTCTGGGCTGGAAAAGGAGCAAATATTAGACACCTATTCTGCACAACTCCAAAAGTCCTGAAATTCCACTGAATATCTTACGATAAATAATGAAAAATACCTGCCAAAGAAGAAGGCCAGGGGGCCCACACCCTGTCCACGAGGGTGGGGGCGCCCCCCCTAGGGCGCGCCCCCCCTACCTCGTGGCCCCCCTGGTGGCTCTCCGATGACCATCTTCTGCTATATGAAGTCTTTCATCAAGAAAAAACCAGAAGCAACCTTTCGGGACGAGACTCCGCCGCCACGAGGCAGAACCTTGGCGGAACCAATCTAGGGCTCCAGCAGAGCTGTTCTGACGGGGAAACTTCCCTCCGGGAGGGGGAAATCATCGCCATCGTCATCACCAACGCTCCTCTCATCGGGAGAGGGCAATCTCCATCAACATCTTCACCAGCACCATCTCCTCTCAAAATCCTAGTTCATATCTTGTATCCAATTCTTGTCTCCAAGTCCGGGATTGGTGCTAGTAGGTTGCTAGTAGTGTTGATTACTCTTTGTAGTTGATGCTAGTTGGTTTAATTGGTGGAAGATCATATGCTCGGATCCTTTATGCATATTATTACCCCTCTGATTATGAACATGAATATGCTTTGTGAGTAGTTACGTTTGTTCCTGAGGACAAGGGAGAAGTCTTGCTATTAGTAGTCATGTGAATTTGGTATTCGTTCGATATTTTGATGAGATGTGTGTTGTCTAGCCTCTAGTGGTGTTATGTGAATGTCGACTACATAACACTTCACCATTATTTGGGCCTAGAGGAAGGCATTGGGAAGTAATAAGTAGATGATGGGTTGCTAGAGTGACAGAAGCTTAAACCCTAGTTTATGCGTTGCTTCGTAAGGGGCTGATTTGGATCCATATGTTTCATGCTATGGTTAGGTTTACCTTAATACTTTTGTTGTAGTTGCGGATGCTTGCAATAGAGGTTAATCATAAGTGGGATGCTTGTTCAAGTAAGAACAGCACCCAAGCACCGGTCCACCCACATATCAAATTATCAGAGTACCAAACGCGAATCATATGAACGTGATGAAAATTAGCTTAACGATATTCCCATGTGTCCTCGAGAGCGCTTTTCCTTATATAAGAGTTTGTTCCGGCTTGTCCTTTGCTACAAAAAGGATTGGGTCACCTTGCTGCACTTTATTTACTTTTGTTACTTCTTACCCGTTACAAACTACCTTATCACAAAACTATCTGTTACCACTTATTTCAGTACTTGCAGAGAATACCTTGCTAAAAACCGCTTGTCATTTCCTTCTGCTCCTCGTTGGGTTCGACACTCTTACTTATCGAAAGGACTATGATAGATCCCCTATACTTGTGGGTCTGCCGGGGGTAGGCTTTTCAGCACCTCCCTAGCAGAGGGCCTACCTCCGGGGGGACCTTGCTCCGTGCGGCGTGGTGAGGGATCTGGCTCCCGGCTTCTCTCCTGCTGCCCCCAGCGCGATCCTCCTGGCGGGAGGGAGGTCGCCGAGCTAGGGCCGCCAGTCGCTGTGGTGACCTGATTCTCCTGCGACCCATGGTTAGCGTAAGCTTGCTCTTGAGGGACTAGTAGTACCCTGTATCTGTTGTCGATGGCGCGGTCGGCGGGGCTCTCTGGCGGCTCCTGGAAGGCTTCAGCTCCTAAGGCCTCCTCCTCCCAACCTTGCCCGAGGAACAAGTCAGGGTCGTCCTCCGGCATGTACTCCTGGTCCATCATGCGGGGCACATAGGCTTTCGGGGTTGTTACCCCAATCAGCTCGCCGTAGTGCCCCACACTCCACGTCGCCCGGCCCAGCGCGGCGTCCTGAAGATGGAAGTGTGACGCCATGCTGGGACCATGGGGGGCAATGCTCGTGCCCATGCTCATTGGAGGCGGCGCGGGGGCAGCGGGGCCCCCGGCGCCGCCGGCCGTCCTGGTGTCGATGAAGCCCCCAGGCCCACCCGAACGCGTGTAATTGTGGCGAGGCCCGTCGTGGGGTCCACTAGCGGCCCGGGAAGGGAGCAGATAGCAGAAAGGCGGTGCTCCTGACGCCGCTGCATCCAGCAGCTCAGCGACATGTTCCAGCAGTGCGTCGTGGCCGCTCTCCATCAGCCAACACCGCAGAAACTCCCGCGCCACCGTGAGCGCGGCCCGCATATTCGCCTGCTCCCGCCAGGTGTGTGGCGTCGTTGCTGCGGCGTGGCTTGCGGCCCTTGCAGCGGCTCGCGCTTGTCATGGGGTGAGGGTGGACGACGCCTGGCCGCGCCGCCCGCGCCTCGCAGAGTTAGGTGGCGCTCGTGCCGCCTGGAGCGCGGGGTTGAGGTCTTCATGGGCAGGTGGCGCAGCCCGGGCTGGCTAGGCGGCCCAGTGGTGGGAGTCAGCCCTTGGGTCACCAGACATCGGGGCCGCGGAGCGCGGGCGGGTCGATTGGCAGGGAAGAGGCTCCGACGCACCCCTACCTGGCGCGCCAAATGTCGGATCGCGGGTTCCGGCAAAACCCTTAAGGTTCGAACACTGGTGTGCGCGCGAAGATTTCCTCCCTACCGATCTACGCCCTAGCTCTCTAAGATCTCGCTGACGAACTCGACGAACTCGCAACACAAAGACACAAGATTTATACCAGTTCGGGCCACTGTCGTGGTGTAATACCCTACTCCAGTGTGGTGGTGGTGGATTGCCTCTTGGGCTGATGAAGAACAATACAAGGGGAAGAACAGCCTCCTGAGGTTGAGGTGTTCTTGTGCTTGGAGAGCTTGTGTGGGTGAGATGCCTTTTATCGAGTTATCCCTACGGTGGTGTCACTTATATAGGCCCTGGTCCTCTCCCCAAATATTGAGCGGGAAGGGAGCCAACAACAACCAATTTGAAAGGGGACAACTAGTACAGGTTATCCTGACAAAAGTGGTCTTCCTGCAAAAGGCTCTGGTGACGCCACCTTGGGCTCCATGGTGACCTCCATCTTGTTGCCCTTCGGGTCCTGGTCTTGTTGTAGCGATATGGAAACCTTTGCTTGATGCCTCGATACTCCGCGCCTATGCCTGCCTCCTTAGCACCAAAGAGGAAACAAGGACGCTGCGCGCGCTGGCGCCCGCCTGGTGTCGATCGTCATGGCTCACATCACGAGAGCTTCACGAGGTTTTCCTTGCCTTGATCTCTCTGCTCCTCGTGAGCCTGCCTGGCGAGGCCGCTCCTGAGGAGGTCTTGCGTCGTCCGCCTCGCGAGGCTTGGCCCCCTCGCGAGGGTCTTGAATGCCTTGTCGATGAAGATGGGCCATACTGGCTCGCTACCTTAGCAACGCCGTGGGCCGTAGGCTAGAAAGTCTGGGGACCCGTTCCCAGGACACCGACAATGATGCACGAGAGATCGTGTCTGTCTGCGTGGCCCTCCCGTCCGGTAAAATCGCGGGCATCAATGTCGGCCGCTGCATGCTCTGGGCCGGCATGAATGCAGGGCTGCAAGCGGCGCGGGCATTCGATGGAAAGTGTGGGAGAGTCTTGTGGGATTTCTCGTGGGTAGGGCACTCAGGAGAGGACGTGGCAGCGGTTCGGAATCCCGCCAAGCCCACCTGATTTGTCTTCGGTTTGTCGGAAAAAGTACGTCTGGACCGCTCGGTGAACCAATACAGACCTGCGTTGGATGGCACAATACGTCTTGATCGTGCAGTCCGGATGTATGCGAGCGGTATGAGGGTCGGCGTTGGGGATACCATAAGGCCATATATTGAGTGTCACATTTTGCTACAAATACACCCTTTACATAAAAAGGAAAATACATCCAATTCCTTGCGGGTGATGAAGTCGTGTTCCTTCTGCATGCATTAGCGACGTCGTGAGCAAAGGTTATTGCTGCCTCTGGTTCTCCGCCTCGGTGGAGCAATTTTATATGAACCCCGAAACTTGTAGAAGTGGTAGCCAAAAAAACATATATGTAGACCAAAATATACTAATGGCCGCGATATGCGTAGCAAAATCACCAGAGAGGAAAATATACAAATGGGCCTACAAATACTATAAAGACCACGAGAGCTCATCGAATCTAGAAGGGTCCACCTGAGACCGAACCTGATCAGATCTAGGAGGATCCGCCGGACAAACACCTCAACATGCATTGAGCCATGCTCGATATTGTGATTGGAACTCCATGTCATCACCTGTAAGCCATGACCAAGACACACAAAATGCCCACTTAGATCTGGAAGAATACAAAAGGCACCGACATTGCCTGCATGAACTGACACTTTCTCATTCAGGGCGGTGACTTGCTTCGGACATCAAGGTCGTCAGATAATGTCTATTGCGCAACTTTATTCTTCTAGACTTGGTTGGGCCTACAAGCGTAGAGTTTAATAGGACAGTAGCAAATTTCCCTTAAGTCAATGGCCCAAAATTCATCAATCCATGGGAGGTGTAGGATGATGGTGGTTCTCTCTCAAACAACCCCTCAATCAAATACAAGTAGTCTCTTGTGTCCCCAACACACCCAATACAATTGTCAGATGTATAGGTGCGTTAGTTCGGCAAAGAGGTGATCATAGATGTGTAGTATAGATGGTAGAAATAGATTTTTGTAACCTGAACAAATATAAACAACAAGATAGCAAGCAATAAAAGTAGATGAAAACGGAGTCTCAATGCTTGGAAACAAAGGCTAGAGTGCTTACTTTCACTAGTGCAACCTCTTGACATCATTAACGTAATTGAACATCATGATAATCCCTCAAAGTGCAACAAAGAATCACTCCAAAGTTTTTGTTTCTATCAGACAAAGTAGGATGAAATCGCGTAGGTAGAAAACCACCTCAAAGTTGTCTTTCCAATCAATCTTATGAACCACCCCTAAAGTGTCACGAATAGTCCTAGAGATTGTACTATGACAACACCACATGATACATATCATTCAACCTTTATTTCACCTAGAGTACCCCCAATGTCACCACGGGTACCCGCAAGTTAATACTAAACATACATCAAGTAATCTCAAATCTAAAATATTCAATCCAACATAAAGAAACTTGAAAGAGCAAGCTAAATTCAGCACAAAAAGAGATAGAGGGATATGAACATCATAAGGTCCAACTTTATTAATAAAGGTCATGATACAATAATGATCGGAATCCATCAAGAACATGAGAGAGAGATTAAACACATAGCTCTAGTACATACCCTCAGCCTCGAGGATGAACTACTCACACATCACCATGAGAATGAAGAAGAACTTGGTGGTGATGGTGATGGTGATGGAGGAGATGTTCCCGATGGTGCTCTGATGCCACCGGAGAAGAGGGGAAGGGCCCCCTCCTTCTTCTTCCTTAGCCCTCCAATGAGAGAGGGTGTTCTCCCCTAGATTGGATCTCTCTTCTATCTTCTGTTTTTCGCTACTGTTTGCTGGTCGAAAACCGTTTCTTTTATAGCTGGAGATCCATAACTCTGATTAGGCTGAAATATTAAGGGGATTGATTTCCTACCACGAAAGAAGGGCTCCAACCGGCCTAAGGCTACCCACAAGCCACCCCGGCCCGCCGTGGCGGTAGGCGCACCCCTGTCTTGTGGGGCCCTCGAGCACAAATTTGCGTTGATTCTTCCTCCCAAAAATCAAATATATTTCATATAAATTTTCGTAAATTTTCATCATGTTTGGACCTTCCTAGATATGTATTTTCTTGAAACAAAAACATGTAAAAAACTAAAACTGGCACTCGGCACTGGATTAATATGTTAGTCCATAAAAATAATATAAAAGTACATCAATGCCATATATAATTGATGTAAATATAGCATGGATACTTCATAAATTATAGATACGTCACAGACGTATCATCGGAGTGTCTTGGTCTGCATTGGCGACTTCCCGACCATTGCTTCTACATGCTCCTGGGTTTTAACAAGTTTGCGCCACCGAGGCAAAGGCCAAGAGATGGCATCGAACTATGTGCGCAACCGACGGATGCGGGAAGAAAAAACTTTGGCACCTCCAAGGATTTAAATGTAATTTATCTTTCTGTATGAGTGTGTTTATAAGGACATGTGATGCTTAATATATTCGGCCCTTTCGGGGAATTTTTTTGACATCGATAACAATGAGATCCTCCATATTGGAGGAAAATCTGATTGGACCTTATTCATTGACATCATCCCACACTTGGCCATGGACAACCAAAAGACCCTGAGGGCAACTCCAATGCATGGATGCATTTTGTCTTATTTTGTCCGCTTGTGTCCACGTGGATAGGAATGACAGCCCAACGCACGGACGGAAACTCATTCAGTGTCTGTCTAAAGTTCGTGTGGACGCAAATCCATCCCAAATTTGGGTCAGGTTTGCATCTACACGGATAGCAGACGGCTGAGCTGCCCTGGCCCCACTTGCCAGCTACCTAGCTACTGTAGGGGAACGTGCTATAACACAAAAAAATATGCTACGCGATCACACGCAGGAACACTGAAGATGGTGGTAAGGACCAAACTCACCGATGGTGCAGACTAGCGGAGGCAATGACGAGTCAGTGCAACAACGATCCCGTCAAGTCCTATAGCTAGGTTACACCTTCCAGCTGCGAGAATTGTTCTTCGAGACAAGAGTCAAAGTCGATGACCCCTCTAAGGTATCCACGCGATTCGTGGTAGTAGTCCGACAGAGCTTCGATGTCTAGGAAGAAAACTACGCGAAGCGGCGCTGCTCGTCTAATTAGGAGTCTAATTCTCTTAGACCTATTATTCTGAGATTAGATCCCATCTAATTAGGAGCCTAAACACTCAGGCCAATTAGACCGGGAGAGCATGGTGTTATGCGGAGAGGCGCCCTTTGATACGTCTCCAACATATCTATAATCTTTTATTGTTCCATGCTATAATTATATTATTTGCTTTGCATGTTTTATATGCATTAATATGCTATTTTATATTATTTTTTGACTAACTTATTAACCTAGAGCCCAGTGCCTCTTTTTCATTTTCCTTGTTTTTGAGTTTCGCAGAAAAGAAATATCAAACGGAGTCCAAATGGAATAAAACTTTACGATCATTTTTCTTGGACCAGAAGACACCCGTAGGACTTGAGAACCAAGTCAGAAGAGTCCCCAGGCGACGGCAAGGGTGCAGGGGGGCGCCCCCTGCCTTGTGGGACCCTCTGAGCTCCTCTAACCCTATTCTTTGGCCTATAAATTCCCAAACATTCCCGAACCACCAGAAGCGACCACCAAAATACTTTTCCGCTGCCGCAACCTTTTGTTCCCATGAGATCCCATCTTGGGGCCTTTTCCGGCATCCTTCCGGAGGGGGATTCAATCACGGAGGGCATCTACATCAACCCTATTGCCCTTCCGATGAAGCGTGATTAGTTTACAATAGACCTACGGGTCGATAGCTAGTTGCTAGATGGCTTCTTCTCGCTCTTTGATTCTCAATACCATGTTCTCCTCGATATTCTTGGAGATCTATCCGATGTAATCTTCTTTTGCGGCGTGTTTGTCGAGATCCGATGAATTGTGGATTTATGATCAGATTATTTACGAATATTGTTTGAATCTTCTCTGAATTATTATATGCATGATTTGATATCTTTGTATTTCACTTCGAATTATCGGTTTGGTTTGGCCAACTAGGTTGACTTTTCTTGCAATGGGAAAGGTGCTTAGTTTTGGGTTCAATCTTGCGTGATTTCACCCAGTGACAAAGTAGGGGTAGCGAGACACGTATTGCATTGTTGCCATTGAGGATAAAAAGATGGGATTTTCATCATATTACTTGAGTTTGTCCCTCTACATCATGTCATCTTACTTAAGGTGTTTGCTACGTCTCCATCGTATCTACTTTTCCAAACACTTTTGCCCTTGTTTTGGACTCTAACTTGCATGATTTGAATGGAACTAACCCGGACTGACGCTATTTTCAGCAGAATTGCCATGGTGTTATTTTTGTGCAGATATAAAAGTTCTCGCAATGACCTGAAACTTCACAGAGAATATTTTTAGAATATATAAAAAATACTGGTGAAAGAATCAAGACCAGGGGGCCACACCCTGTCCATGAGGGTGGGGGCGCGCCTAACCCCCTTGGGCGGGCCCCCTACCTCGTGGGCCCCTTGGAGCTCCACCGACCTCAACTCCAACTATATATATTCACGTTCGGTGAGAAAAAAATCGGAGAGGTGGATTCATCACATTTTACGATACGGAGCCGCTGCGAAACCCTAATATCTCTTGGGTGGGCTGATCTGGATTCCGTTCAGGGCTCCGGAGAGGGGAATCCGTCGCGGTTGTCATCATCAACCTTCCTCCATCACCAATTTTGTGATGCTCACCGCCGTGCGTGAGTAATTCCATCGTAGGCTTGCTGGACGGTGATGGGTTGGATGAGATTTAGCATATAACCAAGTTAGTTTTGTTAGGGATTGATCCCTGGTATCCATTATGTTCTGAGATTGATGTTGCTATGACTTTGCTATGCTTAATGCTTGTCACTAGGGCCCGAGTGCCATGAATTCAGATCTGAACCTATTATGTTTTCATGAATATATGTGAGTTCTTGATCCTATCTTGCAAGTCATTAGTCACCTACTATGCGTTATGATCCGGTAACCCCGAAGTGACAATAATCGGGACCACTCCCGGTGATGACTGTAGTTTGAGGAGTTCGTGTATTCACTAAGTGTTAATGCTTTGGTCCGGTACTCTATTAAAAGGAGGCCTTAATATCCCTTAGTTTCCAATAGAACCCCGCAACCATGGGAGGGTAGGACAAAAGATGCCATGCAAGTTCTTTTCCATAAGCACGTATGACTATATTCGGAAGACATGCCTACGTTACATTGATGAATTGGAGCTAGTTCTGTGTCACCCTATGTTATAACTGTTGCATGAGGAATCACATCCGACATAATTATCCATCACTGATCCAATGCCTACGAGCTTTTCACATATTGATCTTTGCTTAGTTACTTTACCGTTGCCACTAATACAATTACTACAAAACTGCTACTGTTACTTTTGCCACCGTTACCGTTACTTCCATATTACTTTGCTACTAAATACTTTCCTCCAGATATTAAGTTTTCCAGGTGTGGTTGAATTGACAACCCAGCTGCTAATACTTGAGAATATTCTTTGGCTTCCCTTGTGCCGAATCAATAAATTTGGGTTGAATACTCTACCCTCGAAAACTATTGTGATCCCCTATACTTGTGGGTTATCAAGACTATTTTCTGGCGCCGTTGCTGGGGAGCATAGCTCTGTTCTTTGGGTCACTTGGGATTTATATCTGTTGATCACTATGAGGAACTTGAAAGAAGAGAAAACCAAAATTTATCCCTCAACTACGAGGGGAGGTAAGGAACTGCCGTCTAGCTCTGCACTTGATTCTCCTTCTGTTTTGAATAAACTTGCGACACGTAAAACTGCTTCTACTATTAATTCTGATATGTCGCATGCTATTGATGATGCCACTTATGCTTTGCATGATACTTATGATGAAACTACTTGTATGCTTGATACTTGATGACCCACAAGTATAGGGGATCTATCGTAGTCCTTTCGGTAAGTAAGAGTGTCGAACCCAACGAGGAGCAGAAGGAAATGATAAGCGGTTTTCAGCAAGGTATTCTCTGCAAGTACTGAAATAAGTGGTGATAGATAGTTTGGTGATGAGGTAAATTGTAACGAGCAACAATTAACAAAAGTAAATAAAGTGCAGCAAGATGGCCCAATCCTTTTTGTAGCAAAGGACAAGTCGGAACAAACTCTTATAATAGGAAAAGCGCTCCCGAGGACACATGGGAATATCGTCAAGCTAGTTTTCATCACGTTCATATGATTCGCGTTCGGTACTTTGATAATTTGATATGTGGGTGGACCGGTGCTTGGGTGCTGTTCTTACTTGAACAAGCATCCCACTTATGATTAACCTCTATTGCAAGCATCCGCAACTACGACAAAAGTATTAAGGTAAACCTAACCATAGCATGAAACATATGGATCCAAATCAGCCCCTTACGAAGCAACGCATAAACTAGGGTTTAAGCTTCTGTCACTCTAGCAACCCATCATCTACTTATTAATTCCCAATGCCTTCATCTAGGCCCAAATAATGGTGAAGTGTTATGTAGTCGACGTTCACATAACACCACTAGAGGCTAGACAACATACATCTTATCAAAATATCAAACGAATACCAAATTCACATGACTAATAATAGCAAGACTTCTCCCTTGTCCTCAGGAACAAACGTAACTACTCACAAAGCATATTCATGTTCATAATCAGATGGGTAATAATATGCATATAGGATCTGAACATATGATCTTCCACCAAATAAACCAACTAGCATCAACTACAAGGAGTAATCAACACTACTAGCAACCTACAGGCACCAATCCCGGACTTAGAGACAAGAATTGGATACAAGAGATGAACTAGGGTTTGGAGATGAGATGGTGCTGGTGAAGATGTTGATGGATATTGCCCTCTCCCGATGAGAGGAGCGTTGGTGATGACGATGGTGATGATTTCCCCCTCCCGGAGGGAAGTATCCCCGGCAAAACAGCCATGCCGGAGCTCTAGATTGGTTCCGCCTCGGTTCCGCCTCGTGGCGGCGGAGTCTCGTCCCGAAAGGTTGCCTCCTATTTTTTTCTCATCGAAAGACTTCATATAGCAGAAGATGGACGTCGGAGACCCACCAGGGGGCCCACAAGGTAGGGGGCGCGCCCTAGGAGGGGGGCGCCCCCAACCTCGTGAGCAGGGTGTGGGCTCCCTGGACTTCATCTTTGGCGAGGATTTTTCTTTATTTATTTTAAGATGTTCCGTGGAGTTGCACAGAATAGGTCTCTAATATTTGCTCCTTTTCCAGCCCAGAATTCCAGTTGCCGGCATTCTCCCTTCTTATGTAAGCCTTGTAAAATAAGAGAGAATAGCCATAAGTATTGTGACATATTGTGAAATAACAGCCCATAATGCAATAAATATCGATATAAAAGCATGATGCAAAATGGACGTATCAACTCCCCCAAGCTTAGACCTCGCTTGTCCTCAAGCGAAAAGCCGATAACAATAAATATGTCCTCATGTTTAGAGGTAGAGGCGTCGATAAAAATAAAATACGGACATGAAGGCATCATCGTTATTCTCATAATAGCAACATATATAGATTTTGTCATATGATTACTTATGTTCAAGCGATGATCTATTCACAATACAAAAGTATGAATCATAAACCTTGTTGGGCTCCAACAAACTATAATCTGAGTCATTGAAGCAATTGCAATTTATCATAACATCGGAAAGAGTCTATGTCAGAGCTTAAAAGCAAGTCCACATACTCAACTATCATCTAGTCCTTCATAATTGCTAAAAATCACGCGATACTTGTGGTTACGGAGTTTTAACCGGACACAGAGAAAGATAGGGGCTTATAGTTTTGCCCCACAACCTTTTACCTCAAGGGTAATATCAACAATAATAGTCCATGCCCCCCCTACATCCAATTAGATACACACACACACACACACACACACACACACACACACACACACACACACACACACACACACACACACACACACACACACACACATATATATATATATATATATATATATACCATGTTCTTTCCAACATGCTAAGCTTGCCAAAGGATAAAATGAAAAAGAAAAGGTGACGACCACCATGACTCTTGCATAGGGTAGAAGATAATAATAAAAGAAAGGGCCTTCGCAGAGGGAAGCAGAGGTTGCCATGCGCTTTTATGGTTGGATGCATAAAATCTCAATGCAAAAGAACGTCACTTTATATTGCCCCTTGTGATGTGAACCTTTATTATGCAGTTCGTCGCTTTTATTACTTCCACATCACAAGATCGTATAAAGCTTATTTCTCCCACACCAATCAATCATACATATTTAGAGCAATTTTTATTGCTTTGCACCGATGACAACTTACTTGAAGGATCTTACTCAATCCATAGGTAGGTATGGTGGACTCTCATGGCAAAACTGGTTTAAGGGTATTTGGAAGCACAAGTAGTATCTCTACTTAGTGCTAAGAATTTGGCTAGCATGAGGGCGAAAGGCAAGCTCAACAAGTTAGAGGATCCATGACAACATACTTTATCTCAGATATAAGAAAGACATAACTCATTACGTTGTCTTCCTTGTCCAGCATCAACTCTTTAGCATGTCATATTTTAATGAGTGCTTCCAATCATAAAAGATGTCAATGACAATATATCTATGTGAAACCTCTCTTTCCTTATTACTTCCTATTAATTGCAACGATGACCAAAGCTACGTCTGCCAACTCCCAACAACTTTTAATCATCATACTCTTTCTATGTGAAGTCATTACTCTCAATAAGATCAATATGAACTATTTGTTTCCCCTTTTTTATTCTTTTTCTTCTTTTATTCACCCAAGATCATGGCAAAATAATCAGGCCCTTGACTCAACACTAATCTTTATTATATATATAGTTCACGGACTCGATTACAAAGAGAGAGATCGTAAAGCAAAACTCAAAACTAGATCATGCCATAAACTTTATTCTACTAGATCAAAATACTACTAATAGTTTCGAACTAAGAAAAATGGTAAGATAGGAGATGTGATTGTGATACGATACCGGGGCACCTCCACCAAGCTTGGCAGTTGCCAAGGGGAGTGCCCATACCGAAGTGATTATGTCTCCTTTGTCGGTGAAGAAGGTGGAGGTTTTGTTGTTGAAGCAAGCTTGTCGTCCGCCTTCCAAGGCATAGGCTCACCATCATAGAAGGATGATCGAGTCTCCGGGATCCTCAAATCTGCAACCAAACTCATCCTTTTGAATCTATATTCATACTCACAGTTTTGGTTTTGCAGGTCATAGATTTGGGCTTGGAGGTGCTCGATCTTCTCATGAAGCTTGAAGATGGCCTCCCTGATGTTGTCAGCATCCAACTTGTGGTTGCTAGTGAACTCTGCGATCATCATATGGTTGGAGTTGATTCCACGTTGCACCATCCCTTGGCACTTGAAAACTTGTTGCTCCACCGCTTCGAGCCTCGTCTCCGTGCTTCCGGTCCCCTTTGGTCCCTCTTCATCGCGGATGTGCAGCAACCCATCGCGCAACTCAATGGTTTGAGGGTGTCGCAGCACCTCCGCAAGGTAAGGATTGATGACCTTCTCGAAGAACTTGTCCTTGGAAGCACTTGGGGCCGTCATGATAACCTAGATCTGTCAGAAAAACAGCTCGAAACAAGAATAGAGGAGATTTGCGTGATACGAGAGTCAAAACCTTCGGGAGAATAAATAGTGAATTTTTACCGACCAAAATACGTATCGTGCAAGAAAACGGAGTCCAGAAGGCACACGAGGTGCTCACAAGGTAGGGGGCGCGCCCAGGCAGGGGGGCGCCCACCATCCTCGTGGGGCCCTCGTGTGCTTTCCGGACTGCCACTTATTTTTCTATTTTTCTAAATATTCCAAAACGAAGAGATATTGCCTTAAAAATTGTTTTGGAGTCTGTTTACTTACCGTACCACATACTTATTCCTTTTTGGAGTCTGAAACATTCTGGAAAGTGTCCCTTATGTATTCCTCCGGGGTTACAGTTTCAATAATATTGGTTTCAACATTTATGGGATTACCTGAGATATAATGTTTGATTCTTTGACCGTTTACCACCTTCGGATTTGTGCCTTCAAAGTTGTTGATTTTTATTGCAACGGAACGATAGACCTCCTCGATAACATAGGGGCCTTCCCATTTAGAGAGAAGTTTTTCTGCAAAAAATCTTAAACGAGAGTTGTATAGCAATACATAATCACCTACACTGAACTCACGTTTTTGTATCCTTTTGTCATGCCATCTTTTAACTTTTTCTTTAAACAACTTGGCATTTTCATATGCTTGGGCTCTCCATTCATCAAGTGAGCTAATATCAATTAACCTCTTCTCACCGGCAAGTTTGAAATCGTAGTTGAGCTCTTTAATAGCCCAATATGCCTTATGTTATAGTTCGAGAGGTAAGTGACATGCTTTTCCATAAACCATTTTATATGGAGACATTCCCATAGGATTTTTATATGCAGTTCTATAAGCCCATAATGCATCATCAAGTTTCTTAGACCAATTCTTTCTAGACCTATTAACAGTCTTTTGCAAAATTAATTTGAGCTCTCTATTGCTCAATTCTACTTGACCACTAGACTGAGGATGATAAGGAGATGCAATTATGTAATTAACGTCATATTTAGCAAGCATTTTACGGAAAGCACCATGAATAAAGTGTGAACCACCATCAGTCATTAAATATCTAGGGACTCCAAAGCTCGGAAAAATAACTTCCTTAAGCATTTTAATAGAGGTGTTATGATCGGCACTACTAGTTTGAATAGCTTCTACCCACTTAGTAACGTAATCAAAAGCAACTAAAATATGTGTATATCCATTAGAGGCAGGAAAAGGTCCCATATAATCAAAGCCCCAAACATCAAATGGTTCAATAACAAGTGAATAATTCATAGGCATTTCTTGACGTCTACTAATATTACCAATTCTTTGGCATTCATCACAAGACAAGACAAACTTACGGGCATCCTTGAAGAGAGTAGGCCAATAAAAACCGGATTGCAATACCTTATGTGCAGTTCTGTCTCCAGCGTGGTGTCCACCATAAGCTTCGGAGTGACACTTGCGTAGGATCTGTTCTTGTTCATGCTCAGGTACACAATGTCTAATAACACCATCTACTCCTCCTTTATAAAGATGTGGGTCATCCCAAAAGTAATGTCGTAAATCATAGAATTTTTTTTTATTTTGTTGGTATGTGAAGCTAGGTGGTATAAACTTAGCAAAAATATAATTAGCATAATATGCATACAATGGAGTACTACGAGAAGTACTTATAACATTTAATTGTTCATCAGGAAAGCTATCATTAATAGGTAGTGGGTCATCAAGAACATTCTCTAACCTAGATAAGTTGTCTGCAACGGGGTTCTCAGCTCCCTTCTGTCTGTGTACAAAAAGAGGGGCACACTTTTTGTACCCCTATAACTGTGCACGGGAAGTCAGAGCCGCGCACACGACCACACCAAGCAAGGCAAGGGAGGTGAGCCAGGGTAAGACCGAAGCTCGAGGGAACTGGAGCAACGCCAAGGCCAGGACCACGAAGAGCCAAGGGACGAGGCAGGCTCCCCCGGCAAGATCCTTGCCGGGGCCGGCTTTAGCAGCCCCGGCAAGATCCTTGCCGCGGCAACTCGCCCCGCGCCTACGGAGCAAGTCACCCTTGAGTCCACTGCCCCCATGGGGCAAGGATTCGGGAGACATCCCCGTGGTGGCATGCAAATCTTTGTGAAGACATTCACAATCACATATAGAAGATGATGACCCTTGGCGGGATCCCAGCCGAGGAAGACCACAAGACCCCCGGCAAGCGCCTTGCCGGGGATAACAGCAGGCGCCTCGGCAAGACCCTTGCCGGGGCCCCGGCAAGGCCCTTGCCGAGGACATCCGCAGGGCCACCATCAGGCCCACGCCGACTAAACCTCCACCGCCGTACGCATGCAGCTGCCGACCCAACCAGCTGGGCAGGCACCTGCGTGGCGGCATGCAGAACTTCGTGAAGACCCACCACTGCGCCACCTCAGCTGCCTGCCTACCTACATGGCATCACAGGCATCGCTGGCCAGGGCGCGTGTCGACACAAGAAGGAGCGGCGACGGACGAGACAGATTTCTCCCCCGTCCCCGATAAACCAAGGACACCTAAGCAAGATGCATTAAATGCGCCTTGTCATGTAATGCGAGGGATAACCTCGCATCACTGTACCTTTTCCACCTCCTGTGTGCCACTGTGGCGACCCCTTTTTCTATAAAAGGAGGCCCGAGGCGACCAGGAGAGGGATTCGGCTTTTTGGAGCACCTAACGCCTCGGAGCTAGCTCAAGAACAGGAATATACATCCACCAAAGCAGGAGTAGGGTTTTACGCATCCTTGCGGCCCGAACCTGGATAAACAAAATGTGTACTATCTGCTCGATCCGCTCTTCTCACGACCCCGCGCCCCGCTAACCGTAGTAGGGATTCTTGTGATCCCATAGGTGTCGTTCCCACCGACATCTTTGGCGCGCCAGGTAGGGGGCGTAGTTGTGAGAATCGACTCTAGCAGTTAGCCCAACACTCCTTCGTCTTCGTGGCTCTTGGAGAAGGAAGGAGGCCGGAAGATCAGCACTCGAGCGACTACAAACAGAAGCTAAGTTGCACTGAACCCTGATTTATTTTATCCTTCTTATATGAAGTTATCCCCCCCCCCCCCCGGAGATGTCACACCTTTGTATGGGAAACCTGCACGCCAGGGGGCTCTCCCATGATCGGCAACGCCCTTGCCCTGTTTCGAGTCCGCTCAACAGCTCAAGCAGCTGCGTCGAGAATGGCAGAGTAACTTTCCGCGATCGACAACGCTCTTGACTCTGACTCGAGTCAAACTCGATAGTTCGAGCGGCCGCGTTTAGAACGGTAAGGCGGCTCGCCCGGCAGCATGCATGCCCAGCAGGACCATGGGGATCCGTCCCCAAAACATCGGTTGGGGCTTCCGCACCGGTGAACCTACCCAATCGACATAGGGCACACATACAAAGAGAAATTGAACGGGGAAATAACATGCATGGGAGTTAAGAGTACTGCAAAAGTTATGTTACATCACATCATTGCTGCGGTTCTAACTAAAGATAAAATATGTCTTGGTCGGGAACCTGCAGTGGTGAAGAAGAACGGGATGCCTAATCCCGGCGCTGGCCTTCCACCCTCTTGATTTCATCGATGCTGCTGATGATGGGCTTGATGCAGTCCTTGAGCACCGTGACGTCAGTACCATCCGGCAAGCTATCCATCGCGGCTTCGAAGTCAAGGTCGGGATTCCAGTACGCCATCTTAGTGAGGACCTTGGTCATGGCCCCCCGGCAAAGTCGCCGGGCCTCCCCGGCCAACGTGGCCGCCCTACTAGAGTGAAGATAAGCCAAGGCTCCAAGGACGCCCTCGAAGAACTGGGTCAGCTTGGCGTTGACAGTCCCGCTGCGCTCAGGGGCATACCTCACGTTTGGCATCCCCATGGTGGCCAACTGCGAGGTGACCCTGTCGGCGACGTCTTCCAGACGGCTGATCCATCTGTTCTCGCCCGCCACATATTCCTGGTGGGAGGCGGCCTCGTTCGCCCGCAGCTGCTTCTCCTCCTCCAGGCTCCTGGTCAAGGTCTCCTCCCGAGCCCTGCTCTCCGACAACATCTTCTCGAGATTCTCCAGCTTCAGCTTGAGATCTCTGACGAAGTTTTGCGCTTCGGAGAGCTCCCCAGTCCTGCTGATGACCGCTCCTTGCGCCTCTGCCAAGGCGCTGTTGAGCGAGCTCTTCTAATTGGACAGCTTGAGGGCCTGCTCCTTCAGCTCATCCCGCTCTACCTCCAACTCCTTTACCTTGCAAGCATGGGCCAGAGCCTGGGCATCGAGTGCCTCTTTGTGCCTCTGCTCCAGCTCGCGAGTCCGTCGCGCGACAAGGGCCTCGAGCTCCTCATCCTTGCCGCGGAGCATTGCGGCAAGCTTCGCCTCACGCACAGTGAGGTCCTCTTCCTGGGAATCCAATGCGGCTTGATGCTGGTTCCGGGCGGCCTCGGTCGCGGCAGCCAAGTTCGCCGCCTTTTCCTGGGCCTTCTCAATGTCTGCCATCTTCATGGTGAGCTCTACATTGCACTTGGCCAATTCCTCCTGAAAGGCCCTCCGCTCCTTGCGAGTCTGGTGGAACCAGGTCTGCGTCTCAGCAACGCGCGCCTTGAAGTCCACCTCTACCTTGTCAACCATTGCCATCCTGGACTTAACCTTGTCCAGACGGGCACGGTAGAGCACTTGGAGTTTTCGGAAATTGGCCCCCATGGTGCAGAAAAGCTGCTCTTCTGGAGAACCATCGCCGCCAACGCTCGGTTCATCGACCACCTCGAGCCCGGTGGCGGCAAGCACATCGCCGTCGAAGACCTCCCCTTCGGCGGGCGCTCGGGAACTCGACACCCCTGGAAGATGGACGAAAAGATCATCGCCCACCTTCAAATATTTGCCGGGACCCGAGGTTGTGGAGGAAGGAGGCTGATCATCAACCACCTCTTCCTCGGCTGTGGCCTTGCCGGCCTCCCCGTAAGGCCCACCGCTGGCACCCTCGGCAGAAGCCTCACCGGTCGCCTCGGCGGCACCCGCAGCGGCGTCCCCGGCAGCATCCTTGGCGGCCTCATCGGCGGCGACCTCGTCAGCATCCCTGGCGGCCTCTTCGGCGGCAATCCTGTCGGCCTCCGCCGCCGCCTCCTCAGCAATGTTCCCAACAACAGAATCCTTGTCCTCCATATCTACCGAAGGAGGGCCTGGGTAGTAATGGGTACAATGAAGCCAAGAAAAAGAATAAGGGAAAAACAGAGACGGAGGACAGGCGACTCACCAGTGTCAGGCTGTGAAGCAGAAGTCCCCTCCCCGCCAATATTCGGCGCCGTGGCAGAGTCACCAGCGCCCAGGTTCCCCTCTTCCTCCATGGGTGTGGGCTCGGTGCTTGACGCCCTTGCCAGGGACGCCCCTCACGGCGGCGTAGTCGATGGGGGTGGTGTGTTGGGAGTAGTCCTCTGCGGCTGCTCCTACTGCCACTCCCCTCCTGCAAACCCGACAAGGTC
This sequence comes from Aegilops umbellulata, assembly GCA_032464435.1. Lineage (NCBI taxonomy): Eukaryota > Viridiplantae > Streptophyta > Magnoliopsida > Poales > Poaceae > Aegilops > Aegilops umbellulata. Next base: position 436,520,280 of record CP136058.1, on the reverse strand, counting down.
AGCACCATAGCATCGAACTCTTACCACATGTCGATGAGAGGAGGGTGATGAACTTATGCTGGGGGCAGTGCTGGTTGCTGTTGTCCGGGCTGCTCAACACCACCAGTGGCGTCTTTGAAGCACTAGCCGGGGGCTGGACGCCCGCCAAGGCCTTGGCCCTCTTTACCCTCTGGGCCAACGTCTCTGCGTCCCTGCAAAAGTGAAAATGGATCAAGATAGGTGGCATAATTCGGGAACAGAGATGGCAGTGAGAAACAGAGTACTTACTCATCATCCACCTCTTCCTCTTCCGTTGCTTTCCTTTTCCTCTCCGGGCTAAGAGACCCAAGATCAAAAGTGACCCCCACGTCGACATCTGGGTCGACGTCCACTGAAGGAGGCGAAGAAGGCGGGGTTCGCGCACGCCTGGATGAGGAAGGGGTAGTTGTCTTCCTCCTCTCCGCGGCCTTCGTCAGCCTCTTCGCCGCCGTGGCCCTCGTGTGGCACCCAGACCCCTCCAGGGTTAATTGAGGCCGCGCAGTCCTGCCGGGCCGGACCGGCTCGCCAGAGCCAGCTCGCCGCAGGACTCGCCCTCTTCCCGTGGCTGGCGTCGGGCCCGCGCCCTCGGCTTCCTCCTCCGACGACTCGTCGACCGCGTCTTCGACAAGCGGGGCCCCGGTGTCGGCACTACTGACCTCCCCGACGGCCGCCGCCCATCGGGCGAGGTCCTCCTCCTCCGCGGCCGCCGCAGCCCTGTCCTCCACGCCACCAGCACTGTCGGCCTCCGCGGCAAGCTGTGCCTCCTTGGCCCTGGCGACAATGTAGTCCAGTTCCACCTGACTGGTGTCCTGGACGAGCAGCCGCTCGGCGTCAGCATTAACGTATCCCTCATGTGGGGTATCTAAGAACTCCTGCACTTGGTCATCATCTGGCGCGGCCCAACTCTGGACGGGGCCGTGCCCGTTGCAGTCTGGCCTCATGGCAATGATGTCGGTCCGGCACGAATTATTGCACAACGGGACCACACCCGCTGGCAACTTGAACAAGGGCCCATTGACGGTCTTGCCGGCCTTCGCGACGGCCCTCCCAGCCTTGCCGGTCTGCTCAATCTCGCCATCATGGCCCACGTCAAGCTGGAAGAGTCGTTGGTAGAAGTGAGCATGCTGCATCACCGTGAAGTTGTGGTCGAGGCCGGGGCGAAGCCACATGATATCCACGGGATTCGTGAAAAGCCAGGCCGGCCTCCCCTTGTTGTGCAGCGGAGCGATCCAGCGGCGGATAAAGTCCGCCCTGATCATCTCGAGGGTGAGCCCGGCCTCTGTGAGCCGAAGAATCCTGGTGGTGGCGGCGGTGAGCTTCTCGTCGTCGGCATCGACATCACCCCAATCACTTCTACGGATCGGCGGCGCCCGACGGACTTCACAGAACGCCGGTGGGTCTTCTTCTTCAATCTAGCACCATCGACCCCGCCATTCTTCCCACCTCTGGGTAAGCTCCCTTGGATTTCGGAATCCAGGCGATGCAACCGGAGATGGCGCCCCCTGTTAGGATCCGAGGGAAGAAGTAATGGCGGAAAAGCGCCGTATTGGGATGCACCCCGGCAAAGCCCTCACAAAGGTGCGCGAAAAGAGCCATGCACGCCACGGCATTTGGAGTAAAATCCAAGAGATGTGTAAGTGCATCTACTGCCCCTTAGTGATTTTGGTGTATTGAAGACTTATAGGTTAAGGATCTAATGTGTTTATGAGTGTACACAGGTCTATAAGTCCATGAGGAGTTTGATATTTACAGAGAAAGTCGACCCCTAAAAATGAAGTTCTTCGACTAAAGACTTTGATATACTGAAGACTTTGAAAGTGAAGAAATTGGTGTGACCTTGAAGACTTGGTTATCATTCGAGGAATATGAAGCGTGAAGACTTTTGTTTTCGTAGTTTCATTTTCTCTTTCTTGAGTCATAGGAAACACCGTACTGTTAAAGGGGGTCGAGAAAATACTAAGGAGAAAATTTCCATGTGATGCTCAACTCAAATCCTACACCTACCAATCCCTTCGAGTGAAGCCATTGGAAATCTCATACAGTTCAGTCAATTTCTTCAGTGACAGAGACGCAGTTCTTCTGGTCACTGAGGACTTTGCTCTGACTGAGGAGTTAGGAATTTGCCAGTGCGAATTACCTACACTGTGAGGAACATGATAGCCCTGAGGAATTTGTACCTCAAATTTCCGACCGTTGATGTGCTACACGCCAGCTGTCCCAAAATATCTTATCCATCCAACGGTCATATCATTGAAGGGCATTTATGTCTTATCATGTCGGGCTGCTCCCTAGGCTATAAATAACCGCCCCCTACAACCACTAGCTGGTTGGCCGCTCCGAGAGAAACTGACACTTGTCATTTGAGAGCAACCCATCCTCCGAGGACTTTGAGCGAAAATCATCAAGTGAGGAAAATCCAAAAACCCAAACCCAAACACCTACAAACCCAAAGTGATTGAGCATCACTGAAGAGATTGATCCTGCATGGATCCGACGCTTGTTACCTTTGAAGACTGTGCTTCTTCCAGACGGTTAGGCGTCAAGGTCTAGAGCATCCAAGAGGAATTGTGGATCGCCGAGTGACCGAGTTTGTGAAGGTTTGGAAGTCACCTGAAGACTTACCACGAGTGATTGGGCGAGGACTGTGTGTCCTTAGCTCAAGGAGAATACGGTGAGGACTGTGTGTCCGGGACTAGGTGTCCTCAAGTTTAAATACTCAGCCGCTCCAACCAGACGTACAACTGAGACAGCAGTTGGAACTGGTCTATCAAATCATTGCCTTCACCAAGCCAACTGGTTCTATTTCCTCAACTCTTTCATTTCCTGATTGCTGTGTTGCATGTTTGTTTATATCTGTGTTTGAAGGCTTTGACTGAAGACTTTCTCAATTTCCTCAGTTCAATTTCTTCAGTCTATTTTGTCTTCATCTAGTGTTATCCTGTGTTTACGCTTTCTGTACTCTGTGTTTGTCTTCATTTCATCATGATGACTATGCTTGGATTCTGTTGTGTTTTCATCTGAGTACTTATTCCGCTGCTAGTAGTTCTTCGCTAAGGAATTTCCTCACCAGCAAATTCCTCAGTGAAGAATTTCATAAAAATCGCCTATTCACCCCCCTCTAGTCGATATAACGCACTTTCAATTGGTATCAGAGCAAGGTACTCCCTTGTTCTGTGTGATTTTGGTTTAACCGCCTGGAGTTTTAGTTATGTCGACCGCAGGTATGAAGAAAGTGGCATGCCCTATCTTTGACGGTCATGAGTATCCCAAGTGGAAGGCCATGATGAAGAAGCGCCTCATGGCGATGAACAGCGAACTGTGGACCGTCACTGAGATTGGCCTTACCGATCTATGCAAGACGGCGGGAGCTGATGACATTCGCAAGTACACTCTTCTCAACCTCATGGCGAAGGATGTCATCTGCTCCTGTCTGTCTCGAAATCAGTTCAGGAACGTCATGCATCTTGACCATGCGAAGCTTATCTGGGACCGGCTCTCTGAGGACTATGAAGGTCATCGAACCCGTCATGATCCTTGGTTTGAGGATTTCAAGGAATCGCTCAAATCGATGACATTCGAACCAGAATCATCATCCTCTACTCCATGCCTTATGGCAAAAAGTGCTGAGGTAACTGAATGCTACCTATCTGAGTCCAGTGATGAAGAATCTGGTGATGAATTTGGACCCAGTTATGTCAAACTTGCTTCCCTTGCCACTAAACAACAAAGAGCTTTGGAAAGGGCTAACAACATGCTTAGTAAGAGCAATGATATGTTGGGTGAAGAAATGGATCAGTCACAAGCTTTGGCTGAAAGTCTTCAGAGCCTTCATTCTAAGTATGACTCCCTTCAAGATCAGCATAACTCTCTCTTGTCCGATCTTGAGAAGATAAGAGTGAGTTATGAAGATCTTCAGAAGGAGCGCGATTCATTGCTTGCTCAACAAATCAGCGCTGCTCAGGAAGAATTTATTCCTCCCTGTTTGAAATGCATTAAACGAGAATCTGCTAATTCTTCAACTGAATGTTCAAATGCTTCTAATGTTACAGATTCTTCACCTGTCTCTGCTATCACTAATTCCTCATCCGAGGACATTGCAAGTATCACTGACGATGCAGGGCTGAAGGAATTGTACATGACAGGCATGTACAGAAGCCTCAAAGGGCATCAGACTCTTTGTGATGTGCTTAAAAAGCAGATCCTCAACAGGAACCCTAGGAAAGAGGGTATTGCCTTTGAGAGGAAACTCAATGCTGATGGTACATATTGGAAGCCTGAGCAGTACCCCAAAACCTCATGGGTCGCTGCAAAGGGACCTCCAGCTAATCCATCTAATTTATCTGGTTATACATGTGAATCTTCTCATTCCTCTGATGAGTCATTTGACTCCAACTATAAACTGTTCAAAAATCAGAATGGTGAAGTATTTGCTAGATATGTTGGCACTAACTGTAGGAACGGTTCTCCTATGAAGAAAATCTGGGTTCCCAAAAGGTGCCTTGAAAGTCTTCAGGTGAATGTCCTCATGACACCACCTGTGAAGAAAAGGAACCCCAGACCAAATTCTTCATGTGGATCCAAGTCCTCATACGGACCAAATTCCTCAAGGGGATGAAATTCCTCACATGGATCAAAGTCCTCATATGAACATCATCGTGCTAACAACTCTGTTTCGCAGGGAAGAGCCAAGGGCTATGAATATGAGCATTATTCTTCAAATTATTATGTTCATAAGTCCTCGAAGAATTTCTCTGCTTATTCATATGCTTACCCTAATCCCTCTTATGTGAAACGTAATGGTTTGGTCGCTATGCCACCATTCTCATATGGAGCTCGCAGAGTGATGAACTCTTTTCCACCCCTTCAGATGTGGGTGGTGAAGAAAAAGAACTAATATCTTATGCAGGGTCAGGTCTCCAGACATACTGAAATGTCTGAAGAATTTGCTGGGGACCTGACAAAGTGCCTGAAAGGACGCAGGCTAACCATGATGAAATGAACTTTCATTTCACACGTCATCCCTCTGTTTTATCTGTCCTACTGCTTCATGAAATTGATCTGATGAATTGTGATATCATATTCTTCACTACTGAAGTATATGAGGTCGCAAGTTGCACTAATTCATCTGCAGGATGATCAACCCAAAGCCACTGAGTGGGTACTTGATAGTGGATGTACAAATCACATGACTGGTGACAAGAATCTGTTGATGGATGCTCCTTTATCGTCATCACATCTGAAGCATATCATCTTCGCTGATAAAAGCAAAAGTCGGGTATTGGGTCTAGGTAAAGTTGCTATCACAAAGGATCGACACATGGACAAAGTCATGCTTGTTGAGTCCTTAGGATACAACCTTATGTCTCTCACAATGCTTTGTGATCTTGATATGGTTGTTGTCTTTGGCAAGTATCGTTGTGTTGTGATTATGGAAGCTGACAATTCCAAAGTCTTCGAAGGCTTTAGGAGAGGAGACTTGTATATTGTTGATTTCTCTGCAGATTCACAACCAGCCGTGTGCCTACTTGCAAAAGCTTCAGAAGGATGGCTATGGCATCGATGACTTGGTCATGCAGGCATGAGGAATTTGCACACGCTTGCGAAGAAGAAGCATGTCATTGGCATTGAGAATGTCAAATTCCTCAAGGATCACTTATGTGGTGCCTGTGAAGCTGGAAAGATGACATAGGCCAAGCATCCAGCAAAGACCATCATGACCACTACTCGACCATTCGAATTGCTTCACATGGATCTCTTCGGTCCTAATCACTATTCCTCTGTTTCAAATGAAGCATCTCAATATGGCTTTGTTATTGTTGATGATTACTCTCGTTACACATGGGTACACCTTGTCTCTTACAAACATGAAGTGCAAGAAGTCTTCAAACGATTTTCCTCGAGGGCTTCAACCAACTTTGGTGTGAAGATCAAGCACATCAGAAGTGACAATGGCACTGAGTTCAAGAATTCGGGTCTCAATGAATATCTTGATGAACTTGGTATTACTCATGAGTTATCTGCTCCTTATACTCCTCAACAGAATGGCGTCGTGGAGCGCAAGAACATGACTCTTGCTGAGATGGCTCGCACTATACTCGATGAGTACAAAACCCCTCGTCGTTTCTGGGTTGATGCAATTGATACTGCATGCCACATCATCAACAGAGTATATCTTCACAAATTCTTCAAGAAGACTGCCTATGAACTCCTCACTGACAAGAAACCCAATGTGAGTTATTTCAAAGTCTTCGGTGCTAAATGCTAGATTAGAGATCCTCATCACAACTCTAAATTTGCACCGAAAGCACATGAAGGTTTTATGCTTGGTTACGGAAAAGACTCGCACACCTACAGAGTCTTCAACAATGTTCTTCACAAGATTGTTGAAACTGTAGATGTGCGGTTCGATGAAACTAATGGCTCGCAAAGAGAGCACCTACCTTCTGTGTTAGATGAACCAGCACCCGAGGATTCTATCAAACACACGGCTACGGAAGATGTCATTCCTACTGAAGAATCTGCTGGAGAATTCATTCCAGAACGTGAAGAATGTCGAGCTGATGAACCTGAACAAAATGGTGAAGAAATTGATGCTGAAGAAAATGTTGATCAAATTCTTCAATGACAACCAGCTCATCCTCGCGTTGCAAAAGAAGTGCAAGTGGAGAAGATCATCGATGACATTAGAGCACCAGGTCCTCTCACACGCTCAAAAGCTTCACATCTATCTAACTTTTGTGGGCACTTTGCTTTTGTCTCTATCACAGAGCCCGCTAAGGTAGATGAAGCATTTCTAGAGCTTGAATGGATTCAGGCCATGCAAGAAGAATTACATCAGTTCAAGCTCAACAACGTCTGGGAACTAGTTAATCGTCCCGATCCTCGCAAGCATAACATCATTGGCACAAAGTGGATCTACCGCAACAAGCAAGATGAAAATGGTGTTGTGGTGAGGAATAAGGCACGACTAGTAGCTCAAGGCTACATACAGGTTGAAGGAGTTGATTTCGATGAAACTTTTGCACCTGTTGCTAGACTTGAGGCTATTCGCATATTACTTGCTTATGCTAACTATCATGATATCATCTTATATCAAATGGATGTAAAAAGTGCATTCCTCAATGGTAAACTTGAGGAAGAAGTATATGTTGCTCAACCCCCAGGTTTTGAAGATCCAAAACATCCTGACAAAGTCTTCAGACTTAACAAGGCCCTCTATGGCCTCAAACAGGCTCCACGGACGTGGTATGATACATTGAAGGAATTCTTCATGAAGAAAGGATTCACACCCGGTTCACTCGATCCCACTCTCTTTACTAAATCTTATGATGGTGAACTGTTTGTGTGCCAAATATATGTTGATGATATAGTGATGAATTTGCCTATATGATGAGTGAAGAATATCAAATGTCTATGATGGGAGAGTTGAAATTCTTCTTAGGTCTTCAAATTCATCAACAGCGCAATGGCATATTCATATCTCAGGAGAAGTACCTCAAGGATGTCCTGAAGAAATTCGACATGCAAGATTGCAAAGGCATCAAAATTCCTATGCCCACAAATGGTCATCTATGCACTGATGAAAATGGTATTGACTTCGATCATAAGGTATACCGCTCCATGATTGGCTCTTTATTGTACTTATGTGCATCTAGGCCAGATATAATGCTTAGTGTTTGCATGTGTGCCCGATTTCAAGCTGCACCGAAGGAATCACACCATAAGGCTGTGAAGCATATTCTTCGATATCTAGCTCACACACCAACACTAGGATTATGGTATCCCATGGGCTCGGATTTTGATCTCATTGGATATTCTGACTCTGACTATGCTGGTGACCGTGTGGACCGCAAGTCAACATCTGGTACTTGTCATTTCCTCGGACGATCCTTGGTGTGTTGGTCCTCGAAGAAACAGAACTGTGTATCATTGTCTACTGCTGAAGTTGAGTACATTGCTGCTGGTTCTTGCTGTGCTCAACTGCTATGGATGAAGCAAACACTCAAGGACTATGGTATCAACGTGACGAATGTGCCTCTCCTGTGTGACAATGAGAGTGCCATCAAGATTGCTCACAACCCAGTTCAGCACTCGAAGACAAAGCACATTCAGATTCGTCATCATTTTCTTCGTGATCATGTGTTGAAGGGCGACATTTCTATTGAGCATGTGAAGACTGAAGAACAGCTAGCTGATATCTTCACTAAGCCCTTGGATGAGAAGAGATTTAGCAAGTTGCGGTGTGAACTAAATATCTTAGAGTCTTCGAATGTACTTTGAAAAAGGCACTCATCCTAACCCTTATGCAAAATTGATGACTTAGATGTGCAACACATGAAGAAACGTTTTTCTTCAATCAATGAAGAATAACACTCTAAGTGTGAAGAAATTAATGAAGAATTTGATTCTCAGAACCCTACGACAATTGTACGCGGTGTCTGAAATCATCATTCTTATACGGTGGGTCACGCCACCACAAAAGTTGAAAATCTTCAATTTGAGTTTTTCCTCAGTTTTGAAATTCCTCAGTTGTTTCAAATTCTTCAACTTGCAAAATCTTCACTTGTGACGTCATTTTTATTCATTGGCTATATATATATATATATATATATATATATATATATATATGAGTTTATGTCCTGTACAGCATTCACTTATAGCTATTTCTTCAAGTTGATTTTTCTGCTAAGTGAATGTGATCGGACCCTTCCCCTCTATGCTATACTCAATCCAATCTGTTCACAAAATTCTTCATGTGCATTCTATTTGAAGCTCGTTCAAATTCTTCACTGTGTCCTTGTCAGCTGAAGAAATTGCGAACGGGACGTTAAAACAGATCTTATCCAAATTTTCGGTTTTGCCGCTCAAACCGTTCCGCATCCCACGATGCATTATTTTACTCACCCACGATCCTACACGATCTCCACTACACAGTACGTGGGTGACACATGTTGTGAGAAGAAGAATGGTCAGGGGCACATTCGTCCTAAATCTTCGGGCAAACAGTTTTTCACTGCCTCTATAAATACCCCTCTCCCCTTCCTCACTTCCTTTACCTTGCTCGATCTCTCTCTCTCTCCCGCTCGAGCTTCACGAACCCTAGCGCCGCCGCTACTCCATCGTCGCCGGTGAGGAAGAGCTTCACTGCCTCGACCTCGTCGCCGTCGTACTCGCGCCGACCGCGGAAATATTCACCTCCGCCGCCGCCGTAGACGTCTTCCTCCGCCGAGTTAGGGTGTGGAAGATCTACATCGACGAACTCCACTGTTTCACCTCACTGTTCGTCGTGTTCTTCGTTCAGGGTAATTAAAAGTTACTTTTACTGCCCTCTTTGATTCAAAACTTTTCTACAAAATCTTTAAAGGTGTTTTATTCTTCAAATCCTCACACACAAAACACCTCACATGTTATCTGTTCTTGATTCTTTTCCCTAAGCATCATTTTCTTCAAGATTCCTCAATTGTGTGGATCTTCGATCTATACAACTCTGGAACCTAAGATATAACGCGCTTAGTGAAATTCTTCAAGACGCATCTGGTCAAATTCCTCAAACTTGTTCTTTTTTGAAAAACCCTCTGAGAACGCATATGACCTCTCCAAATTCCTCGCAACTATACTCTGTTCACAAGTACACATGTCCGCTGCTGAATCATTAGGTTCTCATCAACTTAACTCGTTTGCAGCGTTCCTCGAAGAAAAGTTGCACACTTCTTCAGAGAATTTGAGTGTTCAAATTCCTCAACTAAAGAAAATGGCTGACGGTAAGAGGCCACAGAAAGGAGGAAAGAAGCCAGAGGTCATGACTGCTTTTGAAATCCCTGAGGATTTATATAAAGATTATTGCACGCCTGATGAAGCCAAATTTGGCAAAGAAGATAAAAATCAGCGCAAGGTGCGCATTCAGAGGATTGAACGAAGATGGGCACATGAATGGAGGGAGTACAGATACGTCACTCCAAAGTACATGAAGAAATTCGCACTGAACCCTCCATGCCCAAGAGCCCCATTGGCACCTGGCCAAGTGGCTGATCCCACTAGCATCAAACGCGGTGAGGATTTTCCTGAATAATGGGCCAAGCGCCAAGCCAAATTGGCAAGACAAGCCAGAGAAGCAATGAGGAAATTCAATGAAGACTCTGCTGCTGCTGCTGCCACTGAGGCCTCTGTCAAGCCGAGGAAATCAATGCTTAAGAAGCCCGCTCGAAAGCCAAGTGCTTCACCAGCAATGCCCTCACGGCCAAGTTCCTCAGCTGCGCCCTCACGGCCAGAAACTTCAAAGTCTTCAAAGCAATTTCCTTAAGCTGCCCCTGCTCCTCCAAAATCCTCAGCACCTCCGACCAAGTCCTCAGCTGATCCGACAAAGTCCTCAGCACCTGCACATCCTGCCACATGCCAAAGGACTGTAGGCATCTCTATTGCCTCTGGTGTCTCAGCTGGATCCTCAGTTGCACCAAGTTCCTCAGCTGGACCCTCTCTGCTGAAGAAAAAGGCTACTGCTGGACGCGGTACTCGCCCAAGTCCTAAGACGAAGCAGGTAGTCTTCAGTGTGCCGTCTGATGATGATGAAGGTGATGAAGAAGAACTTGCAGAAATCATCAGGGACCGCCAAGAAAGGGCCGCTAGAGCCAAAGGCACACCTGTGCCACTGCTGTTGGATCCAAGGGCGATCCTCGATTACATCAATCTCTGGCATAAGGATCCCAACACACCTATGCCTGACTTCAAGCTGACACCTGGCCAAAGTCACATGCTGACTCACTTCATCCAAGAGAAGTGGAAATATGATAGGGCCAGGCAGATCAAGAAATCGCAGTACAGGAAAGAAAAACTGCTGAGGAAAAATTTCTCACGATGAAACCTGAAGAACTCATCAAGATGCAGGCTGACATCAAAACCCTCAGCGATGAATTTGGTGCATACTATGCTGACTGGAAAGGAGCAAAAGTCAGGTTTGTGAAACTGACTGAGAAATTCACAAATGTTGCAGCCCCATCGCAACAAGAAATTCCTCAAGCTGAACCTTCAGGCTGCTGAAGAAAATTCTAGTTCCAGGACTGATGACTCCATTCCAGCCACTGAAGAAATCGCCAGGGCATCCACTAGTGGTGCGCCTAAAGAAACTGAAGAAGTAAGGACAACTGCATCAGTTGCTCCTGAGGAAAATCAACCAGATTCCTCAGCTCCACCTGCGCCTACACCAATTCCTATCCTTCCATCTGCATTAGATGTGAAAAAGACCAAGGCTGCAGAGCGAGCTGCAGTGAAGAAAAGGAAAGCATCAAATGCTTCAGAATCTTCAGCTCCCAAGAAGATGAAGCCGATAAATAGCTCGTTTGCAAATCCCATTGATGATGTTCCTATCTCATCCATGCCATCAAAGGACCTTGTTCCTTTTGGTGAAGACTATGAGATCCCAATTGGATCAAATGAAGAAACTCAATCTGCTGCTTCCTCGGAGCAGATTGATGAAAAAATTGAAGTGGATGGAATCCCTTCAACTCCAGTGGTCTCATCACCAATGCCTCAGTTTACTGCTGAAGAGGCTGGTGTTGAAGAATTAGAGGATGAAGATGTGGACATTGGAAGCACAACTCCAGTGATGAATGACGACTTTTGGGAAAGTCAGCATCCCAATTCTCCACTCTTCACCCCACTGCAGCAAATTCCTCACTCCCCTGCACCAACTGTTCTGATGGGCTCTGAAGAAACTCATCCCACTGCATCTGTGAATGAAGAAATTCCAGCCACTAGTGCTGAAGAAACTGCTGCTGCTGCTGAAGAGGTGACTGCACCTGAGGAAGAACATGAAATTCCTTAGCCTGAAGAACCTGAGATCGTGATTCCTGAGGTAGTGATGCAACTCACTAACACTCCTCTGCCAAAACCAAAGGATCCGTTCTCAAGGAAACAAAAGCTCAAGGCTGAAGACTTCTTTGGCGAGCACGTGTTCTTCACAGAGTATAATCCATATGACTCTGCTCGCATAAGGAAGAGGCGTTTCTGGACTGCAAGTCAAGCCAACTTCTATTCGTCAGTGCTATTCAACAAGGACAAAGTCTTCGACCATGCACATATTCCTCACGAGGATATGGAGTCTATGCCATGCTTCACGCCAGTCCTCAGTGTTCTTCACGACGCTGGGCTGCTCAATTTCTGCACTGACATATGCGATTGGAATGAAGAACTCATTCTTCAGTTCTATGCAACACTGCACATCACCGGCAACTCTGAAGATGTGAATTCATGGGTTCGGGACTGGATGACTGAGAACACACATTACAAGGCACCAGCATCTGAATTGCTTCGTGCCCTTCCTCTAAGTCCTCCCCTTGAAGATGCAAGTTGTGTTTACAACGAACCTGAGCTTTCAAATCACTATATGCAAGTGCTGATGAAGCCTTTGAAGCCAGGGCAGGCCCCTCGAACCAAATTCCTCATCAAGGAATTGTTGTATGTGCCTAGGACTGTCTATCGCATTCTGACGAAGACAATGAGTCCCATTAAAGTCCACCACTCAACTGATGAAGAAGTCGTTGGCATCATGAAGAATATGCTTTTCAACATCTGTCATGGCGTTCCCGTCAACTTCCATGATTTCTTCATGAGGACTCTGGCCAACATTGCTATGTCACCATTTGAGCTTAAGCCTTATGCGCCATGGATTATGAGATTCATCATGATGAGGTCTTCACTCAACTACAAGGCTGAAACTCTGAACCACTGCAGCTACTTGCCCCCTATTGAAGTCCTCAAAAGGACATTTTCCTCAGTTGAAGAAAAAGCTACTGCTGTGATAGATGAAGGCATTCGTCCATTGGATGGTCAATTTCGCAATGCTGCATCTTACTCCACCAATGATGACTCTGCCACACATGACACTGCCGCCAACACTGCCAAGCCAAATCCTCAAGCCACAGCACCCAGGGTGATGACTGATCGTGAGTTACTCCTCAGTCTTCATCAAAAGGTTGATCGCAATCACAAATGGGTCAAGCGTCAGTTTGGTTCAATTCTTCACAACATGACTGCAACACATAATGCAGTGAAGAAAAACCACTACTACCTTCATGAAAACCTCAACCGCACCTGGGCTATTCTGTCTCAAGTTTACAGTGCTGATGATTTGAAGCAAATGGGTCTCAAAGAAGAGTTCGACTGGTCTGCACCTCCTTCGAAGAAATACAAGATGGTCAAGGTTCCTTCTTTGGTGGCCAGTTAATTTTCTTCATCGTGTGAGACTGATGAAAATGAAGACTTGGACGACACTGCGGCAGGCCCTACTTCAACAACCGACCCCAACAACGCAGGCGCTCCTTTATCAACTTGATTATCTTCAGGAGCGTTAGTCCTCAGTTTCGATCCTTTTGGTCATTCGATGACAAAGGGGGAGAAATTTGAGTTAGTCTTCAAGCGGGTCTAGTTTATCTCCCTTATACATCGTTTTTTTGCTAAGTTACAACTCTCGTTCTTCTGAAACTTTATTGGATCAAGTTGTAATTTTAACCCGATGGTGCGCTGATACTTTTACTGCACTAGGCTCTGATACTTTTGATGCACTATTCGGCATGCTTATTCCTTGTTAATATCATTGCACGCATGCTGAATTTCATCAGGCACCATATTTCATCATGCATTTCAAATTCTTCATATTATATATCAAATGCGTGTATGAATTACAAGATATAGGGGGAGATCTCCATGATTCATCTCTTCAAGTGTGCATTGCTTCAAAAGCAAATTCCTCACTATGCACAACTTCAGGGGGAGTTCTTCTATATCTTGCTATCAAATTCCTCAATACCAGTATTTACACTCCATATGTTTATCCCCGTTGAAAACTTAAGCTATATTGTCATCAATCACCAAAAAGGGGGAGAATGTAAGTGCATCTAGTGCCCCTTAGTGATTTTGGTGTATTGAAGACTTATAGGTTAAGGATCTAATGTGTTTATGAGTGTACACAGGTCTATAAGTCCATGAGGAGTTTGATATTTACAGAGAAATTCGACCCCTAAAAATGAAGTTCTTCGACTGAAGACTTTGATATACTGAAGACTTTCTGAAGACTTTGAAAGTGAAGAAATTGGTGTGACCTTGAAGACTTGGTTATCATTCGAGGAATATGAAGCGTGAAGACTTTTGTTTTCGTAGTTTCATTTTCTCTTTCTTGAGTCATAGGAAACACCGTACTACTAAAGGGGGTCGAGGAAATACTAAGGAGAAAATTTCCATATGATGCTCAACTCAAATCCTACACCTAACAATCCCTTCGAGTGGAGCCATTGGAAATCTCATACAGTGCAGTCAATTTCTTCAGTGACAGAGACGTAGTTCTTCTGGTCACTGAGGACTTTGCTCTGACTGAGGAGTTAGGAATTCGCCAGTGCGAATTACCTACACTGTGAGGAACATGATAGCCCTGAGGAATTTGTACCTCAAATTTCCGACCGTTGTTGTGCGATGCGCCAGCTGTCCCAAAATATCTTATCCATCCAACGGTCATATCATTGCAGGGCATTTATGTCTTATCATGTCGGGCTGCTCCCTAGGCTATAAATAGCCGCCCCCTACAACCACTAGCTGGTTGGCTACTCCGAGAGAAACTGACACTTGTCATTTGAGAGCAACCCATCCTCCGAGGACTTTGAGCGAAAATCATCAAGTGAGGAAAATCCAAAAACCCAAACCCAAACACCTACAAACCCAAAGTGATTGAGCATCACTGATGAGATTGATCCTACATGGATCCGACGCTTCTTACCTTTGAAGACTGTGCTTCTTCCAGACGGTTAGGCATCAAGGTCTAGAGCATCCAAGAGGAAATGTGGATCGCCGAGTAACCGAGTTTGTGAAGGTTTGGAAGTCACCTGAAGACTTACCACGAGTGATTGGGCGAGGACTGTGTGTCCTTAGCTCAAGGAGAATACGGTGAGGACTGTGTGTCCTCGAGTTTAAATACTCAGCCGCTCCAACCAGACGTACAACTGAGACAGCAGTTGGAACTGGTCTACCAAATCATTGTCTTCACCAAGCCAACTGGTTCTATTTCCTCAACTCTTTCATTTCCTGATTGCTGTGTTGCATGTTTGTTTATATATGTGTTTGAAGGCTTTGACTGAAGACTTTCTCAATTTCCTCAGTTCAATTTCTTCAGTATGTTTTGACTTCATCTAGTGTTATCCTGTGTTTACGCTTTCTGTACTCTGTGTTTGTCTTCATTTCATCATGATGACTATGCTTGGATTCTGTTGTGTTTTCATCTGAGTACTTATTCCGCTGCTAGTAGTTCTTCGCTAAGGAATTTCCTCGATTTGGGCCAGCCTCAGCGCAATCGGCGGGGATGACGCGCGTGGCCGGGTGCCCCAAATTCTCTCCCCCCGTCTTCAACCCCCACAAGGGTTTGAAGGAGGCCCGAAGCTCGTGTACGTCGACCGTCGAGGGCGAAAAGAAGGCAGATTGCGTCCGCTGCACCGCCAACGCACTCTCCGGCACCTCCACCGCTCCGGCATCTTTGACCCCTCCCTTGCCCTTGGTGGATTTAGGCGCCATGACGGCCAAGAGGAGCGAAGAACAGGGGGCGCCGGGGATGCGACGAAGGCAGACGGTGGCGAAAGCTTAGAGAGGAAGGAAAGAGAAGCGGCGATTCTGAGATTGGGAAAGGCGCGAGCGGGGAAGGCAAAGTAAGCAGCGCGCTCGCGGTTATCCCCTTTTACGGGGAAGGTGTGGGCCGCCTCCTTTTCTTCTCATTAACCACGACGCGACGCACGTGTGCTGAGAGCAACCCCACGCATGTCGCCCACGTCACGCCCACCTCCCCACGCCGCGCCACGCGCGCGAGTCGTGGGAAGCGCAGCGCGCGAAAAATCTTAGCGTGGTAAAAACCACCCCGCCTGCCTGCACACCGTTTTTGGGCCTAGCTCAACAACGCGTTGCACTTATGTGTGGCCCAGGCCCGGGGGCTCCGGTCGGTGTACAAAAAGAGGGGAACACTTTTTGTACCCCTATAACTGTGCACGGGCAGTCAGAGCCGCGCCGTTGTCGGTGATGACCCTATTGGGTACACCAAAACGGCACACCAGTCCTTTGAAGAACTTGACGGCTGACTGTGCTGTGACCTTCCTCACTGCTTCCACTTCTGGCCACTTTGTGAACTTGTCGATTGCAACGTACAAGTACTCAAAGCCCCCGACAGCGCGGGGGAAAGGGCCCAGTATGTCGAGCCCCCATACCGAGAAAGGCCAGGAGAGAGGAATGGTTTGAAGGGCTTGAGCTGGCTGATGAAGCTTCTTTGAGTGGAACTGACACGCTTCACACCTGGTGACTAGTGTCGTCGCATCCTGGAGGGTGGTGGGCCAGAAGAAGCCTTGCCGAAACGCTTTGTCGGCAAGGGCCCTCGACCCTATGTGGGATCCACATATGCCTCCATGTATCTCTGCCAACAGCCCCAGTCCTTCCTCTCGAGGGATACACTTCAATTTCACACCTTTCGGCCTCTTTCTGTACATGACGTCATCGACGAACTGGTACATAGTAGATCGACGGGCTACTTTTTCTGCTTCTTCCTGCTCCTCAGGAAGTTCCCCTGTCTGGAGGAATCGGATGGTATGTTGTGCCCACGCCGGAGCCTGGGGCTCGACGGCGAGGACTAAAGGCATTTCCTCCGCTATAGGAGCGACTGTCTCCACGGCAAGAGCTTGATGCTCCGTCGGAGCTAGCCGTCCCGTGGCGGGCTCAGTGTCCCCGGCAACATCTTTGCCGGTGGCTCCGGGGAGCTCGGCGGGAAAGTATTTGCCGGGCCCTGATTTCCTCCTCTTGTTTTGTTCTGTTGATGGATCAACGGATGGCTGAGTTAGCTGAAGCACGAAGGTACCTGGTTCCACAGGTAGCTTGAGGGCAGCGCGTTTTGACAGGTAATCGGCGATGTCATTCTCCGCTCGGGGAACGTGCTCTGCCTGTATACCATCAAAACGCTCTTCCAGCTTCCTCACTTCATCGACGTAGGCCTTCATCAATGGGCTCTGGTAATCCTTGTTGACTTGTTTGACGACAAGTTGCGAGTCGCCCCTGACAATGATTTCTTGATTCCGAGGTCTGCCGCGATCCTAAGACCAACAAGTAGCCCCTCGTATTCAGCAGTATTGTTTGTCGACACCTCCCTGGGGAAGTGCATCTGGACCACGTACTTGAGGTGCTCTCCGGTGGGCGTGACAAGCAGTACGCCAGCCCCGGCGCCCTGTAAGGAGAAAGCTCCATCAAAATACATGACCCAGTTGCAACTTGCCTCTTTGCCGGGGAGAACAGTCTCCTGGGTTTCTTCATCAGGCGTCGCGGTCCACTCTGCAACAAACTCCACCAGGACTCGGCTTTGAATCGTCGAGCTACTCTCAAACTTGAGGCCAAAGCTGGACAGCTCCAGTGCCCATTCTACAATTCTTCCCATTGCGTCTGGATTGTGCAATATCCGTTGCAGAGGGAGGCGAGTAACGACTGTGATCTCGTCCGCCTGGAAGTAGTGACACAGCTTCCTCGAGGCCATAAGAAGGCCGAAGAGCAGTTTCTGCACTCCGGAGTACCTTGATCTAGCCCCCTGCAGGAGGGAGCTAACAAAGTAGACCGGGTGCTGCATCATTTTCTTCCTTGGCGGCACTCCAACCGGCTGTGTCGTCTCTGCACCAACGGCATTAGGCTCTGTCGCTGCTATCACCTCATCATCAATTTCTCTCCGCGCCACTAGCGCGGCGCTGACCACCTGGTTCGTTGCTGCCAGGTATAGCAGCAACGGTTCTCGTGGCCTAGGTGCAACTAGTACTGGCGTGGAGGAGAGGTACCTCTTCAAATCTTGCAATGCTGCTTCGGCTTCTGGCGTCCATTCCATCGGGCCTGCCTTTTTCAAAATCTTGAAAAAGGGAAGGGCGCGCTCGGCGGACCTGGAAATGAACCTGCTCATGGCGGCAACGCAACCAGCAAGCCGACGTACATCCTTGACCCACTTGGGCACTTCAATCTGTTCCATAGCTTTGATCTTGTCCGGATTGGCCTCTATCCCACGCTGCGACACAAAGAACCCGAGAAGCTTGCCAGATGGGACGCCGAAGACGCACTTCTCAGGGTTCAGCTTGAGATTGATCTTGCGTAGGTTTGCAAATGTTTCTTGTAAATCCAGTATAAGGGATACCCTGTTCTTGGTTTTGACCATTATATCATCCATATAACCTTCCATATTTCTATGGAGCTGGGGTTCAAAACCAATCCGGACCGCCCTTGCAAACGTTGAACCAGCACTCTTCAACCCGAAAGGCATCCGTATGAAACAATATGTACCACATGGGGTGATGAATGTCGTTCTCTATTCATCTTCTCTTGTCATGAAGATCTGGTGGTAGCCGGAGTAGGCATCGAGGAATGACAACAGATCACACCCAGCCGTGGAGTCAACAATCTGGTCGATGCGCGGCAATGGGAAGGGGTCTTCGAGACAAGCCTTATTGATATCTGTGTAATCAATACACAGCCTCCACTTCCCATTTGCCTTGCGCACTACCAATGGATTGGCCAACCACGTTGGATGGAGCACTCCTCTTACCAAACCCGATGCTTCCAGTTTCCGGATCTCCTCTGTGATGAACTCTTGTCGTTCCAAGGCTTGCGTTCTGACCTTCTGCTTGACGGGCCGCGCATGAGGACAGACAGCAAGGTGGTGCTCGATCACCTGCCTGGGAACACCGGGGATGTCGGATGCTTGCCATGCAAACACATCGACATTCTCCCGCAGGAAGGTGACGAGCGCGTCTTCCTATTTGTCGTCAAGGGCGGAGCTTATGGTGAAAGCCCCTCCCGTGTCGTCCTCCTTGACAGAAACCTTCTTGGTTCCCGGCGGTGTGGCCCTGGTCTTCTTGTTTCTGCCGGTGGAGCTCTCTGGCATGTCCTCGACGGGAGCACTACACTCCGAAGAGGTGCGCTTGCCGGAGTGGGTGCCTGAGGTCTCACCGGTCTTCTTCTTTCTCCTTCCCGGGGCTCCAGCGGCAGAAGCAAGCGCCTTAGCAGTGGCGGCTGTTGCAACTGCTTGTTGGTAGAGTTGGTCAGCGCAAATTAGCGCGTCCTTCTTGTCCGATGGGACGGTGATGATCGTCACAGGCACCGGCATCTTCAGGGTGTTGTAGGCGTAATGTGACGCCGCCATGAACTTGGCCAGTGCTGGACGGCCAAGGATCCCGTTGTAAGGCAAGGGGATCTTGACAAAGTCGAACACAACCCTTTCTGTCTTGTAGTTCAGATCACTCCCAAAAGTCACGGGCAACGTGACCTTTCCCTTTGGTTGACTTCTTCCCGGGTTGACCCCCTGAAATGTGCCCGTCTCTTCAAGGTCTCCATCAGGAATTTGCAGCTTCTCGATCACGGTAGGCGAGATTAAGTTCAGACTGGCCCCGCCATCGACTAGCATCTTTATCACCTTGAGGTTGCGTATTGTTGGTGAAACCAACAATGGCAAGCACCCGATTGTAGTGGTGCGATCAGGGTGATCCTCAGTGTCGAAAATGATAGGTGTGCTGGACCACTTCAGCGGCCTTTGGGCATCAAACGACGGCTCTGCCGCTGTAATCTCACGCGCCCACAGTTTAAGCTGGCGGTGAGAGGTATGCAGCGAGGCGCCGCCATCGACGCACATGGCCTCTGTAGCTTTATGGAATTCTTGGTCACCAGACTCATCGTCCTCTTCGTGATCATCATCTTCTGGCTTTTTGTCACGGCCCCGGGCAGGCCTCTCCTGCTGTTTATCCTTGCCGCGATGGCCCGCCTGGCCGTCACGCTTCTTGCCGGACCCCTCAGCTCCGTCCTGGCCCTTCTCCTTGTCCCGCCTCTCGTATTCAGCCCTCTGCTTCTCAGCAAGGAGCTCAACCTATCGGCAGTTCTGGAGATCATGGCCTTTGGTGCGATGGATCTTGCAGTATTGCTTGTCGGAGTTTCCTGGCTTCTCGGCAGCCGCCAAGGCCCGGCAGGCGACACATCCGGAAATTTCCTTGTCGGGGTTATCTGCCTTGGTTTTCTTGGCAGAGCCGGCGTCATCAGATCCCTCGACGGCAAGCACGGCTTTACCTTTGCGCTTCCTGTTGCTGCGCCGGCCTTTCTTTGCCGGGGCGGCAGTATCCTCGTCTAAAGAGTCGGTTTCCACGCCGGCATCTTCGCCGGGGTACTTCCTTCCCTCTTCAGCCCGGGCACATCTGTCGGCAAGTACATAGAGTTCTGCCACATCTTTTACCTGTTCATTGCCAGCTCTTTGCGCATCTTGCGGTTACGCACGTTCTGATGAAACGCGCTGATGATGGCGGCAGGGTGAACATCAGGGATATTGTATTGTACCCGGCTGAACCTCTGTATATACTTGCGCAGACTCTCGCCTCCCTTCTGGGGAATGACGTGCAGGTCGCTTGCTTGTCCATGGGCTTGGTGACCTCCAGTAAAGGCACCGACAAACTCATGGCACAAATCCGACCAAGAGGAAATAGAGTCTATCGGCAAATGCATCAACCACGACATGGCGTTGGGTTTAAGAGCCAATGGAAAGTAATTCGCAAGCACCTTGTCGTCGCGGGCTCCGGCAGCTTGCATCGCGATGGTGTAGATGCTGAGGAACTCAGACGGGTGGGTCTTGCCGTTGTACTTCTCGCCAACGTCAGGTTTCAAGGTGCGGTGAGTGGGCCACTGGAACTGCCGCAGCTCACGGGTAAAAGCCGGACAGCCTACCTCGTAAGGTAGGCCTCCAGGGCTCTTCGGGGACGGGTGGTTCGCAGCAGGCCCTGCTCGCATGTCTGACTGGTGGCGCGCTCCGCGCCGGCGCTCGATAGTGGTTCGAGCGTCTTCATGGGCTCGTTCCCGAAGAACTTGGTGCTGGTCACAGTGGGTCCGTGGGTCGGACGACGCTTTGGAGATGTTGTCGCCCATGACGTCGCGACGAGCCAGCGTCCGCGGTACCGGATGGGGAGGAGGTGATGCACCGTGGTCGCGGCGCCGCCGGCTTTTCCGCCACTGGTGCATGGGACTCCATCGGAGCGTCGACCCGGGGGCTCCACCGGACTTGGTTCGTCTTTGTTGGCCACCGCAACTAGGCTTCGGATAGTGGCTCTCCATTCGTCGAGTTTCCCCGTAGTGGAGGAAAGTCGAGGAGCAACTACGCGCGCGCCAGGGCCTCTGCTGGCGTCGGCAGCAGCGAAACCTGCACGGATCGCGACGCGCTTCAACTTCTGACCACGTCAGAAGGAGCTCTATCACGATCCCGCGGTCGCATGCCGTTTTCACCAGCGCTTCAGCGAGCGGGCAGGTCTTCTACGCCCCGGGGGTGGCGCACGAGGCTCTTCCCGCGGCGACGCCCGGGATCTTCGGCATGATGACGCCGTTCATCGCGCGCTGCCTGGGAGGAGCGCACTGTTGGCGCCGGCGTGGGAGTCTTAGAGGCCCTTGCATCACCTTCGGGTGAGGCGGTGGTGACCTTGGAAGGTCCCGCTTCACCCGCGGAGGGCCTAGCTCCGCCTTTCGATTTGGCGATGTGTGGCCCGTTACCAGGCGCACAAACATCACCGCCTCCCAAACTCCGGGCGCTGGGATGGTGTTGGTGTTCACGAGCACCGCCCCGGGTCCTTTCTGCGACCGGTCCGCTGCTCGCCCGCGTCGGGACGGGCTGTCCGGCTTCCGACTGTCCAACCGCCACCGTCATCTTCTTCTTGGGCGCCATGATGATGAAGAAGTGTCGAACTAACTGCTAAAGCCGATTCTCACAACTGCGCCCCCTACCTGGCGCGCCAAAGATGTCGGTGGGAACGACACCTATGGGATCACAAGAATCCCTACTATGGTTAGCGGGGCGCGGGGTCGTGAGAAGAGCGGATCGAGCAGATAGTACACAGTTTGTTTATCCAGGTTCGGGCCGCGAGGGTGCGTAAAACCCTACTCCTGCTTTGGTGGATGTATATTCCTGTTCTTGAGCTAGCTCCAAGGCGTTAGGTGCTCCAAAAAGCCGAATCCCTCTCCTGGTCGCCTCGGGCCTCCTTTTATAGAAAAAGGGGTCGCCACAGTGGCACACAGGAGGTGGAAAAGGTATAGTGATGCGAGGTTATCCCTCGCATTACATGACAAGGCGCATTTAATGCGTCTTGCTTAGGTGTCCTTGCTTTGTCGGGGACGGGGGAGAAATCCGTCTCGTCCGTCGCCGCTCCTTCTTGTGTTGACACGCGCCCTGGCCAGCGATGCCTGTGATGCCATGTAGGTTGGCAGGCAGCTGAGGTGGCGCAGTGGTGGGTCTTCACGAAGATCTGCATGCCGCCATGCAGGTGCCTGCCCAGCTGGTTGGGTCGGCAGCTGCATGCGTACGGCGGTGGAGGTTTAGTCGGCGTGGGCCTGATGGCGGCCCTACGGATGTCCTCAGCAAGGTCCTTGTCGGGGCCCCGGCAAGGGTCTTGCTGAGGCGTCTACTGTTATCCCCGGCAAGGCGCTTGTCGGGGGTCTTGTGGTCTTCCTCGGCTGGGATCCCGCCAAGGGTCGTCATCTTCTGTATGTGATTGTGAATGTCTTCACAAAGATTTGCATGCCACCACGGGGATGTCTCCCGAATCCTTGCCCCATGGGGGCAGTGGACTCAAGGGTGACTTGCTCCGTAGGCGTGGGGCGAGTTGCCACGGCAAGGGTCTTGCCGGGGTTGCTAAAGCCGGCCCCGGCAAGGACCTTGCCGGGGGAGCCTGCCTCGTCCCTTGGCTCTTCGTGGTCCTGGCCTTGGCGTTGCTCCCGCTCCCTCGAGCTTCGGTCTTACCCTGGCTCACCTCCCTTGCCTTGCCTGGTGTGGTCGTGGGCGCGGCTCCAACTGCCCGTGCACAGTTATAGGGGTACAAAAAGTGTGCCCCTCTTTTTGTACACCGACACCTTTCTATCAACAATATGCAAATCAAATTCTTGTAGCAAGAGAACCCATCTAATAAGTCTAGGTTTAGCATCTTTCTTTTCCATAAGATATTTAATAGCAGCATGATCAGTGTGAATAGTTACTTTAGAATCAACAATATAAGGTCTGAACTTATCACAAGCAAATACAACTGCTAAAAGTTCTTTTTCAGTAGTAGCATAATTTCTTTGAGCATTGTCTAGAGTCTTACAAGCATAATGGATAACATTTAATTTATTATCAACTCTTTGCCCTAGAACAGCAACTACAGCATAATCACTAACGTCACACATAATTTCAAAGGGTAAATTCCAATCATGTGGTTGAACAACGGGTGCAGAGACTAATGCTTTCTTAATTATTTCAAATGCTTCTACACAATCATCATCAAAGACAAATGGTATATCTTTTTGCAATAAATTAGTTAGAGGCTGAGAAATTTTTGAGAAGTCCTTAATGAACCTCCTATAAAATCCAGGATGACCAAGGAAACTTCTTATACCTTTGACGTCCTTTGGACATGGCATCTTTTCTATAGCATCAACTTTGGCTTTATCAACTTCAATACCTCTTTTGGAAACTTTGTGCCCCAAAACAATACCTTCATTAACCATAAAGTGGCACTTTTCCCAATTCAAGACAAGATTAGTTTCTTCACATCTCTGCAAAACTCGGACAAGATTGCTCAAGCAATCATCAAAAGAGGAACCATAGACGGAAAAGTCGTCCATGAAAACCTCGCAAATCTTTTCACAAAAGTCAAAGAATATAGCCATCATGCATCTTTGAAATGTAGCAGGTGCATTACATAAACCAAAAGGCATACGTCTATAAGAAAAAGTACCAAAAGGGCATGTAAAAGTAGTCTTTGATTGATCTCTAGCCGACACACGTATTTGAGAGAAACCAGAATAATTATCTAGAAAGCAGTAGTGTGTATGTTTGCATAATCTTTCTAGCATTTGATCAATAAAAGGTAAGGGGTAATGATCTTTCTCAGTAGCTTTATTTAATTTGCGGAAATCAATTACCATCCTATAGCCTGTAATAATTCTTTGTGGAATCAATTCATCTTTATCATTAGGAACAACAGTAATACCTCCCTTCTTAGGGACACAATGGACAAGACTTACCCACTGACTATCAGCAACGGGATAAATTATACCTGCCTCCAGAAGCTTCAGTATTTCTTTTCTTACCACTTCTTTCATTTTAGGATTCAAACGTCATTGAGGATCACGAACTAGTTTGGCATCTGCTTCCAAATTTATGTTATGTTGACATAGAGTGGGACTAATACCCTTAAGATCGTCAAGAGTATATCCAATAGCAGCACAGTGCTTCTTCAGAGTTTTCAATAATCGTTCTTCTTCATGCTCTGAAAGGTTAGCACTAATAATAACAGGATATATCTTCTTTTCATCAAGATAAGCATATTGAGATTATCAGGCAACGGTTTAAGCTCAAACACGGGATCACCCTTGGGTGGAGGAGGATCCCCTAAAATTTCAACAGGCAAGTTGTGTTGCAGAATAGGTTCACGTTTAAAGAATACTTCATCTATTTCCCTTCTTTCATTCATGAACATATCATTTTCATGGTCTAGCAAATAGTGTTCTAAAGGATCACTAGGAGGTACGGCAATAGAAGCAAGACCAATAATTTCATCCTTACTAGGTAATTCTTCCTCACGATGTTGTTTACTAAATTTAGAGAAATTAAACTCATGAACCATATCATCCAAGCCAATAGTAACAACATTCTTTTCGCAATCTATCCTAGCATTAACAGTGTTCAAGAACGGTCTACCAAATATAATGGGACAAAAGCTATCTTGTGGAGAAGTGAGAACAAGAAAATCAGCGGGATATTTAGTTTTCCCACACAAGACTTCAACATCTCTAACAATCCCAATTGGTGAAATAGTATCTCTATTGGCAAGTTTAATTGTGACATCAATTCCTTCTAACTTAGCATGTGCAATTTCATTCTTAATTTCTTCGTATAAAGTATGCGGTATAACACTAGCACTAGCACCCATATCACATAAGCCATGATAACAATGATCTCCTATTTAACAGAAATAACAGGCACGCCAACCATAGGTCTATGTTTATCTTTAGCACAAGGTTTAGCAATTCTAGCAGTTTCACCTTCGAACTGAATAACATGCCCATCAATATTATCAGACAAGAGATCTTTAACAATAGCAATATTAGGTTCTACTTTAACTTGCTCAGGAGGTGTATAAGTTCTAATATTTCTTTTACGAACAACAGTTGAAGCTTTAGCATGATCCTTTACTCTAATAGGGAAAGGTGGTTTCTCAACATAAGCAGTAGGAACAATAGGATCATTACAAGTGACAGTCTTTTCTTCGACTTTAATAGGTGCAGCTACTTTTACTTCTATAGGCAGATGATATTTAAACCACTTATCCTTAGGGAGATCAACATAAGTAGCAAAAGATTCACAGAAAGAAGCTACTATCTCAGAGTCAAGTCCATATTTAGTGCTAAACTTACGGAAAATATCGGTATCCATAAAAGATTTAACACAATCAAACTTTGGTGTCATACCTGACTCCTTACCTTCGTCGAGGTCCCAATCTTCAGAGTTGCGTTTAACTCTATCCAACAAGTTCCATCTAAATTCAATAGTCTTCATCATAAAAGAGCCAGCACAAGAAGTATCGAGCATGGTGCGATTGTTTTCAGAAAGCCGAGCATAAAAACTTTGCATAATTATTTCTCTCGGGAGCTCATGATTGGGGCATGAATATAACATTGATTTAAGCCTCCCCCAAGTTTGAGCGATGCTTTCTCCTTCATGAGGCCAGAAATTATATATATAATTGTGATCACGATGAACAAGATGCATAGGGTAATACTTCTGATGAAATTCCAATTTCAATCTTTTATAGTCCCACGATCTCGTATCACATAGCCTATACCATATCAATGCATCTTCCTTCAAAGATAAAGGAAAGACCTTCTTCTTAGCAACATCATCGGGTACACCTGCAAGCTTAAATAATCCACAAACTTCATCCACATATAATAAGTGCTCATCAGGATGCTTTGTTCCATCTCCTGCAAAAGAGTTAGCTAGCGGTCTTTCCATCATACCCGAAGGAAATTCAAAAGGAGTTTCATTTTCAATAGGTTCAGTAGGTTGAGGAGCAACTCTTTGCTCTATTGGACGGGGCGAAGATACCCGAACAAGCCCCTCAGAGGATTACTTTCCATAGTAACAAGTGACAGTAAATTTCAGCACACTATATAATTTTTTCCTTACCAAATTCCACCTACCAAAGGCGCTACACTCCCCGGCAACGGCGCCAGAAAAGAGTCTTGATGACCCACAAGTATAGGGATCTATCGTAGTCCTTTCGATAAGTAAGAGTGTCGAACCCAACGAGGAGCAGAAGGAAATGATAAGCGGTTTTCAGCAAGGTATTCTCTGCAAGTACTGAAATAAGTGGTGATAGATAGTTTGGTGATGAGGTAAATTGTAACGAGCAACAAGTAACAAAAGTAAGTAAAGTGCAGCAAGATGGCCCAATCCTTTTTGTAGCAAAGGGCAAGCTGGAACAAACTCTTATAATAGGAAAAGCGCTCCCGAGGACACATGGGAATATCTTCAAGCTAGTTTTCATCACGTTCATATGATTCGCGTTCGGTTCTTTGATAATTTGATATGTGGGTGGACCGGTGCTTGGGTGCTGTTCTTACTTGAACAAGCATCCCACTTATGATTAACCTCTATTGCAATCATCCGCAACTACAACAAAAGTATTAAGGTAAACCTAACCATAGCATGAAACATATGGATCCAAATCAGCCCCTTACGAAGCAACGCATAAACTAGGGTTTAAGCTTCTGTCACTCTAGCAACCCATCATCTACTTATTACTTCCCAATGCCTTCCTCTAGCCCCAAATAATGGTGAAGTGTTATGTCCTCGACGTTCACATAACACCACTAGAGGCTAGACAACATACATCTTATCAAAATATCAAATGAATACCAAATTCACATGACTACTAATAGCAAGACTTCTCCCTTGTCCTCAGGAACAAACGTAACTACTCACAAAGCATATTCATGTTCATAATAAGAGGGGTAATAATATGCATATAGGATCTGAACATATGATCTTCCACCAAATAAACCAACTAGCATCAACTACAAGGAGTAATCAACACTACTAGCAACCTACTAGCACCAATCCCGGACTTTGAGACAAGAATTGGATACAAGAGATGAAATAGGGTTTGGAGATGAGATGGTGCTGGTGAAGATGTTGATGGAGATTGCCCTCTCCCGATGAGAGGAGCGTTGGTGATGACGATGGTGATGATTTCCCCCTCCCGGGGGGAAGTATCCCCGGCAGAACAGCCCTGCGGGAGCTCTAGATTGGTTCCGCCTCGGTTCCGCCTCGTGGCGGCGGAGTCTCGTCCCGAAAGGTTGCCTCCTATTTTTTCTCATCGAAAGACTTCATATAGCAAAAGATGGACATCGGAGAGCCACCAGGGGGCCCACGAGGTAGGGGGCGCGCCCCCTACCCTCGTGAGCAGGGTGTGGGCCCCCTGGACTTCATCTTTGGCGAGGATTTTTCTTTATTTATTTTAAGATGTTCCGTGGAGTTTCAGGACTTTTGGAGTTGCACAGAATAGGTCTATAATATTTCCTCCTTTTCCAGCCCAGAATTCCAGCTGCCGGCATTCTCCCTTCTTATGTAAACCTTGTAAAATAAGAGAGAATTGCCATATGTGTTGTGACATATTGTGAAATAACAGCCCATAATGCAATAAATATCGATATAAAAGCATGATGCAAAATGGACGTATGAAGCCCAGAAGAAAACACTGCAAGCACCAGAAAAGATAACACTCCGGACAATGAAGCCCCTGTTGAGGTAGAATCCGAACAGGAGAAACAGGAAAGCGGGCAAGACAGCCCTGATGAACAGGCCACATATGGGGACTCGGAAGACAGAAATTATCTCCCACCCTCTGAGGAAGAGGAGATCCTCGATAACGAGGATTTTATCGTGCTTAAGGAACCTCTCGAGCAGGAGCGTTTCAAACGCCGGCTTATAGCCACTGCAAGGAGCCTAAGGAAGAAGTAGCTGCAACTTCAAGCAAGCCAAGATTTGCTCAATGATAGATGGACCGAGGTCTTGGCCGCCGAGGAACACGGCTTTAGTAGCCCAAACAAAAGCCACCCAAAGGGTAGGTGGCTCCCTCAATGAGATGGCAGGGCGCTGGAGCCCACACCACCATCGAACAATGTGGCGGGCCGGCCATAGTTCGGTCCAGACAAAGCAGCAGCCCAAAAAGAGCCACATACCAACCCATCCGGCCGCAAAATCAAGAGTAAAACAGCTCGAGGGAACACCCACGACATCAACCGAGACCCAGAGGATAGAGCAGGGCGCACAAGATCGATGTGCAGATCACGGAGATACACCTCGACCGACTATGATGGTCACCCATTAGGACACTACAGAGCCAACCAAGCCCGGTCCAAACTCTGTAAGCGGAGTCCGCCGGAGGTGCTTCACAGTGTGGCCCAACATAGAGGAGCCGCACACCCTCCCTGCTTCATCGACGAGGTAATGGAGCATGAATTCCCAGACGGGTTCAAACCCATTAACATCGAATCATACGACGGAACAACAAATCCCGCGGTATGGATCGAGGATTACCTCCTCCATATTCACATGGCTCATGGGGACGACCTTCATGCCATTAAATACATACCTCTCAAGCTTAAGGGGCCAGCTCGCTACTGGCTAAACAGTTTACCAGAAAATTCTATTGGTAGCTGGGAAGACTTGGAAGACGCCTTTCAAGACAACTTCCAAGGAACATACGTCCAGCATCCAAGATGCCGATGACTTAAGTCATATTGTCCAGCAGCCCAGCGAGTCAGCCGAGGAGCTCTGGACTAGGTTCTTAGTCAAAAAGAACCAAATTGTCGACTGTCCGGACGCAGAAGCCCTCGCAGCCTTCAAACACGACGTCCAGGATGAATGACTAGCGCGCCACCTCGGCGAGGAAGGACCCAAGTCCATGATAGCCCTTACCGCTCTAATGTCTCGCTTTTGTGCGGGAGAAGACAACTGGCTCGCTCATAAAAGCAACAACGCCAGTGACCCGGGCACTTCCGAAATTCGAGACGACAACGGTAAGCCACGAGAAACTGAACACAACAGTCGCAGTAATACATGCGACACAGCGGTGAACGCCGGATCTCACAATCCAAAGCTCGGTCAACGGAAGAAGCCACTAAAGGCAAACCAGGATGGACCATCCACCCTTGATAAGATATTGGACCGACCTTGTCAGATTCACGGTCACCCTGATAGGCAAGCTAATCACACCAACAGAAACTGTTGGGTCCTCAAGCAGGCAGGCAAGCTCAACGCCGATCACAAGGGGAGGAGGCCACCAGGCGACAGAGACGATGGATCGGCTCGCCAGCCGAACACCAGGAGTCAGAAACACTTTCCCACTGAAGTTCGACCACTCTCAGAACGGAAATAGCAGTTCGGCTTCCGCCGCCGACCCACTATACTGGAAAAGTTCACACCACGCGTACATCACTATGCACTCAAGATACCATGGGCATCGGCGGAAGCACAATATGGACAACCCTGCAAGAAGCCCCCTAACGTTCTTATCCGTCTTTCTTATTTTTCTGTATCATTTCTTAAAAACAGGTGACCATCAGGACAACATCTACATCGGACTCTCTCGAAGTTCCGATCCGCATACTCACCTACGGGGCAACTCCCATTAAGGATTCCCCTCCCCGAGGAAGGGCAGCGCAGACATGCGACAGGAGGTCCAAAATAAGTCTTTGTAGACCGCACTCTTTCTTTTGAGCCTGTACCATGCCCTTCTCCTCAGTTCCCAACCCCGAGCATGTCAAATAGCTGGGTTGTGGTTTTTACTCTTTATATATATTTATCATTGGCATATTGCTCCGCTCCCAGTAAACTTTATCCGAACTAATCTTTCATGCTCTTTCTATAATGAGTCCGGCCGTAATGGCTGCCTTACAAGATGCACCTCGGCATAACTTGCCAGGGGCCCGGTATGGGAACAAACGAGTCGCCAGTAAAAGTCCGAACAACTTTATAGCATACTTCAGTGGTGTCCGGCCATTGCTCTCGTTCCCCAAAATATAATTGCCACATTCCCTCGTGCGTAGTGTCGAGGAAGTGTTGAAGAGTCCGCCATCCTTCGGGATTAAACTCCCACATACAGAGAGGCCGCCGCTGACATGGCAGGGTCCGGCGGACTAGCATTACTTGAACGACGTTCACAAGACCGATGCCCTTCTCGGTAAGGCTTCGGACGTGACCTTGCAGGGTTTGCACTTCATTGAAAGATCCCCAGTCCAGTCCCTTATTGATCCATGAAGCAAGCTGAATTGGGGGGCCGGGTCGGAACGCAGGCGTAGCCGCCCACTTGGAGCCCCGCGACTCGTTGATGTAAAACCACCCATGCTGCCATAGGTCAGAAGACTTGGCGAAAGATCCTTCAAACCAAACCACGCTGGAAAGCTTGCCTATTGTGACGTTGCCGCACTCTACCTACTCCTCCTCTGTCACCTGCGGCCTCGCGTCAAAGGTCTTGAGCCACAAACCAAGTGCGGAGGAGTCCAGAGGAAGGCCTCACATGTGACAATAAATGTCGAGATGTGGAGAATAGAGTCTGGGGCCAGATCGTGAAAGTCTAGCCATAGTAAAACATGAGCCCCGGACGAAGGGGTTAAGCGAGAACCCCAACCCATGGAGGAAGTGGGACACAAACATTACCCTCTCGCCGGATTTGGGGGTAGGAACGACCTGCCCCTGTGCAGGAAGCCGATGGAGGATTTCCGGGGTCAGATACCTTGCTGCACGGAGCTTCGCAATATCCTCCTCTATGACAGAAGAAGCCACCCATCGGCCTAGACGGTTGGATCCAGACATGATTGGGGCTGGTGGCGATGAGGAACCCGAGGGTTGGAACTTGGGGTGGCCAGGGTTGAGGAAGAAGCGAGCGCAAAGGAAGAAGACGAGTCTGGGACCCTATATAAAGGCCCCAAGTACTATACGTATCCACCTGGGTCTCGAAACTTACCAATCTCCAGAGAGTTGTACCCGGGGGCGGTTGGGTTACCCACGCCTGCATTAATGAAAATCCTCTGAAAAGGGGGGACACGATCTCTGCCTTGGCAAGACAAGCCAGAAAAACCACGTCCCGAGACGTGGGGCGACGCACCCGCCAACGGTTGGAAATAGTGACCGGGCAGGCATGATGTCATAAACAGTCATCAATAAATTAGGCTCGTATATTTTTTCTGCAACTATGTATACAGGTATGGATACATCTACTACATCCGAAGACTACTTGGGGTTCGAAGAAAGGGGAACCTGCCTTGCAATGCCGAAGACAATCTGCGCGCCGGACTCCTCGTCATTGAAGCCAGGTTCAGGGGCTACTGAGGGAGTCCTGGACTAAGGGGTCCTCAAGCGTCCGGCCTGCTATCCATGGGCCGGATTGATGGGCCGTGAAGACTGAAGACCATAGTCGTGTCCGGATTGGACTTTCCTTGGCGTGGAAGGCAAGCTAGGCGACCAGTTGTGAAGATTCCTTCTTATGCAACCGACTCCATGTAACCCTAGATCTCTCATGTGTCTATATAAACCGGAGAGCATAGTCCGGATAGGACACATTCATTACCATATACACATAGGCTAGGCTTCTAGGGTTTAGCCATTACGATCTCATGATAGATCAACTCCTGTAATACTCATATTCATCAAGATCAATCAAGCAGGAAGTAGGGTATTACCTCCATAGAGAGGGCCCGAACCTGGGTAAACATTGTGTCCCCCGTCTCCTGTTACCATCGATCCTAGACGCACAGTTCGGGACCCCCTACCCGAGATCCGCCGGTTTTAACACCGACAGTTACGTTATGGATGAAGAAACTGCTAGAGACTTTCTTGCTTGCAGTGATAGATATGATCTAAAGAAATTATTATCTAAGCTGAAAGAGAAGTCTTTGAATGCTAGAATGAAATATGACCCTGCTTTTCCTACTTCACCTATATGTATTTCTGATAAGGATTATGATTTCTCTGTCGATCCTGGGATAATTACTTTGGTTGAATCTGATCCTTTCTATGGCTATGAATCTGAAACTGTTGTGGCACATCTTACTAAATTAAATGATATAGCCACCCTATTCACTCATGAGGAGAAAATTCGTTACTACTATATCCTCATATTATTTCCGTTCTCATTAAAGGGTGATGCTAAAACATGGTTTAATTCTCTTGATCCTAGTTGTGTGCGTAGTCCCCAGGATACGATTTATTACTTCTCTGCTAAATATTTCCCCGCTCATAAGAAACAAGCTACTTTAAGGGAAATATATAATTTTGTGCAAATTGAAGAAGAGAGTCTCCCACACGCTTGGGGGAGGCTCCTTCGATTACTTAATGCTTTGCCTGATCATCCTCTCAAGAAAAATGAAATACTTGATATCTTTCATAATGCACTAACTGATGCTTCCAGAGACCACCTGGATAGTTGTGTTGGTTGTGTTTTCAGGGAAAGAACTGTGGATCAAGTTGAATTGCTATTCAATAATATGTTGACTAATGAAAATAATTGGAGACTTCCTGAACCAACTCCTAAGCCAACTCCGAAGAAAAGGGGTATTCTATTTCTCAGTCATGAAGATATGCAAGAGGCAAAGAAATCTATGAAAGAAAAGGGTATTAAAGCTGAAGATGTTAAGAATTTACCACCTATTGAAGAAATACATGGTCTTGATAACCCAACACATGTAGTAAAGGTAAACTCTCTCTATAGATTTGATGAAGGTGATATTCCTCATTATAAGTCTGCTGGCCAATGCTTAGATGAGTTTGATGACTTTATTGTTAAACAAGAAAACTTCAATGCTTATGTTGGTAGACAATTGAAATGTAATGCGTATATGATTGAACACTTGAGTGATTATATGTCTAGAGTTAAAGGTGAACTTAAACTCATTAGTAAACATGCTTCTATGGTTACCACTCAAGTAGAACAAGTGCTTAAAGCTCAAAATGATTTTCTCAATGAATTAAATAATAAGAAAAACGATAATGCTGTTAGAGTTATGACTAGAGGGGGTAAAATGACTCAGGAACCTTTGTATCCTTAAGGCCACCCTAAGAGAACTGAGGAAGATTCTCAGAGAACTAATTTTGATGCACCTAGTCCTTCTAAAAAGAAGAAAAAGAAAAATGATAGGACTTTGCATGCTTCTAGTGAACCTGTTGTTGACACACCTGAGAATCCCAATGATATTTCTATTTCTGATGCTGAGACACAATCTGGTAATGAACATGAACCTAGTGATAATGTTAATGATGATGTTCATGTTGATGCTCAACCTAGCAATAACAATGATGTAGAGATTGAACATGTTGTTGATCTTGATAACTCACAATCAAAGAATCAACGTTATGATAAGAGAGACTTTGTTGCTAGGAAGCATGGTAAAGAAAGAGAACCATGGGTTCAGAAACCCATGCCTTTTCCTCCCAAACCATCCAAGAAAAAGGATGATGAGGATTTTGAGTGCTTTGCTGAAATGATTAGACCTATCTTTTTGCGTATGCGTTTGACTGATATGCTTAAAATGAATCCTTATGCTAAGTACATGAAAGATATTGTTACAAATAAAAGAATGATACCGGAAGCTGTTGTTTCCACCATGCTTGCTAATTATACTTTTAAAGGTGGAATACCTAAGAAACTTGGAGATCCAGGAGTACCAAATGTACCATGCTCCATTAGAAGAAACTATGTTAAAACTGCTTTATGTGATCTTGGAGCCGGTGTTAGTGTTATGCCTCTCTCTTTATATCATAGACTTGATTTGAATAAGTTGACACCTACTGAAATATCTTTGCAAATGGCCGATAAATCAATCGCTATACCTGTCGGTATTTGTGAGGATGTGCCTGTTGTGGTTGCAAATGTTACTATTTTAACGAACTTTGTTATTCTTGATATTCCCGAGGACGATAGTATGTCGATTATACTTGGTAGACCCTTTTTGAATACTGCAGGGGCTGTTATTGATTGCAACAAAGGCAATGTCACTTTTCATGTTAATGGTAATGAGGATATGGTGCACTTTCCGAGGAAACAACCTCAAGTCCACAGTATCAATTCTATTGGAAAAATTTCAACGCTTTCTATTTGAGGTTTTGAATTTCCTCTTCCTACTGTCAAAAATAAATATGATATTCTTATTGTAGTGGACGTGGATATCCCCGTTGAGGTAACCTAGTGATATTCGAAAATTCTCTGGTTTCATGCGATTTAGACTGAGTTTGTTAACAAGACTTGATCAACCTTGTTAGTAGATTCCTTTTGATGAGCATGAGATGGATGAAGTTAGAAAGCACAACTCTCTGTACTCTCCTTTTACTCTCTGTTATTTAGATTAAATAAAGCAAAATTAGTACTTTCTGACTGTTTTCTGAATTATCCTGGCAAAAAAATACCCCGAAAATAATGTTCTCCAAATGCCCTAAAATTGAAATATGATTTTTTATAGAATATTTAAGAATATCTGGCACTGAGAACACAACAGGGGGAGCCACCACCGGGCCACGAGGGTCCAGGGCATGCCCAGGGCTGCCTCATGGCCCCCACGTGGCCCCCCTCCACTTATTCCTGCACCCACACACTTCGTATTCCTCCAGAAAAAATCAGCACACAGCTCAAACTCGTGTTCTAGCTCGTTTTGCTGCGATTTTCGATCTCCTTGCTTAAAGCTCCACTCAGAAAACTGCTTTGGGGGATTGTTTTTTGGTATGTGACTCTTCCAATGGTCCAATTAGTTTTTGTTCTAGTGCTTTATTCATTGCAAAGTTTTGCTACTTAGGTGACCCTGTTCTTGAGCTTGCATGTCAAATTTATTTGGTCCCAACTAGTTCTAATGCATGACATAGTCTTTAGGCACTTGTGGGAGTAGTTGCTATCAATTTTGTTGAGTTTGGTTCACTTTTATTTCGATTCACTAAAAATTTCAGAAATTTTTTAGAGAAAGAAATATGTTTAGGAAAATGTACCAAGGTGGTTCCTCAAAGAAGCAAAGACCCAGGCCCGCGATACATGAGCCGGACTATGAGCTACCAAGAGAAGCTCAAGTGCGGCCTTGTGAATGGCCGTCAGAAGATTTTATGGTCCAAGCAAGAATTAAGGAGGAATTTGATGCATATGTGCGTAATGCTGAACTCGAGGGCTTCATGTCAGATAAGTGCCCCCAATATTACCACCTAACTGATTCCTTTGTGAGAAGGTTTAAATTTACATCCTCGCGCAATTCTCAGACTGTCCTATTTGATCTCTATGATAAATCTTATACCATGGACTTAGAAGATTTTAATACTGCTTGCAAACTCCCGTAATGGGGTAGTGCTAGTGAACCTCACAAATCTGAATTTAAAGACTTTCTTGCTAGTATAACTGTGGAGGAATCTAGAGAAATCACGCAAGCTACCATAGGGAGCATCCATTTTCCTGCCATACATTATTTTTCTCTCTTTATAGGTAGATGTACTAATGGTAAGGACGAGGCATGTCACATGTGTGTTCTCGATCTTAGTGTTCTCAAGAGTGATGTATTAGAAGATAAACAATACAACTTGGGGGGATATTGTTGCACGAAGGTTGCATCGTAACAGTATTAGTGGAGATTTGTTTGGTGGAATTTATGCAACCCGTGTAGCTAATTATCTTGAGATGCCCATACACGAAAATGATATGGAATTGCCTCCTGCTTATTTACATTATAATGCTATGGTTCACCATCAGTTTGTTCAGAGGAATGAACAGTTCCTCCGGTACCGACTAATATTTGACAAACGTCGCGTTGTCCATATTACTCTCCCTGCTCCTACTTTCTTTGACTTTCAGGCAAAAGGAGATATGTTATAACCAGGGAGGAGGCGAATGAGTACGAGAGGAGGGCGGAGGCATCTCGCCTCCAAGTTGCAGCTCTTGAGGCAGTAGCTGCTGCATCTCAGTACGACCCCAGTTACAATTTCGGATATCCGCCAGGCCATCCATGGGCATAGACCAACTTAGGCCAAAAGCCTAAGCTTGGGGGAGTACGTATTTCTCACCGACATTACCTTCATGTTCACACACTCATGCCAGTTGTCGGTGCTCATACTTTTTCATTGTACTATCCATGCTAGTTTATTCCCTTTTCTAAGCCCTCTTCTTGTGTGTTTGAATAACCTTGAGAAAAAGGAAAAAAAATAGTTGTAACTTTTAGCTAGTTTACTTTCCATGCTTGTAGTAGTAATAACTAAAAGAAACCCAAAAAGATTTCTTATTCTTCTTTTGCTTGTTGGGAGCTTTCCCGTGTAAATAGTTATATTTCTTTTCTTTTCTTTGGGGCTCGAGAGGAGAAGACCATAATGAAAAAAATGTTGAAGTGGCTCCTATATGCATTATTGTTGATTTAATCAGGAGCCCATTTACCTTGTCTTCTCCTGTGTATTAAATGCCTCCAGATTCCAGCTTAGTCCAATTGCACGTGCACTATTATTATCCTCCACACCGTTCGGTCGTGCAAGTGAAAGGCAATAATGATGATATATGATGGACTGGTTGAGATGAGAAAAGATGGTATGAACTCGACCTCTCTTGTTTTTGTAAATATGATTAGTTCATCATTCCTGATTCAGCCTATTATGAATGAAACATGTTTGCAATGACAATTAGAGATTATAGTTGCTTATGCCATGCTTAATTAGCTAGGAGTTTATAATGGTTTACCTTGTGTGCCAACATGCTATTAAAATGGTTGTGATGTGGTATGATAGGGTGGTATCCTCCTTTGAACGATTCGAGTGCCTTGACTTGGCACATGTTCACACATATAGTTGAAACAAAATCAGCATAGCCTCCACGATATTTATGTTCATGGTGAATTATATCCTACTCATGCTTGCACTCAGTGTTGATTAATTTTAGTGAATGTTCATGACTGTTGTCGCTCTCTAGTTGGTCGTTTACCAGTCTTTTTCTAGCCTTCACTTGTACTAAGCGGGAATACTGTTTGTGCATCCACTCCCCAAAGTTATTCCATATGAGTCCACCATACCTTCCTATATGTGGTATATACCTGCCGTTCCAAGTAAATTTGTATGTGCCAAACTCCAAACCTTCAAATGAAATTCGGTTGTGTATGCTCGAATAGCTCATGTATCAACTAGGGTTGTCTGTATCTTCCATGCTAGTCGGGTTATTCCCAAGAGGAGTGGACTCCGCTCCTCACTCACGAGAAAATGGCTGGTCACCGGGATGCCCAGTCCCACGCTCAAACCAAATCAAAATAATT
Source organism: Aegilops umbellulata (assembly GCA_032464435.1). NCBI lineage: Eukaryota > Viridiplantae > Streptophyta > Magnoliopsida > Poales > Poaceae > Aegilops > Aegilops umbellulata. The sequence goes on along the minus strand of CP136058.1, from coordinate 436,482,909 downwards.
TCAACCAAAACTCCCCCAGGACTGTTGTTAGTTGGAGGCACCCGTTGTTTTGGGCAAGCCATGGATTGATGCTTGTTGGTGGTGGGGAAGTATAAACTTTACCATTCTGCTTGGGAACTATTGGGGATATAACTATTTGTGTAAGCCGCCCAGGAGGGTCCGGGTTACGCAAAGAAGGATTCATCAGAAGAAGCCCAAGACCAAGCATGAAGATGGCGGTTCAATAAGAGGGTCTAAGGCCCACAGGCGGCTTAAGGCCCATAGTGGTAAACCGCCATGATGGCATGACTTGTAGCATAAGGTAGAATTAACTAGTCACCGAGCCGGACACTGTCTATGAGCCGGCCGGGACTCTGTAAGCCGCAGGGCATCAACCCGTGTATATAAGGGGACGGCCCGCGGTGGTTTAGGGCAAGAAACAACTCATCGAGAACCGGGCATAGCGTATCTCGCTCCCTGGCCATCGAAACCTCAAGCAATACCAACCCAACTAGACGTAGGCCTTACCTTCACCGTAAGGGGCCGAACTAGTATAACTCTCTCGTATCCTTTGTCCCGATTAACCCCTTTAAGCTTCCTAGTTGTGATGGCTCCACGACTAAGTCCTTGCAAGAGGACATCTGCCGTGACAATTCCACAAGAGTTGGCGCCCACCATGGGGCCAGCGCACGGTGGATTTGAGTTCTTCAAGGGCAGCTTTGCAGGGCTCAAGGGATACGCAGTCGGCCGGATGACCAAGAGTCGTCGCGGCAAGATCTACATCGACGACGAAGGTTGGGGCCCCGGCGCCGGCTCAATTGAGTACGGGTACCAGTCCCCTTTGGCCGAATCCACGTCTTCATCGGCCGGATCGGTGAGCCGGGCCCTGAGCCGGACAACTGCACTGACCTCGTCGAGACGGCTCAGCGCGCAAGACCCGCCCGAGCTCAGCTCGTCATGAAGCGTGCCTTCATGGGTTGCATCCACGGAGGGGAACTCTCTGAAGGATCTGTAGATGGTGGTGAGACGGTCGTCCTCTCTGACGGTGATTCGTCCGCCGGTTCAACAGATTCGCTATGTCTGTTACAAGATGGCGAGCTTCGGGGTTGTTTCGATGGCAGCAGTATTCCGGACCCCTATGAGTCGCCAAGCTGGGCAGGAGTCTTCATGGCTGGTACTCAACCCGGTCAAAACTCAATAGTTGCGGCCGCAATAACGTGTGGGTTAGGAGCGGCCGGGGCAGGAGGCCCTGTGCGCCCGCCGGCTCAGGTGCTGATGGACCTCATGGATAAGCTGACGGCCCTGTTAACCGCCACGGTCATCCCTGCGAATCAAAATGAGCATAACGCAGAGGTGGCACAGGTGCGTGAGGAGATAGCTCGGGCCAAGGAGGCCTTGGCAGCTGAGGACACTAGGTTAGCCACAGAACAAGCGGCTTTGGATGCACGGGCGCAACAGCTACAGCCAGAGGCTTTCCAGCTTACGATGAGCAGGAACGCGTCTAACGAGGTGATGAGGAGGAGACATCAGAAAACTCAATCCTGTTTGCCTCTGATTTATGATCCTCGGAATCTTTTCGCTACGCCCGGAGCCGGCCCCAGCAACCCGCCAGACGCAAATCAGTTTTTGATAGTCGGAACAGGAGGACCGATTCAACCTCGGGTAATGGCACCACCTCATGGGAATATGGCACCGCCCCGTTATGTACCGATACCGCCGGGTCACTTTTCCAACCCCATGGAGAACCTGATCGTAGCGTCGGCGCACCTGGCGGCTCTCCCAGTGGATGGCGACGATCCAACGGCAGTGGAGACCCGAAGGATCAGAGACCTCATCCAGACGGCCCTGGCTCAGCAAGAGACTTATTCTTACAGCCGGGACAAGATTCATTCAACTCCTCCGCCTTGGTTAGCGCCGGCTCGTCCAAACTGCAGCCCGAGTTACAACAGACACATGGAGTGAGAAGCTTTGTCAAGCAATGCCCAGCGCCGTAACCAGCCCGGTGGCTATAACCTGGTGCAGGACCGAATACGTCAGGAGGACGAGCGGGCGGCTCAACTGGCGGCTCAACTGACGGCTCAGGAGGCTCTTCCGGATTACCCGACGACTTCCATTGAGGCAAGAGTGGCCACCAGAACCGGCGGTGTTCCTTGTTTGGTGTCGTCTCTACGTAATGAGCATTTGCCCAAGGACTTCAAAGGACCTCGAAAGGTGCCAAATTACACGGCCGACTTACAGCCCGGAGCATGGATCGAAAGTTATGAGATGGCCATGGAGCTGTTGGAGGTCAGTGACGCAGCAATGGCTAAGTACTGCACCGTTATGTTGGATGGAACGGCCTGATCTTGGTTAAAGGGTTTGCCACCCAATTCCATTAATTCATGGGCAGAGCTAAAGGCCCGGTTCATCCAGAACTTCAAGGACACTTGCAAGCAATCTATGTCGATCATGGACTTAACAAATTGTAAGCAAGAGGATGGTGAATCCACAACCCATTGGGTGCGCCGGGTCAAGGAGATAATACATTCGTCTGACAAGATGGATGCCGGCTCGACAGTCCTCATGTTGGAGAAGAATTGCCGCTTTGAGCCACTGAGACAGAAACTGGGGCGCCTTAAGCGTGATTGCAATGATATGGGTACGCTGATGGCAGCTTTAGTCAAATACGCCGATTCTGATAGTACCAAGGATCCCGCGTCTGACGAGGAAAAGACAGGGAAGGGAAAGAAGAATGGCAATGGAAAGGGTCAACAGCATAACCCGATGAATCAAGGAGGCAATAAGCGTAAGGCTGAGGGTAACCCGGAGTTTGTGGCCAACGCCAATGCGCAGGGTAACAATCAGAGACGTAAAGGAAAACCGCCCCCTCGATCTGGCAGGTCAGGTCCATCTCTTGAGCAGCTACTTAATCAGCCCTGCCCGAGACACGGCACCCGGGAACGACCCGCCACCCACTTGTGGAAGGATTGCGCGATCATGAAGGCTTTCAAGAATTCCAACGCGTTTGATGGCAATCATGGGTCGGGCGGCGGCTCAGGTGCCGGCGGCTTTCATGGCCCGGGCGGCGGTTCAAATTCCGGTTTTCAGGGAAATCAAGGCGGCTATAATCAACAGCAGTCTGGTCAAGGAGGACAACAACAGCAGCAGTCGGGTTATCAGAGCCATCCGAAGCAGCTGAATAGTCGGCAGTATCATGTGTTCACCACTAGCTTGTGCAAACGTGACCAGAAGGTTCATAAGAGGGTCGTGAACTCTGTTGAGCCGGCAATTCCCCGTTACCTGAGGTGGTCAGAACAGCCTATTGTATGGAGCAGGGAGGATCACCCTCCCCGGGTTGATAATCCGGGTCAGTTAGCCTTGGTGGTGGCACCTTAGGTCGGCGGGTATAAATTCACCAAGGTACTCATAGACGGAGGTAGCAGCATCAACATCCTCTATTACGAGACCTTTCGACGCATGGGTTTGACTGACAAAAATCTAAAGACATCCAACACCGTCTTTCATGGAGTGGTGCCTGGTAAGTCGGCATACCCGGTCGGTAAGATCGAATTGGAGGTGGCCTTTGGAGATGAGTATGATTCCAGGGCTGAGAAATTAACATTTGAGGTGGTCAAAATCAAGAGTCCATATCATGCTCTGTTTGGGTGGCCGGCTTATGCCAAGTTCATGGCATGGCCGTGTTATGTTTATCTACGGCTTAAGATGTCAGGTCACAAGGGCACCATCACCATGCATGGGAGTCGAAAGGTAGCCCTGGAGTGTGAAGAAGGCCATGTGGCTTATGCTGAGTCTGTTTGTGCGGCAGAGGAACTGAAGTTTTATCAAGATAATGTTGACCTGGCGGATATGACCTCTCTAAAGAAGCCAACCACAGAGCATTACCCGGCAATGAAGTTTAAGTCGGCTGCTGAAACCAAGCTTGTTGACTTTACTCCGGGCGATTCGTCTAAGCAGTTCAGTATCAGTGCCAACTTGGATCCTAAATAGGAAAGCGCGCTCATCGAGTTCATCCGTGAGAACCGGGACATCTTTGCATGGAAACCTTCCGACATGCCGGGTGTACCGAGAGAACTCGCTGAGCACACTTTTAATATTGATCCGAAGTATAAGCCGGTCAGGCAGTTTCTTGGGCGGTTCAACGAAGAGAGACGGAAAGCGATTGGAGAGGAGGTCGCCCGGCTCTTAGCGGCTGGGTTCATTGTTGAAGTTTTTCACCCGGAGTGGTTGGCTAACCCGGTGCTCGTGCTCAAGAAGAACGGCACCTGGCGGATGTGTGTGGATTACATGGACTTAAATAAGGCTTGTCCGGCTGATCCCTTTGCTCTCCCCCGTATTGATCAAATCATTGATGCTACGACGGGTTGCGAGCGTTTGAGCTTTTTGGATGCGTACTCTGGTTATCATCAGATCAAGATGGCAGTTAAGGACCAGGAGAAAACGGCTTTCATCACTCCATTTGGAGCCTTCTGCTATGTATCTATGCCGTTTGGGCTCAAGAGTGCCCAGGCGACTTACCAGCGGTGTGTACAGAACTGTCTCCATGATCAAATCGGGCGCAATGTTCACGCTTACGTGGATGACATAGTGGTGAAGTCCAGAGAGAAGGAAACCTTAATTTCTGATTTCAAGGAAACCTTTGATAATCTCCGGGTTTATAAGATGATGCTTAACCCGGCCAAGTGTGTATTTGGTGTACCTGCAGGCAAGCTTTTGGGTTTTCTGGTCTCAAACAGGGGCATTGAAGCTAATCCGGAGAAGATCAAGGCAATTACCTCTTTGGCTAAACCGGCATGCATTAATGATGTTCAGCGACTGGCGGGTCGTGTTGCTGCTCTAAGCCGGTCCATTAGCCGGTTAGGTGAGAAGGCCCTACCGCTGTATCAGATGATGAAGAAAACAGACACTTTTGTCTGGAGTGAGGCTGCTAATACTGCCTTTGAAGATTTAAAGAGACAATTATCTGAGGCGCCGGTCCTGGCGGCTCCCATTGATAGATAGCCACTACTGTTATATGTGGCTGCTAACTCACGAGCTGTCAGTGTTGCAGTCATGGTGGAACGTAAGGAAACTGGTAAGGAGCATCCAGTTCAACGGCCGGTTTACTACATCAGTGAGGTGCTCATTGAGTCTAAGCAAAGGTATCCACATTGGCAGAAGCTTGTTTACGAGGTGTTCATGGCAAGCCGGAAGCGAAGAAATACTTCCAAGGTCACCCTATTACTGTGGTAAGTTCTGCCCCCTTGGGAGACATCATACAGAATAGAGAGGCCACAGGACGAGTCGCCAAGTGGGCCATTGAGCTTGGGCCTCATGGTCTGAAATACATGCCTCGGACTGCTATCAAGTCTCAAGCCCTGGTGGACTTTATCAATGATTGGACAGAGTTGCAGGCACCTGAGGAGAAGCCAGATAACACATATTGGACTATTCACTTTGATGGGTCCAGGCAGTTAGAAGGCTCGGGGCTGGAGTCGTTTTAACTTCTCCCCGAGGTGACAAATTTTGGTATGTGCTCCGGCTTATGTTTCCTTGCACTAACAATGCAGCTGAGTATGAGGCCTTACTCCATGGTCTCCGGATGGCCAAAGAGATGAATTTGAGCCGGGTACGGTGCTTAGGTAACTCAGATCTCGTGGCTCAACAGGTGTCAGGCAAGTGGGACTCCAAGGATCTCCTTATGGCGGCTTACCGTCGTGAAGTTGATGTTGTGGCTGGGCACTTCAAAGGCTATCAAGTGGAGCACATTGATCGAAGGAAGAATGAGGCGGCCGATGCTTTAAACCGGCTGGGATCTCAGCGTAAGCCGGTGCCACCTAACACCTTTCTTGATGTTTTGCATAATCCTTCTGTCAAAGTACCCACAGTGGAAGACCTCGCGGTGCCAGACCCGGAGGCACATCTCGTAGCGGCTCTTCATGTCATCCTGGATTGGACAGTGCCATATTTAGCCTACATGACCCGGGGTGAGTTACCTGAGGATGAGTCCTTGGCGAGACAAATCATCCGGCGGTCTAAATCCATGACAATTGTTCATGGTGAGTTACATCATCGCAGCATCACTGGGGCGTTTCAACATTGTGTATCGCCTGCGGAGGGTCAAGAGGTACTTCGTGAGATCCCTGAAGGGGATTGCGGTCTTCATGCCGGCTCAAAATCTCTCGTGGCCAAGGCTTTTCGTCACGGCTTCTATTGGCTGACGGCTCATGCTGATGCGGAGGATCTGGTTAGTAAATGTGACGGATGTCAGAAATTCTCACGACGAGCTCATGTGCCGGCTCAAGAGTTGAGGATGATTCCAATTACTTGGTCGTTCGCAGTCTGGGGGCTTGACATGGTTGGACCTTTCAAGAGGTCTAAGGACAAAAAGACACACCCTCCTGGTGGCAGTGGATAAGTTCACAAAGTGGGTTGAGGCAGAGCTGGTCAGTAAGTGTGATGCAGCCACGGCGGTTCAATTCATGAAAAAGGTGATCTTTCGTTTTGGTTTTCCACACAGCATCATAACTGACAATGGTACTAATCTCTCCAAAGGTGCCATGGAAGAGTTCCGTCAACGAGAACATATCCGGCTTGATGTTTCGGCTGTTTCTCATCCTCAATCCAATGGTCAAGCAGAAAGAGCAAATTAGGAGATCTTGAAGGGTATCAAACCCCGGCTCTTGGTCCCCTTACAGCGGACGCCGGGTTGTTGGGTGGAGGAATTACCCTCTGTGCTTTGGAGCATCAACACTACACCTAACAAATACACGGGTTACACACCTTTCTTCATGGTGTACGGAGCAGAGGCAGTCCTGCCAAGTGACATCCGTCATGACTCACCCCACGTGGCGGCTTACGTTGAGGCTGACAATGAAAAATCTCGTCAAGATGCACTTGACTTGTTGGACGAAGAGCGAGACTTGGCAATAGCCCGCTCAAAGATTTACCAGCAAGACCTGCGCCGCTACCACAGTCGCTGGGTTAGGTCAAGAACCTTTCAGGAAGGTGACTTAGTGCTCTGGCTTATCCAAGATCAGTCTGATATGCACAAGCTATCCCCTCCTTGGGAAGGACCCTTTGTGGTCAGCAAGAATCTGAACAACGGGTCATACTACCTTATCGATGTTCGAGAGCACAAAGACTCGCGTAAGTCGAAGGAGGAGACCCGCCGGCCGTGGAATATCGCTCATCTTCGGCCTTACTATACCTGAGCCACTGGCTCTCAAGATGTATATATTTTAACGATGTATATATTATATAAAGCAATAAAGCAGGACCTATGTCCTTTTTACCCTCAAAAGTTTACAGGTCCTCATTATCGTGTGGTGGCAATAACCAATAGGGAGCGGATCATATCTGACTCCGGCTTTCCCTTTGGTCCGGCTCATGATCATATCTGAATCTAGCCATGATCACTTGGGGGCTTCCTGTTCAAACATAGGTCGTATTCGAACCAAAGAGAACATAGCTGTCGATACCCTCTTGATCGGCATACTGCCAAACCCACTTGGGGGCTTCTTGATCATATTTGAATCATAGCTTAACCCCTTTGGGTCTGACGTGGATCGTATTCGAATCAGCGTCATTAAACAACTCTTATGGTCACTTGGGGGCTTCCTGTCCAAACATAGGTCGTATTCGAACCAAAGAGAACATAGCTGTCGATACCCACTTGATCGGCATCGCCAAAGCCACTGGGGGCTATATGATCGTATCCGAATCTTAGCTTAACCCCTTTGGAACGGTTTACTGATCGTATTCGAATCACAAGCCTTTAAATTTTGTTTATTATTCATTATACTTTGTCAGCATAAGTATTTGACTATCTTGAGATCCTCTTGAGAATACTATGGGGTGGTTCTTGTTCCACCGGATTAATATTGATCACCTCAGATTGTTAAGTGTCAGGCGAAACATCATATGTGCCAAATTTCAGGAGTTAACTTACCCTCATGATTTGGTTTACATAAGCCAGCGAGATTACCAAAAGATCACAGGTATGCTATTATGATTATGTTTAACAGATGTAAGCATAAACTGGCCTTTATATGATGCTTTGGCTCACACTCCGGATAATCAATACCTAATGTGACCCTGATGCGATAAGTCGCCAAGGGAATTCTGTTTGTTTTATATGTAGGACAATGCAAGCAAGTTTTTGTTTAAACACAAAGGTAATAGAAGATCAATATAAACCGGAAGTATATAAAGACGGTGGCTTATGAGAGTATTGAGTGCCATAAACATGCGCGATGGCATGGAAAAAATTAAGAGTTTTTCCTACCCTATTACAAGACTCCCCGAGCCTGAATAATGAAGCATTGTTTTCACAAAGAGATAAACATATGACGCCTGGTGGTTCACTCCTTTGGTTGGCTTGAAGATTCTGGGTTATCCTTCTCCGCTCTGCCGTTGGTTGCCCTGTCCTGGAAGGTTGACGATGCCCAGTCAATGCCACTCAAAGCTTTAAACTCAGCTTCATCATCTATTAAACCGGCTGGGTCGACCTCACAGGCAAAGGTATGCTTACGGATTGGAGGAATCAGGCTGACTTCATCATAGAGAGGTGTTGGGAGTCTCCGATTCTCGCTGTCATAACCCGGCTGATATTTGGTAAGGTCAGTGTCGTTCCCAATGAGAGTGGCCACATGGCGTATATCCTTCACGCAGGCGGTGAAATCCGTCTCATTGAACAAGGTGCCATCTTCCTTCAAGCTTGGATACCCAAGAGCAATGTCCGCCTGGTCTAGCTCTGGAAGCCACGCCTTGACCCGGCTCAATGCGGCTATCGCTCCGGCTCTTGCAGATGCCCGCCTTAGCTCTTGGACCCGCTGAGGTAGCACAGCAAGCCGCTTTAGCACATCTTGCAGGAGATAGGGAGCATCATTTGATAAAGCCACAACGTCCAAAGCACGTTGTGACCTGGTGTAGAGTTGCTCCACCATAGTGTAAACCGCTTTCAGCTTGATTAGCATATTATGCTTAAGGTTTCTGCTCCTGGGGCCTGCGTTATTAAACATAAGGTGAGCCGGAGGTAACAACTGAAATAGTCATTGAGAGGGAGTTTGCAGTGTTTAAGGTTTGTGTGAGTAACTTACCAAAGATTGCCGAGACCATTTGAGATATCTGGGGCTTTAAGCCGGACATCTCGGCCGTGGCTTCTGCAAGCGATGCCTCTGCTGTCTCGGCCCGGGTCACCAAAGAGGTCTTCTCATCAGCCCGGGTTTTCTTCTCCGACTCAAAGTTCTTCTTCAACTTCTCTTGTTCAGAGATGCTGAATTCAAACTTGGAGTTGGCCTTTTGGATTTCAAGTTCTTGAGCTACCAGGCGGCTCTTCAGGTCAACAATCTCCGACTCAAATTGACTGATGGTAGCCTGCATTTTATGCCGGGTTATAGTCAGAATAATTATAAAATAACATGAAGTCCCAAGCACTTTGCAAGCAAAGATACTTGACACTTGGGGGCTAATGCATACTGAAGAGCTTTAAATTACTATGCTGGTTCATGAAAATTACGTCCCAAGCACTTTGCAAGCAAAGATACTTGGCACTTGGGGGCTAATGTGTATCGCAAGTTCAAAGTATCATGCTACAACCGGGTTGAGTATCTTCTTTCCAAGCCGGACAAGCAGTGCTAGGCAGTTTTTTCTAAAGTCTACAGCATATTTACTTATAAGGATAATCGGTTATATACCCTTAGTTGGGTACCACTCGTCAGGATTGCCCCTACTTTTGGAAAACACGCGGTCTTGCCCACCTCAGTTTGCTTGTCTTGTACTTTTGCCCTTCCGCCACGGCTCCGTCCAGTCAACGCCGTTTGACCGTAAGCGGCGCTAGATTTTGGACATTTTTGCCCCTGTCGGTGCTACACTTAGTACCCTTTCGTCCATAGTGAGCTCGCGCTGAAGAAAACAAAGGAGCGGAGCCAGCGACGCGAGGCCCGACGAGGAAGAAGATGGAGCTGTGCAGCACGACGAGCTCGGGCTCGTCCAACTACTCGCAGGCGGCCGGTGAGGTAAGTGAACATGAGCTTGTGCGGCTCCTCCACCCCCAATTTGTTCTAGGGTTTCTAGGGTTTGTGAGATTTGGGGGAAATTTTGACCTTCCTTACCTTCCATTTGGTTTAGGTTGATGGGGTCGGGATTGTGCAGCTCGTATCAGAGGTCTATCTTCCCGATGACACCTACTGTGGATTGGAGTATCGTTCAAAGCATCGTCGCCTGGTCATGGCCTTGTTCTAGCCTGTCGTGTTTCCTGGGGAGGGGCAAGCATTGGCCACCGGTTTTTAGGGTGTCCTTTAGACGTAAGAGATTGTGAATTTGAGCATGTTTTAGTTCTTGTTTATGAAAAAACTAATTTTTGGTAAATGCGATGTGCAATCAGTTACCACAGGAGTGTGAGTGGGTGGTGTGGGTTGATCCTCCTCCTCCATTGCGTGTTGTCCTGGCTTTTGAAGACCTGCACGCAGAGGTAGAACAGAGCTGGATCAAAAGTCACAAGTTGAAGAAGGAAAACATGGAGCTGTCAAGAAAGAGTCATGTTTTGAAGAAGAAGCTGAGAGGAAGAGATGATGTGATGCTTCTTTTAGCATTGTTGTTTGTAGGGATTTTTGTTGTAATGTTGTTCGAGCTGTAGTTGTATCAGTTTGTGCTTGTTGACCGAATTGTACAACCTAGTGTGATGTATCTGAAGACGATGATGCACTGTTGTGCTCAAGATGAACATGTTATTTTGTCTATGCAAACTAGATGATGGTGTGGATGGATGCAAAGCACATGTTGTTTCAGATGTATGCCAAAGTAGATGTAGGTTTTGTCGTCGACGACGTCGATGACAAAACTATGCAAAGGTAGATGTAGGTTTTGTCGTCGACGACGTCGATGACAAAACTATGCAAAGGTAGATGTAGGTTTTGTCGTCGACGACATCGATGACAAAACTATGCTAAGGTAGATGTAGGTTTTGTTGTCGTCGACGTCGATGAAAAAACTATGCCAAAGGTAGATGTAGGTTTTGTTGTCGATGACATCGATGACAAAACTATGCCAAAGTAGATCAACAACAATCCCAACTTATTAAACACCACAGTGAGCGCAAAGAATTAAGAATAAGAAGTTGATCATCACACATGTACCAAACACTGGGCATAACTAGTGCATAAAGCATTAAGAAGTTGATCATCAAAGTGCATAGACAACAACATCAAGTGCATAAAGCACTAAGAACATAAAAGTACTGGTATCACAGTGCACATAGTAACAACATCAAGTGCATAACAGTTTCAAACATAAAACTGAAGTAACATGACTAAAACTGAAGTTTCTTGCTCCTGGTGTTCTTGGCTGGGTCTGGAGCCATCTTTGCCTTGCTTCTAGTGTTCTTAGCTGGATTGGGGTAGTGGGTGGGGCTTCAACTGCTGTTGCTGCTTCTTTGGCTGGAGAGACACCCTTGCTGTCAACACTGCTTCCAGTAACTGAGCAAAATGTAGTTGTTGGTCCATTATTCTTCTGCTTGCAACACCTTGGAGAAGCTCCCCTCTCAGCTCCTCTTTTATAATTCTTTCTAGGACTAAAACAAGTTCAAACATAACACAATTTTTAAGATATGAACTAATGAAAACTGAAACAAGGGCAATATAAAACTGAAACAAGTTGTTGGCACACACCTCATTACACTAGCTTGTGTAGATGCCTCATGTGAGGTTTCCTTTGGTGGTGGCATCTGCTGCTGAAGAACATCAACTTCTGGCTCTTCATCCTCCTCCTCATCTTGTACTTCTGCTTCTGCTGGCTCATTAGCTGTTGGATGATCATCTGCATTATCTGCTCCCCAATGTACTTCTTCTCCAAATGCTGGATCAATAGATTCTTTGCAGCCTTTGGTTTTGTGTCCACATCTTCCACATCTCTTGCACTTATACTTCCTAGGACCAATACCCTTTCCTTCACTAGTAGATCTTATCCTCTGCTTTCTTGGTCTTCCTGGTGGTCTGTTCTGAACAGGAGCACACAGCTTGAATCCTAGATCTACACAGTCCCACTATTGTTTGCCTTCTAGAGCTGGTAGATTGTCAGCATAAGTTGCTCTAGACATCTCAACTGAGTAATATTTGTGGACATACTGATCTATTCCACTAGCTTCACCTCTTAGAGCAGTGATGAAAAAAAGGGCATGGATGCAGGGTTTACCAGTGATCTGCCACTACCTACAACTGCAAGACCACTTCTCTATGTCAATAGGGTACCTCTATTCTCTTTTCTCTCTATCAGTAGTAGTCACCTCAGCCTCTGTTGGGCTTCTCCTAACTATACTCATCTCCAAACCTTTTGTCTTCTCCATCAAAACCTTCATTATTGCTGGTATGATGTTGTGCCCAATGAAATGGCCAGTGGCAATTCTGTTTCTTAAGTCAAATTTCTCCATGATGTATTGCCTAATCTTGTCTAGCCGGTCAACTATGTGAAGACTCTTGTATTTCCTGATTCTTGAGTTGAATGATTCAGCAAGGTTGTTGTTCACATAGTCAACCTTGCACATCTCATTGAACTCTGCTCTTGCCCAGATTTTTGTGTGGTGCTCCTCCAGATATTCCTTAACTTTGGGTTCGCTTTTGAGCTGGTTCAGATGATAATTATGCTTCTTGATACTGTAGGTTAGTGAACAAGGCCATAAGTTATCATCAAAGAAATTTCCCTTAAATTTCTTACTGAAATTCTGAGCCAAGTGTCTCATACACTCTCTATCTTCCACTCCAGGGTACACATCATCAACTGATGTTTCCAATCCCTTGCAAGCATCAGTATGTATCACTAAACCTTCTGGATGACCTACCATTTTCTTCAGGTTTGTGAAAAAACATGTCCAACTCTCAGTAGACTCCACTTCTAGAACACCATAAGCAACTGGAAACAACCAGTTGTGGCCATCCAGTGCACAAGTTGCTACAAGCTGCCCTCTAAACCTACCATTCAATGTTGTAGCATCTACAGCCAGGTATGGCCTGCACCCCTCCAGAAAACCATTCTGACAAGCTTTGAAGCAAACAAACACTCTTCGAAAACACTCCTTGTAATACTTCTTGCCTTTAATCTGATACTTAACTGTGTGCCTGTCAATTTCTACTAGACTGCCTGGTGATGCCCTCTCGACTTCAGCTTTGAAAGAATAAAGAAGTTGGAAACTATCACTATAATTGCCATATATTTTGTCCAGTGCCATATCTTTGCCATTGTAGCACCTGTCATATGGCACCTCCACACCATACTTCTCTAGCAACTTCATCTGAATTTCCTTAGGACCAATAGATGGATTTTGTCTGATCCAGGGCATAGATGCATCTACAATCCACCTCCTTTTTGCAGCTCCCAATCTCTGAGATCTGTTGACACTAGGACAAGTATGCTGGTGTTGGTTCACTTTAATCTGGAACAAAACAGCACAACAAATAGTAAGTACATATAACAGTAGTGAGTGCAGAAAATATAACACATTACAGAGATCACAACATTTAATACCTGAAACATTGTGCTCCTCCTCATTAAAGAGGCATGTAGCCTCCATTTACACCTGTCATAAGAACATTTGACAGTAGACCTAGTTGGGTCACTTTTCAGAATAGAGAACTCAGTTTCCGCTTTGATTGAGTAGGTTGCAACTGCATTTCTGCAATCAACTGCAGAAGGGAAGACCACACCTTCCTCAATAGATGGATTTTCCCTGTCATACATCATGACAGGTCTGTCCTCATCTGCATCTTCAAAAGCTCCCATTTCATGATCCTCCTGCATCTCATCAGCATCTGTATCTGAAAATTCTGCAGGGATATAGTCTTTGTCTGCCTTTTCTTCTTCATTGTTGTGTTGAACATACCCAGGATAAAGTATATCATCCTCTAGACCTGGTGCATCAGGCAATGCCTCCTCCACAACTGGATCACCTTTTTTGTTTGCTTGTTCCTGACTTTCATTAACACTTGGAGTTCCAGGAGCAGTAGAGGTGTCACTTGCTGCCCTACTTCTACTGCTAGCCCTAGTTCTAGCCCTTGTCCCTCCAGCAGTGGGATTAAAACAAGATGGCCTAGATGCAGAGGGCCTAGAAGTTGATGGGTTTTCAAACCTTTGTGCTCTAGTTCTCTGTATCACTGTGATTTCCAAGTTGCATGACATAGTTTGTGCATTACTTGCAAACATCACACCTAACTCTGAATCACACTGTACAGGGACCCAACAAAGGTTACTACTATCCCAATATCTCATCTCAACAGCGTCAAACAATCCCCATGGATACTTAGCACAAATGGCAGCCCTAAAATCCTGGTATGAAGTAGTGTTGTTCACAAACAATGGAAAAGTGAAGCCACAATCTTTTCCTTTAGTACACGCAGAAACAAGAACAGTGGTCTCCATTCTAATAGATAGATAGAACGTGGTCGCTGGATTCATCCTACGATAAAAAACATGCCATCTCCCATGAAAAAACGAACAAAACCTAGCCTAAAGCATTGTTGAATCAACCCTACAGCAGTAAACACGAGCAAATCTAGGTCTAATACTTACCCCGCAGGAATTTCCCGTGCAGATCCATTGCCCTTGTCGCCGCTGGCGCTGCCAACGTCGCCTTGTCCGCGCTCCCGTGTAGATCTGTTGCCCTTGTCGCCGTGGGCGCCGCCAGCGTCGCCTTGTACACGCTCCCGTGCAGATCCGCTGCCATTATCGCCGTGGGCGCTGCCGGCGTCGCCTTGTCCGCGCTCCCGTGCAGATCCGTTGCCCTTGTCGCCGTGGGTGTCGCCAGCGTCGCCTCCTATGCTCTCTAGTGCAGATCCGCTGCCCATTGTTGCCATTGGCTCCAGCACCACCGCCGCCTCCACGCTAAAGTGAGGATGTGGTGTCCCTACGGCGGCGGCCACGTCCGCCGATGCTTTCTCCGGTCTTCCCCATCGTCTGCCAATGGATCTGGCGGTGCGGGTTTCGCCGCCGCCGAGTGAGCTAGGGTTGGTGAGAGAGAAAGAGAGACACTGAGGAACGAGAGATTGTGAGCTGGTTAGGTTGACCGGGGGCAAGACATGTCCAAAATCTAGCGCCGCTTACGGTCAAACGACGCTGACTGGGCGGAGCCATGCCGGAAGGGAAAAAACACAAAGCAAGCTAACTGAGTTGGGCAAGACCGCGTGTTTTCCAAAACTAGGGGTATTCCTGTCGAGGGTGACACAACTAAGGGCTCAAATACAATTATCCCTTACTTATAAGTAGTAGACTTGGGGGCTGGTACAGTAAGTATGGTTAAGGAAAAATAGCATAAATCATACCTCAGATTTTTGTTGTATCTACTTCACCATGTCAATTTCCAGGTCAAGGTTGCTATGTACTTGATTGATATAGCCAGAGACGATACTCAAATGAGTGTAGTCATCAATGTCTAACTTGGCCTTTCGGCGCTCCAAAAGCTCCTCCTTGGCAGAGCACTTGGCAAGGACAGTGGGCTGACCCGGCTCAACAAACTGAGTCTTGAGAATCTCAACTTCCAGATCAATTGTCTTGGCTGGGCTAGGAGCTTCCGGCTTATCAGAGTCGTTGAGAGCTTGCTCAGCAGGCGGGTCAGAGGTAGTTACTGGAATGTCTTGAGAGGGTTCAGGCGGCGGCTTCGGAGCAGAGACATCAGGAGCAGCCGTTCCGAACTCCGCTCAGTCACGACCGGTTCTTGGGATGGCTTGATCTTTTTTGCCCTCTTACTGGGCTCCACTTGCATGCTGTGGACAAGGCGGAAGGGTGAGTACAAAAGCATGAGTAAGGGTAAAGCATAAGGTAAACAAGTTTACATTACCCGGGGGCTGTTTTAAAAGCCAGCATGTTGGATTGCATAGACTCGCTGGAGGAAGGAGAGGTATCCTGATATTTGGAGTCAGATGAATTGAGAGGTTGACGAATTAAACCCGCCAAAGGTAAAACAGAACGTAAATCGGGGATAACCTCAGTCCGACGCTTCCTGGTTACGTCAGGTAAGCCGGAGGAGAGCTCTGCATCCTTGCTGGTCCGGGTCTGCCTCCGGCTTTCATAAAGTTGTTGCTTCAAAAGAAATTGAGGATCTTGGTAAGCCAAAGGATGTGAAAATCTTACTTTCCGGGTCACTCTTCGAATTTTCTGCCGCGGCAAGGGCTAGGAGTCGGAGGAGATTATAGTTACCTCTTCCTTGACGGCTTGGTTGTTCCCCGTGTCTTCCTAAAAAGAGTTAATGTCAGTAAGGTGATGGTAAGGGAGTCAAGGGAGTTAAAAGTTATCTCTTCTTCATCGTCATCAGTATCGTCAAGTTTCAACATATCTGAAGCGTTTGGCCTCCTCTTCCTAGAAGTTCCTGTTTTGGCGGCTTTTCTTTCGGCTCTCTTGGCCGCTCTGGTTTGTTTGGCAGCCTCATGATCATATTTGACTTTCCAGAAATTATCATTTGACTGTGAAACATGATAAAGGGTTATGAATAAAAGCAAGACATAACACAGTAAAGAGTAATTATTAAGGTTGATGACTCACTGCAGGGGCCGGGTTCTTCTTGGAGAAAGGAAATAAGCCAAAGGCATTACTAGTCACCGTGCCCTCTTTCAGCAAAGACTGGGTCATAACTTCAACCATATCATCTGGTAAGTCGTCAGAACTATGGCGCAGCGGGTCATCCTTCTCGCCAGAGTAAGTGCACATTAAGCCGGGGCGGCGGCTTAACGGGATCACCCGCCGGGAGACCCAGACTCGTACCAAGTCAATGTCATCCAAGCCATTGCCTAAGAGGGCTTTGATCTTCTTGATGGTGGGGGCAACATAAGGAAAGAGGCAGTCTCTCCGCCGCTGAATTGAGATGCCGCCGAGTTCCAGACTGGGCCCGTTGGCATGTTCGTTCTACCGGTTTAAATAGAACAACTCTCTGAACAAAAGTAGGTTGGGCTCTTCTCCAAGGTACACTTCGCAGAAAACTTGGAAGTTGCAAATATTTGACATGGAGTTGGGCCCAATGTCTTGAGGTGTGAGATCAAAGAAATGCAAAACATCCTTGAAGAATTTTGAACCGGGTGGAGAAAATCCCCGGCTCATATGATCCGTAAAAACGATCACCTCCCCTTCTTTAGGTTGAGGTTTCTCCTCGGATGGGTTAGGAGCACGATAAGACATGACCTCCTTCTTGGGCAGGTGGCCAAACTTCACAAATTCAGACAGTTTGCTTTCCGTGACAATGGACTTGACCCGATTACAGGTCACAGGAGCCTTGGGAGCCTTAGGTGCCATTGCGTAAGTGGAAGCCTATGACAAAATAAGAAGTTTCGGTTCAATTCTAACCCGGAAGGAAAGTATTTTTAAGTCTATTCAAAATGGCGGATTAAGATGGGGCCTAATGACATATGGCTAATGTTATTTTTGCATTTAAGCCGGGACGGGTTTCAGAAGCAGTTAAATTATGTAAAGTCGCCAGAACAAGCAAGACTGACAACCGGTGTTGTCTTAAATCGGCCATGTGGACTGCTGTGGTTAAACAGATTCAACATATGCAGTTTTTTGGGTAAGTGTGGAACAAACAGGTTTCAGAAGTTGTAGTTATCATTTTGGATCAAACGGTTGCTCTAAAAAGAAAAATTTCTAGACCTAAAATCAGTACAGAGAAGTTCATACACTTGAAGGAGGCCTTTAAACAAGGGAAATGAGATCTGTCTCTATTCGAGATGGGTGCGGAACAGCCACCGCAGTAGTTCTAGTTGTCTAAAGATCAAAAAGGAGCACTGGAGAGGAAAACTATCAAAGGTTTGCAACGGGCGGCGATGAACACCGACGAACTCGGGAGGCCGCAATGCAGATTCAAAAGCAGGGAAGGAAAAGGACTTACAGATTCAGAGTTGTTGCAGGGTTCCATCGCGTTTCTCTGGTCAAAGTCAGGTTGATGCAGCGGCCTGAGTTGGAGAAGACGAGGAGATCTACGGCGGCAGTGGCAGAGCTCGAGCGGCTGAGAAACAGTGCGAGGAGGAAGATGACCAAAGAAGGAGAATGGGAAAGACCTAGGCCGCACCTATTTATAAGGAAGGGCCGACTGAACATCATTATCCAGCAACCCCGACGCCTCAATTTTCGTGATGGTTAGTAAAGGCAAAGATCCGTTGAAGATATGACAGAATAAAATAGGGATTTAATTGAAGATGGCGTCATGGCAGGTTAACACGGATCCAGAAGATGACGCCACGGCGGGTTATGACCTCTGCACTGACAGAAGACAGAAAGGCTTGTTTTTAAGGTATTTTAAGATTGACATGAACTGGTTCAAATCAATCTGGGGCCTAATGTTGGGGATGTAACTATTTGTGTAAGCCGCCCAGGAGGGGCCGGGTTACGCAAAGAAGGATTCATCAGAAGAAGCCCAAGACCAAGCATGAATATGGCGGTTCAATAAGAGGGTCTAAGGCCCACAGGCGGCTTAAGGCCCATAGTGGTAAACTGCCATGATGGCATGACTTGTAGCATAAGGTAGAATTAACTAGTCACCGAGCCGGACACTGTCTATGAGCCGGCAGGGACTCTGTAGGCCGCAGGGCATCAACCCGTGTATATAAGGGGACGACCCGCGGCGGTTTAGGGCAAGAAACAACTCATCGAGAATCGGGCATAGTGTATCTCGCTCCCTGGTCATCGAAACCTCAAGCAATACCAACCCAACTAGACGTAGGCCTTACCTTCATCATAAGGGGCCGAACTAGTATAACTCTCTCGTGTCCTTTGTCCCGATTAACCCCTTTAAGCTTCCTAGTTGCGATGGCTCCACGACTAAGTCCTTGCAAGAGGACATCTGCCGTGACAATTCCACGACGGGAACCGCCTATAATGTGTGTAGCATGGAAGATATCGAGATCTCTCGGTTGTTATGTTGACAATGAAAGTATGCCGCTCAAAATATTATTTATGTCTATTTCAAAATCGAGCTCTGGCACCTCTACAAATCCATGCTTCCCTCTGCGAAGGGCCTATCTATTTACTTTTATGTTGAGTCGTCACCCTCTTATTAAAAAGCACCAGTTGGAGAGCACTTATGTCATTTGCATGCATTACTATTAGTTTATATTGAGTATGACTATGACTGGATCTCTTTTACCATGAATTACAATATTTAATCAGTCCTTGATCTTCAGAGGTGCTCTGCATTTATGTTTTGCGGTCTCAGAAAGGGCTAGCGAGATACCATCTTGTTATATCATATTATGATTGTTTTGAGAAAGTGTTGTCATCTGAGATTTATTATTATTGCTCGCTAGTTGATTATGCCATTGATATGAGTAAACATGAGACCTAAATGTTATTGTGAATATGGTTAGTTCATAATCTTTGCTGAAAACTTGAATGCTGGCTTTACATATTTACAACAACAAGAGCAAACAGAGTTAGTAAAAGTTTTCCTTTAACACTTTCAGTTTATCAACTGAATTGCTTGAGGACAAGCAAGGGTTTAAGCTTGGGGGAGTTGATATGTCTCAATCGTATCTACTTTTCCAAACACTTTTGCCCTTGTTTTGGACTCTAACTTGCATGATTTGAATGGAACTAACCCAGACTGACGTTGTTTTCAGCAGAATTGCCAGGGTGTTATTTTTGTGCAGAAATAAAAGTTCTCGGAATGACCTGAAACTTCACGGAGAATATTTTTGGAATATATAAAAAATACTGGCGAAAGAATGAAGACCAGGGGGGCCACACCATGTCCACGAGGGTAGGGGCGTGCCTACCTCGCCTGGGCGCACCCCCTGCCTAGTGGGCCCCTTGGAGCTCCACCGACCTCAACTCCAACTCTATATATTCACGTTCGGGGAGAAAAAAACCAGAGAGAAGGATTCATCGCGTTTTACGATATGGAGCCACCGCCAAGCCCTAATATCTCTTGGGAGGGCTGATCTGGAGTCCGTCCGGGGCTCCGGAGAGGGGAATTCGTCACCGTCATCATCATCAACCTTCCTCCATCACCAATTTCATGATGCTCACCGCCGTGCGTGAGTAATTCCATCATAGGCTTGCTGGACGGTGATGGGTTGGATGAGATTTATCATGTAATTGAGTTAGTTTTGTTAGGGTTTGATCCCTAGTATCAATTGTGTTCTGAGATTGATGTTGCTATGACTTTGCTATGATTAATGCTTGTCACTAGGGCCCGAGTGCCATGAATTCAGATCTGAACCTATTATGTTTTCATGAATATATGTGAGTTCTTGATCCTATCTTGCAAGTCATTAGTCACCTACTATGTGTTATGATCCGGTAACCCCGAAGTGACAATAATCAGGACCACTCCCGGTGATGACCGTAGTTTGAGGAGTTCGTGTATTCACTAAGTGTTAATGCTTTGGTCCGGTACTCTATTAAACGGAGGCCTTAATATCCCTTAGTTTCCAATAGGACCCCGCTGCCATGGGAGGGTAGGACAAAAGATGTCATGCAAGTTCTTTTTCATAAGCACGTATGACTATATTCGGAATACATGCCTACGTTACATTGATGAACTGGAGCTAGTTCTGTGTCACCCTATGTTATAACTGTTGCATGAGGAATCGCATCCGACATAATTATCCATCACTGATCCAATGCCTATGAGCTTTTCACATATTGATCTTTGCTTAGTTACTTCACCGTTGCCACTGTTACAATTACTACAAAACTGTTAATGTTACTTCTGCCACCGTTACCGTTACTTCCATATTACTTTGCTACTAAATACTTTGCTGCATATATTAAGTTTTCCAGGTGTGGTTGAATTGACAACTCAGCTGCTAATACTTGAGAATATTCTTTGGCTTTCCTTGTGTCGAATCAATAAATTTGGGTTGAATACTCTACCCTCGAAAACTGTTGCGATCCCCTATACTTGTGGGTTATCAGCGTTATGCCGTTATTTATGAACTTAATACTCTAGATGCATGCCGGATAGCGGTCGATGTGTGGAGTAATATAGTAGATGCGGGCAGGGGTCGGTCTACTTGACATGGACGTGATGCCTATATTCATAATCTTTGCCTTGGACATCGTCATAACTTTGCGCTTTTCTATCAATTGCTCGACAGTAATTTGTTCACGCACCCTATTATTTGTCTTCAAGAGAGAAGCCTCTAGTGAAACCTATGGCCCCGTGTATATTTTCCTTTATATATTTTCATATCTATATACCAAAAATACCTTGATGTAATTTATTTACTTTTATGTTTTAGTAATCTTTTATATCTATCTCTATCAGATCTCACATTTGCAAGTGACCATGAAGGGATTGACAACCCCTTTATCGCGTTGGGTGCAAGTGTTTGATTGTTTGTGTAGGTCCATATATTGGGGATTTGCGCGTTTGTCCTACTGGATTGATACCTTGGTCCTTAGCTGAGGAAAATACTTATCTCTACTTTGCTGCATCACTCTTTTCTCTTCAAGGGAAAAACCAACGCAAGATCAAGAAGTAGCACCCTTTAATTTGATTTGTCTCAAGAGGGAGGCCTCCCTCCATATATATAAGTAGGAGAAGGAGGAGGGTAAAGAGGGGAAATCCTTGGAAGAGGGAAGGATTCCTTCCCCTTCCAATTCGGTCTCGAGCGTGCCAAAGCCCATGGCGCCCCTTGTGGGCCCTCGTGGGACCACTAGGGATAGTCATCTCATGATGGTCCTTCGCAATTTTCTTCTACTAATAAAATTTTGGATTTTCTGTATGTCTCCGGAACCCATTCCGATGACCCTGAAAAGTTTCCATAAATAAATCCGGACTTTCCGATGACCCTGAGAACATATTATTGTACCTTTCCATTGGAAAACTTACTATGTCATATTAGAAAATTACATAAAAAAGAATATCGTAACCAATGCACTTAGTTATTTATAGGACAACCAATTACCAATAATTCGACAATTACAATTAACTACTCTAGATGAGCAGAATTCGGTGGTGGAACCTCTGCAGAATGGTGGCCAGATGATTGCACAAAGCAATTCACACACACACATGAACCTTTATCACAGTACCCTTTCGTATCACCAAAGAGACGACACCACTCAAAACATTTGACCCAATTATCACACGAGAGCTTGATGCGTTCCTCACGACACTTCCCTTGAACCTCGTCTACATAAATGAAAGAAATTTTGTTACAATGCAAAATCCTACATCCTTATAGAAATAAAGGTTTAATACGTGATGGAAAAACATAAACTCCCTGCATATGTATGAAATGGTATATTCTCCTACTTACCAAAAGACACAAGGAGCATCAGTATCAACATGGATGCCACAACGATGGGGGTCTTGCGAGCCATTGAGAACACTTGGATGGGGTGTGAACTAATCTTGGCATGTCCTTATTTTGGAAGGTGCACACTTATGAGAGTCTTCATCTATATCTTCAAACTGAGGTCTCCTGACAATAAAGTTGAGTTCAGTATCAAGCCTTTTGTGGCATTAATTGTTAAAGATTTAAAATATTGGGTTCCTATCCTTGACATTAGTTTTAGAAGATTGGAAGAGTTTACTACTTAGCCTTGGCGTTAATTGTAGAAGATAGGAAATGTTCAATATCCACCCTAATAATTAGTAGTTGGAGATTGTTGTGAGGAGTAAAATTGTCTCCTTGTGACGGTGCTCTCTCCGCATCATGCATGCCAAAAACTACATATGTATGAAATAATATATTATCCTACTTACTGAAAGACACAAGGAGCATCAATATCAACATGGATACCACAACAGCGGTGGTGTTGCAAGCCACCGAGAACACTTGGATGTGGTGTGAACTAATCTTGGCATATATTTATATTGGAAGGTGCACACTTATGAGAGTCTTCATCTATATCTACAAACTAAGGCGTCACGACAATAAATTTGAGTTCAATATGAAGCCTTTTGTGGCATTAATTGTTGAAGATCAAAAAGATTGGCCCCCTATCCTTGACATTAGTTTTAGAAGATTGGAAGAGTGTACTACCTAGCCTTGGCATTAGTTGTAGAAGATAGGATATGTTCAATATCCATCCCAATAATTAGTACTTAAAGATTGTTGTGAGGAGTAAAATTGGCTTCTTGTGTCGGTGTTCTCTCCACATCATGCAGGCCAAAAACTCCAGTGTATGAAGGATAGGAAGCATAAAAGAGGAAGACAAAATATAGAATCAAAGACATCCCAAAAGACAAGAGCCCACAAGGAAGATGCAACCCGAATAACTCATTCTTCCCATCCCTCATGGACCAAGCCAAACCCCTCTCCATAGGCCAATTGCATGGAACAAAGAACACTGAAGTGCCCTTACTTTTCTTGATTATATGGAAGAAGAGAGCTCTCACTCAATGTGAGATTTAAGATTCCTTTGAGACAATTCACTTAGGTGCTGGCCTAGTAAAAATTTGTCACATGAAAAAACTTTCAAATATGATGTGAACATGTCTTTCATATGCATATCATATTTTATGTATATACCCGAGTGCAGTCGGCCGTACATGAACAACCTGGTGCGTACTTCCCTCGTGTTTCTGCGACGTGGTTACACATATGTGTACACGATTTAGACGCGACTGTATGACCTGCTACGTTCGCGGCCAAATTTCAAAGTATGACATGTGTCACTACTTACTTGACCACGGTTCATCATAGGAGAGAGACCAGTATGTACATACACATTTGCGACTGGATAGATAAGGCAGTACGTATGCTTCAACATGGTGGATCCCATCTATCATAAGCCCATTATGAGGATGCATTTTTTGCTCGTAATAAAGAGGCACTTGTTTTTGTACAACCATAGACCTATTGTGTCCCTACTGTCAGCCTCTTCATGTGTAGTCCTTTTTCCTTGGCTCTCGTTTGTTGACCACGTTGATCACACTGTCCCCGGGCGCAGCAAGGTGGTGGATGATGGTGAGGCCTCGGACAGGAACGACCCAGAGAGGAAAGATGCGGCAATGGAGTCTCAGGTCGAGGGCATATGAGGGTTGACTGCTTGAGTGCAGGGTGGGGATGTCGGCATCGGAGAATAATAGGAGGTGTGTGTTGGGGTGGACAGATGGTCTGGCCGGCGGTTTAGAGTAGGGTGGGGCGACGAGGCGGGCGTTGTAGCTCTGCCGGCCACGGGACGCGGGAGTAGACAGTCACGTCGGCGCTGGTTTGAGCTGCAAGAGGAAGCTGAAAAAGCACGACGACCGTTGGATGTCAATCCATGGTTACTGCTGTCAGAATTGTTTGTTGACTAAGTTGATAACGCTTTTTATAGGCTTCAACCTAATAGGTCCCGCATGTCAGCCTCCAAACCTGTTGTGCACCTATTACCCATTTACAGGACACATCATAGGTGTAACGATTTTGATCGTCGGAAAGGTGGCTTTGTGTTGATGCATGTATTTGTTTTTCAAACACCGTTGAATAAAGCTCGATGCAGAGGCCAAGGGTTATCTTACTTTTCGGGAAAAAAAGGACACGTAGTAGAGCGATAAGAAAAGAACATCTTGCATTGCCGGACTAGCTAGCCAGATATTCATCGCCAGTACGGGAATCATTCTGCCTTGCCTAGCCTTTCCTCAACAAAAGCACTCACTGCATGGGAGCCTCGTGGACGGCACGTTCCCTCGACCAAGCACGGACGGTCAAGATCAAAGCCAAAGCGAAGAAGCTCGGTGCCGGCCAGAAAAGAGAAAACTTCTTCTCACGATAAACTGAAGTGAAACCCAAAGCATTCGGTGCCTCCGGCCACAAGCCACGGCGACGTCCTTAATCGTGGAACGGCAAGCAGGGGAAGGAGTAAGGAGTAGGAGTACAAGGCATCATGGCACGCACATCCAGGATGTGCCATAGGCTGAATGCAAGTTGCATAAATCGATCTCCACACCACATGGGCCAATCGCGTACGGCCGTACGGCCTAGGTATATCTCAATTCGATCCGGGATATTGCCAGCCTAGTTTTCGTTTAGTGGAGCTCAGGTCACACAAGGCTATCTCAGAAAATGCATGCCGACCTCCCCTCCTGGTCCTGGTCCTGGACATCGTCGAGGCACGCACATGACATGATTATCCGAATTTCCACGCATATACCGCCCATCGCTGGCTAGATAGGGGCATATCATATGCTCAGCTAGTCAAAACTCGATCGAGGCTAAGCATGCTGCTCCAACCGTCGGTAAGTAAACAAATCGATTGGAACGTCGCGGCTGGATTTGCATGTTTATCCACGACCACCCAACCCGACTGTCGGTCGGTCGTCCGTCGGTGAGATCTCATCTCAGGAAGTACGTAGCTCTTGGCCGGATATACAGGTGTGAAGATAATAAAAACAAAACCAACGTCCAGGGGTAACGTCGGATGGCCGAGTATCTGTACCGTATGTATGCGATTTTTTTCTACTGAAATTGGAGTATTATTGTTATATACAGTAGTTAGCTCGTCTGGACAGAAGACGCCGCAGTCACAGAAAAGCAGCACGGTCCCGTTCGAAAGCTCCACACAGTCCTTGATTAGCTTCAAAACACCTTCCCTCCTCCGACCCAATCACACACCCACAGAAAAATCAAACCCAAAGCCGCTCCCCATCCCCCCAATGACCAGACTACCCCTGAACAGCGAGGCACGTAAGCCCACAAAGCTGCCACACACACACAGCGATGCAGGGGCAATACCGGGAACCCGAAAGAAAGAAGAAAACCCATTTCCCAGCTGCCAGAACGAAATCCGAAACCGCACTGGACGGCCGCGGTATTGACGAGCGAGCGAGACCGAACACACACACAAGCGCAGCAACCTCGTCCGGGTCGCTGTCCAGCTTGGCCAGTCGCATTTGCTTGCTCTCCATCTATACGTCCATGCTGGTGGGGTGTGGTCGATGGTCCAGGCCACGCGGTCGCTCGCTCGCTGGCGGGAACGTGTCAAACCACCTCAGCGCAGGCGCAGCCTCATCCCTATCCTGAATTCCTGATCCTGTCCGTCCGTGGGGGGGCCCGCGCGGCAGCGACGGGGCGCCTGCGCTAACTGTAAACGGATAGGGACGCCCCACTCGCCCGCCTCCTCCTCTACATCTATCTGTCTGTCTATCCTGGTTGCTGCTCGTGCTGGATCTCCCGATCTTTTCCTTGTTTTTTTTCGTTTCTTTGCCCCGGGTTTTCTCCTCTCCGCCTGACGCACGCACACGGAAACGGTAGCGAAACCGCGGACGGACGGACGGACGGATGGATGGCCACATGGACCCCGTCCACGCACCACGCGCCACAGAGCTAGCGGGGAGCTCATCCGCTTCGGTTCCGCCCTGTTGACCAGGATCCTTTGTGGCTGGGATGGAGTTTTACTACTTTACGGGCCTCTCCTCTCCTGGGACAACCATGTTTCTAGAAGCTTGCATTCTTGCAAGTTTTTTTTTCAGGGTGCCTCTCGGTTTTATCATCCCATGGCAATAAAAAAATTAAAAAAAAACTTTCATTCTATTAGTCAAACATCACTACATCATGGCAGTACAAAGAACACGGAAGGTCTAAAAATTGCATCCATCTTCGTAGACCACCATCAATGACTACAAACACTAGAGCGAGCCAAATACACATCGCGGTCCTCTCTCCTCCCTCACGTGGATCGAAAGAATCCAACGTGCAGACACAAAAACAAAGACTAGATCCACCGAAGACAAGCACCGTCTGAATTCCATGAGATCCTTCGAAGACACATCTCTACACGCCCTCCAACAACGCTAGACGCACCACTGGGGCGGGAGTTAGGCGGGGAGAACTTTATTCCATGTATAGGGAGCTGTCACCGCCTCGCCTTCTTGATTAGAACACAAACCTTAAACGAACTAAACAACACCCAAGAACAAAAGGGAAACGTTTGAAATCGGCGGACCGGCCGAAGCTTCGGCCGGTCGCGCCGCTCGCTCGCGCGTAGCCACCTCTTTCTTATCTCCTCTCCACGCGTCACTGGCCCCACACACTGCCCACGCCCTTGACTGCCTTATCCCTTTGCCCTTGAGCTCCAGCACTCATTCTCATCCCCATCTACACGAACCCCTGCTCCTCTCCTTGCGTAATCCCTCTCCTCTGCTGATCTCCAACGCAACTAAATCCCCCTCTCCACTAGCTGCAAATCACATCGGTCTGAAGGAAGAGGCACAGGGGTGCCCGTAGTCACAGGAGTCGGGGCGAGCAGGAGGTTGTGGAGGCGGCGGTCAGCGAGCTTCAACAGGGCGGCCGACGAGGTTGGTGATGGTCGGCGACGACGCTGGGAACGGCCGAGCTGCAACCGCAAGCTGACGAGCTACCACCGGCTGTTGTGGATGCTACAACCGTTGCGTGGCAAGCTGCAACCTGCAAAGGAGTTGGTACTACCTCGCCCGGCAGGCGCGACGGCGGAGCACACACGATGCTACAACCGTTGAGGCAGGAGCTGCAACCACGCCCGGTTTTTGCTGGAACCGGTAACCGCGGCGAGCTGCAGGGTGACCGCAGAGGGGGAGTGCTGCAACCACGACCAGGTTTGCCGACGGGGCGATTTGCTGGAACCAGCCCCCAAAAATGCTCCCACCGAAATTCGTTCTTTTTGTACCAACGATTTTTTTTGCTGCAACCACAATTTTGTTTTGCTGGAACCATCATTCAAAATTGCTTCCACCAGAATTCGTTCTTCTTTGTATCAGCGATTTTGTACTACAACCGTAGTTTTGTTTTGCTGGAACCAATGTCCAAAAATGCTTCCACCGGAGTTTAATTCTTTGATGAACCAGCATTTTTGCTACAACCATAGTTTTAATTTGCTGGAAGCAGGTTTTCAAATGATTCAACAGGGGCGACGACATATAGCTGCTTTTTGACAGCTTTTTTCGTTGTGAGCGTCCACGGCGAGCATCAGCGACAAGCACAGCGGCTGCTGTCGACGTCGGCAAACGGGGGAGGGCGGCCACGTGCTGCACGACGCGGCGATGGTGGGCGGCCGCCATGTCCTGCGGTGTTTCTTCAGATCTGAATGTGAACAGGGTGAGAAAGAAGAAAGCGATAGGATAAGGATCGAACGGCTCGTGGTGGGCCAATCGGGCGGTTGGGGTGCGACCGGCCGAACTTTAGGCCGGCGCACCGGCGCCTATCAGTCGCCAAAACAAAAGTATTAGCCCTCCCATCAGCAAAGGCAGGATCCGCTGCCACCTCTTCCTGATCAGGATATATAAGCCCTAAACAAACTAAAAGAAACACCTAAAGACATAGCAGCCCCCCCCCCCCACCGGCAAGGACCGGGATCCAATGTGCCTCCATGGCCCTAAGGTTGCAAGAGACGATCAGACGAGGCAGATCGATGATGGTACTGGCAGGAGGTGTGAAACCCAGTGTGGGAGTCGCATGGGAGAAAACGTTTCGTGCGTATGTGCAGCAATAAAATTACTTAGAACTAGCTCAGAAAAACATTTCTAGCATAATGATCACCGGATCTACTTATTAGATAGAATATTGGCAACGCTATTATCTTGATAGGAACATATCATAAGTAATAGCAATTACACCCATGTTCATATACCACCTAACGACGACTACAACCACTGGAACCAATCAAAGACGCGCCACCGTCATCACCCTTTCCTCATCGGAGCCGAATAAAACCTTGTTGAAGTAGACAGTCGAGAATTCACCGTTCAAAGGCTCCAAAGGACCATCTCACCAGAACAACAACCATCATCGATGAAGAGAAGCATAACCCAGAAGGATCCAAACTACAGACACACAAATACAGACCCGGTCAACACATCCACCAAAGACAAACACCGACTAGATCCCGCGAGATCCGTCGGAGACACACCTCCACACGCCCTACGACGACGTTGGATGCAACACCGGGACCGGCGCTAGGCAGGGAAGAACCATATATATTCATCTTTAGGGATATGTCGCCGTCTCACCTTCTTGAGCAGGATATAACCCCCCCCCCCCCCTCAAAATATCTTATTCCATGGAAATAAGAGTATCTAAAACTAGCTTAGAAAAACATTCTGGCATGGTGACCACGAGATCTGTTGTAATTAGATGGAATATGGGCAATCCTACGGTGACAACCTTTTTATCTTCACGTTTCGTAATCTCTGCCACAAGGTGTCCATAGATCGACCAATTGAGAGAGCAACTTGTGAGAGCACCGAGAGCAACATCGCACTCCGAATGAATTACAATCCGCAAAAACTACCATCGCAAAAAGGACAACATCTTGCAAGCTAAACTAAATACCCCTTGCAGTTTCGGAAAGGGCCTCATTTTCCTTTTTGCGCGAGAATAAGGTGGCAGGAGCCAAAAAAAGATGTGTGTTGTCCAAACATCCCTCCTATAATTATGTTCTTTCCATCTAAAATATCTCAGATCACTCACAATACTTACTCTTAACACTATTTCATAGGTAGATTAGGAAAGTGGCAAGATTATTAATTAGGGAAGTGGTAGATTAGGGACATAACCCTAAACCCTATCGACGCACAATATAGCATGGACAAACTAGCAGAAGTCATTATCAACTGAAGGAACCACCCCTTGATCTAGGTTATTGACATATTCTCACACTCCAGTGAATGTTTGTTGGCGCGAAAGTTTGAATCGTTTGAGAGGTTTCTTGAGAGATAATACCAAATTAAAGTTGACGATACCATAGTTTTCGTGACGTACATGTAACCCTAAACCCTACTGACACACGATATAACATGGACACGTTAGTAGAAGGCAGTGACGGAGCTATGTACAAGTCTCCCCCCAGACTTTGTACCAAACTGTGAAGAACTTTTTTAAAATATTTTTAGCATTTTACACTCTCAACACACTCATGTTTTACCCTTGCCCCCCCCCCCCAGCAGTTTCTACCTAGCGCCACCACTGGTAGAAGGTCATGATTAACTCATTGAACCATCCCTCGCTGTAGGTTATCCGCATGTTCTCACACTCTAGCAGATGTTTGTCATGGGAGTTTGAATCGTTCTAGAGGTTTCTTAGAGAGACAATACCAAATTAAAGTTGTTGATGTCGTAGTTTTCTGGACGTACACGTAACCGTAAACCCTACCGACAAACGATATAACATGGACATATTAGTAAAAGGTGATGATTAACTAATGAAACATCCCTCGCTCTAGGTTATCCGTGTTCTCGCACTCTAGTGGATGTTTGTTGTCGTGGGAGTTCGAATCGTTCGAATGGTTTCTTTAGAGAGATAATACGAAATTAAAGTTGACGAAGCCATAGGGTTTCGGACGTACACGTAACCCTAAAGCCTACCGACCAATGATATAACATGGACATATTAGTAAAAGGTCATGATTAACTAAACAGAACATCCCTCGCTCGTGTGAGAGTTCAATCATTCGAGAGGTTTCTTTAGAGAGATGATACCAAATTAAAGTTGACGGCACCAGAGGTTTTCAGACGTACATGTAACCCTAAAGCCTATCGACAAACGATATAACATGGACATATATTAACTAACGGAATGTCAGTCGCTCTAGGTTATCGACATGTTCTCACACTCTAGCGCATGTTTGTCAGTGTGGGAGTTTGAATCGTTTTAGAGGATTCTTGAGAGAGATAATACCAAATTAAAGTTGACGACGCCATAGGTTTTTGGACATACACGTAACCCTAAACCCACCGACAAAAGATAAAACATGAATAAATTAGTAAAAGGTTACGATCACTAACTCGGGAAACCAACCCATTGCTCCACGTTATCAACATGTTCTCACACTCTAGCAGATGTTCGTTACGTGGATGTTCTAAACGTTTGAAAGATATCTCGAGAGGGATAATACCAAATTAAAGTAGACGATGCCAAAAATAAATCTGGCATACACGTACCCTTAAACCCTACCGACACACGATACAACACAGGCAAATTAGTACAAGGCCACAGAACCATCCCTGATTCCAGGTTATCGACCTATTCTTCCACTCAAGCGGATGTTTGTTCGACACGAAAGTCCGAATAGTTCTAGAGGCATCTAGAAGGGGCTTGTGCACAACACACTTCCGGCAATAGAGTGGTGCATTGGGTTATGGTACTAGGCCGCAGAGGATCCTGGCCCTGGTGGGCGCCCATGCCGTGAGCCTACAAAGACCCCGCCTACCCAGCTCCTCTCCTGTCGTTGCTCTTATCTTATCCCATCACCCATTTCTTCCTCTCTCTCTCTCTCTCTCTTACACAAGTTGCTGCTGAGTTGGTGTTGTCCTTGTTCCTGGACGGACACATCCGACATGTCGACGGCGGTGGCGTTCCAGTCCTACGGCGGGTTCCCCGGATCGGGGAGGGCCAAGGGGGATGAGCTGCTCGGCAAGAAGATGAGCGACGGGTTCTTCATCGAGGAGGAGGAGGAGGAGGAGGAGGCGGAGGAGGTGCTCACGGAGAGCTCCTCCATCGGCGCCCCGTCGCCGTCGAGCTCCTCCATCGGCGAGGACTCCTCGGAGGCTGGCGGGGACGGGGAGGACGAGGAGGTCGAGAGCAAGCTCAAGGAGGAGCCCGGGCTAGGGTGCCTGGACGCCCTGGAGGACTCCTTGCCCATCAAGTGAGTCAAATGCTTCCTTTTGCTTGCCCAAAATGAGGAAAAAAAGAAGATCTTTTTTTGGGGATTCTTCGATCCATTTGCAAAAGTTCAAGTAGGAAATTCGTATGAGCTTTCGTTTTATTTAGAGATCACAGGATATCATCGGTTCCTCAATTGCAATCGATTTGATCGAGAGAGGAAGAGGAGTATGGAAAATTTATCCTTCGTTTTCTTGGCGATTTTGCAGGAACGGGCTGTCGAGCTTCTACGCCGGAAAGTCAAAGTCATTCACCAGCCTCGCGGAGGCGGCGGCGCGGGACGCCGTGAAGGAGCTCGCCAAGCCGGAGAACCCTTTCAACAAGCGCCGCCGCATCCTGGCCACCTGGTCGCGCCGGGCCTCCTGCAGCTCGCTGGCCACGGCCACCTACCTGCCCCCGCTCCTCGCCCCGGACCACGCCCTCCCGGAGGGGGACGAAGGCGAGGAGGACGACGACTCCGACTCCGGCTCCGACGAGCAGCACCGCGGCAAGAACGGGTGGGAGGCGCCGGCATTGCCGCCCCCGAGGCTGAGCGTGAACACCCAGATGGGCGCGTCGGCGGCGAGGAGGGGCGGCAGCTTCAGATCGCCGAGGTCCTATTCACTGTCAGATCTTCGAAGCGGCGACGATGCAAGATATAACCAGTAGCTGGAAATTCGCAGCCAGCCTTTGATCGATCCCTCTCTTGTGTCCCGTAGATCTGTTACTACTTACTCCTCCTTAATTATATATAAGCAAGTAATCGCAAGAGCATGTGTAAGTGTCTTAAGCTAAATTCGTTGTGTTCTTGTATCCATCAGTTGGATCCCGTTGACCTCACCTCACTCACCCGATCTACGCAGACATGTATGAACTGCTCCGGTGAACTGAGTTCACCGAACCGATCCAACACCCGGCCATCATTAACTAATGATGAACCATCCTCGAGATAAGATTAGTTAGTTTAATGGCATCGCTCCTGATCCTTCCGCCCTGTACAAACATATATATACAATTTGTTGATGCAAATTTGATTTGCTGGATAGGGGATCCCCCTCCGCCATGATTGTGCTCTACCACCAAGTGGGTAGGTCGCCCTAATGCTTTTGCCCTGTGGGAAGTGATGATAATGGTAGTATGAAATGTGCCTTGAAATGGCCACCAACGAGGAAGAATCAGACAGCCTAAATCAATCCCAAGAAGAAGAAAAGAGAGAAAGATGGCGCTTTTGCAGGTACTACCGGTAACTTTGTGCCGAGAAAGGCAGATCCATGGGTACGCTTCTTTCCCCGGCAATCTGCGCGGTGCGTAGATCTGTCACCACGGCGACAGTTCTTGTTCCGTTTTTTCTAAGAAAAGTTACGCCCCTTGTTTGCGCCGAACGGGCGGCAAGAGCAGAAACGGGTTGCCACGTAAATAAACAAGCCGCTCGCTTTACCCCCAACACGACGTGGATCCATTCAATAATCGCTTGTCTCTCTTGGCCTGGGAGAAGTGGGTGAAACGTAGCGGTAGAGATAAATCAAGCAAATCATGGATCGCAATCACGGCGACAAGGTCCCGTTTGGCATCCGAAGTTCTTGGGTCTGTTTAGGACACATCTAGATGTGACATAGTTATGTCACATCTAAGCTAATGTCCATTCTGTTTGTGGTTTTTTTTTTGTCCTAGTTTTTTTTGTTTCTTGTTGCTGCATTATGTATTTGTGAGAGCTTAGATGTGACATCCTTAAAAAACATCTAGATGTGAATTAGTCAAACTGAAGTTTTTAACCTTGCTCTCGCATTGTTTTCATACAGCAGCGTCGGTGCGTCGCACGAGCCGGGCTTTGTCCGCTGATGGCTCCCCTTACTCAACCATTATTTTCTCCGGGATTTTGATTTCTCTCGGCGACAAGTCTGAAGAAGAAGAAGGTGAGGAAGGAGAGGAGACGAAGGGAAGCATATGTTACTGTTTGTGTCGCTGTGTGTGATGTGGAGTCCTACGCTAGTACTAGTACTACCATAGAAGCAGTTGTAGTAATCGATGCGTTAATGCTGCTGATGGTCTGAGGCGTGATTAGATAATGGATAAGTTAGGTGTGGGGTGAGGGTGGGGGAAGGGGATAGGATATGATATGATGACTGTGCATGTGCGATGTGATCTTATCCTGTTGCGGCGGATGGGCGTCGGAGAAAAATATGCCGTGCTGGTACGGTTTGATGAGAAGCTTTTCGTTTCTTCCTTGCGTCTAGGCGTTGCTTGGAGGCTTCAATGCCTTTGGTGGTTGGGTTGGCGCTGCTCTGCTCTCCTGCATCTGTCTCTCCAACCAAGCCCACCTCCAGCACTGATAGTACTAGCTGGCTTATTTTCTTTTCATTTTTGATGAAGGGATAAGATATTTTCGTTTGACAAGTACCTGAGCTGAATAGGTTGTGTTGTGGCAAGAGACTGAAGGAGGATACGGAGTCCGTGAATCTTTCTGATTTTACCGTGTTTTATTTCTAGAATTTTTTTTCTTCCCACAGGCTGAAATTTTGGTGACACCGAACCAGAACTTTATTTCTACTACTAAAGAAGAGTCTGTGGTCATCGTGATGGTTGGACCTTCTTTCCCTTCCTAAGATCCCATCTCTCTCGTCCGCACGGTGGCAATCTCGTAAAAAACCCGCACCTCTTGAAAACGCATGACTCGTCGTCCCTTCCGAATATATCGTAGGTGGTTAGGAAAACAAGTGATAGGTGCTCCTCTCTACTCCGTCGCCCACAATGTCTCGCGTGCCGCCTCCACGGCTGCTGATTGTTGTCTGCCGGCACCTTCATCACCACCCCCACACAACACGCCCTTCACACGCAGCCTCGGTACCAGCGCCGACATTATTATGGCCGCCGTCGTGCTACCCGTTCCCCTTCGAGGATGCCTTGGAGAGCACAAACGACCTGCCATCCTCAACTTCATCTCTGCACGCGCACACCCTCTCCAATGTTCTCCAATCGTCATCCACCCCATTCCTCCGCGGCACGCATCCTCCTCTTTTCAATCCCCATCTCTTTGCCAGTGCCACCTCCCATCGCCGGCGCTCTTGTCCACTCAATCCCCTTCTCATCAGCTTTCTCATGGGACGTTCCTCCCTCTTGTCAACCTCACCGACCGGCTTTCACAACTCCACTCCATCCCTCCACTGGCACCACCTCCCAAACCTGCTGATTCCAGCAACCGCTCTCCCATCGTCCTCGCCTGATACAAGGAGGGACACATACAGCAAGGAGGAGGCATGGGAACCCAGATTAGGGAATGACAAACTAATGCATATAAGAAATAGAGGGAACATATGATGAAAATCCTATCAAGGAAGACAATGAAGCTCCTGTTAGGAGCAAAGAGATAGAGGACCACAAAGTCCTTTAGTGACGATTTCATTGTGTACCTCATGGATGATACTCCCATTTTCATTTGAGAAGCTTATGAATCTCAAAATGTTGACTACTGGAAGGAAGCGGTCCATAGTGAGATGAACTCCATCATGGTCGCCCCTATGGTTGCAAACTAGTGGATGTAACAACATGTACAACCAGACTTGGCAAATCCAGCCCCCTAAACGTCCACGGAGTGCCCAGGCGCACCCGTGGACTGTTGGGAAACGTAGTATTTCAAAAAAACTCCTATGCACATGCAAGATAGAACTAAAATACTATCATAATTAAGGAGGGGAAGGTAGATCTAATGAGGTGCAGCTCACCTTAGCAGCAGCTTGGATTCAATGGATCTTGGAGGGGAGGAGACGGTGACGAGGCCGTGCGGGAAATGACGGCGCTGCGCGGGGTTCTCCTCTCCTCTCCTCCTCGAGAGGAGTGTGGCGGGCTACTGCAATGGAGAAGGGGCTAGGCATGGTCATACTGGATTGGATCTTGTAGCATAGAATCATCACAAACGAGGGAGGGGGCAGCAATCCAACCAACCTAGGGTTAGGATGGATAGAAGCAAGCAGCATAGGGGGGAGGGGGCAGCTCACCTGGCTTGGCGTCGAGGGAGAGGAGGAGCCACTCTACTTGCTTGGCGTCGAAGGGGAGGAGGAGCCGCTCTGCTTGCCTGGCGTCGAGGGGGAGGAGAAGCCCCTCTGCTTGCGTCGAGGCGGTGGTTGGAGACATCGGGCGTCGAGGCGCAGGGGCGCAGGGGCAAGGGGCGGCGTCGAGGCGTTGGGGCAAGGGGCGGCGTCGGGGCGGCGTCGAGGCGGCGGGGCAGCGGCGTCGGGAGAGGAGAGGGGAAGGGGATCGAGGGCGAGGGCGAGGGAGAGAGAGGGGATCGATAGGTTTGGGCCGGGAGGAAGTATGGATGGGCGGGGGCGGCACAATACTAATGGCGCACCACCCCTCGGTGCGCCATAAGTATATCCATGCTAATGGCGCACCTCACCCTGGTGCGCCATTAGTATTTTTTTTTGATTTCTGCTCGAGCCAACAGGTTATCTACCACCTGACCTGATCCACATCAAGTCCCTCTACTAGCTCGACTGGTCAGCAGCCAGTTCTCACACCAGGAGGTCCTGGGTTCGATTCCCAGGCTTCACAATTTTTTTATGCATTTAAAATGCTGTTTGATACTTATTTGTGTTTAAATATGTTCAAACTTGTTTAAATCATAACAGTAATATTTTTTTATAAGACAGTAATAATTTTTTTAAAAATATCATCAAACAGTAATGCCGGTGGAGCGGGGGAGGGTGCGGGGGGTCGGCGGCGGCGGTTGAGTAGGGGAGGGGTGCGGGGGGTCGGCGGCGGCGGTTGAGTAGGGGAATCGAGGGTGTGGGGGGTCGGCGGCGGCGGCCGGTGGACCGGGGGGTGCTCGGCGGTAAGGGGGACCGGATCTGGCGAGGTGGGATAGCGATCGAGATGGAGGGGGATCGAGATCGAGTGTCCATGAAATTTCAAAATATTCATGATAGTTCAAAAAGTGCCCATGAAATACAATCGAGAAATGAAGGCTACGATTTAAATACAATCGATCTTAGCTAGCTATCTGTTCACAATCTTCTTGCCCTTCTTTTTCGCAAATGGAGTTCTTCTATGGAACGGACGTCCTTTAGGTAGGGTGGTCCTGCTTCTTCTTGTGGTGTATGCTGCTACTTCATCATCGTCGTCATGTTCGATCCTCGGGTCGCCGTACTTGTCGAAGTCTTGCTCATTGGCTACTCCATCCATTCCGATGGTCTTCCTTTTGCCTCTCCTCACGACAACACGACTGGTCTTTGACGGGTCGGTAATGAAGAAGCATTGGTCCACTTGGGAAGCCAGTACCCATGGCTCATTTTTCGCGGTGACGTTTGCGCCCGCGGTCTTGGATTTGGCTTCGGGTATAACCATGGTGGTGAAATACCGGTCTTCTTTTAGGACGCTCTTGGCCCATCTGACACGGAACATCGGGACCTTCTCTCCAGTGTAGCTCAGCTCCCAGATCTCCTCGATCCTTCCGTAGTATCTGTCCTTGTCGTTACCGGTGTAGGATTATATCGTTACCCCGGAGTTCTGATAACCATCGCTCTTCATGTCCTTGGCCTCGGTGTAGAATGTGTAGCCGTTGATATCGTACGCCTCATAGGTCATCAGGTTGTGCTCGGCGCCCTGTGACAAGGCGAATATGAGTTGTTCTTCCGCGGAAGAATCCTCATGTAAAGGGTACGACAGAAGCTTCTGCTTGAACCAACGCGTGAAACATGATTTGTGCTCTTTGAGTATATCTCCGTCCGTCCTCTGTTGGCCTCGGTCATTGTACGTCTTCTTAATAAAGGTTTTGTGCTCTACAACCCAAGGATCGACCATGTCTATGTGTTGTAGCACGACTAGGTTTGCTCTTTCAAAGTCGGCAAGTCGACCCTCAAAGTCGACATGCATTTCGCGGCGACCCTCACGGTGACCCCATCCAGCGAGCCTGCCGAGGTGCCTGTTGACGGGCAGGCCAACGGGGTTCTCGATGCCTAGATAATTCATGCAGTAGGAGATGCACTCTTCGGTCAGAAAGCCCCTGGCTATGCTTCCCTCTGGACGTGACATGTTGCGAACGTATCCTTTGATGACACCATTCATCCTTTCGAACGGCATCATGCTGTGCAGGAACGTCGGCCCGAGTTGGATGATATCCTCCACTATATGGACCAGCAGATGCACCATAACATCGAAGAATGCGGGCGGGAAGTACATCTCAAGCTCGCATAGTATCACCACGATCTCTTCCTGTAGCCTTCTGAGTTGCCTCACGCCAATCGACTTCCGAGAGATGACGTCGAAAAAGTTGCATAGGCCAAATAGCGTTTCACGGACGTGCGCGTCCATGATCCCACGGATTGCAACTGGAAGTATCTGCGTCATCAGCACGTGACAGTCGTGAGACTTCATCCCGCTGAACTTCTGCTTCGCTGGGTCTAGGTATCTGCTTATCTTCCCCGCGTAACCGTAAGGAAGTTTTACTCCTAGGAGGCAGGTGAAAAACTGCTCGATCTCCTCCTGACTTAGAGTGAAGCACGCAGGAGGGTAGTCATTTCCGGTCTTCTTGGCCTTTTTGCCTTTGCGACGACTTTCTGTGTCCTGCTTCGCCTCATCATCATCATCATCATCATCATCATCATCATCATCATCATCATCATCATCATCATATATAGCGTGAAGCTCCTGCCTGATGCCCATTGATTTCAAGTCTGCCCTTGCTTTCGGCCCATCTTTGGTCCTCTCTGGCATGTTGAGCAGGGTACCAAGAAGACTCTCGCACACGTTCTTCGTGATATGCATGACATCAAGGCTGTGAGGCACACGGTGGATCTTCTAGTACGACAAGTCCTAGAAAACAGACCTCGTTTTCCATACCTTCAGCAGCGGCTCTGGCGCCTTTCGCTTCTTTCGCGGCTCTGGCGCCTTTTGCTTCTTTCCCGGCAGTGGGCAGGCTTTCCAATTTTTTAACAGCTTGTCTATTTCCTCGCCGCTCCTCGTACACGGGCGTTTTCGGGGTTCGATTTCACCATCGAACAGATCCTTGCGTTTCCTCCACGGGTCATCGTCGCGAAGCCACCTTCGATGTCCCATGAACACGGTTTTCGAAGACCCGGGATCTCTATCTAGCTGGCGATACGTTGTGTCATCCATGCACCTTACGCATCCAGGAAATCCGTGGACTACCTGCCCCGCGAGATATCTGTAACCGAGATAGTCGTGCACCGTCGTGAGCAGTGCGGCTCTCATAGGGAAATATTCTTTCTCTGCGGCGTCCCACGAAATGGCTGGCGTTTTCCACAGCGTGTCTAGCTCCTCCTTCAGCAGCCCCAGATACACATTGATGTTGTTCCCTGGTTGTTTCGGTCCTTCAATTAGCATACTCATGTGAATGTACTTCCTCTTCATGCACAACCAGGGGGGAAGGTTGTACATCCACACAAACACAGGCCAGGTGCTATGTGTGCTTCTCTGGCTGCCAAACGGATTGACTTCATCGGTGCTCGCGCCCAGCACGATGTTCCTTGGATCCTTCCCAAATTCTGGGTATTCGAAGTTCAACGCTTGCCACTGGCTCGTATCCTTAGGGTGACTCAGCATCTTGTCTTTTTTATCTATCTCCGGATCATTTGTGTCATCTTCTCGCTTCTTCTCCTCCCTATCCGCGTGCCAACGCAGGAGCTTTGCTACCTTAGGATCCGCGAAATACCGCTGCAGACGAGGAGTGATCGAAAAGTACCACACCACTTTTCGAGGAGCTTTCTTCCTCTTCTTGTATCGAGTGACGCCGCACACCGGACATATGGTAGACTCCGCGTGCTTGTCCCGATAAATGATGCAATTGTTCATGCACACATGGTATTTCACGTGCGGTAAATCCAGAGGACACACGAGTTTCTTCGCCTCCTCCAAACTGGTCGGGCACTTGTTCCCCTTTGGAAGACGTTCGTGCCAGAATGACATGTTCTCGTCGAAGCATGCGTCGGTCATTTTGTGTTTTACCTTCATCTCCAGAGCCATGAGCGTTACTTTCAGGCGGGTATCCTCGGGCCTGCATCCTTCATACAATGGAGTAACCGCGTCTAACTCAAGTTGATCCATCTTGGCTTTCTCTCGGGCGGCAGCTCTTGCGTTATCCGTTTGCTTGAGAAGCAGCTCTTGAATATAAGGGTCCTGCACCCAGCCCATCGATGGTCCACCGTCGTCTGCTCCGCCGGCATCATCATCTTCATGATCATGCCCGTCGTCTGCTCCGGCATCTTCCTCATCATCATGTCCTGCATCTTCTACATGATGACTGTGTACAGCATCACCGTCGTGATCATCTCCTGGGGATTCTTCGTCTTCTCGCCCGCCCGAGCCGCGGTGGTTGTCTTGCTGCCCTTCCTCATTTCTTGCCCGGCCCCCATGGACGACTTCGTAGTCATCTTCATCACCTTGCCACCGATAGCCATCCATGAAACCACGCAAGAGCAGGTGGTCCCGCACCTGCCCGGAATCCGGGTCCGCAATAAGGCTCTTCAGCTTGTATCTTCGACACGGACATCTTATCTCCGTCTCGTTCTTTTGAAGCATCTCGGCCTTCGCGGACCTCAAAAACCTATTCACGATGCCTTCGGTCATCGTGCGGACCATGGTCGCCTGCGGGGTAGAGCAAAACGATATTTTAGAACCAAGAAAAAATTTGGCATGACTTTCCCTAAAAATAGGACCAAAAAGAATGCTTAATGCCAAAATTATCGCCGAAACGGAAATGAATCAACATTCCGGCAAAATATTGACAACTATCGCATTTCAAATACCGGTACACCTCCAAACACAAACACATATGCAACACCACAAACATATGCAACACCACGAACATACATAGATCTAGCTAGGCCATAAAAAGTGCATGTGCACATTGTTGTAGGGAGAACAACATAAATATAGCTTCCCCCCTTACTTACCTATCAAAACAAGGTAATTTAACCACTTAATTCGAATGAATCTATGGTGGAAATGAGGTGAACAAGAGGAGGCACCCGAGACAAGGAGGAGGTGGAGAGAATGAAGTTGGGAGAAAGTGAGTGTGGGTAGGAGAGGCTGTCCAAAATATCTTATTGCTGCCCACTTACTAATG
Source organism: Aegilops umbellulata (assembly GCA_032464435.1). NCBI lineage: Eukaryota > Viridiplantae > Streptophyta > Magnoliopsida > Poales > Poaceae > Aegilops > Aegilops umbellulata. The sequence goes on along the minus strand of CP136058.1, from coordinate 436,442,358 downwards.
GCGCACCAACAACAAATGCGCCATTAGTAATCCAGGTTACTAATGGCGCACCTTCTGCTGGTGCGCCATTAGTAGTTTTGCAAAAAAACAAAAAAAACATACTAATGGCGCACTGTTCCATAGTGCGCCATTACTAGTTTAAACTAGTAATGGCGCACGGTGGAACAATGCGCCATTAGTAGTTTTGCAAAAAAAAAGGAATAAAAAATATAATAAAAAAAACAACATTAGTGGCGCACTTTCCGACAGGTGCGCCATTACTAGTTACAGTCTGGATGCGCCATTAGTATGTTTGGGCAGGCGCACTAGTTCAAAAAAAATTTGTTTGATACTAATGGCGCACACTGGGCCAGGTGCGCCATTAGTAGTTTCAACTCTAATGGCGTATCTGTAAGTGGTGCGCCAGCCATTAGTGTCAATCCCATCTATAGCCCTTTTTCTAGTAGTGTTTATGTCTTGACCATTTCGAGACTCCTCGTCATGTCCGTGATCATATCCGGGACTCCGAACTACCTTCGGTACATCAAAACACATAAACTCATATTACCGATCGTCACCAAACGTTAAGCGTGCGGACCCTACGGGTTCGAGAACTATGTAGACATGACCGAGACTTGTTTCCGGTAAACAACCAATAGCGGAATCTGGATGCTCATATTGGCTCCTACATATTCTACGAAGATCTTTATCGGTCAAACCGCATAAGAACATACGTGTTCCCTTTATCATCGGTATGTTACTTGCCCAAGATTCGATCGTCGGTATCTCAAACCTAGTTCAATCTCGTTACCGGCAAGTCTCTTTACTCGTTCTGTAATACATCATCCCACAACTAACTCATTAGTTGCATGGCTTGCAAGGCTTGTAGTGATGTGCATTACCGAGAGGGCTCAGAGATACCTCTCCGACAATCGGAGTGACAAATCCTAATCTCGATCTATGCCAACTCAACAAGTACCATCGGAGACACCTATAGAGCACCTTTATAATCATCCAGTTACATTGTGACGTTTGGTCGCACACAAAGTGTTCCTCCGGTATTCGGGAGTTGCATAATCTCATAGTCATAGAAACATGTATAAGTCATGAAGAAAGCAATAGCAATATACTAAACAATCGAATGCTAAGCTAACGGAATGGGTCAAGTCAATCACATCATTCTCTAATGATGTGATCCCGTTAATCAAATCACAACTCATGTCTATGGCTAGGAAACTTAACCATCTTTGATTCAACGAGCTAGTCAAGTAGAGGCATACTAGTGACACTTTGTTTGTCTATGTATTCACACATGTACTAAGTTTCCGGTTAATACAATTCTAACATGAATAATAACATTTATCATGATATAAGGAAATATAAATAACAAATTTATTATTGCCTCTAGGGCATATTTCCTTCATGGACAGCACCGGACGACCCCTCACATGGGCTGACGGGCAGCCACATGATACGTCTCCAACGTATTTATAATTTATGAAGTATTCATGCCATATTTACAATAATTCTATATGGTTTTGGTATGATTTGAATGGAACTAACCCGGACTGATGTTGTTTTCAGCAAAACTACCGTGGTGTTGTTTTTTGTGCAGAAATAAAAGTTCTCAGAATGGGCTGAAACTTTTTGACGATTCTTTTGGAACAAAATAGACCCTCGAAGCTTCGTGGGAGAGCCAGAAGAGCCACGAGGGCCCCACAAGCCACCACGGCACGTCCAGGGGGTGGTCGTGGCGTGGTGGTTTGTGTGCACCATGTGGCCTATCTTAGCGTGAGACCGACGCCAAAAAATCCTATAAATATAGAAACCACGAAAAATAACCCTAGAACTTCGACTCCGCCGCCGCAAGCCTTTATATCTTTGAAATACCATCTGGAGCCTTGTTCCGCACCCTGCCGGTGGGGGAAATCATTATCAGAGGCCATCTTCGTCATCCCGGTGGTCTCCATGATGAGGAGGGAGTAGTTCACCCTCGAGGCTAGGGGTATGTACAAGTAGCTATGTGTTTGATCTCTCTCTCTCTCTCTCTCTCTCTCTCTCTCTAAGGTTCTTGATTTGACACGATCTTGATGTACCGCGAGCTTTGTTAATATAGTTGGATCATATGGTGTTTCTCCCTATCTATCTTGTTGTGATGAATTGAGTTTTTACCTTTGAGTTTTCACTATTATTAGATTGAATACTTCTATGAATTTGAGAACACTTGATGTATGTCTTGCATATGGACACCCGTGGTGACAATGGGGTGTTCTATTGATTCACTTGATGTATGTTTTGGCACTCAACTCACGGATTCCCGAGGTGACATTGGGGTAATCTATGCATAGGGGTTGATGCACGTTTTCATCCTACTTTCTCCGATAGAAATCTTAGGGCAGTCTTTGAAGTTTTTTATGTTGGATTGAGTATTATGAATCTGAAGTTGTTTGATGCGTATCGAATAATCAATTCACTAATAATTGTGGTGACAGTGGAGTATCTAGGTGACATTAGAGTTGGTTGATGTGTATCATATGGTGTTATTTTAATACGAACTCTAGGGCTGTTTGTGACACTTATAGGAATGGATCAATAGATTGATCGAAAAAGATAACTTTAAGGTGGTTTCGTACCCTAAAAACAATTTCATCTTATGTTCTCCGCTAGATAAGAACTTTGGAGTGATTCTTTGTTGCACGTTGAGGGATTGTTATATGATTCAATTGTGTTAGCACTAGTGAAACTATGAACCATAGGCCTTGTTTTTAAGCATTGCAATGCCGTTTGTGCTCACTTTTATCATTTGCTACCTTGCTGATTTTTTATTTTCGTATTACAAAAACCTATATCTACTATCCGTACTACACTTGTGTCGCCATCTCTTCGCAGAACTAGTGCACCTATACAATTCGTCATTGTATTGGGTGTGTTGGGGACACAAGAGTTTTCTAGTATTTTATTGTAGGGTTGTTTGAGAGAGACCATCTTCATCCTACGCCTCCCACGGATTGATAAATCTTAGGTCATCCACTTGAGGGAAAATTGCTACTATCCTACAAAACTCTACGTTTGAAGGCCCAACACGAGTCTACAAGAATAAGTTGTGTATTAGACATCACCACACACCTCAAATTCAAACTCTCAAATCCGTGCATGTGAATCATATAGCAAAATTCATCACAATTCAACAGTTCGACAAATGCAACAAAGGAAAATAAATCATAGTTCAATAATTCGGACAAGCCAAAATAAAATTCAAGTCCGAGCGTGAGGGATCACTCGCCGGACACCAGTTGTGTCGCCTACTTTGCCGCGTCCATCCCCGCCGCCTACTCTACCTCCATCTATGCCGTCTGCTCCACTACCGCCATTGTCGCTCTCGCCTCCTCGTACTCCCTATGTTCTTTGATTGTCTTCTTCCCGATGAGCCATATCTTTGCTTGCTCGTCCAATAGGCTTGCACCAGCCAATATTATCCTTGAATGCTCCATGTCTTGAGAAAGTTGCAACCTCTCCTTCTCAATCTCTATTGATCCAAAAGTCTGGGCCTTCTCAATTTGCCATTTGAGACACACCCCTTTCTTCTCTAATTCTATCTTCTCCCTCTCAATTGCTAACTTGTTGCTCTCATTTACCAACTTTTGTTGTTCACCGTCTCTCAGTCTCAATCCATCCTTTCTTTTTGCGCATCTAACATGATCTTGTACCTCTCCTCTTTCTTGTTCTCCCTTATGGAAAAATGCCCATCCAGGCGGTGGACATTTTTATCGCCGCAGTGTCATGGGCGGCCCTCCCCTTCTACCAGTTGTGTCCCGTCACTTGCCGGTTATTCATTTGCACAATGGCTTTTAAATTGCCCCTACAACTTATCCCTCTTCTTCATCCAACCCAATTAATTGGTGAGAGGTTGAGCCATCTCATTCTTCATCTTGTTGGCCTTGAGATCATCCAGAAGTTGTGTCCACTTTGGTTTGGCATCCAGTAGCACCAAACAATGGCCAAAACCAGATGGCTTCTTCTCAGTCTGTTGGTACATAGTGGCCGCCACCACCATCTAGCAAAAAATAAGTATAACAATGAGAATGCAACAAAAAAAGCAATTCAAATGATGACATGATGAAGCAATTGAACTTACACGAGTTGACACCCTGATCCCACTTTGAGCGCGGCCAATCACTTGTGCATAGTAGGTGACATACTTGTTCACTTCCCATTGAATGACCCCCCATCGATGTTGGAAGGTTTAGTATCACTTTGGATTTGGAGGAGACTTGAGAAAAACACACTTGCATGTTTACATATCAGTATGATATCAACAGTACTATTGATATCATATTTAAGGATTAAATTAATTAGAAATTGCTAATTTGCCCAACATGATGTATTGGTGTGGCCCGCCATCTCATCCACATGCGTGCATGACACGTTCATAAGTTAATTTAGATCAGGGGAACCCCATAGTGGTTCGTGGCTATTGCTCCCCAGTTTTTGTGAAGAGTGCAGGCTTATGGTTTCAGGTGGAAGACCATTGATTTGGTTTGATCTGAATTTGATCGTTGTTGGGATGGTGCAATTTCTAGATAGGAGTTCCGATATTGGCTTACCATGGGAAACTTTCTATTGAAGATTCCATGATGGATTTAGCTCGAGCAATGGGCGGCGCAAGTCTCAGAAGATCCATGGTCTAGCATGTTGACTAAAACGTTGCTTCATGTTCAGGATGAGACACACACACACACACACACACACACACACACACACACACACACACACATATATATCACTAGTAGAAAATGGGGCAATGGTCCAGGGTGGGTTAGCCCATTAGTCCCGGTTCAATCTAGAACCGGGACCAATGGTGGCATTGGACCCGGTTCGTGAGCCCAGGGGGCCGGCCGGGCCACGTGGGCCATTGGTCCCGGTTCGCCTGGACCTTTTGGTCCCGGTTGGTGGGACGAACCGGGACCAATGTGCCTGGTTCCTGGCCCACCACCATTGGTCCCGGTCCGTGGCACGAACCGGGACTAAAGGGTTGGTCCTTGTCGCGGCCAGAGTTTAGTCCCACCTCGCCTACCAAAGAGGAATCAGACCGGTTTATAAGCCCCTCCCTCTCTACCCTTTTGAGCTCCTCTGAAAATGAAAATAGATGCCCTTATACAGGGAATTTAACCTAAATTCATACGAATTTCTCTGAAATTTGTTATGAATTTAGTTTGAATTTTCTCTATAAGCGCATCTATGCTCATTTCTGAGTAGTTTTTTATATAGTTTTTTTCCTTTCTTCTATATTTATTTTTTTCTTTTTATTTATGAGTTGTAATAAGTCATTAAAAATAAGCATCTATGCTCATTTTTTATTAAAGTTAATCATAAGTATTTAGTTCTAAGTAGAAATGAAAAAATAAATAGCTAGTTTTTTATATAGTTTTTTTCCTTTCTTCTATATTTATTTTTTTCTTTTTATTTATGAGTTGTAATAAGTCATTAAAAATAAGCATCTATGCTCATTTTTTATTAAAGTTAATCATAAGTATTTAATTCTAAGTAGAAATGAAAAAATAAATAGCTAGTTTTTTATATAGTTTTTTCCTTTCTTCTATATTTATTTTTTTCTTTTTATTTATGAGTTGTAATAAGTCATTAAAAATAAGCATCTATGCTCATTTTTTATTAAAGTTAATCATAAGTATTTAGTTCTAAGTAGAAATGAAAAAATAAATAGCAAAAAACTATTCTAATTTTAACTATTCTAATTTGAAAACTAATGGCACTAACATAAACTAAAAGAAAAAAGAAATCACTAAAAAAACTATAAGTATTTAGTTCTAAGTAGAAATGAAAAAATAGTGGCACTAGTAAAGTTAATCACAAACTATAGATTCACACAAATTTCAAAGAATTCTAATTTTAACTATTCTAATTTGAAAACTAATGGCACTAACAGAGAGTTTATAATTTTTGTGACCTAAAAAAAAGAAATCACTAAAAAACTATAAGTATTTAGTTCTAAGTAGAAACGAAAAAATAAATAGCAAAAATGAAAAAAAATGCCACCTACTGGGCCACCACGGCCTGAATACGACTAGAAACCCTACCATGGGCCAGGATTCAGGCCTGCAGGAGGCCCAGTAGGCCCACAGGCACATAGTGACAGATTAGGCCCGAAAGCCTGCAGTTGAGAGGAGCTCGGGAGGGTGGGCGCAGCAGCACTTATAAACCACTCCAGAGCCCTCTCAACTAGCGAGGTGGGACTAAACTTTTGGGCGCGCGGCAGCAGAAGGCCTTTGGTCCCGGTTGGTGGGATGAACCGGGACCAAAGGGGGCATTGGTCCCGGTTCATCCCACCAACCGGGACCAAAGGCCGCCGCTTCCCGCCCTTTGGGCTGCTGAAAAGAGGCATTTGGTCCCGGTTGGTGGCACCAACCGGGACTAAAGGGGGGCATTAGTCCCGGTTTGTGCCACGAACCGGGACCAATTCTCTGCCTATATAAGCAGCACTCGTGAAATTTTGGTTCAGTTCGTTCTTTCCCCGCCCGCCCGACGCCGCCCCGTCCGCCGTATCCGCCTCGTCGTCGCCCCGCGCCGCCCCGTCGTCGCCGTCGTCGCCCCGCGCCGCCCCGTCGTCGCCCCGCGCCGCCCCGATCGACGCCGTCGCCGCCTCACGCCCCGCGCCGCCCCGATCGACGCCGTCGCCGCCTCACGCCCCACGCCGCCCCGATCGACGCCGTCGCCGCCTCCCGCCCCGCGACGCCGCCCCGACCCGCGCGCCCCGCCCCTGCCCCGCGCCGCACCTCGCCATCGCCGTCCCCGTCGCCGTCCCCGACACCGTCATCGTGAGATTTAATTTGTTAATTGATGTTACTAGTAGTTAATTAATTGAGTTAGATTTTGTTAGATTTTTTTTGTAGTTCATAGATTTTTTGTTAGATGTGTAGTAATTTAGATGTGTAGTTCATAGATTTTTCTGTTAGATTTTTTTCATATTGTGTAATTAATTTGTTCATAGTATTTTCTTTGTCAATTTATTGTGTATGTATAGGAAAATTGTGAATGATATATGTCATTTATGAATATGTTCATATTTAGAATAGAGGAAAAAGGAAAAAATAAGAAGAGAAATTGTTTAATACAATTAGTTAGAAAAATAATAGAACTATAGTTAAACTAGTTTATTTTTAATAAGTCATACTATTTTATTTTATTTATAGTAAGTGCTTCATATATAGTAGTTGAACTAGCTAGTTGATTTAATAAACTACTTTATTTAACTATTCATAGTAAGTAGCGTGATTACTAATATTGATCTATTTATAGTAACTAGTTTATTTTTTTGTTCCTACATTTTTAGCAAGTTGATTTAATAGTTGAACTAACTAGAACTATAGTTAAACTAGTTGATTTAATAGTTGAACTAACTACATTTTTAGCAAGTTTATTTATAGTAAGTGCTTCATATATAGTTGAACTAACTAGAACTATAGTTAAACTAGTTGATTTAATAAAACTGGTTTATTTTTAGCAAGAAAATTAATAGAACTAGTTTATTTTTTTAGTTAAAGCAATTATTCCCGCATCGACGTGGACGATGCCTATCCCGCATCCTCGTCGTCGAGTCGGGGGCGGACGACACCTACTTGACCAGATGGGCCATGTCCGGGACTGGGCTCCGCCGGGGTGGTACTGGGAGGCGCTACCTTCCGGGGGGCGTAGCTTGGTGAGGAGCCAGCCCGTCATTGACCCGATCCTTGTTTGGTGGCGGTCGCCTGGGCCAGTGACGGTACCGAGGCTTCCGGACACCGCGGAGGTGGTACGTCACCGTGTCAGCGAGGAGGACCAGCACGTCCGTCGGTACATGGTTGCGTTGGAGGGCAGGTTCGAGAGTACCTGGCAGGTTCTTCAGGGATCTCACTGGACCTATGATCCTGTGATGGTTCCTTCCCTTTGGGTGTCCACCGCCCGCGCCGATACCCGTCGGGCGCTACGGTTCTAGCTGTACTAGCGATATGTATAATATATAGTATTCGACGTGTATTAGTGATAATATTCGATGTACGGACACATGGAGATGATGTAGTTTTTCTTATAATTGAAGGCATCCTAATTTGAATACTACTTATTGAATGCTCAAATTGGAGAGCACTATGCAAGGCATATGCATATGATTAGTTGAATAATAATGATCTAATTTAGTCTTTGAATTATGAACGTATAGGAAATGTCATCATCGGACGACGAAAGTCTCCCGGGGGAGTGCGACTGGTGCCACGACGATCGAGGTGAGTGCGACAGGCCTCACCTGGACGATGGTCGGCGCTTCAGCATTAAGCTCGAGGAGACCTTCGAAGTTGAAACGGTACGCAACGACGACAAGTGTTTTTTTTTCATAATTAAGCATGACTTCAACTATTTCAACGTGTAATTTTCATCTTTTACAATTCGAGTATAGTTGATCCCATGCCATGCAAGACGCTATGTCTTGGAGAGGATGGATTTTGAAGACCATGAAAATTTTGAAACGAAGAAAATTCACCTAAGGACCCATCATGATGTGGATTTTGAAGTAAAGTTGTATAATGCTGAGAGCGTAACCCATTTTGGTTGAAAAAATTGGGAAGCATTTTGCAAATTGTATGGTTTTGATGAGGGTATGCTTGTCACCATGGATCTTGGTGATCCTAAAATCAAGCAAGACAATATGGACATTTGGGTCCTTGTTGATACTCCTCCAGTTCTACCGCTATGTGAGTTTCTCAAACATAGTTAATTATTAACTAATGTATAATGTTCATTTCAAAATAGTTGACAACTTATTTCCATTGACAGCTTATTTTGAAGTATCAAAGAATGTGCAGAATATGGTAGATCGAACTTATTACACCGATGGCTCTGAGTTAACTTACAAGGAGAAAACTCATCTGGTTGGATTTTGTAATGATCTTGAGAATTACAATATCTACAGTCGAACTCCTCAACATTATGGTCAATACGTGCCACTAGTGCACGTGTTGAACTACGGTAACTACCATGGAGATACCCTGGTAAGATTTTTTACTATTAGGACATCCGTGCATCTTTTTGCATACTTCTAAAACTAGTACATTGCTAACTACGAAGTTATTACTATGTTTTTCAACAGAGAATCCCAGAGGAGTGTGTGCCTCATTTGATGTATCAGAATGGCGGCAGCGTTCATGTTTTGAACATATATCCAGGTCATCCTACGAATCTCAACTGCCCATACCGGATTTCTAAAACAAGTGAAGACATGACAATCAAAGGATGGAAAAAATGTATGGACAGTCGTAAGGAGCTTCTTGGAAGCAAAAGGAAGCGAGGCGCAAGAATTGAAGACAGGATGATCTCCATTCTTCATAATGGAGAGTCAGGGTCTATATTGTTTTATGCTATTTTACCTTAAGTGTGTTTAGGTCCGATCCTAGCTACCTGCAGATACTGATGATCATGTACTAAGAACAATTATGTAGGGTTGGGTTTCGATGACTATGAGAATGATGATCGTATGACTTATTATTAATAACGAGTAGAAGTTGTATGATGATGCCTGATTAATTAGTAGGACTTGTTATTATATATGATGATGTATGATGCGAGCATGCATGAGTTATTATATATATATATATCTGCGGGAGAAATGAACATATATAGCAGTAGCGTAGGTAAACCAAGGACTACATATAAGAGAGGACACTTCTCTCTATTAGCTAGCTAATAACAACCTAAAAATAATCCCCTAAACCCTAAAACCGCCACTTTTAAAAAAAAAAAAGAAAAACCTCCTGCTGACGCGTGGAACCCTTTTGGTCCTGGTTTATGTCATGAACCGGGACCAAAGGCCCCCTTGCCTGGGCTGCCGGCAGCGGCCACGTGGAGGCCCATCTGTCTCGGTTCTGGTTTGAACCGGGACTAAAGGGCGAGGGTATTAGTAACGACCCTTTAGTCCCGGTTCGGGAACCGGGACTAAAGGCCCTTACGAACCGGGACAAAAGGCCGGTTTTCTACTAGTGTATATATATAATCTTCACTGGTAAAACCCTGAATAACACACTCACGTTGTCCCCTCCTTTGCCGAAAAGGGTTTCACACCCCGCTTTATAGATAGAGCCATAACCACAGCCAAAAACAGAGGTTCACAATGAGCAACAACAAATTAGTGCCCCCCTAGACTCCGGGGAGAATATGTGCCAAAAAACACGTCACAAAGCTCGGTAGAAGAAAAAGAAAAACATTCTACCTCGGGGCACCAACACAACAAGCCCACAAAAAACAAATAGTCTCAAGAGGATGAGGATAACTAATACTCTCTCCATTCCTAACTATAAGACGCCGGGGGAGTATAAATTGAACTCCCCCAACGTCTTATATCTAGGAACGGAGGGAGTAACAACTAGGGGCGCGGCCAGCTCCTTGTACTTCCTGGTCAACTTGTCGACCGCCTTCCTATCCCACCGATTGCAAAGAGGTTTCCACAGTGTCCCTGACAGGGTATACATACTCGATAACAAGCTTATTTCTAATACATGACAGAGGCCACACCAATTTCCCAAAATCCACCCTCATCATTAAAAGAACCTGGCCAGAGCAAGCAACCATAAGATGATAAAATTCTGGAAAGTTGGTAGGGCACCACCCATTGCCCCCGAACTTCCCTAATGCAACCCCACAAGAATTGCGCGAAGACACAATAGAAGAAGATATGATTTAAGTCCTCCTCAAAGCCGCATAAAGGGCACCGTCCATCCCTAAGGCCGTTTCTTTTAAGAACTTGGTCTCCAGAAGGAAGGCTACCCCGAATTAGCTGCCACACAAAAATCTAAATCCGAGAAGGTAGCCTAGTTTTCTAAATCTCCGTTAACTCTTCAGGACCTTGTCCCGCCGCGAGGCAATCATATAGGGACTTGATGGAGAATCTACCCGAGGGATCAAGCCGCCACTACATTGTCCCCTTCTTGAGGGCATTCTCTTTTGTGCTAACGTTCTGGCCTTAATTGATTTGATCCGTCATCCATGATGTAAATCCTTGTCCCAACCATCACTGGTTGTATTTGGAAATGTCCGTGCAAGTACGTTTGAAGGTGATGTTGTGGAAGAATCACGGCTTACTCTTGTCTTCTTCTTTTCTCATCTTGTCATGGTCCTAACATTGTTGACTACTCTGCTTGTAGGTTGATGTTTTGACCACGTCACGTATCATCTTCTTTAATAAAAATATGAGTGCGAGAATCTAAGTTTGTAGATCCCCATAGGTTTTTTGACCTTCACATTTCTGAAAATGTTATTTCTTGTTACAAATTATGCATGCTACCCTTCGTCCCTAATATAGGAGTAGTGTAAAAAACGCTCATGTATTATCGGACGGAGGGAGTAAAATTTAGTGCTATAGTATTTTTTTTTTTGCGGGTAGTAAATTTATAGTGAGAGTAAGCACAAAAAGCTACCAGAAAACCAAACACGTTTTATGCTATTCCTTGATAGAGGGAGTAATAACTAGTAAAACATTATTGTCAGCAGCCACCAGTGGGCACGCAGATAAGGCAGGTGCGTGGTCGAGAATGGAACACGAGCTCCACACATAATCGATCTTCTAGACGATAATCTGTGGAGTGTGGAGTCACTCTCGTTGGTTGCATCATCCGGAAAAGGCAAACGGACGCTGAAAACGAAAGACAAGCTGCGTCCATAATGGAGTAGTATATACCCCGATGGATCCATTTCGCCGAGATTAAGCGTGATATGGTACGAGTTATGACAGCCATTTTGGAAACGGATCATCAGGGCAGCAGCACATTTGTCTCCCTCCCTGTCTTGTGCTTGCGGTTGCGGCCGAGGCACTTTGCAAAAGTGATCGACGGAGAGCAGACAGGTTGACCAAACTATATGGGAATGGAAAAAACAAGTGCAAATGTGTAAGTGACGATAGTTTTCTTTCACTGTCCGAGGCACAGGAAAGCCATGATATTTTCTTGCGTTGGGTTTTCACGTGTGGAATCTGTAGGAAGATCAGTGAAGGAACGACCCCTGGTAACTTTATCGACGTTGTAAATAATTAGTACTCCCTCCGTAAAAAAAGTAAGAGCATTTAGATCACAACGGAGGAAGTACTATAAGTTTCTCTGACAGTACGTAGGATGCTTCATTATTTGGGACATGGCTTAATGGGGTTGAGCCTGACTTAGCAAGACATATTCGGTTTGGAGTTTACGCTTTGCTGTGGACTATCTGGAATTACAGAAATGATTTGATTTTTAACAGAACATCATGGATTCATTTTTTGCAGGTTATTTTCCGAGCTACGACAGTGATCCGTTCGTGGTCGCTACTCACTTCGATGGAGGCCAGGGAGCATTTGGTTATTGGATCTATCCGTTGGGAGATGGTAGCTCGGGATATTTTCAACCGGTTTGGATGGCGGTCAAGTAATAGGATAGGCAATTAGTTTACCTATCTATTTTTAGCCGGCCGGTTGTGGCGTCTTTTCCTGGCTAGTTTGTGTATCTAGCCTTTTAGGCTCTGTGTGAGTTGCCTTTTCTTTTTTCGGTTGGAGACTTTGAAACCTTGTTGGCACTCTTTATTATTTGGTTAATAAGATGGCCGTATGCATCACTCTGATGCAGAGGCCGGGGAGCCCTTCCTTTTTGAAAAAATAAACGTAGGATGCTTCAGCCCTAAAAAAAGTCGAGTATCCTTTTGACCATATCTTGTACCTGAAGATCACATTCGTGAGCGATACAGTATCATGATTTCCACTCGAGAAAAACAAGTGGAGCTGTGAGTAAGATTATACTCCTATATGTGCATGGCTGACTGGCTCCACCACCCGTGGACTGCAACTGCAAGTGCAAAGTTAAACAGAGATAGTTCAACCAGCATACTATTTCTTGGGTGCCCGCGAAGCAAGGAAGGAACGTCCGTCGGTGGCCTAAAAAAAAAAGAAAAAACTCCAGGCTGGTTCGTGTTGTGTGTGCATATCTCATTGTGCATGGTCCACCAATAACCTCTGAACATATCGCGAATCAATTTGTGGTTGGATGGTTAGAGGGATTGTGGTATTCTCAGCCCATTAGGGTTCAAATCCTGTTACCGAGTTGCCTACGGTGATTTCGTAAATTTCAAATGATATGTCGGCTCAGTCTTTCGAAGGTGCCCATAGAAATTGAGTATGCGTGTGTACGTTTATAAAGGTAAGTGTATACACATATATATGAACGCTTGCGTCTGTAATGTGTTAAAAAAAACCCTCTGAACATATCTGAGCCGGGATTGCGTGCACGTATATAGCATGGCGCGCGCGAACTATCGCCATCTCATTGATGGTCAGCAGTAGCATTTTATCGAAACGGCTGGGCTGCATGCCTTCACGAAATCATCGGCGCCGACCAGGCAGCGTGTGTGGATCAGGCCGAGGCCGGCGTCGATCGGTCTGCCTTGTGTGACTGCAAGATAACCACAACTCAAGGCAAAAGTCAACACTTTCGGGAAAAAAAAGTTAGTAGCAAGAGTGAGTCCGTCACGGAGTGTTGGCCGGGCGATCAAAACTCAAATGCCATGGGCACGGAACACCAGAATGATTAATCAGCGCGAAACTCCCGGCCGGTCAGAGACGCGGCGCACTGTCGGCCGAGGCAGAGGTGCTGCATGTGGTGATCTCAGCCGGTCGGTCCGTTCGAAAGAAAAGGAAAAGACATCGTGAGAGAAACATGCCCGGTCGAGCTGACCATTCGGGGTGGGCTAGGCCGCGGGGCTGATGAAAATGGATAAATTGGCTCTTATCTGAAACTTCAACACAAAGTAATCACAATCTAAAAATATTTTATGAAATGACCCTTTTTTGCATGACGCCCGCGCCTAGGGCGCCAAGACAGCATGACGCCCAGACTAGGGCGCCATGGTAGTGACATGTAGCTATCTAGCATGGCGCCTCGGCCCCGGGCGTCATGCAAAAGAGACCATTTCATTAAATATTTTTTTGATTGGGGTCATTTTGTGTTGAAGTTTTAGATAAGGGCCAGTGTTGTCCATTTTCACGCATGGCTGTTCCCAAGCCGATACCGGCAATTCGTGTTTGGCTTGAGCCGGGAGCAACTAGTTTACGAGCGTTCCTTCGGAAGCCTCACAATGATCAGCGCCACTTTGCGCGTTCTCAGCCGCCCGCCACGTGTCGTGCTGTGGGCGCTCCCTCCGATTTTTTTTTATTTTTTCGTACGCATTTTCGGCGTTTTAAACGGTTTTTAATGGTTCTTTTTATGTTTTGGTTTTCCACAGGTTTTCCTTAGCTTTTGGATAAAAAACGCATTTTTTTCGTTCACGAGAGTCATGGTTTTGCTTTCGCCAGAGTCACGGCCGTGCCACTCGGAAACAGAAAAAAACGAGAAGCACGGTTTTGCTTCCACGAGATGCACGGCCGTGCCTCTCGGAAGCGGAAAAAACGTGTTTTCTGTTTTTTCCCTTCCATGAGAGGCACGGTTTTGCTTTCAGGAGAGGAACGGTTATGCTTTCGCGGGAGGCACGGCCGTGCCTCTCGGAAACGGAAAAAAACGTGTTTTCTGTTTTTTTCCCTTCCGTGAGAGGCACGGTTATGCTTTCGCGGGAGGCACGGTCGTGCCTCTAGGAAACGGGGGAAAATGTGCTTTTTATTTTTTTCCTTCCGTGAGAGGCACGATTTTGCTTCCAGGAGAGGCACGGTTATGCTTTCGCGGGAGGCACGGCCGTGCCTCCTGGAAACGGGGAAAAACATGTTTTCTGTTTTTTTTTTCTTCCGGGAGGGGCACGGTTTTGCTTCCGGGAAAGAGACGGTTGTACTTTCGCGGGAGGCACGGCCGTGCCTCTCAAAAACGGAAAAAAACGGGTTTTCTATTTTTTTTCTACCGGAAGAGGCACATTTTTGCTTTTGGGAGAGGCACGATTTTGCTTTCGGGAGAGGCAAGGTTGTGCTTTCGCAGGAGGCACGGCCGTACCTCTCGGAAACGGGAAAAACGCGATTTTATTTTTTATTTCTTCTGGGAGAGGCACAATTTTGCTTCCTGAAGAGGCACAATTTTGCTTCCGAGAGAGGCATAGTTGTGCTTTCGTGGGAGGGACGACCGTGCCTATCAGAAACGGGGAAAAACACATTTTCTTTTTTTCCTTCCGGGAAAGGCATGGTTTTGCTTCCTGGAGAGGCACGGTTGTGCTTTCGCGGGAGGCACGGCCGTGGGAAAGGAAAAAACACGTTTTCTATTTTTTTCCTTCTGCGAGAGGCACTATTTTGCTTTCGGGAGAGGCACGGTTGTGCTTTCGCGGGAGGCACGGCCGTACCGCTCGAAGACGGAAAAAACACGTTTTATGTTTTTTTTCCTTCCGGGAGAGGCACGGTTTTGCTTCCGGGAGAGGCACGGTTGTGCTTTCGTGAGAGGCACGGCCGCGCCTCTCGAAAACAAAAAAACGCGTTTTCTATTTTTTTTCCTTCCGTGAGAGGCACAATTTTGCTTCTGGGAGATGCACGGTTGTGCTTTCACGGGAGGCACGGCTGTGCCTCTGGGAAACGAAAAAAAACGCGTTTTCTGTTTTTTCTCTTCTGCGAAAGGTCCGCGAGAGGCATGGTTGAGATTTCGCGAGAGGCATGGGCGTGCCTCTTTCAGAAAGAAAAAAAACCCATGCTCCCGATTCGGATTTTTCGTCCGATTTTTCCTCTTCGGTTTTTTCTGAAAAAAAGTACGTCAAAATCTATCAACATGGGATCTAACTTTGAAGATCTCGATGCGAGGAATCCAACGATGAAAACAGTTCGAGATTTGAACGCATGATTTAAGAGATGAAACATTTTGAATAAATGGATCTATGAAAAAAAAAGGAAAACTCCCTGGTTGCGACAAGTGAAGCACATACAGCCGCCGCTTGTCGCAACCTGGAAAGATGGGAGTGATCTTTGTAATGAGTACTCCTCAATTAGTGATTTCGGCTTGAGCTCAAAGAGCCGACACCACCTAAGCAGCGCCTTAAGAGCATCTCTAGTAGACCCTTAAATCACGACCCGTATAAGTGTTTTACCGGTTGAGGAAAACGCATTATAAGGGTCGATTTTAGCTGTGGTCGAACATAATCTATATAATCAACCTGTAAAAAAGAATATTCTCTAAATATACCATCTTCTTCCTCACGCCCTTCCCATCTCGAGCTCCGTCCCCTTGGCATGTGCGCGTCATGCCTCTGCGACCGTCTCCTCGTGCTCGCCGCCGAGCGCGATCGGGCCGGGGCCAGCAGCAGTGCCGACTGCAGCAGCAGACGGCCGCGGCGCGCGGGCGGAGGCCAAGGCCGCCGGGGCAGTGCAGGCGGCGGCCGAACTCCTCCGTTCACTAGCGAGCTAGCTAGACGCACATCGATTGAGCTGCTAGCTAGCTAGCTAGCTGATCCGTTCGAAACGATTCAGCTATCTAGCTAGCTAGCTCCTCTGTCGAGAGAGCCCCAGGCCGGCGCGGCGGACGACCGGCGGGAGTGGCGGATGGGGCGGACGGCTGGCGGGCGCGGCAGCCGGGGATGGGCGGACGGGAGCAAGCCATGAAGTTTTCGATGGCAGTTGGATTCCCGCGAACGGGCTTTCACATATATAGGGCCCCTTCGGGTCGCCTCCAAAATCCTTATTTTCATGGGTTTGACGGGGATGTTTTTACGCGCCCCTTAAAAATTTTTTACGGGTCCGACGCATTTGCGAGGTCAGGTAGGGCAGCATTTTTCGCACGGACCCGTATTTTGACGGTTATTTTACGGGTCAGAGCAGTATACGGGGTCTGCTAGAGATGCTCTAAGCGAAGAGGCAATCCCTATTTGACGCTGGCGAACGTTAAACTGTTGTGCTTTCGCTGAATTGCGCTAGCGAGCACCTCGACACAGGCCAGCCAATTCTAGTCTAGCGTTAAAGCAGTGCCCGGCAAACCGGTTTTGGAAACCTTCTAGTTTTTTTCTTTTGCTGGCTTTCTGATTTTCTTCTTCTTTTTTTGGTTTTGGTTGCTGTTTTTAATTTTAGTTTTATTTTATTTTATCCACTTTCGTTCTTATCCTTATCCTTTCTATTAAAAAAATGTTTGAAATTCACTTGCCAAAAAAATGTTTGAAATTTCAAATATTGTTCATGGTGTCAAAAATTGTTCATGGTTTTCAAATTTTGTTCACAATTCAAAAATTGCTCAGCATATATCAATAAAATGTTGAATGAGTAATTCAATTTTGTTTAGCATCTATCACAAAATTGTTTAATGTGTAGTTAAAAATTATTCAGTGTATATTACAAAAATGTTCAATGTATATTTCAAAATTGTTCATCATATATACAAAAGATCAGTGTGTTTTAATTACTGTTCATCATATATCACAAAAGTGTTCAGTGTGTAGTTAAAAATTGTTCAGCATGTATTACAAAATGTTTAATTTATATTTAAAAGTTGTTCATCGTATAAAAAAATTCAGTAAGTGTTTGAAATTTCAAAATTTTGTTCATGTTTCTAATAATTGATCACTTTAAAAGAATCTTGTTTTAAAAGTTGTTCAAGTTTCAAAACATGTTCAAGAAAATATTATTCATTTCTTAAGGAAGATTAAAAAATGGATCTGCCACTGTCCATAGTACTTTCAGTTTAGCTTTTTACTCCCTCCGTTACTAAATATAAGTCTTTGTAGAGATTTCACTACAAACTACATACGGAGCAAAATGAGTGAATCTACACTCTAAAATGCTTCTACATACATCCGTATGTGGTTCATAGTGAAATCTCTACAAAGACTTATATTTAGGAACGGAGGGAGTAATTACATACATACTTTTTTTTTGCGCAACAATTAAACACATACTCCCTCCGTCACATATAAAAACGTTCTTATATTATGGGACGGAGAGAGTACTTGGTAACTAGCTGCAGCGGCTATCCAGCGTTAGGTCGGGGGTTTTACTACATCCAACCCAACATTTTTTCATGAATTTTTTCATTATGTTCGGTCCTTGCCTGGGAGTGGGCCGACCCTTTTTGCGTGAATGCTTCTGCAAAAGCTCTTCATTTTAGCGCTCCTGAGCGTTGAGCAGGAGCTCTCAAGCTGGGATACCTCCAATTCCGCGCCTTTGGCGCCGCAAACAAGAATTGTCGCTCACTAAAGCGCCTGGTTGCCCGCCCCACGAATGCGCAGCAGTGAGTTGTGTATTTACATCGAGACCCCCGCCCCAACAAAAAAAAGTAGCTCCCCTTGAGGAATCTAACTAGCACCGTTACACTCATATAACATGCATTGCAAACCACTAGAGCTACTTTGCAGTAGGGACGGATTGCATCGCGAGTAATTTAAGAATAAATGTAGTCACACTATTATTACACAACATATTGTACCGTTTACTTTACCGCTAAGATTTTTGAATTACTTGCAAATATTTTGGTATGTTTTTATAAATATGAATAAATTTGAAAGTTCTCATATTTCAAAAAAGTTTGAGAACATGCAAAAAAATCATGTATTCTAAAAGTTCACAAATTCAAAAAAAGTTCATAAAATTGAATTCGGGAAATAGTTCGTGAGCTTGAATTTTTTGTGTGTATTTGAAACAGTTCGCAAATTTTGAAAAAGTTCACTAATTTGAGAAGTTCGCGAGTCCGAAGAAAGTTCATGGATTTGAAAAATTCATAAAATTAACGAATTTGAAAGAAAATAGAGATAAATTTCATGAAATTCAGAAAAAAGTTCAGGAATTTGCAAGAAAAATATGCATACAAGTTTAGGAATTTTTAAGAAAGTGAGCTAAATGTTTTTTGATTTTTTCACTAAGTTGAAAAATTGTTCACCAATTTGAAACAAAGTTCATGAAGTTTGAAAAGGCGTTCACAAATTTGAAAAAAGGTTTAGAGCTATAAGTTAATGCACTTGTAAAAAGATCATGGATTTAAAAATAGTTCACAGCATAAAAAAGTACATGAATTTTGAAAACCGAAAAGGGAAAAGCAATAAGAAAATGAAAACCGAATAAAAAAGCAGAAGAAAAAACAGACTGGACTAGCGAGTTATCGAATGTCGTGCGCAAGCTATTGCGAGAAGACAAGTAAAAGTGCCAAGCCGAATACGGCGAGGGAGTGTGCGTTGGTTAGTTGAAATGTTGTAAGTGACGCAGAGGGCTTGAAACAGGATCCAGGAGCGGGAAGTTCCTATTTATGTTCGCCTTCATGTCAAATAGTTGACCAGTCGCATAGGCAGTTGCAGCCGGATAACCGATACTATATCGCAAAAAACTATGGAAACCCCACACAACATTTTTCGGTTTTTTTATTTTATTTGAAAAATGAGAACATTTTTTGAAATTCAAAACACGAATTTTTATTGAAAGTTGCAAACATTTTTTGCAAACATGAAAACTTTCCAAATTTATGAAGAAATTTGAAATAACAGAACATTTTTCCAAATTAATAATATTTTTCAAAACACGTGAACATTTTTTTAAATGCAAACATTTAATTTCTTATGTACAAATTTATGGAAATAGGAATATGTTTTTTAAAACGCAAACTTATTTGGAAAACACAAATATTTCTTGAACTTATGAACAAAATTTGAAAACAGGAAGATTTTTTAAATTCTAAACGATTTCTTTAAAAATAAAGATAATTTTGTAACTTTAAATAAACACTTAAACTTCCTGAACATTATTTGAAAAAAAAGAAACTTTAAAAGAAAAAGGGAAAGGAGGAAAAGAAAAGAAAAGAAACACAAAAACAAAAATACTAAAAAAGGAGAAAAAAGAATAAACTAAGAAGCCAGATAACCAAGAAAAACCATTCAGGAACCTTCCCAAAATCAGTCACGAACCTTCCCATAATCAGTCACGTACCTTCTAAAAGGTTTCCGAAAATTGATTCTTTAGAACGCTGCCACAACTCAGTGCCCGCTGCTATATGGTCCGACGCTGCTTGCTTGCTCGCTCAATCGCCCGTGCGCAACCACAACAGTTTGCAATGAGCATCCATAGGAAATTCCTCTTAAGTGCTCGAAATCGGGGAGCTAGGCGCCGATTAGGAGATCTCGCACCTACATCGTTTCCGTGGGGGCTGCATTTACGAAGCCCAATTACAAATGCGCTATACTTTTTTGTTCGTTTGTTCGCTGATGTAGTTGGTCACTAGACTGTTTAATCCCCGACAAAAGTAAGTTGATCGCTAGACTGTTTCCAGGTGGGCTACATCTATGAATTTGAATTTGTATATAAAATCCATGAATTTTGAAATAATGTTCAAAAACTAGAAAAGTTTCATGAAAACAGGGAAAAAGTCTGTTGATTATGAAAAAAAGTTCATCCATCTGAGAAAATGTTCATCGATTTGTAAAAAAAGTTCATTGAATTTTGAAAAAAGTTCATGAAACACGAAAAAGTTCGTCAATTATGAAAAAAGTTCTTCAGTTATGAAAAAATGTTCATGAATTTGAAAAAAAACTGGCGGAATTTGGAAAATGTTCATCGAACTTGAAAACAAATCATCTAATTCTTAAAAAGTTCATCAATTTAAAAAACCATGCATTATTTTTAAAAAAATGGCTAGGAAAAAGAGGAACCGAACTGGAGAACATAATATAAAAACCGAAAGTGAAGTATTGTTCCCAGTGTGGGGTGACTGAGAGGTCATATACAACTCCTTTTTTTTTTGAGACAAATATACAACTCCTTTGGCGCTAGCTGAGGTAAGCTTATGGGCCAGCCCAACTGCATTTTAGCTAAATCGGTTGGCTCATGAGCCACCGACTGTCGGATAATGACCTGTTAACCATTGACTTTTTGAAAATGGAAAATAGTTCACAAGAATGAAATAAAAACGTTCAAGAAATACTAAAAAATCTGAAAATGTCAATGGCATTTGGAAAAAAAATACGGATTTTAGAAAATTTCTTGAATTTGAAAAAAGTTCAATACTTGGAAAAGTTCGTAATTTGGATTTTTTTGGAAACGTTAATATAGTTCAACACTTTTTAGAAAAATGTTCAGGAAATTTAGAAAAAGGTTCACAAATTTGAGTGGATCTGAAAAAGAAATCACCAATATATTTAGAAAATTTCAAAGTGGAAAAGAGTTACTGTCTCTATAAAGAAATATAAGAGCATTTAGATCACTAAAGTCAACGGTCATGGAAAAAGGTAACAGACATGTGAAAAATGTTCATGAAATAGATAAAATCGAAAAGCAAAAAACCATACAAAACTCATCATGGAAAAAGGTAAAAAAAATCACTCAAAATAAAACCGGGATACCTTTTAGAAACTAATGATAGGGATTAAACGTGGAATAAAGGTCTCCCGCCTAGCCCCCGTTCCGGCGGTGAGTCTAGCATCGTTGGTGGGCGTGTGGAGGTGTGTCTCGGGCAGATCTATCTTTGGTGGATTTGCTCGGATCTCGTCATTGTTCGTCTACGTTCGTGTTTCTTCGATTTGGATCCTTTCGATCTACGTTATTTTTCATCGACGGCGGTTGCTGTTATGGGGTGCTGGTCCTATGGGGCCTTAGCACGACGACTTCCCGACTGTCTACTACAACAAATTATGCCCGACTCCGGTGATGGAGGGGCGATGACGGCGGCGTGCCTTCGGCTCGCTTCGGTGCTTGTAGTCGTCGCTAGGTGGTCTACAGATCTGGATGTAATTTTTATTTCTGGTGTTCGTTGTACAGCCATGATTGAAGATGAATAGATTGGAAGTTTTTCCGCAAAAAAAACATGGGATAGTCATTTAAATTAATTATTACCCTATTATGATTGATCTTGTTATCGTTGATATGTCCGAGGATACCATTGCTCCTATTATCTTTCGTAGGCCATTTCTGAGACTTATGAAATCTATCATCAATGTTTTTGAAGGAAATGTGAGATTTGACCTTCCGATGAAGGATCCATTTGTTAGACATTTTCCTAGAAAAAAGAAGATGAAGATGTATGCAAGAGGGTATCATCATAACTCTTAGGAGCTACAGGCTCGACATTATCACACCTAAGGGGAAGTAATTGTCGCTACAGTCGAGCTTACCGACCGAAAAAAAAGCGCTTCATAGGAGGCAACCCATGCAAATAAGGTCGATGAAGAAGTAAGTTTTGTTTTATTTTTATCGTTTTAATAAAGAGTGCTGAAGTTTTCTATAGGAGAAAAATATGAGAAAAAGAGTGGGCGACGTGGGCGGCATGGAGCTCGGACGGGCAAGGGCACGACCTCGGACCTCAATGGGGTGGGAGAACGTGGACGAGTGGGCGACGTGGAGCTTGGCCATCGGGCTTCTAGAGGTTGACCATGTTGACGGGTGGGGCCTGCCTATAAGTGAGTGAGAGAGAGGCATGTGTGGGTGCGATTAGCGTTGGATCTCTCGCGGATGACTGCCGATTAGATCGCACCGTACTGGTTTGTTTTTTGCCTTCTTAAACGCTCACACGCGCTCGCGATTGGGCTCGCTAGGTGGGTCGGCCTGGCTACGCATGTTTTTCTTCTTCCGTATTTTGTTTTTCTTTTTGACCCAGGATTTAAATGTGGTTTGAATTGACCCAAATTCAAACCATTTCAAATTCTTTGAACACAAAACTATTCATAGAAACTAGGGTAAATATATATCTTAGGAAATTATTTTCGTGCCCTTGTGCAACTTTTTAAAAGGATTTTACATGCATAAAAAAACATATGCCCACCAATTAAATTCCAAATGGTTTCAGGTTTAAGAAATTATCATTTTGATTTTCAATACTCCATATATGCACTTAAAAGGTTTGACTTATGACAAACGTAAAACTTGCAATATACTCCCCCCGTTCCTAAATATAGGGTGTATAGTTTTGGCACAAAAATTAAAGAATGCACATGGAGGGAAATTTTCACAAGTTTTGGACAAGATTTCACCTGACTAATTGACATGAGAAAATAGAGGAGCTTGCTTGATATAAGAAAATATAATCAAATCCCTAAAAAAATTATCCAAACGAGTGGTGAAATGCAATACACCTTATATTTTGGTTTTTTCCTCAAAAACTATACACATAAGGAATGGAGGAAGTATTTTACTAGAACGGAAGGAAGACGCGCGGTCAGGGGTTGAGTTTGCAGCGCCGGGTTGCCCCCCAACCGTGTTCATGTTTGTTTCGGACTCTTTCCTCCTATTTTACGCCCAAAGCTCTTCCCGAAAAAGAACTTGAACGGCGGTAGTACGAGAGTCGATCGACTTCGAGCCCCACGATACGCTCGAGCTCGACCGATCTGCCCCGCCCCTCGCGCGGCCGCCTTCCTCCGGCCCCCTAACCCTAGCACAAACACCAGCGGCCATGGCGCTCACCACCCGCAGAGGCGGCGGCGCCGACCAACCCAGCCTCGGCTTCCTCACGAACCGCGACACGGAGGCCAGGCTCCCCCGCGCGACGCGGGTGAAGAACAAGGCGCCGGCGGGGGTCCAGATCACGGCCGAGCAGATCCTCCGGGAGGCCCGGGAGCTTTAGGAGCCCGAGACCCGCCCGCCCAGGCAGAGGATAACCGACGCCCACGAGCTCGCGGACTACCGGCTCGGCGAGCGCAAGCGATTCGAGGGCCTCGTCACTCGCGGCGGCGTCCCGGCGTGGGTCAAGTATGCCCGGTGGGAGGAGGCGCAGGGGGACCTCGCCCGGGCTCGCTCCGTCTACGAGCGCGCCCTGGACCTGGACGTCGCCCGCCGCGACCACGCGCTGTGGCTCAAGTACGCCAAGTTCGAGATGCGCAGCCGGTGCGTCAACCACGCGAGGAACTTTTGGGACCGTGCCGTCTCGTTCCTCCCCCGCGTCGACCAGCTGTGGCACAAGTACATCCACATGGAGGAGCTGCTTGGCGCCGTCGGCAGTGCTCGCGGGCTCTTCGAGCGCTGGATGGATTGGCGTCCCGACATTGCTGCCTGGAACTCGTACATCAAATTCGAGCTGCGGTACGGGGAGGTTGAGCGCGCAAGGGCGATCTACGAGCGGCTCGTCCGCGAGCACCCGCGGCCCGACACGTTCGTCCGATACGCCAAGTTCGAGATGAAACATGGAGGAGTAGAGCGGGTGCGGCGCGTGTATGAGCGTGCATCGGAACAGCTTGTGGATGATGAAGACGCGGAGGTGTTGTTTGTAGCGTTTGCTGAGTTCGAGGAAAATCGCCCGGAGGTGGAGCGGGCTCGTGCGATATACAAGTATGCGCTTGACAGAGTGCCGAAGGCCAAGGCTGAGGACATTTACAGAAGGTTCCTGGCATTTGAGAAACGATTTGGTGACCGTGAGGGGATTGAGGATGCCGTCGTGGGCAAGCAGAGGTTCCAATATGAAGATGAGGTGAGGAAGAACCCGCTCAATTACGACTCATGGTTCGATTACATCCGGCTGGAGGAGACCGCCGGTAATAAGGACAGGATAAGGGATGTGTATGAGAGGGCTATCGCAAGCGTCCCCCCTGCACAAGAGAAGCGGTACTGGCAGAGGTATATATACCTTTGGATAAACTATGCTCTGTATGAGGAACTTGATGCACAGGACATGGAGAGGACCCGGGAGGTCTACAGGGCCTCATTCCGCACAAGAAGTTTACTTTTGCGAAGTTGTGGCTGATGGCCGCGCAGTTTGATACTCTCTTCGTTCGGAATTACTTGTCTCGAAAATAGATGTATCTAGAATTAAAATACGTCTAGATACATCCATTTCCGAGACAAGTAATTCCGAACAGAGGGAGTATAAGACAGAAGAACATGAATGCTGCACGGCGAATTCTCGGCAATGCGATAGGTATGGCGCCCAAGGGGAAATTATTCAAAGAGTACATTGAGATCGAGCTTCATCTTGGCAATTTCGACCGCTGTAGAACTCTGTATGAAAAGTATATCGAATGGTCCCCAACAAACTGTTATGCCTGGAGGAAGTATGCTGAACTCGAAAAGAACCTCGGCGAGGCTGATCGTGCTCGGTCAGTATATGAGCTTGGTATCGCTCAGCCAGCCCTTGATACTCCTGAGGTTCTATGGAAGGAGTACTTGCAGTTTGAAATTGATGAAGGTGAATTTGATAGAGCGAGGGAACTCTATGAGAGACTGCTTGATAGAACAAAGCATCTGAAGGTATGGATCAGCTACGCAGAATTCGAGGCCTCGACTGGCTTGGGAGAAGATAATGGAAGTGAGGTGAATAAGAATCATGCTGGTTATCAGGAACAGCAGATCGAGCGGATCCGGAGATGTCGAGCGGTCTTCGAAAGAGCATTCGACTACTTCAGGACTAATGCTGCAGAGCTAAAGGAAGAAAGAGCGATGCTCCTGGAAGAATGGCTCAAAACAGAGTTGGGCTTTGGTGATATTGGTGATGTCGCCTTAGTGCAGACGAAGGCGCCAAGGAAAGTGAAGAGGAAGAGACCACTGCCCACAGTTGATGGCTCTAATGTTGCGTACGAGGAGTACGTTGATTATATCTTCCCTGATGAAGCCACGCTGGCATCAGGCCTGAAGATATTGGAAGCTGCTTACAAGTGGAAGAAGCAGAAGACAGATGACACAGGTGATGATTGATCTACTTCAGCCTGATGTAGCTGCTGAGCAGCACGGAGGGAGAGGTTTCTTCAAGTTATTCAGAAGCTTGCGGAGGTCGTTTATCTTTGTTCTCAGATCCTGTTCTCCTGGGAGCTGCCCAGGCACCTCTTCTTAATAGAAATCGACTCTGGTGTCTAACAAAAATAGAATGTGGTGTCAGGTTTGGAGTTTTGATGTAAAAATACCAATAACAAAAATCTATGAACGCAAGGAAAAGAAAATAACTTCTTTGCATCTTTCAATCAAGTAAATTGCTGCAGCAAGGAACTAATATCAATTATCAAGTGTATGAATCTTGATTATCTGATCATGAATAATGCAAACCACTGCTCCTGGTAGTACAAAACTTCCAATCTGCATTTTTTTTCCTACTGAAGCTTCTATAAGCCCGTGCAAATAGCAATTGTCTATGGACCGTCTTAACCAGCGAACGATTTTCATGGCAATTTTTGTTGTCTGCAGATGACAATTTTCTTTAGCGAGGATGGCAAATCCGCCCAGTTCAGTTTTTTGCCAGGATTTGTGGCGCTTGCTAAAAGAAATTGCCATCCTCACAACAATATAAATTGCCATAAAAAAATACTCGTTTTGACGTGCCCTCCTAGAGTTGTCTAATTGTACAGGCTGCTCTTTTACAACTTAGAAATTAAATTTGACATAAATTAATTGGTACTCCCTCTGTCCAATAATATAAGAGCGTTTTTGACACTAGTGAGAGTAATTAAGTAGTAGATCAACTATTCAATTGGCATCTCCAATAGATGATGTAGATGCAAAAATAACTAACTTTTGCATCTCAGAGGCCCCCAAACTCTTCTCCAATAGATGATGTAGATGCAACTTTTTTTTACATCTTCATCTCCAGGAGATGTAAAATACAATACTTGGAGATGCAAATTTAAAACTAGCGGCCGCACGCCAACTGCCCAACCACTTTCATTTTCCTTCCGCCGACCACCTCCTGGGCCATGGCCGACTCCGATGACCCCGCTGCCTCACCCACCCCGCCGTAGCCACGATGACCCTGCTGCCTCAGCCACCCCGCCGTAGCCACGAGGAGCCGCTGACTGCATGCACACCATCTCCAACTTCCCACTCGCTTTGGTCGCTAATGTGAATAGGGTCTGTTGCTATAATACCCTATTAGATTTATGCAGTTCAATCAAATTGCCTAGCGCAGTGGCATCAAACAGAGTAAAGCTGAATTTGGTTTCGTGTTTGGGGTTCATTTCAGTTATCTTCATTTTTTTAAGAGACAACCTTGCACACAGAGGCTGACACGGTGGACCAATCGGCTAGACCATAACCCGCCTGCATCGCTCAACCAGCAACCGAAAAAATTCAGCAAGAGTCGACCAGGAGTATCAAACAATCATTCAGAGACACTGACATGGTGGAACCACCAGCAGCACCTGCAGCGCAACCTTCAAGTAACGGGAGGAATCTAAAAAAAAGTTGGCTAGAATCGATCACTAATATCATGAGTCACTCGCATGGTGGAACCATCGACTAGACCTGCATAGCGCAACCTTCAAATAACAGGACTAAAAAAAGTCGGCTAGAATCGATCACTAGTATTCAGAGTCACTGACATGGTGGAACCACCGGCTAGACCTGCACCGCGCAACGTTCAAGTAAGGGAGCAACCGAAAAAGAGTTGGGAGAATCGATCACTAGTATTACGAGTCATTGACATGGGGGAACCACCGGCTAGACCTGCATCGCACAACCTTCAAGTAACAGAGTAACCGGGAAAAAAGCCGGAAGAATTGATCACTAGTATTATGAGTCACTAGCATGGTGGAACCACCGGCTAGACATGTATCACGCAGCCTTCAAGTGACTGGAGCAACCTAAAAAAGGTCGGCTAGAATCGATCACTAGTATTCGGAGTCACTGACATGGTGGAACCACCGGCTAGCTCTGCACCGTGCAACCTTCAAGTAACAGGAACAACCAAAAAAAGCCGAAAGAATCGATCATTAGCATTATGAGTCATTGACATGGTGGAACCACCGGCTTCAGATGACCGTGGAGGTGTCGATCAGAGGTAAAGTCACACACGTAATGGAAAACATGAGCGACAACTCAACTTCTGCCACGAATAACTCGTGTAGGCCGTGGTTGTCGGTGTCAGCCAACGCCCAACAAAGCATCCGGCCGTGCATAGACCATGATTTTGGAAAATCATGGTGGATGGTCATCGACCACGAAAATGACAACCCCCCTCCCAAATGAGTGGTAGATGCCATCGACCATGGACGACAATACTTTTCGTGGCAAAAGCCAGATTATCTCTAGCGAGCATATTGCACAATAGGAAAATTCCGGCAAGCTTCAGAGTTCAAAGGAAATTTAATCAACTCATTATTCATGGCTTCATTGAAAATGGATTGAAGCAAGTCTGCTTTTTTTTTGTGTTGGGTTGAAGCAAGTCTGCTGCTAACACACATATCAAAGGAGAAAGAGGGTCTACTTGCCTTACTCCTCTTTTGCATAAAAATTGTTTCCCGGGAACACCATTTAGTTGGACAGAGGAGATGCCAGTTGAATAAATCTTTTCTATCCACATTATCCACTTAGTGCCAAAACCTTTATCTCTTGAGATATCCCTTATAGTTTTGTGATCGAGCATATCCAAGGCTTTTTCAAAGTCTAGCTTAAGAACCACAAGTTGACTACTAGTCTGGCCGCATTGATGTAAGAATTCATAAGCCCATGGGAGATAGTCTTGGATTGATCTTGCTTTTAGGAAAACATATTGATTTGTGTGGACAAGCTAGTGCATGACCTTTTGAAGCCTATTAGCTAGCAGCTAAGTTATAATCTTGAGGGGACAGTTTAGGAGAGAGATGTAACGCCCTCGATGCGGCTATATCTCCCATGTGTCGAGGCACGACTTAGAGGCATAACCGCATTGAAAGCAATGTCGCAAGTGAGGTAATCTTCACACAACCCATGTAATACATAAAGGGAAAGAGATACATAGTTGGCTTACAGTCGCCACTTCACACAATACATAAATAAACATTCATCATTCAAATTACACTCAAGGTCCGACTACGGTACCAAAATGAAAGAAGACTACCCCAAATGCTACATAGATCCCCGGATCACCCCAACTGGGCTCCACTACTGATCATCTGGAAAAGACACGTAGTAACGGCCACGTTCCTCGTCGAACTCCCAAGTGAGCTCGGACGCGTCATCTGCACTGACATCGTTGGTACCTGCAACTGTATTGGTAGAATCTGTGAGTCACGGGGACTTAGCAATCTCACACCGCGAGATCAAGACTATTTAAGCTTATAGGTAGGAAAGGTTTGTGAGGTGGAGCTGCAGCAAGCGACTAGCATATATGGTGGCTACAACGCAAAAGAGAGCGAGAAGAGAAGCAAAGCACGGTCGTGAAACTAGAAGTGATCAAGAAGTGATCCTATAACAACCTACGTCAAACATAACTCCAACACCGTGTTCACTTCCCGGACCCCGCCGAGAAGAGACCATCACGGTTACACACGCGGTTGATGTGTTTTAATTAAGGTCAACTTCAGGTTTTCTACAACCGGACTGTTGGGGAACGTAGCAGAAATTCAAAATTTTCTACGCAACACCAAGATCAATCTATGGAGTAATCTAGCAACGAGGGAAGGAGAGTGCATCTACATACCCTTGTAGATCGCTAAGCGGAAGCGTTCAAGTGAACGGGGTTGATGGAGTCATACTCGTCGTGATCCAAATCACCGATGATCCTAGTGCCGAACGGACGGCACCTCCGCGTTCAACACACGTACAGCCCGGGGACGTCTCCTCCTTCTTGATCCAGCAAGGGGAGAGGAGAAGTTGAGGGAGAGCTCCGTCAGCACGACGGCGTGGTGGTGGTGGAGCTCGTGGTTCTCCGGCAGGGCTTCGCCAAGCACCATGGAGGAGGAAGAGAAGGTAGGAGGAGGGAGGGCTGCGCCAGGGAAGAGGTCACGGCTGCCCTCCCACCCCTCCACTATATATAGGGGCAAGGGGAGAGGGGGAGGCGCCCTAGGGTTTCCCCTAGGGGGCGGCGGCTAGGCAGATTGGATCTCCCTAGGGAAAATCCTAGGGAGACTTGCCCCCCAAGCCAAGCAGGTGGAGGCTTGCCTCCCAAGCCAGGTGGAGGCGCCCCACCTCCCCAAGTAACGTGGGAAAGGGTGTGGGGGCGCACCAACCCTTAGTGGTCTGGTTTGCCCCTTCCCCTTTGGCCCATGAGGCCCTCCAACACTTGCCGGGGCTCCCGAAACACCTTTCGGTCATGCTGGCCATAGCCTGTTACCTCCGGAACACGTCCGGACTCCAATACCCTTCGTCCAATATATCGATCTTCACCGCCGGACCATTCCGGAATTCCTCGTGACGCCCGGGATCTCATCCGGGACTCCGAACTACCTTCGGTAACCACATACTATTTCCCATAACAACTCTAGCGTCACCGAACCTTAAGTGTGTAGGCCCTACGGGTTCGGGAACCATGCAGACATGACCGAGACACCTCTCCGGCCAATAACCAATAGCGGGATCTGGATACCCATATTGGCTCCCACATGTTCCACGATGATCTCATCGGATGAACCACGATGTCAAGGATTCAATCAATCCCGTATACAATTCCCTTTGTCTAGCGGTATTGTACTTGCCCGAGATTCGATCGTCGGTATCGCGTTACCTTGTTCAATCTCGTTACCGGCAAGTCTCTTTACTCGTTCCGTAACACATCATCCCGTAATCAACTCCTTGATCACATTGTGCACATTATGATGATGTCCTACCGAGTGGGCCCAGAGATACCTCTCCGTCACACGGAGTGACAAATCCCAGTCTCGATTCGTGCCAACCCAACAGACACTTTCGGAGATACCTGTAGTGTACCTTTATAGTCACCCAGTTACGTTGTGACGTTTGGCACACCCAAAGTATTCCTACGGTATCCGGGGGTTGCACAATCTCATGGTCTAAGGAAATGATACTTGACATTAGAAAAGCTTTAGCATACGAACTACACGATCTTTGTGCTAGGCTTAGGATTGGGTCTTGTCCATCACATCATTCTTCTAATGATGTGATCCCGTTATCAATGACATCCAATGTCCATGGTCAGGAAACCGTAACCATCTATTGATCAACGAGCTAGTTAACTAGAAGCTTACTAGGGACATGGTGTTGTCTATGTATCCACACATGTATCTGAGTTTCCTATCAATACAATTCTAGCATGGATAATAAATGATTTATCATGAACAAGGAAATATAATAATAACCTATTTATTATTGCCTCTAGGGCATATTTCCAACAGTCTCCCACTTGCACTAGAGTCAATAATCTAGTTCACATCGCCATGTGATTAACATTCACAGGTCACATCGCCATGTGACCAACATCCAAAGAGTTTACTAGAGTTCATAATCTAGTTCACATCACTATGTGATTAACACTCAATGAGTTCTGGGTTTGATCATGTTGCTTGTGAGAGAGGTTTTAGTCAACGGGTCTGCAACATTCAGATCCGTATGTACTTCCCAAATCTCTATGCTATATTTGGAGCCATTTCAAATAACTGTTCTACTTGGAGCTATTCCAAATTGTTGCTCCATTATACGTATCCGACATCTCTACTCAAAGCTATCCGGATAGGTGTTAAGCTTGCATTGACGTAACTCTTTACGTCGAACTCTTTATCACCTCCATAACCGAGAAACATATCCTTATTCCTCTAAGGATAATCTTGACCGCTATCTGGTGATCTACTCCTAGATTACCTTTGTACCCTCTAGCCAGACATGTGGCAAGGCACATGTCAGGTGCGGTACACAACATAGCATACTATGGAGCCTATGTCTAAGCATAGGGGACGACCTTCGTCCTTTCTCTCTGTTCTGCAGTGGTCGAGCTTTAAGTCTTAACTTCGTACCTTACAACTCAGGCAAGAACTTCCTTCTTTGACTGATCCATCTTGAACACCTTCAAGATCATGTCAAGGTATGTGCTCATTCGAAAGTACCATTAAGCGTTTTGATCTATCCCTAAGATCTTGATGCTCAATGTTTAAGCAGCCTAATCCAGGTTTTCCATTGAAAAACACTTTTCAAATAACCCTATATGCTTTCCAGAAATTCTACATTATTTCTGATCATCAATATGTCAACAACATATACTCATCAGAAATTCTATAGTGCTCCCACTCACTTCTTTGGAAATACAAGTTTCTCATAAACTTTGTATAAACCCAAAATCTTTGATCATCTCACCAAAGTGTACATTCCAACTCCGAGATGCTTACTCCAGTCCTTAGAAGGATAGCTGGAGCTTTGCATACTTGTTAGCATCTTTCAGGATCGACAAAATCTTCTGGTTGTATCACATACAACCTTTCCTCAAGAATAAGGAAACAATATTTTGACATCCCATCTGCAAGATTTCATAAATAATGCAGTACCTGCTAATTCCAACAGACTCTTAGCATCGCTACGAGTGAGAAAGTCTCATCGTAGTCAACTCCTTGAACTTGTCGGGAAACACCTTAACGACAAGTCGAGCTTTCTCAATGGTGACACTTACCATCATTGTCTGTCTTCCTTTTAAAATCCATATGTGCCCAACATCCTTACGACCATCAAGTAGTTCTTTCAAAGTCTACACTTTGTTTTCATACATGGATCCTCTCTCAGATTTTATGGCCTCGAGCCAATTTTTGGAATCCGGGCCCACCATCGCTTCTCCATAGCTCATAGGTTCATCGTTGTCCAACAACGTGACCTTTTAAGACAGGGTTACCACTTAGAAGTTGTACACACCCTTGTCAACCTATAAGGTTCGACAGTAACTTGATCTGAAGCTCCATGATCATCATCATTAGCTTTCTCTTCAACTGAGGCAGGGGCCACAGAAACATTTTTCCTGTGCTTGCGCTACTCTCTGCCTGAAGTAAAGGTTCAACAACCTTATCAAGTCTATCTTCCTCCCACTCAATTCTTTCGGGAGAAACTTTTCCTCGAGAAAGGACCCGATTCTAGAAACAATCCCTATTGCTTTCGGATCTGAATTAGGAGGTATACCCAACTGTTTTGGGTGTCCTATGAAGATGCATTTTATCCGCTTTGGGTTCGAGCTTATCAACCTGAAACTTTTTCACATAAGCGTCGCAGCCCCAAACTTTTAAGAAACGACAACTCAGGTTTCTCCAAACCATAGTTCAAACGGTTTCGTCTCAACGGAATTACGTGGTGCCCTATTAAAGTGAGTGCGGTTGTCTTTAATGCCTAACCGATGAACGATAGTGGTAATTCGATAAGAGACATCATGGTACGCACCATATCCAATAGGGTGCAACTATGATGTTCGGACACACCATCACACTATGGTGTTCCAGGCGGTATTAGTTGTGAAACAATTTCCACAGTGCCAAACTCGTAACTCAGATATTCATTTCTATGATCATATCATAGACATTTTATCCTCTTATCACGAAGATCTTCAACTTCACTCTGAAATTACTTGAACCATTCAATAATTCAGACTTGTGTTTCATCAAGTAAATATACTCAGTATCTACTTAAATCATCTATGAAGTAAGAATATAACGATGTCCACTGCGTGCCTCAGCACTCATTGGACTGCACACATCAAAATGTGTTACTTCCAACAAGTTGCTATCTTGTTCCATCTTACTGAAAACGAGGCTTTTTCAGTCATCTTGCCCATGTGGTAAGATTTGCATATCTCAAGTGATTCAAAACCAAGTGAGTCCAAACGGTCCATCTGCATGGAGTTTCTTCATGCGTATATACCAATAGACTTGGTTCACATTACTCAATCCTTTTCAAAAATGAGTGAGTCCAAAGATCCATCAACATGGAGCTTCTTCATGCGTTTTATACCAATATGACTTACACGGCAGTGCCACAAGTAGGTGGTACTATCATTACTATCTTATATCTTTTGGCATGAACATGTGTATCACTATGATCGAGATTCAATAAACCATTCATTTTAGGTGCAAGACCATTGAAGGTATTATTCAAATAAACAGAGTAACTATTATTCTCTTTAAATGAACAACCGTATTGCGATAGACATAATCCAATCATGTCTATGCTCAACGCAAACACCAAATAACAATTATTTAGGTTTAACACCAATCTCGATGGTAGAGGGAGCGAGCGATGCTTGATCATATCAACTTTGGAAACACTTCCAACACATATCGTCAGCTCACCTTTAGCTAGTCTCCGTTTATTCCGTAGCTTTTATTTCGAGTTACTAACACTTAGCAACCGAACCGGCATCTAATACCCTGGTGCTACTAGGAGTACTAGTAAAGTACACATTCACATAATGTATATCCAATATACTTCTATCGACAGCCTTCTCATCTACCAAGTATCTAGGGTAATTCTGCTCCAGTGGCTGTTCCCCTTATTATAGAAGCACTCAGTCTCGGGTTTGGGTTTAACCTTGGGTTTCTCCACTAGAGCAGCAGCTGATTTGCCATTTCATGAAGTATCCCTTCTTGCCCTTGCCCTTCTTGAAACTAGTGGTTTCACTAACCATCAACAATTGATGCTCCTTCTTGATTTCTACTTTCGCGGTGTCAAACATCGTGAATATTTCAAGGATCATCATATCTATCCCTGATATGTTATAGTTCATCACGAAGCTCTAGCAGCTTGGTGGCAATGACTTTGGAGAAACATCACTATCTTATCTGGAAGATCAACTCCCACTCGATTCAAGTGATTGTTGTACTCAGACAATTTGAGCACAAGCTCAACGATTGAGCTTTTCTCCCTTAGTTTGCAGGCTAAGAAAATCGTCGGAGGTCTTATACCTCTTGACGTGGGCACGAACCTAAAATCCCAATTTCAGCCCTCAAAACATCTCATATGTTCCGCGACATTTCAAAAATGTCTTCGGTGCCTCAATTCTAAACCATTCAACATTACCGAACTATCACGTAGTTATCTAAACGTGTATGTCCGATGTTCGCAACATCCACAAACGACGTTTGGGGTTCAGCACACTGAGCGGTGCATTAAGGACATAAGCCTTCTACTGTCCGCATAATTGCTACTGTCAACTTTCAACTATATTTTCTCCAGGAACGTATCTAACTAGTAGAACTAAAGCGCGAGCTTACGGCATAATTTGCAAAGATCTTTTGACTATGTTCAGGATAATTAAGTTCATCTTATGAACTCCCACTCAGATAGACATCCCTCTAGTCATCTAAGTGATTACATGATCCGAGTCAACTAGGCCGTGTCCGATCATCACGTGAGACGGACTAGTCATCATCGGTGAACATCTTCATGTTGATCGTATCTACCATACGACTCATGCTCGACCTTTCGGTCTCTTGTGTTCCAAGGCCATGTCTGTACATGCTAGGCTCGTCAAGTCAACCTAAGAGTTTCGCATGTGTAAATCTGTCTTACACCCGTTGTATGTGAACGTAAGAATCTATCACACCCGATCATCACGTGGTGCTTCGAAACGACGAACTTTCGCAATGGTGCACAGTTAGGGGGAACACTTTCTTGAAATTTTAATGAGGGATCATCTTATTTACTACCGTCGTTCTAACCAAATAAGATGTATAAACATGATAAACATCACATGCAATCAAATAGTGACATGATATGGCCATCATCACTTTGCTCCTTTCGATCTCCATCTTCGGGGCTCCATGATCATCATCGTCACCGGCATGACACCATGATCTCCATCATCATGATCTCCATCATCATGTCTTCGTGAAGTTGTCTCGCCAACTATTACTTCTACTACTATGGCTAACGGTTAGCAATAAAGTAAAGTAATGACATGACGTTTATGTTGACATGCAGGTCATAAATAAATTAAAGACAACTCCTATGGCTCCTGCTGGTTGTCATACTCATCGACATGCAAGTCGTGATTCCTATTACAAGAACATGATCAATCTCATACATCACATATCATTCATCACATTCTTCTTGGCCATATCACATCACATAGCATACCCTGCAAAAACAAGTTAGACATCCTCTAATTGTTGTTTGCATGTTTTACGTGGCTGCTATGGGTTTCTAGCAAGAACGTTTCTTACCTACGCAAAACCACAACGTGATATGCCAATTGCTATTTACCCTTCATAAGGACCCTTTTCATCGAATCCGTTCCGACTAAAGTGGGAGAGACAGACACCCGCCAGCCACCTTATGCAACTAGTGCATGTCAGTCGGTGGAACCGGTCTCACGTAAGCGTACGTGTAAGGTTGGTCCGGGCCGCTTCATCCCACAATGCCGTCGAAACAAGATTGGACTAGTAACGGTAAGCATATTGAACAAAATCAATGCCCACAACTACTTTGTGTTCTACTCGTGCATAGAATCTACGCAATAGACCTAGCTCATGATGCCACTGTTGGGGAACGTAGCAGAAATTCAAAATTTTCTACGCAACACCAAGATCAATCTATGGAGTAATCTAGCAACGAGGGAAGGAGAGTGCATCTACATACCCTTGTAGATCGCTAAGCGAAAGCGTTCAAGTGAACGGGGTTGATGGAGTCATACTCGTCGTGATCCAAATCACCGATGATCCTAGTGCCGAACGGACGGCACCTCCGCGTTCAACACACGTACAACCCGGGGCCGTCTCCTCCTTCTTGATCTAGCAAGGGGAGAGGAGAAGTTGAGGGAGAGCTCCGTCAGCACGACAGCGTGGTGGTGGTGGAGCTCGTGGTTCTCCGGCAGGGCTTCGCCAAGCACCATGGAGGAGGAGGAGAAGGTAGGAGGAGGGAGGGCTGCGCCAGGGAAGAGGTCACGGCTGCCCTCCCACCCCTCCACTATATATAGGGGCAAGGGGAGAGGGGGAGGCGCCCTAGGGTTTCCCCTAGGGGCGGCGGCTAGGCAGATTGGATCTCCCTAGGGAAAATCCTAGGGACACTTGCCCCCCAAGCCAAGCAGGTGGAGGCTTGCCTCCCAAGCCAGGTGGAGGCGCCCCACCTCCCCAAGTAACATGGGAAAGGGTGTGGGGGCGCACCAACCCTTAGTGGGCTGGTTTGCCCCTTCCCCTTTGGCCCATGAGGCCCTCCAACACTTGCCGGGGCTCCCGAAACACCTTTCGGTCATGCTGGCCATAGCCTGTTACCTCCGGAACACGTCCGGACTCCAATACCCTTCGTCAAATATATCGATCTTCACCGCCGGACCATTCCGGAACTCCTCGTGACGCCCGGGATCTCATCCGGGACTCCGAACTACCTTCGGTAACCACATACTATTTCCCATAACAACTCTAGCGTCACCGAACCTTAAGTGTGTAGGCCCTACGGGTTCGGGAACCATGCAGACATGACCGAGACACCTCTCCGGCCAATAACCAATAGCGGGATCTGGATACCCATATTGGCTCCCACATGTTCCACGATGATCTCATCGGATGAACCACGATGTCAAGGATTCAATCAATCCCGTATACAATTCCCTTTGTCTAGCGGTATTGTACTTGCCCGAGATTCGATCGTCGGTATCGCGATACCTTGTTCAATCTCGTTACCGGCAAGTCTCTTTACTCGTTCCGTAACACATCATCCCGTAATCAACTCCTTGATCACATTGTGCACATTATGATGATGTCCTACC
Source organism: Aegilops umbellulata (assembly GCA_032464435.1). Lineage (NCBI taxonomy): Eukaryota > Viridiplantae > Streptophyta > Magnoliopsida > Poales > Poaceae > Aegilops > Aegilops umbellulata. The sequence continues at coordinate 436,405,171 of CP136058.1, read as the reverse complement.
GAGTGGGCCCAGAGATACCTCTCCGTCACACGGAGTGACAAATCCCAGTCTCGATTCGTGCCAACCCAACAGACACTTTCGGAGATACCTGTAGTGTACCTTTATAGTCACCCAGTTACGTTGTGACGTTTGGCACACCCAAAGTATTCCTACGGTATCCGGGAGTTGCACAATCTCATGGTCTAAGGAAATGATACTTGACATTAGAAAAGCTTTAGCATACGAACTACACGATCTTTGTGCTAGGCTTAGGATTGGGTCTTGTCCATCACATCATTCTTCTAATGATGTGATCCCGTTATCAATGACATCCAATGTCCATGGTCAGGAAACCGTAACCATCTATTGATCAACGAGCTAGTTAACTAGAAGCTTACTAGGGACATGGTGCTGTCTATGTATCCACACATGTATCTGAGTTTCCTATCAATACAATTCTAGCATGGATAATAAACGATTTATCATGAACAAGGAAATATAATAATAACCTATTTATTATTGCCTCTAGGGCATATTTCCAACACGGAAATCAACAAATTCCCATCTGCCTCATAACCGAGGGCACGACTTTCGAAAGATAATACCCTGCAGGGGTGCCCCAACTTAGCCCATTATAAGCTCTCACGGTCAACGAAGGATATTCCTTCTACCGGGAAGACCCGATCAGTCTCGGAATCCCGGACTGCAAGACATTTCGACAGCAATAAAACAAGTCCAGCAAAACCGCCCGATTGTGCCGACAAATCCTGATAGGGGCTGCACATATCTCGGTCTCAGGGCACATCCGGATGAGCTGTCCGTACAACTAAAACCAAGCCTCAAGTTTCCTTGAGGGGGCGCTGCACAACGCTCTAGTTTGGACCAGCAATCGAAGGAGAACTGGCCCGAGGGTTTAAAATAAAGATGACCCTTGAGTCTGCAGAACCCAAGGGAAAAAGGCTTAGGTGGCAAATGGTAAAACCAATGTTGGGCCTTGCTGGAGGAGTCTTATTCAAAGCGAACTATCAAGGGGGTCCCATAAATCACCCAACCGTGTAAGGAACGCAAAATCCGGGAACATAACACCGGTATGACGGAAACTAGGGTGGCAAGCGTGGAACAAAACACCAGGCAAAAGGCCGAGCCTTCCACCCTTTACCAAGTATATAGATGCATTAATTAAATAAGAGGTATTATGATATCCCAACAAGTAAACATGTTCCAACAAGGAATAACAAGTCCATGTTCCAACAAGGAACAAACTTCATCTTCACCTGCAACTAGCAACGCTATAAGAGGGGCTGAGCAAAGCGGTAACATAGCCAATCAACGGTTTGCTAGGACATGGATGGTTAGGGGCTGACATGGCAATATGGGTGGCATGATATAGCAAGTGGTAGGTATCGCAGCATAAGCATAGCAAAAGAGCGAGCATCTAGCAAGCAAAGATAGAAGTGATTTCGAGGGTATGGTCATCTTGCCTGCAAGGTTCTCAGAGTTGTCGAAAGCTTGGTCCTTGAAAGCGTTCTCAACAGGTTCCTCGTTCACGTACTCGTCTCCCGGCTCTACCCAAAGCAAGAACACAAGCAAAGAGGACAAATATCAATCACGATGCAATGCGCAAGCAACATGATGCAAAACATGGCATGATATGCGAGATGTGATATGCAATGCATATGCATGCTCCGGAAGGACAAGGATGAACAAGGAATAATCTTGGCAAACCAAGTATGCCACTGGATAGGTGAGGTGATTTCGGTTGAAATCGATATAAAGATCACCGGAATCGGATGCACGGTTTGCAAATGACAAGCAATACAAGAATGACGATAATCTGCCATTAACAGCATGATGCTACTTAGCAAGCAACAAGAAATTAAGCTACTGCACCCAAACATATCAACAAAGCATATGACGGTAATCTACTCAAGATGCTTGACAAAAGATGAACATTGAGCTACGGCTAAATCACACCACAACAGGTTCAAACAAACATGGCAAAAGTGCAAAAGATAACAGGTTCACAGACAGTGAAAATAACAACATGCCAGAAAATAACATCAGGATGACATGTTCAGAGCAATGAAACAACATGCTACAGGAACAGGTCATGGCAAAATAAGGCATGGCATGCATCTACTCGAAGCACTTGACAAAAGTCCCTTACTGACCATGAGCCAAAAGGGATCAGAAAATATGATAGCACACATGTCAAATAAGCAAGTTTCGTTACAGGTTTCAGACTTAGCAGAAAACTGGACATGTCAAAAACAGATAACAAGTAGGCATGTTCACGAGCTCGATGCACTCACTACAGAGCCTTGCATGATAAACTAAGCATACATATGTCAAGAATACATGACATAGAAACTAGACATGGCAAGAATAACATCATAGCATGCAAGGATCAACTACACCAAGCTTGGCAAAATCGAATAACATGTAAACAATCTGCCAGCAACATTTTATAGCAAAAGTAGAGCTCGATTGACTCAAGCTATGGCACTCCATAAATACAAACAAAGGCATGGATGGATAGAGAAAATCCATATGCTCAAAAAACCCTTACTGACCATGCTCAAAATAGGCATATATCTCTCGGAAACAACATGAACACATAGCATAAAAATAACAGCAGGCAGGGACTTAGTGAAATTACTAAGTCTCTGAAATCAGCAACATCAAGTACCCTAGTTTGCATGCTTGTGCTAGTCACCACAAAGATCACAAAAATACATGGCATAATTCTATGGAAAGGTAACATGGCATATTACAAAACTCATGTAGGACTCAACTTCATAGGAGGTACACATCAATCATGGCAAAATTGACAAAAGTGCATGTTCTGATAAGAACCAGAAACTAACATCACATAGCCCTCTTGTAACAGCATTTCGGGCATCAAGATGACCTCAAATGAAAATGATGCAATGAAACGAAATGATGTACTCTTCGAGGCAAACAATTTGACATATTGTACGCACGAAACGGAGCTACGGATGCAAAGATATGGCATGATGAACATGTGACAAAAAGTTAGGGTTTCGGGGGAAAAGTCAACCGTCGGATCCAGATCGGATCTGGGCACGGAAGCCGAGGCGGGGTCGCCGGAGTTCGGGGCGGCGCGCGGCGGACGGCGAGGCAGCGGGCGCGGGCGGCGCGGACGCGTCGGGGTGCGGCGGCAGGCGGCGCGGGAGGCGGAGCGGCGGCGGCGGCGCGGCGCAGCACGGAAGGCGGAGCGGCGGCCGGAGGGGGGCGCGGGAGGCGGCGCGCGGCGAGCGGGCGGAGCGGGCGAAGGCGCGGCGCGGCTCGGCCCGGCGCGGGCTCGCCGCGGGCTCGGCGGGCCGGGGCGGCGGCGCGGTGGCCGGGGGCCACGTTGCGGCCTGGGGTTGGCCCGGGGCGGCGGCGCTGACGTGTCCGGCGGCGGACGGACACGTCCGGCGCGGAGAGCGAGCGAGGCTAGTGTTTTTGGGGCGAATTGATCCGGGATTGGAAATGGGGGAGGCCTTTTTATATGTAGGAGGAGCTAGGGAGCTCCAAATTGAGCACGGTTTTCGGCCACGCGGTCGTGATCGAACGACGGTGAACATGGGAGTGACTTAGATGGGTTATTGGGCTGTTTTGAAGGGGTGTTGGGCTGCAACACACACGAGGCCTTCACGGTTACCCGGTTAACCGTTGGAGTACCAAACGACATCCGATTGACCCGAAACTTGACAGGCGGTCTACCGGTGCTATACCGAGGCCGCTTGGCAAACCTCGGTCCATTCCGAGAAAGTTTAATACCCGCTCACGAAGAAATGTAAAAGGGGACGCCGGGGGACATAGGAGCGCCAGATTGGAAAACGGACAACGGGGAAAATGCTCGGATTCATGAGACAAACACGTATGCGAATGCGATGCACATGATGGCATTATATGAAATGCATGACATGAACAAAATGAAAAACGACGGGAAACCCAACCACGGAGGAAATATCATATCACAATGCCGAAAATGGCAAGAGTTGGATTACAAATATGGCAAGTTACATCCGGAGCGTTACAAGAGATAGGTCTAAAATCTGATGCTTGAACAAGTGACTCCTTAGGATGAGAGTAATGTATGATGAATTTATGCTTTGCAAATTCACTGTTCCTTCATAAAAATCTGTAATCATCTTATAGAACTCTTCTACAATAATACTCCAACATTCCTTGATGAAATTAGTATTAAATCCATCTAGACCAGGGGATTTGTCCGGAGGCAATTCTTTTATGACAACATCAATTTCTTCCTTTGAATAAGGTACTTCCAAAGACACCAATCCTGGCATACTTCCAATTAAAGAGTCTAAGTTCAAATCATGTATAGTTTCAGATGTGGTACCCAATCTTTGTTTAAATGCTCTTTCCAAGATGGCAACTTCGGCCTGATGTTTAGAATGATTTATTCCTTTTTCATCAATGGAGTTGAGTCTGAATTTCATAGTTGCCTTGGCATAAAAAAATTAAATTCATCCCCCAAAATTATAGTTGCTCTTTGTTTTCAATATGCATTTTGTTGAGACAGAAGAAGTGCTAGTTTATCTTTGATTACTACTATTCCTCCTCATTCCCAGACCGACAAGGGCTTATATTCTTCCAAAGTGTTAAAAAGTAGAATTGTCTCATTAACATTACTTAGACAGTTGAGATAAATCTTTGGACCAATTCTTTTAACCTTTTATAAGCTTTTTGAATTTTGTTGTGATCCTCTTAGCACTGTCATTTTCTTGCATATCTCGATCCTAAATATTCTTGACAATATCTTTGAAACCTTGATGCTTTAACCAATAATTCTTAAGTTTGAAAATGTTGGAATTAGGAATAGAGGTTCCTATTTGAATCTTATAAGCAACATGATTACAGATTGGTCTTGCAAGGGGGATAACCAAGGTATTTTGGAAATTTAGAGTCCATGCTTCTGAGGAAAAAAACTCAATCAAGTTTCTCTAGTGATGGCACATTTTGCATGTTCCTCCAAGTAAGTTCTCTCCTCTTAAAAGGAATGTCAATATGGGCTAAGGAGCCGATAGCGTCACTAAAGTTCAACATGTCATTTGTGTTCCCTCCTTCTCTGTTTTTTTAGGATATCTTATATAATTGAAATCTCCAAGTACTAGCCAATTTTCATCTTCTAAAACCATTCCAAGAACTCACTCCTCTGGCTAGCTTGACAGGGGCCATATATATTTGTTAAGAAACCTCATTGATTACTATGCTTGGAAGAAAATTTCATAATAATATAAAAGTCTCTCTTAAAAATACATTCTCTAGAAAAAATTGCATCATTCCAGGCAATAAAAAGGTATCGAGGCACCAACCGAGTGAATATAATCAAATTTATTCAATCCTCTAGGACATAATTTCTTGACATAATTACTATCAAAGGTTTCTATCTTTTGGTTTCTTGTAGATAGAGAATAACACATCTAGACTGTGCACATTTAGTTGAAATAGACAACCATTTATCCTCATTTATAGCTCTTATATTCCAATCTCTATTCATTATAATGGATGGATGTGGAAACTTGAAGTTCAAGTAACAAGACTCAGCCAAATAAATTACTGATAGCAACTCGTAAAGTCTTGAAAGCACACACAAAGATAGAGTATCTCGTAGCATCAGATCCAGGTAATTATTACAACCAAAAGTAGAATTCATGTCTTTCATCATTACATATTCAAATAGAGCCAAAATATCACTAGGAAGTAGAAAAAATAATCTAAGCTTCCTTTAATCCTCTCATCTCCTCTATATCACAGAGATTTCTTTGGAGTCTCCTTGTTGTTCTTCTTTCTTTTCTGTTTATCGGCTAGATTCTCATCTAAGAAATTATCAGGTGCTACCTTGTAGAAAGAAACACTCAAATTTCTCACAACTTTGGATGGTAAACTAGGTGGCAAAGAATTACAACTGATACAATTTTCGTTGGAACAAGATTTCATTCTGAAGCCGTATTGAATATGTTTTAGTCTGTCATTCCTCCTTACCTCTGTTTCCACAACACGAGCTTTCTCTTTCCTTTTCCTGGAGATGAGTGCAAAGGTGGACTTAGAAGTAGCAGCCTTTTCCATTATGTGATCGAACTTCGGAGTATTTGGTTCATTCCTCTCAACACCTTCAGGTACACTACTTCCTGCTCATCATTCATTGAATAAAAACAGACAGGAACTTGCTTGGCAATGCATGCTTCAGGTAGGATAAAAGATTTAAAAGATGTCCTTTCTAATCCCTCTAAAATAAAAGACCACAACTTGGAGGTGAGGAGTGATTTGGCCCAATCAAATTTATCTGGGGAGAGGAGGACAAAAGTCGGAAAATTCATCCATTCAATAGGTACCTTTGTCAACTCGTCAGATATATCACTTGGAGCAAAATGTTCTTTCCAAAGAAGAGCTCCTTCTGAACCTGGAACAATGGAATCAAGATCTAAGGCAAAAAAGTATCTAGTATTTTTTGCATTACATGATCAGCCATATCTATGCCAAACTGCATAACTACCACATTAGTAAAATGCTTGGAATTATATCTATAAAGAGGAACAGGAAAACCAGGAGGATGACTAGTTTCATTAGGATCAATAGTACCTTCCTGTGAGTTTGTAGGTTGCATAGAAGAATTATTTAATGACTCTTCCTCAACAACAGGAATGGTCTCATGTTGGCTACCCAAAGAAGCTGGATGAACATTTAAACTTTCATCTGTAACATGATTATTAGTCCTTTCTCCAGGTTCAATAGTATTCATCTCGGGAGAAACACCATGGGCTAAATCTTGTTGATCACAGTCCCTCAAACCAAGCCCATTAATGCCCAAAGCAACTGGTTGGGCCTCTAATTCTTGTTCTTCGTGGTTCTAACTTGCAAAAGTATATGCAAACTACAATGTGAGGCCCAGCTGAAGCTGCTCAGAAGTTTCATTAAATGGGCTAGAAACATTCACCGCAACATTTTGAACTTCAGGTTGTTGTTCTATATCAAATTGATTGAGAAGAGCTCCAACGTCGGCATCCACAACAGGCTCATTCAAATCAAAGTCCAAAAGCATGGGTTAAGGATGATTAATTGGGGCAAGCAGTTGCTAAACCACTGGAGGAGCAAATACATGAACAAGTCTTGCTATCTAAATGAATAAGTGACAAAGTAAGGGCACTACTGTCATCCATATCTTTCACAACTTCCTCTCCCTTTGGTTCCATAATCTCTTGAAAATCGGGAAACTCCCTAGCTTGAATTTCCTTCTCAATGAAGCCATGAGGTGGAGGCATAGCCAAAAGATACCAGCCAATAATATTATCTTCAAGCTGTTCTTCAATTTCCTCATGAATAGGATGCTGCAGAATCTGATTGCCAACATTTGCACCTTGATAACGTGCACAACATGGGCACTTAGGGGTATCCTTTATTCCAATCCTTTTCTCAATCCGAAGAAAATTGTCCAAAATTCCTTGAACATTCTGAAAAGCGACCTGATCACCTTGCGGCATTGGGACAATGGTGATGATGGTGAGGTCATCATTCACACGGCGTAGCTCACCATGGATGACACAGACCTTGGCGGGCGTGCTTTTAACGGCGTGATGCCCTAAGAAAACGAAGGGGGTGGGATCAATAGGGAAGGTTGCCATTTCGGAGCCTCTGAGTCTCCAATCGCAGCAGAGACTACAGAGTTTAGCTCCAGTGGGGGAGGTGGGGGAGGCAAAGAAGCCAAAACAGCAGGGGTCAAGGTTTCCTCAGTCTCACTGAACCGTGGACCTCTAATCCTGGAAATGATTATAGCATTTTTTGAAGGAAATATGGCCTAGAGGCAATAATAATGTTATTATTTATTTCCTTATATCATGATAAATGTTTATTATTCATGCTAGAATTGTATTAACCGGAAACATAATACATGTGTGAATACATAGACAAACAGAGTGTCACTAGTATGCCTCTACTTGACTAGCTCGTTAATCAAAGATGATTATGTTTCCTGACCATGAACAAAAGAGTTGTTATTTGATTAACGGAATCACATCATTGGGAGAATGATGTGATTGACATGACCCATTCCATTAGCTTAGCACCTGATCGTTTAGTATGTTGCTATTGCTTTCTTCATGACTTATACATGTTCCTATGACTATGAGATTATGCAACTCCCGTTTGCCGGAGGAACACTTTGTGTGGTACCAAACGTCACAACGTAACTGGGTGATTATAAAGGTGCTCTACAGGTGTCTCCAAAGGTTCATGTTGGGTTGGCGTATTTCGAGATTCGGATTTGTCACTCCGATTGTCGGAGAGGTATCTCTGGCCCCTCTCGGTAATGCACATCACTTAAGCCTTGCAAGCAATGCAACTAATGAGTTAGTTGCGAGATGATGTATTACGGAACGAGTAAAGAGACTTGCCGGTAACAAGATTGAACTAGGTATTGAGATACCGACGATCGAATCTCGGGCAAGTAACATACCGATGACAAAGGGAACAACGTATGTTGTTATGCGGTCTGACCGATAAAGATCTTCGTAGAATATGTGGGAGCCAATATGAGCATCCAGGTTCCGCTATTGGTTATTGACCGGAGACGTGTCTCGGTCATGTCTACATTGTTCTCGAACCCGTAGGGTCCGCACGCTTAACGTTACGATGACAGTTTCATTATGAGTTTATATATTTTGATGTACCGAAGGTTGTTTGGAGTCCCGGATGTGATCATGGATATGACGAGGAGTCTCGAAATGGTCGAGACATAAAGATTGATATATTGGACAACTATATTCGGACACCGGAAGTGTTCTGGGTGATTTCGGAGAAAACCAGAGTGCCGGAGGGTTACCGGAACCCCCCGGGGAAGTATTGGGCCTTAGTGGGCCCGAGGGGAGAGAGAGGGCAGCAGCCCAGGAGGTGGCGCTCCCCCTCCCATGGGGAGTCCGAATTGGACTAGGGGAGGGGGGCGCGGCCCCTCTTTCCCTCTCCCTCTCCCTCTCTTTCCTTCCCCCTTCTCTCTTCCTAGTTGGACTAGGAAAGGGGAGTCCTACTCCTACTAGGAGGAGGACTCCCCCCTCCTTGGCGCGCCCCAAGGGCCGGACGGCCTCCCCCTTGCTCCTTTATGTACGGGGGCAGGGGGCACCTCTAGACACAATTGATCCTTGAGATCTATTAGCCGTGTGCGGTGCCCCCCTCCACCATAATCCTCGATAATATTGTAGCGGTGCTTAGGCGAAGCCCTGCGATGGTAGAGCATCAAGATCATCACCACGCCGTCGTGCTGACGAAACTCATCCCCGTCACTTTGCTGGATCGGAGTCCGGGGATCGTCATCGAGCTGAACGTGTGCTAGAACTCGGAGGTGCCGTAGTTTCGGTGCTTGATCGGTCGGGCCGTGAAGACGTACGACTACATCAACCGCGTTGTTATAACGCTTCCGCTTTCGGTCTATGAGGGTACGTAGACAACACTCTCCCCTCTCGTTGCTATGCATCACCATGATCTTGCTTGTGCGTAGGATTTTTTTTGAAATTACTACGTTCCCCAACAGTGGCATCCGTGCCTGGTTTTATGCGTTGATGTTATATGCACGAGTAGAACACAAGTGAGTTGTGGGCGATATAAGTCATACTGCTTACCAGCATGTCATACTTTGGTTCAACGGTATTGTTGGATGAAGCGGCCCGGACCGACATTACGCGTACGCTTACGCGAGACTGGTTCTACCGATGTGCTTTGCACACAGGTGGCTGGCGGGTGTCAGTTTCTCCAGCTTTAGCTGAACCGAGTGTGGCTACGCCCGGTCCTTGCGAAGGTTAAAACATCACCAACTTGACAAACTATCGTTGTGGTTTTTGATGCGTAGGTAAGAACGGTTCTTGCTAAGCCTGTAGCAGCCACGTAAAACTTGCAACAACAAAGTAGAGGACGTCTAACTTGTTTTTGAAGGGCATGTTGTGATGTGAATGGTCAAGACATGATGCTAAATTTTATTGTATGAGATGATCATGTTTTGTAACCAAGTTATCGGGAACTGGTAGGAGCCATATGGTTGTCGCTTTATTGTATGCAATGCAATCGCCCTGTAATGCTTTACTTTATCACTAAGCGGTAGCGATAGTCATAGAAGCATAAGATTGGCGAGATGACAACGATGCTACGATGGAGATCAAGGTGTCGCACCGGTGACGATGGTGATCATGACGTTGCTTCGGAGATGGAGATCACAAGCACAAGATGATGATGGCCATATCATATCACTTATATTGATTGCATGTGATGTTTATCTTTTATGCATCTTATCTTGCTTTGATTGACGGTAGCATTTTAAGATGATCTCTCACTAATTATCAAGAAGTGTTCTCCCTGAGTATGCACCGTTGCGAAAGTTCTTCGTGCTGAGACACCACGTGATGATCGGGTGTGATAGGCTCTACGTTCAAATACAACGGGTGCAAAACAGTTGCACACGCGGAATACTCAGGTTAAACTTGACGAGCCTAGCATATACAGATATGGCCTCGGAACACGGAGACCGAAAGGTCGAATGTGAATCATATAGTAGATATGATCAACATAGTGATGTTCACCATTGAAACTACTCCATCTCACGTGATGATCGAACATGGTTTAGTTGATTTGGATCACGTGATCACTTAGAGGATTAGAGGGATGTCTATCTAAGTGGGAGTTCTTTAATAATATGATTAATTGAACTTAAATTTATCATGAACTTAGTACCTGATAGTATCTTGCTTGTCTATGTTTGATTGTAGATAGATGGCCCATGCTATTGTTCATTGAATTTTAATGTGTTCCTTGAGAAAGCAAAGTTGAAAGATGATGGTAGCAATTACACGGACTGGGTCTGTAACTTGAGGATTATCCTCATTGCTGCACAGAAGAATTACATCTTGGAAGCACCGCTGGGTGCCAGGCCTGCTGCTGATGCAACTGACGACGTTAAGAACGTCTGGCAGAGCAAAGCTGATGAATACTCGATAGTTCAATGTGCCATGCTTTACGGCCTAGAACCGGGACTTCAACGACGGTTTGAGAACCATGGAGCATATGAGATGTTCCAGGAGTTGAAGTTGATATTCCAACAGAATGCCCGGATTGAGAGATATGAAGTCTCCAATAAGTTCTATAGCTGCAAGATGGAGGAGAACAGTTCTGTCAGTGAGCATATACTCAAAATGTCTGGGTATAATAATCACTTGATTCAAATGGGAGTTAATCTTCCGGATGATTGCGTCATTGATAGAATTCTCCAATCACTGCCACCAAGCTACAAGAGCTTTGTGATGAACTATAATATGCAAGGGATGGATAAGACGATTCCCGAGCTCTTCGCAATGCTAAAGGATGCGGAGGTAGAAATCAAAAAGGAGCATCAAGTGTTGATGGTCAATAAGACCACCAGTTTCAATAAGAAGGGCAAAGGGAAGAAGAAGGGGAACTTCAAGAAGAACAGCAAGCAAGTTGCTGCTCAGGAGAAGAAACCCAAGTCTGGACCTAAGCCTGAAACTGAGTGCTTCTACTGCACTGCCCCAAGTATTTGGCGAATAAGAAGGATGGCAAGGTGAACAAAGGTATATGTGATATACATGTTATTGATGTGTACCTTACTAATTCTCACAGTAGTACCTGGGTATTTGATACTGGTTCTGTTGCTAATATTTGCAACTCGAAACAGGGACTACGGATTAAGCGAAGATTGGCAAAGGACGAGGTGACGATGCGCGTGGGAAATGGTTCCAAAGTCGATGTGATCGCAGTTGGCACGCTACCTCTACGTTTACCTTCGGGATTAGTTTTAGACCTAAATAATTGTTATTTGGTGCCAATGTTGAGCATCAACATTATATCTGGATCTTGTTTGATGCGAGACTGTTATTCATTTAAATCAGAGAATAATGGTTATTCTATTTATATGAGTAATATCTTTTATGATCATGCACCCTTGAAGAATGGTCTATTTCTGTTGAATCTCGATAGTAGTGATACACATATTCATAATGTTGAAGCCAAAAGATGCAGAGTTGATAATGATAATGCAACTTATTCGTGGCATTGCCGTTTAGGTCATATCGGTGTAAAACGCATGAAGAAACTCCATACTGATGGACTTTTGGAACCACTTGATTATGAATCACTTGGTACTTGCGAACCGTGCCTTATGGGCAAGATGACTAAAACACCGTTCTCCGGTACTATGGAGAGAGCAACAGATTTGTTGGAAATCATACATACAGATGTATGTGGTTCGATGAATGTTGAGGCTCGTGGCGGATATCGTTATTTTCTCACCTTCACGGATGATTTAAGCAGATATGGATATATCTACTTAATGAAGCATAAGTCTAAAAACATTTGAAAAGTTCAAAGAATTTCAGAGTGAAGTTGAAAATCATCGTAACAGGAAAATAAAGTATCTACGATTTGATCGTGGAGGAGAATATTTGAGTTACGAGTTTGGTCTACATTTGAAACAATGCGGAATAGTTTCGCAACTCACGCCACCCGGAACACCACAGCGTAATGGTGTGTTCGAACGTCGTAATCGTACTTTACTAGATATGGTACGATCTATGATGTCTCTTACTGATTTACCGCTATCGCTTTGGGGTTATGCTTTAGAGACGGCCACATTCACGTTAAATAGGGCACCATCAAAATCCGTTGAGACGACGCCTTATGAACTGTGGTTTGGCAAGAAACCAAAGTTGTCGTTTCTGAAAGTTTGGGGCTGCGATGCTTATGTGAAAAAGCTTCAACCTGATAAGCTCGAACCCAAATCGGAGAAATGTGTCTTCATAGGATATCCAAAGGAGACTATTGGATACACCTTCTATCACAGATCCGAAGGCAAGACTTTTGTTGCTAAATTCGGAAACTTTCTAGAGAAGGAGTTTCTCTCGAAAGAAGTGAGTGGGAGGAAAGTAGAACTTGATGAGGTAACTGTACCTGCTCCCTTATTGGAAAGTAGCTCATCACAGAAAACAGTTTCTGTGACACCTACACCAATTAGTGAGGAAGTTAATGATGATGATCATGAAACTTCAGATCAATTTAATACTGAACCTCGTAGATCAACCAGAGTAAGATCCGCACCAGAGTGGTACGGTAATCCTGTTCTGGAAGTCATGCTACTAGATCATGGTGAACCTACGAACTATGAAGAAGTGATGGTGAGCCCAGATTCCGCAAAATGGCTTGAAGCCATGAAATTTGAGATGGGATCCATGTATGAAAACAAAGTATGGACTTTGGTTGACTTGCCCGATGATCGGCAAGCAATTGAGAATAAATGGATCTTCAAGAAGAAGACTGACGCTCACGGTAATGTTACTGTCTACAAAGATTGACTTGTTGCAAAAGGTTTTCGACAAGTTCAAGGGATTGACTACGATGAGACCTTCTCACTAGTAGCGATGCTTAAGTCTGTCCGAATCATGTTAGCAATTGCCACATTATATGATTATGGAATTTGGCAGATGGATGTCAAAACTGCATTCCTGAATGGATTTCTGGAAGAAGAGTTGTATATGATGCAACCAGAAGGTTTTGTCGGTCCAAAGGGAGCTAACAAAGTGTGCAAGCTCCAGCGATCCATTTATGGGCTGGTGCAAGCCTCTCGGAGTTGGAATAAACGCTTTGATAGTGTGATCAAAGCATTTGGTTTTATACAGACTTTTGGAGAAGCCTGTATTTACAAGAAAGTGAGTGGGAGCTCTGTAGCATTTCTGATATTATATGTGGATGACATATTACTGATCGGAAATGATGTAGAATTTCTGGATAGCATAAAGGGATACTTGAATAAAAGTTTTTCAATGAAAGACCTCGGTGAATATGATTACATATTGGGCATTAAGATCTATAGAGATAGATTGAGACACTTAATTGGACTTTCACAAAGCACATACCTTGACAAAGTTTTGAAAAAGTTCAAAATGGATCAGGCAAAGAAAGGATTCTTACCTGTGTTACAAGGTGTGAAGTTGAGTAAGACTCAATGCCCGACCACTGCAGAAGATAGAGAGAAAATGAAAGATGTTCCCTATGCTTCAGCCATAGGCTCTATCATGTATGCAATGCTGTGTACCAGACCTGATGTGTGCCTTGCTATAAGTCTAGCAGGGAGGTACCAAAGTAATCCAGGAATGGATCACTGGACAGCGGTCAAGAACATCCTGAAGTACCTGAAAAGGACTAAGGGTATGTTTCTTGTATATGGAGGTGACAAAGAGCTCATTGTAAATGGTTACGTTGATGCAAGCTTTGACACTGATCCGGACGATTCTAAATCGCAAACCGGATACGTGTTTACCTTAAACGGTGGAGGTGTCAGTTGGTGCAGTTCTAAACAAAGCGTCGTGGCGGGATCTACATGTGAAGCGGAGTACATAGCTGCTTCGGAAGCAGCAAACGAAGGAGTCTGGATGAAGGAGTTCATATCCGATCTAGGTGTCATACCTAGCGCAGTCGGTCCAATGAAAATCTTTTGTGACAATACTGGTGCAATTGCCTTGGCAAAGGAATCCAGATTTCACAAGAGAACCAAGCACATCAAGAGACGCTTCAATTCCATTCGGGATCTAGTCCAGGTGGGAGACATAGAGATTTGCAAGATACATACGGATCTAAATGTTGCAGACACGTTGACTCAGCCTCTTCCACGAGCAAAACATGATCAACACCAAGGCTCCATGGGTGTTAGAATCATTACTGTGTAATCTAGATTATTGACTCTAGTGCAAGTGGGAGACTGAAGGAAATATGCCCTAGAGGCAATAATAAACTTATTATTTATTTCCTTATATCATGATAAATGTTTATTATTCATGCTAGAATTGTATTAACCGGAAACATAATACATGTGTGAATACATAGACAAACAGAGTGTCACTAGTATGCCTCTACTTGACTAGCTCGTTAATCAAAGATGGTTATGTTTCCTGACCATGAACAAAAGAGTTGTTATTTGATTAACGGGATCACATAATTGGGAGAATGATGTGATTGACATGACCCATTCCATTAGCTTAGCACCTGATCGTTTAATATGTTGCTATTGCTTTCTTCATGACTTATACATGTTCCTATGACTATGAGATTATGCAACTCCCGTTTGCCGGAGGAACACTTTGTGTGCTACCAAACGTCACAACGTAACTGGGTGATTATAAAGGTGCTCTACAGGTGTCTCCAAAGGTTCATGTTGGGTTGGCGTATTTCGAGATTAGGATTTGTCACTCCGATTGTCGGAGAGGTATCTCTGGGCCCTCTCGGTAATGCACATCACTTAAGCCTTGCAAGCAATGCAACTAATGAGTTAGTTGCGAGATGATGTATTACGGAACGAGTAAAGAGACTTGCCGGTAACGAGATTGAACTAGGTACTGAGATACCGACGATCGAATCTCGGGCAAGTAACATACCGATGACAAAGGGAACAACGTATGTTGTTATGCGGTCTGACCGATAAAGATCTTCGTAGAATATGTGGGAGCCAATATGAGCATCCAGGTTCCGCTATTGGTTATTGACCGGAGACGTGTCTCGGTCATGTCTACATTGTTCTCGAACCCGTAGGGTCCGCACGCTTAACGTTACGATGACAGTTTCATTATGAGTTTATATACTTTGATGTACCGAAGGTTGTTCGGAGTCCTGGATGTGATCATGGATATGACGAAGAGTCTCGAAATGGTTGAGACATAAAGATTGATATACTGGACGACTATATTCGGACACCGTAAGTGTTCTGGGTGATTTCGGAGAAAACCGGAGTGCCGGAGGGTTACCGGAACCCCCCGGGGAAGTATTGGGCCTTAGTGGGCCTGAGGGGAGAGAGAGGGCAGCAGCCCAGGAGGTGGCGCGCCCCCTCACATGGGGAGTCCGAATTGGACTAGGGGAGGGGGGCGCGGCCCCTCTTTCCCTCTCCCTCTCTTTCCTTCCCCCTTCTCTCTTCCTAGTTGGACTAGGAAAGGGGAGTCCTACTCCTACTAGGAGGAGGACTCCCCCCTCCTTGGCGCGCCCCAAGGGCCGGCCGGCCTCCCCCTTGCTCCTTTATATAAGGGGGCAGGGGGGCACCTCTAGACACAATTGATCCTTGAGATCTATTAGCCGTGTGTGGTGCCCCCTCCACCACAATCCTTGATAATATTGTAGCGGTGCTTAGGTGAAGCCCTGCGATGGTAGAGCATCAAGTTCGTCACCACGCCGTCGTGCTGACGGAACTCATCCCCGACACTTTGCTGGATCGGAGTCCGGGGATCGTCATCGAGCTGAACGTGTGCTAGAACTCGGAGGTGCCGTAGTTTCGGTGCTTGATCGGTCGGGCCGTGAAGACGTACAACTACATCAACCGTGTTGTTATAACGCTTCCTCTTTCGGTCTACGAGGGTACGTAGACAACACTCTCCCCTCTCGTTGCTATGCATCACCATGATCTTGCTTGTGCGTAGGAATTTTTTTGAAATTACTACGTTCCCCAACATATTTTACTCGCAATTAGCTGCGCAAAAAGTCGATTAAGATCCATAGTTTCCTTGTCTGGAATATTTTGTGAAGATGCACTATTAGACTGATTTCGAAAATAACCAAAATTTTCTCTGTTGCCATTTTCACGAGCACGACCAGAAATAGGAGGCTTGAAAAACAATTGCTTTCAATGTGCCCCCATCTGCTTTAGGCTGACATCTAACTCGATTGGTACACTCGGGCCTAAGATGGCCTTCAGAGAGGCAACAGACAAAAAAAATTCCAACCCATTAATGGCCTTACAATGTTTGAATTCTGAGTATGCGCTGAATTTGCTTGACTGTTATTCCTGAAACTACCGCCACGACTGCCAGCAATAGGAAACCAAGAACGCTGATGATCTAGAAATGATCTAGATGAGTTTTATGTAACTAGATCTGCAAAGAAATGAGGAACACCAATCGCATCCACATAAGAACAACACGATCTAGAAACTAGGATCCACTCAGCCTCTTGTTCTTTGAGATATAATTGATATTCCTTTCTAGAATCCGGGCCTCCACGCCCCCGAAGCCAAAATCTCATACAGAAGATAAAGTTGAAAATGTTTCCTCCATTGAAGATTTTGAAACCAACTTCCTTCAATGCAACACTTTGAAAGACCCCAAAACAAGACTGAACGTAAGACTCACCAAATCTTCATTTAGCCTCAGTTTAGAGCAAGATAAGTCCACAACCAGAAATAACTCACAAAGACCACGCCCTTCAAAACAATTGGCAGGAGTACCAAGTTCCTTCCAAACATTTCCTTCAAAAGCTAGGCCATCATCAAACTTGAGGTCAGAGAGAGCCATGGAAAAATAAAATCTTACCAAGAAAAATTAGGGAGCTGCATGACAGAACAAAGAGAGAGGGTGGGTGTCTCAAGCCAGCGTAGTTCATCACAGTTGTTAGGTGGCCGTCTGGGCTGAAGTGGCCACCAGCGTGGGGAAGGGGCACTAGGCGTTTTGGCAAGGAGGCTAGCTCTGGTAATCTGCATAGGTTTTTCTTGGTAATGCTATTTTGAGTGAATTTTAGAAAACCGTCACATTGACGTATAGGTTTGCAGAAAACACCGCTTTATGAATTTATGCCAAAAACCACTAATTCTCAGTCTAATCTTTTGCAGAAAACACTAATCGGTCTCTTTGGGCATTTTAATCGTGATTATGACATGTGGGTCCCACAAATGCTGACGTGGCGTAACCGCTGGTCCTAGGCAGCGTAAGACATGGTGTGATATGAATTTACCAAAAAATCCCTGGTATTTTTGCACAAGCCCCCTTCAATCAGAAAACAAAAACGCAATCATGCCTTTGACATGCCCAACACAGTTGGTGCCGCCGGCCACCACACGCTCGTGCGCTGCAGCCCAGGCCGGGCACCAACGGCAGAGAAGCTCACTGTCGAGGGTGGTTGCTTGCTCCTGCATTGCGCGCCACCACTGCTGCTTGCGCTTGTGCTGCGAACTCCCGCACTGTGATCCCCACGGTCGTGACACCACTTTCTAAACAAAAGTTTCCAAAATCCAATGCGGAACCAAGCAGTAAGAGAAATTCATCATGGTAATTATTAGTCGAAAACCAAAGTGGAACAAAGAGAACGACCGAGATGTTCTGGTCGAAGGCTCGGGCGGCGGAGGTTCCGTTGCCCCTGCCCACCTCGGACTCGGTGGCCCCGACGGCCACAAGCTCGTTGGATGAGGCTGCGACACCCATGCCGCCATCGTAGTGCTTTCTCTTGTGCCCGCTGAGCGCCTGCCTGCTTGGGAACTCCTTTTGGCAGATGGAGCACCCTGGGACTCTGTTAGTTGCCCCGTCAGTGGACACATCGGTGGATGACGTGGATGGCTCGGCGGGCGGCAGGGCGGCCGTGGCGGGAAGAGAAATGAGAGGAGCACTGATGGCTCGTCTTGTAGCCTCTGAGCACCAGGTAGGAGCCGAAGAACTTGCGACAGACGGAGCACTTAAACTCAGTGACCGCTGGCGCAGGAACGACTCTGGCCGCGGCGCCTGAACATGCTGCTTGCCATCGCTGCCCACGAGCACCTTAGACCAGGCCACGACTGCGGTACTGTTGGGCAGCCTGCAGGAATGACCATTCCCGATCTCGGTTTAGATCGGGCTACAGGTCGAGTAGGGGCCGATTTTGGTGTTTTGTCCCTTTTGTGAAAGTTGAGTCAGATCTGACCCTTGTTTGGAAGTTTTTAAGATTTGACCCTTTTCCTACCGTCGAGGTCAATGGCGGTAGGGTATAATAGCCTACCGTCGAGGTCCTTGGCGGTAGGGGCGCACGCCTTATCGTAAAAAGATCTAAGTATCAAGTACAATGCTTGTACACACCTATCGCCGGGCACCTCGGCGATAGGGTTGCACAGGCTGCCGCCAGCCTGCTTGGAGGTAGAGCTGCACGACACTAACATGGATAAGTTGCTTACCGCCAGGAACTTGGCGGTAGGCTGGTATACTGAAGGAAATATGCCCTAGAGGCAATAATAAAGTTATTATTTATTTCCTTATTTCATGATGAATGTTTATTATTCATGCTAGAATTGTATTAACCGGAAAGATGATACATGTGTGAATACATAAACAAACAAGAGTGTCACTAGTATGCCTCTACTTGACTAGCTCGTTAATCAAAGATGGTTATGTTTCCTAACCATGAACACAGAGTTGTTATTTGATTAACGGGATCACATCATTAGTTGAATGATCTGATTGACATGACCCATTCTATTAGCTTAGCACCCGATCGTTTAGTATGTTGCTATTGCTTTCTTCATGACTTATACATGTTCCTTTGACTATGAGATTATGCAACTCCCGTTTACCGGAGGAACACTTTGGGTACTACCAAACGTCACAACGTAACTGGGTGATTATAAAGGAGTACTACAGGTGTCTCCAAAGGTAGATGTTGGGTTGGCGTATTTCGAGATTAGGATTTGTCACTCCGATTGTCGGAGAGGTATCTCTGGGCCCTCTCGGTAATGCTCATCACATAAGCCTTGCAAGCATTGCAACTAATGTGTTAGTTGTGAGATGATGTATTATGGAACGAGTAAAGAGACTTGCCGGTAATGAGATTGAACTAGGTATTGGATACCGACGATCGAATCTCGGGCAAGTAACATACCGATGACAAAGGGAACAACGTATGTTGTTATGCGGTCTGACCGATAAAGATCTTCATAGAATATGTAGGAGCCAATATGGGCATCCAGGTCCCGCTATTGGTTATTGACCGAAGATGTGTCTCGGTCATGTCTACATTGTTCTCGAACCGTAGGGTCCGCACGCTTAACGTTACGATGACAGTTATTATGAGTTTATGCATTTTGATGTACCGAAGGTTGTTCGGGGTCCCGGATGTGATCACGGACATGACGAGGAGTCTCGAAATGGTCGAGACGTAAAGATTGATATATTGGAAGCCTATGTTTGGACATCGGAAGTGTTCCAGGTGAAATCAGGATTTTACGGGAATACCGGGAGGGTTACCGGAACCCCCCGGGAATCATATGGGCCATAGTGGGCCTTAGTGGAAAGGAGAAAGGGGCTGCCCTAGGTGGCCGCGCGCCTCCCCCTTCCCCTAGTCCTATTAGGACTAGGAGAGGTGGCCGGCCCCCTCTCTCGCTCTCCCCCTTGAGGAGTCCTAGTCCAACTAGGATTAAGGGGGGGAATCCTACTCCCGGAGGGAGTAGGACTCTCCTGGCGCGCCAAGGGCTTGGCCGGCCAGCCCCTCCCCCTGGATCCTTAATATACGGAGGCAGGGGGCACCCCATAGACACACAATTGATCATTGAGATTTTCCTTAGCCGTGTGCGGTGCCCCCTGCCACTAAATTCCACCTCGGTCATATTGTCCCAGTGCTTAGGCGAAGCCCTGCGTTAGTAGTACATCAAGATCGTCACCACGCCGTCGTGCTGACGGAACTCTTCCCCGAAGCTTTGCTGGATCGGAGCCCGGGGATCGTCATCGAGCTGAACGTGTGCCAAGAACTCGGAGGTGCCGGAGTAACGGTGCTTGGATCGGTCGGATCGTGAAGACGTACGACTACATCAACCGCATTGATATAACGCTTCCGCTTTCGGTCTACGAGGGTACGTAGACAACACTCTCCCCTCTCGTTGCTATGCATCACCATGATCTTGCGTGTGCGTAGGAATTTTTTTGAAATTACTACGTTCCCCAATAGTGGCATCCGAGCGTAGGTTTTTATGGTTTGATGTTATTTGCACGAGTAGAACACAAGTGAGTTGTGGACGATACAAGTCATACTGCCTACCAGCATGTCATACTTTGGTTCAGCGGTATTGTTGGACGAGACGATCCGGACCAACATTATGCGTACTCTTACGCGAGACCGGTTCCCTCGACGTGCTTTGCACAGAGATGGCTTGCGGAAGACTGTCTCTCCAACTTTAGTTGAACCGAGTGTGGCTACGCCCGGTCCTTGAGAAGGTTAAAACGGAGTCTATTTGACAAACTATCGTTGTGGTTTTGATGCGTAGGTAAGATGAGTTCTTGCTTAAGCCCGTAGCAGCCACGTAAAACTTGCAACAACAAAGTAGAGGACGTCTAACTTGTTTTTGCAGGGCATGTTGTGATGTGATATGGTCAAGACATGATGCTAAATTTTATTGTATGAGATGATCATGTTTTGTAACCGAGTTATCGACAACTGGCAGGAGCCATATGGTTGTCGCTTTATTGTATGCAATGCAATCGCGATGTAATGCTTTACTTTATTACTAAGCGGTAGTGATAGTCGTGGAAGCATAAGATTGGCGAGACGACAACGATGCTACGATGGAGATCAAGGTGTCGCGCCGGTGACGATGGTGATCATGACGGTGCTTCGGAGATGGAGATCACAAGCACAAGATGATGATAACCATATCATATCACTTATATTGATTGCATGTGATGTTTATCTTTTTATGCATCTTATCTTGCTTTGATTGACGGTAGCATTATAAGATGATCTCTCACTAAATTATCAAGAAGTGTTCTCCCTGAGTATGCACCGTTGCAAAAGTTCTTCGTGCTGAGACACCACGTGATGATCGGGTGTGATAGGCTCTACGTTCAAATACAACGGGTGCAAAACAGTTGCACACGCGGAATACTCAGGTTATACTTGACGAGCTAGCATATACAGATATGGCCTCGGAACACGGAGACCGAAAGGTCGAGCGTGAATCATATAGTAGATATGATCAACATAATGATGTTCACCATTGAAAACTAATCCATTTCACGTGTTAATCGGTTATGGTTTAGTTGATTTGGATCACGTGATCACTTAGAAGATTAGAGGGATGTCTATCTAAGTGGGAGTTCTTAAGTAATATGATTAATTGAACTTAAATTTATCATGAACTTAGTCCCTGATAGTATCTTGCTTGATTATGTTGATTGTAGATAGATGGCTCGTGCTGTTGTTCCGTTGAATTTTAATGCGTTCCTTGAGAAAGCAAAGTTGAAAGATGATGGTAGCAATTACACGGACTGGGTCCGTAACTTGAGGATTATCCTCATTGCTGCACAGAAGAGTTACGTCCTGGATGCACCGCTAGGTGCCAGGCCTGCTGCTGGAGCAACGCCAGATGTTATGAACGTCTGGCAGAGCAAAGCTGATGACTACTCGATAGTTCAGTGTGCCATGCTTTACGGCTTAGAACCGGGACTTCAACGACGGTTTGAGAACCATGGAGCATATGAGATGTTCCAGGAGTTGAAGTTGATATTCCAACAGAATGCCCGGATTGAGAAATATGAAGTCTCCAATAAATTCTATAGCTGCAAGATGGAAGAGAATGGGTCTGTCAGTGAGCACATACTCAGAATGTCTGGGGTATTACAATCACTTGAGTCAATTGGGAGTTAATCTTCCGGATGATTGTGTCATTGACAGAATTCTTCAATCACTGCCACCAAGCTACAAAGGCTTCGTGATGAACTATAATATGCAAGGGTTAGTTAAGACTATGCCTGAGCTCTTCACAATGCTAAAGGCTGCGGAGGTAGAAATCAAGAAAGAGCATCAAGTGTTGATGGTCAATAAGACCACTAGTTTCAAGAAGAAAGGCAAAGGGAAGAAGAAGGGGAACTTCAAGAAGAACAGCAAACAAGTTGCTGCTCAAGAGAAGAAACCCAAGTCTGGACCTAAGCCTGAAACTGAGTGCTTCTACTGCAAGCAGACTGGTCACTGGAAGCGGAACTGCCCCAAGTATTTGGCGGATAAGAAGGATGGCAAGGTGAACAAAGGTATATGTGATATACATGTTATTGATGTGTACCTTACTAATGCTCGCAGTAGCACCTGGGTATTTGATACTGGTTCTGTTGCTAATATTTGCAACTCGAAACAGGGACTACAGATTAAGCGAACACTGGCAAAGGACGAGGTGACGATGCGCGTGGGAAACGGTTCCAAAGTCAATGTGATCGCAGTCAGCACGCTACCTCTACATCTACCTTCGGGATTAGTATTAGACCTAAATAATTGTTATTTGGTGCCAGCGTTGAGCATGAACATTATATCTGGATCTTGTTTGGTGCGAGACGGTTATTCATTTAAATCAGAGAATAATGGTTGTTCTATTTATATGAGTAATATCTTTTATGGTCATGCACCCTTGAAGAGTGGTCTATTTTTAATGAATCTCGATAGTAGTGATACACATATTCATAGTGCTGAAGCCAAAAGATGCAGAGTTGATCATGATAGTGCAACTTATTTGTGGCACTGTTGTTTAGGTCATATCGGTGTAAAGCGCATGAAGAAACTCCATACTGATGGACTTTTGGAACCACTTGATTATGAATCACTTGGTACTTGCGAACCGTGCCTCATGGGCAAGATGACTAAAACACCGTTCTCCGGTACTATGGAGAGAGCAACAGATTTGTTGGAAATCATACATACCGATGTATGTGGACCGATGAATATTGAGGCTCGTGGCGGATATCGTTATTTTCTCACCTTCACAGATGACTTAAGCAGATATGGGTATATCTACTTAATGAAACACAAGTCTGAAACATTTGAAAAGTTCAAAGAATTTCAGAGTGAAGTTGAAAATCATCGTAACAAGAAAATAAAGTTTCTACGATCTGATCGTGGAGGAGAATATTTGAGTTACGAGTTTGGTGTACATTTGAAAAATTGTGGAATAGTTTCGCAACTCACGCCACCCGGAACACCACAGCGTAATGGTGTGTCCGAACGTCGTAATCGTACTTTACTAGATATGGTGCGATCTATGATGTCTCTTACTGATTTACCGCTATCGTTTTGGGGATACGCTCTAGAGACGGCCGCATTCACGTTAAATAGGGCACCATCTAAATCCGTTGAGACGACGCCTTATGAACTATGGTTTGGCAAGAAACCAAAGTTGTCGTTTCTTAAAGTTTGGGGCTGCGATGCTTATGTGAAAAAGCTTCAACCTGATAAGCTCGAACCCAAATCGGAGAAATGTGTCTTCATAGGATATCCAAAGGAAACTGTTGGATACACCTTCTATCACAGATCCGAAGGCAAGACTTTTGTTGCTAAGTTCGGAAACTTTCTAGAGAAGGAGTTTCTTTCGAAAGAAGTGAGTGGAAGGAAAGTAGAACTTGACGAGGTAACTGTACCTACTCCTTTATTGAGAAGTAGTACATCACAGAAAACTGTTTCTGCGACACCTACACCAATAAGTGAGGAAGCTAATGATGATGATCATGAAACTTTAGATCAAGATACTACTGAACCTCGTAGATCAACCAGAGTGAGATCCGCACCAGAGTGGTACGGTAATCCTGTTCTGGGGGTCATGATATTAGATCATGATGAACCTACGAGCTATGAAAAGCGATGGTGAGCCCAGATTCCGCAAAATGGCTTGAAGCCATGAAATCTGAGATGGGATCCATGTATGAGAACAAAGTATGGACTTTGGTTGACTTGCCCGATGATCGGCAAGCAATTGAGAACAAATGGATCTTTAAGAAGAAGACTGACGCTGATGGTAATGTTACTGTCTACAAAGCTCGACTTGTCGCAAAAGGTTTTCGACAAGTTCAAGGGATTCACTACGATGAGACTTTCTCACCCGTAGCGATGCTTAAGTCTGTCCGAATCATGTTAGCAATTGCCGCATTTTATGATTATGAAATTTGGCAGATGGATGTCAAAACTGCATTCCTGAATGGATTTCTGGAAGAAGAGTTGTATATGATGCAACCGGAAGGTTTTGTCGATCCAAAGGGAGCTGACAAAGTGTGCAAGCTCCAGCGATCCATTTATGGACTGGTGCAAGCCTCTCGGAGTTGGAATAAACGCTTTGATAGTGTGATCAAAGCATTTGGTTTTATGCAGACTTTCGGAGAAGCCTGTATTTACAAGAAAGTGAGTGGGAGCTCTGTAGCATTTCTAATATTATATGTGGATGACATATTACTGATTGGAAATGATATAGAATTTCTGGATAGCATAAAGGGATACTTTAATAAATTTTTTTCAATGAAAGACCTCGGAGAAGCTGCTTACATATTAGGCATAAAGATCTATAGAGATAGATCAAGACGCTTAATTGGACTTTCACAAAGCACATACCTTGACAAGATTTTGAAGAAGTTCAACATGGATCAAGCAAAGAAAGGGTTCTTGCCTGTGTTACGAGGTGTGAGATTGAGTAAGACTCAAAGCCCGACCACTGCAGAAGATAGAGAGAAAATGAAAGATGTTCCCTATGCTTCAGCCATAGGCTCTATCATGTATGCAATGCTGTGTACCAGACCTGATGTGTGCCTTGCTATAAGTTTAGCAGGGAGGTACCAAAGTAATCCAGGAGTGGATCACTGGACAGCGGTCAAGAACATCTTGAAATACCTGAAAAGGACTAAGGATATGTTTCTCATATATGGAGGTGACAAAGAGCTCACCGTAAAAGGTTACGTTGATGCAAGCTTTGACACTGATCCGGACGATTCTAAATCGCAAACCGGATACGTGTTTACATTAAACGGTGGAGCTGTCAGTTGGTGCAGTTCTAAACAAAGCGTCGTAGCGGGATCTACATGTGAAGCGGAGTACATAGCTGCTTCGGAAGCAGCAAACGAAGGAGTCTAGATGAAGGAGTTCATATCCGATCTAGGTGTCATACCTAGTGCATCGGTTCCAATGAAAATCTTTTGTGACAATACTGGTGCAATTGCCTTGGCAAAGGAATCCAGATTTCACAAAAGAACCAAGCACATCAAGAGACGCTTCAATTCCATCCGGGATCTAGTCCAGGTGGGAGACATAGAGATTTGCAAGATACATACGGATCTGAATGTAGCAGACCCGTTGACTAAACCTCTTCCACGAGCAAAACATGGTCAGCACCAAAACTCCATGGGTGTTAGAATCATTACTGTGTAAACTAGATTATTGACTCTAGTGCAAGTGGGAGACTCAAGGAAATATGCCCTAGAGGCAATAATAAAGTTATTATTTATTTCCTTATTTCATGATGAATGTTTATTATTCATGCTAGAATTGTATTAACCGGAAACATGATACATGTGTGAATACATAAACAAACAAGAGTGTCACTAGTATGCCTCTACTTGACTAGCTCGTTAATCAAAGATGGTTATGTTTCCTAACCATGAACAAAGAGTTGTTATTTGATTAACGGGATCACATCATTAGTTGAATGATCTGATTGACATGACCCATTCTATTAGCTTAGCACCCGATCGTTTAGTATGTTGCTATTGCTTTCTTCATGACTTATACATGTTCCTTTGACTATGAGATTATGCAACTCCCGTTTACCGGAGGAACACTTTGGGTACTACCAAACGTCACAACGTAACTGGGTGATTATAAAGGAGTACTACAGGTGTCTCCAAAGGTAGATGTTGGGTTGGCGTATTTCGAGATTAGGATTTGTCACTCCGATTGTCGGAGAGGTATCTCTGGGCCCTCTCGGTAATGCTCATCACATAAGCCTTGCAAGCATTGGAACTAATGTGTTAGTTGTGAGATGATGTATTATGGAACGAGTAAAGAGACTTGCCGGTAACGAGATTGAACTAGGTATTGGATACCGACGATCGAATCTCGGGCAAGTAACATACCGATGACAAAGGGAACAACGCATGTTGTTATGCGGTCTGACCGATAAAGATCTTCGTAGAATATGTAGGAGCCAATATGGGCATCCAGGTCCCGCTATTGGTTATTGACCGAAGATGTGTCTCGGTCATGTCTACATTGTTCTCGAACCGTAGGGTCCGCACGCTTAACGTTACGATGACAGTTATTATGAGTTTATGCATTTTGATGTACCGAAGGTTGTTCGGGGTCCCGGATGTGATCACGGACATGACGAGGAGTCTCGAAATGGTCGAGACGTAAAGATTGATATATTGGAAGCCTATGTTTGGACATCGGAAGTGTTCCAGGTGAAATCAGGATTTTACCGGAATAGCGGGAGGGTAACCGGAACCCCCCGGGTATCATATGGGCCATAGTGGGCCTTAGTGGAAAGGAGAAAGGGGCTGCCCTAGGTGGCCGCGCGCCTCCCCCCTTCCCCTAGTCCTATTAGGACTAGGAGAGGTGGCCGGCCCCCTCTCTCGCTCTCCCCCTTGAGGAGTCCTAGTCCAACTAGGATTAAGGGGGGGAATCCTACTCCCGGAGGGAGTAGGACTCTCCTGGCGCGCCAAGGGCTTGGCCGGCCAGCCCCTCCCCCTGGATCCTTTATATACGGAGGCAGGGGGCACCCCATAGACACACAATTGATCATTGAGATCTTTCCTTAGCCGTGTGCGGTGCCCCCTGCCACTAAATTCCACCTCGGTCATATTGTCGCAGTGCTTAGGCGAAGCCCTGCGTCAGTAGTACATCAAGATCGTCACCACGCCGTCGTGCTGACGGAACTCTTCCCCGAAGCTTTGCTGGATCGGAGCCCGGGGATCGTCATCGAGCTGAACGTGTGCCAAGAACTCGGAGGTGCCGGAGTAACGGTGCTTGGATCGGTCGGATCGTGAAGACGTACGACTACATCAACCGCGTTGATATAACGCTTCCGCTTTCGGTCTACGAGGGTACGTAGACAACACTCTCCCCTCTCGTTGCTATGCATCACCATGATCTTGCGTGTGCGTAGGAAATTTTTTGAAATTACTATGTTCCCCAACATATACCCTACCGCCATCGACCCGGCGGTAGGAAAAGGGTGAGATCCCGAAATTCTTCCAAACCAGGGTCAAATCTGGCTTAACTTTTGCAAAATGTCAAAACACCAAAATATGCCTCGAGTGAGGAGATTTGATTTTGGGAGGGAAGTTTTTTGAAAAGACCAGTCTAACGTCGTTTATTGTGAACCGTTACACCACATCATCAAATATGGGACCCAAATGTCATAATTGCGGTTAAAATGCCAAAAAGGTTTATCAGTGTTTTCTGTAAAAGATTTGACCGAGAATTAATGATTTCCGGCAGAAATTCATAAACCGGTGTTTTCTGCAAACCTAGACGTCAATGTGGTGATTTTTGTAATCCACTCGCTATTTTCTGGAGGTACTAACTAAACAATGCCCATTGTTGAATATGTCCTTTTGTGCAGCAAACATGTGCCTGGCAGCAGGGGTTAAGTGCCTGGTCAATCAGTTTTATACCGGGAATCGGTATGCTAGCGTTGGTCGTCCCTGGCGACTCTGCGGCGGCGGCGACGGTGCCCCGCCTGCCCGATGGGGCCATGGCCCCTGTCGGATCCCTTGCCATGGTTGGACTCCGTCCTCCCTATGGCCACGTTGCGGCCTTGTCCGTTCGCTCGCCGAGGGCTTCACGAGTCCGCGGCGGCTCGCGTTTTCAATCGAAGGAGGAGTCCGTGGAGGGTACTTACCCTAGCTGCTACGCCATGAAATCCTCTTGGAGCACTCCTGTAAATCCTTTCGACGGGGCGGCTGAATCTACGGCACCACATCACAATCGTGAACCTCCAGATCGTGCTTTTCTTCCAACTGGAGAGATCAACATGCACTTTTCTGCTGCGATGTGGTCGACCATGCAACCCCTAGCAATCCTGTCTGCTGAAGCTAAGGATAAACGGGAAGACGGTGGGGGAGAAAACGGGGCTCCCCTTGCGGACGCCGCCCGCCCGAAGCCGTCCGATGGTGGAACCGAGGTTGCAGCCATGGAAAGCTATGATGCGCATGTCACAGCGACGACGGCGGGAGGCTCTCGGGCGCCAAAATCACCTGGTGATTCTGACCTGTACATGTCTGACGCAGTTTCAAGTTTGGGCAAAAGATACACAAGGCAGCAAGAGGAAGAGTTAGAAGCAGAGGTGCAGGCCAAAGCTCTGATTGTGTATAAGGAGCAACAGGATGGAAACAGTCAGAAAAAAGGCAAACAGGATGAAATTGAAGTGGTGGCAGAAGGTGTTCCAATGGAAGGCTTGGAGGATTTGGAGGCAACCAGCCATGGGGCCGCTGGTAAACTGACGGGGCAAGGTGTGGCGCCCTGTCAGGAGCAATGAATATCTTCAGCTGGAACTGTTGGGGAGTTGGAAACAAACCGACAATTCGTGAATTGGTAGCACTTGCGAGGGCTGCCGACTCAAGTTTCGTTTTTCTTTCTGAAACTAGGCAAAAAGCAAAAAAAGTACGTCGTCTTCGTGGTAGGTTTTGGTGGTGTCGACAGTAATGGTCTTAGTGAAGGTTTGGGTCTATTTTGGAACGACCAGTTGCATGTTGAAATAAAAGATACTAATGAAAGATATATCGATGCTTATGTCCGTGTGTCTGACAGTGCACCTCTTTGGCGACTTACTTGTGTCTATGGGGAGCCAAGGGTAGAAAATCGGCACCACATGTGGTCACTAATGTTGGGGAACGTAGTAATTTCAAAAAAATTCTTACGCACACACAAGATCATGGTGATGCATAGCAACGAGAGGGGAGAGTGTTGTCTACGTACCCTCGTAGACCGAAGCGGAAGCGTTGACGCAACATAGAGGAAGTAGTCGTACGTCTTCCCGGTCCAACCGATCCAAGCACCGTTACTCCGGCACCTCCGAGTTCTTGACACACGTACAGCTCGATGACGCACCCCGGGCTCCGATCCAGCAAATCTTCGGGGAGGAGTTCCGTCAGCCCGACGGCGTGGTGACGATCTTGATGTTCAACCGTCGCAGGGCTTCGTCTAAGCACCACTACAATATGACGGAGGTGTAATATTGTGGAGGGGGGCACCGCACACGGCTAAGGAACGATCACGAAGATCAACTTGTGTGTCTATGGGGTGCCCCCTGCCCCCGTATATAAAGGAGTGGAGGAGGGGAGGGCCGGCCCTCTCTATGGCACGCCCTAGGGGAGTCCTACTCCCACCGGGAGTAGGATTCCCCCTTTCCTAGTCCAACTAGGAGTCCTTCCAAGTATTAGGAGTAGGAGACAATGAAGGGGAAAAGAGAAGGGAAGGAAGGAGGGGGCGCAGCCCCTCCCCCTAGTCCAATTCGGACTAGGCCTTGGGGGGGGGGGGGCGCGGCCTGCCCTAGGCAGCCCCTCTCTCTTTCCCGTATGGCCCAATAAGGCCCAATACTTTTTCCCCGTATTCCCGTAACTCCCCAGTACTCCGAAAAATACCCGAACCACTCAGAACCTTTCCGAAGTCCGAATATAGTCGTTCAATATATCAATCTTTACGTCTCGACCATTTCGAGACTCCTCGTCATGTCCCCGGTCTCATCCGGGACTCCGAACTCCTTCGGTACATCAAAACTCATAAACTCATAATATAACTGTCATCGAAACCTTAAGCGTGCGGACCCTACGGTTCAAGAACAATGTAGACATGACCGAGACACGTCTCCGGTCAATAGGAACATGTATAAGTCATGAAGAAAGCAATAACAACATACTAAACGATCGGGTGCTAAGCTAACGGAATGGGTCATGTCAATCACATCATTCTCCTAATGATGTGATCCCGTTAATCAAATGACAACTCATATCTATGGCTAGGAAACATAACCATCTTTGAACAATGAGCTAGTCAAGTAGAGGCATACTAGTGACACTCTGTTTGTCTATGTATTCACACATGTATCATGTTTCCGGTTGATACAATTCTAGCATGAATAATAAACATTTATCATGAAATAAGGAAATAAATAATAAATAATAACTTTATTATTGCCTCTAGGGCATATTTCCTTCAGTCTCCCACTTGCACTAGAGTCAATAATCTAGTTCACATCGGCATGTGATTTAACAGCAATAGTTCACATCACCATGTGATTAATACCCATAGTTCAGATCATCATGTGACCAACACCCAAAGAGTTTACTAGAGTCAATAATCTAGTTCACATCGCTATGTGATTAACAGCCAAAGAGTACTAAGGTGTGATCATGTTTTGCTTGTGAGAGAATCTTAGTCAACGGGTCTGCCACATTCAGATCCGTATGTATTTTGCAAATTTCTATGTCAATAATACTCTGCTCGGAGCTACTCTAGCTAATTGCTCCCACTTTCAATATGTATATTGATTGAGACTTGGAGTCATCTAGATTGGTGTCAAAACCTGCATCGACATAACCCTTTATGACGAACCTTTTTGTCACCTCCATAATCGAGAAACATATCCTTATTTCACTAAGGATAATTTTGACCGCTGTCCAGTGATCTACTCCTAGATCACTATTGTACTCCCTTGCCAAAATCAGTGTAGGGTATACAATAGATCTGGTACACAGCATGGCATACTTTATAGAACCTATGGCCAATGCATAGGGAATGACTTTCATTCTCTTTCTATTTTCTGCCGTGGTCGGGTTTTGAGTCTTACTCAATTTCACACCTTGTAACACAGGCAAGAACTCTTTCTTTGACTGTTACATTTTGAACTACTTCAAAATCTTGTCAAGGTATGTACTCATTGGAAAAACTTATCAAGCGTCTTGATCTATCTCTATAGATCTTGATACTCAATATGTAAGGAGCTTCACCGAGGTCTTTCTTTGAAAAACTCCTTTCAAACACTTCTTTATGCTTTGCAGAATAATTCTACATTATTTCCAATCAACAATATGTCATTCACATATATTTATCAGAAATGTTGTAGTGCTCCCACTCACTTGCTTGTAAATACAGGCTTCACCGCAAGTCTGTATAAAACTATATGCTTTGATCAACTTATCAAAGCGTATATTCCAACTCCGAGATGCTTGCACCAGTCCATAGATGGATCGCTGGAGCTTGCATATTTTGTTAACACCTTTAGGATTGACAAAACCTTCTGGTTGCATCATATACAACTCTTCTTTAATAAATCCATTAAGGAATGCAGTTTTGTTTTATCCATTTGCCAGATTTCATAAAATGCGGCAATTGCTAACATGATTCGAACAGACTTAAGCATAGATACGAGTGAGAAACTCTCATTGTAGTCAACACCTTGAACTTGTCGAAAACCTTTTGCGACAATTCTAGCTTTGTAGATAGTAACGCTACTATCAGCGTCCGTCTTCCTCTTGAGGATTCATTTATTTTCTATGGCTTGCTGATCATCAGGCAAATCTATCAAAGTCCATACTTTGTTTTTATACATGGATCATATCTCAGATTTCATGGCCTCAAACCATTTCGCGGAATCTGGGCTCATCATCGCTTCCTCATAGTTCGCAAGTTCGTCATGTTCTAGTAACATGACTTCCAGAACAGGATTACCGTACCACTCTGGTGCGGATCTCACTCTGGTTTACCTACGAGATTTGGTAGTAACTTGATCTGACGTTACATGATCATCATCATTAACTTCCTCACTAATTGGTGTAGTAGTCACAGGAACAGATTTTTGTGATGAACTACTTTCCAATAAGGGAGCAGGTACAGTTACCACATCAAGTTCTACTTTCCTCCCACTCACTTCTTTCGAGAGAAACTCCTTCTCTAGAAAGGATCCATTATAAGCAACGAATGTCTTGCCTTAAGATCTGTGATAGAAGGTGTACCCAACAGTCTCCTTTGGGTATCCTATGAAGACATATTTCTCCGATTTGGGTTTGAGCTTATCAGGATGAAACTTTCTCATTTAAGCATCACAATCCCAAACTTTAAGAAACGACAACTTTGGTTTCTTGCCAAACCATAGTTCAGATTGTGTCGTCTCAACGGACTTAGATGGTGCCCTTTTTAACGTGAATGCAGCTGTCTTTAATGCATAACCCCAAAACTATAGTGGTAAATCGGTAAGAAACATCATAGATTGCACTATATCCAATAAAGTACGGTTATGACGTTCGGACACACCATTATGCTGTGGTGTTCCAGGTGGCATGAGTTTGTGAAACTATTCTACATTGTTTTAATTGAAGGCCAAACTCGTAACTCAGATATTTTACCTCTGCGATCATATCGTAGAAACTTTTATTTTTGTTACGATGATTCTCCACTTCACTCTGAAATTCTTTTGAACTTTTCAAATGTTTCAGACTAGTGTTTCATTAAGTAGATATCCCCATATCTGCTGAAATCATCTGTGAAGATCAGAAAATAATGATACCCGGTGCAAGCCTTAATATTCATCGGACCACATACATCAGTATGTATGATTTCTAACAAATCTGTTGCTCGCTCCTTTGTTCTGGAGAACGGAGTTTTAGTCATCTTGCCCATGAGGCATGGTTCGCAAGCACCAAGTGATTCATAATCAAGTGATTCCAAAAGCCCATCAGCATGGAGTTTCTTCATGCGCTTTACACCAATATGACCTAAACGGTAGTGCCACAAATAAGTTGCACTATCATTATTAACTTTGCATCTTTTGGTTTCAATATTATGAATATGTGTATCACTACTATCGAGATCCAACAAATCATTTTCATTGGTGTGTAACCATATAAGGTTTTATTCATGTAAACAGAACAACAATTGTTCTCTAACTTAAATGAATAACTGTATTGCAATAAACATGATCAAATCATATTCATGCTCAACACCAAATAACACTTATTTAGGTTCCACACTAATCCCGAAAGTATAGGGAGTGTGCGATGATGATCATATCAATCTTGGAACCACTTCCAACTCTCATCGTCACTTCACCCTTAACTAGTCTCTGTTCATTCTGCAACTCCCGTTTCGAGTTACTACTCTTAGCAACTGAACTAGTACCAAATACTGGGGGGTTGCTATGAACACTAGTAAAGTACACGTCAATAACATGTATATCAAATATACCTTTGTTTACTTTGCCATCCTTTCTTATTCACCAAATACTTGGGGTACTTCCGCTTCCAGTGACCAATCCCTTTGCAGTAGAAGCACTTAGTCTCAGGCTTAGGACCAGACTTGGGCTTCTTCACTTGAGCAGCAACTCGCTTGCCGTTCTTCTTGAAGTTCCCCTTCTTACCTTTGCCCTTTTCTTGAAACTAGTGGTCTTGTCTACCATCAACACTTGATGTTTTTCTTGATTTCTACCTTCGCAGCCTTTAGCATTGCGAAGAGCTCGGGAATAGTCTTATCCATCCCTTGTATATTATAGTTCATCACGAAGTTCTACTAACTTGGTGATGGTGACTAGAGAATTCTGTCAATCACTATCTTATCTGGAAGATTAACTCCCACTTGATTCAAGCGATTGTAGTACTCAGACAATCTGAGCACATGCTCACTAGTTGAGCGATTCTCCTCCATCTTTTAGCTATAGAACTTGTTGGAGACTTCATATCTCTCAACTCGGGTATTTGCTTGAAATATTAACTTCAACTCCTGGAACACATCATATGGTCCATGACGTTCAAAACGTCTTTGAAGTCCCGATTCTAAGCTGTTAAGCATGGTGCACTTAAACTATCAAGTAGTCATCATATTGAGCTAGCCAAACGTTCATAACGTCTGCATCTGCTCCTGCAATAGGTCTGTCACCTAGCGGTGCATCAAGGACATAATTCTTCTGTGCAGCAATGAGGATAAACCTCAGATCACGGATCCAATCCGCATCATTGCTACTAACATCTTTTCCACACAATTTTCTCTAGGAACATATCAAAAATAAACACAGGGAAGCAACAACGCGAGCTATTGATCTACAACATAGATATGCTAATACTACCAGGACTAAGTTCATGATAAATTAAAGTTCAATTAATCATATTACTTAAGAACTCCCACTTAGATAGACATCCCTCTAATCTTCTAAGTGATCATGTGATCCAAATCAACTAAACCATAACCGATCATCACGTGAAATGGATTAGTCTTCAATGGTGAACATCATTATGTTGATCATATCTACTATATGATTCACGCTCGACCTTTCGGTCTCCGTGTTCCGAGGCCATATCTGCATATGCTAGGCTCGTCAAGTATAACCCGAGTATTCTGCGTGTGCAAAACTCGCTTGCATCCGTTGTAGATGGACGTAGAGCTTATCACACCCGATCATCACGTGGTGTCTGGGCACGATGAACTTTGGCAACGGTGCATACTCAGGGAGAACACTTCTTGATAATTTAGTGAGAGATCATCTTATAATGCTACCGTCAATCAAAGCAAGATAAGATGCATAAAAAGATAAACATCACATGCAATCAATATAAGTGATATGATATGGCCATCATCTTCTTCGTGCTTGTGATCTCCATCTCCGAAGCACCGTCATGATCACCATCGTCACCGGCGCGACACCTTGATCTCCATCGTAGCATCGTTGTCGTCTCGCCAATCTTATGCTACTACGACTATCGCTACCACTTAGTGATAAAGTAAAGCATTACAGGGCGATTGCATTGCATACAATAAAGCGACAACCATATGGCTCCAGCCAGTTGCCGATAACTCGGTTACAAAACATGATCATCTTATACAATAAAATTTAGCATCATGTCTTGACCATATCACATCACAACATGCCCTGCAAAAACAAGTTAGACGTCCTCTACTTTGTTTGTTGCAAGTTTTACGTGGCTGCTACGGGCTTAAGCAAGAACCAATCTCATCTACGCATCAAAACCACAACGATAGTTTGTCAAATAGACTCCGTTTTAACCTTCGCAAGGACCGGGCGTAGCCATACTCGGTTCAACTAAAGTTGGAGAAACTGACACCCGCCAGCCACCTGTGTGCAAAGCACGGCAGTAGAACCAGTCTCGCGTAAGCGTACGCGTAATGTCGGTCCGGGCCGCTTCATCCAACAATACCGCCAAACCAAAGTATGACATGCTGGTAGGCAGTATGACTTATATCGTCCACAACTCACTTGTGTTCTACTCGTGCATATAACATCAAACCATAAAACCTGGCTCTGATGCCACTGTTGGGGAACGTAGTAATTTCAAAAAATTTCCTACGCACACACAAGATCATGGTGATGCATAGCAACGAGAGGGGAGAGTGTTGTCTACGTACCCTCGTAGACCGAAGCGGAAGCGTTGACGCAACATAGAGGAAGTAATCGTACGTCTTCCGGGTCCAACCGATCCAAGCACCGTTACTCCGGCACCTCCGAGTTCTTGACACACGTACAGCTCGATGACGCACCCCGGGCTCCGATCCAGCAAAGCTTCGGGGAGGAGTTCCGTCAGCACGACGGCGTGGTGACGATCTTGATGTTCAACCGTCGCAGGGCTTCGTCTAAGCACCGCTACAATATGACCGAGGTGTAATATCGTGGAGGGGGGCACCGCACACGGCTAAGGAACGATCACGAAGATCAACTTGTGTGTCTATGGGGTGCCCCCTGCCCCCGTATATAAAGGAGTGGAGGAGGGGAGGGCCGGCCCTCTCTATGGCGCGCCCTAGGGGAGTCCTACTCCCACCGGGAGTAGGATTCCCCCTTTCCTAGTCCAACTAGGAGTCCTTCCAAGTATTAGGAGTAGGAGACAATGAAGGGGAAAAGAGAAGGGAAGGAAGGAGGGGGCGCAACCCCTCCCCCTAGTCCAATTCGGACTAGGCCTTGGGGGGGGGGGGGCGGCCTGCCCTAGGCAGCCCCTCTCTCTTTCCCGTATGGCCCAATGAGGCCCAATACTTCTCCCCCGTATTCCCGTAACTCCCCGGTACTCCGAAAAATACCCGAACCACTCAGAACCTTTCAGAAGTCCGAATATAGTCGTCCAATATATCAATCTTTACGTCTCGACCATTTCGAGACTCCTCGTCATGTCCCCGATCTCATCCGGGACTCCGAACTCCTTCGGTACATCAAAACTCATAAACTCATAATATAACTGTCATCGAAACCTTAAGCGTGCGGACCCTACGGTTCGAGAACAATGTAGACATGACCGAGACATGTCTCCGGTCAATAACCAATAGCGGGACCTGGATGCCCATATTGGTTCCTACATATTCTACGAAGATCTTTATCGGTCAGACCGCATAACAACATATGTTGTTCCCTTTGTCATCGGTATGTTACTTGCCCGAGATTCGATCGTCGGTATCTTAATACCTAGTTCAATCTCGTTACCGGCAAGTCTCTTTACTCGTTCTGTAATACATCATCTCGCAACTAACTCATTAGTTGCAATGCTTGCAAGGCTTATGTGATGTGCATTACCGAGAGGGCCCAGAGATACCTCTCCGACAGTCGGAGTGACAAATCCTAATCTCGAAATACGCCAACCGAACATGTACCTTTGGAGACACCTGTAGAGCACCTTTATAATCACCCAGTTACATTGTGACGTTTGGTAGCACACAAAGTGTTCCTACGGCAAACGGGAGTTGCATAATCTCATAGTCATAGGAACATGTATAAGTCATGAAGAAAGCAATAGCAACATACTAAACGATCGGGTGCTAAGCTAACGGAATGGGTCATGTCAATCACATCATTCTCTTAATGATGTGATCTTGTTAATCAAATGACAACTCATGTCTATGGCTAGGAAACATAACCATCTTTGATCAATGAGCTAGTCAAGTAGAGGCATACTAGTGACACTCTGTTTGTCTGTGTATTCACACATGTATCATGTTTCCGGTTGATACAATTCTAGCATGAATAATAAACATTTATCATGAAATAAGTAAATAAATAATAACTTTATTATTGCCTCTAGGGCATATTTCCTTCAACTAATGCAAAATCTTAAAGCACAGTCAGATCTACCTTGGTGCGTTATTGGTGACTTTAATGAAGCTCTCTGGTCGTTCGAACATTTTTCGGCTTCGCGGAGGAGTGATAGTCAGATGTTAGCATTCCGTGACACTCTGGAGATGTGTGAACTCATGGACCTTGGGTTCTCAGGGTTACCCTACACTTATGATAACAAACGCAGGGGAAGAAGGAATGTGAAGGTCCGTTTGGATAGAGCAGTTGCAGACAACAAATGGAGAGATATTTTCTCCGAATCCAGGGTGGTCCATCAAGTGTCACCATGTTCTGATCATTTGCCTATAGTGTTGCATTGTGAAGCAGAGGTGCTGCAGCAACGAAAGCAAAGCCAGCGTAGATATGAAGTTATGTGGGAAAGAGATTCATGCCTTGCGGAACGCATCCAGAGCGCTTGGGCACAGGCTGGGGCCAAGGTAAATTTAGGTGATATCCGCAAGGGACTTGGGACCTTAATGTCTGAGTTGCATGTGTGGAGTAAGAAAAAATTCGGAAGCATAGTAAGAAAATTAGAACAATCTCGGGCTCGCTTGGAGGAACTATTAGCAACACATGCTGACCGAGAGGAGATACGAAAAGTAGAAGATGGGATGAATGAACTGCTATATTGCGAGGAACTTATGTGGATGCAAAGGTCTCGGATAGACTGGCTGCGAGATGGGGATCGTAACA
The DNA here is from genome assembly GCA_032464435.1 of Aegilops umbellulata. Lineage (NCBI taxonomy): Eukaryota > Viridiplantae > Streptophyta > Magnoliopsida > Poales > Poaceae > Aegilops > Aegilops umbellulata. The sequence continues at coordinate 436,366,881 of CP136058.1, read as the reverse complement.
CAAAGTTCTTTCAAAATAAGGCTGTGTGGAGGGCGAGGAAAAATAAAGTGAGAAAATTGGTGGACGATACAAGAGTTAGCCATGAGCATCCGGCTGTTATGGCGGCCATGACAAATGCATACTTCCAGCAGCTGTTTACATGTGATGCCTCTCTACAACCTGCACCTGTTCTGGACTTGTTGCAACCGAGGGTTACTACTGAGATGAATGAACAACTATGTGCCCCTTTTTCAGATAAGGAAATCAGTGAAAGTCTTTTTCAGATTGGGCCCTTGAAGGCCCCGGGGAAGGATGATTTTCCTGGACGCTTCTTCCAGCGAAATTGGCTTGTGTTAAAGGAAGAAGTTATAAAGGCAGTGAAGGAATTTTTTAGCACGGGTGTTATGCCAGAAGGTGTAAATGATACGGTCATAGTGCTCATCCCCAAGGTAAATAATCCGGTAAAGTTAACTGATTTCCGCCCCATCAGTTTGTGCAACGTCATTTATAAGATTGTTGCAAAGTGCTTGGTGAATAGATTGCGGCCGATGTTGGATGATATCATCTCCCCTATGCAGAGTGCTTTTGTCCCTGGACGGTTGATCACTGATAATGCTTTAGTGGCGTTCGAGTGTTTTCATTATATAAACCAGGAGAAGAGACCAGATAAAAGTTTTTGTGCATATAAATTGGATCTTTCAAAGGCATATGACTGGGTGGATTGGAGGTTCTTGGAACAATCGATGCAAAAGTTGGGCTTCTCTCATCAGTGGGTAAAGTGGATCATGACATGCGTTACCTCGGTGAGATATCAGGTGAAGTTTAATGGAGTTCTCTTGGATTCGTTTGTACCGTCGCGTGGGCTACGGAAAGGTGACCCCCTATCCCCATTTTTGTTCCTCTTTGTTGCTGATGGTCTTTCCGCTTTGGTAAGACATGGGGTGCAGAGCGAAGAGATCCAACCAATCAAAATTTGTCGGAATGAACCGGGTATATCCCACCTTTTGTTCGCAGAAGATACCCTTCTCTTTTTTAAGGCTGAAAGTGAACAAGCAGAAGCTATTAAAAGAATCATAAATGGGTATGCGAATGCTACAGGGCAACTTATAAACCCTCACAAGTGCTCTATCCTGTTTGGAGATAGTTGCCCTGTAGGTGTTCAGGAGGAAGTGAAAAATGTCCTTCAGATTTCCGGCGATGAGTTTGAAAGCAAATATCTTGGGCTACCAACGCCAGAAGGCCGTATGCACCGTGGAAAATTCCAAAACCTACAACAGCAACTCACCAAGAGAATTTTGGCTTGGGGTGATACTCTGTCACAAGCAGGGAAAGAAGCTCTGATTAAATCTGTAGCCCAATCATTACCAACCTATATTATGGGGGTCTTCAAGCTTCCTTTATCAGTTTGTGATGATCTAACAATGCTTGTAAGGAATTTTTGGTGGGGATCAAGACAAGGAAAGAGGAAGACCCATTGGACTGCATGGGAGAAGATAATTGAACCAAAACAACGAGGTGGGCTTGGATTTCGTGACTTCAGGCTCTTTAACCAGGCTTGCTGGCCCGGCAAGCTTGGCGACTCATAGAACGACCAGACTCTCTATGTGCCATGCTGCTAAAGGCAAGGTATTATCCTAATGGGTCACTTGTTGATACAGTATTTGCAGGTAATGCTTCGTCATCATGGCATGCAATACAGTATGGGTTGGAGTTGCTTCGAAAAGGTCTAATATGGCGCATTGGTAATGACGAGCTCATTCGAGTGTGGCGAGATCCTTGGATACCCAGGCCAACTTCCTACCGGCCTATTACTCCAAGATGCAACAGTCGCATTCGGCGAGTATCTGAGCTACTGGATGATATTGGCAGATGGAACCGTGATCTTCTCCAGCAAAATTTTATGATGATGGACGTCTTGGAGATCGTGAAAATCAAGGCATCTCCTCGGCGGCTCGACGACGTCTTGGCTTGGGCGCCCGAACCACGCGGTATCTTCACCGTGCGATCTGCCTATCGCCTCGCCTTGGAGGAAAAAGCCCGCACTTCCATGTGCGCCACGAGCAGGGCACCGGAAGGCAACCGCGCCGTCTGGAAGATAGTGTGGAGGTTCCCTGCTCCCCCGAAGGTACGGGTTTTTGCCTGGAAACTTGCGACAAATTCGCTGGCTACAATGGAGAATAAAAAGATCCGAAAGCTTGAAAAAACTGATATTTGTTTACTCTGTGGAATGGACCGAGAGGACACATTCCATGTCTTTTGTAGGTGTCCGCTTGCAGTCCAGCTGTGGCGTGCAATGGGGGAGGAAGTATATATGCCAAGCATGGAAGAGGTGGCCAATACAGGAGCCGAGTGGCTACTGCACTTGCTCTCTAACATTGATGAGCAGCAACACCTACCTATGTTGATGACTATGTGGAGAATATGGCATGTGAGAAACGAGATTGTACATCACAAGAAACCTCCGCCAATATGTGCATCAACACGCTTCTTGTGCAGCTACATCGAGTCCCTACGGAGCCTCCAGCAACATTCCCATGGCGACTTTGAAAAAGGAAAAATGGTTGTCACATGTGTTATGGGAGTTCGGAGGAAGCAAAAGCATGAGCAGGCCGAGGGTCCTGCTAACGGACGGCCTCCGGATCATTGGACGAAGCCACCGTTGGGCTGGAACAAGCTTAATGTAGATGGTGCTTATGCCATGGAGGCGGGCACGGGAGGCGCTGGCATGATCTTGCGTGATGAGGATGGAGCGATCATCTTCACATCAAGTCGCCATCTACATACTTGCAATAGCCCGCTTGAAGCGGAACTCGCTGCCTGTATGGAAGGAATTGCCCTAGCCTATGATTGGAGCACCAAGCCTTTTGTTATCGAAACTGACTCGCAAGTTGCAGTAAACATGATCATGCAGCCAGAGACGGATCGATCGCCGACGGCTGCCATATTGGGTGAAATCAAGAGTCTACTTAAGCAGGGTAGAGAGTACTCTGTAGTGCATGTAAATCGTTCATGTAATAATGTAGCACACCTGCTAGCTCAGATAGGGCATCATCATGTGCGTACGGCAGTTTGGCTACGGTCTGGACCAAATGAGATTGAGTTGCTACACCGGTATGATTGTAATCCCCATGGTTGAGCAACAAAAATCTCATTTATTCGCAAAAAAAATCAGTTTTATACCGGAAGAGGAAGAAGGGGATCACGGAGAATCTGATCCCAAGAGCTTCTGTAAAATTGACACACCAAGTGGTTCCTGTTAGTTGTAGGGCAGCGTGGTAGAACCACATGAACTTTATTCCTCCATGCTGACTATGTATGGTGTTGCTCATGAACCATTTTCATCGGATTAAGAAAACGCTAATTGCTTTGCTTATTTGTGCGTCTCAATCGTGAGTGATGCCTGGGAAATGCAGGCGCGATTTTGCTGTCTGAAAGATGACATCACAAATATAAACTGACCAGGCTCATCAACATAATGAATCTACCTATTTATATATTGAAATTACTCTTTAGAGCATCTACAGCGGGACTTGGCAAATCCAGGCCCTCAACCGCTCACGGGCGCATCCGGGCGCGTCCACGTGTATTGACTAGTCACGTCTTAAATAATACATTCCACATCCACGTATCTCATATCCGACATTCTATATCCATACTATACATGCAACATGATGAACTACTCTACCATGATCAAACAACGGATAACGAAATCGGCATCAAACGGACAACCAAATGCACATACACCCATTGTACATCATCCAAAAAGATCGTCCGAGTTCATCGCTGGACATGTCTTTAACTTAAACAACTAAGCATGATGTACGGTCATGGCATCAAGGGGTTGGGCTTCTTCCATCTCGAGGTCCCTGACATCCCGCCCCCACCCCCTCGCTCCAGGCGGTCGTCACGGTGGTGGACGGGGTGGCCTCCCCAGAGATGATCGAGGCCGAGCTCAACCACTTATACCGGCGCCAGTGGGACTGGGTGGTTACCCCTACCTCCGGCAACGTCTTCACTATGATCTTCCCCGACGCCATCAGCTACGGCTATGCCACTCGCAGTAGCCAGATCACCCTCAACCTCCACCAGCTCGTCGTTGACATCACCGAGACGATCCTCGACCTGAAGGCAGTGGCCGTCTTGGACACGGCCTGGGTCCTGGTGGGTGGCCTCCCCGACATTGCTCGGTCTGAGGCTGTCATCCGCCAGATGTCCTGGATCCTGGGCAAGGTGGTGGTGGTGGATGAGCTCTCCCTTTGCAAAGAGGAGGAGGTCCAGGTCAAGGTCAAGTGCCTGGACTCCTCCAAGCTGCGGGCCACCATCCGGGTGTTCTTCAACAACCAGGGCTTTGACCTTCGGATCGCCCCTGAGCCTCCCAACCACGTGGGTCGCCCTCGCTTCTCAGACGACGGGCCTCCTGGTAGCAACCCCGGGACCGACGGAGGCTACCGCGGCCGTCACCACCACCGCTCCCACCGCTCTGATGATGACGCGGGCTCCAACGACTCACACTCCCGCTTGCCCTCACCGTCGCCTCCTCCGCCCGCTTCTGGGTCCCAGGGCCGTCAGGCGGCGCTTGCCCCCCTCCCCGCCTCTCCGCTGCTCCGGGATGACTCCCCCGACCCGGGAGGCGAGACCATGGAGGGGAGCGACGCGTCGAGCGTCGGCCTGACCGTCTTCCCGGACTCCTCCCCACGCTCCCCTGCAGACATCTCCCTCATCGTGCCGGCCTTGGGGGTGCCTCCGCCCCCTTCCCGGGACCTCCTGGTCCCCTCCGCTGTCATCCTCCCCCCGGTCCGGGCGGATCCCGTGGGTGACGTCGTGGCCTCGGAGGAGGAACTGGCTACCGCCGACCCCCTCGACCATCCAGCTTTGGCCATGGCGGGCTCGTCGACGCCCCCCGTCGCCCTGCCGGCATCGCCTAGGTAGGCCACGCCGGTCCACCCCTCCTGGCAACTCCCGACGCCTCCCTCCCCGACTCTGACATGGCTCTGGTCCTTCGGCCCTTGTCTCCGCCGGCTTCGTCCCCGCCCCTCGACTGCAACAGGCCGGCTCTCCAGCTCATCCCCGTGGCGTCTCCTGACGTGGACGGGGCGACGCGGGTGTCCACCCCGGTGGACTCCCAGCCCCCCCTCCGCGGACCGCGGCCTACTCCCGCCGCGGCCGGTCATTCTTCTCCACGGTGACGGCCTCCCGCCGGAGCGCTCGGCTCGACGCAGCGTGTCCTGACGGTAGTCCAGCTCTGCCCATCCCAGCTCGGGCGGAGCTTCGGGCTGCAGCCCAGAACCTCGAGCCAGGTACCCCTTCTTGCCCCCTCTGCTTCTACTTGCTCGTTCTCTGCTCTCGAGTCGATCCCGCTTGGTCACCTAGCGAAGGTTGCGACTGATTCCGCGATCATCTTCAGGGGCGGCGGCCCCCCTTACTCCAAATCAAGGACATCAGGGCTCGCGAGATTCTCGACGGTAGGCTTGCGGAAGCCCACGTGGCTCTGCTTACGCCTCCCGCTCCCTCCCCCTCCGTGGTGGACGCCTCCCCAACGCCTCCCATACGAACTGGTGGACTCCTCCCTCTTGCTGCAGCCGAGCTTCATGGTCGCACCCGCTCCTGCACAGCCGCCCTCCACGCCCAAAGCGCGTCTCGTGTCCTGGGGTCAAGCAGCCCCCCAATGGTGCCTTAATGCACGCCCTCTTCTGGAACATCCGCGGCTTCGGCCATGATGGCCGTCGCCGCCAACTCGTAGAATACATACGTGATGAACACATTGACATTGTCGCCATCCAAGATACCATGCATTCTGAATTATCTCTCGCGGAGCTCGGCCGGTTGAGCTCCCACCTCTTTGCCTGGCATTGGCTCCCTTCTAGTGGGAGCATCGGCCATTCCGGTGGCATCCTTCTAGGTGTCAAGGATGCCACCTCCGAGGTGGGTAGCATGGACCGGGGGGGATTCTTTGTTAGCATGGAACTCTACGAACGGTCGCTTAACTTCAAGTGGGAGGTCATCATAGTTTATGGCCTGACAGACAATAGTAGGTCTGCTTCCTTCCTCGATGAGCTCCACCGGAAGATTTCGGCTGCCTCTCTTCCGGTGGTGGTTGGAGGTGATTTAAACCTCCTCCGCTTCACGGAGGACAAGAGCAATGCGAACGTAAACTTTGCATGGATGCAATTGTTCAATGACTGCATTGCGGATCTTGGCCTCCGCGAGATAGATAGGATTAGTGCCAGATTTACCTGGACCAATCGTCAGGCTTCCCCGACCCAGTCCGTCCTGGACAGGGTCCTAGTTTCCCCGGATTGGAACCTCCGCAGCCCTCTAGCTTCCCTCCATGCCATCACCCGGATTGGCTCCGACCACGTGCCCCTCCTCCTATCCTCTGCGGACGAGCGGCCTCCAATCCCCCCCGATTTCGGTTTGAGACATTCTGGCTGTCCCAAACCGGTTTCATGGAGGCTGTTGGCGCACCCCCATCCCCGCCCTCCCTCGGCCATTGACTCATGGCACTTTTGTGGCAAGCGTGGCCGACAGTTCATGAAGGGACGGGGTGCCAACCTGGGGCGTGACCTCCGCGATCATAAGAAGGCCTTGTTGACCGCCATCCAGGCCCTAGACTTGCGTGCTGACTCAATTGGCCTCTCTCCTGACGAGTGGCTTTCTCACTACGACTTAGAAGACCAGCTCTCCGTCATCTACACTAATGAGGAGGCCTATTGGCGTATCCGCGGTGCCCAGAAATGGTTTTTGAAGGGTCACGCGAACGCGGCCTACTTTCAGGCTATCGCGAACGGCCGACGCCGACGCAACACCATCCCCCTCCTCTGGGATGGCGCGTCCCTCCTGCAGGACCCCCATGACATTCAGGCCCATGTCGACGTATTCTATAGGTCCTTGTTCCCTGCCGCTCCTAGGAGCGGCCTCTCCCTGGCCCCGGATTGCTGGACCGGCCCTCAGCTGGTCTCTAATGCGGAGAACGCGGCCCTTATGGCCCCCCTCTCCGAGGGCGAGGTCTGGGCTGCCATTCGAGGCATGAACCCCACCTCTGCTCCGGTTCCTGACGGCCTTCCGGTGAAATTCTTCCAGACCTTCTGGAATTTGATTAAACCGGAGGTCATGGCCATCTTTGATGAGTTCTATGTTGGGTCCATCGACCTCGGACGCCCCAACTATGGGATCATCTCGCTCATCCCGAAGGTGCCGGGCGCCTCCGACATCCGCCAGTTTCGTCCAATCACGGTCATCAACGTGATTTTCCGGATTTTGGCAAAAGGGTACGCCTATAGGGTGACCCTTCTTGCTGACCACGTTACCCACCCCAACCAGTCTGCCTTCATTCAAGGGCGGTATATCCTGGATGGGGTGCTTGTCCTTCATGAAGTCCTCCATGAGGTTCGATCTAAACACCTCAAGGCGGTTTTCCTGAAGATTGATTTCCATAAGGCCTATGACACTGTTAGTTGGCTCTTCCTTCAAGAAGTTTTGCTTCGGAAAGGCTTTGACGACCGTTGGATCATCAGAGTAATGTAGATGGTTTCTTGCAGTCGCACCGCCATGAACATCAATGGGGAGATCGGCCCTTACTTCCCCACCCTTCGTGGGGTTAGACAGGGCGATCCCTTCCCCCCTTCCTGTTCAATATGGTGGTGGACGCGCTTACCGCCATCCTGGATAAGGCGAAGGCGGCTGGCCATATTCGTGGGATCACCCCCACCTAGCCGGCGGCTCCGGGATCTCCCTTCTCCAGTATGCCGACGACACCATCATCATGGTCAAAGGTTCGGAGACAGACAACTCCAATCTTAAGTTCCTTTTGCTCTGCTTCCAATAAATGTCCAGCCTTAAAATTAACTTCGACAAGAGTGATGTGATGGTGATGGGCTACTCCCCGGCCGAGTCCCTTGCCCCTGCCAACCGGCTTAACTGCTGCCTCGACTCCTTTCCCACGACCTACTTGGGAACGCCCATTAGTGACTCTCGTCTCACCGTCGCGGACCTGCGCCCGACCGTGTCCAAGCTCCAAACGCGCATCGAGCCATGGTATGGTAGATGGTTGTCAAAGGCGGCTCGGACTATTCTCATTAATTCTTCCCTCTCCAGCCTCTTCTTGTTCCTCATGAGCTTCTACAGCCTTCATGAAACTCTGCACCATGAGATTGCCAAAGTCCAGTCTCGCTTCTATTGGGCAGGCGGCAATAATAAGCAGAAGTACCATATGGTCAGCTGGCCTGACATTTGCAAGCCCAGGGAACAAGGAGGCCTCGGTATCATGTGCTCTAAGCGCATGAATATTGCCCTTCTATCCCGCTGGCTCTGGCGCATCTCGCAAGGTCATGGTGGCCTCTGGCTCGACATCATCTGGAACATGTACCTGCGTGGACAGCCCCTTGCCTTATGTCAGAGATCTAGCGGCTCCCAATTATGGCAGTCGGTCATTCAGCTTCTCCCTGTCCTTCGCATTGGGACCTCCATCTCGGTGGGGTCCGGAATGATGACTTTGTTCTGGTTTGACCGGTGGGCTGGAGACACCCCCTTTGCCGCGCGCTTCCCTGACCTCTTCTCCATCGTTGTCGATCTCTTGATCTCAGTTGAGAGGGCCCATATTGACTTAGGGCGCCTTGCTTTCCGGAGGCCTTTTGGCCCCTAGGAGTCCGCCGCTTGGCGTGAGTTACTGGACTGCGTGGTTCTCCACGAGCATGTGGTGGACGGTGGCCCGGATCAGGTGAGATGGCGGCTCGAGCCATCGGGCCAATTCTCCACTAAGTCTCTCTACCAGGTCATCGCCCCCTCCTCCGCCCCTCCCCCTTACGACGGTGTGGTCCATCCGCATGCCTCTGAATATCCGAATCTTCATGTGGCAATGGATATTTGCGGCCGGATCCCTTCTGGGGTCAAGGTTCGCAAGCGCAATGGCCCGGGCACTGGCCTTTGCCTGCTTTGCGGTATCCCCGAAGACTCTAATCATATCTTCTTCTGTTGCGTGTGAGCTCAATTCGTGTGGAGCTTCTTCTGCGACATGGTGGGTGGAAATTGGTGCCACACCAACTTCCCCGGCCTATATGCCGGGCTCCAGAACTTCCCCTTGACCTCTCGCCACATTAGGTGGCTTGAGATTGGTTTCATCGCTTGGACCATCTAGACGATCCGCAATAAGCTTGTGATCCAGCGCACTCCTCTACGACGGGCTACTGACGGTACCTTCAAACTGTCTGGTTTCTTGCAGCTTTGGCGGCCGCTTAGCCGCCCTCAGGATCGCGACGCCATCTCCACCTTCATCGCCGATCGCCGCTCGATGGCCGTCCGTTTGTCTCCGCCGCCCCCGCCGCCCCTGCCGGAACCCGACTAGGCACTTGTCTGGCTCTTCGGCACTTTTCTTTTTTTAGTTTTTTTGGGCTTGTTGAGCTGTGCCCTTAGCAGAACCTTTGTACTTCTCTGTGAAACTTGGGTGTGTGTGTTTGAACTAGTCCTTGTATGTGTGCTCTCTGGTGGTTTGCTTTATTTATAAAGCGGGGCGAAAGCCTTTTTCGGTAAACAACTAAGCAACGGTAATAAACAGAGGAGCGTCTTCACCACTTTCTTGCCGGGCCTTTGCTCTTCCGGTCGCTGGCACAGCTGTAGGCCTTTGCGGTTGGTGGAGTATCTTGGTCGTTGTTAGAGGTGGAGCTATGGTCGTCAGCGTCGTTGGACAAGGAGTCGGAGAGGACGACCAGCCCCTTCATCTGGCGGACGATCCTGTCCTGTTGCCGCTTCAACTTAGCCACCCGAGCCACCTCCGCCGCCTCGCGCTCTGACTGCTGAATGGCAAGATGGAGCGCCTTTGCGTTCTTCGCCCGTAGATGGCGAGCGTCTGTCTCCGTCGTCGTCAGCGACCGGCGGTAGACCCAAGCGAGGAGCCGCTTGTCCTCGTCGGCTTCGCCGGCAGCCTGCGGCGGCGCACAAACTATTCCGCCACGTCCCTCTCCCTTGCCGGCTGCCCCTCGCGGTGGGTGAGGCGTGCCTCTGATTCCGGAGTGCGCGTGTGGGCCAGTGGAGAGGGCTCTAGGACCCACCGCTGCACGCGTGGAGCAGTGGCCGGCAGGGGAAGGGGACAACGCGGGGACATAGCGAACTGCGCTGCCTTGGCATAGCTGTGCGTGGGCTGAGAGGGGCCAACTCCGGCGTCTGTGTTGCGCCGGCACGGGAGCTGCGACGGTGCAAATACGGAGCGGCCCCTGGTGTCCATCTTCAACTTCTCCAATGCAATGCGGAGGGCCAGCTCCTCCTCGACATTGACCTTAGAGACGGAGTGGTTGCGGAAGCTCGACATGTCATCGGATTGGATAGAAACTGGAGAGGGGAGAGGAGGGGACGGAGAGAGAGAGAGAGAGAGAGAGAGAGAGAGAGAGAGAGAGAGAGAGAGAGAGAGAGAGAGAGAGAGAGAGAGGACAGTGAGTGAGCTAGGGCTCAAAGATCGGACAAATTGGTGTTTTTTTGTGGGACAGTCATGGGGTCGGTGGTGGGCCGGGCTGGCGTGGTGGACGTGGCTGGGCATGCCCAGGCCGCCTCATATCCATCCTAGGGATGCCGGACAGCCCTGTTGTTTGAGTCCGATTTGAGGTGTCTGGGTGGGTCGTTTTTTGTGACCGGTCCGCCCGCCCGGGCGTATGAGACGCCCAATTGTAGATGTTCTTAGTGATCCAAATGTTCTTATATTTCTTACAGGGGGAGTACATGATAGGCTCACCAGAAAATAATGATAATTCAACCAAATGATAAGTGTCATACGTGTGGCATGATCTCCGGCCCTGACATTTTTTACAACCAAAATTGGCATCCGAAAAGAAAAAACAAATCCAAAAAAACTGAAATTTGCTATCCTCAGGTCACTAAACTTACTATAAAAAATGTTTGAAATTGCCATATATTGGTGCCACACATGTGGCATTTGTCAGGGTCCTATTTCAAACTGGTTTGACCCACCGTTAAGCCTGGTTCACGTGGCAAGCCACGCCTTCTAGCTACTAGTATATTTCAAGCCGTTGGCAGTAGCATCCCAAGGTGCAATTTGGCAGCTATAGCTTCTATCACATCCTATTTTTATTCTTATAAAAAGCTGAGTTGATGATAATTGTGTCCCTGCCATCCTTTATTTACAACCGTTTGATTTACATCCAATGCATCTGAGATAAACTATGTCAGTTTTATAAAAAGGACCCCCACACTTCACTTCTCATTTGTAGATAACCCCAGCCTCTCACGTTCAACCATCTTTCCCTCTCACCTCATCTAGCCATCTCAGTAAAATATAAGAAGGATTTGGAGAGGTCGCTGCTATCGGCGCCGTCTACTCCAACGCCTCTCATGCCTTCTCTCAGGCCGCATTGCCGGCCACCACTCCGACCGCCTCCTGCTCATCATCTCCTCCTTCCCCTTCCAAGTCATCCTGAGTTACATTCATGGTGGTCTAGAAAAAACAAACAAAATTGATACTCAAAAAACATTTTTTATAGATCACTTTTTGCAAAGCACAATAAGTGTTATTTCTTCATGAAGTTTTGATGCAAGTTGAACACTTAAACACTTTTATTTGCAAAAGATATTTTTTAATCTATTTTGACTATATTTACTATTCATCCGGATGCTTATGAGCTCTAGAGAAAAATGAATATCTGAAGAAACTTATTGATAAATAACAACTTCCGGATCAATGCATTTCGTTGCACGGGCATCTTACTAGTAATTAACTTCCAGAAAAGCATCAGCCTCATGTGTAGAAAAGTTATGTGGACATTTTTTCTTCTATGTGTGAACACTTACTTATGCTAGGAAATAGTATATGCATACCCACGGTACCTGGCTAGGAAATAGTATATGCATTCCCACGGTACCTGGCTAGAATTATGGGCTGCTCACACGTTGACGGTGACTCTTGATTTGTTTTTATATACTGTCGTTGTTTCAACATGGAAGATCGGTAAATCATTCACATCCTTTCAAAAAGGGAGCAGACCGTCCACGAGGCAGGTACTTTGTCAAAAAAATTGGCCGAATTTTGCGAAATAAGTGAATTTTGATACAGGGCGTGAAACTGTATTTTCGGACGAAAAATTCGGTCAAATTTGAATAGATCATGTATCTGGCATGAACGTGCCTGTAGTATAGCGTTGGGATGTGTAGTTCGAATCCTCTTCATGTGCTTTTTATTTTTGCTTTAAATCTAGCCGAAGCGTTTCAAACTTTTCTACGAAATTTCTCGATGACGGTCAATGGTCATGCATGGGCGTCCTGGACGGGGGCGTCCCCCGCGTTGCATGGTGGGTCGGGTCTTTTTTAAAGCTTGGACCAACAACCGACGACACGCGCGCGGTCAACAATGGTTGCCATCGTGTACGTGCTTTCTTTGTCTAGCCACCACTACTGGCACTTTCAAGGGGATATATACCTATCTATATATATCCTCCTCTTCATTCTCAAGACAGCAAGTCATTCAGAGCTAGCACCTGTACGTGCGTACCTACGCGTATCCTGTCACTCCATTAATTCACCACCATGCCTCCACACCACATGCTGCTGGGGCTTTTCCTCCTCGTCTCCCTATACAGCCCTGCTAGAAGGTGCTGTGCTGCAACTGCAAATGACCACACTCTCACCGCAGGCCAAGCGGTCGACAAGCTCGTCTCAAGGAATGGCAAGTTCTCGCTCGGCTTCTTCGCATCCGGATCAAGCACTACTGCTAGTAAGTCCTCCTCCTTTGCAGACAACGCTACTACCACGCCCAACTGGTACCTAGGCATATGGTTCGACAAGATCCCGGATTTTACCCCAGTGTGGATCGCTAACCGAGACGAGCCAATCACTGTCCCAACTGACCTCAAGCTCCAAATTTCTATTTCTAGAGATGGCAACCTTGTCGTCCTAGATCACACTGGGGCACCAGTTTGGTCCACTGAAATTACATCCCAAAACAGCAGCAACGACACCATTGCCGCTGTTGCCGTGCTCGCCAACAATGGGAACCTGGTCATACGGCATGCCTCACACCCATCTCAGCAGGTGTGGTGGCAGAGCTTTGACTACCCAACAGATGTCTTCCTCCCTGGATCCAAGCTTGGTAGGAACAAGGTCACTGGTTTGAATCGAGTCTTCATCTCAAAGAAGAACCGGATCAACCCGGGCCATGGCTCATACTGTGTGGGGGTAGACGCCAGGTTTAATCAAGGGATCATCCTCAGCCTCTGCTCCTCATCCCTAGTGTATTGGGCATCCGGGACATTCACTCAGCAAAATGTAGATCCCAGCGATACCGGCTTGATCAGTTACAACCATGTTGATAACAATCAAGAGCACACTTTTGCTTCGGTACACCCCCCTAAACACAAGAAGGGCTGAGATTGCTCGATACCCATTCGTAATCAGGGGCATGATGGCCATATCATGAAAAAGAGGCCACCGCCGCCCGCCCCGCCCGCGTCTTATACGTAGACGAATACATTCGTACAGAAACGAGAAGTGCAGGGCTCCCGTGAAAAAGAAAATGCAGGCTTGCTTAGGCTGCCGTGACTGGCCTGCCCGGCCCGTTTTCGTCTGCGCCGCTGCCCATGCTGTCCCGCTTTGGCCTGCGCCGCCGCCCCGCTGCCGCGACGCGCCGCTGACCCGTTGCCCCGTCGCCCCGCTGACCGCCGTCCTCCCACACCCCCCGACGGGTCGCCTGTCCCGCCTCCTTCGTATAAGAGAACCAGCCCGCCCGGCGCCTCTTCTCACGCAAGCAGAAACCACCCCGCCCGGCGCCTCTTCTGACAACGCACATACCCAACCCCAACCCAAACCCTAGATCGTTTCTGCCGGCGGCGCAACTCTAACCGGCGTGATGCTTCACGGGCACGGCTATTTCGCTCACTTCGCCGGTTCCGATGACTCTAACTCCGATGGCGGCGAAGACGGCGGCGGAAACCGTAGTGGTAGATCTGATTAGCAACGAGGAGTAGTTTGATTTTATTTTAGTGTTTTTTTACTTTTGAATGTAAAATTTCGTCCAACGACCCATGTAAAACATCGTAATGAGTAATGGAATGTTCGAATAATTTTTTAGTTATTTATTAGTGTCGTGGATTGCATTACAATTTGGTAGAAATATGTATGAAAGAACGGACGAGCGGTCGTTAAACACGATGAAAACTTGAAAAAAAATGTTTTGTACAAAAACTTGCAAAAACGTTGCGTCACGTCCAGACAGTGTTTTAGCATTTTTTCTCCAAGAAAATCCCAGGAAATCCATCGAGCGCCGGAAAAGGATGCAAATTGGCGTGCGTGGTGTCGATGTTGATGACAACGTGTGGAAAACGTTTCGGGCCATTTGGCAGTGTTGAAAAAAAATCTCCTTCGGAACCCCCCTCCCGCAGACCGAAACGGCGCTGGTTGCACATGGTCTACGTGATCGCATGCATGCAACTGCACCAGACTGTGCAGACATGTTGGCACGGGCAAAATAGGTCACCACGCAAGGTTGGAACGAAATCGGACACCAAACGAACGTTGCGTCACGTCCGGCCACTGTTTCAGGTCTTTTTCACCGGGAAAATCATAGACAATGCATCGACCATCGGAAAAATATGCAAATTGGCGTGCGTGATGCCGATGGTGATGCCAGCGTGTGGAAAAAGTTTGGGGCCGGTAGCCGGAGTAAAAAAAAAGCGTACTTGGAACCCCCTCTGGTAGACCGAAACCTTGCTGCTATCACATGGTGTACGTGATCACATGCATGCAAGTGCACCAAACTGTGCACACATGTGGGCACGGTCAACGTAGGCCACCATGCAAGGTTGGAACAAAATCGGACACCAAACGAACGTCCGTCACGTCCGGCCATTGTTTCAGGTCTTTTTCATTGGGAAAATCGTAGAAAATGCATCGACCGTCGGAAATATATGCAAATTGGCGTGCGTGATGCCGATGGTGATGCCAGCGTGTGGAAAAAGTTTGGGGCCGGTAGCCGGAGTCGAAAAAAACCGTACTTGGAACCCCCTCCGGTAGACCGAAACCTTACTGGTATCACATGGTGTACGTGATCACATGCACACAAGTGCATGTGGGCACGGCCAACGCAGGCCACCATGCAAGGTTGGAACGAAATCGGACGCCAAACGAACGTTGCGTCACGTCCGGCCACTGTTTCGGGGCTTTTTCACAGGGAAAATCGTAGAAAATGCATGGACCATCGAAAAAATATGCAAATTGGCGTGCGTGATGCCGACGGTGTTGCCAGGGTGTGGAAAACGTTTCGGGCCATTTGGCAGTGTTGAAAAAAGAATTCCTTCGGAACCCCCCTCCGGTAGACCGAAAGGGTGCTGGTTGCACATGGTCTACGTGATCGCATGCATTCAACTGCACCAGACTGTGCAGACATGTGGGCACGGGCAAAATAGGCCACCACGCAAGGTTGGAACGAAATCGGACACCAAACCAACGTTGTGTCACGTCCGACCACTTCTTTGGGGCCGGTTGGCGGAGTCAAAAGAGAAAACATATTTGGATAAATCAACCTCTAAATTAACATAGTTGCGATGAATCGAAAAAAAAGCCAACAGATTTTTTTAGGAAAAAAGCCAACATATCTCATTAATGAAATGGGACGTATCAATCATTGGATACGTGCATATCCATCGGGGGTCAAACCCTTAGACCACGACTCCACCATCGCCACGCCCCGCCTCCTCCACGATCGCCACGCCTCGCCAGCAGCACAGCCAGCCGCCCCCGCCGCCCGCCGCGATCATCCCCGCCGTACGCCGCCAGCCGACCCGCCGGTCGCCGCCAGCAGCCACGTCCACGATCCGCCGGTCGCCCCCCGCACGAACAACCCCAGCCCCAAAGGTAAAGTGACGTTAAAAAAAGGTTATATTATATTTTTCTTGCCGTGGACGTATGTGAAATCACTATGTCAAATAGCTAATAGTTGATGTTGTTTTTCATCTAGTATGGAAGAATACGGAGAAGTTTATTGCTCCGTGGAGAAGTGGTGTACATTGGTCAGTAAGTTAAACGGCAGGCAACGAAAGTGACTAGCTGGCACCAGCTTGCAGAATTTTTTGCGAATACCTAGCGTGCAAATGCGTAAGTGTTTGCTTAAATACATCATTAAAAAATATGACCCGGTTAAAAAAAGATCCGTGTTGCATGCGTCCGACAAAAGGTGACATATCCTTGCGCACGGATGATGTCTTTCATATTTTTGGCCTTGTGAATAAGGGCAAAGATGTTATGAAGGCATTAGATAAAATGGACGAGTACGCGAAAGAAATGGTTCATTCTAAGTTTGTAGACGCGCGAAGTGGAGAAATAGTGATAGATCAATTGATCAACAACATAGTTTCAAGTGGGACGTATGACGACGACTTTGTGCGGCGAGCGGTATTAGTCCTCCTTGGCACAATAATAGCACCGCACTCCACCAGACATGTTCCACATTATTTTTACCAGTTGGTGGCGGACGTCGATGCCATAAAATCATATAACTGGAACGCGTTCACGTTACGTGTCTACATTGAAGGCATCACGAAGACCGTTAAAGATGTTAAAAAGTTCAAGTGGCATGTCGGAAACCTGGCGCTCATCCAGGTATACCGTAATTTTATTGTGTATTACTTATTTGTTTTCTATTGCAAGAACAATAATGCTTTTGATGTTTATGCAGTACATGTACTAGGAGAAGGTCCAGCCAACTTCAGTAGAAACATTCGATCCTTTGTCGTCGGAGTACCCATTGATGGTAAATTGGTCCAAAATGGAGGCTAAGAAGCGTGACAGTTACGACACAGAGAACGACCGTGGTCATGGCACGGTAAATATTTCTATCTTGTAGTGCATGCATTAATTCTAGTACATAACGGATCACTTATTTTTAATTCGTTCAACATTTCACAGATTGATGATTTAATAAGCGAACAATATAGACATGCCAGAATAGCAAAAGAAGCAATAATCGAAGAGGAAGATACCGAGCCACCTACACCTAAAGGTGGAGGCAGAACTAGAAAAGGTTGTAAGCCCACAGCTTCATCGAGTAGAGCCGGTACGAAAGAACACGTCATGAAATGCATAAGAGATATGCAGAAAGAGATACGTCTAATTCCTGAGAAATGTGCTGAGGTAATTATTAATGTGTACTTTATTTTACGTGGGCAACTACATGTAATTATTGTCTTCCATGTGTTCTTGCAGATATTGCTCGAGAAGCTAAGTAAGAAGGGTTTGCTGGTGAAGCGAAGTGGGGACTTCCGTGATGAGCGTGCTTATGAGGACGAAAGTGATGAATGGGTGACAAAGTACAAGCCAAAGTATCATACGGAAGTTACTTCATCTCCTTTGGAAGAACGCGCGGAGGAGAAGATGGATGCATCCTTCACGGGTCCAAATGGTACGAACTTTCCCAATGACAAAGGCATGCAGTCCAGTACACCCGGTAAAGGTGATGAAAACGACCCCTTTATTATTGACGATAATGGTTCACCCATGGAAGCATCACCATCATTAGGCACGAATGACTTTCCTTCTCTTACTAGAAACCCACAGAAAGAAAATGCAGTATCAGTCAGGTCTAGCGCCGAAAATTCAGCGGAAGGTAGTTACCCTAGTCTGACAAGAATCTGTAAGGACGCGATTAATAATGGGACTAAGGAGCATGATGTGAAGCAGAAACGCCAAAAATCAAAGTATTGTCTGTCCCCCTACCAGCAGGACGGTCCACGCAAACGTGTCACCATTCCGCTGAATTTTCAACGCTAGACCCGACTGATACTGCATTTTCTTTCTGTGGGTTTCTAGTAAGAGAAGGAAAGTCATTCGTGCCTAATGATGGTGATGCTTCCCTGGGTGAACCATTATCGTCAATAATAAAGGGGTCGGTTTCATCACCTTTACCAGGTGTACTGGACTGCATGCCTTTGTCATTGGGAAAGTTCGTACCATTTGGACCCGTGAAGGATGCATCCATCTTCTCCTCCGCGCGTTCTTCCAAAGGAGATGAAGTAACTTCCGTATGATACTTTGGCTTGTACTTTGCCACCCACTCATCACTTTCGTCCTCATAAGCGCGCTCATCACGGAAGTCCCCACTTCGCTTCACCAGCAAACCCTTCTTACTTGGCTTCTCGAGCAATATCTGCAAGAACACATGGAAGACAATAATTACATGTAGTTGCCCACGTAAAATAAAGTACACATTAATAATTACCTCAGCACATTTCTCAGGAATTAGACGTATCTCTTTCTGCATATCTCTTATGCATTTCATGACGTGTTCTTTCGTACCGGCTCTGCTCGATGAAGCTGTGGGCTTACAACCTTTTCTAGTTCTGCCTCCACCTTTAGGTGTAGGTGGCTCGGTATCTTCCTCTTCGATTATTGCTTCTTTTGCTATTCTGGCATGTCTATATTGTTCGCTTATTAAATCATCAATCTGTGAAATGTTGAACGAATTAAAAATAAGTGATCCGTTATGTACTAGAATTAATGCATGCACTACAAGATAGAAATATTTACTGTGTCATGACCACGGTCGTTCTTTGTGTCGTAACTGTCACGCTTCTTAGCCTCCATTTCGGACCAATTTACCATCAATGGTTACTCCGACGACAAAGCATTGAATGTTTCTACTGAAGTTGGCTGGACCTTCTCCCAGTACATGTACTGCATAAACATCAAAAGCATTATTGTTCTTGCAATAGAAAACAAATAAGTAATACACAATAAAATTACGGTATACCTGGATGAGCGCCAGGTTTCCAACAGGCCACTTGAACTTTTTAACATCTTTAATAGTCTTCATGATGCCTTCAATGCAGATACGTGACGTGAACGCGTTCCAGTTATATGATTTTATGGCATCGACGTCCGCCACCAACTGGTAAAAATAATGTGGAACATGTCTGGTGGAGTGCGGTGCTATTATTGTGCCAAGGAGGACTAATACCGCTCGCCGCACAAAGTCGTCGTCATACGTCCCACTTGAAACTATGTTGTTGATCAATTGATCTATCACTATTTCTCCACTTCGCGCGTCTACAAACTTAGAATGAACCATTTCCTTCGCGTACTCATCCATTTTACCTAATGCCTTCATAACATCTTTGCCCTTATTCACAAGGCCAAAAATATGAAAGACATCATCGATATGTCACCTTTTGTCGGACGCAACACAAATCTTTTTTTAATCGGGTCATATTTTTTAATGATGTATTTGAGCAAACACTTACGCATTCGCATGCTAGGTATTTGCAAAAAATTCTGCAAGCTGGTGACAGCTAGTCGCTTTCGTTGCCTGACGTTTAACTTGCTGACCAATGTACACCACTTCTCCACGGAGCAATAAACCTCTCCGTATTCTTCAATACTAGATGAAAAACAACATCAACTATTAGCTATTTGACATACTGATTTCACATACGTCCACGGCAAGAAAAATATAATATAACTTTTTTTAAACGTCACTTTACCTTTGGGGCCGGGGTTGTTCGTGCGGGGGGCGACCGGCGGATCGTGGACGTGGCGGCGACCTGCGGATCGTCGACGTGGCTGCTGGCGGCGACCGGCGGGTCGGCTGGCGGCGTACGGCGGGGATGATGGCGACGGGCGGCGGGGGCGGCTGGCTGTGTTGCTGGCGGCGGGGCGTGGCGATCGTGGAGGAGGCGGGGCGTGGCGATCGTGGAGTCGTGGTCTAAGGGTTTGACCCCAGATGGATATGCACGTATCCTGATACGTCCCATTCATTAATGAGATCTGTTGGCTTTTTTCCTAAAAAAATCTGTTGGCTTCTTTTTTCGATTTATCGCAACTACGTTAATTTAGAGGTTGATTTATCCAAATATGTTTTCTCTTTTGACTCCGCCAACCGGCCCCGAAAAAGTGGCCGGACGTGACGCAACGTTGGTTTGGTGTCCGATTTCGTTCAAACCTTGCGTGGTGGCCTACGTTGGCCGTGCTCACATGTGTGCACACTTTCGTGCACTTGCATGCATGCGATCACGTACACCATGTGATACCAGCACGGTTTTGGTCTACCGGAGTGGGTTCCGAAGTACTTTTTTACGGGTCCGCCAACCGGCCCCAAACTTTTTCCACAGCATCATCATCGGCATCACGCACGCCAGTTTGCATAATTTTCCAACGGTCGATGCATTTTCTACGATTTTTCCGGTGAAAAAGACCTGAAACAGTGGCCGGACGTGACGCAACGTTCGTTTGGTGTCCGATTTCGTTCCAACCTTGCGTGGTGGCCTGCGTTGGCCGTGCCCACATGTGTGCACAGTTTGGTGCACTTGCATGCATGTGATCACGTCCACCATGTGATACCAGCAAGGTTTCGGTCTACCGGAGGGGGTTCCAAGTACGGGTTTTTTTCGACTCCGGCTACCGGCCCCAAACTTTTTCCACACGCTGGCATCACCATCGCCATCACGCACGCCAATTTGCATATTTTTCCGACGGTCGATGCATTTTCTACGATTTTCCCGGTGAAAAAGACCTGAAACAGTGGACGGACGTGACGCAGCGTTCGTTTGGTGTCCGATTTCGTTCCAACCTTGCGTGGTGGCCTATTTTGCCCGTGCCCACATGTCTGCACAGTCTGGTGCAGTTGCATGCATGCGATCACGTAGACCATGTGCAACCAGCATCGTTTCGGTCTGCCGGAGTGGGGTTCCGAAGGAGTTCTTTTTTCAACACTGCCAAATGGCCCGAAACGTTTTCCACACCCTGGCAACACCGTCGGCATCACGCACGCCAATTTGCATATTTTTTCGATGGTCCATGCATTTTCTATGATTTTCCCTGTGAAAAAGCCTCGAAACAGTGGCCGGACGTGACGCAACGTTTGTTTGGCGTCCGATTTCGTTCCAACCTTGCGTGGTGGCCTGCATTGGCCGTGCCCACATGCACTTGCATGCATGTGATCACGTACACCATGTGATACCAGTAAGGTTTCGGTCTACCGGAGGGGGTTCCAAGTAAGGTTTTTTTTCGACTCCGGCTACCGGCCCCAAACTTTTTCCACACGCTGACATCACCATCGGCATCACGCACGCCAATTTGCATATTTTTGCGACGGTCGATTCAATGTCTATGATTTTCCCGGTGAAAAAGACCTGAAACAGTGGCCGGACGTGACGCAACGTTCGTTTGGTGTCCGATTTCGTTCCAACCTTGCGTGGTGGCCTATTTTGCCTGTGCCCACATGTCTGCACAGTCTGGTGCAGTTGCATGCATGCGATCACGTAGACCATGTGCAACCAGCACCGTTTAGGTCTGCCGGAGGGGGGTTCCGAAGGAGTTTTTTTTTCAACACCGCCAAATGGCCCGAAACTTTTTCCACACGTTGTCATCAACATCGACACCACGCACGCCGATTTGCATCCTTTTCCGGCACTCGATGGATTTCCTGGGATTTTCTCGGAGAAAAAATGCTAAAACACTGGCTGGACGTGACGCAACGTTTTTGTACAAAACAGTTTTTTTTTTGAAGTTTTCATCGTGTTTAACGACCGCTTGTTCATTCTTTCATACATATTTCTACCAAATTGTAATGCAATCCACGACACTAATAAATAACTGAAAAAATATTCGAACATTTCATTACTCATTACGATGTTTTACATGGGTCGTTGGACGAAATTTTACATTCAAAAGTAAAAAAACACTAAAATAAAATCAAACTACTCCTCGTTGCTAATCAGATCTACCACTACGGTTTCCGCCGCCGTCTTCGCCGCCATCGGAGTCAGAGTCATCGGAACCGGCGAAGTGAGCGAAATAGCCGTGCCCGCGAAGCATCGCGCCGGTTAGAGTTGCGCCGCCGGCAGAAACGATCTAGAGTTTGGGTTGGGGTTGGGTATGTGCGTCGTCAGAAGAGGCGCCGGGCGGGGTGGTTTCTGCTTGCGTGAGAAGAGGCGCCGGGGGGGCTGGTTCTCTTATACGAAGGAGGCGGGACAGGCAACCCGTCGGGGGTGTGGGAGGACGGCGGTCAGCGGGGCGACGGGGCAACGGGTCAGCGGCGCGTCACGGCAGCGGGGCGGCGGCGCAGCGCGGCCGCAGGCGGGGCAGCGGTCCAGGCCGAAGCGGGACAGCATGGGCAGCGGCGCAGACGAAAACGGGCCGGGCAGGCCAGCCAGTCACGGCAGCCTAAGCGAGCCTGCATTTTCTTTTTCACCGGAGCCCTGCACTTCTCGTTTCTGTATGAATGTATTCGTCTACGTATAAGACGCGGGCGGGGCGGGCGGCGGGTGGCCTCTTTTTCATGATATGGCCATCATGCCCCTGATTACCAATGGGTATCCAGCAATCTCAGCCCTTCTTGTATTTAGGGGGGTGTATCGAAGCAAAAGTGTTGAGAGAGAACAAAAGAGGACCATCTATTGCAGTAGTAGCTGCTGCAAGTATTGCAGGTGCCGGGACAATAATGGTGCTTATACTAGTAATATTGTTCATTGTTTGCAGGAGAAAACATGAGTACAGTTTGCCATGAAGTAACACCCAAGATTTTGTTGGGATTAGAACCTTCAGATATAGTTATTTACGTTATGCAACCAAAAAATTCTCTGAAATGCTAGGAGGAGGTGGATTTGGTTCTGTATACAAAGGGCTTCTAAGTGACTCGGCCATCAATATAGCAGTGAAAAGACTGGATGGTGCTCGTCAGGGAGAGAAGCAATTCAGGGCTGAGGTGAGTTCGATAGGTTTGATCTAGCATATCAACCTAGTAAAATTAATTGGTTTCTGCTGCGAAAGTGATAAGAGGTTACTAGTGTATGAGCACATGTCCAATGGTTCTCTTGATGTTCATCTGTTTAACAGTAATGATATTGTACTAGATTGGAGCATAAGATACCAAATTGCCACAGGAGTTGCAAGAGGATTGTCCTACTTGCATGAGGGTTGCCGGGAATGCATCATACACTATGATATAAAGCCAGAAAATATACTTCTTGATACATCATTTGTTCCTAAAGTTGCAGATTTTGGGCTGGCAACAATTGTAGGAAAGGATTTTAGCCGTGTTCTGACAACATTTAGAGGAACCGCAGGCTATCTTGCCCCAGAATGGATAAGTGGAGAAGCCATTACTCAAAAAGTTGATGCCTATAGCTTTGGAATGGTACTGCTGGAAATTGTATCAGGAAGGAGAAATTCATCTAAAGTATACACTTCGGACAGTAATCACACTTCTTTTTTCCCTGTGCAAGCCATCAGCATGCTTCATGGTGGAGATGTGAATAGTTTGGTAGATCCACGATTACATGACGAGTTCAACTTGGAAGAGGCTATAAGATTATGCAAGGTTGCGTTTTGGTGTATACAAGACCATGAGTATGATCGGCCCACAATGGGTGAAGTGGTTCGGGTTCTTGAGGGCTTACAGGAGCTTGATATGCCCCCGATGCCAAGACAACTTGCAGCTATAACGAAATGCTAGCTTTCATGCAACTTGGAAGCATTACCTTTTTTCTACAGGGCTCTTTGTTTTTTTTCCTTTGGCAGCAATGTACTACACAATAGCTGTACCAAAGCATCATTTAATACGAATATTTGTTTTGGTGGATGGTGACTTGTATCCGTAGATTGAAGGAGAGGTTGGTATATATGGAGTACAACGTGTCCACGTCTGAGGATCCCGGTTGCTGTGATAGTGATAGGGGTGGTATTGCTGCGCTCAGCAGCTATGTATCCTGTCTTGGGTGTGTGCATGTGTTATGATGGTGTGTGTTTGTACTTGGGTTGTGGTTAATCGTTGCTTTATAAATAAAGCGGGGCAAAAGCCTCTTTCAGTATATGGAGTACGACGGAATCACAAAGGTAACACCACGATCTCCAGAGGAGATTGGTCTCCTCCTTCTCCCCTCCCCCACGTCGCTCCCGTGTGGCGACCGGGGTGTGGGGGGGGGGGGGGCTAGCCGTCGAGCCCCCCATCCTCCCCCCCTCGTCACCGGTGGCGGCGGCGGGGCTCCTTCACATCCCGCTCGAAGGCGGTTGCCGCAGGTCAACGGTGTTCGGCGGTGCTGCGCGCTGGTGAGGGACACGAAGGCACAACGACGGGCTCTGGCGGCGGGGTAGCGAGGGCCTGGTGGCGGCGTGGTGGGCTTCATGGGGCGGTCTCGAGCCCGTGGCTGCGATGGCGGCCTGGTTTGGCTGGGCCAGATCTGACGGGCTGGCGGCCGCGAACAACACGCGGCACCTCGCAGGCAGGCGGTGGCGCGTCTGCTGCGGCATGCAACGCGGTTGACGGGCTCTGGGTGACGCGACTGTTGGGCGAGCTTCCTGATTTGGTGGTGCGTGCTTATGTGCAACTACTCGATTCTCATTGGATAAAGAACCAATGCTCAGGATCGCCCACATAGAAACAATTATTTCTAGGCCAACTTTGAAATAGAACTCACATTAATTGTTAATTTTAGTTTATTCGGTAAGTCCTAAATCTCCTACCGCACCTACTATCATGTACTCTGTAGAATTGCATCAAAACGATCGTCCCAAAAGAAGGGGAAGACAAGAGAAGATACAGTTTTGGGTGTGTCCATCATCTTTTGCATGCATCTGACTGCGCCACAACAGGAAATAAAGGATTATTCAAACGTCGGAGAACAAAAGGACATGAAAATTCTATGCTAGTGCTAGGTGATCACTGCGCAGAAGTAGAACGTGCACTGAGAGATTGCCTGATCATGCCGCACACATGCAGGCTGGAGCTGACCGCAGGAGCACAGCTACAGACCCCTTCTCTACTAAACCTAGCTAAATCATATGCTACTCCGGCTCTCACTTCTATGAGCTTTAGCAACTTTGAAGCCTGGAGTTGTTTTAAAAAGAGGTAATATCACCGGAAGTCATAGAACTTGCGCTTGATGTTCAATTTAGTGCTAGAACTTTAAAAATACGGATTTATGATCATCTAACTTGACATCATGTGTAAATACGGTCAACAAAAATATGCGGATATATCAGGGTGTATGGCCCCACCGGTCAGTGAGCCATGGCACTCCGTCAACTCATTTTTGCACGAAAGATCCTCGCATTTTTATTTGCAGGAAAAGGCCACTGCAATGCATTTTCACACCAGACCACCTAGCTTTTTTCATTTGCAAAAAAGGTTTTTTTCTGAGACAAGGTGAACCTGCGACCCACGGTCACTACACAAGCCAATCTAGCCAACACACCCTTCATGTACAAATGTTTGATAAGATAGCAACCTAGACGTATTCACGTTTGAGCTTAGATACAATTTTTTAAAAGGAAGACAGGTCACAAGCCACGTACCACAAATACACAGGTACTGACCGCAGACGCATGTGGAGTTTAAATGAGCTGCATATACTGTGGCCCATTTTGCACTTGTCATTTTTTCAAGATAATTGTAAAATGTAATTAATAAAGTTATTTTTTAAAATATTATACATACAAGCAATCATTAGTAAATAAAAATATTTAAATATAAACCTGTGTATTATATAAAAAATATTTAGTTAATACCGACATTGAATTTTTTATTTAATAAATATGTTCAAGGAATCAAAAAAATTATACACGCGTGGCTTATATTTAAAAAACGTAAAATGATGAATTCAAACATTTACTAAATATTCACTTGTGTATAATTTTACAAATGACTTATATTTAAAAATATATAATCTAAATATTAGACATGATTGTATATTCATATAAATAGTATACATTTTAAATTATGAATATCTTTAGTTATACAAGTGTTGAACTATGCAAATGTGTAAATAGTTATTGAATTTTTTGTATAATTAAAATAATATTTTTGAATTGTAATTTTGGAAAAAAATATTATTTTAAATGATACAAGCATTTTTATAATTTATAAATAATATTTAAATCTATGAATATTTCTAAAATAATAGATGAACAAATCTAAAAGCAGATTATTTCATTTGTTTAACAATATTTATAACACGCGTATATTTAGATGTTATTTTTATTGCTGAAATTATAATTTACATACTATGTATAAGTTTCTAGTACATTAAGACTAGTTATTCACTGTAGATGTGTACACGTGCAGGTTGTAGTGGCTAGAACGTGTTATGTCCTACTCTTTGTTTGTGGGTTAGAGAGTTGGCGGCCACACTTTTTCCTGTGAATTTTCCCTGTGTAATGACAGGTGAGACCCACTGCTCATAGATGCGAAAAAATAAATGTGATTTAAGCTTCACGTTTAATACATGTAGGTTTGCTATCTGTACATGACATGGGAACGTAAATGTTAGATTGTTTAGAGTGGCTTGTGTCATGATCGTTGGTTGGGGTTTGAGAAATTTTCATACCTTTATCCAGTACAATGGTTAGCTTTTCTACAAATAAAAAAAGCAAGGGAGTTTTGTGTAAAATGCGTCGCAGTGGTCAGCTTTTTCCACAAATAAAAAATGCGAGGGTGTTTTGTGTAAAAATAAGTAGGCCGAGAGCCATCACTCACTGACAGGTGAGACCATACATCAAGACACGTCCGCATACGTGTTCCACGACCGTATTTGCACGTGATGTCAAGTTACTTAAAAAAAATCCGTATTTTTAAAGTTCTAGCACCAAACTGATTCACTCAACTGAAACCGGCCGTCCGCTCCGGTTTGAAATAACAACGCGGGTTCCTTCTTTTCTGTTCTCTTTCCAATACTCTCTCCGCTAATCCTATGCTGAACCAAGCAAATCAGGTCGCCGTCGAAACCCCTTGAAGATGCGATGCATCCTGATTACATGAGTGAATACATTACCTGTCCTGAACCAAACGGGTCGTAAGTTTTAGCCTACACATGCCCGGCTTCACCCTACTAGTGTCGCCACACTTAGGACGTGTTTGGTTGCCCGCATGAGGCCCAGCCTGGCCCGGGCGGGAAGAATTTGGCCTGTTTGGTTTCCTGCATTCACTGTGCGGTCCGCATCGCACGAAGCTTAAAGCACGTCCAGGCCAGGCCTAGGGGCAACGCACGAATCGGCAGTAGCTCGCGAGCCTGGCCAGGGCGAGGCAGGGGAGGGCGACGCGCTTCTCCCCTCGTGCGAGCAGGGGAGATGGCGCGAGCTCGCCCGCGTCGCCGAAAAATCGACGGGAGGATTTTGGCTCACCTCCCGCCGCTCCACCCGCTATTTAGCCCCTCCCCCACCGCCCCAACTCCCGCCACCATTCTTCCTCCGTTCGCGCTTTCCCGCCGACGCGCATCGGCACCGACGTGCAGGTAAGCGGCGCATCTTCATCGGCCAGCTGTCCACGGCGTCGGAGCTCCTTCACCGGCCGGCGTTCATCTTTCACCACCGTCCCCCCTCGTCCTCAAGCTGCAGCCATGGCCTCTGTGAGTTCAATCCCCCTTTCTCACTGTTCCTTCTAGCTAGATCTAAGCTGCAACTAGGGTTTGATCTAGATGCATGGTTGATTAGTGGTCTGATCTGTGAGCCGATATAGTTGGTTGCTATGTTTCGGTTACAATTTGTGGTAGGGCTAGATGTTCAAACATGTGGTAGGCTAGATTAGTAGTAGAGTTTGTAGTTGAACCTTGTGCTTGTGTTGAACCATGCTCAGATCTGTGATTTGTAGCTATTGGTGGTCATGTGCTTGCTATGATAGTGATGAACCATGTACATGTATGCTTAGTATGATAGTGATGAAGCATGTGCTTGCTATGATAGTGATGAACCATGTACATGTATGCTCCTGCTTTCATGGATTGTCCGGTATGTTGTGTGCTATGCTCAGTGTCAATGCGTGCTACGATTGTATGACATGACCACACAGGCGCAAGATCTTAGTCAGGCCCTTGTCGTGTCCGACAGCCAGTTTGCTCCATCGTTTGTCGAGGACTCACAACCTATGTCCGAGATGACACCTGATTCAGAGGTGTTCGAGTCTGATTCCCTCTATGTGCCAGTAGTGCTCGTTGAGCCAACTGCTGCTGCTGCCGCTGCACTCAAGCTAGCGGCAGCAAAGGCAAAGAAGGATAGTAGGTCGAACAACATGAAGTGTCAGCCGTTCATGCTGAACAAGATGTGTGAGCTCATCTCTAGTGGAGTTAGGACTGACAAGGGCTTCAAGGAGGTGCACTTGAACACCGTTGCGAAGCAGGTGTTCGAGTTTTGTGGGCAAGAGGTGTCTGCCACCCAGGTGTACAACCACCTGAGGAAGTGGAGAAGTCGATGGATCCAAGTGTCCAAGCTGAGAGACCTTAGCGGCGCCTCATGGGATGAGAACACTTGCTCCATAGTTCTTGAGGCAGAGCACTACGCCGGCTATGTCGCGGTTAGCTCACAACCCTCTTCCTTTTCATACTGTCCACCATTGCCTACTCATAATCGCAACTAACAACACTTGTGTTGCATTCTTAGGGCCACCCAAGGGACGCTGAGTTCCTCAACACACCCATCCAGAACTACAACCAGATGCAGCACATCTTCTCCTTCGGGCTGGCAACTGGGAAGCATGCCATGGGCTCGGGGGAGCCTCTTGGTTCTCCCATGCCTGGCTTCCCTGGGACCCCGGACGTCGAGATCCTTGATGGCCCTGACAAGCCCGCTGTGAAGCCCTTCGACAAGCGGCCATTTGACCCCGTTGATAGGAAGAGGAAGAGAGGAGGCCTGATGGAGGAGGAGATCAATGTCTTCTGCAACATGACTGAGGAAGTGAAGGAGGTGGCAACAGCCATCAGGGAGTGCAAGCCCCTCGACGTCCACCCTGACCTGTATGGCGCTGTCATGACCCAGGGTGGCTTCAGCGACGAGGCTCTCATGGCAACTCTCAGCCACCTGCTTGACAACAAGGCCCAGGGTGTTGGGTTCGTTGCCATGGCCGACGCTCACAGGGTGCTGTGGCTCAGGAGCTGGCTGGGCAAGCACTACTACTAGAGTAGTGCTGCCTGTGAGCGTGCATGATCCCTGACGGCGATGGTGGTGGCGACGATGAATACGATGATGATGACGACATACATTTTGTGTAGCTTGGGATAAAAAACTATTTGATGGTCTGTATATTTTGGTGAGGTGGTATATACTAACCCCTCACGGTGACGGTGAACTTGCGGAGGTAGGACGACACCCTCTTTTGGATGTGGTGGTAGGTTAACACCAAGGTAGTGCTAGGAAGAACTTGCTATGTCGTATGATCATGCATGCTTTACTTCTCTTCTGCTCCATTGTTGTTTGTGTGCTACTTTGCTTGCTACTTGTGCTCCATTGATTTGCTGCTTCAACTCTTGCTCTTGTGCATTGCTAGGGCAAGTGGTATGCCGTGTTCATTGGTGAGGTTTCAGGGGTTTATAGTTCATGGGAAGAAGCCAATGCACAAGTGGCATCGCATAGCAACAACAACTATAGAGGGTTCAAGACTAAGCAGGCAGCAGAACAAGCTTACTCCGCCTTGGTGCGAAAGCACGGAGGCAGCAGTGTCGACAGTGTCAAGGTTGGAGCTATCAAAGTGGAAGCTGCTAAGGTGGATCGTCAGTTCGGGCTGAAGCTGAATAACTTCATCATCTTCGCCCAGTTCGTCACCATTGCTGTGTTGTGGCGTTGGTGTGTTAGGTGTGATCAATGTGGGTAAGCTCATAACTAGGGTACAAGGCAAGCACAACATGTACGTCGTATGCAACCAAACGCCGTGTTCATGTGCCGCTAGGGCCAATGCAGCCAACCAAACAAAATGCATTTGCGTATTACCTAATGCAGGGACTAGGGATGCAGGCAACCAATCAAGTTGCATATGGCGTATTATGACCTGTTTTTCTCAACCAGGCTGTGTTGAGAAGTGCATGCGATGCAGAAACTGTTGACAACGGCAACCAAACACGCCCTTACTCTCGTGTTACCTCCTAGCTAGTGTTCGTTCAATGTCTCCATTCAAGCCAAACTCGATATCTCTTGATGCTTTTCCTTTTTTTTTTCAGGAACTATATCTCTTATCGTTTGCTTATAGCCTTGTAAGGGCAACTCTAACATATCTATCCGTCCGTCCGGCCGTAAAGAGAGGATAAATTCGATTTCCTTCCTTATGCCGCAACTAGCCAATCCGCTAAACCTACTAGAGTAGGATAATTTATTCTCCGGCATCTATCTAATCCCAAAATATACTCCGTCAGGAGGCGGTCAAGGATAAATTTTCTTCACACAAAGGCCCTTTTTTAACCTTGCCGACGGCTGCGCAGAAAAAGAAGGTGGCTGTGGTCCTTGGCAACCTCCGTAAGGCTGCTCCGGCGCGCCGCCCACAGGATCGAGAAGGTTTCCACCGCATGCGTCCGCATCGTTGGCCGCACGCACAGCTCCACCCCGGCCCTGCCGTGGTACGAGCTCGCGTGTATGCCGAGGCCGAGCCGCAACGTACATCCGAGCGGCTGGTCGCACGCACAGCTTCGCCCCGGCCCAGCTCGCCTCGCCGACTCACCGTGCCTCGGCTCCATTGGCACGGCTGGTGTTTATGAAGACAGCGTTCGCGTTCGGCACTGCTTCGCGCCATCTCTATGTCGGGAAGATTCCACAGGCGAGCAGCTCGTCACCGTCACACACCACATGCACAAACACATCAGCAGTGGCCAGCGCGCACACAAACACACGCACACATCACACACCCACGCGGCAGCACACAGACAAGCACACATCACACAAGCACATGCGTTTGCGTTTGCGTTGCCCGCCCAAGCGGAGCAACATGCACGACCACGAACATGAAGGCTACCTGGTGCGTAGCGGGCCGAGTGGAGGCAGAGTGCGTGCGGTGTTTCCGGCGTGGTCACCATCGCCGCTGACACGCATGACAGAGGTTCGACGAAATACATAAACCAAAATGTAACTTTACTCCGCTAAATTTAGAGGATCGGCTAGAACCGGCTAAAACCTAGCGGAGTAAATCTACTCCGCTAAGGTTTACTCAGCCGTATCCTCCTCTATTTTTTAGGGATCAGTTAGAGTTGCCTTAAAAAAACTGCAGAGGCATAAATTGAAGCATCGCCTTCTCAAAAAATGCTATCATTTCTTATATGCCAAGCTCTCCCCACCATACGATTTGGAGTTTGGCCCTCGTATTCTCATCAAACTTTGCTGAATTGGCGTGCACCCAGTAATTTCCTGTGCACTCAAGCTCAGGGTCACCTGGCAGGCTTCAAAGTTCACTAATGTCAGCTCGTAGAGCCCTTGCTTTTGTGCACCTCGTCACCCCATGGTAACCACCTCCGGTTGCATACCCCGAGCGTTTTCATCGCCAGTTACCGAAGACACTAACTTTGGGTGGTACTCTCGCTTCCAGATCATTTCCCATATATTCCTCTCCCCATCTGGTCGTTTGTAGTAGTCCATATTATGTGTTTTTCAGTGTGGATTGTTGTAAGCAAGATCATGTGGTTGGACTGCTTGGTGGGTTGTATTGTATTTTCTCTCTATCTTAATATAATACATGCATTCCTCCTGCATGGTTCGGAAAAACATCAATGGCTGCTAGATTGACCCCCCTGAGCTATGTCACCCCGAGTTTTCTCATACAGACATGCGATAAAATCATCTCAGGAGCATGACGAAAGCCGGATGAATAGGGATCTGCATCGTTTGGGAGCATAATATGGTGGATCAAAGACGCACTCCATCTCCTCGTATGTGGGATCATTAACCTGACATCCACCAAATACGCGATATATACATGTTTGCTAAGTTTTTGTATTTCCATACGGTATCTAGTTATCTTCCCAAATCCCTCACCTTTGTCCCGATCGAATCCTCCAAATGGTTTCTTTTTTTTTCACAAGTTTTCACCTTGCCGGCAAGGTGGCGCATTAGGGCATCTCCAATGCGGGGCGCTTGGAGAGAGGTGCCATGATTTCTTTGCTATCGAATTCCTAGTTGATTGGCGGCTGAGGCCGTCAAATCCTGGCGTGGGACGCCACGTCGGAGCAAAGAGATTCATCGGACGCTTCATTCCATTCTTTCCCGCATGAGGCGCATGGCCAGTTTGATTAGCATCCACAGCATCTCATGTCGAAAGACAACATAGTTTAGATGCTTTTAATTTAATACATTTTCTTTTCGTCTATAAGCGCCCACTCAAGCGGCAACCATTGTATAATTGTATAGGAGGCGAGCCACTAGGCTGACCCACTTTGGCACTATGCCATTTTCTTGCGTTCTTTGGGTTTTCTGGCTTGTTTTCTTCAGAAAAGAAGATTGTAGGATTTTATTACAGATTTTAAAAGGCTGGTAACTGCAAGATTTAAAAGAATGGCCGTGAATTTTTAAAAAATGCTCGTGAATTCTAACAATGATCACATTTTTTAAATGGTCATAGATTCTTCCTGGTAGACAACTCAATGCATTTTGAATTCAAGTATAATCTTTGGTGCATTTTGACTTTGAGCCTTATATTGTTTCAAGGGAGAAAAGTGCTCAATAGCTAAGGTGGTGCAAGCTCAAATGCACCTAGCATATGCATACAGACTTACGGGCAGGTGTAGAACTTGAGATATGTTGTGTCGGGTAGTAACACTATATGAATGTCCATGGTCAAACTGTGTCAGCGAACGTGGCTGTACAAAAAGAATCCAAATAAACTGAAACTTGGACATGCAAACTGAATAATGGCAGAGGACTAGTGATGGTTGGCTGGCAGGTTCAGCAGAGCCTTCATCTCCTCGTATGTCACCAGCCCGATGGCCGCTGACGGCGCCGCCTTCAGGAACGTGAGCCCTAGACCTGCGTACAGCTGCCGCGCCCCCTGCGCCCTTGCGATGGCCCGGACGCCCTGCAGCGCCCCGGTGACCGCCGTCCCCGTGCCCGTGCCGCCGAGCTGCATCTGCCGCCGCACCACGCTCAGCGGGTACGTCGCCGTGTTGGCCACCAGACCCGCCGCCATCCCGCACACCACCTTGGCATCCACCCGCCCCTCGTAGTCCTCTGGGAGCCGGCGCTTCAGCGACTCGTACACGTAGAAGCGGAGCCCGGCGGTCGGGAGCACGCGCGCCAGCGACGGGCACGCACCACGGTACAGGCCGCGGACGCCGCCCTCCGCGTACGCGCTCCGGAGCACGCCGAACACGCCCGCGTCGGTGGCACGGCAGGCGAGCCTGGTGCGGGCGAGGTCGAGCGGGTACGTGGCTATCAGGGACGTGCCGCCGGCGGCCGAACCGGCGAGCAGGTCCACGACCGGCCCGCCGCCGAGCGAGGGGACGGCGCCGAGGAGCCAGCTCCGGTACTGCTCGTACGCCATGAAGTGGATCGCCTTGGAAGGGAACACGCGTAGCGCGTTGGTGCCGTTCCCGCGGTAGAGCCCCCTTGGCCCCTCGCGGCGGCTGATCTCCAGGAGCGTCCTGAAGGCGTTGGTGCCGGCGGGCGCCGCCCCACCTCCGACCTGTCGGAGGAGCTTCACTCGATCGAGCGGCGCGACGGCCGTCTTCGCCGTCACGCCCGCGATGCCGCCGGCGAGCATCTCCTTGACGTGGTGCCACGGTGTGGAGCCGAGCGCGGCGTCGCTTGCTACTGCCATCTTGGAGACATCGGAGGTGGTGACCGTCTCCTTGATGCTCTCCATTGGCATGGTATACGTGCACCTACGTTGTCAATAGCAAAATTACGGCACCCTCGCTCGCTATATATATATATCCCGGCGGGGACGCGACGTTTCTCTCCCGCATCAGAGTCCGAGATGGATTAGTGTCCGTGATCACGAGGGTTTGCGGTTCTAAACAATAACGAATAAATATACCGAAACGTTCCGTAGGCAACTGAAGAATCCGTCGATTTTGAAAAATCCAATTGATGTCCGTCCGTCGATTTTGTGCAAATCCCCGGGATGTAGATGGGGACGCCACGGTGAGCAGCGAGGCATCGGGCCGCTGGCAAGGCCCAGCCAAGAGGGACCCGGAGCCGGGGATGACATGACATTGGCGTCAGTGCGTCACTGGCAGAGGGCAGTTGGAGGTTGACTGGTTCGAGAGAGGGGGTGCATCGAGGCCATCGGCACCCATAGTCTGGGGCGGGGTTCAGAGCTTCAGATAGATGGCTGGTGCGGCAGCAACACGACAGAGGTGGCAGCTCGGGCAGGGTGCGGCGGCGCACGGCAGCAGCAAGAGAAAGAGGATGGAGGCGGGCGTTGAGAGGAGGAGCAAGAGATCGTTGGATTTTCAATCCAATGTCTCGGCAAATACGGAAACCAAAGTTGATTCATGCACCTGATGTATAGATGGCCCCCTTTTTAAAAATTTCAACCGATTTGCCTACCTTCAGATTTTGTGCTAGCGTGTAAAAGACGATTTAGTGGTATAAATTTTTAGAGCGAAGATGCAAGAAGCGTCCAACTTCATATTATAAAGCCCATAACAAGGAACTGAGTCATATAATACCATGAGTTCAAACATAAAACTCTCAAGGTAAGATATTCCATCAAGCAGGCATTGAGTAAACTACCTAAGAGGGGCGACTAGATGGCGCCGGGTTCTTCGACGCCGGCCAGCGCGCGTGCCCCCGGTGATCGCCGGAGGGTGGGCGGGCGCTTCTGGGCGCTTGCGGACGATGACAGTGGGGACGACGACGAAGACGACGGGCGCTCCGGCGGCTCGACGGCCTACTCGCCGACTCCCTCAGATGTGATCTGTGAAGCTTTTGGTCCCGACTACGACGAGGATGAGGTGATAGAGATCGTGGACGCGGTCGTTCCTCCCGAGGATCCGGCGAGGAACGGCTTGCGTCCCGGAGAGAAGATGGAGCTGCTCCGGCGTATCTGAAGGAAATATGCCCTAGAGGCAATAATAAAGTTATTATTTATTTCCTTAATTCATGATAAATGTTTATTATTCATGCTAGAATTGTATTAACAGGAAACATAATACATGTGTGAATACATAGCCAAACAGAGTGTCACTAGTATGCCTCTACTTGACTAGCTCATTAATCAAAGATGGTTATGTTTCCTAACCATGAACAAGGAGTTGTTATTTGATTAATGAGGTCACATCATTAGTTGAATGATCTGATTGACATGACCCATTCCATTAGCTTAGCTCCCGATCGTTTAGTATGTTGCTATTGCTTTTATCCATGACTTATACATGTTCCCATGACTATGAGATTATGCAACTCCCGTTTGCCGGAGGAACACTTTGGGTGCTATCAAACGTCACAACGTAACTGGGTGATTATAAAGGAGTACTACAGGTGTCACCAAAGGTAGATGTTGGGTTGGCGTATTTCGAGATTAGGATTTGTCACTCCGATTGTCGGAGAGGTATCTCTGGGCCCTCTCGGTAATGCACATCACTTAAAGCCTTGCAAGCATTGCAACTAATGAGTTAGTTGCGGGATGATGTATTACGGAACGAGTAAAGAGACTTGCCGGTAACGAGATTGAACTAGGTATTGGATACCGACGATCGAATCTCGGGCAAGTAACAAACCGATGGACAAAGGGAACAACGTATGTTGTTATGCGGTCTGACCGATAAAGATCTTCGCAGAATATGTAGGAGCCAATATGGGCATCCAGGTCCCGCTATTGGTTATTGACCGGAGACGTATCTCGGTCATGTCTACATTGTTCTCGAACCGTAGGGTCCGCACGCTTAAGGTTTCGATGACAGTTATATTATGAGTTTATGAGTTTTGATGTACCGAAGGAGTTCGGAGTCCCGGATGAGATCGGGGACATGACGAGGAGTCTCGAAATGGTCGAGACGTAAAGATCGATATATTGGACGACTATATTCGGACATCGGAAAGGTTCTGAGTGATCCGGGTATTTTCGGGAGTATCGGGGAGTTACGGGATTACAGGAGAAGTAATGGGCCTTGATGGGCTTTAGTGGGAAGAGGAAAAAGGCTGCTGCGCCCCCCCTCTCCTCTAGTCCGAATTGGACTAGGGAAAAGGGGGCCGGCCACCTTTCCTTCTCCTCCTATTCCTTCTCCCTTCCTCCCCTCTTGGTGGACTCCTACTATGACTTAGAGACCTAGTAGGACTCCACACCCTGGCGCGCCAAACACTAGGCCGGCCACCCCCTCCCTTGCTCCTTTATATACGGGGGCAGGGGGCACCCCATGACACACAAGTTGATCTTCGTGATCGTTTCCTTAGCCGTGTGCGGTGCCCCCTTCCACCAAATTCCACCTCGGTCATATCGTTGCAGTGCTTAGGCGAAGCCCTGCGCCGATAACACATCAAGATCGTCACCATGCCGTCGTGCTGACGGAACTCTTCCCCGACGCTTTGCTGGATCGGAGCCCGGGGATCGTCATCGAGCTGAACGTGTGCCAAGAACTCGGAGGTGCCGGAGTAACGGTGCTGTGATCGGTTGGATCGCGAGGAGAACGTACGACTACTTCCTCTATGTTGTGTCAACGCTTCCGCTTCGGTCTACGAGGGTACGTAGACAACACTCTCCCCTCTCGTTGCTATGCATCACCATGATCTTGCGTGTGCGTAGGAAAATTTTGAAATTACTACGTTCCCCAACAGTGGCATCCGAGCCTAGGTTTTTATGGTTTGATGTTATTTGCACGAGTAGAACACAAGTGAGTTGTGGACGATACAAGTCATACTGCCTACCAGCATGTCATACTTTGGTTCAGCGGTATTGTTGGACGAGACGATCCGGACCAACCTTACGCGTACGCTTACGCGAGACCGGTTCCCTCGACGTGCTTTGCACATAGATGGCTTGCGGAAGACTGTCTCTCCAACTTTAGTTGAACCGAGTGTGGCTACGCCCGGTCCTTGAGAAGGTTAAAACGGAGTCTATTTGACAAACTATCGTTGTGGTTTTGATGCGTAGGTAAGATGAGTTCTTGCTTAAGCCCATAGCAGCCACGTAAAACTTGCAATAACAAAGTAGAGGACGTCTAACTTGTTTTTGCAGGGCATGTTGTGATGTGATATGGTCAAGACATGATGCTAAATTTTATTGTATGAGATGATCATGTTTTGTAACCGAGTTATCGGCAACTGGCAGGAGCCATATGGTTGTCGCTTTATTGTATGCAATGCAATCGCGATGTAATGCTTTACTTTATTACTAAGCGGTAGTGATAGTCGTGGAAGCATAAGATTGGCGAGACGACAACGATGCTACGATGGAGATCAAGGTGTCGCGCCGATGACGATGGTGATCATGACGGTGCTTCGAAGATGGAGATCACAAGCACGAGATGATGATGGCCATATCATATCACTTATATTGATTGCATGTGATGTTTATCTTTTATGCATCTTATCTTGCTTTGATTGACGGTAGCATTATAAGATGATCTCTCACTAATTATCAAGAAGTGTTCTCCCTGAGTATGCACCGTTGCGAAAGTTCTTCGTGCTGAGACACCACGTGATGATCGGGTGTGATAGGCTCTACGTTCAAATACAACGGGTGCCAAACAGTTG
Organism: Aegilops umbellulata; assembly: GCA_032464435.1. Taxonomy (NCBI): domain Eukaryota; kingdom Viridiplantae; phylum Streptophyta; class Magnoliopsida; order Poales; family Poaceae; genus Aegilops; species Aegilops umbellulata. The sequence goes on along the minus strand of CP136058.1, from coordinate 436,329,552 downwards.
CACACGCGGAATACTCAGGTTTAACTTGACGAGCCTAGCATATAACAGATATGGCCTCGGAACACAGAGACCGAAAGGTCGAGCGTGAATCATATAGTAGATATGATCAACATAAGATGTTCACCATTGAAACTACTCCATCTCACGTGATGATCGGACATGGTTTAGTTGATTTGGATCACGTGATCACTTAGAGGATTAGAGGGATGTCTATCTAAGTGGGAGTTCTTAAGTAATATGATTAATTGAACTTAAATTTATCATGAACTTAGTCCTGGTAGTATTAGCATATCTATGTTGTAGATCAATAGCTCGCGTTGTTGCTTCCCTGTGTTTATTTTGATATGTTCCTAGAGAAAATTGTGTTGAAAAATGTTAGTAGCAATGATGCGGATTGGATTCGTAATTTGAGGTTTATCCTCATTGCTGCACAGAAGAATTATGTCCTTGATGCACCGCTAGGTGACGGACCTTTTGCAGGAGCAGATGCAGACGTTATGAACGTTTTGCTAAGCTCAACATGATGATTACTTAATAGTTTAGTGCACCATGCTTAACGGCTTAGAATCGGGACTTCAAAGACGTTTTGAACGGCATGGACCATACGAGATGTTCCAGGAGTTGAAGTTAATATTTCAAGCAAATACCCGAGTTGAGAGATATGAAGTCTCCAACAAGTTCTATAGCTAAAAGATGGAGGAGAATCGCTCAACTAGTGAGCATGTGCTCAGATAGTCTGAGTACTACAATCGCTTAAATCAAGTGGGAGTTAATCTTCCAGATAAAATAGTGATTGACAGAATTCTCTAGTCACCATCACCAAGTTAGTAGAACTTTGTGATGAACTATAATATGCAAGGGATGACGAAAGTAATTCCCAAGCTCTTCGTGATGCTGAAACCGACGAAGGTAGAAATCAAGAAAAACATCAAGTGTTGATGGTTAACAAGACCACTAGTTTCAAGAAAAGGGCAAAGGGACAGAAGGGAACTTCAAGAAGAACGGCAAGCAAGTTGCTGCTCAAGTGAAGAAGCCCAAGTTTGGTCCTAAGCCTGAGACTAAGTGCTTCTACTGCAAAGGGACTGGTCACTGGAAGCGGAATTATCCCAAGTGATTGGTGGATAAGAAGGATGGCAAAGTGAACATAAGTATATTTTATACATATTATTGATGTGGACTTTACTAGTGTTTATAGCAACCCCTCAGTATTTGATACTAGTTCAGTTGCTAAGATTAGTAACTCAAAACGGGATTTGCAGAATAAACAGAGACTAGTTGAGGGTGAAGTGACGATGTGTGTTGGAAGTTGTTCCAAGATTGATATGATCATCATCGTACACTCCCTATACTTTCGGGATTAGTGTGGAACCTAAATAAGTGTTATTTGGTGTTGAGCATGAATATGATTTGATCATGTTTATTGCAATACGGTTATTCATTTAAGTAAGAGAATAAATTGTTGTTCTGTTTACATGAATAAAACCTTCTATGGTCATACACACCAACAAAATGGTTTGTTGGATCTCGATCGTAGTGATACACATATTCATAATATTGAAGCCAAAAAGATGCAAAGTTAATAATGATAGTGCAACTTATCTGTGGCACTGCCGTTTAAGTCATATTGGTGTAAAGCGCAAGAAGAAACTCCATGCTGATGGGATTTTAGAATCACTTGATCCTTGCGAACCATGCCTCTTGGGCAAGATGACTAAAACGCCGTTCTCCGGAACAATGAAGCAAGCAACAGATTTGTTGGAAATCATACATACTGATGTATGTGGACCAATGAATATTAAGGCTTGCGGCAAGTATCATTATTTTCTAACCTTCACAGATGATTTAAGCAGATATGGGTATATCGACTTAATGAAACATAAGTCTGAAACGTTTGAAAAGTTCAAAGAATTTCAGAGTGAAGTGGATAATCATCGTAACAAGAAAATAAAAATTTTCTACGATATGATCGCAGAGGTAAAATATTTGAGTTACGAGTTTTGGCCTTCAATTAAAACAATGTGGAATAGTTTCACAAATTCATGCCACCTGGAACACCACAGCATAATGGTGTGTCCAAACGTCATAACCGTACTTTATTGGATATAGTACAATCTATGATGTTTCTTACCGATTTACCAATATCGTTTTGGGATCATGCATTAGAGACAGCTGCATTCACGTTAAAAGGGGCACCATCTAAAGTCCGTTGAGACGACACAATCTGAACTGTGGTTTGGCAAGAAACCAAAGTTGTCGTGTCTTAAAGTTTGGGGTTGTGATGCTTACATGAAAAAGTTTCATCCTGATAAGCTCAAACCCAAATCGGAAAAATATGTCTTCATAGGATACCCAAAGAAGACAGTTGGGTACACCTTCTATCACAGATCCAAAGGCAAGATATTCGTTGCTGAGAATGGATCCTTTCCAGAGAAGGAGTTTCTCTCGAAAGAAGTGAGAGGGAGGAAAGTAGAAAACTTGATAAGGTAATTGTACCTTCTCCCTTATTGGAAAGTAGTTCATCACAAAAATCTGTTCTTGTGACTACTACACCAATTAGTGAGGAAGCTAATGATGATGATCATGTAACTTCAATATCAAGTTACTACCGAATCTCGTAAGTAAACTAGAGTGAGATCCGCACCAGAGTGGTACGGTAATCCTGTTCTGGAAGTCATGTTACTAGACCATGACGAACTTGCGAACTATGAGGAAGCGATGATGAGCCCAAATTCCGCGAAATGGTTTGAGGCCATGAAATCTGAGATATGATCCATGTATGAGAACAAAGTTTGGACTTTGATTGACTTGCCCGATGTTCGGCAAGCAATTAAGAATAAATGGATCTTCAAGAGGAAGACGGACGCTGATAGTAGTGTTACTATCTACAAAGCTAGAATTGTCGCAAAAGGTTTTAGACAAGTTCAAGGTGTTGACTATGATGAGAGTTTCTCACTCGTATCTATGCTTAAGTCTGTCCGAATCATGTTAGCAATTGCCGCATTTTCTGAAATCTGGCAAATGGATAACAAAACTGCAATCCTTAATGGATTTCTTAAAGAAGAGTTGTATATGATGCAACCAGAAGGTTTTGTCAATCCTAAAGGTGTTAACAAAATATGCAAGCTCCAGCGATCCATCTATGGACTGGTGCAAGCATCTCGGAGTTGGAATATACGCTTTGATGAGTTGATCAAAGCATATAGTTTTATACAGACTTGCGGTGAAGTCTGTATTTACAAGAAAGTGAGTGGGAGCACTACAACATTTCTGATAAGTATATGTAAATGACATATTATTGATCGGAAATAATGTGAAGCATAAAGGAGTATTTGAAAGGAGTTTTTCGAAGAAGGACCTCGGTGAAGCTGCTTACATATTGAGCATCAAGATCTATAGAGATAGATCAAGACGCTTGATAAGTTTTTCAATAAGTACATACCTTGAAAAGATTTTGAAGTAGTTCAAAATGGATCAGTCAAAGAAAGAGTTCTTGCCTGTATTACAAGGTGTGAAATTGAGTAAGACTCAAAGCCCGACCACGGCAGATGATAGAAAGAGAATGAAAGTCATTTCCTATGCCTCAGCCATAGATTCTATAAAGTATGCCATGCTATGTACCAGATCTATTGTATACCCTACACTGTGTTAAGCAAGGGAGTACAATAGTGATCTAGGAAGTAGATCACTGGACATCGGTCAAAAATTATCCTTAGTAAAATAAGGATATGTTTCTCGATTATGGATGTGACAAAAAGGTTCGACGTAAAAGGTTACGTCGATGCAAGTTTTGACACTAATCTAGATGACTCTAAGTCTCAATCTAGATACATATTGAAAGTGGGAGCAATTAGCTAAAGTAGCTCCGTGCAGAGCATTGTAGACATAGAAAATTGCAAAATACATAACGGATCTGAATCTGACAGACCCGTTGACTAAAATTATCTCACAAGCAAAACATGATCACACCTTAGTACTCTTTGGGTGTTAATCACATAGCGATGTGAACTAGATTACTGACTCTAGTAAACCCTTTGGGTGTTGGTCACATATCGATGTGAACTATGGGTGTTAATCACATGGTGATGTGAACTATTGCTGGTAAATCACATGGCGATGTGAACTAGATTATTGACTCTAGTGCAAGTGGGAGACTGAAGGAAATATGCCCTAGAGGCAATAATAAAGTTATTATTTATTTCCTTAATTCATGATAAATGTTTATTATTCATGCTAGAATTGTATTAACAGGAAACATAATACATGTGTGAATACATAGACAAACAGAGTGTCACTAGTATGCCTCTACTTGACTAGCTCATTAATCAAAGATGGTTATGTTTCCTAACCATGAACAAGGAGTTGTTATTTGATTAATGAGGTCACATCATTAGTTGAATGATCTGATTGACATGACCCATTCCATTAGCTTAGCTCCCGATCGTTTAGTATGTTGCTATTGCTTTTATCCATGACTTATACATGTTCCCATGACTATGAGATTATGCAACTCCCGTTTGCCGGAGGAACACTTTGGGTGCTACCAAACGTCACAACGTAACTGGGTGATTATAAAGGAGTACTACAGGTGTCACCAAAGGTAGATGTTGGGTTGGCGTATTTCGAGATTAGGATTTGTCACTCCGATTGTCGGAGAGGTATCTCTGGGCCCTCTCGGTAATGCACATCACTTAAAGCCTTGCAAGCATTGCAACTAATGAGTTAGTTGCGGGATGATGTATTACGGAACGAGTAAAGAGACTTGCCGGTAACGAGATTGAACTAGGTATTGGATACCGACGATCGAATCTCGGGCAAGTAACAAACCGATGGACAAAGGGAACAACGTATGTTGTTATGCGGTCTGACCGATAAAGATCTTCGCAGAATATGTAGGAGCCAATATGGGCATCCAGGTCCCGCTATTGGTTATTGACCGGAGACGTATCTCGGTCATGTCTACATTGTTCTCGAACCGTAGGGTCCGCACGCTTAAGGTTTCGATGACAGTTATATTATGAGTTTATGAGTTTTGATGTACCGAAGGAGTTCGGAGTCCCGGATGAGATCGGGGACATGACGAGGAGTCTCGAAATGGTCGAGACGTAAAGATCGATATATTGGACGACTATATTTGGACATCGGAAAGGTTCTGAGTGATCCGGGTATTTTCGGGAGTATCGGGGAGTTACGGGATTACGGGAGAAGTAATGGGCCTTGATGGGCTTTAGTGGGAAGAGGAAAAAGGCTGCTGCGCCCCCCCTCTCCTCTAGTCCGAATTGGACTAGGGAAAAGGGGGCCGGCCACCTTTCCTTCTCCTCCTATTCCTTCTCCCTTCCTCCCCTCTTGGTGGACTCCTACTAGGACTTGGAGACCTAGTAGGACTCCACACCCTGGCGCGCCAAACACTAGGCCGGCCACCCCCTCCCTTGCTCCTTTATATACGGGGGCAGGGGGCACCCCATGACACACAAGTTGATCTTCATGATCGTTTCCTTAGCCGTGTGCGGTGCCCCCTTCCACCAAATTCCACCTCGGTCATATCGTTGCAGTGCTTAGGCGAAGCCTGCGCCGGTAACACATCAAGATCGTCACCACGCCGTCGTGCTGACGGAACTCTTCCCCGACGCTTTGCTGGATCGGATCCCGGGGATCGTCATCGAGCTGAACGTGTGCCAAGAACTCGGAGGTGCCGGAGTAACGGTGCTGTGATCGGTTGGATCGCGAGGAGAACGTACGACTACTTCCTCTACGTTGTGTCAACGCTTCCGCTTCGGTCTACGAGGGTACGTAGACAACACTCTCCCCTCTCGTTGCTATGCATCACCATGATCTTGCGTGTGCGTAGGAAAATTTTGAAATTACTACGTTCCCCAACAGTATCGTGCATCGGAGGACGGCGGCGACCGCTCCTCGGCCGTGGAAGGGCCCTCTTCCCAAGGTTAGTCTCCCCAAGCTTACTATGCTCGATTTGGTTAGACCGGAGGCGTGGACGGTTGTGGTCAGAAGGAAGAAGGGATGCCGTGCGGCGGCCGGCCGACAGCAGGCGGCACCGGCGGCATCGCTCGGGATTGCGGCCGCTAGGGCGGAGCGTTTGAATTTCCTGATTGGCGCGGATGGGCAGCCGGTGGCTATTGGGCCATCTTCGGCTGGGTATGAGGCCCAATGCGAAGAGGCTGCAGTTGGGCCGGGTTCAGTTGGGCTGGGAACAGAGGGGTACGAGGCCGTATCGATCGACTACGTGCGAGGCGCATGCAGCGATCAATCTGTCTCCTCTGTTTCCAACACGCGCCATAGGGTTTTCGTTCGTCGGAGTCCTCATCTGCATGCTGATCGTGGCGGCCGCGCTCGACGCATTCCCCTGCTCGAGCCCATGGCAGGACGTGGTGTTGCGGGGAAAAGACCGGCCGAGCCACCTGGGACGGGCCGCGCCGGGGTCGCGCCACCTGCAGGTTCTGGTGGTGGCCGTGGAGCGGTGCCCTCGGTTGTGCCGCCGCCGGCCGCTGCTTCCGGCCGTGGTGCCGTGATCCCTGGGGCCAGCCGTGGTGCGGCGCCCTCGGTGGTGCCGGCGGCGGGTTGCAGGAGGTAGAACTGCGCTTGAGCGATGGCAGAATAAGATTAGACACCTGAGAAGTTTCCTTCATGGGTGGGCTAAGCATCTTAGTGGAGTCTATAAGGTTGAAAAGGGACGGCTACTCAACCTTATTCAGTCCTTAGATGTAAAAGCAAAAACCACAATTCTGCCAACCGCAGAGCTCCATGCCAAGCTTGATGCTGAGATGAGGCTGAAAGAGCTTCTTCGTGAAGAAGAATTAAAGTGGGCTCTGAGGGCCAAGGTCCGAAGAGTGGTCTAGGGGGACACGAACACTCAATTCTTCCACATGATCGCCAATGGCAAACACAGGAAGAAGAGGATCTTTCAGCTTGAACAAGATGAAGGAACGATTATTGGTCAGGAGAACCTAAAACCATACATCACTGAGTATTACAAGCAGTTGTTTGGACCCCCAGAGGTTAACTGTGTGTCTCTGGATGAGTCTAGGGTTGACGATGTGCCTCAACTTACTACTGTTGAGAATGAGATTTTAACTGCTCCTTTTTTCTGAAAAGGAGGTGTTCGAGGCCATATCACAGATGAAAAAATAATAAAGCTCCCAGCCCGGATGGATTCCCGGCTGAGTTTTGTAAGAAGTGCTAGTATATTATTAAAGGGGACCTGCTGCCGATGTTCCATGATTTGTTCTCGGGACAGCTTCAGCTCTTTCAACTCAATTCCGGGACCATAACCTTGCTTCCTAAGAAAACAGAGGCTGTGAGATTTGAGCAATTCAGGCCCATCTGTCTTCTTAATGTTAGTTTCAAAATATTTACCAAGGTCAGAACGATTAGGCTCACACGGATTGCGCATGCTGTCGTGCAGCCTACTCAAACTACTTTCATGCCGGATAGGAACATCCTCGAAGGGGTTGTGGTCCTTTATGAAACGCTCCATGAGATCCACACGAAAAAACCCTGATGGAGTTATTTTCAAGGTGGATTTCGAGAAGGCGTATGATAAGGTCAAATGGCCTTTCCTTCAACAGGCCTTACGCATGAAGGGTTTTGATGAAGCTTGGAGAAGCCAGGTAGAATCTTTCACGCAAAAAAGGAGTGTTGGAATTAAAGTGAATGACGATATATGTCATTATTTCCAGACACACAAGGGCCTGAGACAAGGTGACCCCATGTCTCCTATCTTGTTCAACATTGTGGTTGATATGTTGGCAATCATGATAGGTAGGGTAAAGGAGGCTGGTCAGGTGGGTGGCTTGGTGCCTCATCTAGTTGATGGTGGCGTGTCCATCCTGTAGTACGCTGATGATACAATCATATTTATGGAGCACGACCTGGCAAAAGCGAGAAATATGAAGTTGGTGCTATGCTTATTCGAGCAATTAACGGCATTGAAGATTAACTTTCATAAAAGCGAGTTGTTCTGCTTTGGTAGAGCCAAGGAAGAACAAGAGGCTTATAGGCAATTTTTTGGGTGTGAATTGGGGGGGTTTACCTTTTACGTACCTAGGAATACTGAGGGAGTCCTGGATTAGGGGGTGTTCGGATAACCGGACTATACCTTCAGCCGGACTCGTGGACTATGAAGATAAAAGATTGAAGACTTCGTCCCGTGTCCGGAAGGGACTTTCCTTGGCGTGGAAGGCAAGCTTGGCGATACGGATATATATATTTCCTACCATTGTAACCGACTCTGTGTAACCCTAACCCTCTCCCGTGTCTATATAAACCGGAGGGTTTTAGTCCGTAGGACAACAGAACAACAATCATACCATAGGCTAGCTTCTAGGGTTTAGCCTCCTTGATCTCGTGGTAGATCTACTCTTGTACTACCCATATCATCAATATTAATCAAGCAGGAGTAGGGTTTTACCTCCATCGAGAGGGCCCGAACCTGGGTAAAAACATCGTGTCCCTTGTCTCCTGTTACCATCCGCCTAGACGCACAGTTTGGGACCCCCTACCCGAGATCCTCCGGTTTTGACACCGACATTGGTGCTTTCATTGAGAGTTCCTCTGTGTCGTCGCTTTTAGGCCCGATGGCTCCTCCGATCATCAACAATGACGCTATCCAGGGTGAGACTTTTCTCCCCGGACAGATCTTCGTCTTCGGCGGCTTCGCACTGCGGCCCAATTCGTTTGGCCATCTGGAGCAGATCGAAAGCTACGCCCCTGGCCATCAGGTCAGATTTGGAAGTTTAAACTACACGGCTGACATCCGTGGGGACTTGATCTTCAACGGATTCGAGCCACAGTCGGGCGCGCCGCGCTGTCACGATGGGCATGATCTAGCTCTGCCATCGAATAGTGCCCTGGAGGCCGCACCCGCATCGGATCCAACCCTTAATTCGGAGCCAACTGCGCCGATCGAGGATGGGTGGTTGGACACCGCCTCGGGGGCTGCAATCTCTACGGCGATCGAGCCGAACACCAGCCCTATCCTCTGCGAAGCTTGTGATTCCAAGGAGCCGGACTCCTCTCCGGACTCCGCGCCCTCCGCGCCCCTGCCGATCGAATCCGATTGGGCGCCGATCATGGAGTTCACCGCCGCGGACATCTTTCAGCACTCGCCCTTCAGCGATATTCTGAAGTCACTAAAGTCTCTCTCTTTATCAGGAGAGCCCTGGCCGGACTACGGTCAGCAAGTTTGGGATGCGGACGATGAAGAAATTCAAAGCCCACCCACCACCCACTTCGTAGCCACTATCAATGATTTAACCGACATGCTCGACTTCGACTCCGAAGACATCGACGGTATGGACGCCGATGCAGGAGACGATCAAGAACCAGCGCCTATAGGGCACTGGAAAGCCACCTCGTCATATGACATATACATGGTGGACACCCCAAAAGAAGGAGATGGCGATGGAACATCGGAGGATGACCCCTCCAAGAAACAGCCTAAGCGCCGGCGTCAGCGGCGCCGCTCTAAATCCCGCCAAAACAAAAACGGTGATTCCGACACGGGAGATAATAACACTCCGGACAGTGCCGAAGAAAACCCCCTCCAGCAAGATTCAGCACAGGAGGATGGAGAAGCCAGCCCTCATGAGAGAGTGGCAGATAGAGAGGTCGAGGACGATAATTATATGCCTCCCTCCGAAGACGAGGCAAACCTCGACGACGATGAATTCGTCGTGCCGGAGGATCCCTTCGAACAAGAGCGTTTCAAACGCAGGCTTATGGCCACGGCAAGCCGCCTCAAGAAAAAACAGCAACAACTTAGAGCTGATCAAGATTTGCTAGCCGACAGATGGACTGAAGTCCTTGCGGCCGAAGAGTATGAACTCGAATGCCCCTCCAAGAGCTACCCAAAGCGCAGGTTGCTACCCCGATTAGAGGAGGAATCACCTAAACCTACATCACCAGCGCATGATACGGCCGACCGGCCACCTCGTGGCCGCGACAGAGAGGCCTCTCGGCCCTCCACTCAAGCCGCACCACGGCGCCGCTCAAAACATACCAAGGCACGGGAAAATGCGCCAGACCTGCGAGATATCTTGGAGGACAAGGCAAGGCAAACAAGATTGATCTACGGATTGCGCGGGCGCCCCACGACACATGACGGTGATCACCACTCTGGATATAGTAAATCCGGCCGGGCCGAACACAATAGACAAAGCTCGTTTGAGCCGCGTCGTGATATAGCCCAATACAGAGGCGCCGCACACCCACTATGCTTCTCAGATGAAGTAATGGATCATCAAATCCCTGAGGGTTTCAAACCCGTGAACATCGAATCATACGATGGCACAACAGATCCTGCGGTATGGATCGAGGATTATCTCCTTCATATCCACATGGCCCGCGGCGATGATCTACACGCCATCAAATACCTCCAACTCAAACTTAAAGGACCAGCTCAGCATTGGCTCAACAGCTTGCTAGCAGAATCAATCGGTTGTTGGGAGGACCTGGAAGCTGCATTCCTCGACAATTTCCAGGGCACTTATGTGCGACCACCAGACGCCGATGACCTAAGCCACCTAATTCAGCAGCCAGAGGAATCGGCCAGGCAATTCTGGACACGGTTCCTAACAAAGAAAAATCAAATAGTCGACCGTCCGGACGCAGAGGCCCTAGCAGCCTTCAAGCACAATATCCGTGACGAGTGGCTGGCCCGGCACCTTGGACAGGAAAAGCCGAAATCTATGGCAGCCCTCACGACACTCATGACCCGCTTTTGTGCGGGAGAAGACAGCTGGCTTGCTCGTAGCAACAATATGACCAAGAACCCTGGTAATTTGGATACCAAGGACAGCAGTGGCAGGTCGTGTCGGAACAAGCAAAAGCGCCGCATTAACGACGACAATGCTGAGGATACGGCAGTTAATACCGGATTCAGAGGCTATAAATCCGGTCAGCGGAAAAAGGCATTCAAAAGAAATACTCAGGGCCTGTTCAGTCTGGACCGAATACTCGACCGCTTGTGCCAGATACATGGCACCTCCGAAAAGCCAGCCAATCACACCACCAGGGATTGTTGGGTGTTCAAGCAGGCAGGTAAGTTAAATGCCGAAAATAAAGACAAGGGGCTGCATAGCGATGACGATGAGGAGCCCCGGCCGCCGAACAACAGTGGACAGAAGGGTTTCCCCCACAAGTGCGGACAGTGAACATGATATACGCAACCCACATCCCCAAAAGGGAGCATAAGCACGCGTTAAGGGACGTATACGCGATGGAGCCAGTCGCCCCAAAGTTCAATCCATGGTCCTCCTGCCCGATAACCTTCGATCGAAGGGACCACCCCACTAGCACCCATCATGGCGGATTCGCCGCATTGGTTCTAGACCCAATTGTTGACGGATTTCATCTCACTAGAGTCCTTATGAACGGCGGCAGCAGCCTGAACCTCCTTTACCAGGATACAGTGCGGAAAATGGGCATAGATTCCTCGAGGATTAAGCCCACCAAAACGACCTTTAAAGGCATCATACCAGGTGTAGAGGCCAACTGTACAGGCTCAGTTACACTTGAAGTGGTCTTCGGATCTCCGAATAATTTCCGAAGCAAGGAGTTAATCTTCGACATAGTCCCGTTCCGCAGTGGCTATCACACACTGCTCGGGCGAACCACATTCGCCAAGTTCAATGCGGTACCGCACTACGCATACCTTAAGCTCAAGATGCCAGGCCCTCGAGGAGTAATTACGATCAATGGAGACACCGAACGCTCCCTCCGAACGGAGGAGCATACGGCGGCCCTCGCAGTGGAAGTACAAAGCAGCCTCTCAAGGCAGTTCTCCAGTCCGGCCATTAAACGTCCGGACACCGTCAAGCGCGCCCGGAGTAACCTACAACAAGACCGCCTGGCACGTTCCGAGTAGGGTAGCAATGCGGCCCCAACCCCAGCCCTCGCGAAAATGTGAAACCAGTGCTTCGCGTACATAACTATGCTCTTGAAATACCATGGGCACAGGGGGAGGGGCACCATCACGGCACGCCCGAAACACGGCTTAAACCGCACCAGGGGCTGCCGAATTTTTGATTCTCTCTTACTTTCAGGACTCCATTCTTCGGAAGGCCTGTCCGGCAGTATAATTGTCGCACAAACGATGCAAGAACCAGGGGAGCACAAAAGCTACGCCGCATTACGGAACTCCCAGGTGGTCTCTATCACGAGCAATATACCTGTTTTGCATATCATTCCGCAGCCTGCCCCTGGAAAGGACATGTTAAATAGTCCAACCTTTTGCTTATCGCGTTATTTGTATCGTTCTGCCTTGATCGCAGCCTTTGTAATAAACAATGCATAGCTTTGTCTATTTTTGCATTACTCTTTTTTACAAATATATGTTCATTAACGACATGTTGCACCCGTACACTTTGGTACGGCCAATACGCCAGGGGCTTCAGTACCCCTCAATATGGTGTGAGAAGTCCGAACACTTTAACAAGTGCGGCACCCCGAACTTATAGCATTATATGCATCGGCTCCGAATCATGTCTTGGGTCAATAGTTGGGTTTGCCTAGCTCCTATGTTTTGGTGCCTTACGTTCCGCTATATCGGCTAAGGTAGGACTAGGAGAACTACTGCGATTGTGCCCCAGTTGAGCTGGGCTAAGCACCTCAGTAGAGAAAGCTAAAACTGACTGTCATGATGAAGCGAGAGCTGGTCGCTGTTCGAGAGGTTTTTCGAGTGCCTAAAGACTTATGCCGCTTAGAGCGAGGAGTCGGTTTTATCTGGCCAGGGCGTGGATAGCGCCCCGAACTCGGTCTTCCGAACACTAGGGGCTTCGCCGAAATTTAAAATTATAGAATTCTATGGCTAAGTGAGAGTGTTCAAGCATTATAGTCCGATTGCCTTGTTCGTTGTGCTGAGCGCCTCCCTCGAAGGACCCAAACATGGGAAAAAGAGCGCTTAGGTTTATCCCGAACACCCCAGCACTAGCGGCATGGGGGCAAAAGCCGACGAATCGCCATCTCTCAAATTTGATAAATGGCCGCACATAAGGTAATATTTTAAATTCAAAAAGCATTGCTTAGCGCATATGAACAAGTTTTCAGTGCACAGGACAAAATAGACATGTTATACTCAAAAATTACATCCTTCGAGCACTCGTCCGCCATAAGGCGGGCGCCTCCCAGAACGCCCTTATAGTACATCTCGGGGTAGCAATGCTCCTTGCCCGGCGGCGGCCCGTCCTTCACAAGCTTCTCCGCATCCAGCTCGCCCCAGTGCACCTTAGCACAGGCAAGCGCCCTACGAGCACCTTCGATGCAGATGGAGCGCTTGATGACTTCGAGCCTTGGAAAAGCCTCCACCAGCCGCCGCACCAGCCCGAAGTAGCTCCCAAGCAGAGCCTCTCCAGGCCATAGCCGAACTATGAGGCCCTTCATGGCTTGTTCGGCCACCTTGTGGAGCTCGACCAGTTGTTTCAGCTGGTCGCTCAGGGGCACAGGGTGTCCGGCCTCAGCATAATGACACCAGAACACCTTCTCCGTCGAGCTGCCCTCCTCGGCTCGGTAGAATGCGGCGGCATCAGACACGCTATGGGGCAAATCTGCGAACGCTCCTGGAGAGCTCCGAATTCGGGTAAGTAACAAATAATTGACTTTCACATGCTTGCTTTTTATAAAGAAAGCCTTACCCGCCGCTATCTTTTCATTGCATCCACCTCCTGGAGGGCCTTCTAGGCTTCGGCCTTGGCAGACTTGGCATTTTCAATGGCCGCCGCGAGCTCGGACGCTCGCGTCTTTGAGTCAAGCTCCAATCTCTCATGTTTTTTCATGAGAGCCTGGAGCTCTCGTTGCACCTCGCCAACCTGGGCCTCATACTTCTCCCGCTCGGTGCGCTCCGTGGCCGCCCTCTTCTCGGCCTCGGACAACGCTTGCTTAAGGGCTGCCACCTCCGTTGTGGCCCCTACAATATCCACGATTAGTCCTGTTACTTTTTGCAATTGCACCCTTTTATATTTAGTAAGGTATTTCTTACCTTCTTTGTCCTCGAGCTGCTTCTTGGCAAGGCCGAGCTCTTGCTCGGACTGCTCAAGGTTCTGCTTTAGCGTGTCCACCTCCGTAGTCAGTGTGGCGGATGCCAGCAGTGAAGCCTGCATACGCATATTGACTCCTTTTTTGTTAGACTCCTGTGAATTTTATTAGATCCTCTATTCGGCTTTTCTTCCCGAACACCAAACAGAGCATCAGGGGTTACTGTCTATGCGGTAATATTTTTACATATTTCTTACATACCTCAAAGCCTGTTAAAAGGCCAGCACAGGCTTCGGTCAGCCTGCTCTTGGCGGACTGAACCTTCTGAACCACCGCACTCATAATGGTGCGGTGCTCCTCGTCGATGGAGGCGCCTTTAAGCACCTCCAGCAGATTGTCCGGCGCCTCCAGTTGGACGGGGGGCACCGGCTCGGTGGGCTTGTTCCTCTTAGAAGGAGGTCGCCCGCTGGACTCTGGAACCTTTAAAGGTTCCGGAGCGGTGTCCGGCCTAGGGCCGGACTTGGAGCCCTGGGGGGATCTATCCCCTTTACCCCTGGAGTCCGGGAGGTCGCCTTGCGGCTCCTCCAGGACCACCCTCTCCTGGCTTGGAACTTATTGGGACGCCACCTCGGCATCGTCCGTAGGGCGGGGGAGGTAATGGGCGGAAGAGAATTCACCTCCGACGAATCCAGGGAGCCGCTCGACGACTCGTCGAGCCCGGCCTTGGGCGGACTGCATAGTTATATTCGACATAAGGAAAAGCTGTGAAATAAAGGAACACTATGAGTTACTCTGGTGTCCGAACACTTACGATCTCGCCGGGCGCTTGGCCCTATGCGACCACTCCTCTTCGCCGTCGTCGGCGTCGGTGGAGTAGTCCGAAGGAAGGGTCTTCCCCTTCTTGGACCCTTCGGCCTCCCCGGTCGGGGCGGCCTTCCTTTTCTTTCCTCCCCCCGCTGGAGGGGGAGAGGTTTCTTCTTCCTCCTCCTCATTTTCATGGGAGGAGTGCGTCTCGGAGCCGTCGGATGATGAATCCGACACCTCCAGGCGCCGGGCACTCTTTCGAGTCCCTGTGGCCTTCTTCTTGGCCTTCTTCTCCGGCACCACATAGGGTGTCGGAACCAGCAGCTTCGCCAAGCGAGCATCGGCTGGGTCTTCGGGCAAAGGAGCCGGACAGTTGATCTGTCCGGACTTCGCCTGCCAATCCTGTCAAAGGTAAGGGAGCTTAGATCCCACATAGAGTCAAACTATGAAAAACTGATACCCTGTAAAAGGTAAAAATAGCTTACCGCACTAGCGTGACGCTGCGTGCTGAATCCGCGATCCTCGGAAGTGGATGCGGGAGCCTCGGCGCCCTTGAAAAGCACCTTCCAGGCATCTTCGTACGTCGTGTCGAAGAGCCTGCTCAGAGTTCGGTGCTGCGCCAGGTCGAACTCCCACGGGTTGAAAGCCCGTTGTTGGCACGGGAGGATCCGGCGGATGAGCATAACCTGGACTACGTTGACAAGCTTGAGCTGCTTGTTCGCCAGGGTCTGGATGCATGTTTGCAGTCCAGTCACCTCTCCTTGGTTACCCCACGATAGGCCCGTCTCTTTCCAGGACGTGAGCCGTGTAGGGGGTCCGGATCGGAACTCGGGGGCTGCGACCCATTCAGGGTCACGCGGCTCGGTGATGTAAAACCACCCCGATTGCCACCCCTTTAGGGTCTCCACAAAGGAGCCCTCGAGCCATAGGACGTTGGGCATCTTGCCCGCCATGGCACCTCCGCACTCCGCCTGGTTGCCGCGCACCACCTTTGGCTTGACATTGAAAGTCTTGAGCCATAGGCCGAAATGGGGGCGGATGCAGAGGAAAGCATCGCACACAACGATAAACGCCGAGATGTTGAGGATGAAGTTCGGGGCCAGATCATGGAAATCCAGGCCGTAGTAGAACATGAGTCCCCAGACGAATGGGTGGAGAGGAAAGCCCAGTCCGCGGAGGAAGTGGGGAAGGAACATTACCCTCTCATGGGGCCTTGGGGTGGGGAGAAGCTGCCCCTCTTCGGGAAGCCGGTGCGCGATGTCGTTAGACAAGTATCCGGCCTTCCTCAGTTTTTTGATGTGTCCCTCTGTGACGGAGGAGACCATCCACTTGCCTCCCGCTCCGGACATGGCTGGAGAAGGTCGAGGTGGGAAGTGCGGACTTGGGCGCTGGAGCTCAAGTGCGCGGAAGATGGATAGGCAAAGGAGGAAGAAGGCGTAGGTAAAAAGGTGGATCCTTATCCCCTTATATGGGCGGATGCGACTGTGCGTCCCCACCAGCCTGATAAAACTCGCTTATCTCCCAAGCGCCGTAATCAATGGCGCGGTTGGGTTACCCACGTCCGTATTGATGAGAATCCCGTAAATAAAGGGGACACGATCTCTGCTTTGACAAGACGTGCCAAGGAAACTGCCTCGCATAACACGCTGAGGTGGGACAATAAAACGATTCGAATAAAGGCTTGGCCGCAGTGTGATGTCACGCTACAGAATACGTTAGCAGATTAGATTGGTGTAAATATTATTCTCTCTATGGCAATATGTGGAAATTTATTTTGCAGAGCCGGACACTATCCTGTGTTCGAAATCTTCTATGAAGTACTTGGAGGAGGAACCTGCCTTGCAATGTCGAAGACAATCTGCGCGCCGGACTCGTCGTCATTGAAGCCTGGTTCAGGGGCTACTGAGGGAGTCCTAGATTAGGGGGTGTTCGGATAGCCGAACTATACCTTCAGCCGGACTCCTAGACTATGAAGATAAAAGATTGAAGACTTCGTCCCGTGTCCGGAAGGGACTTTCCTTGGCGTGGAAGGCAAGCTTGGCGATACGGATATATAGATCTCCTACCATTGTAACCGACTTTGTGTAACCCTAACCCTCTCCGGTGCCTATATAAACTGGAGGGTTTTAGTCCGTAGGACAACAGAACAACAATCATACCATAGGCTAGCTTCTAGGGTTTAGCCTCCTTGATCTCGTGGTAGATCTACTCTTGTAGTACCCATATCATCAATATTAATCAAGCAGGAGTAGGGTTTTACCTCCATCGAGAGGGCCCGAACCTGGGTAAAAACATCGTGTCCCTTGTCTCCTGTTACCATTCGCCTAGACCCATAGTTCGGGACCCCCTACCCGAGATCCGCCGGTTTTGACACCGACAAATACCCATTCACCATCGTAAGCTAACTAACAGTGAGTGGAAATGCATCGAGGATCGGTTTGAGAAGAAACTGAGTTGCTGGAAAGGAAAACTTATGTCATATGGAGGCCGATTAATTCTTATTAATTCGGTGCTTACGAGTATGCCAATGTTTCTCTTATCCTTCTTTGAAGTCCCAGTTGGAGTCAGGAAAATACTGGACTTCTATCGGTCCCGATTTTTCTGGCAGGGTGACGAACTAAAGAGAAAATACTGGCAATCCTAATAGGTAGGGTAAAGGAGGCTGGTCAGGTGGGTGGCTTGGTGCCTCATCTAGTTGATGGTGGCATGTCCATCCTGTAGTACGCTGATGATACAATCATCTTTATGGATCACGACCTGGCAAAAGCGAGAAATATGAAGTTGGTGCTATGCTTATTCGAGCAATTAACAGGATTGAAGATTAACTTTCATAAAAGCGAGTTGTTCTGCTTTGGTAGAGCCAAGGAAGAACAAGAGGCTTATAGGCAATTGTTTGGGTGTGAATTGGGGGGTTTACCTTTTACGTACCTAGGAATACCCATTCACCATCGTAAGCTAACTAACAGTGAGTGGAAATGCATTGAGGATCAGTTTGAGAAGAAACTGAGTTGCTGGAAAGGAAAACTTATGTCATATGGAGGCTGATTAATTCTTATTAATTTGGTGCTTATGAGTATGCCAATGTTTCTCTTATCCTTCTTTGAAGTCCCAATTGGAGTCAGGAAAAGACTGGACTTCTACCGGTCCCGATTTTTCTGGCTGAGTGACGAACTAAAGAGAAAATACCGTCTCGCCAAGTGGGATATCATCTGTCGACCAAAGGACCAAGGGGGCCTTGGTATTGAGAATCTTGAAGTCAAGAACAGATGTCTCCTGAGTAAGTGGCTTTTTAAGTTGTCAGTTGAGACCGACACAACCTGGGCGCAGATTCTCCGTAGTAAGTATCTGCAGTCCAAAACTTTGTCCCAGGTGACAGTGCGACAAACTGACTCGCTGTTCTGGAAGGGGCTTATGAGAGTCAAAGCTTCCTTCTTTCATAGAACAAAGTTTATTACCGGTGATGGTAATACCACTCGCTTCTGGGAGGATACGTGGCTTGGTGATACGCCTTTGGCGCTCCAGTATCCGTCCCTGTATCATATTGTTCGGCGTCGTGATGCTCTCGTTGCAACGATTATGTAGTCTGTCCCTCTTAATTTGCAATTTCGGAGGGTTCTTGTTGGTAACCGATGGGAAAGATGGCTTCATCTGGTGAGTAGACTGATGGAGGTTCAGCTAACTCATCAGCCAGATCAGTTGCGATGGAAGCTTACTAGGTCTGGAGACTTCACAGTCAAGTCGATGTATATCGATGTCATCAATTCTAGTGTTATTCCAAGTTCCAAACACGTTCGGAAAGTCAAAGTCGCTTTGAAGATTAAAGTGATTATGTGGTTTGTGCATAAACAAGTAATTTTAACAAAGGATAATTTGATTAAGCGCAACTGGACAGGATCTACTAGGTGTAGTTTCTGTGATCGGGACGAGAATATCAAGCACCTCTTTTTTGACTGCCCGTTGGCGAGAGTCTTGTGGCGCACCGTGAAAATTGCCTTTAACACTACTCCTCCGAATTCGGTCGGTACGTTATTTGGAACGTGGCTTGTTGGGATAGAGTCCGAAACAGCTAGACACATTCGTGTAGGAGTATGCGTGTTGTTATGGGCAATTTGTAACTGCAGGAATGATTTGGATTTTAACAGAAAAACAACTATTCATTTTTTGCAGGTTTTATTCCGGGCTACTGCGTTCATCCGTATGTGGTCCTCACTCACTCCGACGGAGGCCAGTGAGTGTTTGGTTACTGGATCTGTCTGGTGGGAGATGGTAGCGCGGGATATCTTCAACCGGTTTGGATGGCGGTCATGTAATAGGATAGGCAATTAGTTTTCCTATCTTTTGTTATGTCAGCCGGTTGTGGCTTTTGGGTCTTTTGTTATTGGCGTTGTGGCTCTGGGTGAGCTCGCCGTTTTCTATTTTGCTTTGAGACATTAAGACCTTGTTGAACCTCTTTTTTATTTATATATGTGGCCGTATGCATCGTTCAGATGCAGAGGCCGGGGTGTCCCCCCTTTTCAAAAAAACGTAGGGTTCGATTGGTATGCGTGGACTCCCAAAATACATCATCGAAGGATTATGGTCTTCACAGTATTGTTCTTCCCCGTCTGCCCGTTGTGCGAGTGGACGACTCTAAAGTTCGAAAGCGCCTCCACCACCAAAGCCCGACTTTCTCCTTGCTCAGAGGCAACCCAACTGAAAGAAAGATGGACTGTCTTAACAAGCTCACGTCAGCTGGGAAGCATGGCAATTGTGAATGATTTGCATGCCAATTTATGTTGACCGAGAATGGCAAGTTTAACTGACATGCATGATTTTTTGAGCATTACCCAAATGGGTAGACCAACCCATTACAATCATCAGCCAGGATATCTAACACATCATCGGGCACTGAACCCAAATGAACAAAGTCCCCAGAGCTCTTTGCTCGACTTGCTAAGGTGTGGGCTACTTTGTTCTGCTCCCTCCTGACCCAACCTATCTTGTATTCACTGAAGCCTGCCAACACTGTTTTAATATCTGCGACAATGGGAAACAAGCTTGCTTTGTTTGTAGCATCCGATTTCAGAGCATTGGACAGAAACAACCAGTCCACCTCCACCTGTATTGGCCCATTGTAATATTTGGCCATTTCCCGCAAACCCTGCAACATCGCCAGTCCCTCAGCTTCCTCCACTGATGCACACTGGTTCAGAGTACACCCCATCGAAAGGTAGACCTGACCCAGGTTATTCCTAGCAATGGCTCCCCCAGAGCCTAATCCAGAGTTTGGTTCAAAAGCCGCATCAGTGTTAAGCTTTGCCAGTCCTGCTGGTGGTGGACACCATTTGTTGATTCTTAATTCTAGTTGTTTACCTTGCTGATCTCTGAAGAGGTTTAGGCCACATGTGTTCATACCTAAATCTGGCTTGTCCTTCGCTTTGGACACCTCTTGTTCATACCGGATCAAGAACACTATAGAAGCCGAAATGGTCTCCTTGCCCCTTCCATGCACCATGTCGTCTCGGAGATACCAAGCCCGCCACAACAATAGGAGTATTTTATCCCTCACATCATCACTACTCGCATTCAGGATACCTTGGAGCCAGTCCTCGCCTGTGTACCAGAAATCCTTCTCCTTCGGTAGTATCCAGTGCTCTCTCATTGCATGGCGAAGAGCTTTGCTTTTTGTGCAGGCTACCACAGCGTGGTACTCATTTTCCTCTGCATTGCCACATACATCACAAATGTTCGTTGTGGCTAGTGTGCGTTTGCATTTGTTCATTTTTGTTGCTAAGGTATTGGTGGCCACTCGCCACGCGAAAATCTTTATCTTTGCAGGGACGCCCGCCTTCCAAATGGTGTCCCAGATGCTCCGATCATCCGTGCTTGCCCCTGAGGTAGAAGATTGTGGACCAGTCCTCTTCAACCGCATGGTGAGTTTATAGGCTCTACTCATAGTGAACATACCAGATTTCTCATAATGCCACGCCACATAGTCCTCCACCTCTCTCTGCGGGATCTTAATCTTGAGAATCTCAGCAGCATCACAAGGGTTGAAAATCTGCTGAATGAGTCCCTCATCCCACCTCCTTGTAGTGGGAATGATGAGTTGATTCACCCACCTCAGCCTGGACCTCCGGGTGAAATTTGCAGCTTGTATCCCTTTCGACCGTGGTATCCATTGATCCCTCTGTATCTGAATGTTCTTCCCATTTCCAACTCTCCATATCAGTCCTTGTTTGAGTAGCTCGAGGCCAAACTCAATGCCTCTCCAAGTCTGTGATGCATCGGTAGAAAACACCATGTCTAGCAGTTCTCCATTAGGGTAGTATTTAGATTTTAGTACTCGGGCACACAAACTTTCCGGGTTCTGAATCAGTCTCCAACCTTGCCTAGCTAGCAAGGCTTGATTGAACAGATGCATGTCTCTAAACCCAATGCCTCCCCCTCTCTTCGGTTTCGTTAGCTTGTCCCACGCCATCCAGTGCACCTTATGATGATCGTCCTGCTTTCCCCACCAGAACCCTCGAATTAGCCATTCATATTTTTCATAGAAGCCTGCTGACAACTTGAAAACACCCATGGTAAATGTTGGCAGTGTCGGTGTTCTGGGAACGGGGGTCCCCAGACTTGCCTGCCTGCGGCCTGCAGCGTGGCTCGAGGAGGGGCCCAGCACGGCCCATCTTCATCAACACAGACCCAAGACCCTCGCGAGGGGCCAAGCCTCGCGGGGCGGACGACACGGAGCTTCCTCAGGCACGGCCTCATCAGGCTGGCTCGCGAGAAGGCGGACAGATCAAGGCGGGGTACCTCACGAGGTGCCCGTGACGCAAGCCATGACGACCAAGGGCGCCAGGCGGGCGCCGGCCCGCGCAGTTGTCCTCCTTTCCTCTTTGGTGCAAAGGGAGCAAGCGCAGGCGAGAGCATCAAGCAAAGGCACCCGTTTCGGTGCAACGAGACCAAGACCAGCCCAACGGCAGGGAGGAAGTCATTGTGGAGCCCAAGCCAGTGTCACCACCAGAGCCTTTGGCAGGCGAGGACCAACTTTAGTCAGGATAAGTGTACCAGATGTTCCCCTTCAAAATGGCCAATTGTTGGTGCCCTTCCCGCTCAATATTTGGGAAGAGGCCCAGGGCCTTTGCCTATAAATAGGACTAGCTACCCCCAGGGTAGAGGCAGTCGGCCAATACAGAAACAAGTTGGGATCGGATTGAGTAGCATCACACACACACAGAGAGAGAGAAGGGTGACTGAGCTCCTCCTAGCAGTTCATCGCCCCAGCCAAGAACAGACCCTCGCGAGGTTGTTCTTCCTTGTATTGCTCATCATCATCAGCCCAAGAGGCAATCCACCACACCACAAACTAGAGTAGGGTATTACACCACAATGGTGGCCCGAACTAGTATAAACCCTGTGTCTCTTGTGCTGTTCTTTCCATAGCTTAGATCTTAGCGAGGCGGTGGGGTGCAGGTAGGTAGAAGGCAAAATCTCCGCGCGCACCCCAGTGTTCAAACCTCAAGGGTCTGCCGGAACCCGGAATCCGACATTTGGCGCGCCAGGTAGGGGTGCGCCGGAGTTTTCCCTTCCGCCACCGCCACGACCTGCCTAGCGATGAGTAGCGCGTCGCCCTCTCCGGCCGCCGGCGCCAGCACGGGGGCCAGGGGGCTCCGAGCCCTGGCCCTAGCCCTGCAACGGGTACGGTGGCCGGACAAGTTCAAGCCAACGCCGCCGCCGCGCTACAGCAGCGCGACTGATCCGCTGGCCTTCTTGCTGGCGTACGAGGAGGCCATCCTCGAAGCTGGAGGTGATGATAACGTCATGGCCAACTGGCTTCCCATGGCCCTCACCGGCGCTCCGCGCGCATGGCTGCTCCACCTACCGGTAGCCTCCGTGGCCTCATGGGAAGAGCTCTGCGGCCTCTTCCTCGCCCACCATGCTACACCAACACCCCCGGTCGTCGCGGCCCGCCTGGGCAGCTCGCAGGCGCCGCCTACAAGTCACCACGTCAAGTCGTTCATCCGTCGGGTCAGCGCCACTTCCACGCGGCAGGGGGCTCTCTCGGACCGGGCTGCGCCCAAGGCCAGTCTGACCTTCAGCTCGGAGGACCACCCCTCCAACTCGGCCTGCTTGGGTGCGCTCCCCATGCTGTGCACCCCCACCATCTGCCAGGTGTCCGTCACCATAACTCTCATCGATGGCGGCGCGGGCCTCAGCGTGCTCTCGGTTGAGGCCTTCAACCTCCTCTGCATACCCGTGGAACGGCTGCAACCCAGCCAGCCCTTCTCAGGCGTTGGGGGCGGGTCATCCAGCTCCTTGGGACAGATCCGGCTCCTAGTAACCTTCGGCACCTACGACAACTTCCGCACGAAGCTGGTCAACTTCGACATCGCCCCCATCGGCCTCCCCTACAATGCCATCCTCGGCTATCCAGCGTTGGCCCAGTTCATGGCCGCGACGCACCCAGCGTACAACCTCATGAAGATGCCAGGGAGCAGCGGTGTCCTCACCGTGCACGGGGACACCGGAGACGCCCTGCAAGTGCTCAAGCTCGCCTTCAAGACGGCGGCGTCGGCACAGCCCGCCGACCCAGAGACCCCCGAGCCTAAGGGGGCTGCACCCGCCAGGAAGAAACAGTTGTTCACCCAAGACAAGGCAGAAACCAAGCAGATACCCGTCGATGAGGACGGGTCCACAAACGCCACTTTCACCATAGGCGCCAACCTCGAGCCCGAGCAGGAGGAGGCCCTGGTCAAGTTCTTGCGCGCGAACAAGAAGGTATTCACTTGGGAGCCTGACCAGTTGGCGGGGATCCCTAGGAGCATAATCAAGCATCACCTCAACGTGTGCCCCAATGTGCGCCCTGTGAAGCAGAAGGCAAGGCGGCAGTCCACAGAAAAGCAGGCCTTCATCGTCCAAGAGACCCGCAAACTAGAGGCCGCTGGGGTCATTCGCGAGGTCCGATACCCGGATTGGTTGGCCAACCCTGTCGTTGTGCCAAAGAAGGGAGGGAAGGAGCGCATGTGTGTCGACTTCACCAACCTCAACAAGGCATGTCCGCAAGATTCGTTCCCTCTCCCCCGCATCGACCAGATCGTTGATTCCACCGCAGAATGCGACCTGCTATGCTTCTTGGATGCCTTCTCTGGGTATCACTAGATCAAGATGGCGGTAGAAGACGTCGAAAAGACAGCCTTCCTAACCCCGTGTGGGGTGTACTGCTACACATGCATGCCATTTAGGCTGCATAATGCAGGGGCGACCTTTCAGCGGCTGATGCACATCACCTTGGGCCCGCAGCTCAGGAAGAATGTTGAGGCTCACGTCGATGACATTGTGGTGAAGTCTCGGGAGGCCAGGACCCTGATACAAGACCTGGAGGAAACCTTCGCGAGCGTCAACGCAGTGAACCTGCGGCTCAACCCAGAGAAGTGTGTGTTCGGAGTCCCCTCGGGCAAGCTCTTGGGTTTTCTCGTGTCCCACCGAGGCATCGAGGCTAACCCAGAAAAGGTCAAAGCGGTAGAGGACATGAGCCCACCAAAGACCCTCAGAGAAATGCAGAAGCTCATTGGGCGCGTAACCGCGCTAGGGCACTTCATCTCCAAGTTGGGGGAGCGAGCGCTGCCATTCTTCCAGCTACTGAAGAAAAAGGGGCCCTTTGAATGGACTGAAGAGGCCGACAAGGCGTTCCAAGATCTCAAGAGATACCTGACCAGCCCTCCGGTCATGGTGGATCCGCACCCTCAAGAGCCCCTGGTGCTTTACCTCGCCGCCACTCCCTACTCCGCCAGCGCAACCCTGGTGGCGGTTAGGGAGGAGCGTCGAATTAGAACCACAGCAGCAGCCCGGGACAAGGCAAAACAGGAACAAGGAAGGCCCACAGAAACCGCCACCGCGGCTGGGGAGGATCAGCCGCCGCAGAGGAGTGCACCGGAGGCGGAAGAGGCCCCTCTCCCAGATGGCCAGCCTCCGGAGGCCTCATCGCCTCAGGAGGCACCATGGTCTCCGGAGGGCGCCACCAGCACTGACGCACCCAACCTCGTTGAGCACCCAGTGTACTTCGTCAGCACGGTGTTGCGGGACGCGAGGGTACGGTACCCCATGCCTCAGAAGCTCCTCCTCGCGCTACTGGTGGCCTCGCGCAAGCTGCGGCACTATTTTCAGGGTCACCCTATCAAGGTCGTCTCGTCATACCCCTTGGAGAGAGTGCTCAGGAGCCCTAACTCAGCCGGAAGGGTCACTGAGTGGAACATAGAACTGCAAGCGTTTCAGCTCGAATTCAGCACGACCAGAGTCATCAAGGGAGCAGCATTAGCAGATTTTGTGGCAGAATGGACGGAGGCACCAGGCCTCAAGGCCGACGAGGATCGATCCCCCTCCCCAGGAAGCGAGGCGCCGGAAGGCAGGGTCATGTACTTCGATGGGGCGTTCTCCAGGCATGGCGCTGGGGCTGGGGCGGTGCTTATATCGCCCACTCAGGACAAGCTCTACTACGCTGTACAGCTCTGTTTCCAGCAAGGTGAAAAGGTCTCCAACAACATAGCGGAGTATGAAGGTCTAATAGCGGGCTTGAAGGCCGCAGCTGCCCTGGGGGTGAAACGCCTCACCATCAAGGGCGATTCGCAGCTCCTTGTCAATTTCTCTAACAAGGTGTACGAGCCGAAAGATGAGCACATGGAAGCCTACCTTGCGGAGGTCCGCAGGATGGAGAAGCAGTTCTGGGGGTTGGAGTTGCAGCATGTGCCCCGTGGCACCAATCAAGAGGCTGACGACATCGCCAAACGGGCGTCCAGGCGATTACCTCAGGAGCCTGGCGTCTTCGAGGAGCGGCTCTTCAAGCCCTCAGCCCTGCCGTCATTGTCAAACACGGCTTGGCCTCGGGAGGAGCTCCCCCAGCCACCTGCCTCAGGAGCCCCGGTCTATGGCCCGGCCTCAGGAGCACGCCTGCTCCTAAAGATGGAGCCTCAGGAGGGGTACTGGATCACAGAGCTCCGGAGTTACTTAACACAAGGGACCCTGCCGGAGAAGGAGGAGGAAGCGGAGCGTGTGGCACGACTGGCCACGGCATACTGCATCAAGGATGGAGAGCCTACCGGAAGCGACCAAACGATGTATCCCTGCGCTGCATCTCCAGGGAGCAAGGAAAGGAACTGCTGGAAGATATACACGGTGGAGACTGTGGACATCATTCATCATCACGGACCCTCGTCGGCAAGGCGTTCCGCAGTGGGTTTTATTGGCCCACCACACTCAATGACGTCGCCGAACTAGT
Source organism: Aegilops umbellulata (assembly GCA_032464435.1). Lineage (NCBI taxonomy): Eukaryota > Viridiplantae > Streptophyta > Magnoliopsida > Poales > Poaceae > Aegilops > Aegilops umbellulata. The sequence goes on along the minus strand of CP136058.1, from coordinate 436,303,517 downwards.
GAAGGCTTGTGAGGCCTGCCAGTTCCACGCCAAGCAGATCCATCAGCTGGTAGGAGGCCTGCAGACTATACCCCTTTCGTGGCCGTTCGCAGTCTGGGGGCTGGACATCCTGGGCCCGTTTCCTCGAGCGCCAGGGGGCTACCGCTTCCTCTACGTCGCCGTGGACAAGTTCACCAAGTGGGCTGAAGTAGAGGCCGTCCGCACCATCCCCGCGGGATCCGCGGTCAAGTTCATCAAGGGCATCGTGAGCTGGTTCGGGGTGCCGAACCGCATCATCACAGACAACGGTTCACAGTTCACCAGTAACCTCTTCAAAACATACTGTGCTAACCTTGGAACGCAGATATGCTACGCTTCGGTGGCGCACCCCCGAAGCAACGGCCAGGCCGAGCGAGCCAACGCAAAGATCCCAAGGGGCCTCAAGACCAGGACGTTCAAGAAGAAGCTGGAGGCCTGCGGCAGAGGTTGGTACGATGAGCTTCAGTCCGTGTTGTGGTCCATCCGCACAACCGCGACCAAGCCGACTGGAGAGACCCCGTTCTTCCTGGTCTACGGAGCCGAAGCGGTCCTCCCTCACGAGGTCAGATGTCGCTCCGCACGGGTCTTGGCGTTCGACGAGGCGCAGCAGGACGCCATGCGGGGGATGGACCTCGTGCTGGGGGAGGAACGTCGCCGAGAAGCCGCGCTGTGAGGTACCAACAAGCACTACGACGATATCACTGCCGCAACATCCGCCCAAGAACTCTCGAGGTAGGAGACCTCGTGCTCAGGCGGGTTCTCTCCAGGGAGGGACTGCACAAGCTCTCTCCCATGTGGGGGGGCCCGTTCAAGGTTGTTCATGTTTCCAGGCCTGGCTCCGCGCGCTTGGAGACTCGGGAGGGGGTGCCGGTCCAGAACGCATGGAACATCCAGCACCTCCGGAGGTTCTACCCCTAAAAAGGCCCAGAGCCTGTGAAGAAGGCGAACGCCTGTGAAGATTGTCCTTTTTGGAAAAGGCCCAGAGCCTGTGAAGAAGGCGAACGCCTGTGAAGATTGTCCTTTTTGGAAAAGGCCCAGAGCCTGTGAAGAAGGCGAACGCCTGTGAAGATTGTCCTTTTTGGAAAAGGCCCAGAGCCTGTGAAGAAGGCGAACGCCTGTGAAGATTATCCTTTTTGGAAAAGGCCCAGAGCCTGTGAAGAAGGTGAACGCCTGTGAAGATTATCCTTTTTGGAAAAGGCCCAGAGCCTGTGAAGAAGGAAAATGCCTGTGAAGATTATCCTTTTTGGAAAAGGCCTAGAGCCTGTGAAGAAGGCGAATGCCTGTGAAGATTATCCTTTTTGGAAAAGGCCCAGAGCCCGTGAAGAAGGCGAATGCCTGTGAAGCTCTCGCGTGTTGGAAAAGGCCCAGGGCCTGTGAAGAGGGCAAATGCCCGTGAAGCTTGCTTCCCCCAAGAAAGGCCCGGAGCCTGTGAAGAAGGTCAACGCCTGTGAAGCTCGCCGCCCGTGACACTCTCACGTAATAATGAGTTGGGGCTGTACATGCCCCGGAGTCTCAGGAGCGCCGGCCTCAGGGCCTGGGGCTCCCTCCCACGCCCAGTGGCAGCACTTAGCTCCGCGCTGGTGAGAAGACGTCGAAGACTAGATTAGGTGTCGGACGCGGCTTTTTCATTTGCTTTCCGCAGTTGGCTTGTTCATTCTCATTCGAAGTTTTGTTGAAGCTGTTACCGTCTTTGACTTTTGGTTCTTCGCCTTTTCACTCTCCTGCCTTGATTTCTCTTATGCAAAGCCTCGCGAGGGGGGCAGCCGAGCGCCCTCGTGAGTGTTTCTGTCCTAGTCGTTCAAAGGTTCCGCGACCTGGGTCCATTACAGGAGCACCCCTCCAATCTGTGCCCCACGGGCACCGCGACACGAACACAGGGCCTGGGTCGGTCACCCCCCCACGGCTGGGGCCGGGAACTATCCACGCGCGGGCACGTAGCTGAAAGGCACGATAACGGAAGCAAAGCAATGATTAACAGCAATAACCTAAACACGCCCCCGCGGGGCTCCACGCTACTATCTTTTTACGCAGGAAATAGGAAAAGAAAGAGCAAATCAGGCGCAGCTCGCCTCACACCGGCCTGCAGGGAAGACTCGAGCTGCCTCCGGGGCTCAAGCAGACTCCCTCTCAAGCTTCACCGAGGCGCGACGGCGGGCAGACGCGCTACCACCTTCCAAGCAGGTACGACGGCGTGGAGGCTGACCGCGGCCACTGCTAGAAGAGTCGCCGCCTGAAGAAGAACCGGTGAAGCTTGGGGAACCCTGAGCGCCGTCAATCACACGAGCGCTGTACTCTCCGTCATCGCCGGGGCTGGGTCCCCGGCCGCGGTCGTCGTCCTCAGGGCAGCACCCTGCGCGGCGACCATCTTCCCCAAACACCCTCACGTAGAGGGTGGCATCGCCATCAAACTTGAAGTGCAGGGTGCACCGACGGCTCGGGCCACGCGCGCAGGCAAGCGTCTGCCAACCGCGGGTCAAGGCCAGGCTCCCGGCTGCGGAGACCTCCAGTGAAGCCCATGAGGCCCGGCTGCAGCAGCCGTCTACCTGAAGCCAGAGGCCGCCCGGGGCGCCGGCCGGGAGCTCGCCGAGGAGGAAGCGAGGAAGTTGAAGCCGGCGCTAGTCGGCTCCGCCGACCACACAACAAACTCCGGCAGCACCTCTGCAGCGCGAAAGCGCGGCCTAGGGGAACACACGACCGAAGCGCGCCCCCCGGCCGCAGCTGTCCACCCGCCACCGTGCTGGAAATCATCTCCACGGCCGCGGGGAGCTGCCGTGGTGGCCATAGGATGTTTGCGAGGGCGCCCTCGGCCGCTCTTGGGCGGGGGAGAGGCAGGCTCAACCTGGCGAGCCTTCCCCTTCTCTGCGGTCGAGAACCTCCTCGACGGAGCCATGAAGAAGAAGAAGAAGCAAGGGGTATGAACTGGAAGGGCGCGCGCCGCTCCGTACTTATAGCCGACGAGGGCCAACCGTCGGCCTCCACGATCGCAGGTAATCATGACCCGCTTTGCATGTAGGGACTTGTCCAATCCGTGCAGTTGCCGAGGCGCCGTGGTGAAGTGGAGACGCCCACGTCCAATCAACCACCACGTGGCGCCCAAGGCCGCAGGCTGTTAGGGCCCGCGGCGCTTCGCTCTTGCCCTTTCGCCTCCCTGCATGGCCAAGTCCGTGTGCGCCTTGGGCCCGCGAAGTGTCTTCCTTTCCTCTTTGGTGCAAAGGGAGCAAGCGCAGGCGAGAGCATCAAGCAAAGGCACCCGTTTCGGTGCAACGAGACCAAGACCAGCCCAACGGCAGGGAGGAAGTCATTGTGGAGCCCAAGCCAGCGTCACCACCAGAGCCTTTGGCAGGCGAGGACCAACTTTAGTCAGGATAAGTGTACCAGATGTTCCCCTTCAAAATGGCCAATTGTTGGCGCCCTTCCCGCTCAATATTTGGGAAGAGGCCCAGGGCCTTTGCCTATAAATAGGACTAGTCACCCCCAGGGTAGAGGCAATCGGCCAATCCAGAAACAAGCTGGGATCGGATCAAGTAGCATCACACACACACACACACACACACAAAGAGAGAGAGAGAGAGAGAGAGAGAGAGAGAGAGAGAGAGAGAAGGGTGACTGAGCTCCTCCTAGCAGTTCATCGCCCCAGCCAAGAACAGACCCTCGCGAGGCTGATCTTCCTTGTATTGCTCATCATCATCAGCCCAAGAGGCAATCCACCACATCACAAACTAGAGTAGGGTATTACACCACAATGGTGGCCCGAACTAGTATAAACCTTGTGTCTCTTGTGCTGTTCTTTCCATAGCTTAGATCTTAGCGAGGCGGTGGGGTGCAGGTAGGTAGAAGGCGAAATCTCCGCGCGCACCCCAGTGTTCGAACCTCAAGGGTCTGCCAGAACCCGAAATCCGACAGGCAGAGCCTGAACTTCCGCTTTAACATGCACCTCTTTCGCCGCATAAGACATGTGCCTGCCCGACCAGTTATTACACCTTTTCATGAATCGTTCCATGATAGGTTGGAATTGTCCATCTTTCATTCTGCCTTCCGGGGTGGGAAGCCTGAGATTCTCTCGAAAGTGGACGTTTCAACTTCCAAAACCCGCCTTATTCTTTCTTGAATATCACTTGGGCATTTCTCACTCACAAGTAGTGAACACTTATTAGCACTCAACAGTTGGCCCGTGCTCTGTTGGAAAACATCAATGCCTGTTTAACCACCTTTGCTTGGTCTACAGATGCCTTGAGAAAAGCAAGCTATCATCCGCAAAAAGCAAATTTGAGATGTACGGGCTTCCTTGAGCAATTTTAATCGGTGTGATATTTCTACTCTCCACCTCTTTTTGCAGAATGCGGTTTAACCCATCAGCCACAAACAGAAAGAGATACGGGCTTAAAGGGTCTCCTTGCCTCAGCCCCCTCGATGGTTTGAAACGTTCCAAAAATTCACCATTGAATTTTACTATGTACTGCACTGAACGGACACACACCATAATCCAAGCAATCCATTTCTTGCTGAACCCGTAGTTGTTTAAGACTCCTTCGAGAAAGTTCCAGTCCACCAGGTCATATGCTTTGGCTAAGTCGAGCTTGTACGCACCATGTGTGTTCTGTGGATGTTTGCTATGTTGGATTTTATGAAAACATTCGAAAGCTATCAGTGCATTATCTGTGATCAGTCGACCCAGGATAAAAGCGCTCTGTGTCTTTGAGATGATGTCGTTTAGGACTGGGCGGAGCCGGTTCACTAGGCATTTTGAGATTACCTTGTAGATCACGTTACACAAACTGATTGGTCTAAAATCTCTCAAGCTTTTTGGTTCATTCCCCTTGGGTATTAACACAATAACTGTTTCATTCAACCCCTCTGGCATCAATCCATCCGCGAAAAAACCCTTGACTGCCCCCACTACCTCTTCCTTCAGAACGCCCCAATTTCTTTGATAAAACCTTGCGTGAAAGCCATCCGGGCCCGACGCTTTTAAGGGCCCAATCTAGAAGAGTGCATCACTTATTTCTTTATCACTGAATTCTTTCTCTAGTTCCAAGTTCATCCCAGGGCTCACTAACGCATTGAACAACTCCAACAGCGCATGGGGTCTGATGTTATTGTCTTGTGTGTACAATTCCTTGAAGAAGTTTGTTGACATTTTATGAAGCTCCTCTCTTCGTTCCACCCATTTGCCATCTTTTGTCATTAGTTTCACTATTGTGTTCTGTTTCTTTCTCCAAGTTGCTTGGCGGTGAAACCACTCTGTACTCCGGTCCCCCTCACGCAGGTACGTGGCTCTCGATCTTTGCCGTCACAAAATTTCCTCTCTTAATAGTAGTTCATCCAGCTCTTTAGTTACCAGCCCAATTTCTTTGTCATTTTCTTGGTTTGGAGGTCTGTTCATTAGAGCCTGTAGGCGTTGCCGAAGCTTGTTTGTTTTGCGTGTTACAGAACCAATCTTCAGAGAACTCCATTTTGTCAGTCTGTCCTGCAGGATTCGCAGTTTATTTTTGATGTGCTGTAGGTTCAAAGCTAGCACCGCACCTTTCCACGTTTCCTCAATTGTGGCCTGTAGCGATTCTTCCCTTTCCCAAAGAGCCTCATACCTGAACTCTTTTTTCTTTCTGTATTGTAGCTTCTTGCCAAAGGATAGCACCAGCGGCAGGTGGTCAGACCTAGTAGAGCAAATGTGTTCTATTTGGGCATTCCTGAATTGATTGCTCCATGGTGTGGATGCCACCCCCGATCCAGCCTTGCTTTAACATTGTTCCGTCCCGACTGCTTATTATCATATGTCCACACTGGTCCGCGAAAACCTAGGTCGTACAAGTTGCACCAGTCAAGAACTTCTCTGAAATCAGCCATTTGCCTTTCTGACCTTTTAGAGGCCGAAAAATGCTCACTCTGCCAAAGCGTTTCATTGAAATCTCCGATTACAAGCCACGACACATTGGAGTTATGTTTAATTCGCTTGAGAAGGTTCCACATATGAATCCTCTCGTGTGCTTTTGGTTCTCCGTATACGAACGTACCTCTCCACCACTGCTCATTTGGGTTGTTTCGAACAAGCACATCAATATAGCGAGGGCCAACAGACAACTTTTTTATTTCAACTGTTTCATCCCAGTACAAAGCGATTCCCGCCCCTTTTCCTCTACCATCATGAAGCATGCAGTTCTTGAGCCCTATCCTCCATCTAAGGCCGCTCACCATTTCTTTACTCTGTCTTGTTTTAGAAAGAAAAACGATAGACAGGCTGTGCATGCTTACCAGACACGCCAGTTCTTGAACTGTCCGGGGTTGCCCTAGTCCCCGGGAGTTCCAGCTGAGGATCCTCATGGCTCCTGACGGACGCCGACATCCGCGTCCGTCAGTTCACCGGGAGCCCCTGGCCCGGCCGCTTCCTGTTCTTCCACATTCCCTTTGTCCTCCAGCCCTGTCTGTTCCTCTGCACTCCTCAATTTCTTTTGGACCTCCTGGTCACCACCTCCCTGTCCTTCACCTTCATTAGCTTTTCCACCTAGCTGGCGGTCACCTCTTTTTCCCAAGACTGAAGCTGCTGACTTGATCATCCTATCTTGCTTCTTCCTCCGGCTTTGCTTATTCAAAAGGTTAGCTCTCGGGGCAGCAAGCAAGGGAGAAGTAGGTTTTGCATGGCAGCCTCCAAGATGACAAGCACCCTGTGTTTGGCCGCTCTCGTGGTCATGGCCGTTCTATCATCATGTCTCGCAGGTGAAGGTTATCCTGCACTGCATCCTCTTCTGATCTATTTGCATCTCCGCGATCTATTTCCTGGCCTGAGCTATTGGGTCGGGATTTTGTGCGCATGCAGAGAATGAAGGATGCTTGCCGCTCAAGGGGTACTGCCCTGACGACGACTGCAAGAATTTCTGCCGTAGAAGTGGATACAGAGGCCGTTGGATGGCAAATTTGACCTATGGACGAAATCAAATCACAGAATGAACTGTCCGTGAAACTATTTCACGCGGCTGACCTTTTTGTGTGATGTCCGACACGAAGGCGCCACACTACACTGTGCAACGCCTCACAGATAGGCGCTACACGGCCAGCGTCATACCCGTGTAATCCAAAAATTACTAAATCAGTGTGCAGCGCCTGAGAGCTAGGCGCCACACTATACAATGTAGCGCCTAGCTCCCAAGCGTTGCACTAGTGCAGCGCCTAGCTCCCAGGCGTTGCACTAGTGCAGCGCCTGAGAGCTAGGCGCCACGGGTCAGCCGCGTGAAATAGTTTAACGGACAGTTCATTCTGTGATTTGATTTCGTCTATAGGTCAAATTCATCAATTTCCCCCCGTTGCATCACCAAAGGCACGATGCCCTACTATTGCTGTGGTCATTTTACTGGAACACCCCACCCGGACGACGGTCGCTACTCCTTCATAGGCCGCTGGAGTGATAGGCATAAACGCCATACAGCTGATGTATCATGGATACTAGATAAATACCCGCGCGTTGCTGCGGGAATTCATAGCAATGTATTGGATCAATTTACATGTAGTGAATTAGAGTTGTTTGTCTAAAAATATGATAGGTTAAAGATAAAAAACGATGAGGGGTTTAATTCACGTCAGTTTCTGCATAGTATGAATGTTTTCCGAATTAGGGGACTTTTTTTTGGGTCATGTTAGGTAGTATCCTAGGTAATGACTAATGTGGTTTATTGGTTAGGGTAGAAGCAGTATGCAAAAAAAAGTGCTGCAAACCACTTAAATAGAGATATTTTTTCATCCATACCACCAGTATCAGCCATAAGTAGCCAACCGCAAAAATTTGCTTGGGAGGCAAAGCATGTTCACTTAGGTTGTTGAGGCATTGTGCAAGCATCTAATTAGAAGGCAATCTTGCTGGTTGAATAAAATAAAATTGTACAACAGAACACATCGGCTGCTAATTTTTTAAAACAAAACATGGGAGGTCAGTGTAATTAAGCACATGCACAACCTTGATGTAAAAAAAGCACATGCACAACCTTTGTTTGATTTTTCTCCATTGACAGACCCGCATGTAGCATGCATATGGAATATAATGTCAAAAATAAATAGGAAAAAGGCATATGAAGGAGCCATATGCGCTGCACATAGATGGGTATTTATGGAGAAGAAAACATCTTCTGCCATGGTGAAGGGTGGCAAAAGGGGCAATGTCGATGGGGTTTGGCCTACAACATCATAGATGAATCCATGATGATTGGGGGCATCGATTGCTCCTTCCCATGGAAACTATGGAATGGATCCGAGACGAACGCCAACACAGGGAGGATAGCAAGAGCTCTGGCCTGCCCACAATCATGAGGAGACAACAACAATGGCAGGAATGGAGGCAGTGATCTGTGATCTTGTGAGGAAGGAGGCACGGGAGGGACATGGAGAGAAAGTGAACATATATATATATATATATATATATATATATATATATATATATATATATATATATATATAGACACACACACACACATGGCGGAGATGTGGGTCGAGAATGGAAGGGGAGAAGACACCCTCAATCTGTGGAGGAGGCCAACCTGTTCGTTTGTCTTCCAAATTATTCAAGGCCTAATTAGTGCCCGGTTACTCACCCTTGATGAGTTGATGTGTCAAATCAGTCAACTAACTCTCCCTTAATTATTGCTTAGTTTATTCACCTCCCCATGAAGCCAACGGGCTGAGAGGAATGGACTCTCCCTTGATGCGTGAAATCAGCCAACAAACTCCCATAATTATTGCCCCATTTATTTACCTCCCCATGCAGCCCGGGCTGGGAGGAATAGACTCTCCATATAATGCTTAAATTAGCCAACTATTAACTCGCGTAAATATTGCCCGTTTATTCACCTCCCATCCAACCAATGGCCCGAGAGAATAGACTTCCTGAGGTTATACGTACATGCATGAGCTGCTGATGTGGATAATGTGCATGTAAGGGAAATACTATAATGAAGATGATGTGGCACATCGCTGATGTGGATAGTGTGCATGGTGAAAGAATAGGGAGTAGTGGGGAGCAACGAGCTTTGCTACATTCACGGACAGTTACGGGGCATTACGGTGCTGGGCGCCCAGCCCACCAGTTAAATCAGGGGGGAGGCGGTTAATTAGGAGAAGGAGATTAATTAGGCTAATTAAAACAGGACACCTCAGCAGGTCCATGAAGTCCGTGAGCCAGGAGTCCGTGAATGTAGCATTTTTGAGGAGCAACTTCTTAAGAATGATAGATATGAAAACTAATAAAGTAAATTAACTAGGCAGTGCAAGTAGTACGTAGTTCTGTAGTTGGATCGGTCGGTGTTGAACATATCTGTGCATGTACCAACATTCGTGTTGAAGAGGGTGCCCCGGTCGGTTGCCCGGGCTGTGTTTTTTTTTTTTCAGGGGCCTGGCTGTGCTTCTTGACGAATGGGGCTCCAGCTTCTCGTTCTCTCCGGTACCCCGGTGACTGGCCACTGCCCCTTCTTTGGCTCACTCTTGCTGCGGCACGGCGAGCTCCCCATCCACTGAATAGAAATGACAAGGCCCATAGATGGACGAACTGTAGACACAGACCAGCCGAGGTTTTTTTGTTGTTGAGAAAAACAGACCAGTCGAGCTGTTCTGTGATTATTCATCGAGTAGACAAGATAAAAAATGGCAGCTCCTATTCAGCCCCGCGGACCCCAACAGGCGCTCACTGCAGCGCCAAGTGGGCCAGCCCACGAAGGCGCAACACACAAAATGATGTTATAGTGCGAAAACTCCACCAAAAACAGAGCAACCGCGCGGAATTGAACTCGCAACCTACATTCTTGCAGGTATATATTTGGCTAACCACTACAGCATCCAGTCGCAAGTGACTAAAATGGGCGCTAAAACTAAGAATAGTTATAGCCTCTCATACGCGGATTTCTTTAAAAAAAGTGAACGATATTTGAAAGTTCACATATTTCGGAAAAAGTTCACGAACATGAAAAAAAACACGTTGCCCAATTAAAAAAATCATGAATTAGAAAACGATCATGTATTCAAAAAAGTTCATCGATTTTGAAAAAAGTTCACTGAACTTCAAAAAGTTCACAGATTTTCCTTTTTTAAGTCCATCAATTTTAAAAAAGAGTTCATCGGATTTGGAAAAGATTTCATCACTTCAGAATAAAATTTTCAACGAATTCGAAAAAAGTTCATTGAATTTGAAAAAAGTGCATCAAAAATTTGAAACAAAATCTTCAAATTTGAAAAGGTTGGTGCATTTTTAAAAAAAGGGAAAAGGAAAAAGATGAAATAAAATAAACAGAAATAGAGGAAAAACCAAAACAAAAATTCGGTCCAGAAAAAAATCCACAACGAAAAATAACCCGGTTGTCGCAACCTGTTGTCTGTCCGGTTGGTCAGAGTGAGTTAGAATTAAGGTGTAGGTCGCCGGTTTGAATCTCTCTGTCTTTTTCTTTTCGCACTTGTTGTGCACAGAATGCAGCAGAGAGAATATCAACCTCTCCAAGCAGGTGGAGAAGCTAAAGAAGATTATGGCTAAATCTGTGGTCAAGCTGTAGAACCTTGAGAAAAATTGTGATGATACCGTCTGTAAGCTAATCCTAAGCGGATCAGTTCAAAACTTGTCTGCAATAGCCGAGAAGCGCATCACCGAGCTACAAACCCAGCTCGACGCCAACCACCAGCAAACCGAGGCCACCTAGATGTGCCAATGTACGTGCTTTGGCTCAACCCTATTAGGTTCCTTAATCTATCTCTATAGATTTTTATGTCAAATATGTACGCTACTTCGAATAAGTCTTTCATCGAGTAACTTTTTTTAGTGAATCCTTAATTGTCTTAAGAAATTTTACGTCATTCCCAATCAACAATATATCATGCACATAAAGTATTAGAGAAGTTATCGTGCTCCCACTTCCTTCTTTAAAGGACGAACTTGAGGAGGATCAGAGATCAGATGACCGACTTGAAGATGAAGCGCCGCTATGCACACGAGCGCCACCCCTGCAAGGACTAAAACCGTAACCTATCTACTAGCCAAAGCGAGGCAACAATATTCCCCTCCCTGCCACCGGCTGCTGGAGCGGCAGGCAGAGCGAAGGCGAATTCACAGGCTCGCCGACGAAGATTGAGGGGAGAAAGGCTTTGCCCTAGCATTACGAGAGGGGAAAGAAAGACTCGTAATAGTAGGTTGCCCTTGCAACACTTTTTTGAGTGTGTTATGTGAGGCCCTTGTGTAGCAAAAAGTATTCTGTCTAAGACGAGACTTGAACCAAACACCTTTCTAAATCGATCAAACTTCTTTAATCTTAGGTGTCACTAGCAAAAAGGTCCCTACGTTGCAACGAGAGAAAAAATACCACACACTCTTAATATACAAAAAATGGTCTATAATTTGGGAATTTGTAGCTACGGCCAAAACAAAGATAATCTTAACCTATAAAAGTGCAGTTTAAGATTCTACAGGTTTTCTATTTTAACATGGCTTGCATGTAGATTTAATCCATACAAAGAAACGGGCAAGTGGTCATGCATTATTCATGTCATGTTCGGAATGGGGTGTTGTTGCTGGCGAGTAAAGAAAAACGACAGAAACAAACAAACGATGACACATTAGCACCCTACGGAGACATGTGTGCATCAATGGCAGTTTTCAGTTTAAGAATCACCAACTTAGGGTAACTCTTGAACATTGTTTTCACATGTATATTTCTTAAATACATGAAGAGTTGCTAAAAAGGTTCTTAAAAAGATACATGATCTTTTGATCATAAAAAGAGTTTTTTTCGGGAAAAGAACATTTTTTTATGGTCTCCTGTGGACGCAGGTACTTGCGCCCCTATTTAATCACTATTTTTTGCCATACATGTCATAGCTATCGGTCCCTGTTTCATCACTATTTATATCTTATCAAATTTGTCTTCTATTTTATTTTTTGTCATGCATGCCTCCTTTTTACCTTTTTTCATGCATGTCCTCTTTTTTTCTTCCTATATATAGGAGAATAGCGCAACATCTTATCTTTATCGGATCTCCTATGCATTTTCTTTTTTATTTCTTTTATAGCGGACATCCTATCTTTATTGGGTCCTTCTTTTATTTTTTATCATGCATGTCCTTATTTATTGGGCGTCTCTAGCAAATTTATTTTCAATTTCATGTCCAATCCCGATTTTGCTGATGTGTTCATCCTCAATCTGAATCAGTACCTGTATGAAAAAAGAAGAAGAATGCATTCTTGATTAAGATTGCAGGCTGGATAGTATTTTTTTTTTAAATTGTTAATAGGTAAAATAACATTATATTCAGATTCTACATTTTTTTAATCAAATTTTATATATAACATGTTAAATTTGAAGTTACGGCTTAGAAGATATGAGTATTTTTAAAAACATTTGATATGTAATGCGGGTTTAATGTCAGAAACATTAGGTTTCTATTTTATAAAATAGCAAAACAGACTAAGAAAGGCTTTGCCCTAGTCGCATTGCGAGAGGGGAAAGAAAGACTCGTAATAGTAGGCTGCCCTTGCAACACTTTCTGAGTGTGATGTGAAGCTCTGGTGTGTTAAAAAGTATTCTGTCTAAGGCGAGACTTGAACCAAACATCTGGTGTGTTTAACCTAAGGCAAATTTACTCACAAGCTAAACGGGTCCCTTGGTCTCTTCTCTCGTAGCACGCCCCGCTGGATGGTTTTGTTAAAACCAGAATGGATGGATGGCTTCGTTAAAACGCGTACATAGTGGAGTATATGGTGGTGCATCTACACTCAAAAGTTGTTGTCTAAGGTTTGGCTGACATTGCAACCCTAAGCTGGTTAATTACTAATACGTGATTTCAGTATGGAAGGTAGAGCGATGAATCAAATGTGGGAATATTCGTAAGTTTCTGAAGTCTAAACTGCCAAACATTGGCTGTTTATATAATGAGGTGTTGACAGACTAACGTTCTTAATATTAACTGAATGGACAGTCTTTTTTGTCACACGCAGAATGTCGATCGGCTATCACCTGAGCTTATTGGCCTTGAAACGCAACAGATCAGTAACTAGTGGTCACTACTTAATAATATTTCTTCTTCTTGTTCTCCCTTGAGACTCGGGAAACAATGTCCATGGCAACTCGCCATGCTTGAGGTACTTGATCTAAACCAGGAACTGGCCTAGCTAGCTAGTTCTGCTTGTGTCCGTAGAAACTCGGCTCTCGTTCTGTAGTTCATCCGAGTCATCCCTGTGCAGATGGAATCAGAAAGCGAGTTAAATCTAGTGCGAACCGCAAGTAGTTATCTGCAAAAGCAACATTTCAACATAAATAGAGAGTGATAGAAAACTCACTGTATAGGTGAGTAGATGAACTGCTTTGGCGGTATCTCGAGTTCATCTGCGCTCTTCTCAAACATTTCCAAAACCTTGCTCATCGTTGGGCGAGACGCCGGTGATATTTGTATGCACCACAGCCCGATAATGGCCATCTTCTTTGCGATTTCTTCAGGTCCATCAAGTCCCAAGTCAAATGGTTGCAAGCTCCCAAATTGTGCGAGGCGACTGTGAGCCCAATCCGGGAAGTACACCTCACTTTCCCTCTCAACACTTGCTCTCAAGTTCTTCCTTCCACCGACCATTTCCAAGAGCACCATACCGAAGCTGTACACATCCGACTTTGTCGACACGACCCCGAACCGCCTCGAGAAGACCTCAGGCGCGATGAATCCGACCGTACCCCTCATGCCATCCATCGACAATAGGTAGCTCTCCTTGGGGTTGCACAACTTCGCCAGACCAAAATCAGCGATCTTCGGGACGAAGTCCTGATCCAGGAGGATGTTTTGGGGCTTGATGTCAAAGTGTATGATTCGTGTGTTACACCCTCGATGGAGATACTCCAATCCTCTCGCGATGCCCGTTGCAATCTCATATAGTGTCTCCCATCCAAGAGCTTGTTTCGAATTCTCGGTGTAGATGAATTTGTCCAGTGACCCATTAGGCATATAATCATAGATGAGAGCTCTCTTTGAACCCTCCAAACAGAAACCAAGCAGAGTGACAACATTGACGTGGGATGTCCTTCTAATGCTGATGACCTCATTTACAAACTCTTCTCCATTTCCGGTCGTGTCATGAAGGAACTTGACAGCGACATGGCGGCCATTCGGTAGGGTGCCCTTGTATACCATCCCATAGCCACCCTCCCCTAGCTTTTCACCAAATGATTTGGTTATTTTCTTGAGGTGTGAGAATTTGTACCTCCTGGGAGCTAGTGAGCCGTAGTTGCCCAATATTTTTTTGATGTTGTCCCTACTGTGGTTGTAGGCCTTTCCTGTCAATGATGGAAATGGAGATCTTCCACTTCTGTGAATCTTCAGAGCAATAATGGAGCACATCGTGACCAAAACAATTATTGCAACGGCCGAAACTGGAACAAAAAGAATGTATAATTACTTTTTCAGCAAGTAATTATTTTGACAAGATATAAATCATTGTGTCATACTATGATAAGTAGCATATATACAAGGTAATAAGGAAAAAACACATCCTTTCGTTGCTCAACTTGTCGATAATAAGGGATGGAACGGTTTTGAAGTGATACCTCCGACAATTATGCCCAACTTGCGACGCTTAGAAGCTGCAACAAGAAAACTCATGGTCAATTACAGCGATTCTCAGTCGAACTCTGTATGAATATATATGATACCTTTAACAACAGATAAATGCTACTTCATCCACTTTATATTATATAAATGTGTATGAATAGCTTTCTCAAATGTCAAAATTCATAAACATTAATCAAGTTTATAGAGAACAATATCTATATCTACAATACCAAATATATATAATATAGAAATATATTTCATGATGAATTTAATGATATTGATCTGGTATTCTAGATGTTGATAACACTCTAAACTTGATCAAAATTTCACTTTCAAAAACTGAATCTTTTTTTGAGGGAATCTTTCAAAAACTGAATCTATTATAGACTACTTCCCGGATACATTATACTCCCTCCGTTTTTATTTACTTCGCATATTAGATTTGGTCAAAGTCAAACTTTGTAAACTTTGACAAAGTTTATAAACAAAAATATTAATATATACAATAACAAATCAATATTGTTAGATTTCATTGTTGAATACACTTAAACATCATAAAGATTTGCTATTGTAAATATTCATATTTTTCTCTATAAACTTGGTCAAACTTTATGAAGTTTGACTTCAGTTAAATCTAATACGCAGAGTAAATAAAAATGGAGGGAGTATATTGTAACGGGTACTACATTATTTAGTTGTATTATTATATTAATCAGTTATTGCAAAGCTTCTTCGTTCTACGTTGACGCCACCGCCAGTCAAGCAAGCGGCTCACAGGGGTTAGTTGTACGTTCTGCCACCGTTTCAATTCATTCAGTGAATGAATTCCTTTCATGGGACCAGCTTCCCTCAAAAAAAAAATTCCTTTCATGGGACCAGCTTGCCGCTTTAATCACGAGGGCCGAGAATTTATAATCGCACCCGATCGGTCGATCGAGACCGTACGTGAAAGACCACGGCCTCACTCACTCACCTGACCTCACCATGCACCAGTGTACATCGCTTTCCCACCAACAATTCATTAATGAAGCTAGTTCACATTTAACTCACCTCTTGAGGGGGACGACGGCGCCGGCGGCGGCGCCGGAGCCACGACGATCCTGGTTGTGTTGGGCGGCATGTAGAAGGGCACCACCTCGAACCTCGTGTAGCATGTCAGCGAGTAGGCCCGCCCTCCTTTCGTCCTACGCATACAGAGTATCCATGCATGCATGCATGTCCGGCCGTGGTGTCAGTCCTCATACGCCGCCGGCCGCCGGCAGGCAGCTACGACGTAGATGAACGCATGCGATTGAACAATATAATACTAGTGCTACTTACATGGGCAACGACGCGGCAATGCTCTGGAGGCAGAGGCGGCAGTCGGCGGGGGACAGGCCTGCCACGCACTGCGCGAACCCGTACAGGCTCTCGTCGGCGGTGATGTTGGTCTGCCCGAACGCGGCGAGCGGACGCGGCCGGCCGTTGGCTCCGGCCTCGGCTGCGGCGGGAGCGAGGCGGTCCATGAGCCGATTGAGCGCGGCGCCGTACCTGTCGGCCTCGCCGGCGCTGGTCATGTTGTTGTTGTAGAAGGAGAACCTCTGCACCGTGTCCGGCTCCGGCCGCGCGAGCTCCCTCCCGCCAGCCGCCGGGTCCGCGTACCGGAGCAGGCAGTTGTTGTACAGCATGGTGGCGGACGCAGCGCGCGGGCACGCCAGCGTCACGTTCCCGGCCGCCATGCGCAGGCACAGCCGGCACACCTCCGGCGGGCCGGCGTCCGCGTAGCACAAGGCCAGCCCGTACGGCGCGCCATCCTTCACCTGCTGACTGCGGAACACGGTAGCGTAGCCGTCGCGGGAGCGGCCGGCGGCGGCGACCACGTCCCTGAGCACGCCGCGGAGGCTGGCCCCGTAGGTGCTCCCCGCGGTGTAGTTCGCCGGCGAGCACTGGTCCCAGACCTGCACCGTCTGCGCGAGCGCTCCCGGGGCTGCACAGACGACGAGGAGCAGGGCGATGGAGACGAGAGCGTGGGTGGCCATTGCTCTGCTACTGAGAAAGATCGATCGAGACCAAAGCAAAGTCGACCTCTATGTGTGTGAGGAGTGAGTGGTAAAATGGTCTTTGTTTATTTTGCCACAGAGGACCTCTGAATGATGCGTGGGTCGCCCACATGGGTCCACAAAGTGCGTCCATCATTTATTTTGTAACTAGTGCTATAGATTGGGCGGTGTTCGGCGATGGTTGGTCGTCGCACCGGCGATGGTCTTGCGGAGTACGGATGGTCTTGTGTAGGGGTGGGCATAAAAACCGACGAACCGAACACCAAACTGAAGCCATAGCTGAAAAAACCAGATTTTCAGTTTTCGTCATTGGTATAACTAATATCGGTTTTTACTTTTGAAAACCGAACTAAGTTCAGTCAGTTTGATTTTTATTTCGGTTAACAGAAATTCTACCGAACTGTAGTTGAAACAATACGCAGAAACATTTTCCCAGATCGACTAAAAAAAAATCGAACCAACGACACGCTTGTTTTTTTTCGCGTATACCCAGCCACCCCACGTACCTACTACGATCAAGGGTCAAGGCTACCAAGCCAACTCACTAGCCCACGTTCAAATTCTTTTTTTCAGACACAGCCCACGTTGGCATTTCCTAAACGACGCCCGCAGCGCCCGTTTTAGGGAGCCATTAGTTAACGAGCGCTTCTTCGGGAGCCTCGCAACGATCAGCGCCACTTGGTGCTCTCAGCCATTCGTGAGAGTCATGGTTTTACTTCCGCGAGAGGCACGGGTGTACTTTCGCAACAGTCATGGCCGTGCCTCTCGGAAACGAAAAAACGCGTTTTTTGTTTTTTTTCCTTTCGCGAGAGTCACGGTTTTGCTTCCGCGAGAGGCACGAGTGTGCTTTCGCGAGAGTCACGGCAGTGCCTTTGCGAAAACGAAAAAAAACGCGTTTTCTCTTCTTCTTTTCCTTCCACGAGAGTTATGGTTTTGCTTCCTCGAAAGACACGGTTGTGATTTCGTGAGAGACACGGGCATGCCTCTTTCGGTAAGGGAAAAAACCCGTGCTCCCGGTTCGGTTTTTTCATCTAGTTTTTCTGGCCTGTTTTTTCGTGAAAAAAAAGTTCGTCAAAACCTATCAACATGGATCTAGTTTTGAAGATCTCGATGCGAGGAATCCAAGGGTGAAAGCAGTTTGAGATTTGAACGCACGGTTTGAGAGATAAAACATTTTGAATAAACGAATATACTAAAAAAGGAAAAACTCCTGAGTTGTGACAAGTGGTGCGCTGCATGTGCGTGTGCGCCACTTGTCGCAACCTGGGGAGTTGTAGTGATATTTGCAACGAGTACTTCTCAATTAGTGATACTCCTCAATTAGTGATTTTGCCCGTTTTAGACTTAACGGTACAGGGCGCACACCCCTTTCACCGCACTGGGCCGGCCCATGTTATTTGTTTGGTAGACGTTTGGGGTCGGTGCGCTGGCCGAACGACCCGCTGGACGCATCGCCATGCATGCGTTCACGAAACGTCACGAGTTAGCCACGTACGCGCTTGCACCGCCATCTTATCCATGTCTTTTCATCTCCGGATAGCCCTGACCACATGTTTCTTCTTCCTCTGCATCGGATCCAAAATCTCCACACAGCCCTGCACGCATCACCGCCGATGTCGCCACTGATGCTGCAAGGTACCAAGCCAAGGGGCGTTCTTCTCATGGTCGCGCGCCCACCTTCACTTTCTCTCCCTCGTGATGGTCGTGACACTAGAGCTGCGAGCTGGAGCGCGCACAGCTGCCACCGGCGACACACGGTGCAGCGACCGGGCATGTGCACTGCCGAGAAGGAGCACGGTGCTGCAACGGCGAGCTTTGACCAATGGTGGAACCAGACGCCGCCGAGGACTGTTTTGCTGGAATCGGTAGGATTTTTTTTTTGCACACAGGCAAGATCGTTTTTGCTGGTGATGGCACGCCAAGATGTTGGAATCAATCCATTTTTTGTTACCATAGTGTGTTTTTGATGGAACCTGTGTACCACTTTGCTACTACCGTGTTTGTCATTTGCTCAAACCAGCCCCGATTTTTGCTATTACCTTCCTTTTGATTTTGTTGGAGCTAGAATTTTCGCTACCACCGTATTTGTTTTTTGTTGAAACCAGCCCTGATTTTTTTCTACTACCTTCTTCTTATTTTGCTGGAACCAGCCGGAATTTTTGCTATCATGGTATTTGTTTTTTGAAACAACCCCGATTTTTGCTACTACCTTCTTTTGATTTTGCTGAAACCATACAGATTTTTTGCTATCACTGTATCTGATTTTTGTTGGAACCAGCCCCTAGTTTTGCTAATACCTTCTTTTGATTTTGCTTGAACCAGCCAGAATTTTTCTACCACCGTATTTGATTTTTGCTGGAACCAACTTTTTTTTGCTACCACAGTCTTCTACATTTGCTGGAACCAACATTTTTGTTTTTCTATCCTCGACTTTTCGGCTGCGAGCGACACTATCAACTCCACCATCGCCATTGATGCTGCAACCTGGGGTGGGGCAGCTACGGCAAGGAATGGCATCGTGGTCGGCGTTGAGGAACCACCATATTTGCAGCAGGAACACGAGAAAAGAAGTTGCAACGGGGTCTAGCCTTTTTTTTTTCTGCAACTTGATGATGACGAGCGTCGACGAAAAACGACGGGGGCGAGGGCGGTGACGATGGCCGATCCGGCCGCATGAGGTCGAGGAACGAGCACTGCGCGGGGAAAGGAGAGTGGCCCGCCATGTTTTCTGTGCTTTGTGTTGCTTTGTGTTTTTGAGATGCGAACGGGCGATAAGAGAGACAATGGGGAACGCATCCGACGGCTAGAGGCGCGGGGACCCAATGGCTTGCACGTGACCGGCCCAAATTTGGGCTGGCGCGCCGGCGCAGAGTTTTGTTTTCCATTTTAAAGACGCAAAAAACTGTGTCTATATGGTTACTCTAACCGGCGATCTCCTTGCTCAAAGTTCGTTGTCACAACTAACCAGCCAACCTACTTAACGTGTTTACGTGTGGCCTTTTTCATCTTATAATTTCTTTTTGCTTGCTGGAATGGTTTTGTTTGTTTTTTCTTTTACGTTTTTGGAACAGTTTTTTCTTTTTCCTTTTTTATTGGAACGGTTTTGTTTATTTTTTTCTTTTCTGCTAAATGCGTGAACATTTTCTTCACATTCGTGATTTTTTATTCAAAACTGAAGAACTTTTCTTCAAGATTGATTAACTTTTTCAGATATCATGAACTTTTATTCAAGATCGATAAACTTTTTTAAAATTTGATGAACTTTTTTAAAAATCGCCATTTTTTTCAGATTTGATGAAGTTTTTTTCAAATTTGATGAATTTTTTTCAGATTAGATGAATCTTTTTCAAAACCGATGAATTTTTTCAAAGTCAATGAACCTTTTAAAAATTTGAGGAACGTTTTCTCCAAATTCAATGAACTTTTTTCAAAATCGATAAACTTTTTTTAAAAGTCAATGAACTTTTGTCAAATTCAATTAACGTTTTCTCAAATTCGATGAACTTTTTCTAGATTCGATGAACCTTTCTCAGAATCAATGAAAATTTCAAATTTGATGAACGTTTTCTCAAATTCGATGAACTTTTTTTCAAATCAATGAAAATTTTCAAACTCACGGTCATTTTGAATTTCTTGAAATTGTTTCTCAAATTAGTGAACTTTTTTCATGTTAATGAACTTTGTGAATATGTGAACATTTTTCTAATTCGTGATTTTTTATGAATAGACCAATGTTTCTATGCTGGTTCATGTTTTTTTTAATTTGTGAACTTTCATTTTTTTTAAAGAAAGACATGTTTATCCAAAATATTATCAAATAATTTCAATATACAAAAAGATACACAAATAGCATGGCTACAGTTATTCTTATAACGTTCGCGCTAAATTGAATCACATGTATGTGGATAGTGTAGTGGTTTGCCAGTTACCTTAAGGAATACATCGCGGGGGTTCGATTCCTTGTAACGCTTCTTTTTTGGAATGTTTTTGCGGAGGTATCGATTGGCTGTTTGCCTCGTGATGGGCCGGCCCATACCAGGAGCCGCGTTGGGCGCAAGAAACTCCAACCGGCGCTGAAGGCGCCGGTTAGGAGCTCCCGCCCACGTTCAACTAGGACACATGACGTCAGTCATGTGGATCTTGGGCTGACCTCCTGCACGTCTAACGGCCCAACGACTAAGGAGATTCTAGCGGGCGTGCGAACAACCAATGAGGGGGACTTTAGTCCCACCTCTCTTGACTCAGGAGATAAGGCGAGGAGATTTTACTATATATTAAGGTGTCGTTCCAATATTCTGAGCACTGATCTAAATGCAAGTTTATTTGGTATTAACCGAAAACCTTACCGAATTAATCGTTTAACCAAAATTTCGGTTAGCTCTTTTTGACTGTCCTTTTAGGTTTCTAATTTTCCTACACGAATTTTGAATTTTTTTGGTAGAAACCGAACTTTCGGTTTCTACTGAACGCCCTTGTGGCGATGGTCTCTGATGTCTGCTAGAACTACGTCGGTATTTTTTCAAAGAGGAAGGGATGATGCAGCACATCAATGGTAGGTATTTCCCTCAGTGATGAGACCAAGGTTATCGAACCGGTAGGAGAACCAAGCAACACTATCTAAACACAACCTGCACACAAATAACAAATACTCACAACCCGGCGTGTTAAAAGGGTTGTCAATCCCTTTTGGGTAACGGCACCGGAAATTGGCAAAAGGACGGGATAAAGTTGTAATAGATTGGGTAATTGGATCGCAAAACAAATAAAATGCACCAATGTATTTTTGTATTTTTGGTTAATAGATTTGAAAATAAAAGCAAATAAAAGTAGATCGCAAAGGCAAATATAATAAAAAAGAGACCCGGGGGCCGTAGATTTCACTAGTGGCTTCTCTCGAGAAAAATAGCAAACATGGATAAACGAATTACTATTGGGCAATTAATAGAACTTCATATAATCATGACGATATCCAGGCAATAATCATTATATAGGCATCACGTCCAAAATTAGGGCAATGTTTGGTTCAAGGGACAATCTAGGGTGGCTATGGGTATCCCCAACCAGCTGGCTATGGATAGCCATTTTTTTGTTTGGTTGGGTGGGTCTGATTAGCCCATATTTTGTTTGGTTTGAAGGATAAAATATTGTGGATAGCCAATAAAGTCTTTGGTTTTGAAGATAAATGAAGAATAGAAGGTGCTGCGTCAAGTTTGTACTCCCTGTTATCATGAAATCTTCTGTAGCAGAATGTCAAAAGGAGGATAGGATTAGTGCACAAGAACTTGCAACAGAACACACCCAACTAATCAGTACACAGCAGCACGCACACCATGCGTCGGTACAGTACACAACAACATGCACACCACGCATCTGTTCATATCATGGCACACACAGCACAAACGACGCACTCGTCAAGCTTCGGTCGCGCACGCTCGCCTTTGTCTACAGCCGCTGTCGGTGTCAAAACCGGCGGATCTTGGGTAGGGGGTCGCGAACTGTGCGTCTAGGCGGATGGTAACAGGAGACAAGGGACACGATGTTTTACCCAGGTTCGGGCCCTCTTGATGGAGGTAAAATCCTACGTCCTGCTTGATTAATATTGATGATATGGGTAGTACAAGAGTAGATCTACCACGAGATCAAGGAGGCTAAACCCTAGAAGCTAGCCTATGGTATGATTATTGTGTTGTTCTACGGACTAAAACCCTCCGGTTTATATAGACACGAGAGAGGGTTAGGGTTACACAGAGTCGGTTACAATGGTAGGAGATCTACATATCCGTATCGCCAAGCTTGCCTTCCACGCCAAGGAAAGTCCCTTCCGGACACGGGACGAAGTATTCAATCTTGTATCTTCATAGTCCGGGAGTCCGGCTGAAGGTGTAGCCCCTGAACCAGGCTTCAATGACGACGAGTCCGGCGCGCAGATTGTCTTCGGCATTGCAAGGCGGGTTCCTCCTCCAAGTACTTCATAGAAGATTTTGAACACAAAAGACAGTGTCCAGCTCTGCAAAATAAGTTTCCACATATTGCCATAGAGAGAATAACATTTACACAAATCTAATCTGCTGACGTATTCCGTAGCGTGACATCACACTACGACCAAGCCTTTAATCGAATCGTTTTTACTCCCCCACCTTAGGGCGTTTTGCGAGGCGGTTTCCTTGACACGTCTTGTCAAAGCAGAGATCGTGTCCGCTTTATTTACGGGATTCTCATCAATACGGACGTGGGTAACCCAACCGCGCCATTGATTACGGCGCTTGGGAGATAAGCGAGTTTTATCAGACTGGTGGGGGACGCATAGCTGCACCCGCCCATATAAGGGGTTAAGGATCCACCTTTTTCACCTACGCCTTCTTCCTCCTTTGCCTATCCATTCTCCGCGCACTCGAGCTCCAGCGCCCAAGTCCGCACTTCCCACCTCGACCTACTCCAGCCATGTCCAGAGCGGGAGGCAAGTGGATGGTCTCCTCCGTCACGGAGGGGCACATCAAAAAACTGAGGAAGGCCGGATACTTGTCCAACGACATTGCGCACCGGCTTCCCGAAGAGGGGTAGCTCCTCCCCACCCCAAGGCCCCATGAGAGGGTAGTATTGCTTCCCCATTTCCTCCGCGGACTGGGCTTTCCTCTCCACCCATTCGTCCGGGGGCTCATGTTCTACTATGACCTGGATTTCCACGATCTGGCCCCGAACTTCATACTCAATATCTCGGCGTTTATCGTCGTGTGCGAGGCTTTCCTCTGCATCCGCCCCCATTTTGGCATATGGCTCAAGACCTTCAACGTCAAGCCGAAGGTGGTGCGCGACAACCAGGCGGAGTGCGGAGGTGCCATGGCGGGCAAGATGGCCAACGTCCTATGGCTCGAGGGCTCCTTTGTGGAGACCCTGAAGGGGTGGCAATCGGGGTGGTTTTACATCACCGAGCCGTGCGACCCTGAATGGGTCGCAGCCCCCGAGTTCCGGTCCGGACCCCCTACGCGGCTCACGTCTTGGAAAGAGACGGGCCTGTCATGGGGCAACAAACGAGAGGTAACCGGACTGCAAAAATGCATCCAAACCCTGGTGAACAAGCAGCTCAAGCTTGTCAACGTAGTCCAGGTTATGCTCATCCGCCGGATCCTCCCGTGTCAACAACGGGCTTTCAATCTGTGGGAGTTTGACCCGGCGCAGCACTGAACTCTGAACAGGCTCTTCGACACGACGTACGAAGACGCCTGGAAGGTGCTATTCAAAGGCGCCGAGGCTCCCGCATCCCCTTCCAAGGACCGCGGATTCAGCACGCAGCGTCACGCTAGTGCGGTAAGCTATTTTTACCTTTTATAGGACATCATTTTTTCATAGTTTGACTCTATGCGGGATCTAAGCTCCCTTTCCTTTGACATGATTGGCAGGCGAAGTCCGGACAGATCGACTGTCTGGCCCCTTTTCCCGAAGACCCAGCCGATGCTCGCTTAGCGAAGCTGCTGGTTCCGGCACCCTATGCGGTGCCAGAGAAGAAGGCCACAGGGACTCGAAAGAGTGCCCGACGTCTGGAGGTGTTGGATTCATCATCCGACGAATCCGAGACGCGCTCCTCCCGTGAAGACGACGAGGAGGAAGAAGAAACCTCTCCCCCTCCAGCGGGGGCAGGAAAGAAAAGGAAGGCCGCCCCGACCGGGGAGGCCGAAGGGTCCAGGAAGGGAAAGACCCTTCCTCCGGACTACTCCCCCGACGCCGACGACGATAAAGAGGAGTGGCCGCACAGGGCCAAGCGCCCGACGAAATCATAAGTATCCGGATACCAGAGTAATTCATAGTATTCCTTTATTGCACAGCGTTTCCTTACGTCGAATATGATTTATGCAGTCCGCCCAAGGCTGGGCTCGATGAGTCGTCGAGCGGCTCCCTGGATTCGTCGGATGTGAATTCACTTCCGGCGGCTACCTCCCCCTGCCCTACGGACGACGCCGAAGTGTTGTCCCAACAGGTTCCAAGTCAGGAGGAGGTGATTCCGGAGGCGCCGCAAGGCGACCTCCCGAATTCCAGGAGTAAAGGGGATGGAACCCCCCAGGGCTCCAAGTCTGGCTTTGAGCCGGGCACCGCGTCGGAACCTTCAATGGTTCCGGACTCCGGTAGGCGGCCTCCTTCTAAGAGGAGCAAGCCTGCCGAGCCGGTGACCTCCGTTAAACCGGAGGCACCGGACAATTTGTGGAGGTGCTTAACAGCGCCTCCATCGACAAGGAGCACCGCTCTGTTATGAGTGCGGTGATCTAGAAGGTTCAGTCCGCCAAGAGCGGACTGATTGAAGCTTGTGCCAGCCTTTTAAGAGGCTTTGAGGTAAGTAAAGAGTATGTAAAAATATTACCGCATAGACAGTAGCCCCTGATGCTCTGTTTGGCGTTTGGATAGAAAAGCCGAATAGAGGATCTACTATAATTCGCAGGAGTCTAACAAAAAATGAGTCAATATGCGTAGGCAGGCTTCGCTGCTGGTGACCGCCGCATTGACTGCGGAGGTAGGCGCGCTGAAGCAGGGCCTCGAGCGTTCCGAGCAAGAGCTCGGCCTTGCCAAACAGCAGCTTGAGGAGAAAGAAGGTAAGAGATACCTTATATGAAAAACAAAGATATATAAAAAGTGCAATTGCGAAAAGATGACAGGATTAACGTGGCTATTGTAGGGGCCACAACTGAGGTGGCGACCCTCAAGCAAGCGCTGGCCGAGGCCGAGAAGAGAGCGGCCACGGAGCGCACCGAGCGGGAGAAATATGAGGCGCAAGTTGGCGAGGTATGGCAAGAGCTCCAGGCTCTCATGAAAAAACATGAGAGTTTGGAGCTTGACTCAAGGACGCGAGCGTCCGAGCTCGCGGCGGCTATTGAAATTGCCAAGTCTGTCAAGGCCGAATCCCAGAAGGCCCTCCAGGAGTTGGATGTGGTGAAAAAGATAGCGGTGGGTAAGGCATTCTCTATGCAAAGCAAACATGTAAAAGTGAGCTTCTTGTTACTTACCCGAATCCGGAGCTCTCCAGGAGCATTCGCAGATCTTCCCCTTAGCGTGTCCGATGCCGCCGCATTCTACCGAGCCGAGGAGGGCAGCTCGACGGAGAAGGTGTTCTGGTCTCAGTATGCTGAGGCCGGACACCCTGTGCCCCTGAGCGACCAGCTGAAGCAGCTAGTCGAGCTCCACAAGGTGGCCAAACAGGCCATGAAGGGCCTCATAGTTCGACTGTGGCCTAGAGAGGCTCTGCCTGGGAGCTACTTCGGGCTGGTGCGGCGGCTGGTGGAGGCCTGTCTAGGGCTCGAAGTCATCAAGCGCTCCGTCTGCATCGAAGGTGCCCATAGGGCCCTTGCCCGCGCTAAGGTGCACTGGGGCAAGCTGGATGCTGAGAAGCTTGTGAAGGACGGCCCACCATCGGGGAAAGAGCATCGCAAGCCCGAGAATTATTACAAGGACGTTCTGAAGGGTGCCCGCCTTATGGCGGATGAATGTTTCAGGGATGTAATCTTTGAGTAGAACTCGCTTGTTTTGTCCTGTGCGCTGAAAACTTGTTCATATGCGCTAAGCAATGCTTTTGGAATTTAAAATATTACCTTCTGTGCGGCCGTTTATCAAATTTGAGAGATGGCGAGTCGTCGGCTTCTGCCCCCATGCCACTAGTGCTGGGGTGTTCGGGATAAACCTGAGCGCTCTTTTTCCCATGTTTGGGTCCTTCGAGGGAGGCGCTCAGCACAACGAACAAGGCAATCAGACTATAATGCTTGAACACTCTCACTTAGCCATAGAATTCTATAATTTTAAATTTCGGCGAAGCCCCTAGTATTCGGAAGACCGAGTTCGGGGCGCTATTCACGCCTTGGCCGGACAAAGCCGACTCCTTGCTCTAAGCGGCATAAGTCTTTAGGGACTCGAAGAACCTCTCGAACAACGACCAGCTCTCGCTTCATCATGACAGTCAGTTTTAGCTTTCTCTACTGAGGTGCTCAGCCCAGCTCAACTGGGGCACAATCGCAGTAGTTCTCCTAGTGCTACCTTAGCCGATATAGTGGAACGTAAGTCACCAAAACATAGGAGCCGGGCAAACCCAACTATTGACCCAAGACATGATTCGGAGCCGATGCATATAATGCTATAAGTTCGGGGTGCCGCACTTGTTAAGGTGTTCGGACTTCTCACGCCATATTGAGGGGTACTGAAGCCCCTGGCGTATTGGCCGTACCATAGTGTACGGGTGCAACATGTCATTAATGAACATATATTCATAAAAAGAGTAATGCAAAAATAGACAAAAGCTATGCATTGTTTATTAAAAAGTCTGCGATCAAGGCAGAACGATACAAATAACGCGATAATCAAAAGGTTGGACTATTTAACATGTCCGTTCCAGGGGCAGGCTGTGGAATTGTATGCGAAACAGGTATACTGCTCGTGATAGAGACCACCTGGGAGTTCCGTAATGCGGCATGGCTTGTCTGCTTCCCTGGTTCTTGTATCGTTTGTGCGGCAATTGTACTGCCGGATAGGGCTTCCGAAGAATGGAGTCCTGAAAGTAAGAGAAAATTAAAAAATCGGCAGCCCCTAGTGCGGTTGAAGCCGTGTTTCGGGCGTGCCGTGATGGTGCCCCTCCCCCTGTGCCCATGGTATTTCAAGAGCGTAGTTATGTATGCAAAGCACTGGTTTCGCACTTTCGCGAGGGCTAGGGTTGGGGCCGCATTGCTACGCCTGCTCGGAACGTGCCAATCGATCTTGTTGTAGGTTACTCCAGGCGCGCTTGACGGTGTCCAGACGTTTAATGGCCGGACTGGGGAACTGCCTTGAGAGGCTGGTTTGTACTTCCGCTGCGAGGGCCGCCGTGTGCTCCTCCGTTCGGAGGGAGCGTTCGGTGTTTCCATTGACCGTAATTACTCCTCGAGGGCGTGGCGTCTTGAGCTTAAGGTATGCGTAGTGCGGTACCGCGTTGAACTTGGCAAATGCGGTTCGCCCGAGCAGGGCGTGATAGCCACTGCGGAACGGGACTATGTCGAAGATTAACTCCTCGCTTCGGAAATTATTCCTAGATCCGAAGACCACTTCAAGTGTAACTGAGCCTGTACAATTGGCCTCTACACCTGGTATGACGCCTTTAAAGGTCGTTTTGGTGGGCTTAATCCTTGAGGGATCTATGCCCATTTTCCGCACTGTATCCTGGTAAAGCAGGTTCTGGCTGCTGCCGCCGTCCATAAGGACTCTAGTGAGATGAAATCCATCAATGATTGGGTCTAGAACCAATGCGGCGAATCCGCCATGACGGATGCTAGTGGGGTGGTCCCTTCGATCAAAGGTGATCGGGCAGGAAGACCATGGGTTGAACTTTGGGGCGACTGGTTCCATTGCATATACGTCCCTTAACGCGAGCTTCCGCTCCCTGTTGGGGATGTGGGTTGCGTATATCATGTTCACCGTCCGCACTTGTGGGGGAAAACCCTTCTGTCCACTGTTGTTCGGCGGCCGGGGCTCCTCCTCGTCATCGCTATGCAGCCCCTTGCCTTTATTTTCGGCATTTAACTTGCCTGCCTGCTTGAACACCCAACAATCCCTGTTGGTGTGATTGGCTGGCTTATCGGGGGTGCCATGTATCTGGCACAAGCGGTCGAGTATTCGGTCCAAACTGGACGGGCCCTAAGTATTTCTTTTGAATGGCTTTTTCCGCTGACCGGATTTATAGCCTCTGAATCTGGCATTAACTGCCGTATCCTCAGCGCTGTCACCATTAATGCGGTGCTTTTGCTTGTTGCGACGCGACCTGCCACTACTGTCTCTAGTATCCGAATTACCAGGGTTCTTGGTCATATTGTTGCTACGAGCAGGCCAGCTGTCTTCTCCCGCACAAAAGCGGGTCATGAGTGTCGTGAGGGCTGCCATAGATTTCGGCTTTTCCTGTCCAAGGTGCCGGGCAAGCCACTCGTCACGGATATTGTGCTTGAAGGCTGCTAGGGCCTCTGCGTCCGGACAGTCGACTATTTGGTTTTTCTTTGTTAGGAACCGTGTCCAGAATTGCCTGACCGATTCCTCTGGCTGCTGAATTATGTGGCTTAGGTTATCGGCGTCTGGTGGTCGCACATAGGTGCCCTGGAAATTTTTGAGGAATGCGGCTTCCAGGTCCTCCCAACAACCGATTGATTCTGCTGGCAAGCTGTTAAGCCAATGCCGAGCTGGTCCCTTAAGTTTGAGTGGGAGGTATTTGCTGGCGTGTAGATCATTGCCGCGGGCCATGTGGATATGAAGGAGATAATCCTCGATCCATACTGCAGGATCTGTTGTGCCATCGTATGATTCGATGTGCACGGGTTTGAAACCCTCAGGGATTTGATGATCCATTACTTCATCTGTGAAGCATAGTGGGTGTGCGGCGCCTTTGTATTGGGCTATATCGCGACGTAGCTCAAATGAGCTTTGTCTATTGTGTTCGGCCCGGCCGGATTTACTATATCCGGAGTGACGATCACCGTCACGTACTGTGGGGCGACCGCGCGATCCGTAGATCGATCTTGTTTGCCTTGCCTTGTCCTCCAATATGTCTCGCAGGTCTAGCGCATTTTCCCGTGCCTTGGTATGTTTTGAGCGGTGCCGGGGTGCGGCTTGAGTGGAGGGCCGAGAGGCCTCTCTATCGCGGCCACGAGGTGGCCGGTCGGCCGTATCATGCGCTGGTGATGTAGGTTTAGGTACTTCCTCCTCTAATCGGGGTAGCAACCTGCACTTTGGATAGCTCTTGGAGGGGCGTTCGAGTTCGTACTCTTCGGCCGCAAGGACTTCAGTCCATCTGTCGGCTAGCAAATCTTGATTAGCTCTAAGCTGTTGCTTCTTCTTCTTGAAACTTCTTGCCGTGGCCATGAGCCTGCGTTTGAAATGCTCTTGTTCGACGGGATCCTCTGGAACGACGAATTCGTCATCGTTGAGGCTTGCCTCGTCTTTGGAGGGAGGCATATAATCGTCCTCGACCTCTCTGTCTGCCGCTCTCTCATGAGGGCTGGCTTCTCCATCCTCCTATGCTGAATTTTTTTGGAGGGGGTTTTCTTCGGCACTGTCCGGAGTGTTATTATCTCCCGTGCCGGAATCACTGTTTTTGCTGTGGCGGCACTTAGAGCGGCGTCGCTGACGTCGGCGCTTAGGCTGTTTCTTGGAGGGGTCATCCTGCGCCGTTCCATCGCCATCTCCTTATTTTGGTGTGTCCACCATGTATATGTCATACGACAAGGTGGCTTTCCAGTGCCCTATAGGCGCTGGTTCTTGATCGTCTCCTGCATCGGCGTCCGTACCGTCGATGTCTTCGGAGTCGAAGTCGAGCATGTCGGTTAAATCATCGACAGTGGCTACGAAGTGGGTGGTGGGTGGGCTTTGAATTTTTTCATCGTCTGTATCCCAACCTTGCTGATCGTAGTCCGGCCAGGGCTCTCCTGATAAAGAGAGAGACTTTAGTGACTTCAGAATATCGCCGCAGGGCGAGTGCTGAAAGATGTCCGCGGCGGTGAACTCCATAATAGGCGCCCAATCGGATTTGATCGGCAGGGGCGCGGAGGGCTCGGAGTTTGAAGAGGAGTCCGGACCCTCGGAGTCACGGGCCTTGCGGAGTGCGGGGCTGGTGTTCGGCTCGATCGCCGTTGGGATCGCAGCCCCCGAGGCGGCGTCCAACCACCCGTCCTCGATCGGCGCAGTTGGCTCTGAATTAAGGGTCGGAGCTGACGCGAGTGCGGCCTCCAGGGCACTGTTCGGTGGCAGAGCTAGATCATGCCCATCGTGACAGTGCGGCGCGCTCGGCTGTGGCTCGAATCCGTCAAAGATCAAGTCCCCGCGGACGTCAGCCGTGTGGTTTAAACTTCCAAACCTGACCTGATGGCCAGGGGAGTAGCTTTCGATCTGCTCCAGATGGCCAAGCGAATTGGCCCGCTGGGCGAAGCCGCCGAAGACGAAGATCTGTCCGGGGAGAAAAGTCTCACCCTGGACTGCATCGCTATTGATGATCGGAGGAGCCATCGGGCCTAAAAGCGACGACACAGAGGAACTCTCAATGAAAGCACCAATGTCGGTGTCAAAACCGGCGGATCTCGGGTAGGGGGTCCCGAACTGTGCGCCTAGGTGGATGGTAACATGAGACAAGGGACACGATGTTTTACCCAGGTTCGGGCCCTCTTGATGGAGGTAAAACCCTACGTCCTGCTTGATTAATATTGATGATATGGGTAGTACAAGAGTAGATCTACCACGAGATCAAGGAGGCTAAACCCTAGAAGCTAGCCTATGGTATGATTATTGTGTTGTTCTACGGACTAAAACCCTCCGGTTTATATAGACACCGGAGAGGGTTAGGGTTACATAGAGTCGGTTACAATGGTAGGAGATCTACATATCCGTATCGCCAAGCTTACCTTCCACGCCAAGGAAAGTCCCTTCCGGACACGGGACGAAGTCTTCAATCTTGTATCTTCATAGTCCGGGAGTCCGGCTGAAGGTATAGTCCGGCTATCCGGACACCCCCTAATCCAGGACTCCCTCAGCTGCTCTCTACTCAAGCAGTAGCAGCTTTGCCTACTCAAATGTTCAAACCCCAGCCAACGGCGCCGACGCTCGCCCTCCTCAGGCCCGGGTCTACGTCGTCCATGCTCGCCGGCCTGCCTCACCGGGCTCTCGCTCCGGCCACCGTGCCCCAATCCTTAGTCAACACAACGCCACCGCGCACATGCAGCCAATGCACTCCCCTCGGGCGGCCGGCCTCGTGCATCTTCAGGCCGCTGGAGTCGCCACCGGGCATTCGCTGCTCTAGGCTGTAAGCTGCCGCCGGCACTGGCGGCCTCATCGCTTGGGGCACAGATCGAGCCGAGTTGAGAGTTACGCGAGGGGCTCGAGGAGCTTCTGTTCAGGCAAAGGGTGAGATGCAACGAAGAAAATGATTCGCAAGCTCCGTGGTTGCCCATATCCGCGAGAATCTCGCGTACGTGCGGAGCCGGATTTTCAATGAATATTCCAGGAATCTAGCTATCCGTATCCTTTCTCACCCATGAACCAAACACCCGGTATCCCCCAAAAACTGGGCTGTCCCTGTCCTCGCTGGGCTATCCCGGGAACCAAACGCATCCTAGTAGACCAACTCCTGCCTGCATCTACTACTATTACTCCACACGTCGACCGCTATCCAGCATGCATCTAGTGTATTAAATCCATGGAGAAATGGAGTAATGCAATAAGAACGATGACATGATGTAGATAAGATCTATTTATGTAGAAATAGACCCCATCTTCTTATACTTAATAGCAACGATACATACGTGTCGGTTCCCCTTCTGTCACTAGGATCAAGCACCATAAGATCGAACACATTACAAAGCACCTCTTCCCATTGCAAGATAAATAGAGCAAGTTGGCCAAACAAAATCCAAATATTGGAGAAGAAATACGAGGCTATAAGCAATCATGCATATAAGAGATGAAAGAAGACTCAAATAACTTTCATGGACAAAAGATAGATCTGATCATAAAATCAAAGTTCATCGGATCCCAACAAACACACACTACTAGGGAAAAGCCTATACACAGAATATTACCAGCAGTGCGCTTTAAAATCAGGCGCTGCTGCTACGTAGCAGTAGCGTGGGCCATAGAAACTCGCTGCTGAAACAAGTTTATCAGTAGCGCGTGCACTCAAAGAAGCGCTACTTCTAAAATTCCCATGACGCCGCCGCGAGGCCAGTTATAGCAGCAGCGCGTTAAACTAAACAGCGCTACTGCTACGTAACGTAGCAGTTGCGCATTCAGGCAATAATCGCTACTGCTATGCCATTCCATCTCCCCCACTCACTAGCCTCATCCACAGATCACACTCACACACACTCACTCGGTCTCCTCCTCACCCCCCGCGCCGCCGGTCCTCCCCCGTTGCCCCTCCCCCGATCTGTGCCGCTGTCGCCTCATCCTTCTCGCTGGACTCGGTACCGGCCTCCTCCTCCGTCCTCCCTCCACTCGCCGCTGGCCGGCCCCTCATCGCTCCGCCTTCCTCCTTGATTCGTCCTCCCTCCACTCGCCGCCGGCCGGCCCCTCCTCGCTCTGCCTTCCTCCTCCATCCTACTATCTTCTCCCTCCTCGAGTCGCCCCTCCTTGTCCCTCCTCCCTGATACATTTTGATTTAGTAGGCTTTCATATGTAACATTTTGATTTAGTTGATATGATTCAGTTGATTTAGTAGGCTAGTTGATTTAGTTGATTTAGAACATTTTGATTTAGTTTATTTAGTAGGCTAGTTGATTTAGAACATTTTGATTTAGTTGATTTAGTATGCTAGTGGATTTAGTATGCTAGTTGATTTAGTATGCTCGATTTAGTTTTTTTGTAATAAGTTATTTTTTGGTAAAATGTAGGTGCCAATTTAGTTAAATTTGCCACTTGTTTGTTTAAACAATTATCTTAGGCAATAGGGGCCAAATTAGGATTATAATTGTCCATAAAATTGTTTCTTGCGGAAGAATCAAAAATATCACATGCTACTGTTTTTCTTTCCTGTGAAGTGAATCGTTAATCCTTTGCTCATATTGCTTTAGGAAAATGGCGCCACCACCAGCACCACTATGTCGACTGTGCAAGTCAAGGTGCGCCAGCAGCCTTGCAACTGGCAAGCTGTTCGGCATCTACTTCCATCCGAGTTTTCGTCATGCGGCGGTAAGAAATTAGATGAAATGTAACAACTATTTTATTTTTAGTGTTGGCATTACTGCATTGTGTCATTTTGCTTTTCTTACACAGATCGTCCCATGCAATGTGAGGTTGAAATTCAACAGGCTGACAGGAGACACTGTGACATTTGAGGCTCCTGGGGGGGCCGTACACTATGGAGGTCGAGAAAGGACGCAATATGTCGCAGATTGGAGGAGATGGATGGGCCTGTTTCCTCGCTCGCATGCGTCTTACTGGTGGTGAGTTGATCAGATTCTCCTTCAGAGCAGAAAGACCCAAGCTGGTTGTCATTTATATCAACCTGGTGGAAGATGACGAAGATGACGAAGATGATGAAGATGATGAAGATAATGAGGACCCACTCAATGAAGATGATGAGAACCCACTTCATGAAGCCATCATTGCTCAAACAATGAGGCTGAACGAGGAGGAGGTGTGCAACCTATGGGACATAATTCCGCCACGTGATGACTTTGTCGGGGTGCCATTCGTGACCCGCCTGACAAGTACCATGGTCGATCGACATGAAATGGTATGTTATACGTACTGCATGTAGTAATTTGATGATATATATATGCTTTATTGTTATACTTACAAATGCAAATTATCCGATTATATGCTTAGTGAATCCGATGATATGCTTAGTGTAGAGTCGAATGATATGCTTTGTGGAATCTAGTCAATGATATACTTTAGTGTAGAGTCTGATCACATGCTTATTAGTGTAGAATCCAAGGAACTATTAATACTGTAGATAATCCATATATACTTATTAGTAGAATTCATGATTAATTAGTACAAATGCGTAGTACTGTGTCTTTTGATAGTGTATAAATCTAGACTTAATAGAAATATATTTGCAAGAGTATGTGTGAGGCTATTTATTAATTGATATGTTATTGTTATTCAAAGATTGCCAAAGAACCTATCTGTGAGTTTTGGTATCGAGCCTGATAAAGAAGGCTCAGTTGGACTACGCCTTACCGCAAGGGGCTCCGTCACCACCTGTACTTACCGCATGGACACATATGGTCGCACACACTTGAACTCGGTTGGGTGGAAGAGATTCCTCGTTGGCAAGAATCTTCGTGTTGGACATGCCATCCTAATTACTATCAGGAACACCCACCGCCCAGGCTTGAGGATGATGATCGTCGTCGATATCATCTAGAACTACATATATGTGTGTGGCTATATCATCTAGAACTACATATGATGATCGTCGTCGATATCATGTAGAACTACATATGATGATCGTAGTCGATATCATCTAGAACTAAATATGATGATTGTCCTTGATGTCACCTTGTACTGCTTGAGGATGCATGTTGAGTATATATGAAATTGTTATCTAGTACTCCCTCGGTTCGAAATTACTTGTCGTGGTTTGAGTTCAAATTTGAACTAAAACCACGACGAGTAATTTCGAACCCAGGGAGTACTACCTAGTACCTATAATGCTTTATGAAATTGATATCTAGTAGTACCTAGTATCGAAGCTGGAATGGGGAAATGGTGAAAGATATAACAGTAGCGCGGGACCAGGAAATCGCTACAGCTAACTAATAGCAGCGCGTTCCCGAAAAGCGCTGCTACTATAGTCAATAGTAGTAGCGCGGGTACAGGCAACGCTACTACTAAGAGTTAGCTGTAGCGCCTTATTGGTAGCGCGGGCACGCGCGCTGCTGATAGGCCTAAAACCCGCGCTGCTGCTAGCCTTTTCCCTAGTAGTGACATCGCAAAAAGAGTTACATCATATGGATCTCCAAGAGACCATTGTATTGAAAATCAAGAGAGAGAGAGAGAGAGAGAGAGAGAGAGAGAGAGAGAGAGAGAGAGGAAGCCATCTAGCTACGAAGTACAGACCCGTAGGTCTACAAAATACTACTCACGCATCATCGGAGAGGCACCAATGGGCATGATGAACGCCTTCGTGATGGTGGGATCTGGTGTTTCTGAAACTTGCGGCGGCTGGAACTGATTTTCGTCGACTCCCCTAGGGTTTCTGGATTATTGGGGTATTTATAGAGCAAAGAGGCGGTGTGGGAGGCCACCGAGGTGGGCACAACCCACCTGGGCGCACCTGGGCCTCGAGGCGCGCCCATGTGGGTTTTCCCCCCTCGGGGCACCCCAGGTGCATCTCCGGCGCACTGGATGTCTCCTAGTCCGAAAAAATCCACAAAGTCCGAAAAAATCCACAAAACGTTTCGCTGCGTTTGGACTCCGTTTGGTATTGATTTCTGTCAGTGTACTAAAGTACGGGTACCTTAGTATCCCGAACTTGGGCACGGGCAGCCGCAGCCCCCCCGCGGTAAGGCTTGCCAGGCGACCGCCAAGGTCCTCCGAAGTCCCTTTGGATCCATTCAAGAACAAAGTATTTAAGCCAAGGAGACAAGGCCCCGGCAAGAGGAGCTTGCCGGGAAGGCCACCCAAAGCACAAGGCCCTGGCAAGAGGAGCTTGCCGGGAAGGCCACTCGAAGCTCAAGACCCCGGCAAGAGGAGCTTGCCGGGAAGGCCAACCAAGGCACTTCAAGAAACTTGCCGCGACGCGCCACGCGTCCCGGCAAGGCCCGGTGAGCGACAAGCTCCCAGGCGCGACGAGACATTGACCGCGGCAAGGCACTTGCCGCGGCAAGCCACTACTCCGCGGCCGACGCTCCAGCTCATCCACCAACGTGTCGCTCTGGGGCCGTTCCAGGCGTACGTGGCGAGAAGCTGTGCAGCCAGGGGCATGCGGTGGCAAACGGCGCTGACAAGATAGCCATCGTGGCAAACGGTGGCGCCCCTGACGGCCACTTTTTGCACTGTTTGGGCGACACAGACGGGCATTTAATGCCCTTGTCCCCTGCCGTCAGGGTTAGGTATGATAACACTGTACAACTAGCTGTACCCAACACAACATTTTTCCATTTTTCCCTCGCCTACGTTGCCACCTGTCGGTGACCCCTTGAGCATGTAAAAGGAGGCCCATGCGCAACGTAGGGGGGGAGGAGGACACTCACGCTCGGTCTTGTTAGCAGCTTGTGTGTACTGTAGCACCCAGCGCTCCCGAGCAAGAACACAATACAATCCACAAAGCAGCAGTAGGTTTTTACGCATCCGTGCGGCCCGAAGCTGGGTAAACCCCTCGTGTGCCTCGCCTCGATCCGCTCTTCGTGCGACCTCTGCACCCCGCCGAACCGAAAAGGGGCTCCGTCCCCATAGGTGCTCGTGGAGGCAGTTTCCCCCCGACATCTTTGGCGCGCCAGTTAGGGGGCGTCGAGGTTGTGTGAACCTGATCCGGCGTTCGCACGAGCTAGACCTTCATCATCATCATCGACATGCCACCAAAGAAGAAGGCTTCGGAGGCGGCTGATCCGTCCGCGTCGAACCCGCCACCGCTGGAGCCAGCGACTGGTGGGGTAGGCGCCGTCGGAGGAACGGGCGTCGGCGAGGAAGCTCACAACGCCGCGGCATCCGAGCACGCACCGCGCCCATCTCAGGAGGCGCGGGACCAGCAGCGCCATGGTACCCACAGTACCATACGCTCGCTGGACCCAGAACAAGCTGGCGGATCTCAGGATGCTCAAGGCCAGCGTACGCGCCAACATGCTGGCACGAGCGAGGCACGGTCACCTGGATGGGGTACTACTCCTTCTAACGTAGTTAGAAGTCCGAGCATATCCCGCTCTTCGCACCGTTCGCCGCCGTTACCCGCCACGCCAGCAGAAGCTTTGGCTCGAGCTCAGTTGCTCCTAGATTTCCCTCCAACGCTGGACAAGATCGACGATTGGAGGGCCACCATTCAGAGCCTCATCGGCTTCGCCAACGGCGACACTCCACGGCGACCAACTACATCGCAGCCACGGCGAGCCAGCCAAACGCGAGCCGATGGCGACAAGACCGGTGGAGGTGCGACCACCGTCCACTCTCCACCCCCAAGGCCAAGATCGCCGACTCGCCGGGTCCACCACGACGCCGACACCAGATGAAGAAATTCCAGAAACGAGCATCCCCGTCAAGGAGGCAAGCAAGGAGTGGCTTATGTACTTTGATGGTGCCTTCTCGCTGCAAGGCGCTGGTGCTGGCGTGCTGCTTGTCGCACCCACCGGGGAGCACCTCAAGTACATAGTCCAGATGCACTTTCCCAAGGAACAAGCAACAAACAATGCTGCAGAGTACGAGGGTTTGCTTGCCGGTCACAGGATCGCGGCAGACCCTGGGATCAAGAAGCTCATTGTCAGGGGTGACTCGCAGCTTGTCGTCCGCCAACTGAACAAGGATTACCAGAGTCCGTTGATGGAAGCTTACGTTGATGAAGTAAGGAAGCTAGAAGAACACTTTGTCGGCCTACAGATGGAGCACGTTCCAAGAGCTCAGAACGACATCACAGATGGCCTGTCAAAGTGCGCCGCACTTAAGTTACCAGTGGAACCAGGGATCTTTGTGCTCAAGCTAAATCAACCATCCGTAACACCATCAACTGGACAGAGCAAGAAAAGGAAGTTGATTTCTGGTGACTATCTTCCGGCAGAGCTTCCCGAAGCCGCCGATAAGAAGGTCCCCAAGATCGACGCCAAGAGTGCTGAGGAGCAGTCTGCTCCGGCAAACCCCAGGGTTTGTTCCGTCGGAGCAGATGCTCCCGACAAGTCTTGCTCCGGCAAGCTTGTCGGGGAACATCAAGCTCCGGCTGAGCCGCAAGTTCTCGCCGTAGAAGCGGATGTTCCCGCAGCAGCAGATGCGCCTTTAGTCCTTGTTGTCGAGCCCCAAGCTCCAGCATGGGCACAACAGATCGTCCGTTTCCTTCAGACAGGAGAACTTCCCGAAGAGCAAGAAGAAGCGGAAAGAGTAGCCCGACAGTCAAGTATGTACCAGTTTGTTGACAGCACACTGTACAGAAGAAGACTCAACGGTGTGAAATTGAAGTGTATTCCCCGGGAAGATGGACAGAAGCTGTTGGCAGAGATACATGGAGGCATATGTGGTCACCACATTGGCGCAAGAGCACTTGCCGGCAAAGCTTTCCGGCAAGGTTTCTTTTGGCCAACAGCCCTCCAGGATGCGATTGCACAAGTAACCAAGTGTGAAGCGTGCCAGTTCCATTCCAAGCAGATACACCAGCCAGCTCAAGCTCTCCAGACGATCCCTTTATCCTGGCCATTTTCGGTCTGGGGGCTCGACATCCTCGGCCCCTTCCCCCGAGCTGTCGGGGGCTTTGAGTTCTTGTACGTCGCAATCGACAAGTTCACAAAGTGGCCGGAAGTGGAAGCAGTGAGGAAGGTGACAGCACAGTCAGCAGTCAAGTTCTTCAGGTCGATTGTTTGCCGCTTCGGGATCCCTAACAGGATCATCACCGACAACGGTACACAATTCACGAGCCGCACCTTCATGCAGTACGTCCAAGATCTTGGCACCAAGGTCTGCTTCGCTTCTGTTGCTCACCCCAGA
Organism: Aegilops umbellulata; assembly: GCA_032464435.1. NCBI lineage: Eukaryota > Viridiplantae > Streptophyta > Magnoliopsida > Poales > Poaceae > Aegilops > Aegilops umbellulata. The sequence goes on along the minus strand of CP136058.1, from coordinate 436,264,809 downwards.
AGCAACGGTCAAGCAGAACGGGCAAATGCTGAAGTGCTGCGTGGGCTCATGACCAGGAGTTTCGACAGGCTGCACAAGTGCGGAAGAAACTGGATCGAGGAGCTGCCGGTGGTTCTTTGGTCGATCAGGACGACGCCAAATCGAGCCACTGGCCAGACACCCTTTGGTCTAGTCTATGGAGCAGAAGCAGTTACCCCCACGGAACTCGTATACGGGTCACCTCGAGTGCTCACTTATGATGAGCTTGAGCAAGAGCAGCTGCGGCAAGAGGACGCGCTGCTCCTTGAGGAAGATCGTCTTCAGGCCGCTGTGCGAGCTGCTCGCTACCAGCAAGCTTTGCGCCGCTACCATAGCCGCAAAGTTAGCGCCAGAAGTCTCGAGGAAGGCAACCTTGTTCTTCGGCGCTTTCAGTCCGCCAAGAATTCCAACAAGTTGACACCGAAGTGGGAAGGCCCTTACCGGGTGAAACGAGTCACTAGGCCTGGCGCTGTCCGCCTTGAGACCGAAGATGGCATTCCGGTGAGCAACTCCTGGAACATCGAGCATCTTCGTAAGTTTTACCCGTAAGGCGCGGTTGTCGGACCCTGTTCCGACAACCACCCTTTTGTACAAGTCTTGCCGCTGTTGCATGTAATCCTTTGTACAAAGCCAGGCGCAGACCCTGAGCATAAATGAAGCGCTGGCGCCCTAAGTTATAGCATGCATGTTGAGTCGAGTCTCGTCCTTGGTTAGGGTTGATAGTGCCTAACAGCGGCTAACCCCTAGCTTAGAGGTCAAGTGTGCGTCCCTTTGCCGTTCTTTCGTTTCCCTTGGTTCGCAGGGCTTACATATCCTCACCGGACCACCTGAGGACGAAAGAGAGAAGAAGGACGAACCAACATCTGGACCCTGGCAAGCCAGTGTTGCCGGGGGCTGCAAGTACAAAGGTTCGCCCACGGCAAGCCAAGAGTTGCCGGGGGCTGCAATCTCAGATAAGTTTTTCGTCCCTTATCGTGCATTCTCTTATGGACTGAGGTATGCGAAACCTCGTTTCTTCCTAAAAGCTACCGTGCTCCCATAACTCTAGGCCCTCGGGCTTGCTTCTGGGGCCTGGTTTGGTCGTAGTCGCGGCAGCAAAGGGACGAAACGAGGAGCCTGAACCCGCTTCATCCCTGCCTCCGCCAAAAGCGCGAGAAAGGTCGAACGACGTGGGAAGACGGCAGGGCCTGCTGCCGGGAAAAGAAGTGTCTATCTTAAGGATATCAAGGATTTGCTCCTTAACGCGGGTTCCACCCGCGAGACAAGTGACCCGACAAGCATCCTCTTTTCATTAAAAAAACATTCCACTCAGGTACAGTCCATAGAGAATGAAAAACATGAATAATGGGATTACAAGTTTTAAATGCAGCTAAGGCCCGAGGGCTTACAAATTAAAAATATAAGGTGCCCGTAATCCCTTTCTTGTCCCTATCTTCAGGAGGTAGGACAAGGAGGCGAAAAGAGCAAAAGGAGCGCCTAGGCGAGCTACAGGTGGCAGAAGACACCAAGAGGACATCTCGGTGGTCGCCCAAAGGCTGGGTGGTGATGGCGGCGCCGGAAGCAGGGCTCGAAAACGAGGCGGCTGGACGTCAGCACGCTGTCGAGGGCGCCGTGCCCCCGTACTCCGAGTTGACGGCCTTGCCGCCCGCCCTCTTCCTCTTCTGCAGCCTCCCTACGCCAGCCGCCAAGGAGACGACCCCGAGAAGCTCAAGGAGCCGGCGACGCGGATGATGGGGTCGCCGGTGCCACACAGAGCGGCGCCCGACACCTAGTCGGACCCGTCATCCCGCCGCCCACCACCCTCATCGTCGCTTTCGCTCTCCTCCTCGTCACTCTCGCTCGAGGAGGAGTCTTCGCTATCGGAGGAGCTGTCCACGCAGCACCTGGCCCAGGTCCCGAAGCACCCGAAGACCTTGACAGAGAGGAGATTGCCCTCCATCAGCTTAAAATGGAGGGTAAACCCCTCCATTAGGCTGTGGATACGGGCGAACGTCTTCCACCCTCGACCAAGATACATCACATTAGGGGCTGGGAATTCAACGCGGACTCGCGTGCCGCTGATTCCACAGCCCCTCATGTGCAGCCTCACGGTCTCGGGCGGGTCCAACTCCATCTCACGCGCAAATGGAGCCGGGAGTCGGAGGCGACGATGGGGCGCCCGGCGCAGCCTAACGAAGAACTCGCAAGGGTCGTCCCCAATATGGACCGCCGTGGGAAGAGGAATCGCTGGCGGAGGCGAAGCCGGCGCACCGCCCCGTCCACCTCTTCCCCGGGCGCCTCGGCCTCGTCCTCGGCCTTGCCCACGACCTCGCCCCCTCCCTCTTCCTCTTACGGCTGGCTCTGCCGCTGCCGGTGCGGGAGAGGGAGGGACGCGTTGCCTAGCGGCGACCCTCGCCGCCACCGTTGAAGGACCAGGGTTCCCTTTCTCCATGGTGAATGGGAGAGAGGGGAGCAGAAGCTGAAGGAGATGAAAGAATGCGGGCTTCCGTCGCCCCCCTCCCGCTTCTTATAAAGGAGCAGGGTGGGGGCTCGGCCGCCCCGCTCAGCCAATCAAGACACAGGAAGAGCAGGGGACTGGGACAGACCTGCTGCTTCGACCCACGACGGCCCGGTTTCCTGCCTCCACCGTTCGCAACTCCAGGCGCATGGAAGCCGCGTGGCTGGCGTGCAGAACCGAGGCGACGGATGAGGCGACCTCTCCCCACCCCGTGATCGTGGGGAGCGGACGCCTCGGAAACCGTGCCTCAGCCCCGTCCAGTAAACGAACCACGCCTCCACGCCTCCCTCTATTTATTGGGAAGGCACAAACCGCCCCCTTTACGACGACGTGACGCATGCATGCGGGACTCAGCCCCGCGCACACCACCCACGTCACGCACGTCTCTCCCCACGACGCCGCAATTAACGCGTGCCATTCGGGGAAGGCATGGTGGATGCAGAGCAAGATACGGCGTGACCCAGGCCGCGTGTGCTCGTGCCCTGTTTTGGGCCTGGCCAAACAGCGCTCGGCACCGTGTATGGCCCAGGCCCCGGGGCTCCTGTCGGTGTACTAAAGTAGGGGTACCTTAGTATCCCGAACTTGGGCACGGGCAGCCGCAGCCCCCCGGCGGCAAGGCTTGCCAGGCGACCGCCAAGGTTCTCCGAAGTCCCTTTGGAGCCATTCAAGAACAAAGTATTTAAGCCAAGGAGACAAGGCCCCGGCAAGAGGAGCTTGCCGGGAAGGCCACCCAAAGCACAAGGCCCCGGCAAGAGGAGCTTGCCGGGAAGGCCACTCGAAGCTCAAGACCCCGGCAAGAGGAGCTTGCCGGGAAGGCCAACCAAGGCACTTCAAGAAACTTGCCGCGACGCGCCACGCGTCCCGGAAAGGCCCGGTGAGCGACAAGCTCCCAGGCGCGACGAGACATCGGCCGCGGCAAGCCACTACTCCGCGGACCGCGCTCCAGCTCATCCACCAACGTGTCGCTCTGGGCCGTTCCAGGCGTACGTGGCGAGAAGCTGTGCAGCCAGGGGCATGCGGTGGCAAACGACGCTGACAAGATAGCCATCGTGGCAAACAGTGGCGCCCCTGACGGCCACTTTTTGCACTGTTTGGGCGACACAGACGGGCATTTAATGCCCTTGTCCCCTGCCGTCAGGGTTAGGTATGATAACACTGTACAAGTAGCTGTACCCAACACAACGTTTTTCCATTTTTACCCTCGCCTACGTTGCCACCTGTCGGTGACCCCTTGAGCATGTAAAAGGAGGCCCATGCGCAACGTAGGGGGGGAGGAGGACACTCACGCTCGGTCTCGTTAGCAGCTTTTGTGTACTGTAGCATCCAGCGCTCCCGAGCAAGAACACAATACAATCCACAAAGCAGCAGTAGGGTTTTACGCATCCGTGCGGCCCGAAGCTGGGTAAACCCCTCGTGTGCCTCACCTCGATCCGCTCTTCGTGCGACCTCCGCCCCCCCGCCGAACCGAAAAGGGGCTCCGTCCCCATAGGTGCTCGTGGAGGCAGTTTCCCCCCGACAATTTCCTATGATGTAGAAAACATGCAGAAAACAACAACTGGCACTAGGCACTATGTCAATAGGTTAGTACCAAAAAATGATATAAAATGGTTTTAAAACATCCAAGAATGATAATATAACAGCATGGAACAATAAAAAGTTATAGATACGTTGGAGACGTATCAGCATCGCCAAGCTTAATTCCTGCTCGTCCTTGAGTAGGTAAATGATAAAAACAGAATTTTTGTTGTGGAATGCTACCTAACATATTTATCACATATTCTTTTCTTTATAGCATGGACAAAGCAATAGTCTAGTTTTGACATGGTAATTTCAATACTCAAGCATATCAACAAGCAACCCTGTCTTTCATAATATCAACGCTAAAATAAGTTATCCCTAGCCCATTATGCTCCATCATTGATCCATTCATGAAACACACTCGCATATTAGCTACACCCAATGCTCAAGTACGACCACAATGCCCCTTAGTTGGTGCTTTATAAGAGAAGATGGAGACTCAAATAAAACTAAAAATTGCATAAAGTAAAACAATGGCCCTTCGTGGAGGGAAGTAATGATTTGTTGAGGTGCCAGGGCTCACAACGAAAACTGAGAGATAAGAACATTTTGAGAGGCATACTTTTCCCACCAACGAAAATGACTTAGAGTTCCCAACACTTTCCATGCTAGATATCATAGGCGGTTCCTAAACAGAAAATAAAGTTTATTCCTTTTTCCACCGTACTTCCACTTTCCATGGCTAGCCGTATCCACGGGTGCCTTCCATACCAACACTTTCCAAGGAATTTATTATTTGACAACATAAAGTAAATTCATTTTTCATTTTGGGACTGGGCATACCTAATACCTTTGCCTTACTCTCATGCAATGACAAGTGAATAAACACTCATCGTGAGAATAACACATCTAGCATGGAAAGTATTGGCCACCCCTCACCGTAGCGTGAGCTGTACGACCACACAAAACAGAAATTTATTTTGAAAATTAGAGATGGCACATACAAATTTGCTTAGAAAGGCAAAAGAATACCGCATATAGGTAGGTATGGTGGACTCATATGGCAAAACTTGTTTAGAGGATTTTGGATGCACAAATAGAGATCATACTTAGTGCAAAATGAAGGCTAGAAAAAGATTGAGAAGCGACCAACCAAGAAACGAAAAATCTCATAAGCGAGCATTAAGCATAATTAACACCAAGTAATGCACCACAAGTAGGATGTAATTTCATTGCATAACTATTGACTTTGTGCTTGCATAGGGAATCACAAACCTTAACACCAATATTCTTACTAAAGCATAATTACTCATCAACATAACTCACATATCACATCATCATATCTCAAAACTATTACAAGGAATCAAGTTTATTTTGTCCAATGATCTTCATGAAAGTTTTTATTATATCCGTCTTGGATATCTATCACTTTGGGACTAATTTTCATATGTTGCTTTTGATAAGCTCAAACAAATATAAGTGCAGATCATGAGCATAATATTTCTTTCTCTCAAATTAATTTAAGTGAGGCAAGAGATAATTTCTTAAAAAAATTACTAACTCTCAAATAACTCTAAGTGAAGCATGAGAGCATTTCTTCACAAATGCTAAAGCAAACCGTGATAAAAAAGATATAAGTGAAGCACTAGAGCAATTCATAGCTCATAAAGATTCAAGTGAAGCATAGAGAGCAATTCTAACAAGTCATGGAATAATTTTGGCTCTCTCTAATAGGTGTGTCCAGCAAGGATTCAAGACTTAAAACAAAAAGCAAAACAAGCAAAGACTCATATCATACAAGACGCTCCAAGCAAAACTCATAGTACGTGACGAATAAAAGTATAGTTCCGAGTAAAATACCGATGGTCGTTAGAAGAAAGAGGGGATGCCACTCGGGCATCCCCAAGCTTAGTTGCTTGCTTCTCTTTGGATAATAACTTGGGGTTCCATGGGCACCACAAATCTTAGGATCTTCTTACTCCTTATTCGTTCATCCATCATAATATGACCCAAAACTTGAAAACTTCAATCACACAAAACTCAACAAAACCTTCGTGAGATCCGTTAGTATAAGAAAATAAATCACTACTATAAGTACTTTAGCAAACCAATTCATATTTTATTTTTGCATTATATCTACTACATTCCAACTTTTCTATGGCAAAAACTTCTCAAAGAAAACCATAGAATCATCAAAACAAGCACACAACGCAAAGAAAACAAAATCTGTCAAAAACTGAACAGCCTGTAGCAATCTGGATATTTTGAATACTTATGTAACTCCAAAATTGTGCTTGGCACAAACACTAACTAAAACACAAAAAACACGATCATAACAGTAGCATAATTGTGCAAAATCTCAAGAACAGAAAGCAAAAGGCAAAAATAAATTTTATTTATTGGGTTGCCTCCCAACAAGCGCTATAGTTTTACGCCCCTAGCTAGGCATAAAGCAAGCATCTAAGTGTTGTCATCTTTGGTTCTAGATCCATAAGATGCCCCAATGATTGATTCACATGGTGGCCTAACTCTTGTTCTAGGGAATTGTTCCATACCCTTCCTTAGTGGAAATTGAAATTTGATATTGCCTTCTTTCATATCAATCACAATACCAATAGTGCGTAAAAACGGTCTACCAAGAATAATTGGACAAGACAGATTGCAGTCAATATCAAGAATAATAAAATCTATGGGCACACAATTCCTATTTGCAATAATAAGAACATCATCAATTCTTCCCATAGGATTTTTAATAGTAGAATCCGCCAAGTGCAAATTTAAAGAACATTCTTCAATATCGGTAAGACCAAGCACATCACATAAAGATTTCGGAATTGTAGAAACACTAGCACCCAAGTCGCATACACTAATAATTTTTAATCTTGGCTTTGATGGTTTGTTCCCATTCATCATGTAATTTTATAGGAATTGAAACTTCTAATTCCATTTTTTCTTCCAAAGATTTCATCATAGCATCAACAATATGTTTAGTAAAAGCTTTATTTTGTTCATAAGCATGGGGTGAATTTATCATGGATTGCAACAAAGAAATACAATCAATCAAAGAGCAACTATGATAATTAAAGTATTTGTAATCCAAAAGAGTGGGCACATCACTAGTTAAAGTTTTGACCTCTTCAAACCCACTTTTATCAATTTTCTCAACAAGATTTTCACCCTCCGAATTATCGGGACGCCTTCTAGCTAAAGTTGACTCTTCTCTAGTCCCTTTTTCATCAATTTTAATTTTACTAAACAAGGAATCAATAGAAGAAACACCAATCATTTTAAGATCTTCATCACTTTTATGAAAGCAATCACTAGAAAATGCTTTTTCTAAAATTCTCTTCTAGCTCTAAGCATATCGGTTCTTTTCTTACTTTTATCCATAGAAACATAAAGAGCTTTAATTGATTCCTCAATCTTAGGCACAAAAATTATCATTCTGAGATTTTCCACATCATGAGAAATTCTATCAACACTTCTAGACAAATCATCAATCTTATTCAACTTTTCTTCCATTGAAGCCTTGATTTTTTTTGAGTATTGATAAATTCTTAAATATTATTCTCAAGATCAGAGGTGTTCCTATTATTATTATAAGAAGTATTACCATAGGAATTACCATAATTATTAGGGGAATTACTAGGAAAAGGCCTAGGATTAAAATTACCACTATAAGCATTGTTATTGAAATTGTTTCGCGAGATAAATTCACATCTACGGCATCACTATTTTTCTCAATCAAAGTAGACAAAGGCACATCATTAAAATCAATAGGAGCACTTTTATTACAACCAATTTCGTAAGAGCATCAACTTTTTCACTCAAAGAAGAAATTTCTTCAACCAAATTAATTTTTTTTACTAGTAGGAGCTCTTTTGGTATGCCATTGTGAACAGTTTGCCATGATATTATCAAGCAATTTGGTAGCTTGACCCAAAGTAATTTCCATAAAAGTACCACCCACGGCAGAATATAAAAGATGACGAGAAACAAAATTCAACCCCGCATAAATTTTTTGTATGATCATCCAAAGATTTAACCCATGAGTTGGGCAATTCCTTAGTATCAATTTCATCCTTTCCCAAGATTGTGCAACGTGCTAATGTTCAAGTTGCTTGAAATTCATGATCTGGGTTCTAAGGGAAATAATTTTCGCTAGCGGAAAATACTTAGGAATAAAAGCATCTTTGCACTTATTCCAAGAATCGATACTATTGCGAGGCAAAGAAGAAAACTAATTTTTTGCACGATCTCTCAAAGAAAACGGGAATAATTTCAACTTCACAATGTCATTGTCCACATCTATTTTCTTTTGCATATTGCATAATTCTAGGAATGTGTTAAGATGGGACGCAACATCCTCATTAGGAGTACTGGAAAATTGATCTTTCATAACAAGATTCAGCAAAGCGGTATTAATATCACAAGTCTCCGCACTAGTGGTAGGAGGAGCAATCAGAGTGCTAAGAGAATCATTGTCATTGGTATTGGAGAAATCACACAACTTGGTGTTCTCTTGAGTCATTGTGACTACACAACAAGATTGCACTCAAAAATAGATCTGACAAGAAAACGGCGAACAGAAAAGAGAGCGAATAAAACAACAAGTTTTTGTGAAGTGGCAGAGAGGAAAATGAGAGGCAAATGGCAAATAGTGTAAATTGCAAGGAGATGAGATTTGTGATTAGGAACATGGTAGATGTTGATGATGTCTCCGCGGCAACGGCGCCAGAAATTCCTTTTGATGTCTGCTAGAACTACGTCGGTATTTCCCCAAAGAGGAAGGGATGATGCAGCACAACAACGATAGGTATTTCCCTTAGTGATGGGACCAAGGTTATCGAAACAGTAGGAGAACCAAGCAACACTACGGAAACAGCACCTGCACACAAATCACAAATACTCGCAACCCGACGTGTTAAATGGGTTGTCAATCCCTTTCAGGTAACGACAACAGAAATTGGCAAAAGGACGGGATAAAGTTTTAATAGATTGGATAATTGGATCGCAAAACAAATAAAGTGCAGCAAGGTATTTTTGTATTTTTGGTTTAATAGATCTAAAAATAAAAGCAAATAGAAGTAGATCGCAAAGGCAAATATAATAAAGAAGAGATCCCGGGGCCGTAGATTTCACTAGTGGTTTCTGTCGAGAAAAATATCAAACGGTGGGTAAACGAATTACTGTGGGGAAATTGATAGAACTTCAAATAATCATGACGATATCCAGGCAATGATCAATATATAGGCATCATGTCCAAGATTAGTAGACCGACTCCTGCCTGCATCTACTACTACTATTACTCAACACATCGACCGCTATCCAGCATGCATCTAGTGTATTAAATTCATGGAGAAACGGAGTAATGAAATAAGAACGATGACATGATGTAGACAAGATCTATTTATGTAGAAATAGACCACATCTTGTTATCCGTAATACCAATGATACATACGTGTCGGTTCCCCTTCTGTCACTGGGATCAAGCACCGTAAGATCGAACCCATTCCAAAGCACCTCTTCCCGTTGCAAGATAAATAGATCAAGTTGGCCAAACAAAAACCAAATATTGGAGAAGAAATATGAGGCTATAATCAACCATGCATATAAGAGATCAAAGAAGACTCAAATAACTATCATGGATAAAAAGATAGATCTGATCATAGACTCAAAGTTCATCGGATCCCAACAAACACACGGCAAAAAGAGCATATGGATCCCCAAGAGACCATTGTATTGAGAATCAAAAGAGAGAGAGAGGAAGCCATCTAGCTACTAACTACGGACTTGTTGGTCTACGAAAGACTACTCACACATCATCGGAGAGGCACCAATGGGCATGATGAACCCCTCCGTGATGGTGTCTAGATTGGATCTGGTGTTTATGGAACTTGCGGCGGCTGGAATTGATTTTCATCGACTCCCCTAAGGCTTCTGGAATATTGGGGTATTTATAGAGCAAAGAGGCGGCGCGGGAGGCCACCAAGGTGGGCACAACCCACCTAGGCGCGCCTGGGCCTCCAGGCACGCTCTGGTGGGTTGTGCCGCCCTCGGGGCACCCCCAGGTGCTTCTCCAGCCCACTTGATGTCTTCTGGTCCAAAAAAATCCACAAAAAGTTTCGCTGCATTTGGACTCCGTTTGGTATTGATTTCCTGCGATGTAAAAAACATGCAGAAAACATCAACTGGCACTTGGCACTATGTCAATAGGTCAGTACCAAAAAATGATATAAAATGACTATAAAATGATTGTAAAACATCCAAGAATGATAATATAATAGCATGGAACAATAAAAAATTATAGATATGTTGGAGACGTATCAGTCTCCCCCAAAAGCGCATGATAGACCCTGCCGGGCGCCTAGCCGCCAGCCACCCTGTCCTTGCCGCCCTTGTCGGTCACAGAGCCACCTGGAGACTCCTCTGCTCCTTCCTATCTGTCGTGCTAGCTGCTTGCTTGGTGCCAGCCGCGCGCCCGCGAGCCTAAGACTCTGCCCTGGCCCCTGACCGCATGTTGCCCCTGCAAATCGGCGCAAGACGCCCAATCCACACCCCGACACTTAGTTGTGCCTGATTTGAGGTATCAGCTCGATGATTGACCATTTCTCAACTTTTGATTTAGGGTTTGCTATTTGTTGTGCACTATCCAATACATGAACCCATGAACACACACATAATTTTGCGCATAATTTCTGTTCAATTGTGTCATTGTGATTGATAGTAATTAGAAAGTAAATTCTTATTGCAGAATTATTGAAGAATGAAGAGGAGCAAAGATATTGCAGAACTATTTCACAAACATGCTATGAAGGTAGGAAGAAGGATATGTCAGATGTGGCAACGGAAAATGTTGGGAGAGCATTTTCGGCCATGAATTTAGTTAAGAGCAAGTTTGATTGCCTAGTCACATACATTGACTGGATTTTTTTGCTGATGTGAATGAAGATGATATAATTGGTAGTTTCATGACCATGCAAAAGCGTAGGCCAGAAACCTAGTCTTCTTTAACTTCTCAAGGTATGTACTATGTAATTTCTTTTAGGCAAAACGTATACTTAATTGAGAATTTTAGTATGATTGTAATACCATATTGATCTATTTTTATCTGGCATTGGTAATTACTTAGAACGTTTTCATGTCATGTTTGTTGTGAAAAAGAATTGAGGACCACCCTGGTTTCAAATCCTAGATCCGCCATTGCCCCACTGTGCTACTTTGCAGGCGGAATGACACATCGGGCTAGTGACTATTGGGTGGCACAATCTCAGGTCTCTCTCTAGCAAACAAGGTTTCTCCAAGTTCCTAGTCTTTAGGGGCTGCTCCGCGTTTATCGAGATTGTGGGCGAGGGCGACTAGCACAAGGGAGAGTGGCAGGGTGGTGCTGGAGCACATTAGGAGGATAGCACGGTGACTCGAGGATTGGCGCCAAGGACAAGAGGCGCTACTACTGGTATAGATGATGGCATAACGCTACTAGATAATGGCTAAGCGGCGTTCACGGATTTTCCGCCACGATGGCCACCGCTTGTGGACTGTAACAACTGTGCCCCGCCTTCGGTCCTCAAGCACTTTGGTAGAGGCCTTCCTGGGTGCGGTTTATTTGCGATGCGGTGGGGTGGATGCAGTTGTGGCTACACACACCATCCACAATACTGCGGTGATTATAGCGCAATCTCAAGAGGTCGCCCTATACATGATGATTGACGAGCTTCGTGAATGTCAACTAGAGGGCTAGGATTGGCAAATTCAACAGATCTCGATGTCAGAATTTGCGGTTGTTTTTCCATCTATGGAGAGTTTGCGGATGGTTTCCACTTTCACCAGCATTATCCTACCACTAAACGAGCTTGTGATTTATGTTAAGCAGGCAATAGATGGTGGCAAGACCTTTGGCTCCCTCGTCGATTTGTGGGTTCCGTTGGACGATGTGGAGGTTTTTATGCGCAATTATCCCTCTTTGATGGCCTTTTCTGAACTCAATGGAAAGCCAATGATTGTTGTGAAGGAAATATGCCCTATAGGCAATAATAAACTTTTTATTTCATATTTCCTTATATCATGATAAATGTTTATTATTCATGCTAGAATTGTATTAACTGGAAACTTGATACATGTGTGGATACATAGACAAAACAACATGTCCCTAGTAAGCTTCTACTAGATTAGCTCGTTAATCAAAGATGGTTAAGTTTCCTAACCATAGACATGTGTTGTCATTTAATGAATGGGATCACATCATTAGGAGAATGATGTGATGGACAAGACCCACCCCCTAGCTTAGCACATTGATCGTTCAGTTTTATTGCTATTGCTTTCTTCATGTCAAATACATATTCCTTCGACTATGAGATTATGCAACTCCTGGATACCGGAGGAATACCTTGTGTGCTATCAAACGTCACAACATAACTGGGTGATTATAAAGATGCCCTACAGGTATCTTCGAAGGTGTTTGTTGGGTTGTCATAGACCAAGATTAGGATTTGTCACTCCGGTATTGGAGAGGTAACTTTGGGCCCTCTCGGTAATACACATCATAAGAAGCATTCCAAGCAAAGTAACTAATGAGTTAATTATAGGATGATTTATTACAGAACGAGTAAAGAGACTTGCCAGTAACGAGATTGAACTAGGTATGAAGATACCGACGATCGAATCTCGAGCAAGTAACATACCGATGACAAAGGGAATAACGTATGTTGTCATTACAGTTCGACCGATAAAGATCTTCATAGAATATGTAGGAGCCAATGTGAGCATCCAGGTTCCGCTATTGGTTATTGACCGGAGAGGTGTCTCGGTCATGTCTACATACTTCTTGAACCCGTAGGGTCCGCACGCTTAACGTTCGATGACGATTTCGTATTATATGAGTTATGTGATTTGGTGACCGAATGTTGTTCGGAGTCCCAGATGAGATCACGTACATAACGAGGAGTCTCGTAATGGTCGGGAGGTAAAGATTGATATATAGGACGATAGTATTCGGAGGAGGTTACGAGGTACATATTGGGTCACCAGAAGGGGTTCGTGGCACCCCCCGGCAAAGATATGGGCCTAATGGGCCAAGAGGGGAAACACAGCAGCCAGCAAGGGCTGGTGCGCCCCCCATATCGGCCGTGATACATATCTATAATTTTTGATTGTTCCATGCTGTTATATTATCATTCTTGGATGTTTTACAATCATTTTATAGTCATCTTATATCATTTTTTGGTACTAACCTATTGACATAGTGCCAAGTGCCAGTTGCTCTTTTCTACATGTTTTTACATCGCATGAAATCAATACCAAATGAAGTCCGAACACAGTGTAACTTTTTGTGGATTTTTTTGGACGAGAAGACATCCAATGGGCCAGAGAAGCACCTGGGGGTGCTCCGAGGGGAGCACAACCCACCAGGCACGCCTGGAAGCCCAGACGCGCCCAGGTGGGTTGTGCCCACCTCGGGTTCCCCCTGAACCGCCTCTTTGCTCTATAAATACCCCAATATTCTAGAAACCCTAGGGGATTCGACGAAAATCAATTCCAGCCGCCGCAAGTTCCAGATCCAATCTAGACACCATCACGGAGGGGTGCATCATGTCCATTGGTGTCTCTCCGATGATGCGTGAGTAGTTCTTTGTAGACCTACGGGTCCATAGTTAGTAGCTAGATGGGTTCCTTTCTCTCTTTTGATTCTCAATACAATGGTCTCTTGATGATCCATATGATGTAACTCTTTTTGCGGTGTGGTTGTTGGGATACGACGAAATTTGAGTTTATGATCAGATCTATCTTTTTATCCATGAAAGTTATTTGAGTCTTCTTTGATCTCTTATAAGCATGATTGCTAATAGCCTCATATTTCCTATCCGATATTTGGTTTTTTTGGCCAACTTGATCTATTTATCTTGCAATGGGAAGAGGTTCTTTGTAATGGGTTCGATCTTACGGTGCTTGATCCCAGTGACAAAAAGGGAAACGACACGTATGTATCGTTGCTATTAAGGATAAAAAAAATGTGGTCTATTTCCATATAAATAGATCTTGTCTACATCATGTCATCGTTCTTATTGCATTAGTCCATTTGTCCATGAACTTAATACACTAGATGCATGCTGGATATCGGTCGATGTGTGGAGTAATAGTAGTAGATGCAGGCAGGATTCGATTTACTAATCTTAGACGTGATGCCTATATAATGATCATTGCCTGTATATCGTCATGATTATTTGAAGTTCTATCAATTTCCCAACTGTAATTTGTTCACCCACCGTTAACTATTTTTCTCGAGAGAAGCCACTAGTGAAATCCACGGCCCCCAGGTCTCTTCTTTATTATATTTGCCTTTACGAACTATTTTCCTTTGCCTTTATTTTTAGATCTATTAAACCAAAAATACAAAAATACCTTGATGCAATTTATTTTATTTGGCGTTCGATCTATCAATCTATTACAACTTTCTGACGTCTGTTTGCCAATTTCTCATGCCGTTACCCGAAAGGGATTGACAACCCCTTTAACATGTCGGGTGATACGTCTCCGTCGTATCTACTTTTCCAAACACTTTTTCCCTTGTTTTGGACTCTAGCTTGCATGATTTGAATGGAACTAACCCGGACAGACACTGTTTTCAGCAAAATTGCCATGGTGTTATTTATGTGCAGAAACAAAAGCTCTCGGAATGACCTGAAACTCCACAGAACGTATTTTTAGAAATAATAAAAAATCCTTGCCAAAGATGAAGACCAGGGGGCCCACACCCTGTCCACGAGGGTGGGGGGCGCGCCCCCTACCTCGTGGGCCCCCTGGAGCTCCTCCGACGCCAACTCCAACTCTATATATTTGCTTCTGGGAGAAAAAAATAAAGGAGAAGAAATAATCGCGTTTTACGATACAGAGCCACCGCCAAGCCCTAAAACCTCTCGGGAGGGCTTATCTGAAGTCCGTTCGGGGCTCCGGAGAGGGGGATTCGTCGCCGTCGTGATCATCAACCATCCTCCATCACCAATTTCATGATGCTCACCGCCGTGCGTGAGTAATTCCATTGTAGGCTTGCTGGACGGTGATGGGTTGGATGAGATCTATCATGTAATCGAGTTAGTTTTGTTAGGGTTTGATCCCTAGTATCCACTATGTTTTGAGATTGATGTTGCTATGACTTTGCTATGCTTAATGATTGTCCCTAGGGCCCGAGTGCCATGATTTCAGATTTGAACCTATTATGTTTTCATGAATATATGTGTGTTCTTGATCCTATCTTGCAAGTCTATAGTCACCTACTATGTGTTATGATCCGGCAACCCCGAAGTGACAATAATCGGGACCACTCCCGGTGATGACCATAGTTTGAGGAGTTCATGTATTCACTATGTGCTAATGCTTTTTTCCGTTTCTCTATTAAAAGGAGGCCTTAATATCCCTTAGTTTCCATTAGGACCCCGCTGCCACGGGAGGGTAGGACAAAAGATGCCATGCAAGTTCTTTTCCATAAGCACATATGACTATATTCGGAATACATACCTACATTACATTAATGAATTGGAGCTAGTTCCGTGTCACCCTATGTTATGACTGTTACATGATGAACCACATCCGGCATAATTATCCATCACCGATCCAATGCCTACGAGCTTTTCCTATATTGGTTCTCGCTTATTTACTTTCCCGTTGCTGCTGTCACAATCACTACAAAACACTAAAAATGTTACTTTTGCTGCTGTTACTTTTGTTACAGTTACCACTACTATCATATTACTTTGCTACTAAATACTTTGCTGCAGATACTAAGTTATCTAGGTGTGGTTGAATTGACAACTCAACTGCTAATACTTGAGAATATTCTTTGGCTCCCCTCGTGTCAAATCAATAAATTTGGGTTGAATACTCTATCCTCGAAAGCTGTTGCGATCCCCTACACTTGTGGGTTATCAAGACTAATTTCTGGCACCGTTGTCGGGGAGCATAGCTCTATGCTTTGAGTCACTTGGGATTTATATCTGCTGGACACTATGAAGAACTTGAAAGATGCTAAGACAACAATTTATCCCTCAACTACGAGGGGAGGTAAGGAACTGCCATCTAGCTCTGCACTTGATTCACCTTCTGTTATGAGTAAGCTTGCGACACCTAAACCTGCTTCTGCTATTCGTTCTAATATGTCGCATGTTATTGATGATGCCACTTCTGCTATGCATGATACTTATGATGAAACTACTTCTATGCTTGATACTACTGTGCCCCTTAGTGAATTTCTTGATGAACAACTTGCTAGGGCTAGAGAGAAAGAAATTATTGAAACAGATTATATTGATGAAAGTGATGATGAAAATATGCCTGCTATTCCTAAGGGTTATGTTTTTGATAAAGAAGCTTCTGCAGCTATTTTAGCTTGCAAAGATAGTTATGAACTCAAGAGGCTATTAGTTAAATGGAACAAGGAATCTCTTAGAGATAGAATGAAACCTAACCCTGCTTTTGCTACTTCACCTATCTGTGTTGCCGATAAGGATTATGAATTCTCTATTGATCCTGATATAATTACTTTGGTTGAATCTGATCCTTTGCATGGCTATGAATCTGAAACTGTAGTGGCACATCTTACTAAATTAAATGATATAGCCACCCTGTTCACTAATGATGAGAGATCTCGCTACTTTTATATCCTTCAAATATTTCCGTTCTCATTAAAGGGTGATGCTAAGACATGGTTTAATTCTCTTGATACTGGTTGTGTGCTTAGTCCCCAGGATATGATTTATTACTTCTCTGCTAAATATTTCCCTGCTCATAAGAAACAAGCTGCTTTGAGGGAAATATACAACTTTGTGCAAATTGAAGAAGAGAGTCTCCCACAAGCTTGGGGGAGGCTTCTCAAGTTACTTAATGCTTTGCCTGATCATCCTCTTAAGAAAAATGAAATACTTGATATCTTTTATAATGGACTAACTGATGCTTCCAGAGATTACCTGGATAGTTGTGCTGGTTCTGTTTTCAGGGAAAGAACACCGGATGAAGCTGAAATTCTATTGAATAATATGTTGACAAATGAAAATAATTGGACACATCCTGAGCCAGCTCCTGAGCCAATTACCGAGCCGATCCCTAAACCAACTCCGAAGAAGAGAGGTGTTCTATTTCTCAGTCCTGAAGATATGCAAGAGGCAAAGAAATCTATGAAAGAAAAAGGTATTAAAGCTGAAGATGTTAAGAATTTACCTCCTATTGAAGAAATACATGGTATTAATTTACCGCTTGTTGAAGAAACATATGATCTTGATCCATTACCTATTGAAGAACCTCCTGATCTTGATAACCCGACACAGGTAGTAAAGGTAATTTCTCTCTATAGATTTGATGAAGGTGATATCCCTCACTATAAGTATGCTAGATAATGCTTAGATGAGTTTGATAATTTTATTGTCAAACAAGAAAACTTCAATGCTTATTTTGGTAGACAATTGAAATACAATTCCGATATTCTTAAACACTTGGGTAATTACATGGCTGATGTTAGAGGTGAATTTAAACTTGTTAGTAAACATGCTTCTATGGTTACCACTCAAGTAGAACAAGTACTTAAAGCTCAAAATGATTTGCTCAATGAAATGAATAGTAAGAAAAATGATTATGCTGTTAGAGTGGCTACTAGAACTGGTAGAATGACTCAGAAACCTTTGTATCCTGAAGGCCACCCTAAGAGAATTGAACAAGATTCTCAAAGAAATAATATTGATGTACCTAGTTCTTTTAAAAAGAAGAAAAAGAAAAATGATAGGACTTTGCAAACTTCTAGTGAACCTATTACTGAACCACCTGAGAATGCAAATGATATCTCTATGTCTGATGCTGAAACACAATCTGGTAATGAACATGAACCTAATGAAAATGTTAATGATAATGTTCATGTTGATGCTCAACCTAGTAATGATAATAATGTAGAAATTGAACCTGTTGTTGATCTTGATAACCCACAATCAAAGAACCAACATTATGATAAGAGAGACTTTGTTGCTAGGAAACATGGTAAATAAAGAGAACCATGGGTTCAGAAACCCATGCCCTTTCCTCCCAAACCATCCAAGAAAAAGGATGATGAGGATTTTGAGCGCTTTTCTGATATGATTAGACCTATCTTTTTGCGTGTGCGATTAACTGATACGCTCAAAATGAATCCTTATGCGAAGTATATGAAAGATATTGTTACAAATAAGAGAAAGATATCGGAAGCTGAAATTTCCACCATGCTTGCTAATTATACTTTTAAGGGTGGAATACCAAAGAAACTTGGAGATCCAGGAGTACCCACTATACCATGCTCCATTAAAAGAAATTATGTTAAAACTGCTTTATGTGATCTTGGAGCCGGTGTTAGTGTTATGCCTCTCTCTTTATATCGTAGACTTGACTTGAATAAGTTGACACCTACTGAAATATCTTTGCAAATGGTTGAGAAATCAACTGCTATACCCGTCGGTATTTGTGAGGATGTGCCTGTTGTGGTTGCAAACGTTACTATTTTAATGGACTTTGTTATTCTTGATATTCCCGAGGACGATAGTATGTCTATTATTCTTGGAAGACCTTTTTTGAATACTGCAGGGGCTGTTATTGATTGCAACAAAGGCAATGTCACTTTTCATGCTAATGGTAATGAGCATACGGTACACTTTCTGAGGAAACAACCTCAAGTTCATAGTATCAACTCTATTGGAAAAATTCCATCGATTATATTTGGAGGTTTTGAATTTCCTCTTCCTACTGTCAAGAAGAATATGATATTCTTATTATTGGGATGTGCATATCCCCGTTGAGGTAACATAGTGTTATTCGAAGTTTCTCCGGTTCCATGTTATTCGGAATGAGTTTGTTAACAAGACTTGATCAACCTTGTTAGTGGATTCCTTTTGATGAGCATGAGATGGATGAAACTAGAAGGCACAACCTTCTGTACCCTCTCTCTACTTTCTGTTATTTAGTTGAAATAAAGTAAAAATAATATTTTTCTATCTGTTTTCTGATTTATCTGTGCAATATAAAAATACCCCGAAAATAAAAGTTCTCCAAATGGCCTGAAAATGAAATATGAATTTTTCTAGAATATTTGAGGATTTATGGAACTGAGAACACAACAGGGGGTCAACCACCTGGGCACGAGGGTGGAGGGCGCGCCCTACCCCCCAGGGCGCGCCTCCTGCCTCGTGGGCCCACGGTGGTCCTCCTCCAGTTATTCCTGCACCCATACAGTTCTTCTTCCTCCTACAAACTCGAATATCTAGCCCAAGCACGAGTTCTAGCTCACTTTGCTGCGATTTTCAATCTCCTTGCTCAAAGCACCTCTCACAAAACTGCTTGGGGAGATTGTTCCTTGGTATGTGACTCCTCCATTGGTCCAATTAGTTTTTGTTCTAGTGCTTTATTCATTGCAAATTTGTGCTGCCTAGGTGACCATGTTCTTGAGTTTGCATGTCAAATTTATATGGTTCCAAGTAGCTCTAATGCATGATATATCCTCTAGGCACTTTTAGGAGTAGTTGCTATCAATTTTGTTGAGCTTGGTTCACTTTTGTTTGAAGTTACTAAATTTTTTAGAATATTTCAGAAAATAATGAAGAGATTTTTGAGGGGTTCATCGAGCCGAAGCTCGAAGGAAAAGCAAAATGAAGAAGCACAGAGGCCCAAATTTAATTTGCCTCATACCACGGAGGTCCGGCCATGTGAATGGCCTTCTGATGATTTCTTAAGAGAAGCCGAGATTTATGATGATTTCTATTCATTGGCTGAGAATGCTGGCCTCACCTACTTCCTCCGCGACCAACGTCATCAGTATCTCTTACTCACTAATACTTTTGTGCAAAACTTCTACTATTTTCCCAAGGAATCACCTCCTTCAGTAGAGTTTCATTTATATGATGTTGTTGAGGAGATGCCATTAGCTGAATTTTGCAAGGTTTGCAAAATACCCTTTGAGGGTACCTTAGATGAACCACACCGTAAAGATGTGGAGGAATTTATTGACACCATCACTGTGGGAGAAACCAGGAAGGTTTCTGATGCAAGAATCACTAGCATACATTTTCCTGTCTTACGCTACTTTGCCATATTTGCTAGTCGTTGCTTGATTGGTCGCGAAAACTGTGGAAACCTTAGTGTTCCTGATATTATTATTTTGTTCCATGGTTTATTCCGCGATAACACTGTTAGTATGGGCGGAATTATTGCTAAACGGTTAAGTCTGAACCGTACTAAGGGCCCCATCTTTGGAGGTATTTATGCTTCATGCCTAGCTGCACATCTTAACATACCTATTAGGCTCTATGAGAAAGAAGAAAAATTGCTGCCTAGTGCTTATTTAGATTAAAAGAGTATGCTAGCACATGATTTTATTGTTAAGAATAGTGAAGGGGAGCTTAAATATAAATTGTACTTTAACAAACATCACCCTGAGACTATTACCTTGCCTGCTCCCTCCTTGTTTAATTTATCTGAAGGTCCGTATCTCGTTCCTTGGGCGGCCGTTCAAGCCTACTGGAATCCTACACTAGCCCCGGAATCGGAACCACAATATGAGCCTCCACGACAGTCTGATTATTCTTGGGATCCGGAGATTGCTGCCAGCCAGTGGCAGTCAGAGTCTTCTTCATCTCAGTACGACCCCAGCTACACCTACGGATATCCGCCAGGCCATCCCTGGCAATGAACCAACTTAGGCCAAAAGCCTAAGATTGGTGGAGTACGTATTTCCCACCGACATTACATTTATGTTTACACACACTCATTGCTAGATGTCGGTGCTCATACTTTTTCACTGTAATATCCATGTTAGTTTATTTTCTTTTTCTTGATTTCTTCTTGTGTGTTTGTTAAACCTTAAGAAAAACCAAAAAACTTAGTAGTAACTTTTAGTTAGTTTACTTTTCTTGTTGGAGTAGTAGTAATTAAAAAGGAAATCCAAGAATATTTCCTGTTCTTCTTTTGCTTGTTGGGAGCTTTCCCGTGTAAATAGTTTTCATTTATTTTCTTTTCTTTGGGGGTCGATAGGAGAAGATCATAATTAAATTGTTGAAGTGACTCTTATATGCATTATTGTTGATTTAACCAAGAGCCCATATTGCCTTGTCTTCTCCTGTTTATTGAATGCTCACAGATTCTAGCTTAGTCCAATGCACGTACACTCTTATTATTATTCACTTCGTTCGGTCGTGCAAGTGAAAGGCAATTATGATGATATATGATGGATTGACTGAGATGAGAAAGCTAGTATAAACTCGACCTCTCTTGTTTTTGTAAATATGATGAGTTCATCGTTCCTGATTCAGCTTATTATGAATAAACATGTTTGCAATGACAATTAGAGATCATAGTTGCTCGTGCCATGCATGATTAGCTATGAGTTATAATGGTTTACCTTGCGTGCCAACATGCTATTAAAATGGTTGTGATGTGGGATGATGGGGTGGTATCCTCCTTTGAATGATTTAAGTGACTTGTCTTGGCGCATGTTCACACATGTAGTTGAAACAAATCAACATAGCCTTCACGATATTTATGTTCATGGTGGATTATATCCTACTCATGCTTGCATCCAATGTTTATTAATTTTAATGCATGTTCATGACTGTTGTCGCTCTCTAGTTGGTCGCTTCCCAGTCTTTTGCTAGCCTTCACTTGTACTAAGCGGGAATACTGCTTGTGCATCCAATCCCTTAAACCCCAAAGTTATTCCATATGAGTCCACTATACCTTCCTATATGCGGTATCTACCTGCCGTTCCAAGTAAATTTGTATGTGCCAAACTCTAAACCTTCAAATAAACATTCTATTTTTTATGCTCGAATAGCTCATGTATCAACTAGGGCTGCCCTTATCTTCCATGTTAGGCGGGTTATTCTCAAGAAAAGTGGACTCCCCTCTTCATTCATGAGAAAATGGCTAGTCTTAGGGATGCCCAGTCCCATGCTTTATGCAAACTAAATCAAAATAATTGCAAACAAAACTCCCCCTGGGACTGTTGCTAGTTGGAGACACTCGTTTTTTCGAGCAAGTCATGGATTGATGCTTGTTGGTGGAGGGGGAGTATAAACTTTACCATTCTGTTTGGGAACCGCCCGTAATGTGTGTAGCATGGAAGATATCGCCATCTCTTAGTTGTTATGTTGACAATGAAAGTATGTCATCTCTATTTCAAAACCGAGCTCTGGCACCTCTACAAATCCCTGCTTCCCTCTGCGAAGGGCCTATCTATTTACTTTTATGTTGAGTCATCACCCTCTTATTAAAAGCACTAGCTGGAGGGCGCAGCTGTTATTTGCATCCATTACTATTAATTTATATTGGGTATGACTATGATTGGATCTCTTTTACGATGAATTACAATGTCTAGTCAGTCCTTGATCTTTGAAGGTGCTCTGCATTTATGTTTTGCGGTCTCAGAAAGGGCTAGCGAGATACCATCTTGTTATATCATATTATGCTTGTTTTGAGAAAGTGTTGTCATCCGAGATTTATTATTATGGCTCGCTAGTTGATTATGCCATTGATATGAGTAAACATGAGACCTAAGTGTTATTGTGAATGTGGTTAGTTATAATCTTTGCTGAAAACTTGAATGATGGCTTTACATATTTACAACAACAAGAGCAAACAGAGTTTGTAAAAGTTTTTCTTTATCTCTTTCAGTTTATCAACTGAATTGCTTGAGGACAAGAAAAGGTTTAAGCATGGGGGAGTTGATACGTCTCCGTTGTATCTACTTTTCCAAACACTTTTGCCCTTGTTTTGGACTCTAACTTGCATGATTTGAATGGAACTAACCCGGACTGACGTTGTTTTCAGTAGAATTGCCATGGTGTTATTTATGTGCAGAAACAAAAGTTCTCAGAATGACCTGAAACTCCACGGAACATCTTTTTAGAAATAATAAAAAATCCTTGCTAAAGATGAAGACCAGGGGGCCCACACCCTGTCCACCAGGGTGGGGGCCGCGCCCTCCCCCCTAGGGCGCGCCCTCTACCTCATGGGCCCCCTGGAGCTTCTCCGACGCCAACTCCAACTCTATATATTTGCTTTCAGGGAGAAAAAAATAAAGGAGAAGAAATAATCGCGTTTTACGATACAGAGCCGCCGCCAAGCCCTAAAACCTCCCGGGAGGGCTGATCTGGAGTCCGTTCGGGGCTCCGGAGAGGGGGATTTGTCGCCGTCGTCATCATCAACCATCCTCCATCACCAATTTCATGATGCTCACCACCGTGCATGAGTAATTCCATCGTAGGCTTGCTGGACAGTGATGGGTTGGATGAGATCTATCATGTAATCGAGTTAGTTTTTTTAGGGTTTGATCCCTAGTATCCACTATGTTCTGAGATTGATGTTGCTATGACTTTGCTATGCTTAATGCTTGTCACTAGGGCCCGAGTGCCATGATTTCAGATCTGAACCTATTATGTTTTCATGAATATATGTGTGTTCTTGATCCTATCTTGCAAGTCTATAGCCACCTACTATGTGTTATGATCTGGCAACTCCGAAATGACAATAATCGGGACCACTCCCGGTGATGACCATAGTTTGAGGAGTTCATGTATTCACTATGTGCTAATGCTTTGTTCCGGTTCTCTATTAAAAGGATGCCTTAATATCCCTTAGTTTCCATTAGGACCCCGCTGCCACGGGAGGGTAGGACAAAAGATGTCATGCAAGTTCTTTTTCATAAGCACGTATGACTATATTCGAAATACATGCCTACATTACATTGATGAATTGGAGCTAGTTCTGTGTCTCCCTATGTTATGACTGTTACATGATGAACCGCATCCGGCATAATTATCCATCACCGATCCAATGCCTACGAGCTTTTCCTATATTGGTTCTCGCTTATTTACTTTCCCGTTACTGCTGTCACAATCACTACAAAACACCAAAAATATTACTTTTGCTGCTGTTACTTTTGTTACCATTACCACCACTATCATATTACTTTGCTACTAAATACTTTGCTGCAGATACGAAGTTACCCAGGTGTGGTTGAATTGACAACTCAACTGCTAATACTTGAGAATATTCTTTGGCTCCCCTTGTGTCGAATCAATAAATTTGGGTTGAATACTCTACCCTCGAAAGCTGTTGCGATCCCCTACACTTGTGGGTTATCATCGGGTTGCGAGTATTTGTTATTTGTGTGCAGGTGATGTTCACGTAGTGTTGCTTGGTTCTCCTACTGGTTCGATAACCTTGATCTCATCACTCAGGGAAATACCTACCGTCGCTGTGCTGCATCATCCCTTCCTCTTTGGGGAAATACTGACGTAGTTCTAGCACGCATCAAAAGTAATTTCTGGCGCCGTTGCCGGGGAGACATCATCAACATGTACCAGGTTCCTAATCACAAATCTCATCCCCTCGCAATTTACATTATTTCCCATTTGCCTCTCATTTTCCTCTCCCCCACTTCACAAGAATTTGCCGTTTTATTTGCCCTCTTTTTCGTTCGTCGTTTTCTCGTCAGATCTATCTCTTGTTTGCAATCATGAGTGATTTTGATATGATAGCAACAGATGATGGCCTATCTCCTAAGAGTGGACGTTCGGGCAATCTGGATGATAAAACTTTTATCCTAGGGCAAGGGAAAGTTATGGGAAAATAGCGTATCCAAGAATTTTTCAATTGTGTTGGAAATTTAAGTCTTGATGATGCTCCTATACTCAGGAGGACTAGATCTTATTCGGAAGCTATTTCAGCACTAGTTCTGAAACTTGAAAGTAAACTTATCTGTACCCATCCTACCTTGCAAAGATTGTTTTTTGAGCTTCCCGTTATAAAGAATCCTAGAGCTAATAAGTTGGACACTCTCGTTCTTATGAATGAATTTGACCACATAATACGGAAAGCTAGGGAAATCTTTGATTTTTATGGTATGAATCGTGAAAAGCCCGTGATATATGAAATTATTTACAATAGTGATTATACGTTAAGACATTTTCTTGGGGATAATCAAATCTTTAATGAGAATCTTAAAAAGGAATTGCCTATTATAGATGTAATCCAACAAGTTTTCAATAATGTTAATCAACATTACTCTTGGATTGTTGCCGGAAATCAAAGGGGTTATGATGATGGGTGTCGGTGTACTAAAGTAGGGGTACCTTAGTACCCCGAACTTGTGCACGGGCAGTCGCAGCCCCCCCGCGGCAAGGCTTGCCAGGTGATCGTCGAGACCCTCCATGGCCCCCTTTTGGGCCATTCAAGAACAAAGTGTTTGAGCCAAGGCCCCGGCAAGAGGAGCTTGCCGGGAAGGCCACCCGAAGAGAGCGAGGCCCTGGCAAGAGGAGCTTGCCGGGACTGCCGCTCGAAGCACAAGACCCTGGCAAGAGGAGCTTGCCAGGAAGGCCAATCACGGCATGACAAGAACCCCGCCACGGCTCGTCCCGCGCTCCGGCAAGGCCCAGTGAGCAACAAGTTCCCGGGCGCGACAAGGCATCCACCGCGGCAAGGCGCTTGCCGCGGCAAGTTACCACCCCGTGCATGCGCTCCAGCTCACCCACCAACATGTCGCTCTGGGGGCATCCCAGGCGCACGTGGCGGGAGGCTGTGCAGTCAGGGGCATGCGGTGGCGAAGCGAAGCTGACAGAGTCGCCATCGTGGCAAACGGTGGCGCTCCTGACGGTCCTGTTCCTGCACCGTCCGGGCGACGCGGACGGGCATTTAATGCCTTTGTCCCCCGCCGTCAGAGTTAGGTATGATAGCACTGTACAGCCACTGTGCAGGCAGCTGTACCCACTACAGCATTCTACCATTTTTGCCCTCACCTACGCTGCCACCTGTGGGTAACCCATTGAGCATATAAAAGGAGGCCCCTTGCGCACGTAGGGGGGGAGGACACCCACTTTCACGCTCGGTCTCGCCAGCGGCTCGTGTGTACTGTAGCACCACATGCCTCCGAGCAAGAACACAATACAAACCACAAAGCAGCAGTAGGGTTTTACGCATCCGTGCGGCCCGAAGCTGGGTAAATCCCTCGTGTGCATCGCCTCGATCTGCTCTTCGTGCAACCTCCACCCCCCGCCGAACCAATAAGGGGCTCGGTCCCTATAGGTGTTCGAGGAAGCCGATTCCCCCCAACATCTTTGGCGCGCCAGGTAGGGGGCGTCGAGGTTGTGTGAACCTGATCCGGCGTCCGCACAGGCCAGATTTCCATCGTCTTCATCGACATGCCGCCGAAGAAGAAAGCTCCGGAGGTGGCTGGCCCGTCCGCGTCGAACCCACCGCCCCTGGAGCAAACGGGTGGTGGGGACGGCACCGGCGGCGGGACGGACGTCGTCGGGTCAGTTCATGGCGCCACGGCGTCCGAGCATGCACCACACCCATCTCAGGAGGCGCGGGACCAGCCGCGTCCTGGTACCCACGGTACCATACGCTCGCTGGACCCAAATCGAACTGGCGGATCCCAGGGCGTTCAAGGCCAACAAGCACACCAGCGTGTTGGCACGAGCGTAGCGCGGCTGCCTGGACCGGGTGCTACTCCTTCTAACGTAGTTAGAAGTTCGAGCACATCCTGCTCCACGCGCCGTTCGCCGCCGCTGCCCGCCAATCCAGCAGAAGCTCTAGCACGAGCTCAACTGCTCCTAGATTACCCTCCAACGGCGGACAAGCTCGACGACTGGAGGGCTACGATACAGAGTCTCATCGGTTTCGCTAACGGCGACACCCCGCGGCAGCACAGTGCGTCGCAGCCGCGGCAGGTCGGCCAGGCGCGAACCGATGGCGCCAAGACCGGTGGGGGTGCAACCACCGTGCATTCCCCGCCCCAGAGGCCAAGATCGCCGACTCGCCGGAGCCATCACGACAACGACTCTACCGCGTCGTCGAATCCGCGAACTCGTCGCGATCAACGCCAAGTTCTTCACGAACGGAAGCAAGAGGACGCTCGCACTCGCATCGAGCGTCGGAGAGAAACGCGGCGTCAGTCAGACGAGCGCGCCGGGCCCTCTGTCGACATGCATGCATCGGGAGGACCAGGCGACCTGCCGTACGCGGTAGGTTGCCCTGCGTTCACCCGCGAGCTGCGGCAAGTCCAGTGGCCCAGCACGAAGAATTTCTAGCCAGACGTACCAGAGAAGTACGACGGCAAGTCGCATCCGTCGGAGTTCCTCAGCATCTACACCATTGCGGTGCAGGCTGCCGGGGGGCGAGACGACAAGATCCTTGCCAACTACTTCCCGCTGGTGCTCAAGTCCAACGTCAGATCTTGGCTCATGCACTTGCCGGACAACTCCATAACCTCCTGGACAGACTTGTGCCATCAGTTTGTCGGCGCCTTTACAGGCGGCCATAAACCCCATGGCCAAGCGAGCGACCTTCATCTTCTCGTCCAGAAGGAGGGAGAACCTCTGCGCAAGTTCATTCAGAGATTCAGCCGTGTGCACTACAACATCCCCGATGTCCACCCTGCCGCGGTCATCAGTGCGTTCCATCAGAACGTGCGCAACCGCAGGATGAGGGAGGAGATGGCGATGTGCAAGATCAAAGACGTCAGCGAGCTCTATGCCCTGGCCGACAAGTGTGCACGTGCTGAGGAAGGGAGGAAACTCCCCGGAGAGAACATTGGAGCAGCAGAATCTGACAGTGACGATACCGCCCCGACAAGGAAGAACCGGCGGCGGAGCAGCAGGAAGAAGAAGAGCCAAGAAGTACTGGTTGTTGAGCAGTCCGGTGATGAAGGCGCCGCCAAGAAGGCCCAGGATGGTAGCTCCGGCAAGGGGGTTGCCGGATGCGCCAACTGCCAGGCCGTGGCGGTCGCCGACAAACGGGATGGCACCAACAAACAGTATTGCAAGATCCACCGCACCAAGGGCCATGACCTCCAGAGCTGCAAACAGGTCGAGCGGCTCTTCGAGCTGCAAAAGGCCGAGTACGAGCGGCGTGACAAGGAGAAAGCCCGAGGGGGTGGCGGAGGATCCGGCACGAAACGCCCCGGCTAGGGAGGACGCCGCGACAAGGACAAACAGCGGCAAGCAGACAGACCTCCCCGCGGCCGCGACAAGGAGGAAGACGATGACGAAGACGAAGACATGGATGATGTCGAGACCAGTGAGCAGGAGTTTCAGAAAGCCACAGAGGTCTTGTGCGTGGACGGTGGTGCTTCTCTGCACGCTTCTCATCGCCAGCTCAAACAGTGGGCACGGGAAGTCAATGCAGCGGAACCACCCGTCGAGTCGCGCAGGCCTCTGAACTGGTCCAGCACGCCTATCATCTTCGATATTGAGGACCACCCTGACCGCACAACGGCGATCGGGTGCTTGCCGATGTTGGTCTCACCGACAGTCCGCAACCTCAAGGTCACTAAGATGCTAGTCGACGGCGGGGCCGGCTTGAACCTGATCTCCTCCGCTGTGCTCCAGAAACTCCAAGTCCTCGACAGCGAGCTCGAAGAGACCGGCACGTTCCAAGGAATCAACCCGGGAAGGAGCAAGCCGAAGGGGAAGATAACGTTTCCAGTGACGTTTGGCAGCAAGCTGAACTTCAGGACAGAGAGGATCACCTTCGACGTTGCCGACTTCCCGTTACCCTACAACGGAATTCTTGGTCGACCGGCGCTCGCCAAGTTCATGGCGGCCTCTCACTACGCATACAACGTGCTCAAGATGCCAGGCCCGATAATTGCCATCTCTGTCCCTGGCGACAAGAAGGATGCCCTTATCTGTGCCGACAAGATCTACCGAGAAGCAGCAGCCGCAGTGGATCACAAGACGCTTGCCGCTGAAGCCCCCGGAGGGAAGAAAGCCAAGCCCGGCAAGAGCTCTGGTGCCTACTCCGGCAAGCGCACCTCTTCGAAGTGCTACGATGCCGTCGAGAACGCGCCATCGAGCTCCGCCGGCAAGAAGAAGACCAAGCCCGGCAAGTGCTCTGGTGCCCACTCCGGCAAGCGCACCTCTTCGGAGTGCTGCGCTACCGTCGAGGACGCACCATCGAGCTCCACCGGCAACAGCAAGAAGTCGATGGCAGCCCCGCCAACGACCAAGAAGGTGTCCGCCAAGGAGGACGACACTGGTGGTACCTTCACCATCAGTGCCACTCTCGACCCCAAATAGGAAAGCGCGCTCGTCGCTTTCCTGCGGGCGAATGTCGATGTGTTTGCCTGGCAACCATCTGACATCCCCGGTGTTCCCAGGAAAGTGATTGAGCACCACCTTGCTTTCTGTCCTCACGCGCGGCCCGTCAAGCAAAGAGTTAGAAAACAAGCAGTGGAGCGCCAAGAGTTCATTGCAGAAGAAATCAGGAAGTTGGAAGCGGCAGGCCTCGTCAGAGGTATGCTCCATCCAACGTGGTTGGCCAATCCTGTTGTCGTGCGCAAAGCAAATGGGAAATGGAGGCTTTGCATCGATTTTACCAATGTTAATAAGGCTTGTCCTAAAGATCCGTTTCCCTTGCCGCGCATCGACCAGATTGTTGACTCCACGGCCGGATGTGACCTTCTTTCATTCCTTGACGCATACTCAGGATACCATCAGATCTTCATGGCTAAAGAAGTTGAAGAGAAGACCGCATTCATCACTCCATGTGGCACGTACTGTTTTGTGTGGATGCCTTTCGGACTGAAGAATGCTGGTTCGACATTTGCCAGGGTGGTCCACACCGCTTTTGAGCCACAAATCCACAGAAATGTGGAGGCCTACATGGATGATATAGTGGTCAAGAGCAGAGACAGGGCAACCCTGATTCAAGACTTAGAAGAGACCTTTGCGAACCTGCGCAAGGTCAGCCTCAAGATCAACCCCGAGAAGTGCGTGTTTGGAGTCCCTTCCGGCAAGCTTCTCGGGTTCTTCGTGTCTCAGCGGGGAATCGAAGCCAACCCCGACAAGATCAAGGCCATCGAGCAGATTGAAGCACCAACATGCGTCAAGGATGTAAGAAGGCTTGCCCGCTGCGTACCGGCTCTCAGCAGGTTCATTTCCAAGTCTGCAGAACGCGCGCTGTCGTTTTTCAAAGTTTTGAAAAAGGCGGGTCCAGTAAAATGGACTCCGGAAGCGGAGGCTGCGCTGCGAGACTTGAAGAAATACCTGTCCTCCACTCCAATACTTCTCGCGCCCAAACCACAAGAGAAGTTGCTGCTGTACCTGGCGGCAACCAATCAAGTGGTTAGTGCTGCGTTAGTGGCGGAGAGGGAGGTAGGTGATGAGCTAGCAACCACGGTAAGTACATCCAGCGACAAGCCGGGGGCTTCCCCGCCAAGCTCTGGCCCCGGCGAGGAGGGATCGGCGCAGGCGCAGGAGGAGGTGCAGAAGAAGAAAATGGTGCAGCGCCCAGTTTACTTTGTCAGTTCCCTCTTGCAGGGATCTAGGTCAAGGTACTCTGGTGTGCAGAAATTGCTTTTCGGCCTCTTTATGGCCTCGAGAAAGCTGCGCCATTACTTCCAAGCACACGAGATCACAGTTGTCAATCGCTTTCCGCTGAAGAGGATACTGCAGAATCCCGAAGCAATAGGCAGGATCGTGGAGTGGGCATTGGAACTATCAAGCTTTGGCCTCAAGTTCGAGATCACTTCAACTATCCAAAGCAGAGCATTGGCGGAGTTCGTAGCGGAGTGGACGCCGACTCCGGACGAAGAAGTTCCAGAGGCGACCATCCCCGGCAAGGAAGCAAGCAAAGAGTGGCTGATGTACTTTGATAGGGCCTTCTCGCTGCAAGGCGCCGACGTACTGCTTGTCGCGCCCACCGGAGAGCACCTCAAGTACATCGTCCAAATGCACTTTCCCAAGGAGCAAGCGACCAACAATACAGCAGAGTATGAAGGTCTGCTTGCCGGTCTCAAGATCGTGGCAGAACTTGGGATCAAGAAGCTTATTGTCAGGGGAGACTCGCAGCTTGTCGTCCGCCAAGTGAACAAGGATTATCAGAGTCCGTTGATGGAAGCTTACGTTGATGAACTGAGGAAGCTAGAGGAGCGCTTTGACGGCCTGCAAATGGAACACGTTCCGAGAACTGAGAACGACATTGCCGACGGCTTGTCAAAGTGCGCGTCACTTAAGTTACCTGTGGAACCAGGGACTTTTGTGCTCAAGCTGACTCAGCCATCCGTAACACCGTCAACTGGACAGAGCAAGAAGAGGAGATTGGTCTCCGGCGACTATCTCCCGGCAGAGCTCCCCGGAGCCGCCGCCAAGAAGGTCCCCAAGATCAACGCCAAGAATGCTGAGGAGCCGTCCGCTCCGGCAAACCCCAGGGTTTGTTCCGTAGAAGCAGGCGCTCCCGACAAGTTCCGCTCCGGCGAGCTTGCCGGGGAACATCAAGCTCCGGCTGAGCCCCAGATCCTCGCCGTGGAAGCGGGTGTTCCCGCAGCAGCAGACACACCTTTAGTCCTTGTCGTCGAGCCACAAGCTCCGGCATGGGCACAACAGATCGTCCGCTTTCTCCAGACAGGAGAACTTCCCGATGAACAAGAAGAAGCAGAAAGAGTAGCCTGGCAGTCAAGTATGTACCAGTTCCTCGATGACACACTGTACAGAAGAGGATGCAACAGGGTGAAATTGAAGTGTATCCCCCGGGAAGACGGACAAGAGCTGTTGGCAGAGATACATGGAGGCATATGTGGCCACCACATTGGCGCTAGAGCACTTGCCGGCAAAGCATTCCGGCAAGGGTTCTTCTGGCCCTCCAGGATGCGACTGCACAAGTAACCAAGTGTGAAGCGTGCCAGTTCTATTCCAAGCAGATACACCAGCCAACTCAAGCTCTCCAGACGATCCCTTTATCTTGGCCATTTTCGGTCTGGGGGCTCGACATCCTCGGCCCCTTCCCCCGAGCTGTCGGGGGCTTTGAGTACTTGTACGTCGCAATCGACAAGTTCACAAAGTGGCCAGAAGTGGAACCAGTGTGGAAGGTGACAACTCAGTCTGCGGTCAAATTCTTCAGGTCGATTGTCTGCCGCTTCGGGATCCCCAACAGGATCATCACCGATAACGGCACGCAGTTCACGAGCCGCACCTTCATGCAGTACGTCCAAGACCTCGGCGCCAAGGTCTGCTTCGCTTCTGTTGCTCATCCCAGGAGCAACGGTCAAGCGGAAAGGGCCAATGCTGAGGTGCTGCGCGGGCTCAAGACCAGAACCTTTGACAGGCTGCACAAGTGCGGACGGAACTGGATCGAGGAGCTGCCGGCGGCTCTTTGATCGATCAGGACGACGCCAAATCGAGTTACTGGCCAGACACCCTTTGCTCTAGTCTATGGAGCAGAAGCAGTTACCCCCACGGAACTCGTATACGGGTCACCTCGAGTGCTCGCTTATGATGATCTTGAGCAAGAGCGGCTGCGTGAAGATGACGTGCTGCTCCTCGAGGAAGATCGTCTTTAGGCTGCTATGCGAGCCTCTCGCTACCAGCAAGCTTTGCGTCGCTACCATAGCCGCAAGGTTAGAGCCAGAAGCTTCGAGGAAGGCGACCTTGTTCTTCGGCGCGCTCCGTTCGCCACGAAACACAACAAGTTGACGCCGAAGTGGGAAGGCCCTTACCGGGTGAGACGAGTCACGAGGCCCGGCGCTGTCCGCCTCGAGACCGAAGATGGCATTCCGGTGAGCAACTCCTGGAATATTGAGCATCTTCGTAAGTTTTACCCGTAAGGCGCGGTTGTCGGACCCTGTTCGGCAACCAACCTTTTGTACAAGTCTTGCCGCAGTTGCATGTAATCCTTTGTACAAAGCCAGGCGCAGACCCTGAGCAGCAGTAAATGAAGCGCTGGCGCCCTAAGTTTTAGCATGCATGCTGAGTCGAGTCTCCTCCTTTGTTAGGGTTGATAGTGCCTGACAGTCGCTAAACCCTAGCTTAGAGGTCGAGTCTGCGTCCTTTTCTCCTGTCCTTCCGTTTCCTTTGGTTCGCAGGGTTTTGCATATCCTGGCCGGGCCGCTAAAGGACGAAGAAAGAGAAGAAGGGCGGGCCAGCATCTGGTCCCCGACAAACCAATGTTGCCGGGGGGCTGCAAATACGAGGTTTCGCTCGCGGCAAGCCAAAGTTGCCGGGGGCTGCTATCCCAGATAAGTTTTTGCATCCCTTTTCAGACATTCTCTTATGAACTGTGGAATATGAAAGCCTTGTTTCCTCCTAAAAGCTACCGTGCTCCCTCGACGACAGGCCCCAGAGCGCGTTCCTGGGGCCCGTCTTGGTAGTAGTCGCGGCGGCAAAGGGGCGAAGCGAGGCGCCGGAACCCGCCTTCTCCACGCCTCCGCCGAGAGCGTGAGAAGGGTCGAGCGGTGCGGGAAGACGGCAGGGCCTGTTGCCGGGCAAAGAGACGTCTATCTTAACGGTACAAAGGGTTTGCTCCTTGGCGTGGGTTCAACCCACGGACGGATAGCCCGGCAAACATCCCCTTTTTCATTAAAAACATTCCGCCCAGGTACAGTTCAGAGAGAATGAAAAACATGAAAGATGGGATTACAAGTTTTAAATGCAACAAAGGCCCGAGGGCTTACAGATTACAAAAAAGATAAGGTGCCCGTAATCCTTTTCCCGTCCCTCTCTCCAGGAGGTAGGGCAAGAAGGCGAAAAGGGCGAAAGGGGCGCCTAGGCGAGCTACGGGTGGCAGAAGACGCCAAGAGAACACCCCGAGGCCGTCTGAAGGCTGGACGGTGACGGCGGCGACGGAAGCAGGGCTCGACGAGGCGGCAGGACGTTAGCACGCTATCGAGGGCGCCATGCCCCCGTACTCCGAGTTGACGGCCTTGCCGCCCGCCCTCTTCCTCTTCCACAGCCTTCCTACGCCAGCCGCCAAGGAGACGGCCCCGAGAAGCTCAGGGAGCCGGCGACGCGAATGACGGGGTCGCCGGTGCCACAAGGAGCTGCGACTGGCGCCTAGTCAGACCCGTCATCCCGACGACCGCTGCCCTCGTCGTCGCTGTCGCTCCCCTCCTCGTCACTCTCGCTCGAGGAGGAGCTTTCGCTGTCGGAGGAGCTATCCACGCAGCACCTGGCCCGGGTTCCGAAGTTCCCAAAGGCCTTGACGGAGAGGAGATCGCCCTCCATCAGCTTAAAATGGAGGGTGAACCCCGCCGTCAAGCTGTGGATACGGGCGAACGACTTCCACCCTCGACCAAGATACATGACGCCGGGGGCTGGGGACTCGACGTGGACTCGCATGCCACTGATCCCGCAACCCCTCATGCGCAGTCTCAGCGTCTCGGGTTGCTCCACCTCCATCACGCTTGCGAAAGGCGCCGGGAGACGGAGGCGGCGACGAGGCGCCCGGCGCAGCCTGACGAAGAACTCGCAGGGGTCGTCCCCGATGTGGACCGCCGTGAGGAGAGGAGCCGCTGGCGGAGGCGAGGCCGGCGCGTCGTCCCGTCCGCTTCGCCCCCGAGCGCCTCGGCCTCGTCCTCGACCTCGTCCACGACCTCGCCCCCTCCCCCTTCCCCTTGCGGCTGGCTCCACCACCGCGGGTGCAAGGGGAGGAGGGGCTCGTTGCCTGGCGGCAACCCTCGCCGCCACCAATGAAGGACCAGGATTCCCTTTCTCCATAGCGGATGGAGAGAGGGGATCAGAAGACGAAGAGAAGAAGAGATGGAGGAGTGTGGGTTCCCGTCGCCTCCCCCTCTTGCTCCTTATAAAGGAGCAGGGTGGGGACTCGACCGCCCCACTCAGCCAATCAAGGCGCAGGGAGGCCAGGCGACCGGGACCGGCCTGCTGCCTCGACCCGCGACGGCCCGGTTTCCTGCCTCCACCATCCGCAACTCCAGGTGCATGGAGGCCGCGTGGCTGGCGTGCAGGACCGAGGCGACGGGTGAGGCGACCTCCCCCCACCCCGTGGTCGTGGGGAGCGGACGCCTCGGAGACCATGCCTCGACCCCGTCTAGCGAAGGAGCCATGCCTCCACGCCTCCCTCCACCTATGAAGATGGCACGAACCGTCCCCATTTATTGCGACGTGACGCATGCCTGCAGGGCTCGGCCCCGCGCACGCCACCCACGTCGCGCGCGCGCCCCTTCCCATGACGCCGCGTTCGACGCATGCCGTTTGGGGAAGGCGCGATGGATACGGAGTTAAGATACAGCGTGACCCAGGCCGCGCGTGCCCGTGCACTGTTTTGGGCCTGGCCCAACAGCGCTCGGCACCGTGTATGGCCCAGGCCCGGGGGCTCCTGTCGGTGTACTAAAGTAGGGGTACCTTAGTACCCCGAACTTGTGCACGGGCAGTCGTAGCCCCCCCGCGACAAGGCTTGCCAGGTGATCGCCGAGACCCTCCATGGCCCACTTTTGGGCCATTCAAGAACAAAGTGTTTGAGCCAAGGCCCCGGCAAGAGGAGCTTGCCGGGAAGGCCACCCGAAGAGAGCGAGGCCCTGGCAAGAGGAGCTTGCCGGGACTGCCGCTCGAAGCACAAGACCCGGGCAAGAGGAGCTTGCCGGGAAGGCCAATCACGGCACGACAAGGACCCCGCCACGGCGCGTCCCGCACTCCGGCAAGGCCCGGTGAGCAACAAGTTCCCGGGCGCGACAAGGCATCCACCGCGGCAAGGCGCTTGCCGCGGCAAGTTACCACCCCGTGTCTGCGCTCCAGCTCACCCACCAACGTTTCGCTCTGGGGGCATCCCAGGCGCACGTGGCGGGAGGCTGTGCAGCCAGGGGCATGCGGTGGCGAAGCAAAGCTGACAGAGTCGCCATCATGGCAAACGGTGGCGCTCCTGACGGTCTTGTTCCTGCACCGTCTGGGCGACGCGGACGGGCATTTAATGCCTTTGTCCCCCACCGTCAGAGTTAGGTATGATAGCAATGTACAGCCACTGTGCAGGAAGTTGTACCCACTACAACATTCTACCATTTTTGCCCTCACCTACGCTGCCACCTGTGGGTAACCCCTTGAGTATATAAAAGGAGGCCCCATGCGCACGTAGGGGGGGAGGACACCCACTTTCACGCTCGGTCTCGCCAGCGGCTCGTGTGTACTATAGCACCACGCGCCTCCGAGCAAGAACACAATACAAACCACAAAGCAGCAGTAGGGTTTTACGCATCCGTGCGGCCCGAAGCTGGGTAAATCCCTCGTGTGCATCACCTCGATCTGCTCTTCGTGCAACCTCTGCCCCCCGCCGAACAAAGAAGGGGCTCGGTCCCCATAGGTGTTCGAGGAAGCCGATTCCCTCCGACAATGGGCAACTTAATAATGCTAAAGTTTCTATGGATAATATATTTTATGCTGTCTTTACAAAACCTCTTGACAAAAACACCTCTAAGGAAATTAGGGGAAAGAACAACAAAATTTAGATCCTTGCTTTATGCCTAGCTAGGGGCGTAAAACGATAGCGCTTGTTGGGAGGCATCCCGATGAATAAAATTTATTTTTGCTTTTTTGCTTTCTATTCTTGAGTGTTTGCACAATTATCCTACTTATTCGATTGTGTTTTTTGTATTTTAATTAGTGTCTGTGCCAAGCAAAGCCTTTAGGATTACATTGGGTGATAGTAGATTTGATCTTGCTGAAAAACAGAAACTTTGCACGCCAGTCACAAAATTGTTAAAAATCACAGAAGTGTGATAAAATACCTACTATTTTTGCAAAAGATTAACATACAAATTTCTCACGTGGTCCTAATTTTTTAGAGTTGTTGGAGTTATAGAAGTATCCAAAATATCCAGATTGCTACAGATTGTTCCGTTTTTGACAGATTCTGTTTTCTTTGTGTTGTGTGCTTGTCTTGATGATTCTATGGTTTTCTTTGATGAGTTTTTGCCATAGAAAAGTTGGAATACAGTAGATATAATGCAAGAATAAAATATGAATTGGTTTTATATAGTACTTATAGTAGTTATTTGTTTTCTTATACTAACGGATCTCACCAAGGTTTGGTTGAGTTTTGTGTGATTGAAGTTTTCAAGTTTTGGGTGATGATACGATGGATGAAGGAATAAGGAGTAAGAAGAGCCTAAGCGTGGGGATGCCCGAGGGGCATCCCCTCTTTCATCTAACGACCATCGGTATTTTACTCGAATCTATATTTTTATTCATCACATACTATGAGTTTTGCTTGGAGCATCTTGTATGATATGAGTCTTTGCTTGTTTTGCTTTTTGTCTAGAGTCATGAATCCTTGCTGGACACACCTATTTGACATAGCCAGTATTATGCCATGACTAGTTAGAATTGCTCTCTATGCTTCACTTCAATTTTTAAGAGCTATGGAGTTGCGCTTGTGCTTCACTTATATCTTTTTGAGCATGGTGTGCTTAGAATTTTTGAAGAAATGCTCTCATGCTTCACTTAGATTTATTTGAGAGTTAGTATTTTTTAAGAATTTCTCTCTTGCATCACTTAAATTAATTTAAGAGAAAGAAATATTATGCTCATGATCTTCACTTATATTTGTTTGAGCTTATCAATAGCAACACATGAAAATTAGTTCCAAAGTGATAGATATCCAAAAAGGATATAATAAAAACTTTCGTGAAGATCATTGGACAAAATAAACTTGATTCCTTGTAATAGTTTGAAATATGATGATGTGATATGTGAGTCATCTTGGTGATAATTATGCTTTAGTAAGAATATTGGTGTTAAGGTTTGTGATTCCCTATGCAAGCACGAAATTCAATAGTTATGCAATGAAATTATATCCTACTTGTGGTGCATTATTCAGTGTTAATTATGCTTAATGATCGCTTATGAGATTATTCATTTCTTGGTTGGTCGCTACTCCATCTTTTGCTAGCCTTCATTTTGCACTAAGTATGATCTCTAGTTGTGCATCCAAACTCATTTAAACCAGTTTTGCCATATGAGTCCACTACATCTACTATATGCGGTATTCTTTTGCTGTTATAAGCAAATTAGTGTGTGCCATCTCTGATTTTCCAAATAAACTTCTCTTTTGTGTGTTCGTCCCGCTTCCGAGGTGGCGAGGGGTGGCTAATATTTTCCATGCTAGATGTGTTATTCTCACGATGAGTGTTTATTCACTTGTCATTGCACGAGAGTAAGGAAAAGGTATTAGGGATGCCCAGTCCTGAAATGAAAAATGAATTTATGTTGTCAAATAATAAATTCCTTGGAAAGTGTTGGTATGGAAGGCACCCGTGGATACGGTTAGCCATGGGAAGTGAAAGTATGGTGGAAAAAGGAATAAACTTTATTTTCTATTTGGGAACCACCTATGATATATCTAGCATGGAAAGTGCTGGGAACTCTAAGTCATTTTCATTGGTGGGAAAAGCATACCTCCCAAAATGTTTTTATCTCTATGTTTTTCGCTTTGAGCTCCGACACCTCTACAAATCCCTACTTCCCTCCGCGAAGGGCCTTTCTTTTTACTTTATGCAATTTTAATTTTCAATTTGAGTCTCCATCTTCTATTATAAAATCACCAACTAGGGGGCACTATGATCGTACTTGAGCATTGGGTGTAGCTAATATGTGAGTGTGTTTCATGAATGGATCAATGATTGAGCATGATGGGCTAGGGATAACTTATTTTAGCATTGATATTTTGAAAGACATGGTTGTTTGTTGATATGCTTGAGTATTTAAGTCTCATATGAAAACTAGACTATTGGTTTCAATCATATAGAAGTCCAAATGTCCATGCTATAAAGAAATGAATATGAGATGCCATGTTAGGCAGCATTCCAGAGCAAAAAATCTATTTTTATCATTTACCTACTCGAGGGCGAGCAGGAATTAAGCTTGGGGATGAAGATATGTCTCCAACATATCTATAATTTTTTACTGCTCCATGTCCTTATATTATCGTTGTTGGATGTTTTACAATCATTTTATAGACATTTTATATCATTTTTGGTACTAACCTATTGACATAGTGCCAAGTGCCAGTTGCTGTTTTATCATGTTTTTTACATCACAGAAAATTAATACCAAATGGAGTCCAAATGCAGCGAAGTTTTTTGTGGATTTTTTAGACCAGAAGACATCCAGTGGGCCGGAGAAGCACCTGGGGGTGCTCCGAGGGGAGCACAACCCACCAGGCGTGCTCAGGTGGGTTGTGCCCACCTCGGGTGCCCCCTGAACCGCCTCTTTGCTCTATAAATACCCCAATATTCCAGAAACCCTAGGGGAGTCGACGAAAATCAATTCCAGCAGCCGCAAGTACCAGAACCACGAAATCCAATTTAGACACCATCACGGAGGGGTGCATCATGTCCATTGGTGCCTCTCTGATGATGCGTGAATAGTTCTTTGTAGACCTACGAGTCCGTAGTTAGTAGCTAGATGGCTTCCTCTCTCTCTTTTGATTCTCAATACAATGGTCTCTTGGAGATCCATATGATGTAACTCTTTTTGCGGTGTGTTTCTTGGGATCCAATGAACTTTGAGTTTATGATTAGATCTATCTTTTTATCCATGAAAGTTATTTGAGTCTTCTTTGATCTCTTATATGCATGATTGCTTATACCGTAGCATTTCTTCTCTGATATTTGGGTTTTGTTTGGCCAACTTGATCTATTTATCTTGCAATGGGAAGATGTGCTTTGTAATGGGTTCGATCTTACGGTGCTTGATCCCAGTGACAGAAAGGGAAACAACACGTATGTATCGTTGCTATTATGGATAACAAGATGGGGTCTATTTCTACATAAATAGATCTTGTCTACATCATGTCATCGTTCTTATTGCATTACTCCGTTTCTCCATGAACTGATGCATGCTAGATAGCGGTAGATGTGTGGAGTAATAGTAGTAGATGCAGGCAGGAGTCGATCTACTAATCTTGGACGTGATGCCTATATAATGATCATTGCCTGGATATCGTCGTGATTATTTGAAGTTCTATCAATTGCCTGACAGTAATTTGTTCACCCATCGTTAGCTATTTTTCTCGAGAGAAGCCACTAGTGAAATCTACGGCCCCCGGGTCTCTTCTTTATTATATTTGCCTTTGCAATCTATTTTCCTTTGCTTTTATTTTCAGATCTATTAAACCAAAAATACAAAAATACAAAAATATCAGCATGTGCTCAGAATGTCTGTGTACTACAATCACTTGAATCATGTGGGAGTTAATCTTCTAGATAAGATAGTGATTAACAGAGTTCTCTAGTCACTATCGCCAAGCTACAAAAGCTTCGTGATGAAGTATAATATGCAAGGGATGGAGAAGACAATTCCCGAGCTCTTCGCAATGCTCAAAGCTGCGGAGGTAGAAATCAAGAAGGAGCATCAAGTGTTGATGGTTAACAAGACCACTAGTTTCAAGAAAAGGGCAAATCAAAAGAAAGGGAACTTCAAGAAGAATGACAAGCAAGTTGCCACTCCCGTGAAGAAACCCAAAGCTAGACCTAGTGCTTCTACTGCAAAGGAAATGGTCACTGGAAGCGGAACTTCCCCAAATACTTGGCGGATAAGAAGGATGGCAAAGTGAATAAAGGTATATATGATATACATGTTATTGATGTGTAATTTACTAGTGTTCATAGCAACCTCTGGGTATTTGATATTGGTTCAGTTCATGACATTAGTAACTCGAAACAAGAGTTGCAGAATGAACAGAGACTAGTTAAGAGCGAAGTGACGATGTGTGTTGGAAGGAAGTGATTCCAAGGTTGATACGATCACCATCGCACACTCCCTCTACCTTCAGGATTAGTGTTAAACCTAAAATAAATATTATTTGTTGTTTGCGTTAAGCATGAATATGATTAGATCATGTTCATTGCAATAAGGTTATTCATTTAAGTTAAAGAATAATTGTTGTTCTGTTTACATGAATAAAACCTTCTGTGGTCATACACCCAAGGTGAATGGTTTATTGAATCTCGATCGCAGTGATACACATATTCATAATATTGATGCCAAAAGATGCAAAGTTGATAATGATAGTGCAACATACTTGTGGCACTGCCGTTTAGGTCATATTGGTGTAAAGCACATGAAGAAACTCCATGCAAATAGACTTTGTGAATCACTTGATACTTGCGAACCATGCCTCATGGGCAAGATGACTAAAACTCCGCTCTCCGGAACAATGGAGCAAGCCAATAACTTATTGGAAATAATACATACCGATGTATGCGGTCCGATGAGTGTTGAGGAATGCGGCGGGTATCCTTATTTTCTGACCTGCATAGATGATTTGATAAGACATTGGTATATCTACTTAATGAAACACAAGTATGAAACATTTGAAAAGTTCAAGGAATTTCAGAGTGAAGTGGAAAATCATCATAACAAGAAAATATAGTTTCTACGATATGACCGCGTAGGTGAATATTTGAGTTACGAGTTTGTCCTTCATTTAAAACAATGTGGAATAGTTTCACAACTAATGCCACCTGGAACACCACAGCGTAATGGTGTGTCCGAACATCGCAACCGTACTTTATTAGATATGGTGCGATCTATGATGTCTCTTACCGACATACCACTATCATTTTGGGGTTATGCATTAGAGACAGCTGCATTCACGTTAAATAGGGCATCGTCTAATTCCATTGAGACGACACCGTATGAACTGTGGTTTGGCAAGAAACCTAAGTTGTCCTTTCTTAAAGTTTGGGGTTGCGACACTTATGTCAAAAGGCTTCAGCCTGATAAGCTCGAACCAAAATCGGAGAAGAGCGTCTTCATAGGATACCCTAAAGAAACAATTGGGTAGACCTTCTACCACAAATCCGAAGGCAAGATCTTTGTTGCCAAGAATGGAAACTTTCTAGAGAAGGAGTTTCTCTCGAAAGAAGTGAGTGGGCGGAAAGTAGAACTTGATGAGGTAATTGTACGTTCTCTCAATTTGGAAAGCAGCTCATGAGAGAAATCCGTTCCTGTGATGCCTACACTAACTAGAGAGGAAGCTAATGATGATGATCATGAAACTTCAGATCAAGTTACTACTGAACCTCGTAGGTCAACCAGAGTACGATCCGCACCAGAGTGGTACGGTAATCCTATTATGGAAGTCATGTTACTAGAGCACGAAGAACCTACGAACTATGAAGAAGCTATGATGAGCCCAGATTTTGATAAATGGCTTGAGGCCATGAAATCTAAGATAGGATCCATGTATGAGAACAAAGTGTGGACTTTGATGGACTTGCTCGATGATTGGTGAGCCATAGAGAATAAATGGATCTTTCAAGAGGAATACAGACGCTGATGGTAGTGTTACTATCTACAAAGCTCGAATTGTCGCAAAAGGTTTTCGACAAGTTCAAGGTGTTGATTACGATGATTTTTTCTCACTCGTATCGATGCTTAAGTCTGTCCGAATCATGTTAGCAATTGCCGCATTTTATGAAATCTGCCAAATGGATATCAAAATTGCATTCCTTAATGGATTTATTAAAGAAGAGTTGTATATGGTGCAACCAGAAGGTTTTGTCAATCCTAAAGGTGCTAGCAAAATGTGCAAGCTCCAGCAATCCATCTATGGACTGGTGCAAGCATCTCGGAGTTGGAATATACGCTTTGATGAGTTGATCAAAGCATATGGTTTTATACAGACTTTTGGTGAAGCCTATATTTACATGAAAGTGAGTGGGAGCTCTGTAGAATTTCTGATATTATATGTGGATGACATATTATTGATTGAAAATAATATAGAATTTCTGGATAGCATAAAAGGATAGTTGAATAAGAATTTTTCAGTGAAAGACCTCGGTGAAGCTACGCTTAATAGAACTTTCACGAAACACATACCTTGATAAGATTTGAAGAAGTTCAAGATGGTTCAGTCCAAGAAGGGGTTCTTGCCTATATTACAAGGTGTGAAGTTGAGTAAGACTCAAAGCCCGACCACGGCAGAAGATAGAGAGAGAATGAAAGTCATTCCCTATGCCACAACCATAGGTTCTATACGGTATGCCATGCTGTGTACCACAGCTGATGTGTGTCTTGCCACTTATCTGGCAAAGAGGGTACAAGAGTGATCCAAGAGTGGACCATTGGACGGCGGTCAAAATTATCCTTAGGTGCCTTAAATAGGACTAAGGTAATGCTTCTTGGTTATGGATGTGATAAAGAGTTCGTCGTAAAGAGTTACGTCGATGCAAACTTTGACACTGATCTAGATGACTCTTAGTCTCAATATAGATATGTATTGAATGTGGGAGAAATTAGCTAGAGTAGCTCCATGCAGAGCATTGTAGACATAGAAATTTGCAAAATAAATATGGATCTGAATGTGGCAGACCCGTTGACTAAACTTCTCTCACAAGGAAAACATGATCACACCTTAGTACTCTTTGCGTGTTAATCACATAGCGATCTGAACTAGATTATTGATTCTAGTAAACCTTTTGGGTGTTGGTCACATGGCGATGTGAACAATGGGTGTTAATCACATAAAGATGTGAACTATTGGTGTTAAATCACATGGCGATGCAAACTAGATTATTGACTCTAGTGCAAGTGGGAGACTAAAGGAAATATGACCTAGAGGAAACAATAAAGTTGTTATTTTATATTTCTTATATCATGATAAATTTTATTATTCATGCTAGAATTGTATTAACCGGAAACTTGATACATGTGTGGATACATAGACAAAACACCGTGTCCCTAGTAAGCCTCTACTAGACTAGCTCGTTAATCAAAGATGGTTAAGTTTCCTAACCATAGACATGTGTTGTCATTTGATGAACGAGATCACATCATTAGGAGAATGATGTGATGAACAAGACCCAGTTTTCGTATCACTAAAGTACAGGTACAACCGATCACAGGGTCAATTCTACCTCGGTCTTGAGCTACCACTTCGCGAAGGAAAGCACCGAGGATCTCGGTGCCTCGGCCCTCCAGCAC
Source organism: Aegilops umbellulata (assembly GCA_032464435.1). Classification (NCBI taxonomy): domain Eukaryota; kingdom Viridiplantae; phylum Streptophyta; class Magnoliopsida; order Poales; family Poaceae; genus Aegilops; species Aegilops umbellulata. The sequence continues at coordinate 436,221,072 of CP136058.1, read as the reverse complement.
AAGGAAGAGGAGCTCAATGACCCAGAGAAGCTTTGGGTAGTGTATGAATGCCTCAATGGTCTAAGCAGCATATCTTTTTCTTTTCACTTCCGCTGCATCGTCCGGACATCAGAAATAGCTGCATTAGCAACATCTCGCTACTTTCCAATGATGAGGCTCCAATGTTTATTACATTTCCCGGTCTGCCGAGGACAACACTAGATTGATTGCTTACCAACTTTCATTCAGATACCAATCCATCTTTTGGGGAGCAACAGTAATTACAAGCTTAGCTAGCACCATACAAGTAGTAGGAGATACCATAATGACTTGGCTTTGGGGTGGTTTCTCCGTGGACAATGCCACCTTAAATCGTTTTTTAGTCTCCATCATTTACTCGCAATTCAAACGGCCTAGGTTTGAATGCAATTCTAGATCTGAAATAGGATCAGTTTCCGTACTTCTTTCTTTTTTAGAAAGTAAGGTCTGCCGGTTTGAGCAATAGACTCTTTTTTATAGAGCTTATCATTGTCATTGATTGACCAGCATGACTTATGGATTGCATTTTATGCTGTGCTATTTGAATAGTGAGATTCTTGCTCCACACCCGCCTCACTGGACCTATCCATTCGAGCTCTCTCCTCTAATCCCAACTCGACACGGCTGGACGACGACTTTCAATAAAACCCTCTCGTAGAAGTATTTTAACAATGTTTTTGGTAATATTTGTAGATACTACTCGAACTGTTCCTTTTTTATTCATGTCCATATTTCTTATAGAGGTTAGTAAATCAGCAATAGTGTCCTTGCCTATAAGACTTCCTAAAGAGATTCGATCAGGAACTCTTATATGTCCAAGGTCAATATGGAAATTCTTTCAGAGGTTTTCCCTTACTTTGTTCGTGTCAACAAACAATTCGAAATACCTCAACTATTCCAGAACAGGTCCGAGTCAAATAGCAATGATTAGAAGCACTTCTTTCACTACTAGAAAAAGGGCTACTAATGGCGCACCCAATTTGGCCATTAATGGCGCATTAGTGGTGCGCCATTACTAGCACGCCATTAGTAATATTTACTAATGGCGCACCACTGGTGCGCCATTAGTATCTGGTATACTAATGGCGCACCACTGGTGCGCCATTAGTATAGGGCACGGTGCGCCATTAGTATGCCTCCCAGGGGCCTTGTATAGCCAGGTGCTTTGGCATACTAATGGCGCACGACAAGAGGATGCGCCATTAGTAACCTCGGCATACTAATGGCGCACTGCTTAAGGATGCGCCATTAGTATCCTCTGGCATACTAATGGCGCACTGTTATGTGATGCGCCATTAGTATGAATATTAGGGTTTTCTTAATTTTTTAATTTTCTGTTTTTTTGCACAGGTTACAAAATGTATAATTGGACAAAATATAGACATCACACATCAACAACAGATTCATCGAATACAATAGAAGATTAGTCTCTGAATACAATTCATCATATTAGTCTCCGAATACAATTCATCATATTAGTCTCCGAATTGAAAAGACCGAACAAAGATAGAACATTATATTACAAGTCTCGAGACCGCGAGTAGCGAGTTTGTCTTCACATTACAAGTCGATATCGATCATCTAAACTACCATCACATAGAAGAGAGCTGCGGTCATCACGATGAGCATCATCACGATGAAACTCGTCTTCATCCGGTTCCTCCAATTCTCCCTCCCCTCTCCCGCTAGACAGTGGGCGTATCTAGATTCGGCCTCGGCCTTAGTGGTGTACCCTTTGTAACTGTTACCGCTGAATCGGTGAACCTGTCTCCGACACTCCTCCCAGTCGTCGTAGACTCCGGGAACCTTACCCTTGTAGACGACATACGACGGCATCGCTATGCACTAGCCAAACGAAACGTTAGTACCAATTCACAGACAATACATAAGCAATATATAAGTATGCAATAGAACGATCGGAAGAGAAAAGCAAGACATTAATAGCATCGATTACATCTAAGTTGAACGATTCTCGAAACCAAAGAGACATACTACAACTTCATTAAAGTTTAATTACAACATGAGCCAATCGATGTTTCAGAACTAGACACAGCATCACTGCTTTCGACTCGACTCAAGGGACCGGAGCGTGGATGAAGCCGCCGTCTATCGTGGGAGTCATGAAATTACGGGCGTTGTCAGCCTGCATTTGTAGCATTCCGTCTATCTCACTGTTGGACGGTTGATTTCTAAGGTAGAACTGCCCCGAGGTACGAAGGACATCTTGATGGATGATTTCTGCAAACTCCGACTGGATGCGAAAGAATTCTTGTCTGATGTCCGCGTCCTGGATTGCCGACACGCTCGCGGCCCAATCTTTGAGTTTACTCGGTAGCAGAAGTTGATGATGGTCCCGTACGATCGCCCGCATGTGATGGATGGCGTAGTAGGCACCCTTCTGACCGCCAGGCGGCTGCTTGACGCAGCAGAACGTCGTATTGTGGGAGAACACGTGCTTGCCGTACTTACGAATAGGCCTGTTGAAGGTGCCTCCAGATTGGGCGTAGCCGGGGAGAACATCGTCAAGAAACTTCTTGACATTTGTGTAGTCTACGTTCGACTGACAGTCCGGGTCGAAATACGTGGCCATGGAATATTTGGGGCTTAGGAGGATGAGCGTGCAATGTGTGTCACTGCAGAAAACACAGAATGTTAAAAGAAAAACGATCGAAATCTAAGAATTCGTATGTTACGGGGCGGTTGAGGGGAGGACTTACTCGGGAAAGTAAGGCACGAGGAAGTTATCCTTACCTGGGTTTGCCAGAATGACGCCTTCGAGGTAAGAACTCGCGACTTGCCGGTCCCCAGCGCTGCCCAAGATCTTGGCACGCATGTAGAAGGGGTCGACTATCACGATGTCCGGGGTCTTGTCGCGAATGATCCGCATCTCCATACTCAGCGAAAATAACCGAACGAAGGTGTAGTGCAGCGGATGAAGGTTCAACATAGCGTGGATGTCATCAAACCGCAGGACGATCGTACCCCCGATGGAGTTATCCACAAAGCCCTTGCCCTCTGGCACCTTGGCCACGAAAACCGGGTATGCCACATCCTTCTCTCTAAGACGCCGCTTCTCCAAAGAAAGAACACTGTCATGCAGACTCCGCATAGCACCGGCTGCAACATCGAGCATATTTCTCGGTAGCATTGGCCTACCCGCCACATGCACCCTCCTCATTAAATCCTCAGGTGAAGGTGGCCCGTCCTGAGCACGGATCGTACTCGGTGCCGGCTGGCCCGCACCCTTGTTAGTCTTTCTTTTGCGTGCCTTCTTCTTCTCCTGTAATGGGACCGAGTTCTGCTCACAGACCGCCTTCTTGAGTGTGTTGGGGCTGAGAATATTTCGCACCTCGCCTATCTGAGGCTCGGTGAAGTCGGCAGCTAGCGGCGTCTCCTGAGAGCTGAACGGCAGACGGCGCCTGTTGCAACTTGGCTTCTCCGCGGTACCAGCTAGATCGCGCACGTCTTTTGTTGGGTTGGGTTCTTGAGAAGGAGGCCCCATGAAGTCGCCATCGTACCCATGATCGGCAAAGTACCGATCGACGTTGGCAAATGTATCGTCGTCGTCGTTCTGATCCTGTGCCATATGCATGTTTGGATCCAGTGGCATAGGGATGTCCGGCACCGTTGCGGCGGTCTTGCCATGGGGCCGACTTGGCGCCGGCATGACTGGCGGTGTTGTCTTTGGGGTGGTGTCCCCCGCCCCCAAACGAATCTGGCTCTTCGGCCAAAGCAGGAGCCAGCTCAGGCAGGCGCTGAGGGTCATCACGTCATCATCGTCGGCCCCGACGGGTCGAATCGGAGGTAACAATTCGTCGCAGCCTGGCAGCACCCGAACCAGTTGAACCCTAAACAAGTTGGGTGGCATCTGGGTACCGTGGAACAAGGGGTTGCCCGGTTGAACGATTTTTCCCTTGGCGACATCGACCAACTCATTGTTCACGAAGTGCAGGAGAGTGCACGGAACATCGGCGGCACCCTGCGAAAACATGTAGGGCGTCAGGGATGCCCATTCAAAGGCAAGGAGATGAAGTCCTCGGCCGAGAGAGGCTTAATTAGTTACCGTGATGATGGCGTCGAGCTTGGCTAATGTCGAGGCACCGCCAACGGCGGGCGTGCAGTTGACGGAGGGGCCGCTTGCTGCAGAGGTGCCGGCCGACATACACCCGGGTGCTTTAAGCTCCCGTGCCGGCGTCGGAGACACCAATGCCGCCTCCGTCGGAGACACCAATGGCCCCGCCATCGCGTTCTGCGAGTTGCTGGCCGTGAAGCTAGGAATCGGGGGCGGCCCCTGTTGGCCGCCCGCAATCCACGCACTCAACCCCTGGATCAAGGTAGGCACGATGGCGGTGATCGTCGCTCTGAGTTGTTGTTGCACTTGCTCTTGGACAATCTCCGGAATCCGCGCCACCTGTGCCTTGAGTTCTTGAACCTCGCGCGCCTGGCTTTCCGAGCTGGTCTTTTTCTCCTTTCGTCCACCAGTGTTATAGTATGACCCCCATTTTGTCGACAAGCCTTTGCCGGCCACACGACCAGCTGACGTCGGCTTATTGAGCTTATCCTTGTTCTTCATTACATTCAACGCCCTATTTAGAGTGGTGTCCCAAGGGTTGCTCTTAGTCGACCCCGCGCTACTGCTTTCAGTCGCCTGCGGAAGGAATGTGAACCATTTAGAAATTGGGCTTCATTAATTAGAATGCAACCATATGGAGCTAATTACGCGGGGGTGTATTCCTTACCTGTCACATCCTAGTTAGACCAAGCATTAGAGTGTGCATCATATCTACCTTCATCAGAAATTTGAAATGGGGAAGGCAGAACCCCCCAGCACCCCTCCTGGAATCAACTAGGGTTTACTAAAATTATTTTCAATGAACCTGAAATGCCCTTCTAAATGTCCATCATTCTTGCCTTGGTTCAGAACCTCTGCCAAAAATGGTGCATAATTTACTAGGTCATCCTAAGGTCTTTGAATTAAATTATAAGTATTTGAATTTGGGCATTTAAAAATTTATAAAATATTTTAAATGTTCAAATATTCCCAAACTGAAATGTTTCATGTTGTTTATGTTTTAAACAGTAGGCATGAGCAGTTTGGGGATTTTTGGAGTTGTTTAGGTATTTTAAATAAGTCCACAAAGTTGCAGAAAAATAGAAAAAGAAAAACAGAGTAAACCCTTACCTGTCGCCGTCCCCGGCCCACCTGGCGGCCCAGCACTGTGCTGGCCCATGCCAGCCAGCTGCTTCGCCCCGCCAGGCAGGCATGCAGGTGCTCGACGGCGAGCTCAGCACGCGCCACGCAGCTGGCCGCCGCCCTGCTTCCTCCCCTCGCCGCTCCGCTGGCCTGGGCAGGCTCCACGTCGTGCCCCCGACCCCTTGGACACGCCATTTGCCCCCTACCTCTCTCCCTCGCTTCCCCTCCGCCATGGCCGACGCTGATGCGCCCGCGCCACCGTGAAACCACGCCCCCCCCCCGTCGTCCCCGTGCAGCTCCGCCGTGTCCTGCAGCTCCGCCACCTCCTCCTCGATCGCTCCACCAAGCTACGCATCGCCGGAGGCCCACAAACGTCTTCCCCGAGCTCATCTTCAACCTTCTGCCGCCCAGATCGCCATCGCCGCCCCGCGTGCTCCGGTTCGTCCTCGACCTCGTCGTCACCTTCGACGTAACCACCGTGAGCATAGCCACCTTCCCATCCCCTCCGTTCTGCTTCTCGTGCACCACAGCGAGCACACGCAGCTCACCCGCACGCGCCGCCGCCTGACCACGTCGCCGGCGTTGCTCCGGTGACCATTTGGTCACGGGCTTGTGCCCGTCATACTCCCCGCGCCACGCAGAGGCCGTAGGTGCTAGTGTCACGTCGCCTAGGCCACTGCAGCCACGCGCACGAGCTGGCCGAGCTTCGGCCGCCGCCTGACCTCGTCGCCGGCGAAGCTCCGGCCACTCCCCGGCCAAGCCACCACCACGGCTGGATGCGAGCGAGCACCAGCTACCAGTAGCTGCTCTCCGCGCAGCAAACGGAGCCCTATGGGCGAATCCCGCAGCACGCCGCCGCGTCTGGCCTCGCCGGCGGCTAAACGCCGGCAGGCCTTGACCCATTGACCGGCGGGTCTGACCCTGACGTGGACTGGGTGGGCCCACGTTGACTCCTCTGAGTCAATGACAGGTGGCCCCCCTGTTAATTAACTAGATTAGTTTTAATTAAAATTAATTAGTTAAGCTAACTACTGACATGCGGGACCCACTGGTCAGTTTGACCTGGACGACCCCGTTGACCTCTGACGTCATCCTGACGCAATGCTGACGCAGTAAATTAATTACTGGAATTATTTCTATACAGGAAAATCCAGAAATTAGTCCAAACTTCAAAAATTCATAGAAATTAATCTGTAACTCCAAATGAAATAATTTATATATGAAAAATTATCAGAAAAATTCAATCTATCCATCTGTAATGGTTTCATGCATGACAAAACAAGTTTACCTTGCTGTTTATGCAGAATAAGGTAATGCACTATTAAGGCCATGTCTAATGAGCTAATATTTGAATCTTTGATTCAAATGAGTTCATCCCTTCCTATTCTAGCTTGCATTAGGCCAAGACACATTAATATTGCCATGTCATAGCATGCATCATATTGTAGCATATCGTCATGTATTGATTGTGTTCTGATGTGTTCTTCGTGGTAGGTTCTGCCTCCGAGGATATTCACGAGTATCCAACTGAAGGGCAGTATCCCACTACCACTCCATCAGGCAAGCAACCCATTGATCATTCCGATACAAACCCATGTTCTCGCTTCTGCTCTCGTTTACTGCATAAAGACAACGCGATTCAAACTGCTGTGTGTCTCGGCAGTTGAACCCACTTCCTTTGCATGACCTGTCATTGCCACAGTAACTAGATGAAACCCACTAGCATGTGTAGGAGTTGTTTGAGCCATATGTGTGTATGTGTTCCTACCATGCTATGCTTGCTATGCTTAGAGTTGTGTCAGGTCTGGCTCATCGGGATGATGGACTGGAGTGAAAGGTTGTGGCGTTGTCGAGAGTGTGAAAGTGTTGAACACGATTTGGTAAAGGAATCGATGGAAGGCCATGTAGGAGTACATGGTGGGTTGTTTCATTGAGGCCGTCCTTAAGAACTGAGATCTGTGTGTGTGATTTAAGACTCAGCTACTACCACGCATTGGGCCCGAAACCAATGGACCCTCTCGGCTTATTAACCATACTTGTCCTCTGTCCGGGAGTTGCAAAGTAGTTTCTGGTGTTTGTAGCATGCTGGGGGCCGCACGCAGCGCTGACCATAGGGGTGGGCTATGTTGCGGTAGGCACGTGGCACGGTGTACCGATTCGCCCGTTTGGTGTCTTGGGAACCCTGTTCACATCGTTCGGGGCCGTTAGTGGAAACCTTGGCCGGACTCCCTGTGGATGGAACCCGAATAGGCGATAAACCTGGACTAGGGAGTCGTGTGTTTAGTCAGGTCGTGGCCGACACCCGCGCTGGGCTTCCGCTTGAAGGTTGCCGAGTACATGTCGTGTAAACGGCGATAAGTGGTGAGAGCGTGTGTGAAGAGGTACACCCCTGCAGGGTATAAAACTATTCGAATAGCCGCGTCCGCGGTAAAGGAATACTTGGTCACCTATACAGTTCATAGACAACTAAATGGATACTACTAAAAGTCTCAAGATAAGTGTGAGTACCGCGGATGGCCCTCTCGTAGGATGACGAGAGAGGATCCACGGTGGAGTATTGTGTTGGTGATAGTGGACTCGTGTGCGACAAATGCTTTACAAGTTGTGTCTGCTGTAGGATAGCTTAGCCAAGAGTCAGAGCTGGCTTACTGCAATAACTCCACTACCTTCTTGAGAATGTGCATGTATAATAGGATTCTGTTGTAAGACTTGCTGAGTACCTTTGTACTCATGTTGCTTTAATTAATGTTTTCAGACGACTACGCCAACCCCTCTGATGGGTTCTACGTAGACCTCGACGTTGACGAGTGACTTATCACCCAGGTGGTGATCCAAGACTTGTGAAGGGTCGATGTAGATAGACAGGCTTTGTCAAGCCTTCTTTCTTTCTAGTGTCCGTACTCGAACTACTTTGCTTCCGCATGTGCTTGTATGAATGTATGACTTGAGTGTCGGGCCATGTGACCCCTCTCTGTATGGATGATATGTATGGCTCTTCGGAGCCTCTTAAATAAAGTACTTGAGTTGTAGAGTTTTGTTGTGATGCAATGTTGTATTTACTCATATCGGGCATATTGTGTGTATGATTGAAATGCTTGGTATGAGTGGGATCCGACTATCTAGTTGTTTATCCTTGGCAGCCTATCATATGAGGAAATGTAGTCTAGTGCTTCTGAGCGATAGTAGTCTGCTACAGCCCGGATCACCGGAGTCCTGCTAGCCCAGCACTACTGATCGGAACACATGACTGGCCGGCATGTGTTTCACTTCGTTCCTATGTCTGTCCCTTCGGGGAAATGTCATGCGGTGTTATCTGGAGTCCTGCCTAGCCTGCTACAGCCCGGGTTACCGGAGTCCTGTTAGCCCAGTGCTACAGCCCGGATTTATACGCTGTTGACCGACATGCTCGATGTGATTCATGTATGCCTGTCCTCATGGGTTAGTGCCGCCTTGGGTTCACGACTAGCCATGTCGGCCCGGGTTCTCTGTCATATGGATGCTAGCGACACTATCATATACGTGAGCCAAAAGGCGCAAACGGTCCCGAGCCAGGTAAGGTGGCACCCGTGGGAGTACCGTGCGTGAGGCCGCAAAGTGATATGATGTGTTACATGCTGGATCGATGTGGCTTAGGATCGGGGTC